>JACTTY020000036.1:0-2400000 GCA_014595695.2 Epargyreus clarus clarus
TATTTTCCCATATTGCTACATTTTCTCAGTAAATTTCCTTACGCTGTCTTAAGTACAGGATAGCAACGTTGCCGACAGTCGAGCTTTAAGCCTGAGGCCGTAACTCGTGAGCTACCGAGCTACTGCCGACATTATTAACGCTCCATTAGCCTCCGTTCGATGCTCTGTAGATCTGCAAAATGCCGACAAGCCCTAAATTGTGAAATACTTGTAACTAATTAATTCATTCATGCGAAATTTCATAGCTTTACGTATTAGGTACATAAACGATGAATTAAATACATGAAATTGTGTTACTAACTAGTATTTAAAAGAAAAACTGCTTAATAATGAAAACGAAAGTAATGTCAAACGCCACTTCATATGTAAAAATCCGTCTATCCGCTAAGATTTTAGATCAATAAAAAAACATTCACTGAAATATACTCCTATCAGAGTCAGGTAAAATTCAGTACTGAAACCACTAACGGCCATAGAAGTATAGATATGAGTAGTATCTAAAATGTTACCGAATGCATGGATCCTTTACATGGCATTGTTTTAGTTATTAAACATTGTGTTATATGGTTACAGTTATGGTTATAGGTATTTTCATAGGTTAATTCAAGTAAAATGTCCTTACTTTAGTTATCACACACATCACATGTCGACTGTGAATCATCTGCCTCCGCAGAATTTTTGAGTTTTTCGACCACATTGCCAAGAAAAGAGGCGAGAACCTGGAAAAGCTTCTGGTAACCGGAAAAGTTGAAGGCAAGAGACCCCGGGGGCGCAGTCCGATGCGTTGGTCTGACCAAATCCGCACAAATCTCGACACCACGGTATACAATGCTCTACACATAGCCGAAAATAGGCAGATGGCGCGAGATCATAAAGAGAAAGACTAATAGAGACCACGACGCACAGCATTGAGGAGAACGATGCAAGGAGGAGGAGTTTAGTTATACTGCCCACAATACCTACTTTATAAATTCATTCATTAAATCTACAAACAAGCTCATTATCGACATCAATCGAGTAGTAAACACCAAGATTACAGTGGCAACAGGTGGTCTGACATAATTATTACACCATTAGTCCACATTTGATGTTCTCCGAAACGTGCAAGTTGATATTGCAATATAGATGTAACGTGTAATGTGTTACACGATGTATTACGTTAACATCGTGTTCCAGTTAGATATTTTGGAAGATGGTAGTTTCCTTTATGGTTCAACCCCAGCGGCGCCACCGCCAGGTTAACACAACCTGTGTTTTGGTATGACGGTGTGGTAAGTGTACGAAGGCGTGGCTTCCGAGGATTCTTTTCCGTGTCTTCCCAGGCTAATCCTCAGCGGTAGCTACACATCTGTGGCCAATGTCAGGTAGGAATATCTAATCCTATCTGGGGTTGATAACAGATGTCCATTGGTGACAGTAGCCTCTTTCCTTTAGGTGGACTGTATGCTGGTTTGTGGTGGACTGCATTCCAAGGCATAGTCCATGAGGCCTCTTAAAGAGTTGTTAAATAATAAAAACGGAACCGGTTAACATGTCCTTCGAAATCACGAAAGTGTATCCTAGTGTCGTCAACGGACAGCAGTTCACGCTCTATATTATCTAACTTCGGAGATTGGTAACGGTATACCAGTCTGTGAAAACTGTGCTTCTCTATGATCAATCAAGAAAGATCAATGTAAGATCTGATACTAAAAATCATTCTTCAAACCTGTACCCTTAGTATGAGTTTTTACAAAAAAATACCCTTTTTGTATTTGTTTACGTATTTGCCCATACATTTCCAATCAGCGCCCCCAGCGGACTGTATCAGAACTGATTGGAAATGTATGGAAAATCCGTAAACAAATACAAAAACAGTCATTTTTGTAAAAACATAAAAACTCATAAGGGTACTGTTTTAGTCGAAGCCTATGCATAATCGCAGACCCTTTTGCAGACTATTATACAACACTCGTAACTGTATAAAAACTACGTTTGTACCATAATTAAACTGTAACGATAACGCCCCGTAAATTTGCTGCAACGTAATCGTTTTCCTCACAATTTTCTGTTCGTCTCATTAAGACAGTATAGTACTATTAAGGGTAAGTGCACAATTGCCGACAGTTGAACAGCAAGGCCAGGTCGTAACTCGTAAGGCCGCTAACAGACCGACTGCCGGCATTATTCACGCGCCATTAGCACTCCTTCGACGCTCCGCGGGGATCTGCGAGACGCCACTGAATAGACTACTTGTACGGTAGTAATATTTCGGAGTAATTGTAGAACGCCTTATATTAAACAAATGCATACTCCATTTTATGCGTATGTTTTACGTAGACGTATATAAAAACTTGTAGAGTTGCCGTTTGGTCTTTTGATTTAAATATTAACCATATACTTGCATTTTCGTTTTTAAAACATATTACTTGTTATTAATATGTAACACGTTACATGTTTTAAGACCAAAAATGCCGACTACGAAGTTCAAAATAATTTGAATACATACGCTCAAAAACATTATCATCTCTCTCCCAGTGGAATAAAACTTAACAAAGCAAATTACTACGTATTACCTTTTAAGTAGTAACTCTCCAGTTTCAAATTTCAATTGTAACAAACATTTTAATCGCAAAGTGTAATCGAACTTATTTCATCTTACATTTTAATGAAAAATACTTAAACCATTTTGCGCGCGACCACATAACTTTGAACGGTTTTCATATTTAACGCTCGAATAAGTTTTTTAAGCATCGTACAACAGGGATCAAGAGTTATTTATGACTTGTGGTTAATTATTTCGAGACTGCGTTTAATGAATGTACGTTTCATTTAAATACTATGAAACTAGAGACGTAAATTCGAAGTGAGAGCTAAGTTCTTACGCCACCTGAGGCCTGGCGCCCAATTTCGGACCCGTGAAGGTTCTTATTAACGGATGAAGTTGGAACATCTGCTTTGCCTGAACTTGGCACATTAAAATGCATATAGGTTACTGCAATATTGCGTAACCACGAAACTTGTACACCTACGCTTCTGACAAAGGAGCAACGGTACATCCTACACGTAACTAAGTCTAGACTAGTTTATTCACAAACTACTGGTAATATTAGAGCTGCTTGGTTTTTTATACTATTAAATAACATATAAGTATACAGTCCACCTGATGGAAGTGACTACTACCACCCATTAACATTTATAATCAACCCCAGATAACATAGTAATCCTGCGTTCGTTCGGCCACAGATACATCGCTACCCTTAAAGACTAACTTGGAACGCAGCGGATAAATACGTCTGCCTTACCAAATCCTTCAAACCGGAACCCAATACCATTAAACACTTCTTAGGCAGAAAAAAGTGTGACGGCGATGCTTCCAGAGTCGAACCGCAAAGGACACTACCACCATCAGAACTTCCCACCATCACATACTTCACAGAAGAGAATACAAAGATAAATTAATACCCACATAAAAAAAATCATAATATTGCGTAACTAAACATACATAAATACAAAGTTTAACATACTCGTACATAAATGCATTCCCACCTGGGACCTGACGCTCAGCTCCAGACCACGCGTATCGGCGCCATATTAATGAGCGAAGTTGGAACTACGTATGGCATGCAAGACGTAATTACGATACAAATTAAAATTATACACATACGTATGTAACGGTTACATTTAAATGGAAATCGGTTTTGTATCATTACTTAAGATATCCGATTTAATATTTTAACTGTAATAGTCTATTTAAATAAGACTGCCAGCTTGATGGTTTGAATAGCCTTCAGACATCTCAATTATTTCGAGTTGTATTGAATATTCGACTCCATTTTTTATCTTTGTGTAAATTCTGGTGTTTTACTTCTCTCATATTTTATGTATGCCTGTTTAAGTTATTAACAATGATTGAGAAGGAAGATAAACTCCAAAACTTACATACAGATTTATCTCGACAAATGCATTTTTTAACAATTTTTTGGCACACTCGTCAAAAGGAGTTACTAAAGTAAATTGAACCCCCAAATACAAAAAAAAAACATTATAATATTGCGTAACTAAACATACATAAATACAAAGTTTAACATACTCGTACCTAAATGCATTCCCACCTGGGACCTGACGCTTAACTCCAAACCACGCGTGTCGGCGCCATATTAATGAGCGAAGTTGGAACTGCGTATGGCATGCATGACGTAATTACGATACAAATTAAAATTATACTCATACATGATGTAAATATGTAACAGTGACAATTAAATGTTTTTCAGTTTTGTATTACGTATTACTCAAGATATTAGATTTATCACTAGCTATGATAGCTCTTTAAATAAGAGTTATAGATTGATGGTATGAATAGCCTTCACACGTCTCAATTACTTCATCAGATGTCTTAAAAGTCCTGATTCAACTTAATTTTGTATATTTGTGTAAATTCAGGTGTTTTACTTCTCTCATATTTATATGTTTAAGTTATTAACTATGATGAAGAGAGAAGGTACATTCCAAAGCTTACCTTTAGGTTTATCTCGACAATTGCAAATTTTATAAACCTCATTCATTGAAAGAAGTTACTAAAATAAATTTAACCCCCAAATAAAAAAAAACAATTATAATATATGCGTAACTAAATACAAAGTTTAACATACTCGTACCTAAATGCATTCCCACCTGTGACCTGACGCTCAGCTCCAGACCACGCGTGTCGGCGCCATATTAATGAGCGAAGTAGGAACTACGTATGGCATGCAAGACGTAATTACGATACAAATTAAAATTATACTCAGACGTATGTATGTAACGGTTACAATTAAATGTATTTCGGTTTTGTATTACGTATTACTCAAGATATTAGATTTATCACTAGCTATGATAGCTCTTTAAATAAGAGTTATAGATTGATGGTATGAATAGCCTTCACACGTCTCAATTACTTCATCAGATGTCTTAAAAGTCCTGATTCAACTTAATTTTGTATATTTGTGTAAATTCAGGTGTTTTACTTCTCTCATATTTATATGTTTAAGTTATTAACTATGATGAAGAGAGAAGGTACATTCCAAAGCTTACCTTTAGGTTTATCTCGACAATTGCAAATTTTATAAACCTCATTCATTGAAAGAAGTTACTAAAATAAATTTAACCCCCAAATAAAAAAAAACAATTATAATATATGCGTAACTAAATACAAAGTTTAACATACTCGTACCTAAATGCATTCCCACCTGTGACCTGACGCTCAGCTCCAGACCACGCGTGTCGGCGCCATATTAATGAGCGAAGTAGGAACTACGTATGGCATGCAAGACGTAATTACGATACAAATTAAAATTATACTCAGACGTATGTATGTAACGGTTACAATTAAATGTATTTCGGTTTTGTATTACTTACTACTTCATTTATTATTACTTAAGATTTCAGATTTAATATTTTTTAACTGTAATAGTCTCTTTAAATAAGACTGCCAGCTTGATGGTTTGAATAGCCTTCAGACATCTCAATTATTTCGACTTGTATTCAGTAGGTATTATTGTATCGAATTATACAATTTGTATCTTTGTGTAAATACTGTTGTTTTACTTCTCTCATATTGTAATGTATGCCTGTTTAAGTTATTAACTATGATTGAGAGGGAAGATAAGACTCTAAAACTTACATACAGATTTATCTCGACAAATGCATTTTTTTAACCATTTTTGACTCACTGGTCAAAAGAAGTTACTAAAGTAAATTGAACCCCCAAATACAAAAAAAACATTATAATATTGCGTAACTAAATATGCATAAATATTAAGTTTAAATACTCGTACGTAAATGCATTCCCACCTGGGACCTGACGTTCAGCTCCAGACCACGCGTGTCGGCGCCATATTAATGAGCGAAGTTGGAACTACGTATGGCATGCAAGACGTAATTACGATACAAATTAAAATTATACTCAGACGTATGTATGTAACGGTTACAATTAAATGAATTTTGGTTTTGTATTATTACTTAAGATATTAGATTTATCATTTTAAATAAGAGTTATAGATTGATGGTATGAATAATATGAATAGCCTTCATACATCACAATTATTTCATCAGATGTCTTGAAAGTCTTGATTCGACTTACTTTTATATATTTGTGTAAATTCAGATGTTTTACTTCTCTCATTTTTTTATGTATGTATGTTTAAGTTATTAACTATGATGAAGAGAGAAGGTACATTCCAAAGCTTACCTTTAGGTTTATCTCGACAATTGCAAATTTTATAAACCTCATTCATTGAAAGAAGTTACTAAAATAAATTTAACCCCCAAATAAAAAAAAACAATTATAATATATGCGTAACTAAATAAACATAAATACAAAGTTTTATATACTCGTACGTAAATGCATTCCCACCTGGGACCTGACGCTCAGCTCCAGACCACGCGTGTCGGCGCCATATTAATGAGCGAAGTTGGAACTACGTATGGCATGCAAGACGTAATTACGATACAAATTAAAATTATACTCAGACGTATGTATGTAACGGTTACTATTAAATGTATTTCGGTTTTGTATTATTACTTAAGATATTAGATTTATCACTTTATATAAGTGCCAGCTTGATGGTTTGAATAGCTTTCAGACATCTAAATACATATAACTCAAAGGTGACAGACTGACGTACTGATCTATCAACGCACAGCCCAAACCACTGGCCGGATCGGGCTGAAATTTAGCATGCAGGTAGATGTTATGACGTAGGCATCCGCTAAGAAAGGATTTTGATCAATTCTACCCCCAAAGGGATGAAAATATTACTTCGTAACGCGAGCGAAGCTGCGGGAAACAGCTCGTCTCAAATATTTCGTCAAATGCCTTGAAGCTCCTGAATTCGACTTGATTTTGTATGTTTTTGTAACTTGTGGTGTTTAACTTGCCTAATATTTTAAGATAATAAATTTTGAGAAAACATTTACACATAATTAAAGCTTATATATACTTAAAAGTACGTTTTACCCGCAGCTTCACTCGCGGTCAGTTTTTGTGTATCCCACGGGAAGGGTAGCATTTTTCGGAATAAAAAGTACCCTATATCCTTTTCTGAACCCCTGACATCGTGTGTACAAAATTACATTTCAATCGATTATCTAGTTAAGGCGTGAAAGTATAACAAACAAATTTAACAACAACAAAACATTCGCATGTTTTAGCTAGAAAGATATGTTTCCCCGAAAGCATTAGACTTCTTTAATTCATGTTAAATTGAAAAAGTGCACTCAGCAGCTCGCTTTAATATAATTTCTTAGCGCTACATCCTGGCTAGAGTAATCTTGTTATTTAGTAAACTAGTAAAATAAAATAGGTCTCTCTTAAAGTTTGGCGAGCGCTGACCGTAAGGTGGCTGTGGCGTAGTGGCCTTTAAGTAATTTTATAGAGAGGTTCGCCTTAAATGAACTGGCAGAGCGTGGCGGCCTAGTAAGTGATTTACACTACTGGATGCGGGTTTGAATCTTGTACGTTTGCTGCTTTTTATAGTTAAAGATATAGACAGACAGTTAGCCAGTTGGGTGTGATATAAAGAAAGCTTAACAGAAGCATATGTAAGAAAAGCAGAGTTTACGTGATGAAGTGACGTGATCCGTCTAAAATCATCGAATTAAATTCTCCGCCACTTTTCGCCTAAATTTTGTAGACGGCGAGAAAAGGCTAAATCTAGGAGCAGGATGACTGTAAAGTAACTTAACTACTACCGTCACGGGTGCTAATTAAGGATAGGTATCCTATTCTTGGGAAAGGTCTATGTCGAACAGTTCTCTTCCAATGAGTGATAAACGGACCAAAAGATGAAAACAATGTATTTTAGTACAATTTAAGTATAAAACAATATTAATAAACTTACTAACTACTAAATTGAGTTTGGTAGTTTTTGAATACTAGATTTAGGACAAAGTAAGTTTGAAAATTAGGTTCAATTTTACTAGAACAATTTTGTACCTTGCTTTACGCTCTTGTAATCAGAACTCTGCAACTTTTAAAGGTGGTAGAACCCTTTGTGGTTCGATTCCGGCGGCACCACCGCCACACCTATTTCTACCTAATAACAGCAGTGTTAAGCGCTGCTGTGTTCCGGTTTGAAGGGTGTGGTAAGGGAGACAGACTTTTCCGAGGCGTTCCAGCTTAGTCCTCAGGGGTAGCGGCGCATCTGTGGCCGACCTCAGGTAGGAATATCTAATCCTATCTGGGGTTGATTACAGATGTCCATGGGCGGCAGTAGCCACTTACCATCAGGTGGACTGCATGCTCGTCTGCTACTCTTATATTATAAAAAAAAAAAAAAAAAAAAAAAAAAAAACTACCTCCTCATATGTATAGCAGACGCCTATATGTTGATACTACTTTGCCTTCGCTTTGACATCAACTGACACCAAATAGAGTTTAAACCAGGGTCATCCGTCTATAGCCCATATAAGCAAACTAGGCAACGGCATATGGCGCTCGAATTTGGAAGGCAGCAATACAAGTTATAGTTTGGGCACCTCTTACATTTACATAATAAAAAATACTGTTTCACATTTTCGGTTTATTTTGCTTAAGCGTCTGCTATTGATGCCTTTCGCCTAGGGCGCCGAATGTGGTCGGGCGGATATTGACGAAAATTGTTGCAGAATTCGTTCACTAACATGAATATAATGAAAATATAAATTTTCTGTTTCTGTGTAAGTGTGTGTGTGTGTATTAAGATAGCGATTTACTTACGTGACGGTTTTTCTGCTGCTTCCACAGCAACGGTGGGAAAGTTATATCAAGCGATTGTTTTGTGCCGCAGTTAGCGAACACCTCCGGTTGCGGCTGCGTTTCCACATAAAACTGCTTTCTCGTGAGTTTTGATATAAAACAGCTATTCAGCGTCCACGCGTGGGGGCGGAAGAAAAATGCTCCATGATTTCTCCCTCAAGAACGCTTTATTTGTAGATTAATCTTACAGCCTTCAAATTATAACAGAAAACACCATAACGTAGTAACGTTACATATGGGTTTTATCCCTGATAAACTTGTTAGGACAGCAGTCGGCCACTTTCGGACATTGCAATTATAATTATGAGTACGCTTCTGTTGACGCAAGGAACTCGCATCTCCAACTAAAATATTACATTAATTTTAGCTGCAACTGCAAAATTTCACAAAGATAAATAAGTAGTTTAAATTCTCATAACAGTCTATTGAGTACCCGTTTCACTTAAATAAAAAAATATAAGTAACAATTTGTAAAAGCATCCGGATATTTCTAAAAAATAATATGTTTGATTCAATTTCATTTAATCCCAATCATTAGAATACAGATTATATTATTTTATAATATACTCCATCTCCGAATATATTTTATTACGTCTATTTCTGGAGTAGCGTCAAAATATCTCCCACTTATTCAAACAGTTACGTCTAACGAGCCGTAATAGTCACAACTTGAAGTTTTACAATAGTTGTTCAAAGCTACCATGCTCAATTTTTGTTTAAGTGTGTTATAGAAATTTAAATCAGTTGACATAATAAGTGGATATTGCAGGCAATAGTTATAAGCATAAGCAATATGCATATTATCGTCGTTAATACGAAGCTTGGATATTAACGATATCGCATTTTTATAATAGTACTTTAATATAATAAGTCATTTGATGATCACGACCTTCTCTATATGTCTTACAAAATTCGTCCTCCTAAAGCTAAGTCAAAGATTCTCCTTCAGCGTAATATTGATTGGGGAGTCATTGAGAGTGTAAGCACTGTTGACGAACAGGTGGCACTCTTTAACTCCTTGCTAGTACAACTTTATGACTTGCACGCCCCTGTTCGCCCAGTTCGCATACGACATCCACCAGCTCCTTGGCTCACAGACGACTTGAGGGCTTTAATAAATAAGAAAAATTCTGCCAAGTCGAGGTACAAGATAGATTCCAGCAGAAGTAATCTTGAGCGGTACAAATCCGCAAGAAATCGGTGCAATATGATGTGTAGAGATCTACAACGACGCCATATCCATAAGTCTGTTCAAAATGAAGACCCTAGTAGGGTCTGGAAATTTTTAAAAACTTTAGGAATTGGGAAATCACCAAAAAACTCTCTCCCACACAATCTCGACCTAAACGATTTAAATCGTCACTTTTCCGCCACGTCTTCCATTGATAGCGAAACAAAAGCAAAAACTTTAAATCAACTGT
Organism: Epargyreus clarus clarus; assembly: GCA_014595695.2. Lineage (NCBI taxonomy): Eukaryota > Metazoa > Arthropoda > Insecta > Lepidoptera > Hesperiidae > Epargyreus > Epargyreus clarus. The sequence goes on from JACTTY020000036.1 coordinate 10,177, forward strand.
CACATTTTCCCAATCCAACTTCTCCTTTATTTTCGTTTAGTCAATTTTCGGATCGTGATGTCGAGAAGGCAATACTCTCCATACCATCAAATTCGGTCGGCAGTGATTGCATTAGCCGGAAAATGATCATTCCTCTCCTTGACATACTTCTCCCTTCCATTACGTCCATTCTAAATAATTCCGTCCGTAAAAACTCCTTCCCTTCGACCTGGAAAGATGCCCACGTCATCCCTTTACCCAAAAAGTCCAATCCCTCCGACCTTGGCGATTTTAGACCCATATCTATACTTCCTTTCCTATATAAAGTCCTTGAGCGCCTTATCCATCAACAGCTTAGCTCTTTTCTCTCCGCTAATGCTCTACTTAATCCTTTACAATCCGGTTTCCGTCCAGGTCATAGCACGGCTACTGCATTGCTAAAAATCACTGATGACATACGCATGGGGATGGAAAATCAACAGCTGACAGTGTTGACGCTGTTAGATTTCAGCAATGCGTTCAACGCTGTTGATTTCGATATCCTCTTGGGGGTCTTGCGTTCTCTCTACATATCTCCGACGGCTATTGACTGGTTTCATAGTTACTTGTACGGACGCCGGCAGCGGGTTCAAATTGATGACAAATTTTCCTACTGGTTGAATACTGTCGCCGGTGTACCACAAGGTGGCGTGTTGTCTCCTCTCCTATTTACTATTTTCATAAATTCTATTAGTCTTCATCTCACTTCTCTCTACCATCTATATGCAGATGATTTGCAAATCTACAATCATGCGTGCCTAAACAACTTACCCAACGCCATCAAGATTGCTAATGCTGATCTAGATTGCATCTCGACCTGGAGCAAAGCCTTTGGCTTAAAATTGAATGCTACTAAGTCTCAGGCAATCATTATAGGGAGTTCGCGACTGACCTCTAGGATTGATTGGCACAACTTACCACCAATTGTATTGGATGATGTGCATATTCCGTATAGTAATAAGGTAAAGAATCTGGGTATCTACATGGACCAACACCTTTCATGGATACCTCAGATCTCAGAGGTCAGTAGGAAACTCTTTGCTGCAGTGAGCTCACTACGAAGACTAAAAAATGTTTTACCCATTCCAACTAAAATTACGCTTGCACAGTCTCTCTTGCTACCAATACTTGACTATGCTGATGTGTGTTATCCGGACATTACCGAGGAGCAATTAAATAAGCTTGAGCGTCTCCAAAACTTATGTATACGGTTTATATTTGGCCTAAGAAAGTATGACCATGTTTCAGAATATCGTGCTAAGCTCAAGTGGCTCCCAATTCGCCTTCGCCGGAATGCTCACATTCTATCTCTTCTCTATTGCTTACTATTTAATCCAACTGCCCCTCCTTACCTTAAACAACGCTTCCAGTTTCTCCACTTGTCCCATGACCGATCCCTTCGCTCCTCAGAAAATCTTGCTCTCTATACTCCCTCTCACTCAACTTCCTTTTACAAAAAATCCTTCACTGTATCCGCTATCCGTCTTTGGAACTCCCTCCCTGTTTCTATTCGTTACTCCCAATCCTTATACTCCTTCAAAAATCTTGTCAAATCCCATTACCTTAAACTCTAACTGTTTTCCTTCCTAAATTTGTGCTCTTGCTTTCAATCTTTTTAAACTGTGTTATCTTTGTTTTTAATTTTAATCTATAGTTTCTTCCCCTTTCGTTTATTATTTGTTTATAATTATATATAAATATCTATATTAAGTATGTTTATTATTTTATTATGGTTATCTTAAATTTACACTTGATTTTATGTATTAAGTAGTATTTAAAATAACATTTATTTGCACCCTACCTATTCTTTTAATTCATCCCCTCTTTAACTCCTCACCCTAAGGTTGCCTGGAAGAAATCGCTGTGTTAGCGATAAGGCCGCCTTTTGTATCGTCCTAAATTGTATGTTTTTATTTTTGTTTACTATATTGGGTACAATAAAGAATATTATTATTATTATTATTACTACAGTTCAAACACAGATGCAGTGGGGATGTCAAGTGGGGATGATATCATGGCGGCGCTCGAGTTAACAGAGAGCGGCATTCTGGTCGGCGACTTTAGCAAGAACAGTTTAATAACGGGGATATAGTTATAATACCTCTAATCACTAGTGTGTACTTACTTACGTGTAATTGTAATATCGTTACTCCGTACCGTATATGTGACCATACTTAGACATGACTACCTTCAAGACGAAGTTTATTATATGCATAAATAAGAACTAATTCAGCTTTCGAATAAGTCTTTAGGATCTCTGCAGCGATTGCGGACTCTTTGAATTTGAAAGTTCACGTGTAACGAGACGTAATATTCCTAATTTGAAGTTTTACAATAATTTGTTCAAATCCTCAATGGTATAACGCAGGCAATCTCAATCACATAACAAGGTAAACCCTTACGGGAACAACCCAATTTAGTTGTGTACAAGTTTATTTGGGTATCTGTCCGTAGGGCATTATAATAAATGGAAGGACAAATTCGCGACCTTTGCGCAATATTGAAATTTTATTAACCGAATCGAATGGAAATTTAATCGGGTAATCATTTCTTGTTCGTGCTTCATTTCCAGGCTGCCTTTTGAAAGACCTATCGCGAGGAGACAAAGTCAACTGATCGGCTGTTTTAAAAGGTACCATTTTTTTTTTTTTTCATTATTCCCATTTTATTTCAAAAAATGTCCAGAAATGTTTTGTTCGTAATAAATACTACTTTATTATGTTTACTTTCTATAACTATGTCAAAAGTACATCATATTGTATATGGTAAAGACCATATACCTTCTTTAAAATATATGTATGAAAAAATCGCGGACATACAACCATACATAGTGTTATTGAGATTGTTTAAAAAAATGAATGATATTATGACGTAATAAATTTACCGTTCTCCAAAGGTCCAGATGTATTTCATTTAGTTACAAATTAATTTCATTGCAAAGATACATTTGGCTTAAGATAAGCTTAAGGCTTAAAAATGTTTTATAAGGCTTTAAAAGTTGAACTTGATTCGACTCCATAAGCATCAACGCCACATCTGATTCTGTTTTATAACAACAATGTTAAGCGCTGCTGTATTCTGCTTTAAAAGGTATGGTAAGTAAGTAGAGAAATAATCGAACGACTCGACGTTCCAACTTAGTCCTCAGCTAGATTTAAATTGTCACAGTCAAAATTTCCTCCAAATCCATCCAAAATTCAGGTTTTAGGTAGAAACATTCACTTCGTACTCAGGCTAATAAAAAACTATTTTGAGCTCTTGGGAAATTCTATTGTGCAATTTGGAGCTGCAATGCGGGCGTCTATTTAGATGACGATGTTATTCGGCTGGATACTGTCTCTCATTATTGTTTAAATGGAGCGAAATAATACCTAAGGCAAATTTCCGAGTAGTGCCAATAGTCTTTTACGTTTGCGAATTTTTTCTTCAAAGGAAACTTACTGCTCGCCAAAAATATATTTGGAGTGTTTAACCAACGTTGCTATTAATATTCTATATGTATTAAATATTTGAAAGTGGAATCCATGCAGTTCGCCCCCGGAGACGCCACCTCACACACCTATTTCTGCCTAATAACAGCAAGGACCATATCCTTGCTGTTATTAGGCAGAAATAGGTAAGGAAGGCTTGCTTATCCGAGGTGTTCCAAAGGTAGCCACTTGCCATCAAGCTGCATTGCTTCAAAAACAATACACACAGTTACAGTTCCTTTAATACTTTAACTAATCTCATACATATAATGAAAGCTGAAGAAACAAGAGATCAGAATGAAGGAATGATTAGCAATCCGGCAAAGTCAGCATGAAGTTGCGCGATCGACAAATCTCATCCGTACCTTCGACTGACATTTACGAAATACAATACAATAAATATTTACTTATTATACTATAAGATTTTCAGTGAAAGACAAATAATCCAGTATTCATCAGTTAATATACATAGATATATTCATTTTTAGTTTCTAAGTGTTGAAGTATATTATTTAGATACAATTATTACAAGCACAGGAATGGAGGAAAGATTAGTAATCCTACCGGCGACGTTGTGGAGAAGTGGCGCGAACTATAAATCTCGGCCGTTCTTCCGCCGGACACTGCACAAACAGACATGTAATTAATTACTGTATAGTCCGCGCCAAACTGCTAGTCCGCTCTGAAGTTGTTGCAAGCAGGTGTAGTCATACAATTTGCTATGGTGACGCGATTCATTTCTATATTCAGAGTGGACTAACAGTTTTACGCGGATTATACCAGAAACTGTTTAGAAAGTGCAAGCTAGTTTTCAATTTGTAGTTTTATTTGAGCTGCTGCTGTGCACAGGTCCATCTTAGTGGGGAAGGTTTTAACAGTATTCATCACTTATGCACAAATATGTTATTTTTTTTAGTTTATAAGTGTTGTCACTTGGTATTTTATTTAGATACAATTATTACAAGCACAGGAATGGAGGAAATATTAGTAATCCTACCGGCGACGTTGTGGAGAAGTGGCGCGAACTATAAATCTCGGCCGTTCATCCGCCGGCCACTGCACCAACAGACATGTAAGAAATTACTGTATAGTCCGCGCCAAACTGCTACTCCGCTCTGAAGTTGTTAAAAGCAGGTGTAGTCATACAATTTGCCATGGCGGCGCGATTCATTTCTATATTCAGAGCAGACTAACAGTTTTACGCGGATTATACTAGAGACTGTTTAGAAAGTACAAACTAGTTTTCAATTTGTAGTTTTATTTGAGCTGCTGCTGAGCTTAGGTCCATCTTAGTGGAGAAAGTTTTAACAGTATTCATCACTTACGCATAGAAGTGTTATTTTTTTAGTTTATAGGTATTGTCACTTGGTATTTTATTTATTTAGATACAGTTATTATAAGCATATGAAAGGAGGAAAGATTAGTAATCCTACCGGCGACGTTGTGGAGAAGTGGCGCGAACTATAAATCTCGGCCGTTCTTCCGCCGGCCACTGCACAAACAGACATGTAATTAATTACTGTATAGTCCTCGCCAAACTGCTAGTCCGCTCTAAAGTTGTTGCAAGCAGGTGTAGTCATACAATTTGCTATGGTGACGCGATTCATTTCTATATTCAGAGTGGACTAACAGTTTTACGCGGATTATACCAGAAACTGCATTACGATTATGACACTTCATTGTAACTGTATAGACATTATTGTGCTTCTTCAATTCAATTTTATGTTTCTTTTTTTTTCCATTAACTTGCTTGTAGTCTACACCTATAATTATAGTGGCAATAAGCTAGCCCCTTATGTGTTTTGTTGTACCTTAACTGTATAAATGTTCATTATGTTGGTGTTCAATAAATAAATAAATAAAAAATAATAAATAAATAAAAAACAAACACTAAAATAAAAAAAAATAAAAACTGCTTAGAAAGTACAATCTGGTTTTCAATTTGTAGTTTTATTTGAGCTGCTGCTGAGCTTAGGTCCATCTTAGTGGAGAAAGTTTTAACAGTATTCATCACTTACGCATAGAAGTGTTATTTTTTTAGTTTATAGGTATTGTCACTTGGTATTTTATTTATTTAGATACAGTTTTATTTAGATACAGTTATTATAAGCACATGAAAGGGAGAAAGATTAGTAATCCTACCGGCGACGTTGTGGAGAAGTGGCGCGAACTATAAATCTCGGCCGTTCTTCCGCCGGCCACTGCACAAACAGACATCTAATTAATTACTGTACCAATCTGTTACTTTTGGAAACTACAAACTGGTTTTCAGTTTGTAGTTTTATTTGAGCTGCTGTTGAGTACAGGTTCATCTTAGTGGAGAAGGTTCTAAGACATAAGACTATACGTAGACTTAGTGCGTATTAGTAGTCTACGGTAGTAGTGGTTCACAAATTTAATTAACTAAGGTGAGCATAATTCTCTGAGCATAGTCGAGTGGGAAGCCCGAACATCTTATAATAAAGTTACGAACTTGTAACTATGTAAATCTTTTCCATGAAGGACTTTGAGAAAAAACCCAAGTATGTATAATAAGCAACCGGAACTGTTGCTTAGAGCGCAAAAATCATGCAAAGTGAGATACTGCTAAACGTTATTTAAATAATTATAATACCGAGCTTTAAGCACCCAGTATTTCTTAGCGAAATAGGACCAAAATCAAAATAAAATCTCCGTAGTTTAGTAAGAAGCTAAAATCCGCAATATCGACTTGTAAGTGAGGTTAAAATTATTCTCAATAAAATTCACTAATTACCCGCCCACCCTATTCTCTATCTAAAGTTGGGCCATTTACGAAAACGGTCTACGAGTTATGAGTTTCCGTGCATTTGGCACGCCAAGATCACCCAGATGTAATGTAGGACTTTTACAACTTTTTAGTTTTATTGTAATTATAAATTGTATTGTATTTAATTAATTAAAATGCTAAACGATTCAAGATTAGATTAAATATAACATACAAAATATTTAATTGTAAAAAAAAAGAAAGAGATTGTATAAAAAATATTATTTGTAGTTACCTTATAATAATTATTATAATGCTTCCATTTTGATTTTGTTTCTTTTCTATTATATTAATCACGATACATACAAAAATACCTTTTATATTGCTAAATAATTATTTTTATTATCGATCATCACTATTACCTAAGGAAGCTAATAAAGTAATCGAACACATGGTTTTGATTTGCACTGCTATATTCTATTCGATTTTCGACAATGCACGACTTAGTACGAGCATATGGTCGACGGTCGTACCTTTTACGGATATAAATACAAGATAAGCTTCCGTATTTCCGCACTAAGTCACTAGCCGGCAGTTCCAAGCTCTGCTGAAAGGAATGAAAACAATTCCAAAGCGATCCCCCGCACAACACTACTGCGATCTTCTTGTTGTGCAATCTTTTGCGTTTTGTTGTTTTTGTTGTCAAATACTGCTGTTTGTTTCCATTTATTGGTCGGTTGATAAATTAAATTTTACGCTTTATACTACTTTTCCAATTTTTTTCCTTTTTTGTGTTTTCAGTTCCTAGCACCAATTTGTTTGTTTGAAGAGTTTTGACCACCGTAATTACCATAGTAAGCACACCCCACGCTGGCTAAGTGCAGATTGATCGAGGTCTCTTACCTTTGAAAACTTTTTACAATATTTTAGAATGAATGCCTATATCATATTCATATTTGCACGATTTTAAAAATAAACTATCTACCTTTTGTTCCATTACATTATCAGTAGCTATTGTGTCGCTTTTTTTCTAACCACAAAATAGTTAAGTGTTTACGTTCACGTAGTATATGAACGATATATATTATAGAAGCAATGCGAAGTTTTCCGTTCAACTTACACATATTTTAATATAATTACAGTTTCATGTCCTAGACCTATAAAGATACTTGCAATGATAAAAATCGTTGTAAAACACCGGCACTTCTACAGCGGAGAAGCTTGAAGCTCCCACTGAGAGTAAAACGAAAACAATTTGAAAGCGATCCTCCCGCTCCGCAGATCATTACTGGGATCTTAAAGTTGTGCTGTTTTTATTGTTTTCATTTTCACTATCTGCTCTTGGGAGCAATTTGTACACAAAACGCCTGTTCTTGATTATTTGATGGAAGTAAATACTTATTTAGGCACCCAGTGACCTTTTGTTTGACGATTCTATGATCGTTTACGTGTAAGAGGACTATCTTGTGTCGGGAGTGACAATCTGTGATCGTCTTCAGGTGTTAACAGGATACTTCTTCATGTCCCTGGTCATAGATGTCTATGGGCGACAGTAACCACTTACCATAAGGTGGACTGAATAATTGTTTGTTGCTTCAATCTTGTCAATAATACACATGGCACATCGACTATTTTTGTTGGTAAACAGAGTTCTAGATTTATTCCCATGCGTAAATGTTATCTGGATATGGGTGATTGTGGACTTTTTGTAGTTATTCATAGCACATAAGAATATCCTATTGTGCCGTAGAGTTAAAAGTGGAAAAAAATCATAAGGAAATATAACGCTGTTAGTTATAATGTTAAATATTTATCTTATAACTATATTAATAAACATACATAGAATAAAAATGTTACTTACACCTAAAATCCTAAAACTTATATAAAAAAAGTGTGTGTGTGTCAGCTACGACGCACGATTGGAGTTTACTCCTTACGAATGATAATTATGATATATATCGAATAGAAAAAAGGGTAGGTAAATGAACGCATCTGCTAAAATGATAAGAGAAACAAACATATATCTGTAATTATTCGGATTATTTATATTACTTCAATAATGCGTATTACATAAAGTATGTTACAAAATAATATAAAATAGCGCCATCTAGTGGCAAGTTTTATAAATTGTAAGTTTGCAAGTTTATCAATCTATGTATTTTGGTTCCAAATATTATAATGGTAACTTAATATAATTGTTTATATTAAAGTAAATTTTAATATAATATAATTATTTATATTTAAAACAATGTTAAACGTTTTATAACTTAAAACTTAATAATTATAATTTCTTTGCCATCTATAAAATATCCTTGTTGCAATTTACGGATGAAATTTATATGAGACTCAATAAACATGTTATTATATGTAATTTGGATTGTTTCTGAATGTTTTATAATTCTAGAATTCATTTAAAACGTATTGCTAATTTTATATAACTTATTTTGAACATAATTCATTAGCAATAATTCTGTAATAAATATTAAATACTGTTTTGATTTTGCCCGTTTATCGTTGATAGATGGTGCTGATCAATAATGCATCCATTTTTATAAGTTAAATTAATATATCAGTAACTTACAAAAGCCTCTTTATGTTAAAAACTTATTTTGCTAATATTATATCTTATTCAATTGCTTACTGATTTTATATGTTACTCTTCTTTAAAAACGTTCATAAAAGATTGTTAATCATATTATGGCGCCAATGTTCATATTTTTCACAGTGTTTATAAATGATCAAACCTATAACTTAATTTATGCAAAAATGTAAACAAATTAGTTAATGACGTTTTAATGTTTTATATATTGCTAATTATTTTTATTGTAATAATTACTTTCATATGGGATTTGAACTTACTGTATTTTAAATTAATAAAAGCACTCTTGATTCATATTTTGGTTTCCGTTACGCCTCAACTTTTCGTGTTACACTTGATTTTACTCCTCATAAAATTTCCGTACCGGGCCTTATAACTCAAATCGTTTCTTAAGGAGTAAACTCCAAAAAACTTAAAAGACAAATTGTACTTATCAAATGTGCCTAAAATGAGCAATTAACTCGAACTCAATTATAGATGCCTTCAATAATTTATATAGTTAAAAAAGAACAAAGTTTGGATTTTCCAAAGCTGACCAGCCAAGTGCGGCAATTAATTACGTGTAACCGTTTTTGCAGTGGCCGTCGGAAGGAAGGGAAGGATTTATTGTCAGTGGCACTTCATTACAACGTCCTTGGACAGTGATTGGCGAGTCTATCCTTCATTTCCCACTGTATTATTTAGATTATCAATTATCATCATCATCATCATCATCAACCCATTGTTGTCCTACTGCTGGGCACGGGTCTCCTCTCAGAGTGAGAAGGATTAGGCGATAGTCCACTGCGCTGGCCAAGTACTATTGGTAGGCTTCACATATCATTAGGATTTTTTTTATTAAATCTCAGGTTTAAGGTTTCCTCACGATGTTCTCCTTCACCACATAACTTTGAAAAATTAGAGGTGAGCGCAAAACGCGGCTGAGATTTGAACCCTCAGAACCCTCGAGCGCGAGGCCGAGTTTCTTAACCACTAGACTACCACTGCTTTATCTACTATGAATGAACTGTGAATGAGACTATCAATAAATCAAAATGGTTCAATCGTCATCGTTGTTGTGGTCGCTTTTCTAAGTGAGATACATTTAGATCATACTCCATCGCGGGTACTTGAGCAGTATGATGTACAACTACCAATTAATAGATTTTATTTTACTTTCCAAGTTACTTTCCAAGGTGTTACCAAAATGATTTATTTTTGTTACAATGACCAACGTCACTTATAGAATAGTAGTAAGTAGTGTGATATCACCAGACAATAAAGAGTCAAAGACTGTTTGAGACTTTGACAATGCTTACATATTATCAGGTGGCAAATACTCGTATATTAAACATCAACAAATGGTTTATGAAAACAATAACAAGTTTAAAATTTGACGTGCAAAATGGTAAGCCGATTTAATTTATATAGACAACGCGAAAGCTCATTAAAGACGGAGATACCTATTTATGTAACAGACGAATGAAACGAGAAGCTCGCGTGGTTTTCCGCACTGTCACTTAAAAATTCAAGCGCGGTGTAGACTCCTTTCAGTACGAATTTCATGCGTTTTGTGAAATATTTATAAGGTACCGCCAAAATCCTCGCGAATAGGGCATGATGGAGCATTGTTGTTTTTGTTGAATTTTAACGAGTTTAAAATTGTAGGAGACGTGAGATGAGTTGAAATATCCTGACGTGTGCAATGAACTCAGTGAAGTAGCTTTGGAAAAGTCGGTTAATAATAAACAGCTTATAACTTACGTGATGTTATGTCTTTGAATGGACAATAAAACTAATTCGTATTTTATATATAGTAGGAAATTGGTCTTTAATTTCAGTCACTATTTATTGCCTACTACCTTTTATTATTTAGTGCAGATGTGTGCACTGAAAAAAGCAAAAATATGAATTCTAATGGATGCAAAAACAAAGGTAACCGATTGAGCTGGAAAAAGACTATTACAAAAATATAAACAGACATTGCTTATTAAATTATAATGAGGTTGTTTATAAACATAAACTTGCTACACTTATATTTTATGAAGCAAGCGGTTAAAGATTCGCTATTATGATTACTTTACGAGCAATGCAATATAAACGAGGCTGGAACGAGCTCCTTTAATCCGGCTCACGGCTCTATTACAGCTGAAGAAACAAGGATCGGAATGAAGGAAAGATTAGCGATCCGTCCGGCGAAGTCGGAGTGAAGTGGCGCGAACGATAAATCTCAGCTGTTCTCCGCCGGCCATTACAAAAACAGTTACGAGTAATTAATTACCAAACTAGGTAGCTTTTGGATAATTCTATTGCTTTTTACTGACCCACTGATGTTTCTATTTTTTTTTTATAAAATAGAAATAAATAACTTAAGAAGTCAGTGGCCAGTAGTAATCAAATTTATATACGACGAGTTTTTGCCCGCGGCTTCGCTCGCGTTACGAAGTAATATTTTCATCCCCTATTTTATCCCCCTGGTGGTAAAATTAAGCAAAATCCTTTCTTAGCTGATGCCTACGTCATAACATCTACCTGCATGCCAAATTTAAGCCCGATCCGTCCAGTGGTTTGGGCTGTGCGTTGATAGATCACTATGTCAGTCAGTCACCTTTGAGTTATATATATTTAGATTGATTTTTTTTCTGAGGCCGGCTACAGATGGGTACCCCTTAGGACTAAGTTGGATGTTCTAGTATGAATTCTTTACTAGTAGGGCTCACCACTAGTGTCTTTGGAATGAAACTACGTATGTATCTACCAACTTCACTCTAACTAATTTTAACTAGACTAACAACGAAGAATATTTGTAAATTCAGTTAAAATTACTTTCGTAGAGTTAAGATAGCAACGGATATTTTAACAGTTGAATATGTAGTATGACCGTATGCTCAATTCTTTTTTTTGGTCTGTATGTAAGTAGATACATGAATAAGTAACTAAAAAAATGAACAAGAAAAATGTAACATTATTGTCCGTAAACTTATAACTTTGTCATTCTTTATAAGTATTCAGGCTTGTCTCAATTCAAATAACGTCCGCGTTAACACGAGACAATAGCCACAAGTATCTTGCCACCTCGAAGCCTGCGATTGTCTGAAGAAAAAATGTGTCAAAAGCAACGTCATCCCATTTTTATCGGAGCTTTCGGTCGGATGCGTCGCCTGAATGCCAAGAATTTATTGCGTTGTACAGCCGTCGGAGAGGAGAATTAGCCGACAATCAGTAAAGAAACCTACAACGAACAATGCGAAATATTAACTACTTCGATACGACATCTTAGCCTTTTGTCTTAAAGTTGGATTAAATTAAGGACAAGTCTTATCTTCATCTTTAAACTGAATAGAATTATTCATGTCGGCTTAAGAATTATTCACATGAGGGAAATGCCACTTATTTTTTTCTTGGATAAAATGAAGAGTTAATTTTACCTGATCACAAAAAATCATTTTTTGCTGACTTTGAAGACTTTGGAAATTTATGTTCGGCTTATGTGTGTTTTTTTGCTTATTAACTAACTGTTGCGTATCTACTTAAAATTTATAGCACTGGTCCCAATTTCATGTGCGTAAAAATTTATAATAAATTGCCAGAAAATATAAGATTAAACAAAAACGACAAGGAGTTCTACGCCAACTTAAAGGAATTATTAATAAAAAATGCATATTACAAATTAAGCGAATATTTAGAAAACTAAAATACGAAACAAATAAAATTATTATTATTATTAACAAAGAAATAAATACTAATTAAATTAAATAATATTGTAAATCTGACATCAATGTTTATTTGTAAATATAAATCGGCCGCTCTCATATTCATTGCTACACCCACTGTGGGTTCATGTGTTGCTAAAATTGTAAATGATTTTTATAAAACAATTGTAAAACCATGATTGCAATAAAGTATTGAGTATTGAGTATTGAGTACTTGAGGCAGGGATACACATAGAACTTATAAGTTCTTGTATTATAAACTAAATTTATTACGGTAAAAGTGATCTTAACATTCATTTTGCCATAAGTAAATCATACATATATTTAAAAACATTTATACGTAACTTGTTTTTTATATTTAAGTTCTTAAGAATGATTCATGAATGAAGCTATTAAGGGTGACAATATTTTCGCAAAATCATAAAAATAAAAATAGAACCTGGTTCAACGTTGACCTGTTAAAACTGAATTGGCAAAAAGTGTACACGAGCCTGAGCATCACATAGGAACATAAACAACTGTACTTGTTGACACGCCCGCACATTTTAATAGAATTGCAACGGCTATAAAAATATACTATTGTATTTTTATACGATGGAGCTATGAATGAGAATTTTCTTATAAATATACTACAAAAGGTAAAAAAGGAATGTTTGATTGATAACATTAAACAAAGTATTCGTATGTAGATCGTGAGAGATTCGTATGTACGAGTACGCATCTTATAATGTGGCTAACTGGAATGTTAAAGACGTAAAATTTTGAGATATTTTAATTGTGTTATTGTTTTCAATTATGGTATTCAAATAAAAACTTTAATACGTTCTATAAACATATTTTTAGCAAAACATAATGATAATGAAATGATTTTAACTTTTAGTGTTAGTTAACGTTAGTGCCTTGTTATAAATTTTTCATCAACACAGATTTGTGAATAAAATCATATAAATAATTTAAATTTCAACTATATCAGAACCATAAATAATATAGGAAAATGTGTTCAACTTTACAACTTTGTAAAAACTGTTCCCGACAGGACTGACTGAGTAATTGGGATAGTTACGTAAACATGTTTATGCGGCGGAAAACTTTCACTTTATTTTATTTCCTTTTTATCAAGTGATTAATTAGAAGGTGCATGGAAGATGGTAGAACCCTTTGTGGTTCGACTCCGGCGGCACCACCGCCACACCTATTTCTACCTAATAACAGCAATGTTAGGCACTGCTGTGTTTCGGTTTGAAGGCGTTCCAGCTTAGTCCTCAGGGCTAGCGGCGCATCTGTGGCCGAACTCAGGTAGGAATATCAAATGCTATCTGGGGTTGATTACAGATGTCCATGGGCGGCAGTAGCCACTTACCATCAGGTGGACTGCATGCTCGTCTGCTACTCCCATAGCATAAGAAAATAATAATTGCGCACTAGTTAAACTCAACAAGGAATACAATCAGAACTGTTTAGATAAAATGAACACGAATTGCGAAAGAAAAGGAGTTATTTTGTTTTGTGTTTCACTCTGTTACTCTAATTAATTAGTTTTAAGCTCTAATTAATTGGTTGCGAGTTACTCTCATTAATTACGTGAAATTCAACGTTTGACACTGGGCATCTAGGTTTGAATCCTATTTATATATTTGACTGTTATATAATGTGCAAATTTAAAAAATAATTACTAGCCTTTAATGGGTCAGCGAAAGACCATTACTAATTACGTCAAATCCTTTGACGCCTATAACGAGTTTTCTAAGAAATAGAACAACAATTATAATAAAGTAGGTATGCTAACCTAATAGTTTACTTATTATTTCCTAACTTTAATGCAAATTTGAATTATTAGTAATTTAATACAGATTTAAAGTGACTAAAAGTATTTAGTTCCTTTTCAACTTTATTACTAAAACGTTGAAATAAAAACACAAACGTATGTGATTTTGCGTTGAGGAACAATTTATGTTTCGCACGTCCAGTAAAGCCCGCGATGAAAGTTTCATCGTATCGCCGCGCTGCAGTCGTGTAATTGTATTCGAATGTGTTTTGTTTTAGTCGGCGATGAAATTGTTTTTGTAGAAAATGTAGATAAATATAATATTTAATTTGTCTGATGCGTTCTGAAATATAACAATTTAACCTCTTACTAGTCACTCATAATGTCACAAGAAGCCGCTGCAAACCGTAAGTTGATTTGATATAATCTGTCATTATAGTTAATATAATATACCTACAAATCGATAAAATTGAAACAGTAAAGACAAAATAAAAACAGAAACACATGTGATTTTGCGTTGAGGAACAATTTATGTTTCGCACGTCCAGTAAAACCCGCGATGAAAGTTTCATCGTATCGCCGCGCTGCAGTCGTGAAATTGTATTCGAATGTGTTTTGTTTTTAGTCGACGATGAAATTGTTGCACACGTTGCACATCTAAAACATAAATAACTATATTTAAATTCATGTAACAAGTTCCGGAGTAAAGAGTTAGAGCTCACAAATAGAACAGTAATTTAAATATGTGATAAAATATAATCGACTCGAATGTTATCTCATGTATCTAAAAGGTGAATAAACGAACGGGTTACACATTGATTTAACAATTGAACATTGAGTTTAATACTAAATCAGCACTTTGTTAAGTTAATTATTAATAAGATTCCTACCTGAGATCGCCCACAGATGCGTTAAATGCATAACACTGCGGTTATTAGACAGAAATGTGAGTGGCGGTGCCTTAGGAGTCAAACTACGATGAATTCTACCACCTTCTAAGTTTTGTAGCTTTTTACTTCAGACTATAAGCGCAAACCCGTAATCCACTAATTGTTGTGTCAATAACCTTTTATAAAAATAAACTACGTATACTAGTTTGCTCTTGTTTCAAGAAACAAATGTTAAGTAATAATTCGTTAAGGAACAATTTATATTTCGCGTGTTAATGAAAGTTCCACAGTGACGCCACTTTGAAATTAATTGTATTCTAATGGATTTTAGTTGTAAATTAAATTAGATACTCATAAACGTAACATATTTTAATAAATGTCTCATGTACAAAATGTAAGAGATGAAATATCGTAACCGTTGTGAAGTAAATATGCAAAGTAATTAATTATAACTTTTTATAAGCTTTTCATGAATTTATGAAACAAAATTATAACTTCGTAATAAACAATTCCAATTTCTCCAATTAATGAATAGTACTCAATAATTATAACATTCAGTCACATATAACTTTTATACCAAAACGTTGTAACTGAAAATATGCGAAACTCTCCCGAATTGTATTTTTAAGGCTGCAACGCGCAGATATGATAAAAGTTTCATTGGAGGCTTTTACTTCACGCTCGAAACATACACTGTTCTTCCACTCGTACATTTTTTTCGTTTTAAAACACGATATTTTTATACCCGACTGAACAGTTGTTCTCCATAATAAACATGTTAACGTTTTGACAAGTATTTTTTGGTGTGACAGATATATAAATAATTGGCCAAGTGCAAGTCGACCTCACACGCGGAGGGTTCAGTACCAGCAAACAAATTTTATTCATATTTTAGTATTTGTTGTTTAAGCGGCCACCATTATAAAAATGTCCTACGCATCAATAAAAAATGCAAGTCTATCTATTACGGTTCAGGAGATAGATCCCTGTGACAAACGGACAGACAGCGGAAGCTTAGTAATACGGTTCCGTTTCACCTACTTAATATAGACCATAAAGATAAAAGATTTCAGTGTATCTACAATTTAAAGATATTTTATGGTCTGATACTAGTTTACATATTTGTGAATAGAGAGGTTAAGGGCACCGAATAATATAAGCACTTCAGTTTATGGGTATTTTTGCCTACAAATGTGTATACTTATACACTCTCGATAGTATTTCACTGCATCCAGCCGATACCACGAGCCATTCAATGCAGCTTTCACTCTACGAGTGAAACATAAATTGTTACTCCCGGGCTTTATTTTTATTTTTTAAGCACTCACTTCGCTTGTACTTCCGTTTAGTTAAAGGAAAACTTTAATTGAATCCGGTTTCCTTAACACTTTTTGTATTTTAATATACCTATATTAAATCTCGCAAAATATTTTAGATTTAATTTATATTAAAATATAAGCATCTTTCCGTCTGAGATCTAGAATTCTCGGTATTACACCTGTACAAGGCGGAAATATGAATGATATTATAAAATCTCCTACTGTATAAAAACTAAATAAACACTATTTACATATTTTACATTGATATTAAAGGAAGAAGCCGCACAATAAATAGTATCATCTTGCGTATTTCCGCATTATAATTCACATATGATGTTATTATAAGTTCTAGTCTATTTGCGGTGTAAATATGCACAGCGGTTGCAATGTGACGCAAACTTACTCGCAGCTCTAACAAAACTCTTGAGAGCTGATTTAATTAGTTTCACTCTATTATATTATACAATGATACTTTAGTGTACAGTGTGTACCTACACGTTAATAAATAGTAGTATAACCAACCTACTTGCTTTTCCCTAGATTGCTTGGAATAAAGAGCAATCTATTTCCGGCAATATCCTTTCCCATGAAAGTCTCTATAAAATCAATTTAGCTGTTTCCAAGTTTCTTAATAGATAGACAAACGGATACTTTTCCCGTTTTGCTTAATATGCTTTACCCAAATAAACTTATGAATTCGTGAAAAGTTGTTTTACTAATATATTTGATAAAAATGGTGTGTGGACACCACACATCACATAGATACACATTTGTATTTGTAATACTTAAGATACTGATCAATAATGTAAGATAAATTATATAACATATACAAAACAATTCCGTACTTGTTGTAGTTGATTAACATACACCAGTAATTCGCAATAATCTCCACCTTATTTTGCCATAGGGTTCTTTTGAACCCAATGTAGTAGTAATAATAATTATGTAGTAATTTATTACCAATTTAACTTATAATTTAAACATACGATATCGTGTTTTCAAAGTCAAATATTTCGTACCCAAATAATCGACTCCAATTCATCATTGAATCACACACACACTTGAATCGCTATTCACGAACAAATTATTAATTTGATTCGTTCAAGTTATTGATAAAGTATTAATTTAATCATAGCATACAAATTACAAGGGTAACGTATTTAAGACGCCTGTTTATTATGGAATAAACGAACCACGTCGTTCACGTTTTGGTAATCGAATTTCCAATTAATCCGACCAGATTGACAATGCAATTCTGTTTCGTTAATTTGTATATTACAATTATTACAGACCTCTTTTACATACATACCTATACATATAAGAAAGATGGCAAAGAGTATTTCATATAAATAAATAAACAGTTCTTATATAAGGCGTGACATTATTCCACAACACAAAAGTGAATTAGGTCATATAGGTACGTAATTTTATAATTATGTATATCACACTATATATATTACAGAAGTAGCAAAATAGCATGTAGTCACCTAATAGTAAATGAAAATTACCAAGCAAAAACATCTATGAGCAATCCCAGATAGGATTGAAATCTTATACCTGAGGACATTCTTAGTTGTGATGCAGCCCCTCAGGACTAAGTTAGAACTCACCCGTCTCTCAAGAATGTGGAAATACATTCTTTTAACCAGAACACACTGTTGTAAGGTAAAATAGGCGTGACGGTGGTACCTACCTTTAAAATCTATAATATACAAATACAGAACTTGTATAATCATCTTATACTTAAAGTAAAAATAATGCTTCATATACCACATTACATGTTTCCTAATCAAACCTTTAATTAATTCGACCAGGTAGATAATGTGATCGTATTTGCTGTTCCCATTGATTGTGTTGAGATGTCTTTTGTCTTGTACAGTTTTCTGGTTCCAATTTAATTATCGTACATTGAAAGGATAAATGACATATTTACTAAGATTCCAATTTTTGTTTCATATAATTAATACACCTTGTATTAATTTATTTACATACGCTAATTAACAGCAAGAACATTAAACAATACGTGAAAATGTATCATCTTTTACCCCACTTACAAACTCTTCATACTAGACATTGCCAAAATTTGATCTTTGGCAGGTAAAAATTAGATATATAGTTTTGAAAATAGTAGAACCCTTTGTGGTGCGACTCCGGTGGCACCACCGCCACACCCATTTCTGCCTCAAAACGGCGCATCCGTGGCCGATCTCAGGTAGGAATATTTCATCCTATCTAGGGTTGATTAGCCACTTACCATCAGGTAAACTGCATGCTCGTCTGCTCCTTCTATATTATATAAAAAAGATCGATTATCAGTAATAGCGGGCGTGTATCTTAATTATCTAATCTGAATAGATAATTTAACCCTTCTAAACTAAGTAACTGTATAACTTTTTTGATATATCAAATCGCCCTTGTTGGGAATATGCAATCAAATATAGCCTGTGCAGAAAATCGCCGCAGTCTTGTTGTAACAAAGCCGAGCGTAAACATTTTTGAGTAGTCGCTTCAATACAGTTTTTATTTTAGTTTCTTTGTTTTCATCTTCTAAAGTGTGCACTTGATACGGTTGTATCGCAGTTATTATTCTGACGAGTAAATATTTCTATACTTGTTTTTATACTGCTTCTTTTTTATCAGCATGTCCAACTGATAAGTGGCGCTTGCTTCCGTGGACATCTGTAATGAACTCCAAATAAGATTGAATCGTGCCTGTAGTCAGCCAAATATGTGCCTGGCCCAGAAGACACTAATATAGAGAACCGCGTATAAGTGTTTCGACCATGCCATGACCGTCCAAACCAAAACACAGCACCGTTTAATACTACTGCTATTAGGCAAATTTCTGTGGTGTCTCTGACTACGAGACGAATTTAAAAGGGCCACCTATGATTTATTGTACTTAGTTGGTTAGTACAACTCAACGTAAACACGTAAATAAGCAATTACATGGTCTACAACACAGGTTACACTGTTCCAATCTCCACATCGTTAGCGCTAAGGTATTGGAGCGACATTATGCGAATGAGTGCCTTATCTTTATAGGCTATTTATGTCTCATTCTGGACGGAGGCATCTTATCACTGGCCGTTAAGTCACCAGGTCTGTGTATGTGGGTCGTGGAATAAAGGCTTATTTATACATAATTGTTGTTGTATACAAATACAGGTGTCGACTAAGTATTTCATAATAGTAAATGGTGCGTTCATAGATTAGTAAAGATACTTCGCCGCCTTGAAATTGAATGAAGCCACAAACGGCTTATTTTAGTAAGTTATTTTTTTTAATTCTTGACAAATTAATACATTTTTAGAGAAAATTTACGAATAAATAACGAATACTGCGTAATTTACGTAAAATATCAATAATTATTTCAAATATTTTAGGGACATTTCAGCACGGAGACGTGGCAAAACTTTATTTACGCAACTATTTCAATTATCAAAACTGGGTAAATTTTCTTGTTAGGAGTGAGTAATCTTTACTAATCTATGGGTGCGTTTAATAACCAAATCACATAAAATTCGGAGAATTTAAGGGCATAACAACACGTATGTATTCGTCTCAGTACTTACGGGTGCCACAAACCTGTGGTCGACCTCCGGTAGGACGCTTTTCATACATGCCTTAAATACTTATATTTCGATCCGATACCTTTTCTCTCAAAAAAACTAAAATAATTACGTAAAGTAATAGAGTTACGTTCATTAACAGGGTTTTTAATTAATCATAATAATAATTATTAATTTATTTCATTATAAATAAAAATTATAATTCAACCAGTTACCAGTGGGGTAATAAGAGAAATTAAAACTTCAGAATCATTAAATATGATCCACTTGACTGTTACACAATCAATAAATTAGATACAAATTATTCGATTGTTTCCGCCTGAAGATTATTGACGTTATTGACATTACAGTCTATTGCGGGAAATCAAATGCAATCACATTATATCAATGTGGTCGGAATAATTGAAAACTCGACTAACACGCAATGTGGCTTAAATGAAGTCGTATGTTCAAAATAAATTGTTACGTAAACAACTAAAGGATAATATGTGTACGAAACATTGGTTGGAAGTATTGGAACATTCTCAGAATCTAATGCATAAGCGTTTTGGGATCGAAGCCCGGTCAGTATACATTTCTGCCGGTTTGGATATATGATTCGTCTTTGTGTACATCCATGTCACCCACATGACACAGTCAATCCTATACAGGGTGATTTTTCCGAAACTATAAGGATTAACGAAAAATGCTGAAAGGAGTTGCGAGGCCGATTTTGATAAAAACTAAAACTGCATCATTCGTTTTTTAAAATATATTTTCCCTAGCCGGGAATCGAACAAATTCATTTTGAAAAAAAATACACTCTCTATTATTCCACTATCTGATAGTGTCGCTTATCAAATTCTAGGATATTATGATAAATGACAAACTAAAGGAAAGACCTCAATATTAAGAAATTACATATTTTTTCATATTAATTTGGCAATTTAGTTCCCGCCATTTATTAATTTAAACATTTCGTGTATTAACATTTTTTTTGGCCTAATGTTTAAAATCATTCGAACGCGGACATTTTGACGTATTTAACATTTAAACGAAGTTGTAAACAACAACAAAAAATAGAATTTACTAATTAATCAGTTATCTATTTTTGTTTAAAAATGTATCCTTTCTTTTTTCTCCTCGAGGGGGAATCCTTCAAAAGGTACCCGACGACGTGGGAGCGACGCCGGGTTATGTGGGATTTTTATCGCACTAAAACCCCCCCGGTAGCCGTCCTCAACGCTTGTTGGAGAACTCCGGGATCTCCAACGGAACACAACCGGAGCCCTCCAAGCGCGATGCCCAACGGGCTCTACCCTGGGGGAGCAGTTTTCGCTCCTCCCACACCATGTAGTGTTTACGACGGTATGCGACCACACATACCGCCGTCCTTCCCGGGGTCGCTGGCTGGACGGTTCGAGCTCCCACTCTTGCCGCCCGCAACCCCGGAAGCCCCCTTTTAGTCGCCTCCTACGACAGGCAGGGGATACCGTAATCCTATTCTAGTCCCGGAACTACAGGGACATTGTATCCTAAAAACGGAAACTTAGTTGTCAACCTATTACTTTTTCATACTAAGCCGTATGTCATGTCAAGTATGTCATGGTCATTATGGATCAAAAAATATGGAGTTTCTTCAAAATTTTCCTTTTCCTTTAATTTGTCACGTGGCATTGCTTCCCAGAATTTGATCCTTATAAGCGACACTATCAGATAGTGGAATAATATAGAGAGTGTATTTTTTTTCAAACTGAATTTGTTCGATTCCCGGCTAGGGAAAAATATATTTTAAAAAACGAATGATGCAGTTTTATTTTTAACAAAATCGGCCTCGTAACTCCTTTCAGCATTTTCCGCTAATCCTTATAGTTTCGGATTTGGCCCTGAAGGCCTAGTTAAAAATTCACCCTGTTCATAGTAAATAAGTCGTAAATGATGTTGTTAACGTATTCTCCAGCTCATTATGGAAAACAAACCTACCCCCGCTTTCAAACGGTCATCTTTATTTCCTTACGGGTCCCATATATTTTCCCCATATAGTCGTATTTACTTTTCATAACATGATTTTGATGAAAAAATCAGTTTCTTTCTTAAATAAGATTTCTTATCGTAATAATCATCATATTTGGGAATCATGATTAATAACGACCTAAATTAGTTCTTTACTATCCAAGCGCTGCTTAAACATATCTGCAACCAACTCAACTCCTGAAAGGTTTTATAACAGTTATCGAATTGTGCCTACCGGAATAGAATTATAATACAAACCTTATGAGTAAGCTGTTAAAGTTAGTACGAATAATCTGTTTTCCAATAACAAATTGTTTTCGATAAACAAGCGCTACTGAACTATGAACATTTTAATTTACGTTTGTGTCATAGTTCAATATCCATTCGATAAATAATTACATCTTATCAATAGGTGTTCACTGTTCATGTTCCCGGATCTACATTCAAATAATATTTGAACATGAATGTTTATCGCTGTCAAATTATAGTTGACAAGTGATGGTAGAACGAATTAACGAGAGAAATTCGTAACAATATTTTAAATAATGCATATATTATTAAAGTATTTTAGGCCTCTGGGTGCGCCAAAGGGTAAAATGTGGATTACTAAGCCTCTTCCAATTATGCGTCCGACTGTCTCAAGGCTCTATCTCTTGAACCCTAATAGATATAAACACTTGATTTTTTCTAATGTGGCCGCTATAAGAACAAATATTAAGATAAAAGTAGTAGGTAAAAATAAGTAGAGTCGTGCAAAAGGTATTATTAACTGATTATTTTAATAATATACAGTCCTACATATTTCTTGGTGGCACGGAACCCTGTATCTGTAAATTCGACTCGCACATAGCCGTTTTTATTACGCTTTTTTACTAGTACAGTTCATTCAAATTCATAATAGTGGAACTGTTGAAGCTGAAGAAAAAGAAAAATGATAGCACAATTTTTACATTACATATTTTAAACCATGACCTTCATAATTTCTCCTAAAATATTGGAAAAGTGTAATCCAATCACTTCCTTTCGTTTATATTATGCTGTGACTTGTTAAAAAGAATATTTTAATCTTCCTAGAAAGGTTCCGAATTTTGGGCAACCTTAAAATAAAAACAACAATTCGACGCTACCCTCTAAAGCTGCTGACAAGGCCGATCTAAAATTTGCCAACTTTTCAATAGACTTTAAAAACCTGTGTACAAGTAGGAACACAGATAATGAAGACAATAGATAGTTACTATGTGTATATGTAATTATGTATTAGTATAACAAATATCTTTAAATACAAACATAAATATATATTAAACCATGGAAATAAAAAATACGCTTTATGTAAGGTTCGATTAAAACGAAAGTGAAACTTTGTTTCGTTTTGAATATGTAAGCACTGTGGGTTGATGTTACTAACAGCTGGTGAAGAGTTCCACAATCCACCTTTTAGCTCCATCATCATCTATTGTCATCAGTGCTTAATACGTGCGCAAATTTTGGTGAAATCTACCTTAAAAGAACCCAGCCATCAAAACAAACGCCCTACATACGTCATACAAACGAAGCTCATACCGTGTAACACAAAACTAGCAGTAAAAGAAACAAAACAGCATTTTTAACAAAACCAAACATAGCCAAAATGTCCTTTACGTGTGCCTCGACTTTGAGTTAAATTTATAATCCTTTCCCAAACGTTACTTCGTGAGACAGACACAAACTAATTCTGAGCCAGTCGCCTTAATTGAAATGTGTCGCGGCATACATGTACGATGCTCTCGCATTTATATCGAACAAGAATGTCTTCAGTGAATTTAGAACCCGCCTACAAAACGTCGTATTACACGGAGTTAATTAATTGGATCGAGTACGTAGCTATTATGTAACTGGTTTTTGGAACACAGAATATTCTTTCGATTTGGTATGATATATCTAAATTGACCCAATTTTTGTGTATACCGAGTACAGAAAAGCATACAGTCCAAGTAATGGTACAGTCCAATTAGTGGACAAAGCCGGTCAAACCAGAACACAACAGCGCTTAACACTGCTGTTATTAAGCAGAAATAGGTGTGGCGATGGGCCGCTGGAGTCGAACCACAGAGGGTTCTACCACTTTCGCTCAAGCCTAGCATAGATATTATCAGCAACGTAATATCCATGCTGAACTTGAACTACTACTTGAGATAAAAAGGTTTGTACATAGGATGGTATAATTCACCAAAAGTCTGAAATAGGTATATTTCATATCTATATGACATGTCCATGGTATGTTTTAAAAGGCGGTAGAGTCAACATGTTTCGACCAGGGATGTACTCGTTCCACTGTTACATCCGTTTCTAGCATGAAGCAGTTCTCGTTCAGTCGTTGGAAGAGTATGGAGGACAAAGCACGAAACGAAATAACTATTATAAATAAGCGAGCTTATTTAAACTGCATATAGAGAACAGACATACCTAAAGATATATCTACTCTCAACAAATATGCCATATTTCACAACAAAGAATTATTTCCGTACAAAGTTATTTTCAGCTTACGCTCTCATAAAATTTCACTAGAATTTTGCCAGTTTCGTAAAGTGATCTCTAAATATCTTGAACAAAAATAAAAAGTGCAAACTAAACGAAAACAGTATTGCGTACGTTAATGCACTTTCTTTCCACCGCTGTTCACTGTTTAAAGTGAGAAGCGGCGGATATTTCAAATATACTAGGTTAAAATTGTCATTCTGAGAAGAATCCTATGCCTAAGTGGCACAGTAATGGGCTGGTGATGATGATGATCATATACACGGGTTATGACAACATATACCCAATATATGTACGACAATAATACGTAATATGACATATACATATACTTACACGTACAACTTTTGTAGTTAGGTACCTGGTTGTCTTAGCTTTGCTCTGCGTGGTCAGCTGATTTGAAAAAGTTTTCGCTTAATAAGTCTACTAATTGTATTTTTGTTATATTGTAATGTTGTTATATTTTGATATATTTGAATATCGTATTTATTGTTGTACCGGTACATCTTCACAATAAATATTGTATTTAAATATGATTAAATTGAGTCGTGTCTCTTTCTGTTGTTATTTCTATTACCAAAATGTAAAGCGAAAATACAATTTAATGCATGCAAATAGAAATGTTAACAATTTAATACAAGCTTACAAAATGGAGCTTATATAAATTTAAACAAAACTTCGTGATATTATATTATTTTATAACTTAATCATTCAATATTTTATTAATTTATTCCGTCCCGGCAAAATATCGTCAGCCGAAAAGAATACAAGGACTCTACCTTTCGCTGATAAAGTTATTTGCGTACGACGAAAATATAGTACCATCAAGAAGAAGAAATTAAGGGTATGTAAGGAACACATTATACATGCTTCGTTAAGTCTTAACGCTAAAATAGATACCTACTTATTGGGATACGGTTTAATATTCATACATTATTTTTTATAAATAAACTTTGGTAAACGTTTTGAATTTCAATCTTGCTTATTCCTGAATGACGCGGTCATAACGATAACTAATAATGTAAAATGTTTTTTTCTTATGCTTCTTAGAGAACCCATTCATTTGATACTCATATCATAGTGGTGTTTAAAAAATAATTTCGAAGGTAGTAGAACCCTTTGTGGTTCGACTCCGGCGGCGCCACACCTATTTCTACCTAATAACAGCAGTGTTAGGCGCTGCTGTGTTCCGATTTGAAGGGTGTGGTGAGGGAGACAGACTTTTCCGAGGCGTTTCAGCTTAGTCCTCAGGGGTAGCGGCGCTTCTGTGGCCGACCTCAGGTAGGAATATCTAATCTAATCCTATCTGGGGTTGATTACAGATGTCCATGGGCGGCAGTAGCCACTTACCATCAGGTGGACTGCATGCTCGTCTGCTACTCTTATATTATAAAAAAAATTGCTCCCCTTTCTTAGGACGTCCGCCATATTGGATTTATAATAATAACGTTAAACACATCGCAATCCAAACCAAACGTGTATGCAATGTTGCAGCGTAAAATCAAATCGCATGTTTTCCTCCCATACATTCCCTCAGATATGTACATACATACGAGGTAATAATCCAAATTAAATAAAGGCTTGTAATACAATGGATTAACAATTTAAAAATATACAAATTACGTGGCATTGCAAGTGCTGTACAAACGGAATATATTATTTAACACGACTTTAATATAATTAAGCCACAAATTGGTTAAAAACTGGTGTATATCTTTGTTGAGAGTTGTACAATACGATTACGCAACCAATTTATATCATTATAAGTTCCAAATAATAACACTGCGGGCTGGTAACCGTTTTCTGCGGCCAAATTTCAATTAAATTTGTGGTAAAAGTCAAAGTGGGGACCTCGGGTTGGCGGTGGTTTTGACACGTTATACGAGTATTGACGGAACGATAATTGGTAATGAAGGGATTATTTTATTACGTGATTTTAAACCTTTACAAATAATTTATCTATTACTAGTTTTTGCCCGCGGCTTCGCCCGCGTTCAAAAGAAAATAATGTAACATACTAACATACATAAAACTGAAAATTCGTACCTTCAACTTTGTTAAAGATCAGAAGGAACTTGATCAAATGCATAGTTTACGATTCAATCCTTACTAATATCGATTAAAATAATCGATGTTTTGGGTAGAAAAAATAGATTCTCCGATTAATCGTTCTTAGATCGCCATCCCTAGTTCCCGTGGGATTTCCGGGATAAAAACTATCCTATGTCCTTTCTCGGGTCTCAGACTATCTTTGTACGAAATTTCATTAAAATCGGTTCAGTGGTTTAGGCGTGAAGAAGACAACACCAGACAGACAGACAGACAGAGTTACTTTCGGATTTATAATGTTAGTAAGGATTTGTCAGGTTACTGAGATTTCAAAAAAGAAACAGATAGGTAGATATGTTGCGTTTTTACGTTTTCTGATTGCGATTGGTAAATAAAAACTTTAATTCAATATGCATTTTCTTGTTTCGAAGGGTCTTTTGAATGGGTTCTGTTATCATTATTATCGTTTTAACTTATACAACACAAATATTTATCTTGTCTGAGGTATTCAGTTGATTTGAACACACACAACACGGAGAGTAGAAATTAGGAGATCAGTAAGTATAGGTACAGATTGTCATTGATTGGCCCTAACCCAGAAACATGAATCCGTAATGGTACTACATAATGTGGTAAAGCGTAAGAGACTTCGGTTAGAATCAAAGTGGATTCCACGATAAAGTACTAAATGCAAGTTGTGGGATAATTGACAAAGGTCTCTTAACATGTTTTTAACAGATGATGGAAAACTGGTTGGACTTGGAACATTGTTTCGACTCCGAAAGCACCACTGCCAAGCTCTACTTTGCCCATATAACGGAAATGACGTCTTCTGATTTGAAGTAAGGTAAATACACTTATACAGGACGTTCCGACTTAGTCGTCAGGGCTAGCAACGTCTCTGAGACAGAACTTACCTACCTTTGGACATCCGTAATCAACCTCAATAGGATGATGTCCTACGTAAGTAGGTCATCATCATCCTATCCTATCCTATGACCAAATACTATCAATTGGATTGCATACGCGTTTGCTACTTCTACTTATAAAAAATTAAGGCTTTTAATCCGAAAGCCTCATCACCAGCACTTACTCTACTGAGTAAAACATTAAAAATCAGCCGCTACTCAAAAATGACGTATTTTCAGAAACGGATAAACCCATTACTGCATAGTGCGGTTCTGCACCGTAAATCTAAAGTGCCGAATTTCACGTTTGACTTGCTCTGCGGCTGCGGTAGCGACTGGCAGGTACTAGAGATGCTGCACTTAACTCCACGCTGTACCTATAATATAGTTATTTTAGCATACCTGTTATTGTTCGTGTAATTTTGTGAAAGCTGTTGTAATATAATTTTACAAATAAATGTGTTATAACTTTAGTGTAACTGCAAACTAATCATGTATTACGGATAGGTTATTGACATTCAGAAATAAATTCAAAAATCTACTGTAAGAAAAAATATTATATCAAATTTAAATTGAATAGGAACCCCAAAAAAAAAGGCGAATACGAAGATTAATTTGGTGCTTATCAACGTACGTCCGTTATTAATAATCCATCTACCTAATGTTTTGACTACCAAATAACGAAGTTTGAAATTATTGCGATTGTCAAATTTAAATCTCTCAAAGACTAAGACTTTAATCAAAATATTATCTAATTTCAAACACAACGTCCATATGGATAGGTAAACAAACCAACAATAAACTTTGATAAGCAATTGAGTGATATCCGTAAGTCAACCGCGGAATCCCACGGGCCGGGTCGCCGGGATATCACTGGATCGACAAAGGAAGCGATCATATCCCTCAGTTTTATTGACCATTACATGCGTATTGCCTCGGCAATTGATTCGAGGATGTGATATTTTTCCTCGATACGATGTTATGTGCTGGATATTCGATGGAAGTACTTCGGTACTTGTGGAAAGTTATAAAAGTTAATTTAATTTAGAAAGTCAACATAAGGATTACATTAGTTTTAAATTAATAACTACAATGTTATAAAATAGCATAATATTTTTCTATGTAGCGTTTAACAACAACAGCTTCTGATATGAAACAGCATTGCACTTTTATAAGATACTAGCTGACCCAGCAAGCGTTGTGTTGCCATATAAATAAAAAAATGTTAAGGGTGAACAACCCTTATCACTTAGGGGTATGAAAAATAGATAGTAATCTCATACTGAATATGTATATAAAATTTGGAGAAAATCAGCAAACCCGTTTCGGAAGATACATTAAGTAACATTGTGACACGAGAATGTTATATATAAGATAAGCATCAGCTTAGATGATGGGAATAGATAAACAGTGAACTACCTCAAGTCCAATTTTTTACCACTTTTAGTCACCTCCCGATAGAATTTACATCCCATCTAAGGTCGCGCGACCACAAATGCGTTGGCGAGTTGCTAATTGTTCTATAGTGTCTCTATATGAACCTCTTCAAAGCAGTAAGTACATTCCATTCAATACTCCTGATGTTAGGCAAAAAATGGAGTAGCAAAATGTGGTAGATTTCCGAAGTCGTATCTCTATCATTACCATATTTCATATTATTTTTGATACACATTGGTATTTACATTGACGAACTATGGATTGATATTTGTTCTTCTATATTATAAAAAAATAGATGAATTACGTACAATTTTGCAATAAAATAAACATCTACTATACTCTTTCTTCTAATCTTTATCACACTAGCCTTCTCTACATTTTTATAGTCGATTGCTTGAGTTAATCGTAGTTTTTACACACAATTACGCATTCAATTTATTTATAAATAAGTACCTATCATAAAAACTGTGCTAATAAAAAACAACGCACGTATAACAAATAACATGTGGCCACGAGTTAAATAACATAACCTTTCTGTGATCATTGTATGCAGATTAACCAATCTATGATTTAAGTGCCTATGAATCATATATAAACAAGAACTACGTATCTATCACCTTATATGGAGAACTTGAACATGAGAGTAATGTATGGATCATCGAGCTATTTTACGCGTTATTAAGTATAACCTGTTCCCATGAAGATGTAATCCAAAAATACGGTATTTAATTGTATTTTCTCACTCGCTCTGTATAGTTTATGAGCAAGAACCCCACAAACTGCCGTTTTGAATTACTTTAATTAGTTGTTGTAATTAAGGTAATACTTCAATGGAGTCAACTGATATTTTAACCGACTTCCCAAGTTATAGAGCTCGTCTATTATTAAAATAAATGTACTACTATTTTAATGCGTCTTGCAACATTGTAGTCATTAAAGTAAATTGCGTAACAACCTCTTGTAAATACATTAAAAACAATAGAGAATACTTAAGCGAAATAGTCAATGTAGTAATAAAAATCTTGCAATGTTCCTACTACATATAAAAACCATATCACAAAATAAGCTACCTACAACTTGTACCAATACTCTTGCAATCTTGGTTGTTAGCACAGCGTCAGCATATTCGGCCAGAGGACGAGCTCGCATCCAATTTTGTTTACATTATCTATACTGTTGCAGGCCAATTCCATAACCTTGTCTCCAGTTTTGAGCTTAGATATACCTACATTGCACATTTCTATGCAAATAGAAAACAAAAAAATACACATTGAATCGATACCTAATTGAAGTCTGTGCCTATTACAGGTCTGTGGCCTAATTGTCTCTACAGTGATTATAATAATGAAAGTACAATAAAGTTAGGCTGAAAGGCAAAAAGCCAAGGCCGTAAAACACCTTTAAAAAATCTCTACAAGAATCTTTACAATTTTTATTTGGACTTTTACGTAAAAATAATGTCATAATTATACTAACATTTCTACCACACGAGTGCAATATTCATAATTTAGGTGATGGCCGGGAATCTTTTCATGTCGTCAATACTTAATTTCAAGTCGTTAAAATTTATTACCGGGTAATATAGGTATATTATCCCTGTTTACATTAATGTTTAACTAAATAACTAATAATCTATCCGATTCGTTTTATAACCGGTCAATTTGATTTATTCACGCCCAAATCTATAAAGTCACTACTTATAATAACAACAGTATTCGATAATTCGACGAACGTCGAGAACTATGCTCCAGTTGGCAGAAATTTGCTAAATATTGACAAAGCTATTGAAAGCGGCGGAGAGTCCGAGAATTGAGAGGATTAAACAGTTTCTGTGCCAGTGATTACACCGGTTCACTTTATCTTTCAACCGAAACGCTATTGCGAGTCTTTGATAGACACAGGTAAAAGAGCTATGCTATCTTACACAAACGTACCTAACCATCAAAAGCTTTGCTTTTATTTGCCGCAACGCACGAAATACGTATTTTAAAGCGCTCAGCTAATTTAATTTTGTTGAAACTGATAATTAAAGTATCAAATGAATGCATACTTAAATTAATTCAAACGTATGTAAACATTATTGATAATCAATATTGACATAGTATTACTATGACTATTCGTTGGTTGGTAATGTAGGAAGTTATAAATTATGCCTGAACTTAAAGTTTGACTAAATTAAGACTACTTTACTAGGTCGCTTTAATGTATACCAACATTTAAGAATAGTAAATACTCAGGTTACTGTACAGTACCTTTTTTTTTTTTTTTTTTTTTTCTCGAGGGGGAAACCTTCAAAAGGTACCCGACGACGTGGGAGCGACGCCGGGTTATGTGGGATTTTTACCGCACTAAAACCCCCCCGGTGGCCGTCCTCAACGCTTGTTGGAGAACTCCGGGATCTCCAACGGAACACAACCGGAGCCCTCCAAGCGCGATGCCCAACGGGCTCTACCCTGGGGGAGCAGTTTTCGCTCCTCCCACACCATGTATGTTTACGACGGTATGCGACCACACATACCGCCGTCCTTCCCGGGGTCACTTGCTGGACGGTTCGAGCTCCCACTCTTGCCGTCCGCAACCCCGGAAGCCCCCTTTTAGTCGCCTCCTACGACAGGCAGGGGATACCGTAGCCCTATTCTAGTCCCGGAACTACAGGGACAACTGTACAGTACCTACACTCACATAGAGCTTACTTAAAATATCTTGTATATGTACCTACTTGCCTAATAGACTATAGAAAAATGTTAGTAAAAGATATCTCTATTTTTTAGGTATTTTCAATCATTTTAATTAACTACGCAAATAGGTATATTCTTAAATAGATATTTTGCCTAGTGCCTAATGTAGCATCTACTGTATCAAATATTGTAAAAAGGATTCGTGCATTATTTTGCTCCTATGTTCTTAGCCCGATTAAAAAACTTTTGAATATCGTTTACCTAAATGTCCATGCAATTTTAAAAATTAATGCCAAATGCAATAGGTACACCTATATTGATTTGGGGGATTGCAGGCGTGTCTGCTGCCCCGAGGTGCCTCACAAGAGGGGCCCTCTCAATTTAGAAAAATGAATATCCAAATTGTGAATTGCCCCAATTTATCGGCGATAATTTTTTAAAAGACTTGATGGAAAAAAAGTTCATTTTATTCGGAAAATTAGGGTTCTCCGCACCTTCTCTACCACAGGGCCTCCGGACCTCAATCTGGCCCTGAAAAAAGGACGAGGTCAAAATAGTTTTGATATAGAATTAGGATTTGCATTAGGATTGTATAATAATTATGCATACGTATTCGAAAACTATGTCCGACCGAAGATAAATTACTGGC
This sequence comes from Epargyreus clarus clarus, assembly GCA_014595695.2. Taxonomy (NCBI): domain Eukaryota; kingdom Metazoa; phylum Arthropoda; class Insecta; order Lepidoptera; family Hesperiidae; genus Epargyreus; species Epargyreus clarus. Next base: position 42,451 of record JACTTY020000036.1, read on the forward strand.
CGAAGCTGAAGCTGACTAATCGGCTATGGCCAAATCAGAACCTTTGACAGAAGCCGTAACTTCGGTCGGACTAGTTAGGCTGCATTTGTTTTTATATTGAAATAGACTTTCATAATGAAATAGAATTTGTGCCACGAGTCTCAAAATGAGTCGTCTATTGGTTCAGGTACGTAAAGGTAACTGGATCTTTGAATTTTTAACAAACTGTTGTAGCATTGGTAATTTCTTTTTTTTTCTTGTCGATGTAATGCCTCATAAATTCTCACTATTTTAGTGGGCCAATAATAATTGTACACGAATGACAAACACTACATGCTTAAAAACCAACTCCATCAATTATGTTCGGCTGACACTACAACAAAATTTCAAGTAAGCGCAAATAGCGCGACTATAATCTCATAAAATTACGCTCGAAAGCGTAACGTGTTCATAATAAAATTAATATGCCTTGTTTTGCCGTTTTTACCTGTGTTGTGATAAAATATTTAGAGGTGGGTTTGAAATATGTTTTTTTTTTAGATATTGTAAATCTTTCTGCATAATTCAGATAAAATGAAATCAACTCGTAACATTGTGATATATACCTGCTATGTATGTTATAGTTGTGAACCTACGCTTTTATGAATAATTACTACTTTAAATAATACATTTTAATATAGTACGTACATACATCATCATCATCATCATTAACCCATTACTGTCCCACTGTTGGGCACGGGGCTCCTCTCAGAATGAGGATTTGGCCATAGTCCACCGCGCTGGCCAAGTGCGTATTGGTGAACTTCACATACCCGTTTTTTTATAAACCTCTCAAGTATGCAAGTTTCCGCACGATGTTTTCCTTCACCGTTTAAGCAAGTGATACTTAATCTCTAATACGCACATAATTTCGAAAAATCAGAGGTGGGATTTGAACCTCGGACCCCTTGATCGAGAGGCCGAGTTTCTTAACCACTAGGATAGTGCTAAGTGTAGAAATGGAAAAATGATCCCAAGCTGTTCTTTATTAAATACCTGGAACCTGAATAAAACACAAAATAAAAAATCCAATAAGGATCATAATTTATTTATAAAATGATATATACACTTTACAATTGACCCATCGACATTAGCTTGACGGGCGCAATATAGAATCTATATTATGTACTAATAATAAAAAATATCAACACTTGTGCCCAAATTGTAACAATAATCTTTTTTTTATCAAATCATGAATTTCATTCGTACTTCAAATGTATATAAAATAATACTCGAAGACAATACAAAATTATACAAAATAATCGAACATGACTTGATTCACTATGCTAGATAATCACAAAATTATGCAACCCATTCTAATATGTCCCATCAAACTAATGACACACACTGATTGATGCATAAATGCATCCTACACATCCGTCTCATTGGTAATAATAATAAAATCTAATATTTACAAGTGCTATTTACATGTGTTTATTTCAGTTTGACTGTCATTTATCTGTAAAACACTCCATATATTCATTTTATTTATTGCTTGTAATATAACTCCTTCATTTTTAACAACAACAGCATAAAATGACAGAATATGGTCCGATCAACCAGACAATGGAATCATAACAGTTTTTAACAAACTTAAAAATAGTTTCATGCAATCGGGAATTACCTCATTAGAATCTGAATTGTGACGTCCAAAATAAATGCCTTGCAAGTACTTGTATTAACGATTTTATTTGGACAATGTTTAATAAGAAATAAAAGTTTTAAGTATCTATTCATTTACACCGAAGTTTGTTTGGTATTACATATTCACACACAATATACCTCTAATAAGGCGGATGTTAAGACTACTCCGACTCTGAACGTCAATAAAGAAGTCACATACATTTCAAATGGTTACATGAACCGGACAAAAAATCTACAAGACTGTATTAACAGTTAACAACATGTAAAGGGAAATATAGGCAGGACATTGTTCAGAAACGGGTTATTTTAAGTAACATTTAAGTGACATAACTACTTCACATTGAGATTGAGACAAACGATAATACTAATTGTAGTTTAACAAAAAATATTAAGTCCGAGCTTTAAGATTAGGTTGAAATTTCATGGTGAAGAATAATTATTCTAGAAAATCAACAACATTCACTAAAATTTCATAGTCTACTACTAGCTATGACTGCTCGAGTGACCGTACATAGAGTTCGTCATGTTATTGACACTAACAGAGGCACTGTTTCCATTTTTCTCAAGGGCCGCTAAAAAGTTCTCTAAGAGTTGAGCGAGGCCCTTCCGTTTAAACCTTAGCGCTTCTGTTATAACATCCCGCACCATTTCTTTCCGCGTCTCCACAGACCCCTTAAATAGTTTTAGTGTTTCGAATAGTTTCGTAAAATCTGGAAAAAAAACATGCAGTTTAATAAAAGGTTGTTTATGTATTTTTTAGCATCACAAAAGTATTTCCTGTATTATAGATAGTCTCTATCGCGCTTATTTATTTCGCAAGTTTACTGGTCTGAGTATGATATTCTATGATTATAATTAAGACATTTTTTACCATATAGGAGTAACAGACGAGCATGTAGTCCACTGATGGTAAGTGGTTATTGCCAACATGCACATATGAAATCAACCACAGTTAAGATTAGACTACTACTTGAAGTCGGCTACAGATGCGCTGCAATCTCTGAGGACTAAGCTGGAATGCCTTGGAAAAGTATGTATCCCTAATAACACACTTCAAACCAGAACACGGCAGCAATTAACATTTCTGTAATTATGCAAAAATAAAGTGTGGCGGTGGTGGGGTCACAGGCGTACCATAGAGGGGTCTACCGCAGGGGTCTCAAAAAGATTTTTTCGAACTTGGATCTATGGCAGGAAAACATTAGATTGAACGGTATAACATATGTTTTTCCTGCCTTAAGACATAAGTTTGAAATATTGATATATTATTTAGGTGCAACAGAAGGTAGTAGAAACCTTGTGGTTCGACTCCGAACGTATTACCGCCACACTAATTCCGGCCTAATAACAACAGTGTTAAACGCTGTTCCGTTTGTCGGTGGGTACGCTATATTAAGAGACTTACCTATCCAACTATCACTTGATTATTAATAACGGGCATTAATTCTTAAGGGTAACTAACAACGCACCTGTGGCCAAACTCTGGTAGGAACCTTATCATGTCTAAGGTTGAATATCAGTATCAGTATCGCTTAGCATTAGATGGATTGCATACTCATTTTATCTATACATATTAATAAAATTGGAATGTCAGTTTTTAATATTGACAAAACCGCTTTAAACCGGTTAAACCGGTTTAAATCGTAGTAAACATGCATATGAATACACATACGGTACATACACCAAAATAACATTTTTTAGAATCTTTTTCTGTCTGTCTGTCTGTCTGTTCTGGCTAATCTCTGAAATGGTTGGGCCGAATTTGAAGAGACTTTTATTGGCAGGTAGCTGATGTAATAAGGAGTAACTTCGGCTACTTATATTTTAGAACTAGCTGTGCCTCTCCTTCTTTTTAACGCGGGTGAAACCGCGGAGCACAGCTAGTAGTTAATAAAAAAGCTGCGTACCTCTCCCCGGGCGCCGCACCGCGCGGAACGCCTCCGCGCGCACGTCGAGGTTGTACCGCCGCAGCTTGGCCACCTCCATGCGCGTCATCTGCGGCGGCGCCGGCGCGGGCGGCGGCGGCGGCGGCTTCTCGTTCTGTACCTGAACATTATATCTCATTAAGTACAACTGATCGATACCTTACATTCTCGTGTGAGAAGTACATACATATATTTTTTTCTCATAAGAGTCTAGTAGGAGTCACATGTATTTTAGTTTTTCAAATCTTATGTTACGCTGCTAAATAAGAACTACAGCAGAATGCAACACGTTTCAAGTACAGAACTTTAAAAAAATATGTTTTTGAATTTCACTTTTAATCACATGTTTTTTTTTTACATTACGCACCTAATCAGGTCCGAGCGGCATGCCCGAATGTGACAGCGCGTATGTGATTGAAACGCGCGTTTATTACATGACTGTACCGCAACACAAGGCGTTTATATCATGTACCCTCGCTTATATCATTGGCATCACGACTACATCTCAATTAATTAACACACCGCCTTAGCCCTTTTAACGTTATAAGCGGACCATTGATATCGCCTCATCAGCATTTTAGATAACATAATAAGAGGACAATCAATTTCGCCACTTAAAGCTTCTCAGCGCCGATTGCCACCCGGCGTCTAGTACGATCGCTTCTAACGTTTCTTGGACATTCCGCGACTCACCTTCCGCTTCTTCTTCTTGTCCCTGGAGCCGGAGCTGTTCTCGGCGGCGACGCCCTGCAGGATGGCGTTGATCTGCAGCTCGTGCGTGTCGGGCGGCGGCGCGGCGGCGGGCTGCGCGGGCAGCACGGCCTCCGCCGGCGGCGACGGCGAGCGCGCGCGCTTGCCGCCCATCGTCGTGTACGCGTCTGTACATCAATTATTATTGTTTGTTAGTAAATCTACACACACACATGTACATACACCTGACACACACTAATTAAGTCAAACACAACCATTCACTTGTTACCTGTTTATTAATTGTTTATTGTACCTACTTGTAATTTTAATTTCTCATATTTATTATTTAGTGTAATCCATTTTTGGCCATATTATATATGTCGGGGGCAGGTCTAGGCGTTGAAAGCGGATGACGTAATACCAGATGCTGGCGGCACCTGCACCGGACGACATTCCTTATCGCCTTATAGTTATAACCCATCTACCTGATTACTTTACCTGCTCTTCCTATAAAAAGGGTTGAAACACTTGATCAGTACGCATTTGGTTTGGATGCGTCTTGGTGCACGGATCGCTGTCTGTTTCAATAGACTGTCCTAGCCCTCGCTATGGTTATTTTGCTATATAGTAGACTTACTGACTATGATAACTAATTTTATTAAATTATGTGATGTGATGCCATATACTTGACCGACTGACTATGATAACTAATTTTATTATTACTGAATTACTGTTCCCCTTAATGTCCTAATCATCTTTTCCCTACATCAGAAGTGGGATGGACCTACGTGCCCACATGGTCATTGTGGCGACCAATGGTGACGTTTATTAGTTCGGGGCAATGGCGCGCACATGCGTTTGGTCATTTTCTTGGGGAGCCTTAGGAAGCCACGCCATCGGTATAGCCTTTGATAGCCTTTGGATGCGTTGATTATGGCGGGACTGAACGCATGGAGCAGTGCAATTTAGGGTGGACCCTAGTGTAGTATGACAGTTTATTTCATACGGGGGACACGTTGCCATTTTGATACTTATAATCACTTTGGGGGTCTATTGTTTCAATTTATTTCTATCTTGTAATTTCATAATGTTCATCTAATTTTTGAGTGTTCACAGGATAAGAAACTACTATAGCTGCTTGTTGGTAGGTATTGTAACGACACTGGACTTGTGTTGCCCGCGAACGTACCGGAAGGTGGCCAAATAAGGCAGGATACTTTTTGACTCTGGTAAAAACAAGGCGGTGAGCTAGTAAGTGCCTTTTCGGTAAGTGACTTTATTATTTAAATATAATTGAAGTACTTGACGGTTTTTAAGAATTTGACCACCAGAAAGAATTTACTTAGTCTCTAAACGAATTTGCGGGTAGACACTGGTGTGTAAAGGCTCAATAGATGTGTTTGTGATATGGGTTCGGCGAAGAGACGATACCGTAGAGTTCAGTGGCGCTCGCGTTTGAATTTAACGGTGTGTTGTATTGAGCAAGGTGAAGGTGGTTTAGGTTAGAACATTAAAAATTTGGGTTTTAATGTCCTTGATGAGCTTCCAGAGATCTCTCATTTTTTTCTATATACAAATAAGGGGTGATTGGAGCTGAGCTGACTAAATTAATTTAAAGTAATTGCAATAATGACTTGAGAACTTGAGTAAACATGTTGATCGAATCTTACCAGAGGTTGTCGTGTAGCCGTAGTATGCGGTGGGCAGGCAGCTATGGCGGAGGTCTAGTTTCAGTGGAAACTATCTGTATTCATGTGAGTGGCTTTGCGTCAACGAAAAGTAACAGGAGGTTACTGGGCTATGCGTATCCATCGATCACATGTAGTGCTTAAGTGTCTCGAATGAATGAATTTGGTCTAAGGAATTATGTAGAAGGTATTAGTCAGCTAAGCTCTTGAGTTTATAAAAAAATTCGTTGGAATTTATTTTACGCGTTTGAATTTAATATTAAAGGACTAATTCTTTTGTTTAAATGGTGTTGTAGAAAATGTGGAATCCTATAAAGATAAGGCGACCGATCGATTTTGTGTAAAATTTTGTGTCATAAGAAAAGTAGTAGTAATGTAAAAGAGGTCGAATTTGAGTACGGTTGTATTGTGCGTTGAGAGACTATGCGATTTGAAATAAAACTATTCATCATTAGACTTTTAGTTTTAACGTCGCGAATAACCTTAATACGAGTTAATCAGGATTGGCCGAGCGGAAATTTTAATATTCGCTTGGTTTTTCTGCCTTACAGGAACAGCACACGAGGTCGTTTGATTTGTCACGATGGCCATATCGCAGATGGCCAATAGGGAGTTGGTTGTAGTACACTAAGAGATGGCACTAGCTGGAGACATCAAAAGTGGTTTGTCGGTGATTACGTTTGAGTATAAGTCTGCTCGACCCTCTAGCGAAGGTGGACGTTATAGGAAACTAGCAACGATGACTAAAACTATACTTTCCTTTCAGCTCAGTCTTGATCTGTTTTTAGCTTTTTCCTTATTCTGCTCCGAAGCTGTATAACTGACTAATGTTGGTGTCCAGTGAACTTTTGCGTTTCTCCAAATAGGGTTCATAGTGAATATTTAACAATTATTGACCGTGTTCTAACATTTTAATTAAATATGTTTACAGATACCTACTGCAAGTGAGTGGTCGAAGAGCACGTGGTCCTTGTGTGCCCTACAACGCCACAATTTGGACCACCGTACCTTCATTTCTATTTTTTTCCAACAAATTATTTTCTTTTTTTTAAAAAAGATGCAAATTTGCACACGTATGGAGTTTCTTGCGCCGCTTCTTCTCCATAGCGAAACCCCTTCCGAAGCGGTGGTAGTTTGTTGACTTTCAATAAGTATTCTAAGTATATGAATCAATTTTGAATAAATAAGATTTGAATTTGAAGGTTTGATAAAAGTAAAGCTAAAATAAACTAGTTTTGATTAAAAATGAAGAAAGAAATCTGACTAATTTTCAAGTACAAGGGTCCGTTTACTTGATGGTGATCATTGTGTTGAAGTCCTTGACTTGGTAATGATAAGATTAGTTATCAGTAATAATAACCCTCCCCTTTCTTTTTTTCCAACAAACATAGTACCAATTTTTGTTAGAAAGCATCCAAATTCTCCGGCAGCGTCACATGTTCCTTAATATAATTTAATCCTGATAAAGAGGATTTATCCGTATTGGATGATATTCCGAAAATTAACTTGCCTAGTAATGATGTCTCCCAACGTTAATATACCTAGTTTAGCTAGAAATTCATACATTATCTCGGAGAAGCTTAAAATTGACTTTGTAAGCTAGTTCTCAGACATTGAATAGTAACAATTCAAATAGGTAGATGAAACCCTATTTCTTGGTTCTCGAACGCTGTCTAATGACTCTGAAGAAACGTTATCTGTCGATTTGTCGTAATATGATGAAAGGGTAAGAATCTCATTTGCTTTTGCGAGGGACGATCTAGACCAGCATTGGATGAGCTGTAGGGGTCTCATTTGCTGTTGTGAATGACGATCTAGACCAGCATTGGTTGAGCTGTAGGGGTCTCCTTTGCTGTTGTGAAGGACGATCTAGACCAGCATTGTGTAGCTGTAGGGGTCTCCTTTGCTGTTGTGAAGGACGATCTAGACCAGCATTGTGTAGCTGTAGGGGTCTCCTTTGCTGTTGTGAAGGACGATCTAGACCAGCATTGTGTAGCTGTAGGGGTCTCCTTTGCTGTTGTGAAGGACGATCTAGACCAGCATTGTGTGGCTGTAGGGATCTCCTTAGCTTTTGCAAATGACGATATAGACCAGTATTATTAAGTTGTAAGTATCTCATCTATGCTAGAAGAGACTACCTAGTATGGTTTAATTTACTAGTGTTATACAGTGGATTATGATGAGCTATTGAAATGGGTTTCCTTTTTTTTCATGTACCATATTTGCTCTTGCAGACATATAAAGATTGTACCTACGCACGAGGACGTGCGATTGTCAGAATGGCCGTGTCGGGGGCAGGTCTAGGCGTTGAAAGCGGATGACGTAATACCAGATGCTGGCGGCACCTGCACCGGACGACATTCCTTATCGCCTTATAGTTATAACCCATCTACCTGATTACTTTACCTGCTCTTCCTATAAAAAGGGTTGAAACACTTGATCAGTACGCATTTGGTTTGGATGCGTCTTGGTGCACGGATCGCTGTCTGTTTCAATAGACTGTCCTAGCCCTCGCTATGGTTATTTTGCTATATAGTAGACTTACTGACTATGATAACTAATTTTATTAAATTATGTGATGTGATGCCATATACTTGACCGACTGACTATGATAACTAATTTTATTATTACTGAATTACTGTTCCCCTTAATGTCCTAATCATCTTTTCCCTACATATATAACAAATTGTAATCTTCTTTTATCGATGTGTAACGCTGTTGGATTGCCAAATAAATAAATAAATAAATATTTTAAAGAGGAAAACTTTGTTTGTTTCTTTGGTTGTAATGAATAGGCTCAAAAACTACTGTACCGATTTTAAAAATTCTTTCACTATTCGAAAGCTACATTATCCACGAGTAACATAGGCTATATTTTATATGAAATATATTTGATAAATAGATTTTGAGGCGGTACACAGTTTGCCGAGTCAGCTGGTATTATATATTTTGAGTTACCACAAAGTAACGGACTGATAATTATTGCCAAATATATTTATTACCCTTATAGATTACGATATTTTACAGCAACAATCCTCATAATGATGGTAGAATCTGTCGTGGTTGGGAGTATTCCCAATAAGTGTGAAACAAACACTAGGATGTTCTCGATAAAGTGACACATTTATACTAGACGTTCCCATCTTAGTCCTCAAAGGAACAATCAAATCCTATATAGGGTTTATTACAGGTGTCCATGGGCGGCAGTAGCGACTTATCATCAGATGGACTGCTTGGTACTCATAGTTTGCTACTTCTATATTACAAAAAACTGCAAAGATGCAAATGTATATGTTATACATTATAAAGTGTATCTGGACAATAATGATATCGTTATCCTAACCACAATGATTATCATACTATAACTAATAAAAATAATAAATACAATAAAAATATATTTACCTCCATTGAGAAATGGTTTGATAACGGGTGGTAGATTCGGAGGTGCAGAGGCGGGTACGGCGGATATTGGTGATGCTGGCCCAATACTCGACCCGCCTGTGTCAACGTTAGGTGGCTCCTGCAACTTAAAAAAAATATTAATTTATTAAAACATCTATTTTACCATACAAATGTACACGTAACACTAACAAATATTTTTAGTTTAGTATTAAGTATTCAGATATGATATAATGAATTATTTATAAAGAACTTACAAGGTGCCTGCAAGCATATAAATGCGGCTGTTAGAAACAGAGTAGTCTAACTACAAAAAATGATTTACAATATTCAGAAAAGTAAAGGTGTATAGTCCGCTCTGAAGTTGTTGCGAGGAGGTGTAGTCATACAAATTACTATGGCGACGCGATTAATTTCTATATTCAGAGCGCACTAGCAGTTTTACGCGGGACTCTACAACATTTTTAAATTACGAAAATACAGATAGGTCAAACATCATTAAAATGCAGTTAGGCCACTATGGTTCTAGCAGCCTTAATTATAAATAATTATTTTAGAAAGACATCGTTTATAAGTATCGATATCGGATAGTAGTTTCGACAGTATAATTCGTTCACATAGTAATCACCTCTGTGTAACATACCTCAGGCGGTCGTCCTGACGGTAGATCGGAGGGAGCCGGCGCTAGAGGCGAGGCGGGCCGCCGCGTCGTCACTGGCGATAGGGGTGCAGCGGGGGGCGGCGACGCGCTCGGCATCGGGGAGAGCGGGGACAGCGGCGGCAGCGGCGACGGGCACAGCGCGGGCGTGGAGGGCCGCCGCGCCACCACGTGGTGCGGCAGCGGGCCCGCCTTCCGCTTGGGCGGCGCCGCGCGCGGGGAGTCCGAGCCGCGCTTGGACGCGCCGCCCCCGCCGCTGCCCCGCACCGCACCCATCGGGTCGATGTCCGCCTCGTCTACCATCATCCGCTGGAAACAGTACGAAATAACGTTTAGTTGCTGTATTCTTTGTAATCGTTACGAGGATTTCAATAAAAATACGTATTATAATGAGACGCCCTAAAATGTATTTATATTCAAAGGATAACTATATCACATTTGCGGGTGTTTCGCTATTATATAATACGTCAGCACAAGAAATATGTTACAATGAATATTACGGGCATTTTACAAAATGGCCTTCAACCTTAGGAATATTATTTAAACATTTAGTGCAAAGATAGAATATATTAACTTTCCCCATCATCTATGATATTCTTCAAAGGTCACACAAAAAGAACCAAAAGAGCGTGTTACAATGAGCCGAAAGTTCTATCTATAAAATATTATAATGAGTAAATTCAACATTTTAAATGTTGGCGTTGAAGGACCTATTCGAAAGTCGCGAGTGTGTGTTTTGCATAAAGGACGATCGGTTGCCAAGGGAAAGAAAGCACCACTCTTCGGTATTTATATATTGTATACACCTACATTTATTCTCACTAGCGCACAACGATCAAAATTACATTTCGGATAAAACCATATAATTCATACAGGCAAATTTTATTACACGCTTTTGAAAACTTTTTAAAAACTCTCGGTAGTGGTCGTTTTCGGTATACTTATAATCTACATAATAAATTATATTGTATAATATACCTTGTCTATCTTGAAGGGGTTGCCGAACATATGCTGTCGCACCGGCTGGGACTCGATCTCTCGCAACTGCGGCGTCATGCGCTTGAGGTACTCCTGGTAGTTGCCCATCTGCGCCACCGGCATCGAGTGCAGGCTGTCCTCGTCCACCAGCCGCGTGTGCGCCAGCGACGGCTGGAGGAAGTTGGCTCGCATGCGGACCACCTGGAAAACCAGTTCATAAGAATTTGAAATACGAAAACATCGTACTACGGTACTCCACTACTGTAGAGACAAGATATAATTTGGGTGCTACTGAATTTCCCACTTTGTTTTTGTAGTGCTAAACAGTGAGAGAAAATAATATGTAATACTAGATATGTCGTAAAATATGAATAGTTATTATTCTTATAAAAGAAACTATGTTCATCCCTCTTGCTTGCTTTGGTTTCGACCTCTTTTGGTGAGAACGATTTCGGCTAAACCTTTGATTTCGGCCAACACAGGCCAAATTTAAAGATTTATTTCGAATTTGGCTTTTGCAAGAAATTAACCTTTGGTCAGTCATTATAAATAAGTTAGACTACATATCATATATATAATAATACTAGTGGTGCCCGCGGCTTCGCCCGCATTTTAAAGATATAATATGACATAAATAAAACAGAAAATTCGTAGCTTTATTGGAATGACAGTGGTGCCATCTGTCGGTCTTACCAACTCCCAAACCTTGGTGGGCTCTTGGACAACAACTTTGCAAAAGATCTTCACTTGATCAAATGCATAGTGTCCGATTTTATAAAATGTATATAGACAAATATTCATTTTTATATAAATAGATAGATGATCGACTAACATGGATAAGTAAAGTAACTGTAGGTAAATTATGAAAAAATCGAATTTAGCTCTTGGGGGGTTGAAAGATCGACTCACTGAATCGATCCATCACTGGAGATCGATTAAAATAATCGATTTTTTGGTTCAAAAGATCGATTCTCCGATTAATCGATCTCAGATCTGTAGTTCTCGTGGGATTTCCGGGATAAAAACTATCCTATGTCCTTTCTCGGGTCTCAGACTATCTTTGTACAAAATTCCATTCAAATCGGTTCAGTGGTTTAGCCGTGAAGAAGAGACAGACAGACAGAGTTACTACCACATTTATGATATTAGTAAGGATTAGTAAGGAAGTAAGGATTTGCTGACGGATACATAATTTGTTTGATTCTGATAACCTTTTTTTTCGCTATCCTCGAAAAAAGATCGAAGATAGAATCGATTCTTAGGACCTCGATTTTTTGCACTTCGATTCGAATCGATTCAAAAAACGATCTTTTTCGGAAAGAATCGCCATCCCTAATATAATCCCAATAAATCTATATAAACAAATAAGGTTGCAACTGTCTCAGATTGCAAGAATTGATATTTTTAAACTCATGGTTATTTAGAGTATGCCAAAAGACCCACAAACGTAGGTAAGATCCATTACTGGAGACCGATTAAAAAAATAGACTTTTTTTCGTCACAAAGATCGATTCTCTGATTATATATTTTCTGATTATATAGATCTAAGATCGCTATCTGGGATAAAAACTATCCTATGTCCATTCTAGGGTCTCAGACTATCTTTGTACAGAATTTCATTAAAATCGATTCAGTGGTTTAGGCGTGAAGAAGAGACATACAGACAGACAGAGTTACTTTCGCATTTATAATATTAAGTAAGGATATCCATTAAAATAATCGACTTTTGGGTCCAAAAGATCGATTCTCCGAATAATCGATCTTAGATCGCCATCTCTAGTTCCCGTGGGATTTCCGGGATAAAAACTATCCTATGTCCGTGCTCGGGTCTCAGACTATCTTTGTACAAAATTTCATTAAAATCGGTTCAGTGGTTTAGGCGTGAAGAAAAGACAACCAGACAGACAGACAGACAGACAGACAGACAGAGTTACTTTCGGATTTATAATATTAGTAAGGATTATAAGTAAATTATTGTCTATGTACATTTTGAACAAATCACTCATTCCGTACCTGATCTAACAAATCTCTCCTTTGTATGTCGAAAGGGTTCCTATACGTGTGCGTCTGTGTTTTGTGCCTGCCCCGCGAGAGCCCCACCACGAAGCCGCCGAACTCGTTCAATTGGTCGCGCAACGCGGTGAACTTGTCTTGCAAGCACGGATGCGTCGTTAGATCCTTTTTGAGCGGCGATCTGGGCACCACTCGCACGCTCTCCGCTATCTGAAATTGTAATTCGAAGATAATAACAACAAGTATTTGATTTACATCTCTCAATACCAGCAGTATGTGGTTCCCCAAGTTCAACCACAATGATCTTTAACACTTTAACAGCAGAACTTTAAGAACATAACGTAAATGATGAAAACCCTTAAAAGTCCGGATTTTTTAAATGAGTATCTCAATAAAATTTATCGAAAGAAATTAAATATGGTAAAAATAAGAAAACAATCTGACAAGGTTTCGGACAATTATAAAAATATTTTTTTTAATCATTGTAAACTGCAAAAACATACCTTTTGACTATTCCCATTATTAGCTTTATTAAGAACATCAGCGCAAAGCTTCTCAAATTCGATCTTAGCTTGGTTTTTCAGTCTTTTCAAATAATTCAGTACAGAGAAGCTAAGCGAGTTGTCCTGCGAATCGGGAATCAGGGTTTGCACTAGAGGCGCGGACGCGCCCATCTTTGTCAATGCTCTTCGCAGAGGCTGAAAAAATTTAAAAAGTTTGATTTAAATTCATAATTTAAAAATAGCTAAACACATCAAAATTTATAGGAGAAGCAGACGAGCACGCAGTCCACCTGATGGTAAGTAGCTACTGTCGCCCAAGGAAATCTGACATCTATCCCAGATAAGGTAAGATTTCTACCACAGGTCAGCTACAGAAATGCCGCAACCCCTGAGGACTAAGCTGGTACGCCTCGGAAAAATGTCTCCCTTGTCACACAAATGTCCGATCGACAGACAAAGCACGGCTTAAATCAGTGACACTAAGAACGAGTATTTTGCATGGAAATTTCTAATATAATGGGTACTAAAAATAATGCTTTAAAATTCATAGTAAAATTGTGACAATAATCCCAGACACAAATGGTAGGTCTCTCCTAACACTACAATGAATAAACATTATCTTATCGTGTTTTTCAGAAAGATGTGTCATCCTATACAGAATAAGTTTCAATGACAAAGCAAATTAGAAGTCAATATTATAATTTAATTTATCTATATACATATCTTCTAATAACTGTGTAATACAACAAAAAATACTCTCACCGTCACATAATAAGATGGCATCCTGTCCAAATATTGTTGGAATGCTTGTTTCCATTCAGGTGGCGGTTTGCATCTGTGAACCTTGAAGAGATCGTCGAGCAACGGCAGAAGCACAGGATAGTTGTACGGTAACACAAAGAGATTGACGCACGTAAGATTCGTTGAAGCTTTTAGGTAACCAAATGGTTGGCTCACTTCACTATTCTTGCATCCACTGGCAACGAACACCTGAAATGTGAGAGAAAGCATTCAGTTAATTCATTGTTCATTAATCAAATGTTCATTGTAGTTAGGTTTCATATATATCTCAGTACCATCATGCGGGTGAAATGCTAAGGACATGTCTCCTGTCAGTATAAGAAGGATAAATTCTATTGTCTATACATTGATGAAGGGCAACTTAGTAAATACTTTTCACACCTACACAACCATGAAGGTGAATACTCATGTAATGGCTGAATCTCTTATGTCCCACTCGAGTCGGCGACTTTAATTTTATTGTTTTAATATTCGATGAAATAATCGATAAAATTCGATAAAATTGTTGGCTATTTCTTGGACAACGCGCTGAACCAACACATCAATTCTCTCTAGAACTACATATTCAAACAAGACTCTCCACAGTTTGCTTACAACGGGTCCTGAAATTCTTCGGTTACATGGCACAACAAGACCCAGACATCTTATGGAAGTTGATGGTCTTGGTCAAGTGGCTGGTAAGCGTTACAGAGGGAGTCTCCAACACGTTCGACAGATATTGTTAAGAAAAGCAGCAACACCACGATCTACCATTCCATGGAACTAGCACAGAATCGCACTAAATGGACGACCATCATAGACAACGCTATTCTTGATGGTCACAACCATCAGTCATGAGGAATCGTCTTAGAAGAAAGAAAATTGCTTACTCAGCTCAGATTTCCTCACTAGCAAAACCAATCATGAATGATCATGAATGAACATGAATCAATGATCATGAATGAATGATCATGAATCAATCATGAATGAACCAATAAAGATAGTAAGAATGAATTATACACACCTGCCAACAGATGGTCGGTTGTTTCCTAGCCAGTATGAACTGGGTGAGTGGACTGGGTTCCAGCTCGTACTTGTCAAATGGTAGGTTGTCAATCACCATTGGTTCTTGACTGGAACATGTGAACTTGACAACAGGGTGCGCTGAGCGTGGTGGCTGTAAAAAGTAAAAAGAAATATGAAATAATAGTAAAGTCACTAGATATAATCAATTCATATAAAGTATATTCATGTAATGGATATATTTTCCATCAAACTATTTACTTATGCTGAAAGGAATATATTTTTTTTTCCTTATTATGGTTAATTCTAAGAAATGTCGATGACGAAACAATACCCAATATCCCACAGACCTGTATTATACAGGTTTGTGCTATGTCCCTTGTAATAAATTTTATCACAATTACATATTTCTTCAAAAATTCTGATAAACAAAATAAATGTTTTTTTTTTTTAATTTTGGTTCTGGTTTTCTAAATTCAACAAGTTATATAAATATTTGAATCAACGTACGCAAATTTTAATTTAATTAATTAACTAATTAATAAGGTATTCAAGGAAAAATAATCCCAACTTATTAGCATTTATACAACCAACTTAAATTTACCATACACATAAAATACAATATTGGAAGTCATTTATATGCAAGAAATCATGAATAGTCAGTGATTCATCAACCATATAAGGGAGATTCAACATATTTAGTAATTATGAATATATTGTTGTTGCATAATTGTACACAAATTAGAATTTTTACGAATTGATTTCATTGTTTATGAATTGCTATGAAAATAGAAATCAAAAAATATAAGAGTAATGCATTAGCCTAAGTTAGCAGTACCTGCAAGATTTGAGCAATGAGTTCATCTTTACACATAATCATTTCGCTCACTCATTCGGTTAATGAATCATTCAATTTCATCTTATATACTCACCAAAGACGGCGCATTTGGGTCAGGTCGGAAGGATTCTGGTATAGGCCAGAAGCCGACCGCGAAGCCTTTCTGAGAAACGGTTCGGGGAACGTAGATAAGCCGTCGGCAGGAGTGCCAAGCTTGAGGTGTGCCACTTGTTACTGGTGCTGTACTCGGTCCCGGTGCTGGGAAAGCGGAGCCGCCGTTCCATCGCTGAAAAAAATAAATTTATATTTATTATGGGACATTCAGATAATTAAAATAATAACACATAAAAATTAAATTATCCAATATGTCACCCCTATATTACGGAGTTATCTTAGTTGTTATTATTATGATATTAAATTTTGTGATGAATTAATTCACTCACATCTCAAAGAGAAATTAATGAATAATCCCTTCTATGTTAGCTAACATCGGTAAAATAATGATCAAGATTATAACACGAGATAAGAACAAAAGCTTGCTGTATACTCATATACATATTGTATACTGTGGTGAAATGAATCATAAGTGACAGTTCCTTAAACATAACCAGACAATGGCCAACTCGTACCTACAGGTTTATTTGAAAGCTTAATTTTGGACAATTTTTAAAGATTTACAATTTAATGTACAAAGTATCTAATTGTTCAATAACTTGACGGTCATTGAATACTTCCTTATGCAGCTTTCGGACATTACAATGTTTCGAAGTTATCAAAGAGTACACGCTCGCGAGACCGCCTGCGTGTCTTTATCAAAACGATGTGAAAATATACATACAATGATGGAATTCATTTGTGTCTCTAACCTGTTATTAGCATTTCGTGACTCATCGCCCATGTTAGATTAAAACTGAATTAAGTATTGTATGTACTTTGTATATCACACACATTATTTTTTAAAGAAACTGTCCTTTGGTAAATAACAATAAAACGCTTATCTTCTTTAAAGTTTGCGTAATGTTTTAGGTTGTCTTTTACGTTGGTTGTAAAATGAGTATTAGAACCCTTTATCAAAGGGATTTTTTCATTAGATACCGACAATCGGTTAAAGAACTCTTACAAAAACCCTTGATTTGCCCCGATTTTTAAACTTTAAACCTTCTCAAACAATTTTTTTTTATTACTTCTTTAAAAACAAAAAAATTTATAACAAAACAGACATTCAGTTGTTACAGTCCATCAAATTAGAAAGATTAATTAGGAAGAACAAATAAAGATATTGCATTTTAACAACGAAAAAGTACTTAAAAATGTCTATTAAGTAAATAAAATCTCTCGCAAAGATTACCCAGAACCCTCCTATGTCAGATCATTATAACAAACATTGTATAAAGTACATTCTCAAAAAAGAAGTAATAGGAAAATAAATATAAAAACCCACCCCATTCCGCTCAGCGTCGACAGCGTCAATTTCCTTTTCGCCATCTGCGCTGATGTCGTCAGCTGTTTCCCCCTCCCTGTTGTTCCCTCCATCGATGGGCGGTGGGTCCGGTCCTATCTTTTCGAAGTTGATCACCACCCCACTCTGGACCTTCTGCACCAAGCTGTCGATGCACTGCATCAGCATCCGATGAGAGGTAATGCAGTAGGAGCGACCTAAAATACGAAAAGATATGAAATTATTCATCTGACTAAATATACGAAATAATTAATAATATACACCGTATAGTTCGTAGGATAAGTGGAATTATAAATCTACAGTGTATAATGTGGCCAAATTAGAGATAAGCAATAGTGACAGCAAAATGCAACAACATTTAATATATTAAGATTTCCATTCTTATACATTATTATGCGCTTATTCATAGCAGTCTAAATTTAGGAAGCATTCAGTTAAGTCTCTCTCAATTTCTACAGTGACTTCCTACATTATTATACAAGCAGAAGGAAGTCACGTCACTCATAGGAACATTCGTGTGGATGCTATAATTAATTGTTATGATAATTATACTACCTCTCGTATTACTGTTCCATTAATCAATCTTAAAAATCTATAAGTAGCACATATGTTTTATTAAGGCAACAATAATCAATTTCTTAAAGAATTGATATTAGTATTCAGTTTTTTAGATAGAGCTGAGAACTATCACCTGGCGGTAAAAATTCCACATAACCCACCGCCATACCGCTCTTACAATACTGGGTACCTTTTCAACATTTTCCCTCATCAACAAAAAATGTTTGTACCACAAACGTTCACATATTATTAATATAATAATTTTCTAATTTTTTTTTAGAGGACCAGAATTCATTTAGACTTTTATAGTAACGATTTAAAAAAGATATCTATAAAAATATAGGGCTTATAATATTTAGCAGTAGGTATATTATAAAAGTGAAGTATGAAATTTTGTTTTTGTGAATTTATATGGTGGTGATGTCACCACAACCAACCTACAAAAAATATAAACATTTTTATATATAACTATAACCAATTTAAAAACCGTTACAAGCATTAATCTATATTTAAACCTTAGCAAAAGAACAAAAACGTAACATGAAAATAAATCAAAAACATTAGCATTTTCCCTATACTGTGTATTCCAAAGTGTGATATCATTGTAACATAAATAAAGTTTAAGGATATAAATATTATAAATATATATATATAATATAAAAGTAATAAGCTCAAATTATTATTAAAACTAGCTTTAAGTTGCAAGTACAATAATTAACTGACAAATAAATAATTTCTTGTTCTGAACAAACTTTTCTTATAACTGACATTAATTTTAATGAGCACTCAGCTTGCATTAAGGCCACTGTATTGATTAGATATTCATAAATGGGCGATAAGTGAAAATAATTTGGTAAATAATAAACTTGCATAACTTTGCATTATTATTTACAGTATTTTTAAAAAACATTGTTTGGTATTTTTTTTATAAATAAGCTTGTAGTTAAGTTGATTATAGATTATCAAACTGCACATTCAAATTTATAATTAATTTAAAGTACACACTATCAAAGACAGTTTCATATAAACATTGTAAATGTAAACAGTTTTCTATTATTTCTCTTTAGTGCAAAACATATCAAATGTCACAAAAACTCATATAGTCTAAATAAGTCATAAATATAAATAACAACAATAAAATAGATTTTTAACTAACAACTTAAATGCAATTTTTAACTAACAACTAAAGGCAACTTGTCTTACGATTCATTTCATTTTTATCTGTATTTT
This sequence comes from Epargyreus clarus clarus, assembly GCA_014595695.2. Classification (NCBI taxonomy): domain Eukaryota; kingdom Metazoa; phylum Arthropoda; class Insecta; order Lepidoptera; family Hesperiidae; genus Epargyreus; species Epargyreus clarus. The sequence goes on from JACTTY020000036.1 coordinate 61,855, forward strand.
CGCATTTCTTAGCATGGATAGACTAGTTATAGATAAGATGCCTCTTTACATTTCAATATAGATTTTACTTTATTTTACATATTTGGTACACGAAAGGTCTTGTTATTGTGTTAATATATACCATATATGTATCTTCCCACAAGATGTTAAATAGTGGTGAATCAGATGTTACTAGGTCAGTGTAATATGACCTGTATAGAATTAACAGCATGTTGTGTTTTGTAGCATTGAATCAATTATATGATGAAATAGCTTAAAACTAAACTGATAAGGTAATTTACCTCCAGTAACTTCACACATAGCATCAATGGGTGATGAGTCTGAAGGCACAAGGCCAGTGTCCCTCTCCACAGCAGGTGTTCCGGCCAGCCTTAGCACCAGTGAGAAGAGCCTTTGATCCCAACGGAATGGTTCTCGAGTCAGTTCCGACCCGGGTATGGGGCAGTTCATCGGCAAATTGAACTGGAAAAATACACATGTTTATAGTAGTATGATAAATAAAATACCATGCTCTCTTGTTATTTTATACTTAATAAAAAGATTATGGATTAACATTCACATTCTGGAGATAAAAATCAAAAGACACCTCATGCTAAGTTGCTATTAAATAGCATAATGCACTATGGCCTAAGCTCTTCTTATACTGAATGTAAAATTGGATCCTAGAAATTGGACAGTACTGAGTTTAAATTAATATTTAATTGAATATTTATAAAAAAGACTACTTATTGCCCACTTATTTTTAATTGATGCTTTAGTTTTAAAATCCTAAATTACTTAAATGAATAACTATTGCAATACATTATAGTCTAAGTTAAATATAAGAAGAATAACTAGGACAACAAATAATTTAATATTAAATATTTAATTATTTAAACAAATAAGACACCTATCTGCATGCTATATTAGGTATATATTGTAACCAATTGATTACAATATATACCTAATATAGATGTTTTTATAATATAGAATTATTTCAGAAAATTTTTACCATAACAATAAAAAGTGCACAATGCTCAATTTTTCAACAACATAGAAAATCTCGGTGTCAGAACACCATTAAAAATCCTATTTAAACCACATAAACTGCAGATAAGATATGGGCAGCAATGTTTAAGTTGATAAAGGCATCTAGTCCAACAAGTTAACCATTTCTGTTCAAATAATGATATTCAATTCTATTTGTTATAGTATTCATATTTGTAACTGGGTACACTGCTTACAAACTCATGTATATAGTTATTTATAAGAAGTAATGACTTGAAATGAATTAGGCTTAATGTAGTTCAATTGAATGTTAAAATTTTCTTTAAATAGCATTATTGGAATGGAGTGCTACAGTACATTATTACTTGTCTGCTTTTATTTATTATTATTTATTTTATAAAAGTGGTAAAGCTCTTTTAAATGAGAATGTGGGTTGCACAGCTACTGTGGAACGTTTGGACAGCTTATACCACAACAGCATTTCTATGACAATAGATAACAATTGGTATGCTATGTATCTCACAATCTTGCATGGGATGCAAGATGTTGCACAAAAAATATTTTCAAACGAATTTTGTATAAATTTTACCAAGATGCAGAGGAAAATACTGCAATATTCTGTTAAGAGTTACTCTCTTCATTGCATTAAGAGAGTACAATAAAGGAGATGTTATGACATCGGCCCACTCTTGTTGACTCACATCACAATACATACATAGTCCTAAGCAGAAGTGTCTCGCATGGCCACTTCAGGCATCTGGTCTGAATACTTTTCATGCTCCTAACCAAATTAGTATATTTATATTTATGTAATGTACAAAATTCTAACTGAAGAGAATTTTATGTATTTAAATATAGAGTATTTGAATATCTTATAATTGTCCGAGTCCATGTTTATGCTAATGATAATTTTCAAAACTAATTTTGAAAGAATCCTATATTACACCATTATATTAAGAAAATAAATTTATGTAGTTAAATATGTAATGAATTTAAAATAACCAGAGAAAATGTACATTAAGATATGAATTGGTTTACATTACATCCTAATAAGAATTATATTTGAAAGAAACATTTTCTTATTACTACATCCAAAATAGTTATTAATAATAGAACACTCACTTCTTCTTGGATGCCTGCATTGCTTGACAGTTTCCCACCATCAGTAATCACAACTATCACAGATGGTTCAAGGTAAAATGGACATCTCCCTTGCCCATATGTATCAATTCCAGTCTGCATTCGATTTATATTCAATACGTCGAATGCATGCTTCAAAGCAGCACCCATCGTTGTCAAACCAAGGCACTGCAAATTCTTCAATTCATTTATAAATGTAGCTAAATTCTCTTTCCAACCGGCCTGAAACACATTATTTTGGTATTAGTATTACAAAAACAAACTGTCGACAATAAACGTAATCAATTTATAAACAAGATACATCGTAAAACACGACGCATTATCAATGTAAGTATTATAATTTCGTATTTCCCCCCAAATCGCCATTTCGTTATGTGTAATTGCTCGACCAATGAGAGCGCTGCGAGAGCGCAGTCGCGAGCGCTATCGCGAAGGCAGCAACGGCGGCGGCTCGTCCTGTTTACGTCGTGCTGTATATTTCAGTAAATTTCGCACTTTCTGAGTATGTAAATGTTATGGTTTGTAGATTACAGTGCTTGTCTAAAAAAGTCTACAGAACCGGCTTCAACATGGATGTATTTTATCTAGGTATAGACCACTAAAATATCTCCAAAAACGTGTTCACTCTGATTTACTAACCTTGATGTTCGCGGGTGGCTCTTCGAAAGTTAGTAGCATGTATCTATCTCCTCTACTTTCAGGAGATCGTTGACGAACCTAGGAAAAAAACGGGTTTCACAAATTAGACGCGATAAACAAATCGATCACAAAAACGGTTGAAGAGTCGATGACACCACACGTACCTTTACGAACGTTTCCACAGCGCCCTTGGCTACATCGAGCAATGTTGGGCGTCCGCCCAAATAAGCTCTTTGGTTCATAGAAGCTGATGTATCTATTAAAAAGACTATAATAGTCATCCTGAAAAATTCCCTAAATATCCTAAATACATAAAATATGTGCACGCTATTATGAACTAAGAACTAAAATGGCCGCTACATCGTTCAAAACTCGCTGAGAGGCGACCGTCCGACAGCCGCTTCGACGAGCAGCTGAACAAGCTACGCCACGAAGACTCCAAAAGTACCACGTGACCTAATCATACGTTCGGATATTCTCGGCCTCCAATAGAAAAACGCTCGGCAAAGATCGTTGCCTGACAAATATGTTGCCAGTATTCATTTTAAAAACTACTATTACTATCAAAATAAACCATTTGAAATATCTTACTTATATTATTTTGAATACAATAGTGACCATATCTATTTGCAAACAATTATCTTAAATAATTAACTTTGTAAAAGGTTCACAAAATTGAATATATTTGCAACAACTTCGTATGAATTATAAGGTGTCGTGAAAAATATATGTGAATTAAAAAAAATCTTTTTAATGTTGTTTATTCATATACATTATATTATTAGACAATTTGTACAAAACGTGTCTTTTATATTTATTAGTAGTAGGCTATTTACTTTGTTGGAAATTAATAAAAGACGTTATTACTTATTCCTGATGTTTTTATTAAATTATTGTTGTCCCAAAATTAATTTTGCGGACACTTAAGTTATCGCACAGTTCCTATATACTTAAATGTGAAGGATTTTTATTATGCTCATTGAATACTTTTCCCCAAAAAAGGAAAAAGATTTGTAGTAGCCACACTGATTACGAAGCAAACATGATAAAACGTATTTAAACGATTGATTCCTTTTGTTGTTATGATAATTTATACACGTAAATTTTTAAACAACAATTAATTAATGCATTTTAAAGATATTTTCAATAAGCAGCAGAAATAATGACATTAAACTGTGTTTTATTTGAAAATGGCGAGGTCTTTTTTATAGCGCCAAATTTAAAAATTAAGCAGGTACGTTGTAGACATTACCTACTTCCTGTTATTAAAAATGTTTATAGTTTTATCGTTACGAAAGTTTAAGTTATTTACATAACATGTTTAGTTTTCAGCACACAGCAAGTAATAAGGATGATTTAGTTAAATACCTTTATAAATTATTGTTGCAACTTTGAAAACTTTAATATCTATATCCACAAATATGTAATTTATGACAAATATTGTATAATTCTTGTTCATGAAACCATTAAATGCTCTCAAGCGGTCTATTAAGAATGGGATAATAAAAATTGAAGTCATACTTCAGCACAGTGACTATGTTTCCTATAAATGGGTGGGCAAAATTCTTACACCTTTGAGAACATAATGGGAAGTCAGTCTATGGAAATCACGAAATTATTTTACGATCCATCACCATTTAAGCAAATTAATATAGAAACCTAAATTCATGCCACAATAATAAGAATTATTTTATAGTTTCCAAGTTCGTAGGCAACTACCAGTTAAAATACAACGTTATTTTATAAATATTTGAATTATAATATTAATCTGATATAAACAATTTTATGTTTTTCCTTATAATAAAAGTGAATAATGTTATACATACATAAACATTGACTATTGAGGTTGTAGGCATTAGACGATTTTATATATATTTTTAATGTCAGGTATTTTTAATTATCTAAATATCAACTAACGTGTTTATATCTAAAGATTCAATTTTATTTAGACACCTTGGATGTATTAGAAACAACATCTCTCCCTAGGTATTACCTACAATTAGCAGTTGCTCGGTATTAAAATTTTCGTAGAAATGTTCTTCAAACTCAACTCGAATAAATAGGTATAAGAAATAGCAAATCTAGAAATTTCGTCGGGAATAGGACTCCCTCCGCCGAGGGTGTCCTCACAAAAAGCCTATCTTTATCGAACTTTTATTTTACTTAATCCACATCTGTGTGTATCTGCACAAATTTTTCTGCTTCCTAAAAAGCGAATGGATGGCGATGGTGAATGGCGAAGTTCATGATTTTAGATGTATTTGAGCTTCTTAACCCAAGATCTTCAGTGAATCGTATAATGGCATCGAAGTATTTCTAGAAGAAACAATCTTAAATTTCCTTGTAAATCTAAGTGAGTTGCAAATATTTCAATAGATACATACTTATTGATTTTGTCTTAAATACTGAGACCTACTTAGCTTTAAGCACTCGACAAGGAAATTTATAAAGGAAAATATTGAAGTATTAAATGAGTACCTATATGTAATTGTAGCTATATAACCACTACATATTTACAAATCACATCAGTACCTATGTCTAAAACGTCTAAATACGTCTACGTCTTGGTGTCTCAAAAATGATACCTTTTATATCGAATGCTGTAATACATCTAGAATGAGTATTGATCTATAAAAGTAATACTCCCTTATTATATGCCTGCCCCTATACCAATATAGAGAAATGCCACAAAACATTTACACCTAACGTTTGACGCCTTATGCCGGGAAAATCCATACCAACACATTTTTAAAGGTATGCAATGTATTATTTTTTTCAAATTTCCCCAAAACGGTGTGTCAATGCAGTTAAAATATTGTGTACACCCAATCGTACGTCTAGATTCCATGTGGCCGAGCAAGCGACACGCGAGAAACGGCGCGATTTTAAATTGACATGTGTGAAAGGCGCGTTCCGATATGACGCTTTGGCGTGTGAGTGCCTAAGCATAAGCACAGTAGAAAATATTTGTACTGTGGTATAAGTATTAACATTAATATATGACTGTAGCTGTGTGGAGACGCATTGTATGGGCCACTGACACAGTACAAATATGGAACAGTATGGAAACTAAGCCTAGTTGATAAAATAATTACCTACACTCCATTGAAGAATAAGGTTGTCACTATATTATTTTTAATTCACTATATTATTTCTTTCTATTTTAGACATTTTACTGTGCTATTATAATCAATTAATCGAATAACTACGCAGTTTATAAATATTACAAGTAGGTAATCTCACGGCGTCGGTTAATCCCAGCAAAATACGATTTTTATTTTTATTATAGTTTTAAATAGGGAAAACTGTGTAAAATTGATACAACTTGTGATATAACTTACTTGATTTTTTTGTAGATCTTTAATTTGTTATTAATTACGGCGTAACCTTTTACGAGTTTTAGCGGAAGCATACAAATGAATAAAAATGAAAGCAATAAATGAAATGAAAAAGCATAAAAATGAATTAAAAAATGATAACTTCGGTTTTTCTGAAGCCAAATACAAACAGCCGTATACCACGCAATACGCTCGTGTGATTTTTAAAGAGATCGCGGAAATAAAGAACATTATAAAACTTTTTTGCAACGTGAAATTGAAAGAACATTATAAAACTTTTTTGTTAAAGTAAAAAAGAGAAGTATAACACAAAGACTCATTCTTCCACATCTTTGTGGCTATTTGAACCACATCTTCTAGGATTGCTTGACAATAAGCAAACTCGGTGATAATACCAAAATAAATTAACATTGCCCATAGGTATCATTATTTGCCGCATATGTATCATGCCTATAGGTATCAGAACTTTAAATCACACAATTAACTAATGTTTAAGCCGTTATTACGTATGCAGGTAGATACATAATAAACATTATTTCGTATAATATTATGGTAACTTGTAAGCTTTAACAGGAAGAAGCTAGACGAAGCCCCGCAGAATATCGCATACAGTATAACTCAATAACTCTACTATAGCTGTCTATTTACTTGTGTGAGTGTGGATCTTAAAGAGGTCGTCATTTAGACCGGTAAGGTAGATTTTGAGAGTATTAGGAATGTGAACTTTAAACGCGATTTTATGATATATTTTTTTATGATCTCAATATGGTACAAGTAGCAATTTTACGACTCATTTGAGATTTTGCTTTGCAATTATCGCAATCATCATGAATTGGAAAAATATCTCACTGATACAAATTAAATGCTAAACGTTGCCTTTAGATTACCTATGTAAATAATTTGTATATACAACGCAAATCGACAGGACCTATTTAATATGTACCTAATAGGTACTACCTATGCTTCAACATTGGCTGAGAGGTTAAAGGTAGAGCAGGATGCCAGTAATAACTAAACATAATGAATATAATTCTTGAATTAAATTCTCCATATTGAATATAATTCTTCTCCATATTAGCACACAATTTATTTTGTGATATAACTCTCTTAAATAATTACGTTTTACGATAGTCACACTAGACACGCTTTTGATACACGCCTGAGTATATTATTTTAAACAAGAATTATCAATATATCAGTACTGTAAATATTTGCGCAAAAATCTACTAATTTTGACGATTCAGTCGTGACTAAATCTAAATCGTGATCAACGAAATTTATATATATACCCCAATGGTGACCTTGCACATGTACATTTCCCCCTCGCGCATAAAGAATTGAGAGATAAATAACTAAACATAAATGACGTCATTTTGAATTATAATCCATGTTGTAACGATTTAAAAGGTACAAATTGGCTCCTTATCCGTAAAATTATGTTTCCTAATTCGGTTAAGCTATCTCATGGTTTGCCTTTTAGAGCAACAAGGGACTATTTAAACTCGCCAGTAATAGGTATTAGCAATGATATAGTATGGTATCAGTCATTTTGCAGTTTAGATTGAGCAGATTCTAGCTCGCTTTTGATCCAGTTCCTGAAATTGTGTAAAGCCCGCTAACCACCCACCGCCCCCCTATTGACGACCTTCGATGCGCTTTGCGGACCGCGTTCGAATACTGTACAAAGGTATAGGCATTTGCGTAGTATTAAAACCGTTAAAAAAGGTTATAAATCAAGAAAAATTCATGCTTGTAATGTACTTGAAAAATATGAGTGGCGCTGGGTAGGGGTAGGAATGCGTTTTTGTAAATTTCAGCTCTATGTTGTAAATTCACTTTTAATTTTCTTATACACGAGGTGTCACATTATTAACCATTGAGTTTTGTAGCCGGTTTCTAATAAAAAGAAAATAATAATAAGGTAAAATAATCAAGTTGTATAAAATAACTTCAGTTCTAGATGCTATCAGTGTGGAGCCTATAGATCAACAAGTAGGTATTGTTGATCGAAGCCGCTGCCTCTACAAAAATGCTCCAGAAGTCTAGATATTCCGGACAATAATAGTCTCCTTTACTATAGTTTTGTTAATAGAATTTACAGAATTTGTACACTCACAATACATATATCGGGACGAGACTGGCGACATATTGTCGTCCAACACGAAGTCCTAGGGAGAACCGGTTCTTATCTCACCTTCGTTCTATAGTTTAAGCTACACTCGTTTTATGTTCAACGAACCTTATATTTACATCTACATCTGTTTAATATTTGAAATTGTTAATCATTGATCATAAAGAAACGAGGTTAAAATTTACTATTTTACAAAAACATGATAATTGTAAACGTAATATAGCTACCTAGGAAATAAGAAGCGATCAAACAAAACGGTATAAAAATCTACATAAATTAATGAAAGTCAAAAAATCACAACGATAAGTACCTAAGGCCGGCCATACACGAGCAGCTTGGAGCAGCCAGTATCGAATACTTCAAGCTGCGACTGCATAGTGTAACTTCAGAATTATAAGTACGTACATATACGAATCGCTCGTGCATTTGCAACTGCTTGAGGCGGTTGGTAGCACGGTGATTTTTCATCTTGCGGTCAAGCAGTCACTAGCCATACACTGACTGCTAGAGCTGTCGACTGCTCTCGCGCAGTAACCTCAGCCCGCGCTCTTCATTCTTCGTTACGCACGCTTCCTACCTGAATTCCTCGAACAGTCAGCTTAACTGCTCAAGGAGTTATCAATGGCAGCTTCAAACTGTTGACTCTAACTGCAAGAGCGGTCCGTGTATGTTGATAGCGGGGTAACTGCTCGAGCAGTCCATGTATGGCCAGCCAAAGTATCTTCGTTTCCTCATTCATGCTTGATAGAATCTACAGATGATATTGTTAATCCGTGATTGTTAATAATTAAACATAAAACACCCAAATTAACTTTTTAAATAGTTTAGGGGCCTTAATGCCTTTTATATTCAATACAATATACAATAATTTGTCAGATATCCAGGGGTGTATCTTATAAGGAGCCCGAACAAATTTTGATACGCCACTACAGTACCCTTACCATGAGTTTTTCCGTTTTGACAAATATGACTGTTTTGGTATATGTTTACGGATTTATCCATACAATTTCCAATCAGCGCCCCTAGCGGATTGTATCAGAACTATAGTGTCAGTAACGTAACATTAAATGTCTAAATTGACTAAATGGCGCTTTATGTTTAATCTCTTTTTGCGAACATGAGAGGTAGACAAAAAGACCTGAGCATTTACTTATTGTTACGTTTACTCAGTCTAATGAAACAGGCGGAACAGAATAATGTACGTAAACGTAACGTAAAATTGTGGGATGTTTGAAAACTCATGGTAAGGGTACAAATATTTCAACTTATGTCGAGAAGGATTTTTATTACCTATCTATGGGCGGTGGGGAAAGTGCACAAGATTGCACATGTTTTTTTGAGTTTGGCATTTGTTAGACTACTGTTATATTTTTTATGAATTAAAGTTAACTAAAAAACATTATTAATTTAACAATTAACTGTCAATTATAAGTATATTAAATATCTTTAGTTGGACTTAGAGCTAAGTTGAAGATAGAGCTATAATTCAAAATTGGATGCAGTAAGAACCAATTTAGGGAATATTTTGCCGTACAATCTTTATAAAATTAAATTAATGATATTGTCATCTATATGATAGATTGTTTAGTATATCAATGCTGGATTATCACACGTCCTATCTTAATGTTAAAGTCTCACACCATATTGTACCTTTTATTTTTTTCTCTTAATGAGGGGGAAACCTTCAAAAGGTATCCGACGACGTGGGAGCGACGCCGGGTTATGTGGGATTCTTACCGCACTAAAACCACCCCGGTGGCCGTCCTCAACGCTTGTTGGGGAACTCCGGGATCTCCGACGGAACGCAACCAGAGTCCTCCAAGCGCGATGCCCCGATCGGCCACTGCCCTAGGGGAGCAGTTTTCGCTCCTCCCGCACCATCTGGTGTTCACGACGGTATGCGACCACATATACCGCCGTCCTCCTCTCCTTCCTGGGATCGCTTACTGGACGGCTCGAGCTCCCACTCTTGCTGCCCGGAAGCCCCCTTTAAGTCACCTCTTATGACAGGTAGGAGTTACCGTAGCCCTATTCTAGTCCCGGAACGACAGGGACAACACCATATTGTACCTCGCAGACCGAGTGTGAAATGTATAATCACGCGCCTTTGAGAATGGTATGGGATAATTCTTTCTTGTAGGGTTACTTCGATGTTTTCGTTTATTATTAAAGTACCTATAGTAAATAATTTATTTCCAAATCGCTTATGAAACTGAAAAATGTATCTGAAAAAAGGACGTCTTTCTTATGCGATGTCGGTTCCATAAATAGCTATAACTTAGAATATCAAAATAAATAGAGCCCTATCAACATCACTTTGAACTACCCACGCCGTATATCCGTCATCTTCGTTACCCACACCCTATACTGCATATGATACTCAAAAGGAACTTGTCGCTGTGGAAAATGAGTTCTAGCGATATTAAAATATTTTTATCGTCAAATGGAAAACGGTACAATTAAGTAAGCACCTCATTTGCAGCGTCTTCCTTAGAAGTAAATAATAACTTGGCACTCAACAAAGTTTTACTATTTATACTTTTAGTATCTTTTCGTATATTCACAACGTACATAAGTAAGTCAATAAGTAAATGAAAAACCGCGTATTGTGATTTCCTGTTATATATTAAAACATATATAATATATAGCACAGACCTGTATCTATCTCTGTGCTGTTATAATATATATAATAGGTTGTCTGTCATATGAAAAACATGTTAAACCTACACACTTTAGCTAGAAGACTGTTTTGTACAGTAAATCAACTACAAGCAATATACAAAATATTGTTATAAATTGTATGAGTATTTATCTAAACATTTTATTACATTACACTGAGAATATCTGATATCAAACAGCCGCCCGCCCTGCCGCCCACCGACCTTTAACGTCTCTAACAGGTGAACTTTGATGCACTAGTCAGGTGTAGTATGACGTCACAATATCATCAGTTTTAGTGTCATATAGTTAAACATGAATCAAGATCAAACATTTTAATTTCACAAGCTTGTAAGCAAGCGGGAATGGAAATTAATCAGTGTATACTTTATGAAGCCTTTTGGCCCATTCGTTCTACGTTGTCCCTTCATTGTGACAGCCTTACGTACGCCTTTTTTAAAGTTCTGCAGGTCAGTTTGAAAACTACTGTCCTACCGGTCTTCAATAAGATCATTTATTGTGTAATGTATTAACATAATTGCTATCTCCGAGAAGTTATTATTATCATGAAATCCTAGAAATGGAAACATCGGAGTTTCCAGAGAATCATCTTAAATCATAATCTTTAAAATATTAACTGATGTGATACTCAGAAGGAAACTATCATTGTAAGATTAAATTATTATTTATTATCATAAATCTTATATATAAAATTCTCGTGTCACAATGTTAGTTACCGTACTCCTCCGAAACGGCTTTACCGATTTTCACCAAATTTTTTACGCATATTCAGTAGGTCTGAGCATCGGCTACTATCTATTTTTTATACCCCTAAGTGATAAGGGTTGTTCACCCTTAACATTTTTTTATATACATGGCAACACAACGTTTGCCGGATCAGCTACTAAATATGTAAATCAATACTTGACCTCTGTAACGAAAAAAATCATTGTAATGTTAGTGTCATGGACACACAAAGTGCATAAATACCTGAGCCCAGAATACAAATATACATTTATCAATTACCTAGATGTCTGCCTGGCCCGGGATCGGTCACGGACGCTCTACGTACCAAACCTTATTAATAGCGACTTTTAAAGAAAAGGAAATATTTAATACGACATATTACATATTACCTATTACATTCATGAGAATATATTAATATGTAACCATCTATATTTCATATTTTACATATAGATGGTGCTGTATTATATTTACATTAATGAATTATGTTGAGTTTAAAATCTCTCTGATATACAACCGCCCGCCCTACCGCCCACCGACCTTAACGTTCTCCCTAATAATTGAACAATGTTGCACTAAGCAGATTTTATAATTATGATGCCACAATTTAGTATGACGCTACGATTTAACGTTAATTAGCCCGCAATTTATAGCAATTATTATATACTCGAAAAATTTAATGAGTGCGCTCTGAAATGCAAACTAATTGAGGATCAATCCGAAACTGCATAACAGATTAGCCAGTCGAACTTTGTGATAAACGTATCATCAAAAGGTAGGTGCTAATTAAACTCGTTACTGTGCGTTAATATATGTAGTCTCTTCCCTGATCAATTGCATTCGCACCTTACGAGTATGTTGTATGTAATAGTAGAAGTAAAATCATGTAGATACACCCCAATTAAAAATAAAACTCGCGGCGGTCTTTACACGTCAATCTCAAATAAGAAATCATATATGTGCTATTTAGATTGGCTGACTTAGGTTAGCAAAAAAAAAATGTAGGTTCTATTTTTTTATTAAATCAAATTCAAATTTCGTTTATTCAAAATTGATTCATATTGATTTTTTTTTCGAACATCAACAAACTACTACCGCTTTGGAAAGTGATTCGTTATGGAGAGGAAATGGCGAAGGAAACCGTATGTGCGCAATTTAAAATCTTCTCAAAGTATGTATGTTATGAGATGAATTGATTAATAGTCTGTTTGTACGGGATGATGTGTTCGCCCAGCGAAAAAATCCCACTTTAAAATAAAAATAAATAAATAAATATATGAAGTCGATAATAAATGCGTTTCTCGCTAACCATATTTAAGGACTAAATTGATATTGTTTACCTTTACCTTGCCACACCTTTCAAACCGAACAGATACCTACAAATAGTTATATAGGTATGTACATGCTGTTAATAAAATGTACAAACTGCACAAAACTATCGAGAGTACAATTAAAATACATCCCATCCTATATATCAATCGGTCAACAATTTATTATTTCACTAAATGAGTGTATTATAACATGAAATCGAAGTAAACCTATATGTACAGACCTTCGCTTATATTCTGTACGCTATATATCTACCCTTCTCCCTACCCCACTTGTTACACAACCCACTGCCGTTCACAGAATCAGAATCTGCGTTTATGTACATATTTACATAGTGATCCTTTGATAACCGTTCAACATTAACTTAAATAATCATAGAAATACATGGGTAAACTACCTAAGTTTAATATTAAATAATAATATTATAATAAGATGTAGGATTTAGATTAAAAGCCTAAGCCTAACTTTTTCAAAAATGTGTATTATGGATGTATATATATTTCGGAACGTATTCTTTACTTTTTAAAAGTACAATCTAGAAGTGAAACAATGGGGTGTTTGGATAATAGTGGATCAACATTTTTGCCTGGGTCTGGATCTTTTGTATTTACCTTTGTGTAGATCCATTGAACCATCGACTTGAGTACCCCTAATGTAGAGATAGGTAATTAAGACCCTGGGCATCGCGCTTGGAGGACTCCGGTTGTGTTCCGTTGGAGATCCCGGAGTTCTCCAACAAGCGATGAGGACGGCCACCGGGGGGGTTTTAGTGCGATAAAAATCCCACATAACTCGACGACGCTCCCGCGGCGCCGGGTACCTTTTGAAGGTTTCCCCCTAGTTAACAAAAAAAGGTAATTGAGACCTTGTGTGTATCACTTAATTAGTTACAGAAATTAAAAAAAAAAACAATTATATTACAATATAGTCAATTTATTCATTTATTATAAGTATTTAAATACGATTTATATAATATAGTTCCAACAATTCGATTGAATGCCTAATCCAATTCCGATGTGTGGGCATGACAGTGACGTCATAGTAATTTCTCTTTGATTAATAATTTATTGTATTCATTACAGATGATTCTGATTTTGTTTTCCATTATAATGACATATACTAGGTATATTTGGTATACTGAAAATACTTAGACTCCATAAAGGATACAAACTGGGCGTAGTGGGGCGCGATTGGAGTTGCGAGCAAAGGCTACTAAAATAAATCAGACCTTATATAATTATTTTTATAAATGAAAACATATAAATATGGATGTAAAACTTCATTTTATGTATCATGGGTCATAGTAGTTAGCTGCAACTGTTGAGTTTACATACTTAGTTACATAATTACGATAATGCTGGTACATAACATTACAAACCTACCGTTTCTTACCTACCTACCGTTTTTTGTTAGTGCGTGCGTCTACCTCTCGTCGTCGTAAGCTTTGTCGTAAGCTATGCTTTGTGTTGACTTGAATACTCTTGGATACTCATATAGTCGGAAGTTCTTCGTCGTATAACGACTACTTACTACTACTACTGATGATTTGACCCATTTACATACAGTGAATCATAATTAGTGTGTTCTTAGGTAAACAGCAGTTGCCTTACATTGACATCCAGGTCAACGCATCCTGAAGTTTACCCTATTACGCTCCGGTGTGGTTGATGACTACGAATGAGCGACCGATACAGGTCTCCCACAAGGCTTAACAGCGTAACCTAATATCGGACGGTGATTACAAACGTACCTACCGAAGCACGGAAACGCCACGAGGATTTGCGTCGAATGTCCATCCATGCAAGCGATGGTTTTGATACTCCAAAAGCTACAGAGTTATAACTGTTTCATATAATGACTGACCCTCGAATCAAAAGAAAAGGAGAAAAATAAATACTCTCAAATAAAAAAAAAATAGTCAATAAAATCCTGTAAAGTCATATATAATAAACCTACTTCAGATCTTTATATGCCTGAAAACTTCGATGACTTATAGTAATGTAACTTATAGTAGTAATAGACTATCCTTACTATTTTTATTTATAAGTACAACCAGGACAATAAATAATGTGTAAAACTAACGTTTTTAATTTTTCACACATATTTTTGTAGCAACATTTGATCGATTTTTTGTTAACTAACAAGCTAACAGTTAACCTTATATTAGCCTAAGTACCTGGATGACCGAGCTTTGCTCGATGTTTTTTAATCGACTTAAAAAAGGAGGAGGTTTCTCAATTCGACAGTATATGTTGTTTTTTCTTTTAAACGACATTTTCTGAAAATAAAACCTAGCTAGATCGATTTATCGCCCCGAAACCCCCTTAATTACAAAATTTCAAGAAAATCGTTGGAGCCGTTTCCGAGATCGTTGATTTTTTTTTTATAAAAAAATCGACGAAGACGATTTTTTTAGAAGTAGCAAACGAGCATGCAGACCACCTGAGTATGTGGCTACCCATGGACATTTGTAATCAACCCCAGATAGAATAAGATATTCCTACCTGAGGTCGGCCACAGTTGCGCCGCTAACCCTGAGGACTAAGCTGGAACGCCTCGAAAAAGTCTGTCTGTGTGGTAAGACACCCATCAAACCGGAACACAGCAGTGCCTAACACTGCTATTATTAGGCAGAAATAGGTGTGGCGGTGGTGCCGCCGGAGTCGAACCACAAAGGGTTCTACCACCTTCAAAGTAGTCTATAACAATAAATTAACAAACGTAGCATATAAATATACCTATATGAATAGTATATGCAACGTGATTCCATGAATCTACTGTAATAGAGTGCAAAGGCACAAAGGGGTGAGGGGAGGCAGTGACGACCCACTCACTTCCCTTTGAAGCATGATATTTTGTAAACACGGGTGGAAACAGCGAAATGAAAATAAATTATTTTGTTATTCATTTGACTTTGTATTTATTTATACAAACTTAAAATATGTTTAATAAATACATTATGATAATCAATAGGTTACAATCTGTGGATGGAATGTTCCAGACGTCGATTGCTGCAACCCTTTTTTCTGCCCGAAATTGGGTACTTGACAGTTATAACAATAAAATATGAAATATGTTGGATATGATAGCTTATAAGTAAACATACATTATGCAGTATTTCGTTTATTTTTTAATACGTTCTAAGTATTTTAATTTTTAAAAAGAAATTTTCAATTTTTTATCTGTGGATTTTAAATCCCAAAACGGCGACAGTGCTGCCTCAAATGTCATGTGACGTCACTACATCGAAACCAAACAAGACAAATAATAATTAAATCGTTTGCTGTTAGAGTTGGTTGAATTTATGTTGTGAACCGAAATGAAGCCATACTATATTAAAGCTGATAGCGTGAACCTGCTTAAAGAATCTCCATATATGTAGTGCAATAAATCAAAATGGATATAAAAACTTCCGTGAGATAACCTATGGAAATATCAAATAAACAACGTAAGTAAAACATTCTTTATATTTACATTTAATCATATCGGACAATTAAAACATTTCTTAACTGACTTCAGCCAGAAGAAAGGTTGTCTTCAAGTGATTATTAAGATTTTTATAAATATACTTATATTCTTATGTGAACTGTTTTAAGGTTATTAATTGGTTATATTTATATTTACAGATCTTCCCGACAATCGTATAGTGACGACGTTATAGAGTATGTGCAGTTTAAGAGGAAGGCAGGTTTATGTTTCATGAAAAGTAAAAGTTGTCCTGAACACAAGGTACATCAATGAAAATGAAAATGTGATGACTGTCCTGCCTAGAAGAAGTGAGGAGCCAAAAGTTTCGAAAGTGGGCACCAGTCTGAAATACATAAAGTAAAGTACACGGGAAATAGTACTTCTTTACTTGCGTAACCTACCCAACAAGATGAAGGAAGAAAAGTGACCATACAGTTCCTATTATTGCATTGCAATTTAATTCTGAAAATGACAGTGATAAAAATATATATCCATTTGTTACGGAAAATAATTTTAGTAATGAAGAAAAGCAGACACGCAAGCAGCACAAAACTTTAGATTAGGTGATCTGTAGTAATTATTGTAACTGTAACATATGATAAATATATACAAAAGTTCTACTCTGTGTACTCACTGATAGAACCATATAAACCAAATAAACAAAGAAATCGGTTAATAAAATACTAATATTAGCAAATCATGTATTTTTAATTATACAGTCCTGTAACTTAATCAGTGCACATGCACCATCAATAATAACACAGTCATGAAATATTTTAATTGTGTCCTATTAATTACAGAATGGGCCCTTAAAATAGAATTCTCATAGACGTCTTATAATTCTATTCTTATCATAGACATCTATATAATATATTAAATATATTATTATGAATACTTCCACTTGCTGTTTTGTTTTGATTACGTCCCGTTCCAATGATTTGGAATTGACGAATCACTCGAGAGTTACTAAATTTATTCCTTTTTTTCAATAATACTTCTCTTACATAGATAGTATAAAATGGCATTGCTTGCAAACAGAGGATTTAAACATATAAGAATCTGCAAGTTCTTTAACGTTTATGAGATTTTGGTTTAGGAACTTGTATAAGCAAATTTGTTAGGATATTTAGCGATCGTACTTGTACACATCGTCACTGCACACGTCTTATAACTTGTCATTTATTTAAATTTTAGTTATAATAGCTAAATAACTCTCAATTTTCTTCTAAGCGTTGTTTGTTTACAGTGTAATGACGTTCCGCCACAAAATGACACTTGACCGCCTGATTTAACGCGACGTTCCGTTCACCGTAAAGAAAGTTCGATTTTTATTAATGAATAGCCCTTTTTTCGAAAAAGTGATTAATCAAAGGCATATATAATACGTATACTAATTCATTAAAACACTTTCCCAAAAAGTGTCAAGTAGCCAATTGTGCTCATTAATTCGAGTTTAAAGATTAATTCTTATAAGAAACATTCTTATTTAGTCCTAAAGGGTAGAAACGCATTCGTGATCGACTCAGTATGTCGCTTGTTCTTGTTTTATACGTGTATTGGTGGAATATATATATATATTGATTGATTGATTGTTTCATGTAAGCATAAAAATTGTAATTTTCGAACGAAGATACATAGGTAGTACGTAGTACATAATATCTCAATTGCACTGCGTAGATCCACAAACAATTTCGCTACGAGGGAATTTTCTATTTATAAATAGGCCAATTAAGTCACCGTCCGGCTTTTCCACCCTCTTGCCTTTTTAATATGAAAAAAATATTAACAATTTTCGTTACAAATCAAGAAATCTTCGCCAAGTGGTTTAGCATAAGTTTTGCTTTTTCATTTTATAAAAATAGCAACCGAGCATGTAGTTTACCTAATGGTACGTCACATTTCCAGTCTTGTACATTTATAAACAACTCCTAATATAAATTGACTTAGGACTAAGTTTAAATCCCTCTCTCTAATTATAAGAGGCTCTTCCTTCCACACCCTTAAAACCAGAATGCAACATCGCTTAATATTGCTGAATAGCATAACCCTTTCATACTAGGTAAAAGCTCTTGGCAATTAGTGGGATTATAATAGGCTAACCTAAAACCAAGTGATATCAAGACCGTCTTTGTCCTCCTTCTAATCAAGCTTCCTTACAAGAGGGATTGATACTATCGATGTTATGTTATGTACGTGAATAATAGCTGAGGTAGATTACGGTGGAAGACATCCCGATTTAATTTTAAGGCTTCTGATTGAAAAAGTGTTCTTTTAGCTCAGAGCCGGATTTAGAGGTCTTAAGGCCCCAGGGCCCCAAAGGCAACAGGCCCCAGGGCAACAAACATGCGGAGGCCTCTAATTATTTTCCAAATATAACGGGCATTTTTGTGAGAGTATATGGAAATGTAGCAATTACATAAGTGCATGTATTGTCAGTAAAATGCAAAAAATACGTTTTAAAATATAAATTGGATATTTTTATCCCAATTGTGGGGGACTATCTCTTGTGGAGGCCCCGGGACATTTGCCACGCCTGCCCATTAACAAATCAGGCCCAGTTCGATCTAGTCTTCTTACTAGATTATCTCTCACCCACAACCCGCAAACGCACATTTGTGTTCACATACACCCACTAAATAATAATGATCTTATACACGTCTCATGGACGTAGCATTTTTGATAATTTAAATTTTAGGGGATCTATGCGTCTTATGAGAAAATAAAGGTTAAGTATATAGGTATAAACCCTAAGTGGCACAGTGAGGGTCTTATGATGATGGTGACTATTTCATTATCCCCAAAAGTGATAACATTAAAACGACTTAAATAGTCAAAGAATAACTTGAACACTAAAAGGTCTTCTCTAATTAGGTACTTAAATATAAGTAAGTCTTTTTTGTGGAATTAACTATTACATGCCAAGCGATGCTTTGCAAATTTGTTTATTTACCAGTTAAAGTAAACATTTATCCGGTAGGTAACACCGGATAAATGATTTATCAATTTACGATAGCAGTCGGAGGGGTGGAGAAGGGAGGCTGTGGTTCTGATGTTGTATATTAGCTCTTTGAAGCTTGTCGGATACTTCATTTTAATATTCATTGATACAAATAACAAAATAATCAAACGTAACAATAATATTTATTTCGCCTACACTACTTGAACAAACTTATACATTGGTTGAACATATTTTTTACTTCCACCATCCGATCATTACACGTGTAGATCAATGTTTACAAACCGTGGGCCGCAAAGCCTCTTTAACGGGGTCGCAGGAGGTCGAGAAGCCTCAAAAGAAAAAAAAAACATTAAAAAGTTCAAAAAGATGTTTTTACTTTTTAACAAGAAAATGTTAATTGTAGGTACACTTTTATTTACTTAATTATATTTTGAAGTGCTACTGAAAAAGTGAAAATGTATAGACATTTGATTAAAATACTGCTTATAGGTATAACAGTAGATACTCTCTGCTGTTCATAAAAAAATTACATACTTACCTAGTCATGCCTTGAAAAACTTTGAAAAACACAGTAGTTAATCACATCGTAACTGATTTGCAAAGGTAAGCAGTCGGGCGCGGTCGGGAGTGGGATGAGTAACCGTTAGTGGCTAATTTAATGCGGACTTTAGTGCTTCGGAGGGCACATTAAGACTTCGGTTCCGGTTGTTATATCTGTATAATTGTTGAATTATGTCCGAGATCTCATAGATGGGTTGAAAAGATTATCTTGCAGGTTCCTCTACCAATATTCAGTCAAGAAGCAGATAGAGAAGGCACTAGGCCTCATCTACTTTGTCCCTGTAGTTTCGGGACCAGAATAAGGCTACGGTATCCCCGGGACGGCGGTATGTGTGGTCGCATACCGTCGTACGCACCAGACGGTGTGGCGAGCCAAGCTCACCTGGGCGGAGCCCGACGGGGCAACGCGCTAAGAGGGCTCCGGTTGCGTTCCTTTGGAGATCCCGGAGAACACAGAATTTCGAAATACCACGTTCGATTCTTTGTAAAATTTAAATTTTGGAATTCACATTATATATTATTAGAGTAAATCTATATTTGCACGAAACTTACATCAAAATCTGTTCAGCCGTTGCTTAGTAAACCTCTAGAGACAGACGGATAACACTATGAGCTTTTATTGATCGTGCAAATATTAAATAAAATCTTTGAAATTAAAGTGATACATATTTAAGACATGTATTGTTACATTAAGACATTGATTTTATATTGAAATCCGAGAGAGACACTAACTTCATTTATTTATGGCATAAGTACTTAGGTATATTATAGTAATTTGAAATAAACCTACAAGTAAAGAACTATTGAATAAATAAAATCACTGTGGCCTGAAAACTAAAAGCGGGTGAGAAGGGGAGGCAGTGACGACGTATTCTCTTTAAAGCCATCTGAAGCGCAATATTTCGTAAACAAGGCTTAAAAAGCGAAAAACAATTTTATATTGCTCATTATTTCTCTCATCAATGTTACATTCAAAGGCATTAAAATGAATATAACTAATTGCAACCTTTCGGGTTTTGTTTTTAATGATACAGTTATAAATATAATTGATAAAATATTTTATGTACATTTTAAAGTGGTAGAACCTTTTGTGGTTCAACCCGCTTGGCTCCGGTGGCACCACTGTCACACCTATTTCTGTCTAATAAGAGCACTGTTAAGGGTGTGGTAAAGGAGACATAGATTTCCGAGGCGTTTCAACTTAATCCCCTAATATTGTTAGGAGTTGCTTATGTCGATGTCCATGGGTGGCAGTAGTAATTTACCATATGGTACCATATTAGTTTGTTTCTTCTATATCTTCTATATTTCAAACAAGATGCGCGCGAAAAACATAACTCTTCCTTGGCAGTCGGGTAAAAATAACATTCGTCAAACTTAATTTCCTATCTACTCTACTCTCTACTCTACTAACCCTTTAAGTTTCCATTGGAGCAGTTGATGGATGGAGTCTAGTCCACCGGGTCATAATAAGGATTGCAATCAAACGTTTTCTAAGTTAAGAGGAAAATAGCTGAATAGATTTGCTTTCATATAATTAATCTACCTGTGGATCTTGTGCACCTAAATGGTGTTTAAAGTGTAAAAGATCTCAAGTTAAGATATTTCTGATATTTGCTGGACAAAGAAACAAACGTATATAATTAGGTATATGATCATCCTCAACCCATTAAAGTCCTACTGTTGGACACGGGTCTCCTGTCACAATAAGAAGGATTAGGCTATAGTCCACCACGCTGGCCAAATGCGAATTGGTACACTTCAATATATTTAAGAACTTGGTTTAAAGATCTCTGAGATATGGATTGGTGCCTGGGATTCGCATCCCAAGCCCATCGATTGGAAGGTCGCGTTTCAACGTTAGGCTATTACTCATAGTCATAGGATTATTACTCAAGCTTGCGCTAAATGTAGGTAAACCTACATGTATTGGTCGATCGTGTTTCACTCATTAATCCTTGATTTGATACAAGCACTAGAAGTCCAAAGAGATATCATGTTTCCCTAATCTAATTTGATTCTGGCGAAATAACTATATCTAGGTAGATAGAGCTAACGCTTCCACGTTTCAAACACGTGTATTGTATTGCATAGCTTTTATTTTTTTTCGTAGAATAAAGATTCTACGTAAACAATAAAAGCTAAGGAGATGATTATATTTATTATTTTTCCGTAATTTAACTGCGGGAGCGCTATTGCTACATCAATTTCAGGTTTACTATAGGATTATTAAGTAGCTTGTTTTCGTTTAAAGGGTGAAAGGTAGAGGTAGAAATTAATGTATAGGAGTAGTAAGGAGTACAAATGTACCGTTGTGGATCGCAGAGAGGATTCCTGTCCTATTTAGAGTTTATTACAAAGAATAAAATACTAAACACATAGAACTTTATCCGTCTGTGTGAACATCTATCTAATATCTTTAAACAAGCAATTCTTGTATCAATATATACAACGATTTCTAAAACGGCTCCAACGATTTTCTTAAAATTTTGTATTATTCTTTTCAGAAAAATTCGCCACCATTTACGAAGTTAAAATAGCTGGGTCGGGAAACACTGGAGGAGTGTCCTGCCTGGGACAGTCAGCACCGTGTTCTCATCGCTGCAGTGGGGCCTGACTTCTCGCTGCTGGCCGTTGTAAAAGCCATGGTCGCGAGCGAAAGGTCATGGAAAAAGGTGAAATCCTTCTGCGAAGATCACAATCTTGCAGAAGGAGGCTGTGGAGAGGGAGAGAGAGAAATCCTCGGACCTTCCAATCCGCAGCCGGAAAACCGGGCGTAGGAGAAGGGCTCCCCACGCTCATTTGCTACCCCCGTAACGGAGGCATTGGCGTAGGACACGGGGGTGTTCTATGTCAAAAACAACATCAGGCCTCGAGGTGGCGCGCGGTGTTCCCGCGCGTACCTCAAAGATGTGCAGATGGAGTTACTTCAGCTCCTTCCATAGCCGAGATGGGCCCTGATGCGGGCAAATGTCGTCGGGACTGCAGACGAGTGCTACTAGCGTACCCGTGGTCCAGATAAAGGGCGTCCAGAGGAACAGCGTGGGGTTTTAGCCGATAGGAGTCCGGCATATCATCTCCGCTGCCCCCGCGGCCGAGAGAAACCCATGAAGGGTTTCCCCACGAAAAAAAAAAAGTTCGGTCGAGAAATCGGGCGCCTTAAAACGCAGGAAACCCGGGTTCAAATCCCGGTCCGATTGTTTCTTTATTTTTCTCTTTTTTTTCGAGTTCCTTCTTTTTGTGAGAAAAATAATTGTACTCATTTTATTTCAAATAATCGGTATTTTTGTTTTATTATTACGACACCGAGCAAAGCTCAGTCATCCATGTACTCTAGAATTAATCAGTTGCATGCTCGCTTCTTCCATTACATAAATAAAAGAAAATCGTTATTATTGTTCGTTATATGTAGTAGGTAGGAAACACGAACTTTAAAGCAGCTATTACAAGCATTTTTTTATCTTGCTTTGTTTACCTTGTGTCGATATGAGAGACAAATCTTTCAAGTTACATTTGATCCACCCGATAGAGTTGACATTTTACTTACGCGTTTGGTTTGAATGGTAATGACTAGCTTAGCTTAGTACTAGGTTAGTCACGTCACTCTAAATCTAAAATGATGACCGCCTCAAGATGGCGGACAAATTATTTTATACACCTCCGCGATATGGGTAACAAATGAAAGGATTTCTGGAGAATACGTTATTA
Source organism: Epargyreus clarus clarus (assembly GCA_014595695.2). Lineage (NCBI taxonomy): Eukaryota > Metazoa > Arthropoda > Insecta > Lepidoptera > Hesperiidae > Epargyreus > Epargyreus clarus. The sequence continues at coordinate 85,517 of JACTTY020000036.1, forward strand.
AGAAGCTTGTTTTAAAAAAATCTTATAAAAATTATAAATTCTATATTATTTTAATATTAAAAACATTAACTTTGATTACGTTACTTTGTATAGTAGGGGTTTTTTGTACTTGTAGATTGGTATTACGCCTGTTTGTATTATTATTATCGATCCGAAGTTGAGTAGCGTAGCTTCATGCTTCATAAACCTTTTTACACCGTTGGAGGCTCTAACTCAGCTGTGACAATAAGGTGTATGTAACTAACAAATCATTTGATTTTTGAATAAGGTACTTAAGTATATAAAATTTTGAAAAATTTATAAATGTCCCTTTTAGTCCCTTTCCAAAGATTTTTTTTTCACTTTTTGTACCATAATAACCGCAAAAACACACAATTCATACGAGTTTGAAACATAGTGTGAAAATACACACCAACATAAGCATAAAATTAATTTGTGTTGTGTGCAATTCTCATCGCGGGAATTTGACTTATATTTTTATTTTTTCAATTAAGTACAATAAAAGTGTGTAGCCAATGGGCCTAGAGCGTTAAACAAATACAAATACAACATAGCTCAATCAGAAAATCACAATACGATACAATTTCATCTATCGTTACTTCTTAAACTTAAATATCTACAACCCTTTTAATGAACCTATTTCGGATACAAATCATTTCTTTAAACTAAGAGAGCGTCCATTACTCTGTTCCAATCCATTTTACTAGAAAGAGATATACGTGTGGTGAATTCGTAGTAGGAGTTTTTAATATTAACTGGCTTATAGTGACCTCCGGAACAAAGACATTCCAAGTTCAAAGAATGCACTTATGGTAGTAGTATACGATATTTAATCTCATAGCCTTCGATGCACGGAAACGCGTATAAAATGTAACTAGCTACTAGCAGTGACCCTTTCAGCTACCGACCGTATTCAAAATTTTTATCTTTGTAGCACTTATTTCGTTGACAAAAGTAAGTATAATTATTATATAACAAAAATAGTATCCTTTATCAGTTTAAGCTAAAGTGGGACCACTCATGTCTCAATTTTCTTGATGCAAAATACTAAAATTGGATTTTAAAAGAATTTACTTATGAGTTAACTTAATAACATAAACTACTGAAAGGAAGTGAAATCTTGGCATTAGCAACATTAAGAGCTAATGTTTCTTACTTTGATCAAATCATATCTGTCGTATCTTAAGGGGTAAGTTAACGTTGCAGACGCCCCCTGCTCCTCTTTTCACCCTTAGTTTTTCTCCCTTCGACCAGTACTAATAATAATAATTCGGTTTAATGCATCGAGGTTTATCCTTACTAATATTATAAATCCGAAAGTAACTCTGTCTGTCTGTCTGTCTGTCTGTCTGGTTGTCTTTTCTTCACGCCTAAACCACTGAACCGATTTTAATGAAATTTTGTACAAAGATAGTCTGAAACCCGAGAACGGACATAGGATAGTTTTTATCCCGGAAATCCCACGGGAACTAGGGATGGCGATCTAAGGTCGATTAATCGAAGAATCGATCTTTTGGACCAAAAAGTCGATTATTTTAATCGATATCCTTACTAATATTATAAATGCGAAATTAACTCTGTCTGTCTGTATGTCTCTTCTTCACGGCTAAACCAGTGAAGCGATTTGAATGGAATTTTGTACAAAGATAGTCTGAGACCCGAGAAAGGACATAGGATAGTTTTTATCCCGGGAATCCCACGGGAACTACGGATCGATCATCTATCTATTTTTATAAAAATGTCTATATATATTTTATAAAATCGGAAACTATGCATTTGATCAAGTGATGATCTTTTGCAAAGTTGTTGTCCAAGAGCCCACGAAGGTTTGGGAGTTGGTAAGACCGACAGATGGCACCACTGTCATTCCAATGAAGGTACGAATTTTCAATTTTATGTATGTCATATTATATCTTTAAAATGCGGGCGAAGCCGCGGGCACCACTAGTATCGAATATGTAAAGAAAACTTTGAAATTAAACCTTCATGAAAACTTACAAATATGGTTGTTAACTTTTTCTTTATAATATAGGAGTAGCAGACGGGCATGCAGTCCACCTAATGGTAAGTGGGAACTGCCGCCCATGGACATCTGTAATCAAACCCAGATGGGATTAGCTATTCCTACCTGAGGTCGGCCACAGATGCGCCGCCACCCCTGAGGACTAAGCTGGAACGCCTGGGAAAAGTATGTCTCCCTTACCACACCCTTCAAAACGGAACACAGCAGCGCTTAACACTGCTGTTATTAGAAATAGGTGTGGCGGTGGTGCTGCCGGAGTCGAACCACAAAGGGTTCTACCACCTTCCGACTACTATTAATTGCCTAATTCAATTAGGATTAACGGAGTAAAAAGCTATGCTTGGGTTAATGATTACAATTACTTTTGCATTGTTGAAAAAAGTCATAAATTTCTGAAAAAAATATTTATTAAATAGGTACATTATTTCGATAAAACGAATCTAAAAATAAAAATAACGGTCCATTAACATGTTTCAAAAACAATAAAGCTCAATATTGATATCATATTTTTCAGTATTACTATTTACTAGGAAGTGTGTAATTTATGACTCGCATTTTGATAAAAAAGAATTCGTGTAAATTTTAGCGCTACTCACGTTACTCGTGCCCTGCCTGCAGCCCTCTGCCTCACCCCACCCTCACTCATCCTTTTATGCGTTAAAACTTGCAGCATTTCGATTTTTCGATCTAAAACTTAATTTTCACGAAAATAATCGATGAAACCTAATTGTCTTACTTTTGATTTTATTGGTTCACTTCGAAATTTTAACGAAAATTTTCAATTAAATTTACCGTTAATAAATTTTCCTTGTTCAATCTATTGCAAAATAAATTACAAGTATGGAGGTTATGTTGAGTACAACCTACGTGCATTCGCAATTTTAGCTATCATTTGTCCCTTTTTAAAAGTGGTTTAACCCTTTGTGTTTCATAATAACTTCAATGTTAATGCTGCTATGTTCTGGTTTGAAGGGTGTGGTAAGCAACATATATTAACACGACGTGTTTAAACTTAAGCGCTTCCAATCCTTTTTGAGGTTAGATGTCCATGAAGTCCATGACAGTTTCCAGCTGCCATCGGGCTGTGCATGCCTATTTTCCACTTCTATATTAGTGGAAAAAATGCTAAATATTAATTCTCATTTAGCTAAAAAAATCCTTCATCAAACTTTAGTCTCTCTCCACCGCCAGGTCTCTCGTCCTACGCATTAATCAATTTATAGAGCTACTTACTTTGATTTTGCAGATTTACATAAAAGTGTCTGATAAATATTTTATTATTATTTATTATATTCGAGACCAAACATTACTAAAGCTCTATGTAGTTTCAGTAGAGCTGGAATTAGACAGAGGATTTTCGAAGAAAATTTGTGAAGTTCCTGTAGGCTATAAGGTAAATTTGATATTTTCTTTCGCAATAAATATAGTCGCAGTATAAATAGACATAACTCGTGATCGAAAATATTACTTAAGTAGGATTACGTATATTATAGATCAATTAATAGGTTTGTATTTAAGTTAATACATTTCATATTATGTTTTTAAAGAACTTGTATATCATTACAATTATAATAACAATTCACTTCATTGTAAACTAAATAACAAATAAAGAAAGATTCTAAAATATACAATGAGCAAAATATGATTTGAAATGGGTTCATTTTGGTAATAAAATGAATTCTACACACCTGAGATTTGACTAAAAACTTCACAATGCTATTATATATAATGTACCAAGACATCGTCTACTTGGTCAATGGGATGGCTTGTCGCCTAAACCCTTCTCAATATTATGATGAAGAGTTAATGATGAGTAAAAGGTCCCCTAAGGTGGAACTTATTATTAATTACTATGGTACATATTATTTTAAAACGTATCCAAATCCTCACAGCGATGAAAACATTTTCTGTTATACATATTTCAGATATTTTTGGGTATCGCATTCTACAAGTGCCTCACAGCCCGTTTCCACCCGCCCACTCCCCAACTCCATAGATGCTCATTAAATAACTTGCAATGCTCTGATTTGATAGTTTTACACAAAGGAATTTCAATGAAAACTTTCAATTTTCTACGGTGACGTAAAGTTCTCATTCTCACAATGAGTTGGTATTTATTTAAGAAATTAAAGTTGACCTACCTAAGAACCATAAAAAATTCTACCACTTTTAGGCATTAGGCATAAAGAATGAGTTGTTTATATACAAGGGGTCGGTCGAGTAATAAATAAATTAATAATTCATTAAAAACAGTAAAATACTATGCTCAAATGCTTAAAGTTTATTCGAAGTCCAATTATTTACAAAACTCAGGCCTCACTAAAAAGAAACAAACTTCGCAATGGCAACCTTTAAGCTTTTAATCCGTACTTTGATGAAAACATTTCTGTCCTATTTTTATCAGTATCGCACGCTACACGTGCCCTGCAGTCACCCCCTCACCCCATCCCACCCCCAGGTCACTCGTCCTTTTGCGCGCTAAATAACAACTTCCAGCAGTAATTTGATTTTACATCATTTAATACAAGGTTGATTAAAAGGTGTACTTACTATACTGAAGGTATTTAATTTAAAGAATTTTTAAATTATGTTTTCATAGAAAACATGCAATGGAACCTTGTTATAAAGTAATCACTGACACTCATGTATACCTATATATAGTATATAAATGTCCCCAGAGAAGTTTAACAAAAATTAGTCGGGGAGCCCATGTGACTAAGTAGAAACGCCATGATATTAATATCTCTACCTTACCACACAGATGAAGACAGGGTGTGGCCGTGGCGCGAATGTAACTGAGCGAATGATCGTTACAATTGAATACTAAACTAGACAGACGCATGACTGTATCCATGGGTGGGTGTTCAACCACCCCCGTAAATCTTTAAGTAAGACCGTGATTATAATAGTCGTAGGCAGCGAGTTTTATGTGGAAGCCCTCCTAAAACGCAGTTATTGATTTCCATAGAAAGAGTTCTGAGAAATTAATGTTATTAAAAAGTTAAAGGAAAACATCGTGAGGAAACCTGCATACTTGAGAGATTTATAAAAAAAATCTCAAAGGTATGTGAAGTCTACCGATACGCACTTAGCCAGCGCGGTGGACTATGGCCTGATCCTTCTCACTCTGAGAGGAGACCCGTGCCCAGCAGTGGGACAGTAATGGGTTAATGATGATGATGATGAAAAAGTTAAAGAGTTTACTTAACACCTCTGAATTTGTATTCAACCCCCGGCTATGGACATACTACTGTGACTGTGTGAAACACTCATAATAACTCGTAACTTTGTTATCGGTCGCCATACCACCCACACCGCACGGTAGTACTAACTACGCGCGACTCGTAGAGCTTATGTGCGCTCCAGCTACAGTAGAAGTAAAGTAAATTAAAAACAGTAAATTATTAGACAAATAACAACTGCGCCGTCCACAAGGCTATATGCGGTTGGTAAATACATATATTATTTACGTGGTAATGGTGCCACATGACATTAAAGTCGTGACTCGTGACCGTTAGACACTCCATCTATGAAATGAAATAAAATAAATATTTATATACCTAATCAATTATATTCAATAAATAACATAATTAATACTTACAAAGTTTTTCAAAGTGGGGGTAGCTGAGCATCACGAAGTCTCAGTTAAAAAGAGAAAAACAGTAAAAAAACAAAATGATGTTTAAAAAAATGAAATCCTAAATAAATTAACATTTAGTTATGAAACCGATACGTAATTATGAAAATAAGTATACGTTTTGTATATATTTAAGTATTATTGAAACCTGAACATTGAACTGAATTCGATCGTACGTTTCTGCCAAGACACATTTAATGGGAGCTTATTATCAACGTAGGAGATCCATAGATATACATTTAGCCGTTGCTTCATATCTAAGTATGGTACATATATGTTAGCAATAATGTTAAACACTAAACTAATCCTAATTCCGATAGGTCAAGGTTAGACAACGGCCACAGTTCTGTGCTTTATAATGTACTTAATTGAAATGGCGATTTGCTATACTACATGTACCACACATCGGCAATGTTGAGTTCTCGTCTTTTAAGAAGTAAATAGCTACATACTTACCTACCTTTTTTTTTTTCTTTTTTTCTCGAGGGGGAAACCTTCAAAAGGTACCCGACGACGTGGGAGCGACGCCGGGTTATGTGGGATTTTTACCGCACTAAAACCACCCCGGTTTGTTGGAGAACTCCGGGATCTCCAACGGAACACAACCGGAGCCCTCCAAGCGCGATGCCCAACGGGCTCTATCCTGGGGGAGCAGTTTTCGCTCCTCCCACACCATGTAGTGTTTACAACGATATACGACCACACATACCGCCGTCGTTCCCGGGGTCGCTTGCTGGACGGTTCGAGCTCCCACACTTACCGCCCGCAACCCCGGAAGCCCCCTTTTAGTCGCCTCCTACGACAGGCAGGGGATACCGTAGCCCTATTCAAGTCCCGGAACTACAGGAATAACATAATTCTTTGTATTTTGACTGTAGTGTGAGCACTATATCGGAAATTTGAAACATTAGAGCAAGCAAGCAAGATTAAGGATGCCTTTTGGGGATATACCAGGAGGAAGTTCGTTATACCTACATCTTGCAACATCGTTCGTAGCAAAACCATCTTGCAAACCGAACCGTGGAGGATCTATAAATATTGTACTTATGTGCATACCAACATTTTTCGTGACGTATGGTACGTTTTCATGATGATGTAGGTAGGTAACCTACTCTGTCCAGTAAAATAACACTCCCAGGTAAGGCATAACTATGGGATTAATCTCAGGTAGACTGAAATTCTCAATATACACAGTTTGAATAGTTCAAACAAGCAATTAAATTTGTTACTATCATTTTGTCCATACATGTATAGCATTTCATTTGTAGTATTTAGATAATATTATAATTAAGTTTTATGAAACTGGATATCGTAGGCCGCATCCGCCCTTAAATTAAAACGTAGCTAATTAAGACTCGAAGTTTGATATCGCAAAGTAATAAGTATCTAGTATTAATATTATAATTTTACTACATGCCTATTTGCTATAATATTTTTAGGGTTCCTATGTAAATACGACGAGTGCATATATGTTTAGGTAGGTATTAGTATTTTGTTGACGAGAGGGAAATCTTAAAAAGGCGCCGTGGGAGTGTCATCAAGTTATGTGGGATTCCCCGTGTCGTGGGATCCCCCATATGCCGTCCCCAACGCTGATTCATGCGTACTTGAGCTTCTAGCGTTTACGTAAAGAACGCTAGAAGCTCTAAAGACACAACTGGCGTTCATCAAGCGCGGTGCCTCTATCGGGCTTCGGGTCCGAGGCGGACGACGATATGCATGCTCGATACATACTGTCGACCATTGGCGACCTAAGACCTAAATTTTATGTGAGCAAAGTACATGTTGCGGGGCCCTCTGCCACAATGCAATGTATTTACATTGTGTAAACGGAGGCCCCTAGCCTGAAAAGTTGATTTGATTTTACAAGATTACAAATGTCACATATACTATTTCAGTGATAGGTTAATTCCGGCGACCCTTTTTTTTACTGCTAGAGGCGCGAGTCCCCCTGGGTCGTAGGCCGTGCGTGGTGGACCACGGCGCCCACGCCTTACGCGGCCTCTGCCGTCGACGTCCCGGGATAGCTAGCTGTACGATTTCAGTCTCTTAGGACAGACAGGGGATACCGCGTAGCTCTGATCTGAAAACTACAGGGACAAAACCAAAATGTGTTAAAATCTGTGATAGACACAGTAATCTTTAGTATTTCGTATATTTGTAGTTTTACATTATTTACATAATTTTACAAAAATGTCATGCTTGGAACGCATTGTTTAATAAAAGAGAGACTACGATAGACTATGACACAGCAGAACAAAAAGTATGTCATGAATACCTAGTTATTTGTAGCTTGCAAAGGAGCTTGGAGAGATGACCTTGAGCTTTGTGTACAATTACTGCGACCCTGGCCTGACAGGAAATTGATTTCTCTGCATCGCAGCGAGCTACATCCTGTGTAAATTACAATCATCCATAGATATTTCAATCTAGAGGTGCGTGCGTACATGCGTGAATGCATGCGTGCAAGCGTGAATGCATGCGTGAATACATGCGTGCATGCATGTGTACGAGCGCTCGTGTAAGTGTATCTAATTTTGTTGAATGTGTTTGAAGGTGGTAGAATTCGTCGTGATTCGATTTATAATAACAGTGCCGCTGTGAAGGGTGAACTCAGATTTGAATTCTTTTATTTTTCAATATTCTAGGGCCCGGCTGGCAAACACCATTTCCACTATGTGGCCATTCCGACACTGCTGTTGTGTTCGGGATTGAAGGGACAGTTAAAGAAGAGTAGCAACAGTCTGTGACCGACCTCAAGTAAAGCTCCAATTGTAATTGAAGTTGTTTAAATGAAATATATTTTTATTAGCGATAAGTAACGCAAATCGAAAAGAAAAGCACACACGCATAATTCAAGATAAAGAAAACTGAAAAGCCACAACAAATTTGTTTTAACCGCGCCAATAACAATAAAAGTTGTAGTAGTGACATCTGGTGGAAAAGTTAGAAATAAAATTAAGTCGTGTATTAAATTGTACTGTATTTATTTTATTATAGTAAGTTCTGTATATAATATCTTTAAGATTAAAAATACATTTACACAGGTAAATTTCTATATTGTTTTAAAATATAAACTATTCTGGCTTTATAATATGCATCCGTATTTACTATTTGATTTCTGAACTGAAATAAAATGTTTTGTTTTGACATCTTTGACATTTTAGATTATTGACAGTTATTGCACATATTGATTGTTTGATTTTATATTATTTTGCAAGCAAATTTAGTTTAAGTGCATAGTGTGCCTGTAAATTTATTTTATTTATTTTTGAAAGTAGGCAGTTTAAGTTATTCAAGATGGATGAAATGCTAGAATTATTTGATAACACCCTAGGTACAGAGCCAGATGATTCCTTCAAATCACTGTACAAGAACTGGGGTAAATTCGGCAACCAGGAGCAAAGGCGGAGTGAAATTCTCAAACAGCAGAAAAGGTTAACTCTTTTATTTTTTATTTTTACCAAACACAAGTTATAAATGTTTTGTTAGAGGAACTACCTGTTGATATTATGATTGTTAATTTTTACGGCAGTTGGAACTGTGCCGGTCTACCATATGGAATCCCGGTTTCGATTTATGAAGTTAAATTATAATTTTACATGTCTCTCTTGTGGATGATTATGTGCCTATCTTACCACCAACTCCGACAGAGAATACCATTGCAGCTTTATTAGTATGTAGTGTGTTCATACTGCCAGTATTGTTGGTTTATATTAAGATTTTATGTGTAAATGTGCTTAAAGAAAAATTATACTCTACTAATCTCATCTCTGATTGGTACAATATAATTGTACAATGTACTTGTACTGTTAGGTATCTATTGTGTTGTCCCTGTAGTTCCGGGACTAGAATAGGGCTACGGTATCCCCTGCCTGTCGTAAGAGGCGACAAAAGGGGGGTTGCGGGCGGCAAGAGTGGGAGCTCGAAACGTCTAGCAAGCGATCCCGGGAAGGACGGCGGTATGTGTCTATATACCGTCGTAAACACTAGATGGTGTGGGAGGAGCGAAAACTGCTCCCCCAGGGTAGAGCCCGTTGGGCATCGCGCTTGGAGAGCTCCGGTTGTGTTCAGTTGGAGATCCCGGAGTTCTCCAACAAGCGTTGAGGACGGCCACCGGGGGGGTTTTAGTGCGGTAAAAATCCCACATAACCCGGCGTCGCTCCCACGTCGTCGGGTACCTTTTGAAGGTTTCCCCCCTCGAGAAGAAAAAAAAAAAGGTATCTATTGTCTGATAGAGCTGTAGCAAACTGTATGTATTCATTACAGTAACATTACTGGTACTCTAGAATCAAATTAAATCATTACTCACATGTATCAAGGTCTACTAGCAATTGACAAAACAAGGCGAGATGGAATTAATGACACTAATTCAAGATTTAAACCTATTAAGATAATTAATAATAATATACTAACTAAACCAAATACAATCAGGTTCATAATTTCTCGTTACATGTGGCGGTACTACGAGTAGTGTTTGAAGACTGAAAACCTGTTAAGACTAAGTAATTTATACACAATTACATCTGTAGAATCATAATATTCATATATTCACATGCAAGCCTAAACACGAAGAGTTGGCTGTATCTAGTTCACATAAGGCCTACCTCCATCTCAGTATTTTATAAACATTTTGCAATCTTAACATTACAGCTTTGCTATGGAACAATTTTAAGGAAAACATGTTTTATTTTACCTGCTTAGAGGATAGCAAATGCTACCTCTGCTCTCGATATCTAGAAACCAATGCTAGATCACCTAATTTGACGAATTTGAATTTTTTTTATATTTGAGCCTAACGATAAAGCAGGAGTGCTACCTGATGGAAAGTCGTCAACGTTGCCAATCAACATTTGTAACACCAGAGGAGTAGCCAATGTCGGCTTAAAAAACCTTAATTAAATTAACATTCCAAGTTTGATTCATAACTTTAGAAAGGTAGGCTACAACTAAAACAGATTATAAAAATTGTATCACTTAAGGTTTTTTCAAGGATTCCATAGAAGATATGGTTATATTAGTCTATTCTGGGTTCAACGTCAAGTTGACTTACACAAACAATACAATGCAATTAATCCACAAATAATAAACATATATTTTTTGGTTGCAGTAACCGAAGAAACAACCTGGATAGCTGTAGAGGTATTCTCAATTTGATGGAAACTGCTCGAGAGAAAGATGGGATTTTTAAAAAACCTTATCAAGTATGGAATCTACCGCAATTTACATATATGATGTTTTTGGTTTTAACCTCAACCTTAGGGCTTTAAGGGTGAACTTAATGCCTAATGGCATTCACTGCTAGTGATCCTGGCAGTAGTAAAATGTGGTTTAATTAATATTTTAACAAAGAGCATAACAACGAGGAGTCAGTGCATATGCTACAAAAAGAGCATTCTATTTTCCTATTTATCAAATACAAAACATGCTTAAGTATGTTTCAGGTGGTATGCATTCTATTTGTGTAAGTTGTAATTAAAAATGATCTCAGGTGTGTGTCTGAATATATGGTGGTAGTTCATAATGGTACTGATTTTTAAATATTTTTTTCAATATGCTGTACTTTGTGATTTCTATTCATCATCGTCTGTAATGAACCAAGTAGGTTTGGAGTTACCCGAGGTCTGTTTTTTAGTTGCTATATCTGATGATTAGGTTGGAATATCTCCCTTTTTTCTTACCACACTCTTTGTAACACAAAGCACTGTTTTAGGCCCTGTTCACATCTTCAGATGAGGTACAGGACAGTCTACATTGCCATGAAAAATCTGAAGCAGCAGAAAGTTATTGGCTCAAACCCGTTTATTAGAACCCTCTAATCAGTATCAGTATGAGTAAGAATAAGAGAATTTCCATTTAATCTTTTTTAAATTGTATTTCAGGGCTCATACAAGCCCAATGTCTATGTGCCAGGGTTCACCAAAGCTTCAACAAAGTTTCAAGACATCCTCATGCTTTCCGAATGGTTGATTGAGAAGCCGGAAGACTTCAGTACATCTTGGTATGTGACGCCGTGCCCCAAAGGAACACGGGTGCTTGTTATTGCTTGTAATGTAAGTATCTTGAAGTAACTTTTTAATTTAATTTTAATTACAATAGTATCATACACAAAAAAAAACGATGAATTAAAAACAAATGTTTGGGATATATTTATAAGAAAGTTACAAAAACAGCATTTTGCAATCTGTGGTTGATAATTTGGACGCCCATAATTTGGATGCCTGAGTGGCGAAGTTTAAACAATATGTTATCTTAAGTGACAAGATGGTAACATCGCAACTATCGCTCAGGCTATACTAACCAATGAGTGATCAGCCCTTATCTTACGATGCCACTACTATGACTAAGTAAGTTATTGTTATTAAAAAAATCTATTTACTTTCAGGGTAATACAAAATGCTACACAAAGTTTGGTCAGTTTCTGTTTGCAACCTCCACAATGCTTCCCGGGGGTAATCATCAGGAAAGTCGCAATAAGTGCTCAGCACTAGACTGTTTTTATGTTCAGGATTGTAAAACCATGTATGTCTTGGATGTGCTTTCCTGGAATAACCATGTAATGGCTGATGGGGAGGTAAGTAACACCTTTTATATTTGGTTTGTAATTGTTGATAATATATTCATTGTTAAGTCATTTTTCGCCAATTTATTGGTTCTATATCATTTTTTATAAGAACTGTTATGAAATAAAAACAGCTTTGTTTAAGAAATACTTTATATGAATAAATAAGTAAATAATACACAGTACTATAGTGCAGTCCGCGTAAAACTGCTAGTCCGCTCTGAATATAGAAATGAATCGCGTCGCCATAGTAAATTGTATGACTACACCTGCTCGCACCAACTTTAGAGCGGACTAGCAATTTGGTGCGGACTATACCTATTTTATTGCATGACTTTTGGTATTTAAATATAATAACTTTATTATTACAAGGCTGTCTAGTATGTTCAAGCAAAAATCTCATTACAGATGGAGTTTCGCAACTTCTGGTTGAAAACAAAGTTTAATGAAGAGCCAGCCCTGAAGAAACTCACTAAGAGAAATAAACTTATCTTCAACTTACTACCAATGGTACCTTGCAACTACGAGTCTCTCCAAGAGTAAGTTATAGTATTTACTTTATATAACTTAGAATTTAATTCGAATTTCATGATGTTCAAAGCCCAGCTATACTGGCTAAGTGTGGGGTGGAAAACTGCAAAATCTATTCATAATTATGTATTTTTTTACAATATTTCCTAAATTTTCATGTAATTTTCAAAATTTACAAGTTATTAGTAAAGTATGATAACTTAAAAAAAATATTGCAATTTATGCTAACATAACTATATAGTTATACAAAATTTAAAAAATATATTTTACAACCTAGATAATGTAGTAGAATAGTTCAATATGATTAAGTTTAATGATTGTATATAATATAAGGTTTTTTTACTTGTAGGTTTATGATGACATACCCACCACTCCTATTGGCCAAATTAGATGGGCTGTTGTTCTACCACAAAGAAGGTCACTATGTGCCCGGAGAGACTCCACTTGTCGGATGGCTCTTTCCTTTCATGGTGCCTGAAGTGCTTGGCTCGGGTAAGTGAACCTAAAGTACTTAATTTAAAACAAAATAACACGCGCTGTACCTTATGTACTTTTACCTTTAAATAACTTGTTCATAAATATTTTTGAGGCTACACACACGCACACTAGACTGACAAAGTAAACAAAAAAAAATCTTAGAAAGGTCGTAATCTATACTAATATTATAAAGAAGAAAACTTTGTTTGTTGAATGGAACTCAAAAACTACTGGACTGATTTTAAAAATTCTTTCACCATTCGAAAGCTACATTTTCCACGAGTAACATAGGCTATATTTTATATGAAATATATTTGATAAATAGATTTTGAGGCGGTACAAAGTTTGCCGGGTCAGCTAGTCTGTCTATAAAAGTAAACCGCAATATTATAATAATAAATAATGTCGTTTGTTAAATAGAGAAATAACCTTCTTCCATTTCATTAACACAGGAAATAATCTAGATAAGTTTAATGAAATTTTAAAATTGGCCATTAATTTGCAACTGCAGACATTTCATTTCATTTCTTTGTATAACTTAAGGATAAACTGTGTATTCTGTTGCATTTTTTAAAGGAAGAATTCTTTAATACATTAAGGGAAGTTATTAACAGTTTAATTTACGAAAATTTTATATTAGATCAAAAATGTTGTTATAGATATATCCATACATGAGTCATATGCAGCTGGGAAACCGAAAAATTATGTTGATCAAGCGACGTACATTCAAAATTTTGAAGAAAAAGCCAGGAAGAAGAAATCGTTCGGGAGAAATAGGGTTAGTATATTTTTTATAAAAGAAATATTTAACTGACTAAGAGACAATCTACTGTTAAAACTGGTATGTTTACTGGAATTAAGTACCAACGTTCCCTAAACAACATAACTATGTAAGAAATATCCTAGTGAGACTTAATAGAAATATATTGATAGAAGATGTAGAATTGTAGATGATATGTAGGTATAGAAAACATGGTAAAGCACAAGATGGTATTCAAAAAGGACCTCTGGATAACACACGCAACACATTTTCAAAATGTTTCAACAACTTTACTTTTTACTTTCAACAAGTATTTAAGAACATAGAAATTAAAAGGCAAAGTTACTTTGGTGTTATATCATATTTATAGTTTTATTTTTATTATTACAGAGAGGAAGGAGTGAAAGCAAATCGGAGTCTACCATGGAGGCTGAAGATTGTCCAGATGGCGCTAAGGGCAATGAGAATGAGACTGTTCCTATGGATGCGGTATGTTCTAAAGATATTATTTTACCATCTATACAATATGTAAAAAGAATGTAAGCTTGGTGTTACTGTATATCAAATATATTTGCAAATTAGGATAACTATGTAGGTAATAATAGCAATTTCTATTATTTTTAGATTTTTAGTCTGTCTGTGCTTGAACTTGGGTCTAAACAAAAGCACTAAATTAAATTCAATTAATTAAAAATATATTCGTGGTCCGTATCCGTTTAATTTAAATTTAATCTTTATTTCATTCAAATTGATTGACTCTATTAAAAGTTACAATTCAAAATCAAAAGTAATTCTAACATTGCGCGACGTGTATGTGGAACGGAGAAGTTATATATTGAACCCACGCGATCAAATTCACAAACAGCTCGTTTACCATACTCGTATAACATTTACTTCATAAGCAACAGGAAACTAATTGCTAGTATTTGTTACAGAATACAAATGGCGATAACAAAGAACCACAGGAGAATGAGCCTGAAGCTAAAATGGTGGCAGAACAAAGTCTACTATTGCCACACGTTGATACCATTTTAGAAGCTGAAACTATAGCATCGCAAGCCCTGAAGAATAATGAAGGGAGTGCGACAATGGAGGCGGGGAACGGTGCAAACGAAGTAACGCCCGAAATTCCTCTCGTTAACCCTTACAGCCTTTTCAGCGATAATGACACCGTTAAAGTCCAGGCACCGATTTACAAGTACTATACTTATTTTTAATAACCTATATTTTCAACAAACTAATATCTCCGTCATTACCATCACGTATATCATTTTCTTCTAACTCATATTTTAATGTATACGAAATTACAGATTAACAAAATATTTATTATCAACCATTTACAAGTTTGGGAAATTGATTATTAAATGAAACTTTATATATTATATATATACATATTACCAATATTTTAACATTATGACGTATACATCTCTAACTAGATCTATTTTATATGTGTGTTTTAAATCTCTATCTAGTGTTTTCTATCGTGGTATTTACCATGGTTATAAATGTGTAGCTATTTGTCTTAGTATTAAGGAATCAGGATCAAAGTCCGTAATGAAAGCGGTTATTTTTTAATCATATGGAGATTCGAGATAAAAAAAAATGAAACTAGTCAACATTGAGGCTTACTTTAAGTAAGTTTTTATAGGATTAACAAATTGAAGTGATCAAATATTGCTTTATAAAGAGGCTCCGTTCTGGAATTTTAAAGTAAATTATATATATATATAGAGGTATAAAATTTGTAGAAGAGTTGTATTTAAAAAAATCTTTGATCCCAGATATAGATTATTGTAGTTTTAAATGAAGTCCTTAATCGAACGTTTACTGAATTCTAATTCAGTAATCATTTTGATGATATTTTAGTCAATTTTAGAGCTACATCTGTGATGTTCTGGTTGTTGTAAATTTATGATATTAATTCGTAAATTATGGCCAAGGGGTAGACATTTCTTAAAGATTTGTCAAAAATGTTTGGAAAACCTTACCGAATTATATGTGAGCTTTAATTAATGATTGATTTATGAACGAATTATAATTATGTATATATTTATAAAAATCATTTTTTTTAAAGACTATTTAAAAAAAATAGTATCATATGTTTAAATTTGTAGTTTCGTTAAAAAAATAGTATCTCATGTTTAATTTGTAGCCCTTAAGACCAATTTGTTAATATTCATTTATTATAAATGTGACTATTCGAATTTGGTAACTTATTTGACTTTTTACTGAATATCTAAAAAGTCACATCAATTTCAGGTTTAATTATTTTATGTACAAAACCTTTTATTGAACCGATTAGAACAAATAAGTTGTGTCTATGGCAGGGCGTAACTACGATTTAAATCTATGTATATTTTAATTAATTTATTTTCGCTTAGTGCTTTGTCCCTTAAAACTTGGTAATAAGTATTGTATCGCTTGGCGAATATATAGGAACCAGCGTGCTGTTATTCATGATATGATCATGATCAAAATTATATAATGGTTAAATTAAACATTTTAGGTGCTCAAAGAGTGGCGTAGTGTAGTGGAGTGGTAGTGCAATTTTACTTTATGTATATTATTTATTTTATTTTTATTTTTTGTTCTTTTTTTTCTTTTTTACGATCTTCCATGGTATGCAGAGGCGTTTGTTTATGTGCACTGACGAAAGTGTCCTTCCAATTTTTACAAGATGTTTTCGCTATGGCTATAGCAAGATTGTCCTGCGTAGCTTTGCGCGTTCCTACTTGCTTGCGGTATTACGGTCTAATGTATAATTTAATGCAAGGTATATGAGCGTATAGTTTCCTACTATTAAGCTTTTGCGATAATCTTATAGACGTATATAAAGCTCACTTGTTGATTATTTTTATCTGTGGCTTGAATTTGTAAGTCACTACCTTATATCGCTCGCGGCTTCGCCCGCGTACGTTCGACTTTTTTAGTTTCAATATTTTCATTTACATGAGATATCATATACTTTTGTTGTTTTTTTATGTACTTAAGAGAATATCTTCAGACCATATTTCGGTATCAAAAGTATGGGTATTCATCTCCATTGTGGCCAACGTAGCTATCTATGTATTTTGAAATCTTGGTGTTTAGATTTAAGTGTATGGTAGACTTATGTGGTATATGTATGTTATCACGTCATCGGTATGTGATGGTTACCAAAATGGTATTCAGGTGTCGCTTAAATCTTTTATAGATCTGTTTTGTTGAAGTTTTGTGGTTGACGAGATGTTTCAAGCATTGGTTTTTTAATGGTTTTCATTGTATTGTATTTTGAATCTCCTATTTATCTCATATCAATTTTCTATACTGTCAATCTTGTTAAAAGTTCTCTATTTATTCTTATATTGGTTAAATTCTGTTTCTTTTCGTATAATTGGGTCTTAATCGACTTTGATTGCTAGTCAACTAATTGAAGGGTTTTATAGAAGTGGCATCTTATTCTAGTCAGTCTAGTGTAGTATTAACTCAATACAAATGTATTTCTGGCATAAAAGTTAGATTATTCAAAAGCGTTTGCTGTGTCCGTGGACAATATGATATAGTTCGTCGTTTTACCTATCATAGTAGGTTACATGTCATACTGATATGAAAGATTGGGTCGAAAGAACCTGGGTTCACTACACCCAATCTTTCTGGAATATACGATTGTTTTAAGCTGTTAGTAAGAATAGGTTAGTTCCGCAGTATAAAACACGACCCTGTTCCGGGCTTGTTATAAGGTTGACATACGAAGGTATGTCCAGTTTTTATCAGAGCGATGTAACATGATCGTTTTTGCGCAGCCGCAAAGTGGATTTGTATGGTGGTGTCGAGGTGTTTCTTAAGCTTCGATAGGTGTCAGCATATTTAGGAAATGTTAAGAACTCATTAGCGTTGTAGGCGTAGGCGTAGTTAAGGAGGAGGGGGTTCCCACAACTTGGGCATAACTGATGTCAGCGATTAAAAAACGGGAGAACTAGAAAGGGTTTTCAGAATGAATGATCCTCATGTGTGAATTGTCTTTTGTCGCCCATGCTAAGGAGTGTGGGATCCCGACTCTATGTTCAATTGAATAGGAATAAGTGGACAAGTGCAGGATATTCATCAGGGTAGAGTAAAAGTAAGAGTAATTAAAGAGAAAGTAAGTAAGTGAAATTGTAGGTATGAAGTTTTATTCAACGTTCAGGGTAGGACGACAGGTGATTTAAATCATCAGGGTTATAGATGAAGTAGGTAGATAGGTGAGTTTGGATATAACGAAAATTGCGGAGGGTAAGGTTTTTCGAGGTCATTCTTTGGCACGCTGTACAGCTCAAAAAGCTGTGGTGTCCTTGGATTCGTCTTAATTGTGGGAGTGACATAGTAGATAAGACTTTTTGTTTTTACAATAATTTCTAGTTGTATACGTGAAAAAATTATGGTTGTTTTTGGTTGTGGGGTGTATTTTTTGTTTAATGGGTGTTTTCACTCATTACTTTCTTTGCCGGCCTTGAAGGGTTTCTTCTGAAGATTCTTCAAGGAGTGTTGTTTAAAATTGACAATGCATGGCGATTCTTCTTCTTTTCAAATATTTATTATATTTGACAATTATTAAATTTATACTCGTTATTTTACGATAGGAAGTTATTTTATTATATTATTTTCATTTAACATTTTTATTTTTTTATTTTTTGTGATGCATGTCAAATTTATTTTATTAATGTTTCTTTTCTTTTATTACAGGTAACCGAAAATACCGTGAAGGTTTTCTTTTCGTATTTTGAAAATAAGTGAACGTTATTCCTAGTCTACGCTTAATATATCTTATTAGGCAGACACCTGTATATATACGATGCACAACGGATGTGTATGTATATGCAATACACACGATGTTTTGCATACGTAATATGGAAGTACACTATGTATACATGTTAACCTGCTTATTCATGAGTGCTTGGTACCAAAGTTTTGACATAGCTCTAAACATTGTAATTCTATAGAAAATCTAGCAAGCATTTATAGATAAGAGGTTAACATTTCGATGAAATCGTTACCAGTGTCAAAATATGTGAAAAAAATAAATGAGATTGTCTCACAATCACAAATGTTTTATTTCATAACCTTTCCTCGATATATAAATTAAGAAAAACGTTATGATTAGATAAATAGGATGGAAACTTATTTGTTCTAAAGCCTTGACACATAAATATTAATTTGTAGTTATTTATTATTACAAAATTTTATTTAACAAAAGAGGATTTAGTCATTAGTAGTAAGCGGTCATTGTCACAGGTACTCTGTAACTCCAAGGGGAGCTGGAAGTCTATTAGATTTCGGGTACTACTAGTTATCTCGTGAAGCAGTTCAGCGTTTCTGTCAAAAAGTGTTGATAGCGACTAACTTAC
Organism: Epargyreus clarus clarus; assembly: GCA_014595695.2. Taxonomy (NCBI): domain Eukaryota; kingdom Metazoa; phylum Arthropoda; class Insecta; order Lepidoptera; family Hesperiidae; genus Epargyreus; species Epargyreus clarus. Next base: position 104,870 of record JACTTY020000036.1, read on the forward strand.
ATATGAAGCGACCATCCTGGTCGTCAAACCTGGTGCGCATTTGTGACCGTCAGTAAGCGAGGACGGTCAGTATCCCCTAAGCACCCCGCTTCCCCCCCTTATAAACAACCTATTTTTGTCTCATAACAACAGTGTTAAGAATTACTGGGTTTGAAGGTATTCCAATTTAGTCCTTAGGGTTAGGAACTGTGGCTGCCCTCTTGTCTAATCTTATCTGCAGCTGGTTACAGATGCCCCGAGGTTCAGTCGCAACTTAGTCAACTTATTATCACATGATCTGCTCGTTTGGTACCTACTTCTATATGTAAAAAAAAACAGTTACAATTTCATCTTTGTACTGTGCGCCACCATATCTACCCTAATAGGCACGCACGTAAATTATTGAAAATAAAATTAATATGAATATGAGACGTTATAAGCATAGATACTGAATAGGCACTATGAGAGACTATAATCGTATTTATTACTGCCAAGCAAAATGGGCAATAAAAACTGATTGTTTACAAACCATAACTCGGATGGCCCTGCCCTGTGTTTACTTACCCCGTCCGCTACCCCGGCGTAATATTAATACCCCATAAAATAATTATTGTACGCAAGGATCTAGGGACTATCTACACACGCTTTCGGTAGATATTTTCGACTTTATGGGTCTTTTAGTATTCTTCTACGACCTCAGATTTCATTTAAGACGAAGGTATAAATATATTCTCGGTCAGTATTTCTAGTAAGTAATACCTACCTAAGATAAAGGTAAAAATTAGTCACGTCACGTAAGTAGTTAGTGTAGTGACTCCTTTTTATGTAATACCTACTCTGACTATACTACCAGACTACCTATATACCTACCTAGAACTACGCATAAATTGAGAAATAGTTTCATTTCTTTTTATTAAAGTATCAGCATATAGGTAGGTACATGTTAATTCTATCAATGTAGACACAATAACATATACATAAATAGATTACGTACCTAGTGTTGTGATGCATTTCATCCCCCTTAATAACAAAAATTCGAAGCTTTACAAAAATCTTCAAGAAAGTCAGTGTGCACTGTGCACACTGTGTCTAGTACACTGTGCTAGTACTAGTACCTACCTACTCTACCGCCACATCCAATTTCTATATAAAGGTGTGTTAATTGAAATATTCGGTTATTTTGTGAATGGTTCTTGCCAAAATGTGAACCAGGTAATAGCAGCCTACTGTTACAGTCTTATATTTTGTGTTTCGGACTCAGGTGTGGATTGAAATTCATTTCCCCCTGAAAGCTATCACCATTTACAATTTTGTAGGCACTCACATAGCGTGTCGTTCGCAATTTTTGTTTTCGCATGAATTCTTTTACTTTCACTCATGAATAATACGGCTTCTCTGTACCTTACTTGTACCTTGATACCTACAAGTGTGAGGTACCTATTCGTACATTTTCTGACGCGTGTGTGTAGCATTACTCGGTCGGTTGGTTTGTTCCTCATTCGGTATTTTAAATAAAAGGTAAGGTATCGTTGTAATCATTTCCTAAAGGAAAAAGGTTATCTATGCGACATGTACCTATATTTCTTTAGAATTAAGGTAAGTCCATATATTTTATTTTAGGTAGAATAGTTAACATCGCTAAACTACATATGTTATAAACTCGCTTTAGTAAGTAAATAATATGTATGTAGATTTATATTATATTCCAATTGCTAATTTACACACCAATGATGTGGAATTTATATATGAGGAAAACAATCCTGACTAATCGAATTGTTAGAAATTAATCCTTTGACCCTAAGGCGTCAAAGGATTGAATTTTGATAAGTCAAAATGGTATTGACTTCCATGAATGTTTCACACATCAAATACATAGTACCTACCTATAAAAGGTTAAATATAAAACCTACCTATAAAAGGTTGCTTGCTACATGATATAAAATGATAGTCTAATTGCATTTGCAAGTCAAAATTCTTAAAACATCGTATTTTCTATAATATAGGAGTAGCAGACGAGCATGCAGTCCACCTGATGGTAAGTGGCTAGTTCCGCCCATGGACATCTGTAATCAACCCCAGAAAGGATTAGATATTCCTACCTGAGGTCGGCCACAGATGAGCCACTAAGCGAGGACATAAGTGAGGTATGAGGACTAAGTTGGAACGCCTCGGAAAAGTCTGTCTCCCTTACCACACCCTTCAAAACGTAACACAACAGCGCCTAACACTGTTACGAGGTAGAAATAGGTGTGGCGGTGGTGCCGCCGGAGTCGAACCACAACCGGTAATAACCTGTTTAGTTATTTGCTCTAAAACTTCTTGAAGATATAACTGCCAATTGCAGCTCATCAGCTTTCTTCTAAGATAAGGTTTGACTTAGAGTGAAGAAAACCACATACTTAAAGCATACCTTTTACCTATAGAATATTACAGAATTATTTTTTTTTGGAGTTTACTCCTTAAGAAACGATTTGAGTTATAAGGCCCGGTACGGAAATTTTATGAGGAGTAAAATCAAGTGTAACACGAAAAGTTGAGGCGTAACGTAGAAAGAGACAAACATATATATCTGTAGGATTGAACGTGTAAAAGAATGAGATGGAATACATTACACAGCGTATCTCATTCTCGGGGTCTCCTCTTTGCGCGATACTTCGTAGTCTCACTGTATAGTTCACTACCTCCAGTCTGAGAGTTGAATGTGTGCGTATGTTTGTACGTGTGTGTTGCGCGCCTGCGTATTACGAAGTTCTGCCACAACTTGTATACTGCTGCCGAGTACAGGGTATGCATGCTGTATAATAAATGCATATAGTAGCATCTATTGTATACATCTATATACAACGTACATAAACAGCAACCTAACCATCAAGTTTTAATGTTTTTATTATTATTATTATTTATATTATTTTGTAACATACTTTATGTAATACGCATTATTGAAGTGATATAAATAATCCGAATAATTACAGATATATGTTTGTTTCTCTTATCATTTTAGCAGATGCGTTCATTTACCCTTTTTTCTATTCGATATATATCATAATTATCGTTCGTAAGGAGTAAACTCCAATCGTGCGTCGTAGCTGACACACACACACTTTTTTTTTTACATTTTTAGTGTAGCTTTTAAAAGATCTATGTTAGGCATCACTGTGTACACACACATATAGAAACTCAAATTGAAAGCTTTGTGTATGTACTCAGTGCCTAAATCTGTCCTACAACACTCTTCGAAGCGGACTACGGCTGCGTTTAACAAATATTCTATTTTTGGTAAACGCAGCTACTTCGTAAGTAAACCACGTTTCTAAATTCTTTGGCATTAGTGGTTTTTAGTATTAGTAACAGTCGACATTTCCGAGAAACCGACATAAAGACAGAGAAGACAGCAAAACACCTAATAAATATTATCCACACGTAAAAATCGGAACGAATATATACCTACATGAGGGCAAAGAACTTCTTTTTATGTCATAGTAACAGGAACTCGGCAAATTATTCACGAGCTCCGTAGCTCTTATCGCGTTATTACCATAATAAAATATGCGGAAATAAAAAGTGTGATTTGATCCAAGCGCCTTATAGCTTATAGCGTACTTTGCGTTTAGCTGGGGCGTATGCTCGTTATAACGGCTTGAAAGTATCGATAAAATGAAACTGGATAATTAAATTTTTGAATAGTATTTTACGACTGTCCTTTTCAAAAAGTTAATTACTAGAAGACGTATTAAGTTTAAAATTAAAACAAGAATCTTGGACTAATAGCCTTTCTGGCATATATATATTGGAATTCCCATGTTTGGTAGGTTACACATGCCTATGCCTCCACGTCATAAAACACCTTTTAAAGAAAAAGGGAATTTAATTATATACAAATCAACAGGAAACATAGGAAAATGGCATAAAAAATCGATATTCATTCCAGGTAGGTATATAACTATAGAGCTGATATATTTATTTTGTAATTTTAACTTTTCATTTAGAACGGCGTTTTAGAATATAATGCATAAAATGTACCAGATAACTTCATGGGAACTTGCATTGTCATGTTCCGAGCGGACCCTTGCACAGTAAAGGGGTTAAAATATAGATGACGAAACCAAATAGACTCCAAATATAAGATAATGAGCAATATTATATTATTGATAATTAAACTTTTAAAAAAAATATAGAGTTATAAGGTAGGTGGCATCACGGCCTGGAAGGGGAAAGCCAAGAATAGACCAGACTGGAGGAAAAGACTACGTTCTAAAAGATCTAGTACCAGTAGGTACTAAGGGTACATATCTTGATCCATCTACGTCTCAGATTTTAATGGGTGGTCAGTTCGTATCTTATTGCTGGGGTCCTACAAGAATGGAATGGGCTGAAAATAAGAATTGAATGTCGGTTCGTCGGCTTTCATAGCTGTTTTATGACGGCATTGAAAAGGAGAGAGTAGGTATTGAATTGCGTGCGGAGAAATGTCCAATTCATCTACAATTCATTGCCGAATGTTCATGTCAGATTTCATTGTCATGGCCACTTTGTTTTCTACGCCACATTAGTTTTAACACAATACATAAGTAAGTGTCGTTGTAAATACAAAATAAGTAAATATTTGCCTGGAAGGACCCGCGATTTTTTCAGTGTTAAGGCCGCGAATTATACCTTAGATTATTTAATTTGTTACTGTTTGTTTTATTTAAAATGAATATTTGAATACGTCATTTTTATATTTATTTTCGTTTCTTTATGAATAAAAAATAGCTAATAAACAAAATCAAATCTTATTAATAAATAGTTTTTATCGTAATTTACTACATAATTATTTGCAAGTACTTACTTACCCATATTAGTCATATATATATATACTCAAATAAAATTATAATGAATTCGTTAACCGTGGAATGTTGTTTGAATAATATTATACAATTTAGGAAGTTTCATAAATTCTCATTTAGCCTTGTAGAATTAATTGGGTATCCGTTATAGGATCTACTCATAATCCTACGAGTTATTGGGTACCCGATATTATTTGGCGAAATCCTTTACGTAATCAACTTATTCGTATTTGTTCGCGATTATCTCCAGACTTCGGCTGTTGACTATTGGGAACTACACTGGAACTACGCTAGAGAGTTCATAAAAACTATAGCTGTCGGTGTTAGCTCTATTTATGTGACTAACTCTTACTACATATTAGTTTTTGTTATTATGTTAATACCGTGGTGTGTGAGTTCAGAAGTTTTATTCGAGTTATGCTCTTGTTATTTATCTAAAGATAAAATAAGTACACTGTTTACGCACTCTTGATAACTTTTTATGGAACTTTCAGGCATGCAGTTTCACAATGTTTTAAGGTTATTGTTACAGTCAGTGATAATGAAATCCAAACAATACATAGCATTTTGAAGTATATATAAAAGTACCTGGAGTTTAAACTCAAAACTTCAATGTGAATAATTCATATTCATGAAAAACTATACAATACTAAAACAATCTTCCAGAATATATCATTGAACTAAAATTTCCGTCACCTACCAAGGGTAAAATCGAAGATAGATTTACGATATCCCCACATAGAAAAGGTCGCTGCAATCTCTTATCTCATAACGTTACAACAACCCGTTCACCCTATCTGGTATCGGGTTTGTAATTTGTATAAAGAACCAAAATCTCTTCTGGCACGTTAAACAAACCAGATGAAAAATTTAAGGACGCTTGGCTTCTATTTTAGTAGAATAGAATCCTTGAATTAATGAACCTAATCCTTGAAGGAATGACGAGAAAACCAACACACAATAAGATTGCAGATACTTAATACGTATGTTTATTTGAAACGATAAGTTTATAATTTTAAATCTATGAGTATGTACAGTTACCTACCTGGTAGTAATAACAAGTCAAACCGTTTAGTAATAAAAAAAATATTTGTAAAATACTTTTGTAAATATTTTGCAGTACTAAACTATACAGTTTGTGATATCTGATATACGAAATACTTATGAGTTAAATTTATTATTACTTATCTGATTACAATATATTCAACACACATATTATAATAACGAATTATATAATTTCTAGACTTTAGGTCACTTGTATTTTAAACTTATCAATAGAATAAAGCCTAGTTTCATTTCAGAATTTTTATTTCATGATATTTTTCTTACCTATGAACATAGATTAGTAAAGATTACTCACGCCTAACAAGAAAATGTACCCAGTTTTGAGAATTGAAATAGTTGCGTAAAAAAGTTTTGCCACGTCTCTGTGCTAAAATGTCCCTAAAATATTTGAAATAATTATTTATTTATTACGTAAATTAGTTATTTATTCGTAAATTTTCTCTAAAAATGTTTTTATTTGTCAAGAATTCAAAAAAAGAATTTACTAATAAGCCATTTGTGGCTTCATTCAATTTCAAGGCGGCGAAGTATCTTTACTAATCTATGCCTATGAAGCAATTGATAATTTCCAACATTTACTTACCAATTAAAATAATTCCACAATTGTCATAATGCCTTTAATTGCTTGCTAATTGCTAATCATTACAAAATGGAAATTTCAGTAAACGGAAAGTTCAAAGCTCAATAATGGGTTTTCCAAATTCGAAAACATTTATCGCCCGTGCTTCTTAATCGACACAAATTTCCCTTAGAACTGCTGCGTAAGCGTGCATATTAATTAGCTATTACAGATTCTCAATGGACACCGCTTGTGTCTGGCTTGTAATAAATGGCGTAATTTGCTCATGGGCGGACTTGTTCAGAGGAAATTTCTCAAGGTATGCACTAAACGTGCTTTTAAATTTAGATATACTTAATTACAATAATTTCATTTCATTTCTCTTTACTTACTCACTCACTCACAATAATGTTGTTGCATGTTGTTGCATGTATTGTGATCGTGATCTATTTGAGCTGTTTAAATGATAAATAATCCATAGCTATGATACTTTTGTTCAAATAACCTCTGAATACGCAAAAGTAAGTTCATTAAAAAACATTTTTTAAAGTGAAATAAAAATTAAATACCTATTAAAAAAAAGTTAAAGTTTATCGAACACAAAATCAATGTCTATCGTCTAATCTTTTCTAATTTCAGTTATACAAGAGCACATTAAAATATTCAAATTACATATGAAAATAAAGTACAAATGAAATAGTATATTAAAATTATTTTGCAATTTATTTTTGTTCCCGTCTTTATTCACCTTTTCATAAACTTTTTAGAACGAGGCTCAAATTTTATTCCACACTCAACAATTTATTAACGTCCGCGAGGCTACGAATAATTGTGTTTAAAAGAGAAATAAATGTCACAGTTCGAAACGATAAAATTCACAACGGTTTCTCTCCCTTTTAAAATTCTGAAAGGGTGAACGATAAAACTGTAACAAGCAGTCCAAAGTGTCTGAACAGTAAGATAAAACTTCTGTGGCTACGCTTTACATTACAAAGGGTTCAGTAAATAACGCATTTGGATTACAACGATGAGACGTGGATCTTTAAAATGAAAATGAGTGGTAATAAAAGCGAGCATTCAATTGTAAGGAGGAAGGGCGGTTTAGCGGAGCTCGGCTGTGAGCGCCCTTATCCAACGATACAACATTTCCACGCGAACGCTCGGAAAGCTTATATTCATACATTTACAACAATTTGTATTAAACATGTAAGAAACATGAAAGGGAATTTCATTTCTATTGTAGTTATAAGCAGCTGTAGTTTGATCGCGATATTGCCTGATGAATAGTTAAATGTGAATTACAATGATGCAAATGACTCTCTAAGGAAAACCCGAGCGATACCATAAACATTATTTATTAAAAATTGTCGAAAATGTTTCCAAATCAACGATGCATCGAATTATTCATTTTGAAGGTCCATGGGGAAAGACTGGAATAAAATCGACTTAATAAAATGTATTTATTTCGTCTGTGGGCCTACGGGAGCAATTATAAAGTCTGAAACAATATTTTTTAATAACCTCCTATGAATCCGAATAGTGTCGTTACTTAAAAACGTTACTAGATGTGGTAAAAAAAAAACAGGGGAATGTATTTTATCTATTTTTAAATGATCAGTGCTAATAGTAATAATATAATGTGTGCACTTTATGTATGGTGTATGTACATTAATCATTTATTTGTTACGAAATATAATTAAGTATGGCTCTACTATCTGCCTTGGTTAAGTCAAAAATGATTAGTCGAAACACCTTTGTAGTAGTTATAGTCCAGCACTTGTATACAGAAACCTGGTATTATTTTTAAACTCTATTACTGGTTATATACGAACGAAATAAATAAATTACATATTTATATGAAAATTATTACGAGCTGGCGGCATCCTATATAACATACTCGAGAAATCATGAATGGAAATAAGTAACATATTCATCTTTGTACTCTGTACGTAGACGCTATCTACATTCATTCATAACTTTTATTCACGACAAGTTACTTTAAGAAGCTTAGATGGAATTGCTTTTCTACGTTTCAGGCGTTTGAATGATTTACTTATTATACCTATCACATATAAGTACTAAGTGACTTAAGAAGTTTATGATTGCTATAAAGTAGGTCACCTATATTTCAATAAAATACTTTGTATGATAATAAAGAGCGTTGTAATGTTTTAAAAAAAGTAAATCACTTTCTTTACTCTCTTAAATAACACATTACTTTTGTGTGTTGTGGGTCCTATAAATATACAAGTACTAAACCTACTTGTGCCTAATGTACCTACATAAACGCACCGGCCCAGAATTCAGATATAAATAAATCATTTAACTGTTTGCCCGAGTATCTCATTTGGAACCCCTTGGTTGTCACACACTTAGGGTGGATTTCAGTTTCGCCCTTTACGTTAAGAAGAAGTAGAAGATAAGTGTCTATTACAAATTAATTTTAATTACAAATATATACGATTTTAACAACGAAACATCATAAATAATGCAAAGGTCCTTGTAATTGCAGCCACAAATTTGCGTTTAATACTTATCATTCCACTATAAACAACATAGTTATAAGTTTTGTTTCAGTTACATTGTAATTTTAGAAATGTGTCACATTTTTGTGGTTACTTTTCATTTTTGTACCTAGATTATAGTCAACTTTATAACAGTAGCCACTTTCCATCAGTTGGACTGCTTACTCGTCTGCTACTATATTATATAAAAGCTATATTTCATTTAGCAGCGTCATAATTTACCCTGAGGTCGTAAACTAGACAAATACCCACCTAATTACGTATACGGCAATGTTAAAGGCATTGATTCCTTTTAAACGAGAGTTTGATGTCTAACATCTTGATGAACGTTCAGTGCGAGAGCTCCAAATCACATTTTTATGGCGCTATTATTATGATATTCCTTGCGATTTTTGATTACTAATGAGAAAATAATTTTTACCCGACTATAGAGAGTAGTTTTTCGAGCATATTTATGTGAATATGTATATTGTTGCTTGACGGATTTTATCATATGAGTTGTTTTGGATTATTTAATTGTGGGAGTGGACATTACTGATTACGTCGCTTTTCAGTTAATTATCTTTGAATACTTGGTTTTTATGATATATTCGTTCTCCTTAATACACTTAGCGGACGAAAATATGTGTGAAATGATGTTATGTTTAATTGTCAGTAAAATTATATTACCATAGGTACTATGAGGACACAAAAATTAATATTAGCCAGACAGCTACATACGGTCTAACGTACATATTTATATATCTGTGTAGGACATTACAAAGATATTGGTACTAGGTTTGGATAATTCACGGAGAAAAAAACACTGACCAGTTGTAATAGCTATTTACGAGTATTGATATTTTATCAAAATCTACCATTGATATAGACAAAAAATTGCTATTAAGATGCTCTTAACCAAATGGCTCCACACAAAATGAAATCATTTGTATTTTACGGACTAAAAACCGTATCAACATCTCGTAACATGCATACAGTATTAAACGACGTAAAATATAATAAAGCAGTACGATGCACATAAAATGCGATTTAAAGTCAACTTTTACTACATTTTCAGAAACTCTTCCATCCACGAATAAATATAGCTTGCCCAGTACCCTTACCATGAGTTTTCAAAACATCCCACAATTTTACGTTACGTTTACTCAATCCAATATTCTATTCCGTTTGCTTCAGTAGACTGAGTAAACGTAACAATAAGTAAGTGCTCAAGTCTTTCTGTCTGCCTCACATGTTCGCAAAAAGAGAGACAAAACATAAAGCGCCATTTTGTCAATTTAAACATTTAATGTTACGTTACTGACACTATAGTTCTGATACAATCCGCTAGGAGCGCTGATTGGAAATTGTATGGGCAAATATGCAAACACATACCATAACAGTCATATTTGTCAAAACGTAAAAACATGGTAAGGGTACAGAGCTGGATAAAATTGGTAATACGTTAAAATCTCACAGAAAGCGATACATCGCTCACTTTCCAATTTTCTTCAGCTCGATCGTTTTTTTATATGACGGGATCACTATATTATTATGATTGTATTACATATAGAATACATGTGTTCTGGATTTAATAGGAATAGTTACACATTTGTTTCTGAGACTAAAATAATGCCTGTTTAAATAACCATAAGTGTATGTTGTTTTCTATATGATTTAAGACTAATATTATAGCGGAATTGAAACCTTTAATATGTAACGGGTACTCACGATACGCTGTTTTAATTTTTTTTTCAGATATTTCGACGCAGTTACATTGATCGTTATCAAATAGGTATTGTTGTATCATTATTTTTGTAACAAGATCTTTTAGGTAGTGACCCAAAAGCTAGTATTTTCTACGATAAAGCATAGATGACCTAATGAATTTCACATATTACTGCGGCCACCCTAGCGTAGCGAAAAAAGACTTAGAAGTTAGAACTATGGGCCACCCCGTCTGCCGGAATCGATGTTGATATATCGTCAACATAACTAATATTGGCATAAGAAATATAGGACTTTGTGTTATGGACTATTCCAAAACTGGTTAAAAGTATTCGTGTTAACTGTTATGTAAATGTGTTTTTTATTATGTTGTAATAGTAGTATGCAGTTCACCTAATGATAAGTGAATGCGGCCGCCCATGGACAACTGTAACTCATCCTAAATAAGACAAGATCTCTACCTGAGGTCAGCCAGAGAAGCGTTACTGCTCCTGAGGACTCTAATGTGTATGTCTCCCTTAATACCTCATATCGAAACATAGCAAAGCTGAACACTCCTGTTGTTAGGCAGAAATAGGTGTGGCGATGGTGCCTGCGGAGTCGAACTACAAAGGGTTCTTTCACCTTGAAATATAGTTATGTGATAATGTGATTACGAGGTGTCGTGTTTGCGCGCGACTTACATTTCTAACACCCCAATTTATAAAACAAATATAAATTAGGGTGTTGATAAATTGCTCAGCCTTTTGTTAGGACCGTCTAATTATCTTTAAGGGTTTTTGGGTTTTTGTAGAGCTTTTTATCCCTACATTCAATTATGCGTTGAAAGGTGAAACTTATCATGATTTGACTGTAGTTATATGAAATAGTACTTACCTAAATTTAATTTAATTTTTACATCATATATTTCAAACATGGTAATATTATAATTTAAACATAAAAACTTTCAAGTAGAGCAATATACTGCAGTTTTAAAATCTATTGTGCTCTGTTATAAAGTTTGTGGATAATATAAACTAGATATATTCCTTAGTTCTTATATCAGTGGTATAGGAATGTCTGTTATTGTTGATTACAGATGTCCATGGGAGCAATGATCTCACCATCAGATGGACCTAATTTTTATTTGTTACTTAATTGCACATTAAATTAATGAATCATGTTTCTTCCTCGATTTTAGTTTATTCGTTAATTATTCATTCATTTTAATTTATTATTAAGTATTCGGTGCTCCAAATTGTAATGACAAAGTAATTAATTGTCTTTGCTATTTCAATTGGAATTGGGACTCGTTAATTTTAAACATTGCACTATGAAATGCATGATACATTTAAACCACGTATTAACTACCCATATCACAGAATAAGGTACAGCAACCGTTAACCGTCGTACCTTCCAATATACCGTTCGAGGCACAACTGTCATAGAGAAGTATGGATTGGACGTTAATGAAAAAATAGCATAAATATTTTCCTAGCAAATATGCTCAGGGACGAGATCTGACTCCCGTCTCATATCTAGATACGATTCGTATTAACCCCTGAGGTATGTGAGCGACGTCTAGTATTGGTAAAAAGAATTGGAGATGAGCTGATTGGACCTCAAATACGTTGACTATAAATAATTTTAGGTTTATTTTTTTATTGAAATTGCAAAGGAATATGCAGTACATTTGAGGCTAAGTGGTCGCTGCTGCTCGTGAATTTTTTTAACCAACTTCATATAAAAAAGATGTTATCTATAGCCGATTACAGATGCGTTCTCACTCCTAAGAATTAAGATGGTTGCCTCAAATGTAGAGGTCTTACGGCATCCATACCTTCTCAAAGAAGTACAGGAACTGCTCTACAGTAAAAGGAGAAAAGATGAAGTAGTGGTACCTGCGAGGTTAAGCTGTTTTCGTTTTAACACCTTTTAAATATAGAGGTAACAAACGAGCATGCAAGCCACATTTTCTATACTAATATTATGAGGAAAACTTTGTTTGTTTGTTTGATTGTAATGAATAGGCTCAAAAACTACTATACCGATTTTAAAAATTCTTCCACCATTCGAAAGCTACATTATCCACGAGTAACATAGGCTATATTTTATATGAAATATTATGATAAATAGATTTTGGGGCGGTACAAAGTATGCCGGGTCAGCTAGTGGTAAATATATGGTCACTGCAGTCCATTGCATTGCATAAAACATGATAAGTTTTCCGAAATCATTAAAGTATAAAATAAAGATTCGTAATGAAATAATTATTATTCTCATCACCATAAATACCTAGTTGAACAGTACAGCTGGCGGTGGCGTGTTATAAAAACGTGCTCTCACGGACTTTCTTAAATATGAAACTTTGTAATTTTTCCGCTTCCCCAACTCAGTTGTTCACGATTTGAGGCCATTACTGTTCGTAGCAGCGCAGTTTAAGAACTTGAATGGGAGTATTATTCTAATAGAGTCTTACTGCTGGTCGCGGGATACATTCTTGTCACCGTCTTGATTCTGGCAAGTTGAATATGATAATGAGACCAACTACTTTTAAATGTAGGTTATTTTTAATCGACTCCATAATGACGAGACTTAATTCTGAGTGAAATTTATATGCACATAATATATATTGTAGGACCTTTCATGTTATTAAAAGGGCATAATCACCCCAAAGCGAGTAAAGTAGAATTGTATAACGGCTAGTTTGTGATATAGGTTGTAGGATTTATCCTGGTTTGACAATGCTACACCAATTTCTTAATTTATTTCTGTCTTATTTCACTGGTTTACTTGGGTACCTATGTTCTTTCTAAAAGATGTAGCAAGATAAACTGATAGGTATATTTCTATTTATGTCTCAAAGATTTTCGGACAATACAATTGTGATCGACTTCAGGAAGGATTCCTGTTCTATTAAGAGATCAGTCACAATATGGCACATATTAAATATAAGCATATTTGAAATTCTACAGTTGATTTAAGCCTTTACTATAAGTTTTAAAAGCATTACTATGAGTCTTTCACGTCCTTCATCAGCGAATTTTACAGCAAGAACGATTAAAATCCCTCTTACGTAGTTGTGATTAAAGTTAATGGCTAATTGGATCGCTAATGCAGACGATCTTCGTTGCTGACGGCAGTGGTGTAAACTTAAAGAGCAATATAACTCACATCAGTTGCAGATCAAAATGACTACCTTTTACTGCATTATAGCATTGCATATAATAAAGCGATTAAAAACGGTTTCTGAAGCTTTGTAGTATGAACACTGTTAGTGGGTGTATGGAGTGTTTGTGGTAGAAATATTGTGGTTGAAATATTAATATTATATTATTATTATTGCCCATCGCTTTGAGTTCCGGTACCGATCACCTAAGCTGCAATCGGCACTCAAACTTGTGTGGGGTGAAGGGGTTAATCTACAGACAACATACACATCTGTGTTATGATCGCTGTATATAGCTTCACAAAAGCGTCTTACTGTCGATCGTTGATGCTAAAAGTAGCCAGTTTGCAAGGACCCTTACTAAAGCAAACCTCTTGTCTAAGTTTACGTAGTTTTCAAAGCGTTCTTTGAAATAGACGACTTTAAAACATTCTCGAAGAAATTGAAAGAAGTACGACACAAAATATTTCCAAGAATTTATCTCGGCGTGTGCCAAGGTGATTTATTAATTATCCAATTAACTTTTCGCTCTGCGTTTTCTGTCTTTCATAAACTTCTTTAATGAAAATGAATTTATTTCGGTCAAAATCACACCTTCTAAGAAACTCTACAACCTTTAGGTACTTGCGCTACGTTTGATCGTAAATTACTCGGAAGGGTTCCTACGGTTTTAGTGACAAGATGAAGATTGATAAGGGAATATTCTCAATAGTCACAATTAAGCACTATCAATTGATAGAAGTTAGTATAATGGCATATTTGAAGACAATGAAATAATTGTAAACGGAACATTGTAACTGTCCTGAAAGCTTAGTTTTATTTATGTATAGGTACAGATAAAAGAAAAGGAATTTCCTAATAGCAACGCAAATTATAATCTACCCAAAGTATACCTCGTGTTAAAGAAAAAAATATTACTACTCGTTATCAGTATGTTTATTTAGTTTATTTTAACTTAACATAAATAATGTTTTAATGGATTTTAAAACGCACTTATTTATATCCTATACCAAATTTAATTTGTACAGGACCAAATTAAGTTTATTTCATAATCATTATTATTACGTATCGTACGTACGTAACTTCTTTCATTACAATTTTTTATTATTAACATAGCAATCCCTAGACACTCGTAAACTATACAAAGTTTAGTTTTACTTACATTCCTTTACCTACGTTACATTATTTAGACTGACGCTATACAGTGAAAAGGTATCCAAATATTTTTATGTTATTATAAAAATTGTATGTGCTACCAGTGTTACTATCATTACCTACTGTTCATTATCATATACATTTCTGCCTTGCAGCCAGGCAAAGGTTTCATATAAGAACTATTCGTAGACCAACACACTGATCAGGGGCTTACTAGCATCTCTTAAAACAATATTATTTTAATCATACATTGAAAACAATGTTTTAAGGAGGTTGTGGTAAGAAACAAAATAATGTTAATGCAATATTGAAATAAAACTTTCCTGAACTATGATTGTTTTTAAAAGATGGTGGTAGGACCCCAGGATCAGAATAGGGCTACGGTATCCCCTGCCTGTCGTAAGAGGCGACTAAAAGGGGGCTTCCGGGGTTGCGGGCGGCAAGAGTGGGAGCTCGAACCGTCCAGCAAGCAACCCCGGGAAGGACGACGATATGTGTGGTCGCATACCGACGTAAACACCAGACGGTTTGGGAGGAGCCAAAAGTGCTCCCCCAGGGCAGAGCCCGATCGGGCATCGCGCTCGGAGGACTCCGGTTGTGTTCCCTCGGAGATCCCGGAGTTCTCCAAAAAGCGTTGAGGGCGGCCACCGGGGGGGTTTTAGTGCGGTAAAAATCCCACATAACCCGGCGTCGCTCCCACGTCGTCGGGTACCTTTTGAAGGTTTCCCCCTCGTAAACAAAAAAAAAAAAAAAAAGGACCCCAGGAGCAGCTCGTTAACACACTTTTGAAAATAATATCACGTAACATTTATTTTCTTTCATATTCAGAGGATATTATAATAATTCGTTTCTAATACGGACATAATTTCGGAGGTTCAGGAAACTTCTAGTGTTTCTGAATATATAAGATTACTGCCCGCGGCTTCGCCCGCAATCCAATGTGAATCATTCCAAAATCAACAACTACTTACGAATTAAAAATTAATTAAAAAACCTTTTTCCACGGACTAAATTGTGAATCTAAACCATTCTCAAGTCCCCTTGAACACACACAACAAATTTCATCAAAATCAGTCCAGTCGTTTAGGAGGAGATCAGTGACATACACACGCACATAAATATAATATAAAGATAAGAAATATATATATAAAGATAAGTTTTCGGTAAAGGACGTTAACGGACAATTGAAACACAAAAATAGTGTAGTTTTATCTCAAAAAGTTTTCCCGATATTCTAAGAACTACATGTTTATTCATATAATGTAGCGCTAAAATTATTCCTTTGACTAAAATCTGTATTTTCAATCTCCTACACAGAAGCCACGCGGCAGATTACATTTTTCTTGTATACAACAGACAATACACATTTTCATGTCTTGAAAATAATTTTCTCGAATTCCTGAGCCCGTTATACTCGGGAATCAGGAAATATGGTGAAAGGGAACAATTCAATTACACACGCAGAATTTTGTAATTTGTCCCAGATTTCGTGGGAAACTGGTCGTATAAAATATTGGTGAAATGGGAAGGCTCATTGGTAAATTTGTAAGGCTTTGTAATATTGCTACTTTTTCTTTCGAAGTTTTGCATGAATTAATTATATATACCTTTTTCTTTGTTATCGAGGGGGAAACCTTCAAAAGGAACCCAGTGCCGTGGGAGCGACACAGGGTTATGTGGGATTCTTACCATACTAAACGGTGGCCGTTCTCGGCGCTGTGTAAAGGACTCCGGGGTCTATAAAGGAACGCAACCGGAGTCCTCTTAGCGTGTTGCCCCGTCGGGCTCTGCCAAGGTGAGCATGACGCCATATGGTCTGGTGTACACGGCGGTACACGACCACACATACCACCATCCTTTCTGGGGTCGCTGGCGAGGCGGCTCGAGCTCCCACTCTTGCCACCCGCAACCCCGGAAGCCCCTTTTAGTCGCCTTTTACGACAGGCAGGGGATACCGTAGATAGTATTCTTGCCCCGGAACTACAGGGACAGAATTCTATATACCTACGTTTCAAATTTAAAACCCGTGTATTATTTTAGGGGTACATAAACTACTGATATAATCATTCTTTATTACCTATCATAGATATAAATTTCTACCTGACCCGCGCCTTAAATAAGTCGAAAACATGAAATACTTTGCAACCATAAAAAGTCTAAGAATTATTCGTAACTTGAAATATTTTCAGGCGATCTGCAAAGTCGACATAACTGTACCTAATTTGTTTTGAAAATCGCTTCAGTAATGGAGTGCTTATTTATGACTTTATTAATATTCAACATTAACGTTTAAATATTATTGTAATTTCTTATCGTCAAAAACACCCTTTTCATATCCCTTTATTTGATTTACAAACCTTTCCACCTTACGATTTACTATTTGTAATTACCGAGCGATGTTTATTCATACAGTAGCATTACCATGAGTTGGCATAGAAACGCCACTATAGAAATGGTAAATAGAAAACTATTGTCATTTTGCTAGTGAATAACATAACTACTATCGTTACGGTATTTCTTGACAACGTCTGTCAAATTAATGACTCATGGGACCGAATTTGTATGGCAATAGATCATAATGACATTCGCTAGCGATTTGATTTCGATAGGTTTTTTACGTATCGAGTTACGTCACTACGGATTTTAGTTCTACGAGTAACCACCAGAGGCGCTGTACAATTTTTCATACATTTATTTTACGCAGTCGCTAGCGAGTAATACTTTTGTAAACTCATGGTAGTCCTACTGTAGGACTTCATAAAACGTGACCACTAAACGGTTATTACACCCGTCATTTCCATACGTCTGTCAAAACCAACTTTATTTTTGGTTTTTCTTTCCCGTTCGAACATAAACCCGGCCCTGGTTCCGTAATGTAAACAATGAGAACCGACACGGCTTAGAATAATAATTTGTGACTAAATAAAACATTGTAAAGGTCATTACCTATGATAATGTTATTCGTTATTATTATGTTATTTGTTATTGAGTTTCGTGGAAGAGTTTCCATGTTTTGATTTCAAAAATGATAAAGGTTGTAGTAACCGTATCCTTGTGTGTGGGCTATGTTTGGTCTAAACAATATCGAAAAACATACACAAACTCAAAACACTGTAACTAATTTTCAGGAAACAGTGCCTCTATAAGCATTACCAGCCCTTTTATGATTCATTAATATATATCCATTGACTGTCCAGTTGTCGTAGATATTTGAAGTCGTAGCAAAAATATTCTAAGCCTAATACATAGATTAGTAAAGATACTTCGCCGCCTTGAAATTGAATAAAGCCACAAACGACTTATTAGTAAGTTCTTTTTTTGAATTCTTGACAAATAAAAACATTTTTAGAGAAAATTTACAAATAAATAACTAATACTGCGTAATTTACATAATAAATAAATAATTATTTCAAATATTTTAGGGACATTTTAGCACGGAGACGTGGCAAAACTTTTTACGCAACTATTTCAATTCTGAAAACTGTGTACATTTTCTTGTTAGAAGTGAGTAATCTTTACTTATCTATGGCCTAATACCATGTATATCAAGATTGCACTCAGTCTACTACTTCTACGAGACCAGTCACGGTCATTTTCCTGCTGAACCACATAATAATAAAACACAAAACAATTTCAAATCCAATTTCTAGAACTCGCGTGTTTGCAGCCTTTGCAGGTTATGTTTTATACTACAAACATATCAACTTGAGTGAACATTGTCCACGGAATTGAAATTGTACTAGCGCTCGTGTGGACTGGGTTGATAAGTTATTTTTAACCCACAGCGAAATAACAGGTTCTTTTAGAGGTGTATTAACTTTTATATGAAACTTTATAATACTTTTTTATAATATAGGAGTAGCAGACGAGCATGCCTGATAATACATCCGTAATTAACCCGAGATAGGATTAGATATTCCTATCTGAGGTCGGCCACAGATGCGCCGCTACCCTAAGGACTAAGCTGGAACGCCTCGGATAAGTATGTCTCCCTTACTACATCCTTCAAACCAGAACACATCAGTGCTTAATATTGCTGTTATGAGGTAGAGGCGGCGGTCATAGGTGTGGCGGTGGTGCCGCCGGAGTCGAACCACAAAGGGTTTTACCACCTGCAAAAGCGCGTTAAGTTGGGTATCAATATGATTAAACTCAGAATTCTCAACACTCTTATGTTGCAATGATTATTGATATTGGTCAAAGCAATGACATATTAACGAAATTTAATTAAGAATATAATAATTGTTATATTATAATTTTATAAATGTTCTTTGAATCCCTCCCCATATAAATATTCTTCTAATTAAATACCAATATTTTCTGAGAGTTTTAGTATTAAATAAAGTTAATAAAAATTCTTGCATGGCTTTTACAAGTGCTGTCACTAATTTATTGCCTTGATTCCACTCCAAATAACTCTATATCGAAAATATTTTCCATTTAGCAATAGTACCTATAATTTAATATATTTGATGTGTACGTCCTTAATAAGCACTCCTTATTGCGTTGCCAAACTTGACGCGTTCAATATATCGTGTTGTATTGTGTTAGTGACGGGTCACGGCACTGCTGTCATACCGCCTGTCCTCTTTATTCCTGACATCCGTGGTAAAAAATCGATTGAAATATTATGTATCGAAATAAATATAAGTATAATTGAATAATATACATATTGCTATAATAGTTATATTGCAACAGTTATCAACATTGTTGTGTTTTTATCGATATTATTTTTTAACTATATGGTTATTCCTTCCTCAACATTAATGTAAGGATTTTAAAAACGCATTAACTACATACGTCATAATTAAACATCATTAAGTAATGAAAATAATAAATGATAAATGAGTAAAATAAGCGCGTTCATGCCGAGTGACATAAATATTATTGGGTCTGGTAATGACGTGCCGAAATCCATTGTTTTCATAATTTTATTGTACGGATAAATTTAAAGGTGTTTTCTACTCATTGAGCTTAATTAATGTGCTGTTTTGTATTATTTTTAACGGGATTTAGTGCTTACTGCATTCAATTATTAAGCTTAAGGTTTATTTTATTTGTAAACATTTATTATAATCATTTGTAATGCAATAAATAATTTTTGTTTTTGGTTCTGTTATATTATTTTCAGTTTTATTTTATTTTTCATAACTAGGTGGTGATTGGTTAAATAGTAAATACACAATAATATCACTATTAAAATAATTAAATACGTTTTCTTACTACGATAATTTTATTATACGTCTAAACAGATGTATTTGATTATAGTTAAGCTTAGAAGGTACATAGCACTCACGATGACACGAGAATAACCCTCTCTCGATATATAATTGGTGGCCAGTTCGTCCTCGGTGACGTGCGCCCTCGTACTGGTCTGCGGTCATCCCGAGGGCTCTCGCAGAAGCGTTCGTTAATGCTATGAGAGCTCTCATCCGTCTGATGTCTCTTCAAATGGATTGATTATCATTTGCTGTGTTCGAAAGGGCTCTCAAGCTCACATAGATTATTGTCGAGAAAATTAGGCGAAAAATGTGTGAAATATATTGGCACATGTTCAGTAACGAAATTGTGCCAAATAAAATATTAGGCAACAGTTAAATAACCGCGAATAATTGGCCGATTAACTCGTCCAATTATGACGCGTATGTTAACGCCGCACATACAGAACGGTAAACAATCATTAAGTACTGTTTTAATATTTACACCCCACAGAGAATGGATAGTTACGAGTATAGTTGCAAGTAGCATTCACCATTCACCGAATACGTTCGAGTAGCAAACGATCATACAGACTACTTAATATTATTTGATTACTGCCGCTCATTAACGAACTCTATATAGAACTGGGGCCCTACATAAAGCTGATTACAGATGCGTTGTCACTTCAAAGTATTAAAATCCTCTCAGCAACATCCACACACTTTAATCGAAACTTATGCTCTGCGCGCTTGAAATAAATGTAGTCGTATGTGCGTCTATTCGTCCCTACTCGACGAGTGTGTGGGTGTTCCATAAGGGAAAACGTAATTATTATCCAAGTTTAATAGCATCAAATTTCATCATTTAACCGATAATATTCCCGGAATAATTTAATACTGAGAAAATGTAAAACGATTTTCTTTTCCCGTTACTTGGCAACTCATTTGGCGAAAACGTAATCAAAAGGAGCGAATAATCGTTTGACATTTCCAATCGTCTTTAATTTTTCAAATCAATTACCGTCGATCGCGTTCCTCCGAGCTTCCCTCGTCAAGTCGTACCTCAAACAAATAAAAGGTAGTTAATGAAATAATGAAAGTCGGCGGCCCGAGTCGACTCAATCAGAATCCATTAATTAAAATCATAGGTTACATTCAGGCAAGTAACATTCACTTAGTTTCTTTGTTCCTAGTAATTGAGAGGTGTTCGCGCAGATATTTACGCAGGTATGTCGTACTACTAACTACTATAACTTTACTACAGTTGGATGCCTTTTATAATTCACACAAGGCTACCAGTCTACGATGGTGATTTGACATATATAATATGTATGTACGTATTTCTAATCGTTATGATCATGCTAAGGGGTCAGTTATCCGACACGTCTTATGTTTATAGTTGCCTACAACATACGGACTGTAATTCTGTCATATAATCATACAAATTGAGGTGCGTATACCGATTTTGTTTTATAGGGTATATAGGGTTCTCGCATACGATGGTAATCCGCATAACTCAGCCGTTGCTCAGAGGTACCAGATTCAGTACCGGGCTGACAGACATTTAAATGGTTATTTTACTTTCTTTGTTAACTTATGTTTAAGAAACGAATTCATATTAACTTCAAATAGATCTCATGTATTATTTGAAACTGACTCTTCACCTTCAGATGAACGCATTTGCTACTTTAATTACTTAACAAAGACCACCAGAAAGAGACCTATAATCGGATTAAAAACCTCATTCTCGCCCGAATATCCAGTAAAATCTAACATGACTAGGCGGCGTCAAAAGCGTGTCAATATCACCTCTTTCAGGAGGAACATTATCGAGATTTCCCTGAGGATATCCGTTTTTATTAGAATAACGCTGGCCTGCGTCCGTCCAATTTGATCCTGGATGTTGCTCCGTCAAGCTCGTTATAACGGACGACCGTCACAGCCACATTATATCTTCATTGAAGTAATTACTTTCGTGGAAACTCTGCCTACTATTCGTATCGTGAATAGACTAATAAGCCCAAGTCACTAAGGGTTAATCCATGAAAGTAATATAGCATACATTTTGGAGTTTCTGGTTACTCTCCCTGTCTTTTTATTTCATATTTCTGTGATGTTATTACAGAAATTTGGAAATAGTTTTAATATTTTCTTTTGGTACATTTTGACCTCATTCGATATTTTATTGTTATTGGTTAAATACTAATAAACAAATTAGGTGACAAAATTAACATTTTAAATGGCGTGATCGTTTGCTTAAAAATATTTTATACAAAATATAATAAAATATTAACGGGTTATATTTTCGGGTTTAGCCGTTCAGTTCTTAATTAAACTTAATTAGCGTCAAAGAAATGTTACGCAGACCAAAATTTACGGCCTTGACAAAAAATATTATCACTCCGCTAAAATAAAATCCACATTTTAAGTGATTTATGTTTTAGTCACGGCCACCAGAGACGTGCTTCGTGAAAGTTTTAAAGTTGAAAAGATTGGGCAGGGCGGCATAGGCCGAATTTTACTTAAATAACTTATATTTTTCTCACGCTCATATTTTGTAAACTTGTTGTTATTATAAAGTTATCAATCTGTAACAGTCGATTAACTCTCTGCTCGATAAGAAGCTTCTATATAAGAAGAAGGCTTCTATTTTTTGGAATCTATGTAACAAATAAGCATGAGTTATGTTAAAGTAAAGTAGTCACAGGAATGTAGAGGATATAGATATAGTCAATTAGAAAAGATAAATCACACAAATCATTATTAATATCGTAATAACACTTTATCTATGTTACGCAATTCTAAACCAAATTGAAAGTGCCATCTAAAAACAATATTATCTTGAAGACGGTCAGTAAATTTATCACACTTTCCACCGTCTAATTCGTAATCGTCCCAAGCTTACTTTCAAGTGTACAGCCAGCTCCGAAAGTAGATGAACATATTAAAGTTCCAAAATACCTATACGCCCAAGCGTTCATAAGTAACTAAGAAAAGTAAGTTCATGAACATAAGTAGATGAACGCCATAAAGTTTCAAAAGAAGTTGAACACTACAGTGTCAAAAGTAGTTGAACAATGAATCATATTAGTGACGTTAGCTACTTTGTACCTACCTGCACTAAGTGTTCAGCTACTTTTGACTCATTAGTATTCATCTAATTATAATGCTAGGGATGTTCAGCTATTAATGAACGCTTGGGTGTATAGGTATTTTCGAAACCATCTATTCATCTACTTTTGAAGCCGACTGTACGTAGCTCTACCGTGAAACTATTTGTCTTGATATTGCCAAAGCGGCACGTGGCGGGCCGCTCGTTAATCACGCGAGGCTCCGAAGCGGTGTCCCGATGGTATTCTTCTTAAACGGAAACCACAGCATAAATTACGTTCATACACTTACCATTTCTTACTATTTTCGGGTTAGCGTTTTATGAAATATTAACCTAGCAAAAATGCGTGAAGATTTATACTTATCTCCAAATATTACTATGAAAAAAATACTAATATGCGACATATTCCTCTCATTGAGGATACCTCTTAAAAACTACAAGTTTATACATTCATTATTTGTAATACTTATCAATAACATATTACATTTCGTTAGACATAGCAAATGAGATGTAAATAATGGCCAATGATTTACTTATTGAGTTATGAAACTTACTATACTAAATGTACTTTATAGTCCGAAAGAAGTTGAATGAACTTCTTTGACCAAAGGAATTTAGGACGACAGATAGGTTCCTTCGATATGAAAGCAGAAACGATATCAGGGAAAGTGCTTCATTCATCACGATCGGTTGTCTATTAAGAAGAAGAAGTAGACATTTTTAAAAAATAAAGTTATATTATGTCAGTAAGTAACGTCTGAACTCCTAATAAAAAGTTATTTAGGACTTCGCATAGGTCGCAAACTACTCACGCTACGTCGAAAAATAAATATTAGCCTATGACTAATATTACTTACAAGAACTCTTTGTGCTTCGCCTCTAGCGGCACCACCGCCACACCTGTTTCTACCTAATGAAATCAATGTTAACCGATGCTGTGTTCTGGATTGAAGGATGTGGTAAGGGAGACATACTCTTTAATGGCATTCCGGCTTAGCCCTCAGGGGTAGCAGTGCATCTGTGGCTGACCTTAGATAGGAATCTAATCTTATCTAGGGTTGATAACCGATGAAATTAAAAGCAGTGATAGCCTAGTGGTTAAGAAACGCGGCCTCTTGATCGAGAGGTCCAAGGTTCAAATTCCAGACACGCACCTCAGATTTTTTAAAGTTATGTGCGTATTAGAAGTTAATTATCACTTGCTTTTAGCAAGGTGAAGGAAAACATGCATACCCGTCGTAAAGTCTACTATTACGCACTTGGCCAGCGCGGTGGACTATGGCCTAATCCTTCTCAATCTGAGAGGAGACCCGTGCCCAGCAGTGGGACAATAATGGGTTGATGATGATGATGATGATGATGGGCGGCAGTAACCAATTACCATCAGGTGGACTGCATGCTTGTCTGCAACTCCCAAATGAAAAAATAATACTTGGAAGGTATTCTATAAGTTAAATCTAATCTACCTTTTGTAAATCTATATTATCGCTTGAAATAATTTTGCTTACATCTATATCACTCTTAGGGGTTGATGTACTGCCTTTACATGGAAATAAATACTTCTGGCACGACGCCACGAAAGAGCACTGGCTAAGCAGATTGTCAGGGTAATAAATTGGCCAATTCTAAGAGCGATCCTTTTAAAAAACTGGCGAATTCCCTCACAAAATCCTCTTCAATTTACTTGTCCGTTGTGTTGACTTGCTACACAAAAAATACTTTTGGGAATTAATTTAGGGTGTTAAAAAGGTGAATTAATTCTATGTTTAGTATTATATCTACCAGTGTTGACTACCCGAATGGGGCAATCACCACACCGATATTTTGTACAAAGTATTCCTGAACAGTTGACTATTGGTAGACTTCTCGCACTTTAGAGATTTTTTAAAGAATTCTCAAGCGTATAGATACCTAAGATTTTTTTTAAAGAAATGATATAAATATTTTTACTACTAACGTAACGTTTTGAAAACTCACAGTCTCGCTTTGACTCTCGGACCCTCGGATTGTCAAACCACTACGCCATCACTGTTTTAATTGGATCCTCAATCTGGCTGATGTTTTACTTAAATAAATAAAAAATATTCGTTGAGTTCTAAAATCGTACATTCCAACGACTTTTAAAAACAGGAGTAAATAAAACCAACAAACTACAACAACAAAGTTAATTGATATCTCCCGAGACGTGACACAATGGTCAATAAAACTGACCTGGATACTGTATCTCGCGCAAACAACGCCGTGTAATCATGTTACAGTGTCGCGACTGGCGCAAATAGGAAACTTGTCACCCCGGGGAGACGCGGATCATAGAGGTGTGTGCCTGTTATCATAACTGTGAACGAAACCCAGGTATAAGGAATATCCCTGCAATGTTTTTTAAATATTGTTTTCATAAAACCAAAACTAATGTTATTTTATTGGTAGATACGAAATAGTTAGAGTTAGATAGATGTAATTCGGTTAATAAGTTTCAATCATTTGACAACAAAATGTTAATTAATTAATATCCGCGAGATATAATAGTAGTAATATAATTTCGTTGGTAAATGAGACCCAATCAAACAACAACAAAGTTAATTGATATCTCCCGAGACATGTGACACAATGGTCAATAAACCTGACCTGGATACTGCATCTCGCGCATATAACGCCGTGTAATTGTATTAGTGTCGCGACTGACGCAAATAGGGAACTTGTCGCCCCGGGAACAAGCATATCATGTAGGTATGTTCCTGTAATCACAAATGAAAATAAAACCTAGGAATAAGGAATATTCGTGGTGCATATTTTAATTTTATTTTAATTATGCGGCATTTCTGCGGCATATTTTAATTATTTTGTATGAAATAGTGTGTTCAGTGGTGTCGTTAACGATGAGAAAATATTAGTGGTATAATTAAGGGGTTTCAAATCGAGCCTTGCATTGGAATATAAGGAAAAATTTATCGGTTCAGGTTTGTCAAAATATTCACAAAATTACAACGTGACTCTATATAGACTGTAATTTCTTTCATTGGAATTTCCATGATTTTACGTGCTTATATAAAAATATATATAAGAAAAGGAATAACAGGAGTACCCTAACTCAATTAGAACATCCATCAAAATACTCTAACTCGTGTGCAAACAATGTGATCACGGTCGCGATCTGAGCAAATAAGCAAGCAGCCTCAGGGGAGAACGGATCACACGTACAACGCAAAATCACAACTGGGTTAGGAATAACCTAACATAATAACAGCAGTGTTAGGCGCTGCTGTGTTTCGTTTTGAAGGGTGTGGTAAGGGAGACATACTATTCCGAGGCGTTCCAGCTTAGTCCTCAGGGGTAGCGGCGCATCTGTGGCCGATCAGGTAGGAATATCTAATCCCATCTGGGGTTGATTACGGATGACCATGGGCGGCAGTAGCCACTTATCATCAGGTGGACGGCATGCTCGTCTGCTACTACTATACTATAAAAAAAAAAGATATAACATTCGTGGCTTCCCGCGGTCTTCTTATGGAACGCTGCATAAACCTAACTTATACGAGTATCGCTTGGTAATATAAAAATCAATTTTGATGAAGGAAATTGGAAAAGATTGCAACTACGTATTTCAGTCGCTTTCCAGCTTCTATGAAACTCTACAGTATTACCAGCTTTATTGAGCTAGACGCAATATGGTTTTGGCAGAGATATTATAAGTTTCGAAAGGATTTTCTTTAAAGGTTATATACATCATAAGACTGGATTTAATTATCTCGTATTTCATGACTATTTGAACAATTGTTAATATTAATATAAAAAACTAATATGTTTATGAAGCACGCTTCGAAGTAAAGGGTCGTAGAACTTTTATAAGTCTGTTTTATTAAATAATATTTGTTTACTTTGTATTTTTCATGATATTGAATAAATCATTTAATAATGTATTTCGTTATACTATATTTTAAAGAATATGATTATTATAAATATAACAAGCCCAGCTGCTTAATAATAGCCTATGTCACTGCTACAATTCAGACGAATCTAATGACACCTCATATGTTAAAATTCATCTCGAGCGTACCAAAGAATGAGACATGTATACATACAATGGCTCTAAAAATATTACCCTCTGCAATTCAACGACACATCATAATTATCTTTAAATTCATGAAGCCATTTGGGCTGCAGAGCGTTCCAAAGAATGAGACATACATGTGGGCACGCCGGTAGATATATCTACAATGGTATTTCGATTCAACTAATTTAACCAATATTTATAAAATACAGTTAAAATAATTGAATGAATAAGCGTTAGTGCCACCATAGTAACAATAACACCCAAGCAAAATACCAAACAGTTTAGAGCACCACCGTGCCGTGCCCACTATTGGACAACTTCTGATCTGTTGACAGTTGCGCGCCCCATTTATACCATGATACAGGTAGCCAATTGTTAATACGAAGCGGTAGTTCGAAATTAATATCATGTGATTTTAAAAGCGGAATATTTATAAATAAAATGAAGCATTCTCTCACATACATACATACGCTCGAAAAACATTACCCTCCACAATCCTGTAAAATATTACATCGTTGCGAACCCCAATGTATTGTTTTGCTTATCTATACATGACGGAATTATAAAATGGGACCAGTCTGGCTGTGTGTAATTTATTTTCCTCTTTTGCATATTTAGGCAGTTGAGTTGTGTCGGTTAGATTATGAAATGGTCTTTAAAAACAATAATACATGGCTGAAATCTACATTTAAATATCAAATTATTATTATCTATAAGTTGGTGGTTTAATAATTATGTAAGCTGTGATGGTTTAGTGATAGAAACTCAACCGAAGATTTCAGGGTACGTAATGGAGGAACTGTATTAAGTGCGATGCACGAAGCCGCAGCAGCTTTAGTACGAAAAGTATTGTTTATCAAAATCAAAATAATTATTTTCGTACTTAATAAATTATGATGACAGTTATTGTAGTGAAAATAAGTATATATTTAGGTAAACTTAGGATATGAAAAAGTAGTAAGAAATAATATGAAAAAGTAGTAAGATGTAAGATACCTAAATATTAAAATTCCTACTCGTATTTTATTGTTATGACGATCAGGTAGAAAATTTGATAATATATTTACGAGTATATAGAATAAATGACATTTTGCGATAACGGTTTACATTTTTATACAAATACAAAATTTCACATAAATATCAATTCATGTATTTATTAAACTTAAAATGATACCTACAGATAATTGTAACCACGAAATTAGTAGGTTGTAAATTCTCTAACTAAATTTGAGTAGAAAATTTACAACAATTTTGCGAGAAACCGTTTATGGCAAGGGCGAATACACATAGTAAACATAATTTTCAGGGTCTCGACGGTTCATGGGGCAGGTCATTCAATGAATACAAACTCCTCGTAATAGGAAACACCTTTATCGAATGAACGTTGGCAGCCCTACGCAGCCTTCAGAAACTTCAAATATTCAGTACACGTCGGTGCTTACTACAATCGAACTTTACTCGTAGCTCCAATTTGTCGTTTTACGTTTCACTCTTATTTTTTCTCCATCGAAATTTTTGAAATTCTGTAGACAGAAATGAAATTCTAAATGGTGGTTTAACAGAATTGTTCTCGCTCGTTTGTTCGCTTTTATTTCGACATATAAAGACTTACATATTTACACTGACCTTTAGCATAGTTACATTTTTTTAGTTCTAGTGAATAAAGGTTCAGGGGAAAAAATCGTATTTTATGTTTTTAAAAGTCAATAATTCATCCAATAAAGTTTAAGAACTGCTTTTCAACGATAAACCAACAATTTACATGGATCATTTTTTTCCACCAAAGTTTTGTACAATTAATCCAATTTTTTCGCTACAGATAAACAACGAACTAGGATTCTGCCAGTTCTTAAGTTGTCACTGGTACGATTCCTACCCCTAAATAGGATTAAAGGATAGAACGCTAAGGGCCGTCACAATCGCGTTGTTAGCCCAGAGGATTACATCGGACACTTTTAGAACACAGTAGCGAGAACATTATTATCATAAGCCGGAAAATAGGTGTGATTATTTGCCGAAATACTGCCGAATATTTGCCGAATGACTTGCCGAAGTCATGCGTGGTACAAACGGCTCATTCCCAGTAGTTCAACCGTAAAACTAATGAAAAATTTTTCCCACTAGTACAACTGATAAAAATATTTACAGTGCTAGTTTGCTAACATAATTATTAACACGATTCAATGAAGGTTACAATTATAAAATATGGTAAATTGTATGGTTCGACCGTTGAGGAACCACCGCTACATGTAATTCTAGCGAGAAGCATTTCTTGCGTATCGATGGCATATGAGGCGACTATCATAGTTTTTAAGAGTGATAGCGCGTAAGTGTGATTGACGTCAGGTAGAAACGTTCTGCTACCTGGAGTTGATTACAGACGCCCATGAGCGGGTGTGACCTGTTATCATCAGGCGGACTGCATGCTCCTTTAACACTACCATCTTATGAAAAAAGTTATGCAATGTTCTTGCTCACACTTTCTTTTTTATATAATATAGGAGTAACAGACGAGCATGCAGTCCACCTGATGGTAAGTGGCTACTGCCGCCCATGGACATCTCTGATCAACCCCAGATAGGGTTAGATATTCCTACCTGAGGTCGGCCACAGATGCGCCGTTACCCCTGAGGACTAAGATGGAACGCCTCGGAAAAGTATGTCTCCCTTACCACACCCTTCAAAACGGAACACAGCAGCGCTTAACACTGTTGTTATTAGGCAGAAATAGGTGTGGCGGTGGTGCCGCCGGAGTCGAACCACAAAGGGTTCCACCACCTTCAAAACATTATAGAAATATTACTATTAAAATTTCCAATTTTATTAAATCAATCAATTGTAAAGTAAATGCCATTTGGATGTGTTGTCACTGAACAGCTTAAATTTAAACGTGCGGTAATTACCCGATATTACAGGAACGTACGTCCCGAGGTTAATTAGCGAACGCTTTGTGATCCGACAGTAATTAACCTGAGTCATTTAGTTACAACTTTAATTGGTTCATTAGTGATATTTTACTTCATACTATACATTCGAAAGCTGGTCTTTCCTTAAATGTTATTCGCTTAGAAATAATATCCACACGCGTTTACACGCACACGCACACGCACACGCACACACGCAAGCATGCCTGCACGCACATAAAAATCCTATTACTCAATACATTAAGAATACCTTTAGGTTAATAGTAATAATATTCTAGCCAAATATCAAAACCTTCTCCTCTCACAGAGAGAAGGTTAAAGCTATAGTACACGCTGGCCAACTGAATTGGTAGACTTCACATACTTTTGAATTTTTTTAACATTTCTTAGGTATGCAGGTTTCCTTACGTTTTCCTTCTCCGTTTAAAGAAATAATAATTAATTTCTACTACGCACATAGCTTTGAACCAATCAGAGATCCGTGCCTGTACATTGAACCTCCAAAAAAAATCCAGGGGCCGAGTGTCTTCCACTAGGCTGGACTAGCCTAAGGCTACTTATTTGAATGCAACTACATTGTTGCTAAGGATAGCAACAACGTAACTCCAGAAATGTCGCGTCGATTAAATGTTCCGTGTAAAAACTTCAATAAAACCGGTGTAAGCGTCTGCTCCCTGTGCTTTATTGCCCGAAAGCCATTCGCTAACAGGCGTCCAGCGTTCGCAAGTTTGACAAAAGAGCTACCCTTTTATCATATTACGGTGTTTTTTTTATAATATAGGAGTAGCATGTGAGCAGTCCACCTGATGGTAAGTGACTGCTGCCGCCCATGGACATCTGTAATCAACCTTAGGATAAGATTCCTATGTGAGTTCGGCCACAGATTCACCGTTACCCCTGAGGACTAAGCTGGAACACCTTGGAAAAGTATGTTTTCCTTACCACACCTTTCATACCAGAACAAAGCAGCGCTGTTAGCACTGCTGATATTAGGCAGAAATAGGTTGGTGTGATTCTTGCTTCCAAAAAATTTGGAATACATAATTTTATTTTCAACTTTTCTTATTTTTAAAATGATAAATCGTGAATGTTAACGTTGACACGAAAAATATTGTTCTATTATATTTTATGCTTCAAAAATAGTAAATACTAAAACATGTGGTTTATGGATGATGAAGCTCACCTGGTGTTAAGAAGTCATTGCACTCTACATATTTTATAACCAACTACAAATAAGATTTTCGACCTAAGTAATTCTTGAGCTTTTATTTTGCCACCCTTGAAAACTAGATTAATGCTTAGCGCTTTTTACACATACATACAAGTACATACACTCCCAGATCCAATACGGAAATTTTAAATCTTTACTTTCCCGACTCTACAATGGGATTAATTACGTTTTGAATACCATGTCACACATAATTAACATAAAGTGAGAAGGAAAATCTAAATTCATAATCTAATGTTTACTTGGGCCGGGAATCAAACCCGAAACCTGTATGTTAGACCGTTGCACCATATGCAACAACACCGTTTAGGGTAAGCACCCAGCCTTTTTTTTTTTTTGTTTACGAGGGGGAAACCTTCAAAAGGTACCCGGTGCCGTGGGAGCGACACAGGGTTATGTGGGATTTTTACCGCACTAAAACCCCCCCGGTGGCCTTCCTCTACGTTGCCAAGAGGACTCCGGGATCTCCTACGGAACGCAACCGGAGTCCTCTGAACGCGTCGCCACTTCGGGCTCCAGCCTATCACCCAGCCTATCAAGAGGTTAGTAGACATAGTTGTGAGTAAGTGTACTAACAAGAAGTATTATCACCTTAAACTAAATACCCTTAAGTATTTTCATTCGCGCATCGTGTAATAAAATTGTGAGGAGTAGATTTGTCGTTGTATCGCTGGATTAGGGCGCGCGCTCCACCGGCTCCACGCTAAGCCGCCGCCCTTCGCCAGCTACAATTGAACGCTTAGTTTTTATGGCCACTCGTTTTTGTTTTGGAGATCCGTAATATTTTCTTATAAAGGAAAACATACACAATGTTATTTCAAAGTTTAAAACTAAGCTAATTAGTAAGTTAAAGTTAAAAATTAGTTATTATTCAGTCATTTCAAACAGGTACACTGTGGTTTTAAAAAGGTAAAAAAGATAAAGGATATGTTTATGTTAAAAGTCATAATATGATTGCCTAGAAGTTTATTTTATTTGCTTGTAAAATATTTGCTAATACATATAATTGTGCTTTTTGCGCTACTTTGCCTATGTTAGTTCTTATTTTCTTCCAAGAGATTTTTCTCAGCAAAAAATTACAAAGCATTGATTTTTTGCATTTGTGTACTCCTTTGAGTTACATTAATAAGCACTAAGAAATATTTTTTAAAAATTCATCTCTATGGGAGCTGGTATGAAAGATAAATAAATAATTATTTATACTTAACCATTTACTTAACAGCGACCGTTATTTTAAATTGTATTAAATTTTATTATTTGGTTTTATGCTTCCCTTATTTATAAGAATTCAAAATTTGTTAAAAAAATCAGAATTAATTCACAAACGAGGTGTAATTATGAAGAAACTACTATATAAGGTTCGTTACACACCAATTAGTATATTCCCTACGAGTAAGATACTAATGAAACGTCTCAGGTGTTCCGAATTGCTAATACCGTTGTCTTTACCCTAAAGCGTTACTGTTATGGGTATATAGTTGTAATAGCACTAAACAGATACCTACTGTTAGTCGGTATTAGGTAAATAATAATAAACGCTGTATACAATTAGGTCCAATTGCTGTTCCGTAAACTGATCGTAATACTAAAGTAGTTTTATCTTATAAAATTCGAGCAACAAACGATCATGTGTCTAGTCTACTTCATGGTACATAATCGGTTACTGCCGCCCATGGACATGTGGCCAACTTTATTTGTTCTAAATACGTTAATATTTTAAATAAGTTTTCTACCTGAAACCGATCAAACAGTGTTGATATTTTTGATAATTAAGAAGGTCGGTATGTAAATCAGCTGGTATCCACAGCGTTCCATCTAAACACAGACTTCCTTCACGCTAAAAATGCCGAACTATACCTACTGCCTCTACCACCTTGAGATTCTTCGATCCCTTTAGACCTACCAGAGATGTAGGTACATCAAAAGATGTTCATATTTGTAACACCCAGACTTGACACAGTTTGAGATGGTGACCAATGTATAAGCAAAATTATATATAAAGGTAAGTACGTTATGAATTTTATCTCTTTGGACTGAAATTTATTCCTTTTTTTGTACACAATGTTCAGCGCACCGTGGCGAGTCCATAAATTGTTAAGTCCGTAATAAAGAGACCGAGATAGAGCCAATGGATGTTCTAGAAAAATGAAAAATAGTCCGACTATCTAACATTATAAAATTTTTGGTAACCGGAGATAAAACGGACGAGAGAAGTGGTGACCCGGGGCGGATCCTGGGTAATAGGAGGACCTTGTTTTTTCACCGAGTTTTAACTTATTACCTAGACAGGTTAGGTATTTATAATTCTCCCTAAAAAACCTGGATCCGCCACCGGTGGTGACAGCGTACATTTTTATGAATTATTTTAAACAAATGTTTAACGTCAGAAAAAAAACAAAATATTTGATCTGTACCCTTACCATGAGTTTTCAAAACATCCCACAATTTTACGTTACGTTTACTCAATCCAATATTCTGTTCCGTTTGCTTCAGTGGACTGAGTAAACGTTACAATAAGTAAGTCATCAAGTCTTTCTGTCTGCCTCACATGTTCGCAAAAAAGTGAGACAAAACATAAAGCGAGATTTTGTCAATTTAGACATTTAATGTTACGTTACTGACACTATAGTTCTGATACAATCCGCTAGGGGCGCTGATTGGAATTTGGGCAAATACGTAAACAAATACCAAAACAGTCATATTTGTCAAAACGTAAAAACTCATGGTAAAGGTACAGTAACTGCAGTACCGTCAGAATCCCGTTCAATATTTATATATAAAAAATATGTATACTGAACCCACATCAAACATTTTGCTAATATTCAAAGCTTAGAACTTTGTTCGCTTAAAGCTTAGAATTTAAATCAACTTTAAAAGAATTGAATTGGAGTTCACCGGCCTCAGAAGGAACTTGAGGATTTTCGTATAAGTAATGAAAGATTTTGTTTTATTTGACATCGATGCCTGGATATGGATCGCTCTTAACGTTTTTTATGTCAACGTTATTCTTTATACGAGATATTGCTGTGGAAGCTTTTCCGATATCTGATTGCATTTCTCATCTATCATTTCGCTGGCTGAAAGGAAAATCGTAGATGTCAATAAAGAGCTTAGTGCATTTTATGATATATATGGCAATTTTTGACAGGCACATGATAAATTAAATATTTGGATTCAATATGGTGTGAGTTATCTTTAGTGTTAACAATTACATTGAATAGGATATCTAAATATAAATGTGTAGTATGTCGGTATATCAGTTTAAAATTTACAGATTCCATACCCATTTATTTATTCGTATTTTTTTTACAGCAGGTATACACTTTGCTGTAAGTCGCTCTTAAATAGCGCAGCATATAAATTTAATGAAATGGATGATCGTACAGAGACATTCGCACCATATGCATATTTTTACATGATTTCTTCATTTGAATGTCCGGATATGGTACAACATTTTCGGAACAACTTTAGGATGAATGCTTGACTCCTTATCCCATATATACTATACGAAGTTCCGGCGCATTGGGACCACCGTCCGAAACTCAAACGACGGGATAAATCTACGTAACTTGGCGAACTTATTGTTGTATCAATATTATTATATGTATTGATCCAATATTTATTAGTAGTGATGCCTTTCATTTAAGCTTGGCCGTTTAGTCCGAGATTCGAGAATATAATCCCAGCCTCCGAACCTCCGATTTTTTTTTAAATATTTGAATATTATTTTTCTCTTACTCGCGATAAAGGAAACTATCACGGGTAATCTTACACGCCTGAGAGTTCTTTAAAAATGTTCTTAGACCATTTTATAGAAAAAACAACTTTCTGAAAAGTATAACAGACCTAAAAATAGCATTACACCTAACCAAACGAGTAGATGTAATTAAAAGCATTGTAGAAGTATCTCAACACTTAATATAAAGACAATGTAGGATTTCATGAATGAAGCTATTAACTACATTGTTTCTATTCTGTATATTTATGGAGCAAACAGTACTAGGAGAGAAGAAAGAATGTAAGCTAAATATTTAATCTTCGTACCTTTTTCGCTGTAGGTGACATTCAAGTCACACGAGACCGAAAATAAAACGTTGGAATTTTGGTATTGCAAAGGTGTACACTTATACGGCGTTGCACATGAAACGCTGGAATATTTCGTTCTTGTTTTTAGTCTCCCGACTTAATTTCACCAACTAAGTTAAAATGGATGTCTGTAACTTTGAACTATTAACAAATTTGCTAAGCGTTAAACTATTAACAAAAAACAGTTTATCTGTTTTGGTGTAATTTAGACAGATTATTAAATATCATTATTAGATTTTATGCAAAATTAAAGTGCACAGTGGGAAATATTCACTATTATTTAGGTATCTATACTAAACAGATTATAAATACTACTTTGTGCGTAGAAACTATTTAGAGTTCCTGACAAAAACTTAAAAAAAGCGGCAAAGTCGCGTCCGGCAAATCGCGTGGTAGCTCGTTTTAAATAATGTTGAGTAAGCAAAATATCTGAAGCCTGTAAAGTTCAAATTAAAACATGACAAAAGCAGACAACGCTTTCTGAATTTTGCCGCTTCGCAAAGTTAGGACAAGCCCGTTTTGCAAGTCAATGGATTGAATATAATATCGCCACCAGAGAGCGCACGAACTTAGCCGTGAACCGTGAAAATAACGTACACGGTTTTAATTTTCGCTTTTCCTAAACTGCAAAGTAGCAGTTTCAAGTAATAGTATTGTTACTACACTATTAAGTTTTTAAAAGCTATTACCCATTTAAATCTCCGAAGGCGTCATCGACGATACCGATGCATAAAAATATATATAAATTTAATTTATATATTATCCTGGACATCGCCAAGGCCTTTGAAAGGGTCTGGCACAGGGCCTTTTAAATATACTTTACCAAATAAAATTAAATAATAAGAATACACTCAATTTACATATACATAATTGGTATATTCCGCGTAAGCTAGTCCGCTCTGAAGTTGTTGCGAGCAGGTGTAGTCATACAATTTGCTATGGCGACGCGATTCGTTTCTTGATTACCTTCAATCGGAATGCTGGCTTCCATTTTTTATTCATTATCTGTTTCTTATTTCTTTTTAAATCAATTGACTATCAAGGAACCCGCTTGATGGTAATTGAGTTGAAAACAAGTTCATCATCACCATCATCATCAACCCATTACTGTCCCACTGCTGGGCACGGGTCTCTTCTCAGAATGAGAAAGATTAGGCCATAGTCTACCGCGCTGGCCAAGTGCGTATCGGTAGACTTCACATACCTTTGAGATTTTTTTTTATAAATTTTTCAGGTATGCAGGTTTCCTTACAATGTTTTCCTTCACCGTTTAAGCAAGTGATAATTAATTTCTAATACGCACATAATTTTGAAAAAATCAGAGGTGCATGCCTGGAATTTGAACCTCGGACCCCTTGATCGAGAGACCGAGTTTCTTAACCACTAGGCTAGTACTGCTTGAAAACAAGTTGCTTGATTATAATTACTCCTGACGAAAATTGTAGGTAATGCTTTAACAGAAATCATATTTTTAATGCCTCTCGTTTGTTACCGCACTTGCTTAAAATAGAAAATTTTATTTAACACAAAACAGTCATAGTACACATATAAATGGTATATGGTATATGGAAAACATTGATAAGACTTCGACAATTGAAAGTGAATACGAGGATATTATTGGTAACCCCACTAGTTTAGAATCTAATACTAAAACTAAATAAAACCGAATAACCTTCTTTAGCACTTATTCGAAAATCGAAGGTCAATCTTTTTCACTAAGTTCGTGCCGTATATTTCATATCTATCGTCAGAATTGCAACTTTTATTACAGTAGTAAACTATTATAAAATTTGTAGGAAGTTTTCTATGCAATTCCATCATAAACATTTCCGGTACAAAGGCATTGAAATCGAAATATGTAGAAAGGCTCCCGCTGTTCGTACGGTGCAGACATGTCGGAATTGAATATTACGGGCATATCCGGACCTGTACCCTTACCATGAGTTTTTACGTTTTGACAAATATGACTGTTTTGGTCTTTGTTTACGTATTAGCCCATACAAATTCCAATCAGTGCCCCTAGCGGATTGTATCTGAAGTATAGTGTCAGTAACGTAACATTAAATGTCTAAATTGACCAATGGCACTTTATATTTGTCTTTGTTTTTTGCGAACATGTGAGGCAGACTAAAAGACTTGAGCACTTACTTAATTATTGTTACGTTTACTCAGTCTACTGAAGCAAACAAAATAGAATAATGGATTGAGTAAACGTAACGAAAAATTGTGGTATGTTTTGAAAACTCATGGTAAGGGTACAGATAGACGAAACTTAATGTTGCGTGAAAATCCGGTAACTATATTTACTTACGACGACGCCGTGTAACCAAAGACGTTACTATGGTAGTAAAATGTTAGCCATGTAATAGAAATTCAATAAGAGATTAATGATACGACTAGGTATGATGTTTAAAGGTTCTTACACGTTACAATTTCATGCCGTTCATGGAATATACGATGGAATTACTGATTACTGATTACTGATTTCTTCTTTTTGGTAACATATGACCTGCTATTGTCTAAAATGCCCGATTCTGTACGCGAAAAAATTGTAAGTGAAATTTCTGAATACTTTAACCCTTAACTGGTGTGGTGTGGGCCGCGCGGCCCGCACCCATGACATTTTCTATTGTCCTAACAAGCTAAGTATCGTGGGCAGCCGCCATTTTAAGTATTATCATTACACCGCCGCCGCCATGTTAAGTTTTTTTTAACAGTTATTTAATCAAGATAGCGATCAAGATGTCGGCCTTTAAGTTATAAAACAACAGAAGAGATCGTAAACGAAGATTCTGATTCCGAATGAGTGATTGAAGCCGGAGTAAAAGATTTTAATATTTTGTGATCTCTTGTAATAATGAAGTAAGGATATTTATAAAAATAAAAAGTTAAGTAAAATTGATTTCATAAATCGAGCCTATTATTTATCATTTATGAGCATTTAGTCAATTACGTAGTTAAAATTTGCTTGCTCGAAGCAAAAATCATATGGGGACCGCGTGGCCCCCATAATTTCAGTTACGTTTGTCAAATTTACGATACCAGTTAAGGGTTAAAGTAATATCATTTACATTTTCACTTTTGAATTGTATTGCACAGAGATCTGCGTGCTGGAAAGCTTGACGCAAGATTAAAAGCACAGATTTGACTTCTTAAACCCACGCTTCGCTCCTGAGCAGAGATGACGTCGTCTAGACATGTAATCCTTGTATCTATAAACATGTTACGATTTTCGTTCAAGAATTTTATCATGCAATAAAATATAAATGACGAAGGTAAATATAATATACGTTTTTTTTTATAATTTAGGAGCAGCACAAGAGGGCCATGCAGTCCATCCAACATTTGCTATGAAACCCAAATAAGATTAGACTCCTACGACTACAGATGCGCCGCTACCACTACTAACTACCAGAACGTCTCGGAAAAGTACCCTCATCACCCCTTTCATCAGAACGCAACAGTTCCTAACACTGCTGGTAGTAGGCAGAAATAGGTGTGGCGACGGTGCCGCTGAAGTCGAATCGCAAAGGGTTCAACCACCTTCAAATGTTTAAATGCAACGATTATCTAATTTCTAGACACAGGTGTCTGTGCCAAAATGACGAGGCTTATCTTACAGCTCCAGTGTGTGTTGGCGAAGATGCGGGTTAATGACCAAACTGTCATTAGTAAGGCACTTTAGTTAACTTTAATTAATTTGACGACCTGCGTGATTTAGCTGTTATCATATTGAACTGACATGTATAAGCTTCAAGGTACAATCCCTGATAAGTATTTTAATAAATAATTCAGTAGCATTTTGGATCTGAATAATAGTATAAATGCACATAAGGCATCCTAAGTACTTATAAAGTTATAGTTATCTAAGTAGTACAGCCAATATAATTATATTTAGTATCGCGTATAATACAACAAACTTGGTGAGCCTTTTCGCAAATACGTAATAATTTGACAAAGTTGGACAAAGTATTCACAAAGTGTACCTTTTCGTCCTTTCCTGAGAAGCCATGGGTCTGGCAAAACCTTTTCTATTGCACATTTAAGTGAAAACGTCCGTAAAGTCTTCAGTTACAAAGAAATGGAACGTGCTTTCACCCATGAGTCGACTGCGAAATAAGTTGCTCACTCATATATTTCTTTTATCACTTTTACCTTTTATTTTCGACCTTTGGACCCTTGGGTCCAGTTAATTTATTCTCGGTTACCTATTTGCAGTATATTTTATGATAGAACTGTTCAACGCTTGTGATTTAGTTCCTAAATAGTCTGAAGTAAAGGTATACTTCACGAAGCAAAGAGCGCATGATCTCACAGACTTATCTACAAAGTTAAGCTGCTCAAAGTGAGATAGTCCACAGCAGTTAAACTTCACGTACGCTTTCGTGGTTTTAAATGGAACTTAAAGTATTTGGTCTAGATTATTTTGATTGAATAACAGTCGTTTTGCTTTGTCAGGAGCCTTAAGGTGAGAAGAACACCAGAAAAGCTTACATCACTAACCCGTGCCTTATATAATTACATGGAATGCATTAATAGGAGTTTTTACCAAGACCTCGATTTTGGACTTGAGACATGTGCAATAGTGCATAAGAGATTATAGACATCCAAGGCCTATTATTGCTGCATCAATACAGTTATTATTATAGTGAAGTAATGTATTAATACGAAATTAATTTTGCCTATGCAAATTCAATTTACAAATATGAAATCAAAACCAAATGCTTAATATAGGCTTTAACGAGTTT
The DNA here is from genome assembly GCA_014595695.2 of Epargyreus clarus clarus. Lineage (NCBI taxonomy): Eukaryota > Metazoa > Arthropoda > Insecta > Lepidoptera > Hesperiidae > Epargyreus > Epargyreus clarus. Next base: position 145,181 of record JACTTY020000036.1, read on the forward strand.
GTAATGTTATTAATACATCGGGAATGCAGATGTATTTCATTTGAATAAGCTGTAAGCAAATAGATAATGAAGGTAGAGTAGTAATTTAATTATGCGACTATAATTATATGGGTATATTCTAACAGGATAGCATATTAGTATTTTGATTGGGTTTTCACCCGATGGAGGGTAATGTTTTTTGAACATATGTATGTAAGTATGTACTTTTCTTTGACACGCGCCACAGCTCAAACGCTTTGACAATATTAGAATATGAGGTATCGTTGATGATGGTTAAGCAGTCTTTATGACAGTAAAAAGTATACTATAATACTCTTTACGTTACAAATTCTTCTATGTAGAATTGTAGGGTGTACTTCCGAAAAGCGCATACTGCCGAACGACCTAACATTTGGTAGACTAACGTATTTTGACCTCCTGATCACGAATATCATAACGAAAATTGGCGCAAACGCCATTTTGAATAAGGAAAACGAAGGAGAATTTTTTTACGTTAAATACAAGACTGTAAATTAAAGCTCACACACATGCACAGACCCTTTCTGGGGAAAGCTAAAAAAATAGTCTAAATCGGTTAAGAATGCGCGATCTTACACACCGAACGAAAAGAACGTTTGCGCCAATATTCGCTATGATATTCGTGATCAGGAGGTCAAAATACGTTAGTCCGCCAAATATCAGATTGATCGACGGTATGCGCTTTACGGAAGATTATCCGAATTGTAAATTATCCAAATCGTTTCGGAAATTAATCTTGTTAAAACAACTTCAGTTTAAAAAAAAATCTATGCTAGAACTGTTCAAGTAGGGATATCTTCAAATATTATTTAATAATCAATATGCAATGAATGTGTTCTTGCAACTAGGAAGATGATATTAGAATAATATTCCCGTTAAAGTTCCAAAACCTCGCTACGTAGTTATGGACTTAAATCGGAAACAACGGAGTTTGGAAGAGCGGAAAAATTATAAGTTTCATATTTTAGAGACCAAGTTAAACTAACTTTTATCTACAACAATCTTTATATTTGCGTCCTTCGGTTATTTATATATCGGATATTAAAAATCATCAATGACAATAACTGTTAAAAAGTTAATTTCGAAATAATTAGATATATTCTGTCAAACGTACTAAAATACAGGACACTAAGACATAAAAATTCGTTTCAAAAATGTTATATTCCAAAATGTATCAACACGGAAGAAGCAAATGAACAAAGGTGGTAGAACACTTTGTGGTTTGACTCCGGCGGCATCACCGCCACACCTATTTCTGCCTAATAACAGCAGTGTTAGGCGCTGCTATGTTCCGTTCCGACATGATTGAGGTCTCAACAGAAGTCGGTCACAGGTGTGTTATTATTACCCCTGAGGATTAAGTTTTAACACCTCGCTTAATTGTCACCTCCTTTCACATCCAATCTAAGAAAGAAACGGCAGCGCTTAACACTGCTATTATAAAACAGAAAGGTATTGTGTAGGTGCCTCTCAAATCTTACCTTGTAAAAATAAAAGCTACATTAAATACAATTTTTCTGCCTGTTAAACATTCGGAGATTAATGATGATTATTTTTCTCATAACAATACATTCGTAAAAAGCTTTCCTTTAATCCCTCATATGTTTGTTTCGAGTCGGCAAGCTTTTTGTTGGAAAGTTGAAAATGGATAAGTAAAGGGAGTATGATTAATCACGCGGCAGCGTTAAATATTAAGGACACAAAAAGGGAAAAACAGTAAAATCCAGGCATCGCGAGCTGAATAATTTTACAGGCTAATAAACAATCCATCTGTCTGTAATTAAAGTATACTACTGAAAATAGGCCTCTCGTGAAAGTTTTATTTGAGTCATCGCGTTTACTGGTGATCCACAATAAATTAATTATTTCAGAAAGAGACAGTACTGATCCTCGTGTATTATAATGACACACCAAAAGTGTATATTAGCATAAAGCAAAGGGCTAATGTTTTCTAATAGTAATGTTGTGACAATAACACATACGTTCACGCTATATTCTTATGAATATCTTCTTGCATTGTCCTACAAGTAAAGTATATACCTGTTGTATCGTAAATAAACTAATATTTGAAAGAAATCATTAGAAGAAAAAAATAACTCTTGCGTTAAAGTTTTGTACCTACATGTGAGTTGAACAAAGAAAGTTACTTATAGAACTAATTTTATTCACACGGTATTAACTAAATAATGCGACATAATTTTTTGCATTAAATACGAACTACAACTCAAACATTACCAAGTTTATTAGAAAAACTAAGTATGTCATGTAAAAAGTAGCATTGCTTGGCATTACTTGGCAAACTACATTTACATTTTGATTGCCTGCTGATATTGGACATACTAGATAATAGCCTTTTGTTAGGTTACGCGTTCATTTAAAAGTGTAATTATCCAGTGTATAATGAAGGCAACCATGTCAGTTCCTAGTAGCATCTGCTTATTTATAAGATTAAAAACTCATATAAGCGATATTTTAAGCGGTGAATATCAAAGATCGTGCATAACTTTTTTTATAATAGTAGTAGCAGGCGAGCATGCAGTCTATCTGATGGTAAGTGGCTACTGCCGCCCATGGACATTTGTAATCAACCCCAGATATGATTAGATATCCTACCTGAGGTCGGCCACAGATACGCTGCTACCCCTGAGGACTAAGCTGGAACGCCTCGGAAAAGTATGTAACCTTACAGGTTGGCAGCGCATAATGCTGCTGTGTTATATGTTATAAATATATGTGGCGGTGGTTCTACTTTCTACAAAAGGTTCTACCTTCTAACTTAAAGAGTTGTAGCCAAAGAACGGTAGCAGAAAACTACAAATAACGAAAGTTCAACTAACACTACAAGATAAGTATTGAAGGTAAATACCTACGTGCATGATGAATGATCATCAAAACATGAGTGTATTAGATAACCTCCACGGAACATAAATCAGTGTTGTATCATTTGATCCTCGCTATCGGTCACCATTCCTCATAATATATAGTTTTATAGCTAGCTAGCTATGTATATAGTAAGTAATATAACTTGACTCATATAAATCTTTTGGCACTCATTCGTATAACTGTTTTTTGTGGAATAGCAGCAGCTAATCATATAGAATACCAAGTGGTAAATGAGCAGTACCATTAAAAGACATCCGTTATCAATCTTAGATAAGATTGGAGTCCTATCTAAAGTTGACCATCGATGTGTAGCTAGCCCTGAGGACTAACTTAAAAGGTCTCGTGCAAGTATTTGTCCCTTTTTACACCGTTCAAACCGGGACTCAATAGAGCTTAACTGCTGCTATAAGGCAGAAATATGTGTAGCAATAGTAACGTACTGTCAAACAAAGAAGGGTCCTACCACCTTCAAAATGCTTATATGATTCTTGTATTTTGCACTTTCAATAATATTTAACTTAGGTTTAACGTCACAAGTTCTATAAATCTAAAAATCCACCATTTTGGGTTACAATCTCTATTGAACCAAGGTATACATATACCAATCGTATGTATACCGTATATAAGTGACCCATTATGATACAAAAGCAAGGGGATCCACTAAAATATAAAATGAATAACTAATAACTTTATGTCACTATAAAATAATTTTGACAGTTCGTGACAAACGTTAGGCACTCATATATCACGCAATTAAAACTATAGCGATCAACAATATGACTAAATTATGACATTGACCTAATTGTACATTTTAATGGTATCTATATAACATTGTCACCCACTTCTGTGACTTTATTAGCCTCTAAAATGTTTCAAAAATTATCCTCTCTACTAGTTATATTTCAATCTACAAATCTTACGTAAAGGTGAATTTACGGATTTAATAAAGCTACAATTAATTTTAATATTTAACTAACTTAAACATAGCAATAAAAAGACGGACTATCTGATGTAAACCAGACACCATTATGTATGGATATTTTCAAGAATTGCAGAGTAGCCAATATACGTAGACTGGCATAAAAAGGGTTTGCATCTTATAATTTCTTTCTTTTACTTTTCTTTGTTTTTAATTTACTTTTATTTATAGGGTAGCGCATAACAATTTTTATTATGCGGGCTGGCGACCGCCGGGAGAGAATACCCGTCGCACGCGCCTATAGCGATGGTCGTGCACGTGCTATAAATTACCAAAATTGAAACTCAGGAAGGTGTAAATGGTATAAAATAACAAAGAAACATAATCGTTATCGTAATCACCGGTTTAGTGAACAAAACAATATAGATAATGGGTACACAGCATTGCCATTCGGTATCCGGTAGTATTTGCATCGATTCCGCTGTCACGGCATGCGACATGACCCAGTTTGGAGCAGTTAATACCACCGATCGGTCACCAACCGTGACGTGCATTCCGAATGGCTGATCAACTGGGAAGAGTAAAGATCGTAATGAATGATATTTATTTTAAAATAAATTCCATCTTTGTGGGGGTTCTGTTGTGTAATTCTATGTGTTCTCTGCGGTGCACTAGTTGGGCTCTGCGCGCGGAGAGCTCATGCTTATCTCACACCTCACGGTATTTACGATGGTATGCGACCAAACATATTCATCGTTGTACTTGCTGGAGTCACTGGTTGGACGCTTTAAGCTCACACTCCTACCGCCTGCAACCCCGATTGCCCTTTTTAGGCACCACTTACGCAGGGTATAATAATATACTAACACTAATTTGGTCCCGAGCTACAAGAACCGGTGTATTTTCTCCTAAGATTCCATAAGGGATTGAAAGTGTAAAAAATATAATTATTATATAAAAACTCCATACTTCAAATAAACCATATTATAAAGTACAAACATAGTGATATTTTATGCTATTTTATCTATTATGGCGACATGATCTGATCTATCTTGAGCTGTGATACGGATTCCAAACGGCTGATCGGTTTAAAAAATCAAAGGTTAGATACTTAGTTAGATTTTTTAGAGGGAACCATTACTACACATTATTTTATTGTCTTTTTATTTTATAACGTCTAAGTAGTCTAGTGATAAAATTTACATGATAATCTATTGGCTCATGGAAGAAAAATAAAGTTATGTTATTATTACCGCATTTAATCATATTATTTACCCGGTGTTGATAGTGTAGACCGTAGATGATAACTTCGAAAGAAGGCTCTGGATCTCTGGATTTCTTAATCTCCTCTTATTCTAGGACATTCACTTGTTTAATGCTATTCGCACTTCTTTAGTCTTCCGTGAAATCTATAGTGTAAAAAGGAGAGGTAGAATTCCGAACTGATACTTCACAACTTGTATAACAATAACATACAATGTAGATACATAGGAGCTGTACGATTTGCATCAATTTCCCTGTCACGCTTCGCAACGTGACCCACTTTGGAGCAGTTAATGCCACCAATCGGTCACCGACCAATCAAAGTGCATTTCGAATTGATGATGGATGAAAATCAAATTTCATTGAATACCAAATAACGCCACATAACAATTTTATTTTTATAAAATTGAATTTTCATAGGAGCATGCATCATCATAAGTTGGAATGTCTAAAGACTAAGTTTACACGTCTTGTATCAACCCATTACTGTCCCACTGCTGGGCACGCGTCTCCCCTCAAAGGATTAGGCCATAGTCCACCGCGCTGGCCAAGTGCGTCTTGGTAGACTTCACATACCTTTGAGATTTTTTTTATAAATCTCTAGGTATGCAGGTTTCATCACGATGTTTTCCTTCGCCGTTTAAGCAAGTGATAATTAATTTCTAATAAGCACATAATTTGAAAATCAGAGGTGTGTGCCTGGGATTTGAACCTCTGACCCCTCGATCGAGAGGCCGCGTTTCTTAACCACTAGGCTATCACTGCTTTTTTTTTCTTATAGGGTAGAAATAGATATAGTTGATATGCCTCTGCAGCAAAGTATCATGTAAACTGTAAGCTATATTAAAATTGTCGTAAAAGAAGAGGTTACTATGAAACTGTATATAATTATGTTTGTAAAAATACTGCGGGTTTCGTAAAGTTTATACTCGAGTTCTTTCATTTACTGCACTAATGCACTTTTAATATTTTGTTTGTCCGAGTTAAGCGCTACTTTACGTTTATGTTTGAATATTGGGGTTAAGGAATGAGATTAGCTCGTATGAGTGACGTTTAATATATGAAAATGCTTCAGAAATATTATTAAATCTGAATATGCATGCATGCCAAGTCCATGCATATAAACTGTCTTCTGTCATTTTGTTGGATGGTTATTCTTCTGCGGTTTTACGACGAATGTTGGTCGACAGCTCTCACAATTTATTTTATATAGCAAGTACGTGCCCTTTTTATGATTTGCGTAATTTATTCGTGTAGCATAAATGCGTTAGTTTTGCGAGAAATGTAGTAAGTAACTTTTTAAACATTAAATAAAAATAAAATAATTAAGTAAAAGCTTTGTATATTAATCTTAATTAATCAAGACTATCCAATTACATTAAAAGAATAACATTTTACATATAACAGTTACATCTACTACGAATAAAGCATATGTGTTACATCAGCGCGCGAAAATTGTTTGCGCACTAAAAATATTATTGTTTTCCCAAACGCATCAAAATATATAACTTCAGTAATATTTCTTATCATGAATAATTATATAATTTGTACGTAATGTTCTAGAATACAATTTTCCAAGTATATTATTTTATACAACAAAGCTCAACGCGGAACTGTATTTGAAAAATTGATGGTTTTTCAAGTCATTAATTTAAAATGTACTAAAACCCTGCATGTACAGCTGACACGTTATTAATGAGGCTTTTAGGAGTACATTTCCAAGGTAAAACTGATTTAAAAATTTCATGCCTTTTGTCCTTTAAAAGCAATCTTTTAGACGACAAAATCAAAGAGTTTACCTCCTCCTGTTTCGTAAGGTTTAAAAGAATATTATTTATTCATGTTTTTCAACGAGAACTTTGCTACGAAACTTGACGGGAAAATTTCACCATTATATTTTAAATCAAGGAATAGTCTGCAGATTTAATTGCAGTTACGCGAATGAATTTACAAAGTGTTGAATAATTAAGAGACTTTTGTTATTTTAATAGCATTGCATCTCATTTGGGATGGTTAAGTATGAAATTTAATTTAAGATAAACTATGTACATGTATTTTCTACTTAACGTTTACAGCTACAAAAGTAGTATATTTACGCAACAACCAAGAAGGGGGTTACTATATCATCTATATCTACAGTTTAACATAATATTTCATCAGCAATCCATTACTGTCCCACTGCTGGGCACAGGTCTCTTCTAGAAATAACTAGAAAATGTTAATTCTTAAAAACTTTTCAAAGTCCAGATTTCTTTAATAGAGTTTGTATCACTATCTCATTTCTTCAATTCCCTTTAAGGAAATCTCTTCGAAGTTCGGAATTACTTTTTATTTTTTTATCTTTTTCCTCCGTGGACGCGGTAAGATTGAGTTTGTAAGAAGGATTAGAGGAACTGCAGGTAAAGCCTTAACAAGTCCAAGTATACTCGTACAGATTCGCAGAGAGATCTGTTGAACTTTTTCTTGGCTTGTAGAAAATCTTCCCAGGGTATGAGTACTTTGTACAGTGAACTAATTAAAGATTATCCTAGTTTAACTGGATATTTAATTTATTTAATTACTTTTCATACATTTTGTAACGAGTTTTTTATATAATATGAGTAATATAGAAGTAGCAAACGATCATGCAATCCATGTCCACAGACAACTGTTTATATCACCGGATATAATTGAAATCCTACCTAAGTTGGAATGCCTAGTATAAATATATTTCATTGCCACACACTTCGAATCGGATTGATACTAAATATTGCAGGTATCAGACAGAAATATACATATTGGTGGTGCCTCCGGAATCGAACCACAAGGGGCTTTACCACCTTATAATACATCAAAAGGGTGATTCTTTTACAAGAAGCAAAATCTAACAATCATTAAAAGATCATAAAAATCTTAAGTAGGTAACATTATCATCATCATCATCAACAACCCATCACTGTCCCACTGATGGGCACGGGTTTCCTCTCATAACGAGAAGGATTAGGCCATAGTCCAACGCGCTGGCCAAGTGCGTATTGGTTGACTTGACATACTTAGAGATTTTTTTTTAAATATATCTCTCAGATATGCAGATTTCCTCACGATATTTTCCTTCACCGTTTAGCAAATGATAATTATTTTCTAATACGTACGTAAGTAGGTAAAAAACAAGTTCAAATGTACCCGTGCAATTTTACCTCCTTCTGGTAAATCGGAACTTATTAAGATATATTTTTATTACAATTATTATTACTGATAAGGCCAGAGCAAGATGTGCTGCTTTTTCATTAAAATAGCAGAGATCAGAAAAATTAAAGGTGCCTCTTTTTATAGACGAAAGGAAATTTTCCAGCGCTGGAAATGAATAAAAATTAATTAGCGTTCGCGATCATTTATGATTTTCCGTTAAAAAGATATACTATCATATATAAAATTTTATAACAATTTTTTAAATTTAAGTTTTCGAGCTCGTTGGTGTAATTGTTATTAATGATGGTAACGAAATATATTTTTTCTATTAAAAGATATATCTAACGTTGTCTAGACACTGTGGAGCTAAATTTTCTAGCTGGTTCCTGACGTAAATTAATGATCGCGAAATAGAAGCGATTTTGCAACAAAATTTAATTAATTGAACGAGTAAAATGTTGTACGCAACAACAAGAAATTTCAGCCAGATGTTGAAATATACTCTGATAAATTTTCTTTTGCATACTGTACCCTTACCATGAGTTTTTACGCTTGGACAAATATGACTGTTTTGGTATTTGTTTACGTATTTGTCCATACAAATGCCAATCAGCGCCCCTAGCGGATTGTATCAAAACTATAGTGTCAGTAACGTAACATTAAATGTCTAAATTAACAAAATGGCGCTTTATGTTTTGTCTCTCTTTTTTGCGAACATGTGAGGCAGACAAAGACTTGAGCCCTTACTTATTGTTACGTTTACCCAGTCTACTGAAGCAAACGGAACAGAATAATGGATTGAGTAAACATAACATAAAATTGTGGGATGTTTTGGCAACTCATGGTAAGGGTACTGTATTCTATAATAATAGTGTAACGTGCAGATGATTATGTAACGGAAAAGAGATAACGCCATTTTTATTTTTAATACCTTTTATCTGTAAGAGACATTTAAATATTTTTGAATATTGACGATAATAATATTTATGTGTTCGTTTTTATGTTACTCAATGTACTGTGACCCAAAAATAGCTAATTTAAGAGGTCGAACAAGTTATATTTTAATTTCGAATATCATTTTTTATGTCTTATTTGATCATCCATAAGAAACTCTTCAACAAACCTCACACATACTGTCATAAAAAGTCAAAACCTACATTTAGACCATGCACATACATGTGTAAACCTACATTTTTGTAGCACATAACTAAAAACATACCAACGTTACTACATACAGATTTTATTCAATATTACTCAACAGAAACATTCTCTCGGAAGCGCGTTCCCGCAAAGCTAAAGTTTTCTCGTCACGTTTATGTGTCCAGCATTAAACAAGCCATAATAATTTTCTCATCCCCAATCCGTGGGTACGAATGTATCCCCGTTTATGATTCCGCATAATCCATATTAAATATTCCCTCTGATTTATAAAATAAGAATGATACAGAAATTTAGAAAGTATTGATGATGGATTTATTTGGTGTTTGACTTGACTTTATGTTTTCCTCATCGCATACTTGGAGCTTAAGTGTTTGTAATATCTATTCATCTAATCTAGTTATCCATTATAATTAGTTGGTCCTAGTATGCATGCGTCCTAAATTTTCGAAAAGAATTGTTTCTTATATTTTGGGTCACTGTAATATACAACATATCTCACCAACACGTAGTAATCGAGTATTAATAACGTAGTGGCATTCATATTTAAATTTTTCGGTTGGAACCATATTTATTTTAACATTACCAGTTAAATAGATTTCACGTGAATGTCCAGTCCAAATCAGCTAAGTCGATATTTGGAAATTACAGACAAACAATCAGTTTAATAATTACAACACATTAGAAGTCTATTCGATTCCTCCGTCAACGTCTATATATACCGCTCCAGTGCAAGTCGTAGCGCGTAGCACGTAGCCCGTAGCCGGCAGTTCACCAGCGCGGTCCGTAGGCGCCGGCCGTCGCGCCTCGCTCCAACTTCGCGCGTGTAGTTCCGATGGTGATACTGCGATCGCAAGTGTAGCCGCTGACGGCTGGGCGGAAAGTTTTGAGGGTATGAGGCAAGTTTCTTGGAAAATATTTTTGTTACTGTATTAGAATAGTTCGATTTAGTTATTTAAAAATTATATTACGCAAATTATTTGCAGACCCATCCGGTTATGTATACGTATTTCATGGATCATGGAATAAGCATCTTTTTAATTATAACGTATGTATTTTTTACTTTTACCTGTATATATATTGTTAAATAAATAAATAACTATCAATAACGGCCAATTTTGCGTAATTCTATACATTTTTAAAAATATCTATAATGTATCGTCCTTACTGTTCTATAAATATTTAGACTAGGAGGATAAAAAGTAACATAAAGACATTTGATTTTTTTTTCATTTTACTGCGAACACAGGTCTCATAAGGTCAAAAAAGAGCAATTTAAAAAAATTTAGAAAAGTGGAATCGGGTAATTCTTCCAAAAAATATTTATTTTTTGAACGATCAATACTAGCGAAACCATGGTCAAAAGACTAGATATACAATACACGCACATCGTAAGAACATGTTAAGTCAAACACTACAGCATAATAAATTAAGTAATTACTTTCATTGCCATGGATACCTATTATAGAATCAAAATGCCACCACCGAGATCTAAGTACTAAGTAGGAACGATGCTGTATGGGTTGTACCGCACCCTTTAAATCAGAGTATCTCTACGCAATTTTTATCATCTGTTCTAAGTCTCTGTACCTACTAAATCCATGGTTTTGTCTAGTATTAAGCATTCCTTCGGTGCATTTGGGTTATCAGTTTCGGACGGGCATGACGAAGAGTAATTTGACAGCTAAACCCTTTTCCGAATGGCTTTGAGCCCATCCGTAAAATTGAATTTGACAGATATTTCGTCGTAATACTAAATTTCATCGCGGAGAAATAATGTAGAACCTACAGATAAGTCCAAAAGTTATACAGAAAACCCACAGAATACAGCAGCACTTCACCCACGCTATACAACAGAAATAGATGCGGACATGGTGAAAGATCTAACCATTCAAACCAAAACTATTGATAATATTAAGTAAAAAGCCAACAAATTCATTCTTGAGACATCTGCTACGACGCGAAGACAGATATTAAAGTGCTGACGGCAGTAAACTTTAACGACCTAAAAATAAATTAAAGTTCCTTTTGACACATTTTTCATTGTATTCTATCTCACATTTTGAGTATACATATTTGTACGAAATCAATACAAATAAATGAAATTGTGTTGTTACTGACATTTTCTACAATTAGCGCGCAGGAATACTCAAGGGGGAATTTACGACTTAATGACATTCTATAAACTATTTCTGATGTTTGTCCATTCGTTCGGAGAGACTCATTTAAAAAGTGGCTAATTAAGTTTTGAAGGGATATTCACGCAAAGATAGATTATACATAGAGCGACATAATTACAAACTCTTAAACCGAAAGTGCAACTGGCTCAGGACAATATTGAAACTGCGCGCTGGATGAGTTTTTAACAGCACTCAAGTGCAATACGTTAGTGTTAATGTGCTAACACCTTTTTACAAGAACTTTACACATTGACGTACAAACCAAGGTCACGAAAACCAATACCTAACATTTTCCAATACGTGTTCGACTTTGAGAAATCCTGTACCTAATTACTTTTTATATCTCTGAAAAGTATATAATATAATTGCCAATTTATACCACTGTGAGGAAAAACTCGACTAGTTCTCGGGTAAACACAGTCGAGGTCAACTCGCCGCCTGTATCTGTCCCTACGGATGGAGGCACGAAATTGGTCTTCACACAAAAAATATTTGATTCTCGCTTATCTAGCTTACGAGAAAAGTTCAATGATATGATCCCTTCGCTGAAATCTGTTTACCGTGAATGATATATTATTTAGGACGAACGAGCGCCGCAGACGTAATTCATAGCGCGGGTCGAGAAATGGTCGCGGGTTCGATTTCTGGCCGGAACAAATTAATGTTAGTAATTCTTAAGATTCGTATCCTAAGGATTCATAGCGCTATTGCTGCTATGTGATGGTCGCGGATTTGATTTCTGGTGGGACCAAAAAAAATCTAGTTGATGAGTACGAATCCGCATGAAACCTTAACTAGAATGTGGAATACAGGATAGCTCGTTTTACATTTTAGGCCGCTGTATTTTTAGGGTCCCATGAAAAATGGATCACTTTCGTGTCCGTCCGTCTTATTTCCAAGCTTCTGAATGTAATGGAACAAACCATCCACCAACCAGAGAATCTTAACGAAAATACCAAATCTTACGTTTCTATAAAATATATGTAGAAACTACTAGCAACTACTTATTTATTATCTGTGACCTAAATATGCGGAATTATAATTTTCGAAAACTCTATTTTTTAATTTTATTTTATTTTCCACAGTTAGGATGTTGGAGTAACTAAATATTTCTATATTAGTACTTATTATCTGCCTTTTTATATGTCCCATAAAAACACCCCTTTCACAAAAAGAACAATCAAAAATCCCCGTTCCATCTTCAGCGTATCGAATATCCATTTTCCTTTTCGAAATCTATTTATAATTCATTGTTTCATTATATTTTAATAGCGCTTCATATAATAATGAATACATTAAAGCTTCATGTTATCTGATGCCAATTTGTTCTCAATTTCATAATTATTAAAATTTCTTCAATAACTTTTTTCTCGCGTAATAATTAAAGTTTTAATATAATGGTTTTTAACTTTCAAAGAGAGTGAATTGAAGCCTTTGGGGCAATAACGTTTTTAATCCAACTCTTTTAATACAACTTTCTGGAAAAAAGTACCGTATCTATTTCAGAAATATTTTATTTATTAACAGCGTAACAGGAACACGGTGCTTAAATTGCGGAAGTTTTAATTTAAATAAATTAACTATCTCTTAACTTTTACCGAGTTTGGCAGTAAAGTATCTAAATACTTGCATGGGGCGATATAATGTTGTTTCAAGCTTTACATTATGTTCCAATTATCAAATATTAGTACAAATGATAAATTAATCAAAATAGGAAAAAAAAAGTATCGCCTATTGAATTTGAATAATTATCAATAACTTATTAATATAATTTTAATGTATTTAACATATCACATACTGTTAAACGAATATGTCGAAGTTAACTGAATTTTATGGTCAGTGTGCGGGAGTCAAGAAACCGGTCAGACACACAACGGCTTCCGGGTTGAATCCCCGGCCTTCTAATCTAAATGATTTCTGTTCTGAATCTAGGTGTTTGTAAATTCGCCTTTGTGTCCATATCACCTACGACGAAGGGAATCCAAGTGCAGAGCTGTTAGAGTATAAAACCTCTTTTAGTACAAGGTCAATGCCAGTTATAAGAAACAGGAAATTGGAATAGGAAAGAATGATATTTCATATAATGAAATATGAATCGATTTTATCCACCGATATAATATATTAACGTTGGCATTAAGCCCAAGAGAGAATAAAGGGCGGATTATGAGTTGTCGTGGGCGTACAGTACACACGTATGATAGCTCAAAATATAAATAACACGGTACAGTTAACACCAAACTTAAATATTTTTTTAAGTGAGGCTTCCGAAATTCTAAAATACGTAAGTTATATGGGTCGATCATCTTAGTCTGAAGGTGGTAGAACCCTTTGTGGTTCGACTCCGTCGGCACCACCGCCACACCTATTTCTACCTAATAACAGCAGTGTTAGGCGCTGCTGTGTTCCGGTTTGAAGGGTGAGGTAAGGGAGACAGACTTTTCCGAGGCGTTCCAGCTTAGATGCGCCACAACCTCAGGAGGTTGCGGCGCATCTGTAGCCGACCTCAGGCAGGAAAATCTAATCCTATCTGGGGTTGATTACAGATGTCCATGGGCGTCAGTAGCCACTTACCATCAGATGGACTGCATGCTCGTTTTGCTACTCCTATATTATAAAAAAAAGACTTCAACAGTGACAACGCATGTGTAACTTCAGTTAGAATTCTCGTTCTATATGGAGTTGATTACAATATCCACAGGCAGGATTTAAATTAAAAAGTAACTGTAAGTAATATAAATTACAAATATGAAGACTTTTTTCTAGTTAGATATTCTCACCAACACAATCTACGAAAGCAAAGGTACAATGCGCGGATTTTCATTATCCCCTAGGGATTTTTCTCGGAATGAAAATTACCCTTTTTCGTCCCAGTAAACCGATGTCTGCCAAATTTCCTGATGATCGTTTGATTCGATAAGTGATAAATGCAAAAATCCAAACGCGCTATATTGTCTATGGATCTCTATTTTTAATAATAAAATAAAATAATAAAATAAAGGCCGTAAAATATTATATCAAAATAATAAACTATAATAATATTATTAAGGTGAATCTGTCAATCTGTCTGTGAATCTGATACGTAATACAAATTTTGATGGTGTTCTTTATTTTGTAGTAAAAGTATTTTATCATAATTATAGAAACATGGTAACACTGAGCTCGGGTGTCAAACACTTTTAATAAGTTTTTCGAGGTTTCATCTTAGTCCACATATTATCTATTAGAGGTATAATACAGGTGTGTATAGTCCGAGCCAATGCGATAGTCCACATTGAAGTTGTTGCGAGCAGGTGAAGTCATACAATTTACTATGGCGACGCGATTCATTTCTATATTCAGAGCGGACTAACAGTTTTACGCAGACTATACTAGTATAGCGGACATACTCCGTATGTCTACGGGTGGAAATGACCACGTAAAATCAGGTTGGCTACACACTTGTTTCGTTGTTTTATTACCCAAAAAGTATTCTAACAAATGTAAACACAAGTATTCTCCACTCATGAATATATTCATTATTCTGATTTTCTTTACGCTCAATTCACAAAATTTCGCTCAAATGATATTGAAATAGAAGTCAGCTTAGTAAATGCAATGAGTGTTGCTGCCAAACTGCTGTAGAAATTGAATTATAATACGCTCTCGTTGCATGTACGTTAACGAATGAGCATCTGATGTAATAAGAATCTTATGGGTCGGGAATAATGTTTTATAAGTAGTTTAAGGTTTTAAAATAGACAAATTGGAATGTATGTTTTTCAGAGACATTAATACTTTGAGATTAATAGATAACTGCAATCAGGTTTAGAATAATAAGAATGAAAAATTAAAATACTAATTTCCTATTGATATAATTTCACTAGGTAATTAGTATTTTAAATTACACTATTTTTGTTTTTGTTGTATCGTCGTGCTTCGAGCTTAATGGGCAATACCATGACAGCTTATAACAAGCTTTTGATAATAAGTCATGAACGAAAATTTCATAAACACCCCTTATTTACCCCTAAATAAGATTTCTACATGGACAGAAACAACTATGCTACGTTTTAAATACTTCGGTAAAATTGTCCCCACGCAGGATATTATTAATTGATATAATTGTAAATTTACAGAAATAAATATTTTTTTATAATATAGGAGTAGCAGACGAGCATGCAGTCCACCTGATGGTATGTGGCTACTGCCACCCATAGACATTTGTAATCAACCCCATAGGATTAGATATTCCTACCTGAGGTCGGCCACAGATGCGCCGCTAACCCTCAGGACTAAGCTCGAAAGCCTCGGAAAAGTCTGTCTCCCTTACTACACCCTTCAAAACGGAACACAGCAGCGCCAAACACTGCTGTTATTAGGTAGAAATAGGTGTGGCGGTGGTGCCGCCGGAGTCAAACCACGAAAGGTTCTACCACCTTCATTATATGTATTATATGTACACCATCATTTTACAATTTCTTCAGAGTGTAGGCATGAAATTATCCTCATTAATGCATTTACCGCGTATAATCCCGCCATTTGTACTGTTTGTTCTGCGAATGAGTTGGTAAATATCCCAAATCGTAATTTGGCACTCAATTTTGCTTAAGTAAGCTTAATGGGCTGATCTCAAGTGAAACAATTATTAGCATTTTCATTCATTAGCATTTTTTGTGCTACAAATTAAGTACCTACATATTAAGTACCTACTTATTAAGTACCTACTTTTTAACAGCCTTTGCATTTTTTACAAATATACACAAATGTAAAACAAAATAATATAATTCTATAAACTTAACTTTGAAAATTTGTTTCTAGAAAAATGTAATTCTTAGCTCATCTAAGTAGAAGTTATAATTACGGACTTCATTGTCTAATATTTATATTAAACTAACTGACCCGGCAAACGTTATGTTGCCACATAAATAAAAAAAGTTAAGTGTGAACAACCCTTATCTTTTAGGGGTATGAAAAATAGATAGTAGGCGATTCTCAGACGTACTGAATATGCATATAAAATTTTGTGAAAATGGGTATAGCCGTTTCGGAGGAGTATGGTAAATAACATTGTGAAACGAGAATTTTATATATAAGATTATAATACCTACTTTTCGAGCAAATGTTAAAAGACAGTGCTTTAAACAATACTTGTACAAATGGGAAAAAGTTGAAATAAATGGTAAGCCATTTGTTCAGGAGCTGAAGAAACCTCGAGGCAATGATCTGCTATAAGGGAAGAATTCTTTTCGTTACCATTCGTTTCTAAAATCTATCATTGTACAAAGAATGAGTCTTATATATCATGGAGTTTCTAGAGCCGTTTTTTATCGATAGTAAATACTCTTTAGAAAATGGTAGAAATGGTACTATGAGGTAGCAGTGATAGCCTAGTGGCTCAGAAACTCGGCCTCTCGATCGAGGGGTCCTAGGTTCAAATCCCAGGCACGCATCTCTGATTTTTCAAAGTTATGTGCGTATTATAAATTAATGATCACTTGCTAAACGGTGAACATCGTGAGAAAACCTGCATACCTGAGAGATTTATAATAAAAAATCTCAAACGTACGTGAAGTCTACCAATACGCACTTGACCAGCGCGGTGGACTATGGCCTAATCCTTCTCATTATGAGAGGAGACCTGGGTCCAGCAGTGGGACAGTAATAGTTCGATGATGATGGTACTATGATTAAGAGCTATTGTTTTAATTGTAACACTGATTGAAATACTTAAAATACCTTACATAACATTACAACATTAACAAATATCGTCTACCAAGCACTTAATTCTGTAGGTTTATTCTTCTTAGAGCAAGACAGTACGGCGGACGACGGACGGATATCTTTTGAACATCACAAAATATCACAATAGAATTATTTCCTTGTATTAAACCTTTTAAAACGTTGTTTTAACCCAACTGTGAATGTAAAAGTGGTAATGATTTTTCAAGCATATATGTATGTACATGGAACAGAGAAACAAGTGTATGTACGTATGAAAGGCTTGACGGATTTCAACATATCGATACCTTAATTCGCAAATCAGCCAACTCCATTTTTTGTCAAAATATTGTTTTTATTTATTTTCATAATAAATGGCGTTGAACGAAATCAAAATAAATAAGAAACATTTTGAAAAAAGTGGAGTTGGCTGATATGGGGTTATTGGATTCGCCTTAATTATGGAAAAGTGGAAAAGTGGCTATAGTGCTTAACTTTTCAGTATATTATTTCAAGGAGTCATTTTGTCTTTACACTAATTATTAGTTGATATCCCACAACTAGGCATCTGTCCAGGTTAATCTGGCGAAAACTCCACCACGCTACATTCCAGTTTGCACTGTTTACTGCGAAGGAATTAAGGCCACGTGTAGGTGCAGGTAACATTCATTCAATATTGGTGTTTGCGAAATTGGTCGTATGTCAACGTAACCACACTAGAGGGCGCTTAGTTAGCTCAGTGTCAGTATTATTCCGAGACCTCATTCCTTACCTCAAATTTCGTTTAATTAAAACTTTTGATTGTATGAACACGTATAACGCGTTTGTTAACGTTTCTGCGTTAATTAGTGTCTTAATTTCCAGCAAATTGTCAATATTAATGAGCTTGTGTTTTGATATTACGTACCTACTATTATAATTTAACTCAACTATCTGTGTATTAATGGCTTTACTACTGTTCTCTCAACTTTATTACTGTTACTCAAAGCAATAAATTAATCTAAGTAAATTCACCTATTGCTTTATTGTATTAATGTTTTAAATGTTTTTTATCTTTTTACCCATCTGCGGGACGTAATGATTTTTGAGCGCATATGCATACGTATGTATGTTAGCATGTAAATGAGATTAAATTGCTAATGTAATAATAAACATAAGTTATTTTAAAGTAGTCCTCGATTTTGTATTTACAATAGTTCTCTACATGATAATGTTGCCTAAAACATTAGGCAAATTTGTTTCATCTTATTCATTTTATGTTAAAGGCTTGTGTGCATGGGTTATGACTTTGGATTGCTGTGTTTTCATCTATCCTTGTTATATCAAAAAGTCAAAATGTCAATACCAAATATGTTGATAGGGCGCTAGTAATATGTTCGCTCAGAGGTTTTTTATGCGAAGGGTCTAACAGGATATACTTTACCATCTTTTTGCCACATATTTCAAGTCAACGACACTTTTTTAGACATTCTTATGGATTTGACAAATGTCTTTCAATTTTTTCCTTAAAACGGCCTGCATTATTATTGATAGTGCCAATATATTACGAGATATATTGGCACGATTAGCATAAAGATGGGAATCTTTCATTTCTTTCATTCTATGTTACAGATAAAAGAGAAACAACGAATTAAATACGAGTGCTATAAGGTACTTTATAAAATAGTAGGTATTGTAAAAATATAATCAATACATTACAATCCGCCGAAAATATTTTATAAACACGTAGTTTTTACACAATTTGATTTATTGCTCAGTCTTATCAGAAACTATAGACATGAAGTAATTAATATACACACCATGACAAGATAATATTCATTATTTGAAATTTATAATTACATTTTCATATTGAGTTAACAAATTAAAAAAAAATGTTAAGAGAGTGACTTAGTTTCTTACTAAGTAAACAGCTCTCTTACCAACGAACTTATCTAGCTCTTTTCATACAAAACTATTTCCTTATAACTTATACGTACAACTATTATTGCAACACTACTCCATGAACCCAGTACTTAAGACTCTAGTAAATAAATACTAATAAAACTTGGCTCTGATACTATTTGGCCTCATTCCACCTGAACAAATATGTCGGCAATAAACGTAACGCTACAAAGTTGTTATGATTTGTTTCTCCACTACTTATCATGTTGCTGGAAATTGTTAGAAATAAAAGACGAATTTGACCGGAATACTTTTTGAAAGAAATTAGGATTCGTGTGAACAAAATCACTTTTATTTCACAAACAATATAAATATACAATATAAATTTACAGGTGGTCGAGCTCTTTGTGATTCGACTCCGGCGGTATCACCGCTACACCTATTTCTACCTAATAACAGCAGTGTTAAACGCTGCTGTATTGTTGGGTGTGGTAAAGGTGACATACTTTTCCGAGGCATTCCAGCCTAGTCCCCTGGTAGTGACGCATCTGTCACCGATTTCAGGTAGGAATCTATCCAATCTGGGGTAGATTACAGATGTCCATGTGCGGCAATAGCCACTAACGATCAAGTGGACTGCGTGCTCGTATGCTGACCCCATACTATAAAAAAAAATGTGAGCCGTCACGGGACGCCTGGCAGATGTGAAACATCGACATTATTTTGTAAAAGTAATATGCAGAAAAGAACATATTGTGATAGGAACTAAATATGTCATAATGATAAAATAAAATATTACGATTTTTTTCCAGATAACGATGACTATTTATTGAATAAACATTTATTTTCATTAAATACAAAAATTTACGAATTTATTTCAAATCGTGACTACTTAATTCGTTTAATCAGTGACTTCGGTAATAGTTTGTGCATGGCGACGCGTCGCCACACCGTTCACACTACTGCATATAGACTGTATATATATACCATCGTATAGCGTGGCCACGGCATGCGTCGCCACGCCAGAAATCGGTTTTACGTGCGGCTATAGATGTTTCACATCAAAAATATGTTATTAAAATATACAGAAAAAAATAAATTGGCTCCAATATATTAGTAAACTCAAGAATCTTAGCTAGTTATTTCAATATATTACTAAAATCGTAAATTATAAGTATCAATAATGAATGTTTCACAATAAATGCCACTATGATTAGAAAAATTAATTAATTTTTTAATGTTCATATTTATAACAAATAAGAAAAAACTTTCGTGCGCTGCACGCCATCAGCTGATTTTGAAATACAATTCTGTCAGTCTTAATAAATTTATTCTCTGAGAAGAATGACATTAAAATTAATTAATAATTTAAAAACATGGTATGCAATGATTTTTATGTCAATTTTAATCTACCAAGATAGTAGATTTTACATTTGCTGGCGCTCAAAACACACCAAATATACGCGTGCTTAATGCACAAATAAATGCATACTTTAATTATAAAAAAATAATTAACTTACTGATGACTTGATGGTGTGTCATAGTGTGATTTTGCTTTATTTGCAGAAGGCTGATCACTTTCACTCTCTAAATTATCACGGTCAGACATTTTATTATCAGAAAAATAAGCGGGCAATACTTAAAACATACAAAATACGTCAAGTGGTGTAAAACGAGTTAAAACGACTCCAGTCGCTCTCGCGCGGCGTAGTAATACACACGAATGTCACTGAACACGTTAAACGTCATTATTTTGAATTTTAAGCCTCAAAATGCCTTCTTGTGCAATGCATAAATGCAAAAATTATGCTCGAAAAAGAAACAAGATTCATGGAATCACCTATCACACGTAAATGAAGAGAAATTATTAAATTTTGTTTATTTTTCGTGTTCGATCCGCCATGACTACATGAGTAACCAGAAAGAGACAAAGTATGTTTTTGTCAATGAAAGTGATAAAGACGCAAAATGCATGACCATGCATTTTGCGTCTTTATCACTTTCATTGACAAAAACTTTCATTGATTGAATTGAACTGTCATAGATCAATGAAAAAATTTTCATTGATCTATGACCATAGATCAACAGAACAGAAGTGACATTTTATTGAAGCTCACGATGTTCATACGTGTATGTTATAGTTTAAGATCCCACTGCTTAATTTTTATATTAGTGTGTTTTAGTCAAAGTATAACTTTTTATAGTTTATTTTAATAAAATAAAATCGATATATGGGAAATTCTGTATCCTAATCTCTAAATTTTCTTCGATATCTGTGGTAAATAATAAAAAATATTACCATAAAATTTATATAGGATAGTATACGGTATTTTAAAATTTCTTTAATTGAATAAATTAACCTAAACATAATTTAATAAACAATCTTTGTATAGCCAGAAATTAATCCTCAAAAAGACCACGGTAAGATTATATAAAATTCGCATGTCACGATGTTAGTTACTGTACTCCTGCGAAACGCTCTTACTGATTTTCATCAAAATTTATATGCATATTCAGTAAGTCTGAGAATTGGCTACTATCTATCTATTTTTCATATCTCTTAAGTGATAAGGGTTGTTCACCCTTAACATTTTTTTTATTTATATGGCAACACAATGTTTGCTGGGTCAGCTAGTACATTTATAAAATGTACACAACTTTGCAATTAATGGTCGTGTGTAAAATAAAACTGAAAATAATAAACATAAATTAGTAAAGATACTTCGCCGCCTTGAAATTGAATGAAGCCACAAACGGCTTATTAGTAAGTTTTTTTTGAATTCTTGACAAAGAAAAACATTTTTAGAGAAAATTTACAAATAAATAACTAATACTGCGTAATTTACATAATAGATAAATAATTATTTCAAATATTTTAGGGACATTTTAGCACGGAGACGTGGCAAAACTTTTTTACGCAACTATTTCAATTCTCAAAACTGGGTACATTTTCTTGTTAGGAGTGAGTAATCTTTACTAATATACGATGATAAATATAAACAATTTTTAAATCGTATATTTTAAACCAGTCGATACATCTGTATAGATACATTCTTTCATCAAATTATATATTTATATAATAATAATTTATTTAGTTAAACTGTACTATAACATTTCTACGTAAACGATGTACTAAAACTATTATCGACAGTTCTGGACATTTTTTACCTTCTGTTCCATTATTTCATTGTCTTTGACAAGCATGAGTATCAATGAGAAATATACGTCCATACGTCCCGTTTTTAACGGGACAGTCCCTTTTTTCGATGCTTCGTGCCGTTGTCTCCGAAATGAACCGTTGCCATTGTCAATTAAGTAACAGTAAATATTATAATTGTGAAAAAAACATGGGGTGCTCCATTTATCAGTTTTCATAAAGCGCCCCACATTTTTTGCACAATTATACTATTTACTTTTCCTTAAATGATTCCTAGATTGAAAATTATTTTCTACTTTTTAGTTAATTTTATCATAAAAGCGTGTTTTTTATTATTTCTAACTATATTTTTTCAAGTAAAAAGTATTTGACATAAAAAAATCGATGTCCCGTTTTGACTGAAGTAATCATTGGTCACTATATTCCATGGTCAATATTTACGTTTGCGTACACTTGAAACGCAAGGTCAAACACTAGTTGTCTTTTTTTATCACATTGTTCTAATAGCTCTGTCCCTTATAGAACATTTGTCTATGTAGTTAAAGGTAATCGTCGCCACGCCAGAAATCTTTTTTACGTGCGGCTATAGATGTTTCACATCAAAAAATTGACCCCTATACTATGAAAAACACAACGACTTCATTTTGCTAAGTCTCCATTTTGAAGTGGTTTATCTAGACCATTTAGTTGAGCGACAGTAAAGCCGTTGATTAATCGGATTTTTATGCCGCTTTTAGGATAGTTTAGTTACAGTAGGTTTAGTTGTGTAAGTCACAAGCATTCTTTGACAAATTAAACACACCCTTGCCTTCATCTCGATTGTAGCCAAAAAATAGACGATGAATTTTACATTTTAGGCTAGAAAATATACAGTAAATCCACAATGATTGCCTAATCTAAATACCAACCCCGAATTAGTTTACGCACATTGCTTAATCTTATAAAATGGGTTGAACCCCAGGCTTAGACCGCTCTTAGTGCCTAAATATGTATCCATAACCGTAACGATAATGTGCCAATTTGAATTTTTTTCAACATACTTATACATGTAGTATCTCCATAACAATGGCCGAAATAAAAATATAACTGCCTAGGTTTCGCTTCACATACTTTTCTGAGACGTTCCAGCTTAGTCCTCAGCGGCGCGTCTGTGGTTGACCTCAGGTAGGAATATCTAATCCTATCTGGTCGATTACAGATGTTTATGGGCGGCAGTAGCCACTTACCATCAGGGGGACCGCATGTTCTATATTTAAAAAAAACGTGGAGGAAAGTTATATTACCTAATTGAAACTTCATTTAAAATAATAAATCCTATGTCACTGTACTAATAAAAATTAAGACGGTTGAGTAAACCTAGACTCCGCATATTGAATTTGCAAAATTGAGTGCCTACAATACCAATATCCACAACTGTGACTGACAAATATAAGTTTGTTAAACAAACGAATATCTACATAATAATAATCCAAAAACAAACGAGCACGAAAATATGATATTTGGGACCACTATCCCACATTTATATTACCCTATTAAGCCTCCTTATCACAAGCCTTTACTACGGATTTTTGGATTTTGCGCTGAAAACATTAGCGCATGATATATTCGGGGACACGTTAATGAAAGGGCTAAGTAGCCCTAACTAATATAATAATTTATTAGGTTATCCTATATCCTTACGTAATGGTGGAATAATTTAGGACGACATTAAGTACGAAGCATTTTGTGGTCCTAAGTGTATAATTAGAAACTATAATATGTAATTGTAGTTTAACAGTAGAGACGCTTGAAAAATCATTTGTTTTTTCAAATAATTTGTTGTGTCAACTGCCTTACTACTTGAAACCAGAACAGCGCCGATACTGCTGTAAGGCTGAAATAGGTCTAAATGCCGTCTAACTCTAGTCACATGGAGTTTTAGTACTTATAATAATTCTATTTAATCCTATAACTTGAAACGAAAACAATATATGTGTGTACATTTGGAACTTTCTTAGTTCTCAAGATTGGCCAACGCATCTGTGATCGATTCAGTTTAAAGCTGTTTTACATATATAGAGTTCTATCTATATTTTCTATGAGAGACTGCAAACTTATTCGCTACCCCAAAATAAAAAAAAAACCTAAAATTTTGTAGCGAATATAAAGAGAACAAGACATTCCGCGAACATAATAAAGAAGTATGAAATGAAATGAAATACACAATTTTCTATTTAATAATGGGTATAATCCGTCTTTAAAACGCATTGTTAGAAACCTCAAAAGAGACCAATGACCCAGTCATTTGCTTCGGAAAATAGCCACTCAAAGGAAGCAGGACCAATAGATGACTACGCATAATCCTTGTAAAGATTTATTTTCCATTAACAGTATATATTTCATGTTACAGAAGTAGAAAATAGGCGTTCATTCGTCATTTTAAGTGCCCCATACCCCATGCTTCGATATAATAGATGGAATATTTGGAGTTTAGAAAATACGAGTACATCGGGTCTTGCATTACCCCATTTCAGACAAGAGCACAGCGATATCAAAGAGTTTAAGGAAAGACATAGAAACGTCGTTATCAACATCAAAAAACTTAATATGTAATAATCATTATTATTAAGTTAATCTCTAATAGCAAGAGTATGTATTTATTAAACCCTATTTAGTTATTTGGACAATAAATTCATAAGTCATTAATTTAAATGCCAATTGCTCTGAAATAAAAAAAATAGTTTAATCGACCATATTGCGAAGCACTGCTTTACACATATTTCTTATTATTATTAAAACTACGCTACAAAACTAAACAAGTAGAGCCAAAAATATCACCATTAAAGTAATATCACTGCCCTATTATAGGCACATAGTATCATGTGGCGTCTAATGTTTCCATTAGTTAACGACACGAAAATCTTACACGGCCCTCGTAAAATTAATCCTTTTGTGCTTACGTCATATACTGACGGGTTATGTGGAGATGTTCTTTATTTTTCATGTAAATGAAGTAAGAACTGCTGCTTGTAAGGTCAGTAAAACTCTTTGATTATAAGGGAGCTGCCGCCATACCTACTCCTCGGTATAGATGCCTTATATCACAACTAGCTGTATCATATGTTCTGGATTGTAAAGTGCCGTTAAAAATATTCACTTTTACGAAGTTATATATCAATCCATAGTAGCTAGTTCAATTGTTGACGTCAGGTATGAAGTGTTTCTAATTGTATAGAGTTGGTTCAGTATTAAGAAATCGTGAATTGAAAATTGTATTGAACCCCAAAAAGACGTCTATGCCAATGACCAACAGAGTTTTAATAACACCGATAAATTAATTTAGGCTATTTAAGTTTCTTATTTTTAATTAACATATTACAAAAGTGAAACATGACGTATATTTGACGAAAATCAGAGTGGCGGTGCCGCTTGTTTTATGCTAATATTTCTGAAGAGCTCCAGTTTCAAATCTAGGTTACCTGCATTTTAAAGATGACTTTGAAACTTTTATAACGATGGTATTCTATGTGGAGACATAAAAATGTAATGTAAAGTTCAGACAATTGAAATGGGAGATAGATAAAGAAAATATTGCATAATTCGATTGAAGTCAAATATTATTTATAGATCACGGAAGAATACGAGGTAAAATTCCAACAGTTTACAATCATAAAGAAAAATAACATTGGTTTAATTCATTGATTGACACATCAAAATCGATTGTATTAAACATTAGAATAACTTAAATATAATATGTGTATATTAATCTCCATTATAATGTATAGGGTGTGTATATAGGATGTCGTCAAAAGCAAATCTCGAAATTTATCCATTTTTACACGCTTTTTATTAGCTTCACCTGTATGTTTGTATGTTTGTAACCAACTTCTTTGGGCGCGATTTTGACCCACTTTAAACGGCCAGATTTCGTTCAAACTTTGTAGATTTATTTCACAATTATACTATTTACTGTTCCTTAATTGATTCCTAGATTCATTTAGATTTTCTACTTTTTAGTTAATTTTATCATAAAAGCGTGTTTTTTAGTTTTTTGAACTATATTTATTTACGTGCATTTGTATGTTATAAATAGTTATATGTAGACATTGTCGTGACAGAATAAAATATTTTTCAATGCTTTCACAGACACGACCATGTCTGTGCGATTTTGTCTAATACGACACGTTGTGTGACTGTAGATATAAATGGAGCCTTATTATTTGACGACCCGCGTGGCGGAGCGGTCACCATACCGGTCTGACGCGCAAAGGGTTCCGGGTTCGATCGCCGGCCAGACAGATATCTGAATGATGAATTTAGGATAGTTCTGGGTCTGGGTGTTTGTGTTTTCTTCTTTGTGTGTGTCCATGGCCCCCACGATACAGGGAATCCTAGTGTGGGACTATATAGAAAGCGTTTATATTGCTCTTAGGACAGTCGAAAACTCCCCTATCTTCCAACTCGACATTCCTTGAGACACCCGATATAATATAAGTACGAAGTATCATTTCCGATACAAGGAACTTTACTTAAAGATGAGATTGAAAAACTTCCGGGCGAGTTTTATCTCTTTCCGAGATAACTTTTTAAGGGATGACCTCATTTTTGGAATGTTGTGATCTCATACGATATAATATCGCACGGTGATATTATGTTCTTGCGACATTTTATTGCCAAAATAAAAGTTAAACTGGCCGAAATGGCCGACTTAAATTTTGTTAATTAATATTTCTTTGCTATTGTAAAAGTAAATTAGTTTGTGGAAATCTTGTGAGTATGAAACATAAAAGTATGAATACACTTTTATTAGAGAAAGAAAGATAAAAGAATTTTACGACAATGTAAAAAATTATTTAAATATTTATTTAAGTATTCAAACTTTAAATACTCAAGCGGAGACAGTTCTTTCAACCGTCAAGACATTTAATAAATGTAAGATGGCTTATTCGGCAGACAGGATGTGTAATTTATATTGTATTTGAAAAAAAAAAAGACAACTGTCATTGAAAAGACCGATATATTTTATTAAAATTTAAATATATGTAAATTATATAATTATGATGGTCCTTTAATAGTGTAAACGCAGTAGAAAGGCATTTATATATTTTAATATATAAATTCGAATGATATATGTGTTATTTTGTGAATTTCTTGTGCAATCGAAGAAATACATATTGACAGTATTACTGTCAGTTGGATCAGTAATTTATAAAATAATAAACAATAAATAAAACGTTATTGAGATCTTTCAATAACCAAATCGCAGTAAAGAAGGTCTTAAAATATATACATAACTACAAGACGGTACAATGGGAAGAATGATGATGTTCTTTGATATAATAAAGAATTAAAATTATGACATACATCCTAGCAACTCAAGAAATAATTTACAACAAACATTGTCAAACTAATGTCTTTGATTGTTTATATATTTTTCAGTGAAGTGATATTTTTCCGTGTTTATATTTTTAAAGTAATATTTCATTGTTTTTGTACATTCTATAGCTTAAAAGTTGTTGATGCTTGCAGGTCACATACCAAGCGCAGGTACATGTAGCCAGACCAGCAATGTTGCCTTAGTTCAGTGTAATTTATGCTCCCAGCCACGTTTTTTCAAAGGTACCAGGGGGTTGAACATACATATCGGTAAGATACATAGAGATGTGTCTTGTCGAGATGATTGTTCGACTCCCCAGCACCCACCATCTATTCCAAATTCTTGTCCTATCTCATCTAGTCAATCATTTTCAGATACATTAAGTTTTTTTAAGAATAACGTAGCAGTGGTAAAACGAATACCCAGGGGTGCTCGTGTTACTGTTGCTACTAGTCTTTCTCACACCATTCGGAATGTTATTTCACAAAATTCAATTGAAAGCTGGGAGCATTTATTAACTTTCGCCTATTTCAAATTACATGCTAAAAAAGATGGTAGTAAATCTCTGACCAAAATTATAAAATCAAATTGTAATAGCCCTACATCTTTCGATATTTTATCAAAACAAAATTTTTCTTTCAGGAACATATATAGGAAAATTGAAAATAAAGTTAACGATGGCGATATAAAAGGTGCCGCAGCTTTACTTTTTTCGAATGACACCATCGCTCCGGACTCTCAAGATACTATTTTGGCGCTTAGGGAAAAACATCCGTCAGCTCCATTATCACTTCAACTCCCGGATCCACCACTAGCTAATGACAACTCTCTACAAGTAAATTCAAAAGAAGTTTTATCAGCGATAATGTCGTTCAGAAATGGCTCTGCTGGAGGTTTAGATGGTCTTTCACCACAACACATAAAAGACCTAACATGTGGTTCAACAGGCGAGGCTGGCAGAGCCTTACTGGAGGACATTACTCGTCTAATTAACTTTATGCTAGAAGGAAAAATTAACAATAACATTACTGCCACCTTATATGGTGCAAATATTTGTGCATTGCAAAAAAAGGTGGCGGTATTAGACCTATTGCTGTGGGCTGCACTATTCGTCGCCTTGCTTCCAAAGTTTGCTGTAAATGTATAGCCCATACTATAAATGAAAAATGTGTACCAATACAACTCGGCTTTGGAAGCAAGGGTGGCTGTGAGGCTGCAGTCCACGCAACACGGACCTTTTTACAAAATAACGGAGGGGAAGTGTTATTGAAGCTTGACATAAAAAATGCTTTTAATTCGGTTAATAGGGGAACCCTGCTACAAGAAATTAAAAATAATGTTCCATCTATTTACAAATATATTTGGCAATGTTATAGTTCCCCATCAAAATTAATGTATCGCAATCATTCCATTTTGTCTTCCGTCGGTTGCCAGCAGGGTGATCCCCTTGGGCCGGCCATCTTTAGTCTAGCTATTCATCCTATCATATCACAGTTAAATTCTAAATTAAACATATGGTATTTGGATGATGGTACACTGGGTGGTGAAGTGAGTTCGGTCCTAAATGATTTAGAATATTTAATTACCAATCTGAAAGAAATTGGTCTTGACCTAAATTTTTCGAAGTGTGAATTATTTATAAATTCTGATAAATCACCAGAAGAAAAAAACGAAATTCTTGAAAAGTTTAACGTTTTGGCTCCTAACATAAAGAATCTGGATAAGAACTCTCTTCACCTACTCGGTGCACCTGTGTTTGAAGATTCCATTAATTCATTTACTCAAAATCAAGTTAAAAAATTTAATAATGTTTCAGACAGATTATTTAATATAAATTCCCATATGGCATTATTTATTATTCGGAATTGTCTTTTTGCTCCAAAATTTATTTATTTTCTTAGATGCAGTCCCTTTTTTAGGTTTATTAACATTTTAAATGAAATTGACTCCATCATCCATAAAACATTAGCAACCTTATTTAATTGCCAAATTTCGGACCGCGCTTGGACCCAAGCCTCATTACCTATTAGGTACGGAGGTTTGGGAGTACGTAAAATTTCTAGTGTTTCCCTCCCAGCATTTTTGTCTTCGACTCATAGTACGCAAGACCTCGTTTCGAAAATATTATCAAAATCCCTAATGAACTGCGACGTTGCGTACATGAGTGAAGCCAAATCTGCTTGGGTAATGGCCTGCCCAAATCAAAATTTTCCAAAACTATTAAATGTTCAAAAATTATGGGACGAGCCTCTCTGTAAATTAACATATGAATTACTTTTAAATACTTCAGATGATATTACAGAGCGGGCTCGTCTTTTAGCAGTATCTGAACGAGAGTCCGGTTACTGGCTACAGGCTCTTCCATCAAGCCACATAGGGACTCTTTTGGATAATTCCACTTTGTCCCTATGTTTGTGCCTTCGTCTTGGCTTAAAAATCAATGAGCCACATCGTTGTGTCTGCGGAGAAGGTGTCGATCAATCTGGTCATCACGGTCTGTCGTGTCAACGCAGTGCCGGCCGTATGTCGCGCCACGCATGCATCAACGATGTCATCCGTCGGGCTCTTGTCACCATCAACGTACCGGCTACCTTGGAGCCGAACGGTATAGTGCGTGATGATGGCAAGCGGCCAGATGGTTTGACACTCGTTCCCTGGAAACAGGGGAGGTCCTTGGTATGGGATGGTACATGTGTTGACACCATGGCACCGTCTCATATTCGGGCGACCTCGATGCGTGCTGGCGCGGCGGCCGAATCTGCGGAGGCTGTGAAGCGGCGCAAATATGCTGCTATTTCACAGAATTATATATTTGTGCCCTTCGCAGTTGAGACGATGGGACCGTGGGGACCAGAAGCGAAGCAATTTTATAAAGAATTGTCTTCGCGCTTGATTGAGACCTCTGGTGACCCAAGAGCTGGAGCTTACCTCGGTCAACAAATAAGTTTGGCCATACAACGAGGTAATGCTGCTAGTGTCTTGGGTACACTACCGCGGGGCAGCGATCTGGCTCATTTATTTTATTTATTATAGTTTTAGTTATTTTTTTGATTACTGTAAATATTTTTATTTCTATTTGATTTATATTCGTATATCCTTAAACGCATTTGCATAAAACAAATAGGGCACATCGAGGGCTCTAGGTCAACGTCACTTAACGTCACAAAATAAAGCGTAATGTGACGAACGACCACGATTCGTGACGTCACGAGCTAAGCCGCTTACATCAGCTGAACGCATGCTATGGAATATAATAAATGACGCGAGTGCCGCGCGCTACTCTAAACTACTGATAAAAGTTTATAGGTTTTTTTTAAATAATATGAGAGTAGTAGATAATCATGTAGTCCTCCTAATGATGGCAAGTGGCTACTGCCGCCCATCAACATCTGTAACTAACCCCAGATAGGATTAGATTTCTACCTGAGGTCGGCCACTGAAGTGCCGCTATCCCCGAGGACTAAGCTGGAACACCTCGGAAAAGTATGTCTCCCTTACCACATCCTTCAAACCATAACACAACAGCGCTTAACACTGCTGTTAGAAATAGGTGTGGCGGTGGTGACGCCGGAGTCAAACCACAAAGGATTCTACCAACTTTAAGAATAAGATTAGAATCCAGAATCAAGGCGCTTAATTTTACGATGACTGCAGGTTATCAGTAAATACTTTCAAACACCTTTTGTATGATACTTCTTATTTTAAATATTAAAAGTTTACAATGCTTCGTGGTTCCTACCATTTCCCTATATAGGTTACTATACTCTGAGTACCACTGTTTCTACTTCATGGGGTAATGATGTTCCTGTTCTCGGGTTTGAAGTTGTGGTGAGGCAAAAATTCGGTCATAGCATGACAACTTAGTCCTCGGTAGCATAAACAAATCTGTGATCTGCTATAGATGGGACTCCAGTCTTATTTGAAATATGTCTAATGTTTATGGGTTTCACTGACTATTAATATCAGGTGAACTGTACGGTCGTTTGCTGCTTCTGTTATGTAAAAATAAGGGTAATATATCAGCTAAATGGGCCATGTATCTTCAATCCATTACTCATTGTTGTGCTCATGTATTATATAACAGACTTTACACACGTATGAAAGCATTGTGGAAAACTCCCAGACAAGTAGGCTTCTATACAATGTTTTCCTTTACTGTAAAAGCAAGCAAATCAGTAATTAATTTGTACGTACATCATAATGCTTGTGATAGCCTAGTGGTTAAGAAACTCGGCCTCTCGATCGAGGGTCCGAGGTTGAAATCCCAGGCTCCTCCCAACCTCTGATTTTCAAAGTTATGTGCGTATTAGAAATTAATTATCACTTGCTAAACGGTGAAGGAAAACATCGTGAGGAAACCTGTATACCTGAGAGATTTAAAAAAATATCTCAAAGGTATGTGAAGTCTACCAATATGCACTTGGCCAGCGCGGTGGACTATGGCCTAATCCTTCTTATTATGAGAGGAGACCCGGGCCCACCAGTGGGACAGTAATGGGTTGTTGATGATGACGTACATCTATATTATCGAATACTCAGGGGTGTGTTCCTGATTTGAACCTGCACTTCCAGTCGATGGTCGATATTCATATGAGTATGATCATATGAGTGATAGCTTAGTGATTGAAACTCGGTCTCTCAAACGAACAGTCAGAGATTCGACGTATTAGAATTTTTTTTATTATTTGATATAACTCACTCTACTTTTGAAAAACAGAATACGGCAGTGGAAAAAATTATAAAGTAGAATAGGCTTTTTATCATTTCAGTATTCTTATTTATTATTTACCAATACTTCAATAAAGACATTCAGACAATTTCTTATAAATAGCGACTTACTAATACCGATATAGCGCCGAAAAACTTTTTATCTCTCATTTGATTTAGTGCGAAATTACGAACACGAAACCTGCCAAATAAGAAGTAGTGTCAGAATTGCTGCGTAAGATATAGCAAGTTACCCCAAATCTACTTTTATGAGTCCTATACATTTATAGCTCTCACATACATCAACCCCAAGCCATATTAAGCCCACATCAGAGTATACCCATCTGTCTTGGCCGATAATCAAAAGCCAGAGGATTTTTTGTGTCAAATGGCGCACTGTATTTTATCACCCCGAATTATATCTTGGATCCTGTCATTCTGTTGTCCTGCGTTATTTCTGGGAGAAATAAACAATTACACTGCCCGTAATTCACGTCACGCTGTTGTGGTTTTAATCAAAGACAAAGTTTTGAAGGGCGTTAATCTACTAATGTCGGGATGAACTTGCTCCGAAGTTTAGTCACGGAGAATCCCATTGTGCGTTGCGATGAAGAAACACATTAGTTGCATTATCAATAGAAAGGAAATAGGGGATTTTTTTATAAGATCGAAGGTGGAAGAACCCTTTGTGGTTCGACTCCGGCGGCACCACCACCACACCTATATCTACCTAATAACAGCAGTGTTAGGCGCTGCTGTGTTCCGATTTGAAGGGTGTGGTAAGGGAGACGGACTTTCCCCAGGCGTTCCAGTTTAGTCCTCAGGGATAGCGGCGCATCTGTGGCCGACCTCAGGTAGGAATATCTAATCCTATCTGGAGTTGATTACAGATGTCCATGGGCGGCAGTAGCCATCAGGTGGACTGCATGCTCGTCTGCTACTCTTATATTATAAAAAAAGTAGCCAGCAAGCTAGAAGTCCACTGATTATAAGTGGTATCTCGTCACTGCCGTGCAAGATCATCTGTGATCGGCTATTGAACAGGGGATCTATCCGAAGTTAATCGAAATACGCACTCTTCCATTGAAAGAACTGATTGATGTGAAAAATATCTAGGGATGACGGAACCTCCTCAGTCAAATTATACTTCTTCTTTCTACATTTCAAAGCAAAGAAAATCATTTCAAAAATAATATTCAAGACAAGCCTTTTTGGTTAGATATTGGCTTATCAAACATTATTCTCATAATAATAACATCTAGACACGCAAATTAAACTAAAGATCAAAGATACATTTCATACAAAATGACAAAATCAACTGCCTTAATAATACCTACTTATCAAAATTATTAGAAAATTTAAGATAAGTTAGCTAACAGTGTATATAACTAGCTGACCCGGCAAACGTTGTGTTGTCATATAAATAAAAACAATGTTAAGGGTGAACAACCCCTATCACTTAGGGGTATGAAAAATAGATAGTAGCCGATTCTCAGACCTACTGAATATGCACATAAAATTTGGTGAAAATCAGTAAAGCCGTTTCGGAGGAGTACGGTAACTAACATTATGACACGAGAATTTTATATATAAGATAAACATAGATACTTCTTCTATTATAACAAATCTTGTGTTTATCTATCGCCATTAGCTTAGGAGTATCTAGGAATAATATATTATCCCTCTTAATCACCTATTGCACGTGTTTGCTATGGCACTCTAGATTTTAATACCTATTAGGTACACGTCAAAGTCAAGTCCTTTATGCGAAACAAGCTTTTAAGTCTCTATAAAAATCTCTTGAAAACTCTCAAGTTAGCAAAGAATAGTATGCTCCTTCTATTAATAATTGATGACTTGAAATAGGTTAACTGTCCTCACTGCATTTTCCTATACACATGTTGAGAAATGTTCCATATTATGGAAAACGTTTTACTTTAAGAATATCTTTACTTATCTGTGGTGTCACCAATTATGCATTTTGATAAATACCTTTTTTTTATTAACGACGCGGAAACCTTCAAAAACTCTCCGATGCCGTGGAAGCTCTTATTATTATTTATCCACTAAAACCAACCTGGTAGCCGTCCTCAGTCCTACGTAGAACTCCGTGATTACCAAAGGAGCGTGTTAGAAAATCCCTAAGACCCATGTTAAAATATATCAGATAATTCAATTTATTTAGGAAAAGCTAATGATTTTAGAAATATAGGTACGTAGTCTATGTATTTTCATTAATTGTGTAAGGGATGTCTTTAATAAAAACAATAATACCTTCATAAACTTAGGGTTTATTTTTAAGGTTACATAACACCTTTACATTTGTTACGAAAAAAAAAACTTTAGACTTAAACAGGACATAATATCTTAATATTATATTATTATACATTTACAATGACAGAGTAATGGAAGGTAATTAGAAATAATGACCAGTGGTCTAAACTTTAGACTTAAACAGGACATAATATCTTAATATTATATTATTATACATTTACAATGACAGAGTAATGGAAGGTAATTAAAAATAATGACCAGTGGTCTTACTAAAACGTAAACCAAAAAAGTAGTATAAGTAATACTAAATAGTTAGTTTTAAAAAATAGCAAGAACACAATAAATAATTCAAAAACAATTAAATTACAGAGGAATATAACAAATATTAATTATTACATACCTAATAGTCAGTACACACTACACAACAATTGATCAAAAACACAATGAAAATAAAATTATATTAAGAAGTACTTAACTTACGTAAGTGCGGCGGAAGTCCAAAAAGTCGCTTCCCTTTATTTTCCTTCCTTTTTATATCCTCTGAATTTTACACACACATCTATTGTGTATAATAGCCAATCAGCATCAAGCATAAGTTATATTTAAATTGTTTGACAGTCCAGTATCACAGCTAAGATTCTTAATACAATAATTGTTTTAAAACATATTTAGATTGTTCTTATACATTTTGTTATTAATTTTATTTGTGTTTTAATAGCATAAAAGAGTTTATTTATGAATTACCATTATCCAATCAGTGACGAGAACCCCCTTGACCAATCGTAGATTTGATGCAAATCAACCCATGAACTATACTCATTGCACATTTTAATTTCTATTTTAATTTATTTTTCTTTCTCAACCTCTAAACTAAAATTACTTTAAATATTATATTTTTTTAACATTTTAAATCATGTCTCATATATAGTAAATAATGATAAATCATAAATACATAAAAATCACTTGAGGTAAATAATCATTTAACCTTCTTAATAATAATGTAAACATTATTATAAATAGTACTGTATATTTGCTGATACATATAATTAAATAAGACATTTTTTAAACATTATTACATAATTACATAAGTTATAAAGTGCTGATTTTAAACCGGAACTTCGTTCCGAGTACTGTAAGGATCTAACCCTAGAGCCATCTAGTGTCGAGTAGGATTATTTTATTTCGATCAAAGCAGTGATAAAAATTGTAAGTGATTGCTAAACTAGTGCCATCTAGTTTTAATTGTTTCAATCATTTTGATCAATAGAAAGCTACAAGTTATCGCTAAACTGGTCCCATCTATATTTTATAAATACAAAATGTTTAATGACTATCAATAACAGTTCCATTTGATAATTTGGTAAAACATTTTACAAAGCATTAAAAGGAACTCTACTTATAAATTGTCACGGCCATTCTGATATTTACTTCGTCCCCGAAGTAACAAATAGTAAACCACATTACTTTTACAACACATTACTCTTCTTACTAAGGTAATGATAAACAAGTATTTACATTTTAATACAAGTGATAAACAGACTTAAAGTTAAATTACTATAAAATTAAAAACTAAATACATTGTACATTGCTCCTCTATCACTTCTCACATTAAGTTGACAAGGAACAACGGTCAGTTGCTTTATTAACAATGGCTCTGCCCCACACCTGCTGCACATGAGACGGGCAAGATAAAGCAAAAGACTTCAGCAGTTCAAAAATAACCATCACATCACAATGTTCAGATATCAATCTTATTAAATAAAACAAACATAACAAAAAAAATATGAAAACAAAACACAAAGTCATAACTCAAAACAATAAAAAGAATAATTAGTATTTACAAAGATCAATAACTTGTTGGCTCATCGTCCGCCCACTCACCAGGCCAGTCTCAACTTATCTTTGGCTACCGTTATATTTCTTAAGTTACCTATTACTTTCAGAGTATATCTATCATGTGGAAGATGGTCTTAAGTTTGGGACTTAATTTGTCATGACGCCTATGATTTTGATTTACATAAACTTGTCACCAATCTGAAAATTTTTATTGTTCCTTCTTACTGTATCAAAACGAGTTTTAAACCTACTTGCTTGTAATTGTAAACGCTGGTAAGCCACTTCCCGATCTGCCCATAAATCTACATTTTGTTTAAAAACGTCAACGTCGTTAAGAGGTGATAGACGGGATATTTGCGTTAAAACCAATAAGTACACAAATGGGTAAAAAAAAAGGATTTTTGAACTGTAGTATTAATTGACTGTTGTATTTTCCACAAATTGCTCGGCCAATCTGATAAATCATTACAAGTTGTATTTAACAAATAAATGACAGTCGTAAAGTATCGTTCTACCTGACCATTACCTAGTGCCCGTGGCCACCATAATAATATGATGTTAGATTTGTAATTCTTGAAATAAAGGTTGAATTTGATTTAAGCTAAAATCTGTGCCCCTATCTGTTATAAACCTTTAAGAGAGTACCAATAATAGTTATTATTTCTCGTATGAGGAGTATTAATTCTTGTGAATTTATAGTATGAAGAGGTTTTAATATACAACATTTTTTTTAAACCATCCTATTATATTTATAACCTTCGGAGGTTGTTTTGAATGGGTCTGTGCAATCTAGGTGAATTGTATGAAGGGAATGGGAGTCTTGTCAATAGGGTGTAATAAGCCTTGTTTGGGGTCCGAGTGACTTTTAAGTTTAATACATATCAAACAATGTTTTAAATATTTCTTAGGGGTGTGCGAATATCGTTCGAATCGAATCGAATCGGATATCAATATTCGATTCGAAATTCGAATCGAATAATTCGAATTTTCGAATTATTCGAAATTCTTCGAATAATTCGAAAAATTTCGAATAATTCGAAAAATTTCAAATAATTCGTAAAAATTTCGAATAATTCGAAAGTTTTCGAATAATTCGCGAATTAAGAGGGTATTCTAGTCTAGAAGCATGAATTTCAGGTAATTTTTTGAAGTGCCGTAAAAAAAGGCAATCAATATTTTTACCATCATTATTCATTTATTAATATTTTGATTTTTCATAATACTTTATTTGCTATAATATAATTTTTATTATTTCATTATTTAAAAAAAAACTATATTAATTGTTCTATTTGTGTAACTATATGGTTTAAATAAAATGTATATTGATTATTGACTGTTAAATTTTTATTCGAAAATTGAAAATAAGAAACCCTGAAAAAATTCGAATTATTCAAAAATTTTCGGATTATTCGAAAATTTTCGAATTATTCGAAAATTTTCGAATTATTCGAAATTTTTCGAATTATTCGGGAACTTTCGAATAATTCGAATTTTCGAATTATTCGATTCGAGTTTCGAATCGAATATTAATATTCGATTCGGAACGAATAATTCGTAAGTTCGAATTATTCGCACACCCCTAATATTTCTGTAAAAATGCAACCATACGGTGAAACCAAAAATGTTCACGGAGCTTTTGAAATGTCTTATTTAATTCTACATCATAGATTAGTAAAGATACTTCGCCGCCTTGAAATTGAATGAAGCCACAAATGGCTTATTATCGTAAGTTCTTTTTTTGAATTCTTGACAAATAAAAACATTTTTAGAGAAAATTTACGAATAAATAACTAATACTGCGTAATTTACATGAATTTACATAATAAATAAATAATTATTTCAAATATTTTAGGGATATTTTAGCACGGAGACGTGGCAAAACTTTTTTACGCAACTATTTCAATTCTCAAAACTGGGCACATTTTCTAGTTAGGAGTGAGTAATCTTTACTAATCTATGTTCTACATGTCAATTTTCGTCGTGATTGTTTTTTTTTTTTTTTAGATGATATCTTAATCCTTTAGGTACATTAAATTTTGATTTATTAGGACGGATTTTGTAATATAATAGATTATTATGCGACATATACTGATTCTCGTCTAATTAACCAGCTACAACCACACTAATTAAATTTTGAGTTTCCGTATTATTTTGAGATGTTTATAACCACCCAATGTAGACTTTTCAATTAATTTTAAAATATTCAGAGATGTTTTCCAGTGTGCTTAGCGATTGGTTAATAGAGTATTCGATCGGGTTGCGACTAAAAAAGTCTATATGAGAAATAAATTTTCCCTTTTGATTTTATCTACCCTTTGTATTAATATGGTATAGTAGCTCTGTAGCCTATAGAACAAGCATCTGTATAAAACTCGGTCGGTAATGTTGGGTTGAAGATTGTTAAATGTTTGATGACATAATTCCTAGCCGCATCCCGTTTCGAATCCCCATTTCCATTTTTGATTTGTCTTTTACAATTTAGTAATGCATTTACGAAAGTAACTTGCGAGCCCCATAAAATGGCGTACTTGTTTAATATTTTTAGGTATAGGAGAATCAACTATAGTTTCTATTTTCGTTTTACTAGGTCTAATATCCTCCTGGGATAAATTTCTGCCTAAATATTCTATGTTATCTAGAAAAATATATATATATATATATATATATTACATTTTTCTAAATTTATAGTGAAACCCATTCTTTCAAGTAACATAAACCTTATTTTTTTGTTAAAAATTAAATAAGGATATCATTTATGTATACTAATAGATATTTTAAATGTTGTACTGTTTTAGTAATAGCAAATATATGTATTTTACTTTGTCCTATTCCGTTTATGTACAAAGACACGGGTGTTCAACGACACTTAAGCTAGCACCTGTATATATTAGAGTATTTATCGGTTTATTATGAATAAAAACCTTTGTTAATTTTAATTCGGTTTGTCTAAAACAAAATTGGCCTAGCTTTTTTTTTTTCTTTTTTTTTTTTTGTACCATGGTAACTGATGAATAATTACAAACTTGTGGTCGGAAATCATTTAGTTTAAGTGCCCGATTTGGTAACCGCGAAAGAGTTTGAATTGACTTATTTTTTTTTTACATTGAGACTGAAACTAGACATGACCGACTCGATGGCAAACAAAATATATCTTATCCGTACTAAGTTTAAATAGCTTTAGATCCTCCGAGGATCTCAAGGTTATCCGTCGGTCTTTTCTTCTTCTTAATATATGTTGAAAGTAAGACATTAAGGGCAGATGTAGTAGACACGCCAATGTTTTGCATTTCGATACAACCTAATCTTCTCCCTGACATATTCACTATAGGATTCCGCTAAATCAGAATTGCACAGAAACGCCTTCCAAGAATTTCGTTTAGATTTTTTTCTTTTTTTTTTTTTTTTTTTTCGTGATATATGTCAATGATGTCCTTACGAAAATTTTCCCACGAACGAGCCTTACAAGGATCCCAAGTTTTGAACCATGTTAAAGCAGAGCCCTTAAGGGCCTTACCGGTTCTTGCTGCTGTCTTAATGCTGCTCCACTGGAATTCGCTGGCCAGGGTTTCGATGCTGTACACCACGCGGCGCCAGTAGTTCCTCTCCGGGTCGATCAGCGGCAGCGCAACGTCGTCCTTAGAAGGTGGGGCGGCAGCGGCGGCGGCAGTGGTAGCGGCCGGCTCGAGACAGCATCACGAGTTGCTGCCAGGAGGTCTCCAATTTCTCCAATATCCATTCTGAAACTTGAAACAAATACAAGTTAAAGTAAACAAGGTTTAAACCGATCCCACTTCTGATGTTAGAAAATCCCTAAGACCCATGTTAAAATATATCAGATAATTCAATTTATTTAGTGTAGTGTATGTATCTATTAAATAGATATATATGAACATTGTCTCACGTATGCCAGTAGAGAGGGTAGCTGTCAAAGTCAGTCTGGTGACGTACGAGATACGGATCGGACGTGCAGCCCTGCTCGGAGCTGGTGTAGTGGTGAGCCAGTGCGTTAAATAGCCCTTGAGATTCTTACAAACATTACAAGTGGCGACGAGAATAAAGGTGAAAGGCGTGTAAAAAAAAAATAATAATAAATAAAAAGGAAAAAAGGTAAAGAAAGGTAGTGACCATTCCAATCTTGTGTTATATATGTGACGAAAACAATAAGGTAAGTCCTATCATAGATTTTATTGCAACGCGGCAAAAAAAAAAAATTATAATTAAAGAGAGTATTTATAAATTCGTAATATAGATGGAAATTCATTTAAATTGTGAGACTAAATATAAATGAAAGTTTAAACTAGGTACTAGCTTTTGTTAACATATAGCAACCATTTATTGAATGTAATACTTAGTGATTTAATGTTGTTATGGTACGGGACATACAGAAAATATGGTTCTTAAATTACAAAGCTCATTTTATAAAAATATATCAATAACAATAATTTTAAAGTACTTATACAAAGTAGTAAAATATAATTAAGTGCGTAGTTTGTGTTATTGCGCATTATCAATTGTCAATTGTTTTTTTATGTTTATTAGGTCTTTATTATTCTTTTATTTATTGCGTTGCGTGCATTATTTTTACATTGTGCCAAGAATGTTGAAATATTAAATTAAAAAATAAAAAAGTATAAAATTAAATTTTATAGATATTGCTATTTATATTTATTACAATTATAATCATAAAATATTAAAGCATAATACAGTATTTGCAAGTTTACTTGATATTAATTTATTTAATAATATTAGTACAAGATTGCATTAGAGATATATTTTACTGTTTAGTTTTACTTTGCTTAAAGTTTTATTTTATTATCATTTTGGATTGGAATAATTCATATATATAATGTAATATTATATATATAAGCAAATATAATAATTCATACTAAAATAAATAATTTACATATACCTTTGTGCGCGTGCGATAAATATACATATATATACATATACGTGCGATATATGAGAATGACAGAAAATAACGGTCTTAATTAATTATTTTTAGATACCTATTGATTTTATTTTTATATTTCTAATAAAAATAGCTTGAGTATAAAGCTTATATGCTAAAAATACTAACTTAGAAATCGATTGTGATGATAGATTAGAATTTCATATTTCGTTTTCGTTTAGCAAGTACCTACATTTAGATTTCCATTAAATTGGAATTGCTTCGGGATTCCATTAAATTGGAATTGCTTCGGGATTCCATTAAATTGGAATTGCATCGGGATTCCATTAAATTGGAATTGCATCGGGATTCCATTAAATTGGAATTGCATCGGGATTCCATTAAATTGGAATTGCTTCGGGATTCCATTAAATTGGAATTGCTTCGGGATTCCATTAAATTGGAATTGCATCGGGATTCCATTAAATTGGAATTGCTTCGGGATTCCATTAAATTGTAATTGCATCGGGATTCCATTAAATTGGAATTGCTTCGGGATTCCATTAAATTGGAATTGCATCGGGATTCCATTAAATTGGAATTGCTTCGGGATTCCATTAAATTGGAATTGCATCGGTATTCCATTAAATTGGAATTGCTTCGGGATTCCATTAAATTGGAATTGCATCGGGATTCCATTAAATTGGAATTGCTTCGGGATTCCATTAAATTGGAATTGCATCGGGATTCCATTAAATTGGAATTGTATTGAACTGCGGGATTCCATTAAATTGGAATTGCTTCGGGATTCCATTAAATTGGAATTGCATCGGGATTCCATTAAATTGGAATTGCTTCGGGATTCCATTAAATTGGAATTGCTTCGGGATTCCATTAAATTGGAATTGCATCGGGATTCCATTAAATTGGAATTGCATCGGGATTCCATTAAATTGGAATTGCATCGGGATTCCATTAAATTGGAATTGCTTCGGGATTCCATTAAATTGGAATTGCTTCGGGATTCCATTAAATTGGAATTGCATCGGGATTCCATTAAATTGGAATTGCTTCGGGATTCCATTAAATTGGAATTGCTTCGGGATTCCATTAAATTGTAATTGCATCGGGATTCCATTAAATTGGAATTGCTTCGGGATTCCATTAAATTGGAATTGCATCGGGATTCCATTAAATTGGAATTGCTTCGGGATTCCATTAAATTGGAATTGCATCGGGATTCCATTAAATTGGAATTGCTTCGGGATTCCATTAAATTGGAATTGCATCGGGATTCCATTAAATTGGAATTGCTTCGGGATTCCATTAAATTGGAATTGCATCGGGATTCCATTAAATTGGAATTACATCGGGATTCCATTAAATTGGAATTGTATTGAACTGCGGGATTCCATTAAATTGGAATTGCATCGGGATTCCATTAAATTGGAATTGCTTCGGGATTCCATTAAATTGGAATTGCATCGGGATTCCATTAAATTGGAATTGCATCGGGATTCCATTAAATTGGAATTGTATTGAACTGCGGGATTCCATTAAATTGGAATTATATTGAACTACAGGATTCCATTAAATTGGAATTATATTGAACTACGGAATTCCATTAAATTGGAATTATATTAAATTACAAAATTGCATTAAATTTGAATTACTGACAAGCCTTCTATTAAATTGGAATTATATTGAACCACGGAATTCCATTAAATTGGAATTATATTAAATTACAGAATTGCCTTAACTTTGAATTACTGACAAGCCTTCTATTAAATTGGAAGTAACTATATGACATTTGAA
This sequence comes from Epargyreus clarus clarus, assembly GCA_014595695.2. Classification (NCBI taxonomy): domain Eukaryota; kingdom Metazoa; phylum Arthropoda; class Insecta; order Lepidoptera; family Hesperiidae; genus Epargyreus; species Epargyreus clarus. Next base: position 188,381 of record JACTTY020000036.1, read on the forward strand.
TTCAATTAAATTTAATTACAAATAATTGAGACTTCTATTAAATTAAATTTAAATTTAGTAAAAATACCTAATTGAGTTATTTTAAATGACAAGTCGTTTAATACAAACAATAATGACAAAACGCCTCTTGAGAAATTGGATCTTGATGGTGATAATACGTCGGTGAACCTGAGATGAGAGGAACGGAAGCGATCACCGAGAATTTATTTCGAAACCGCTGATATCATGAATTCAGCCAATTCAGCCTAGTGTTTTTTTTATTTATATGTAAAAATGATGGCATTAAAAAAGGAATAATTATTATTATGGAAAAAAGACAAACAAATTGAGTTTCTTACCAGATCTTTGCTGAGAGCTAAGGTCGTGTTCCGATCCAGTTGTAATTTAAGAAAAAAATATTGTAACTGACAATTTGTAAGTACCATCGTAGTTTTATACAAAATAAATATATTTCATTTCAAAGAAACAGGCTACATTTTTATTCTTAGGTGAAGCTGCCTACAAGAGATATTATATTATCTTCCTGGAGCAAACGCTGAGTTGGCAGAAAATCTTGATAAAATTACGCTTGAAAAAGTGATTACAGTAGCTTATACTTTAGAAATTATAAATTGTCATGTAGAAAGTTATGAACAAAAGGAAAAAACTTATGTAAATTAAGTGAATTTAATCAAAAGATGCAAAGATAATAATTTAAGATTTGCTAAGGAAGGAGAAAAGTCTGACAAAGAGCAAGGAGCTTTCTGCAAAAGAAAAGAAATGGTGAAAATTTTTATCATTATCAAAGGAGTTATAGAAGTAAAATTTGTAAACAAAAAACGTAAAATAGAACGCAGAACTATTCGTATTATTGAAAATGGCCCTCGAAATTTAGTGGTTCACATCAAATGCAATTGGGCGTATTAAAATAACATAAATAACATTGATCAGACACCCTAGATCAAATTCCAATAAATATTTCAATAAAACCAGTTATGCAATCCTATCAAAGAATACCGATATCGAATATTAGAAGAAAGGACAGAGAAAATTGAAAGAATTGCTAGATTTAGAGATAATAGGAGGAGTACATAAACCTTCACCGTGGACTTCTCCAATAGTTTCGATTTTCAAGGACACTTTACTAATAAGCGGAAGAGTATTTTATGTATGCGCTAATGTCTGGAAGTATTCGTTCAATTTCAATCAATATTTTAAAATAAGTTCTACTTTAAAATAGGCTATAAATAATTAGAATAGGGTTACCTAAATGAAACGTCTTGCGCACCAATGTAACTCCTCGTTGACCTCCCTAATACAGCAAGTCTGGTAAATAAACGAAGTCTTTAAAGTGGTTTATTGGGTGGTTCTAGAGCTAGTCAAAGATGTTAACATTTATTTTGGAAACTACTGACCTGAACATGGAATATAATGAGGTTTCATACACACACTCATAGAGTGTTTTTATTTGGAAACATTGTAATTTCAGTACATTTTGTGAAATTAATTACTAAATATTGTATAAATTGAAAAAGGATAATTCATTACGATTCAGGTACGAAAAGTTCTACAGAGTATCCGCGACAGCATATGTCTATCTTTTGCGTGTAACCGCAATTACTCATTTTATGTTTTAAAAATTTTAACATTTTAAGTTTATGGTTCGAAGGGTTTAATAGATATCAAATATAATATTTATTCAAATAAACTCTTTTAAAAACTCATGCATCTAAAATAGATAAAATTTCCTGTTAAACCTTAGTATGTAATTAGGATTAATAGTTTGGAAGAGATTATGAGTATAACTCTTTGCAGGATCATTAAAATGAAGTATGCACGATAACATTTTTGTTTAATGGGCTTACTAGAATACAATCTATAGCTAAAATTTGTAGGTAGTTATTCTGTTTCTATGTCTGTTGTAATCATAGGATAACATATTCCATATTTTAATTTGAAATGTTTGACAATAAAATATGACTTGTAATCTTAACGGGGAAGGTCAACGAATATGATTAGATACTTGCATTTGTATAACAGACGAAAGCATAGAATGGGAAGAGTGGAGACGTGAAGTGTACGAGTGGAGATAGTGAGTTTGCTTGGTATATCATCAATCTTTTATCCACTATTCACCACTGTCGGGATTGAGCGCCAAAACCGAGATGTTTAAAACGACTTAAAATAATTTAGAAAAAAGAGGGAAAGAATATGGAGACCGGAAAAGAAGAGCGTAAAAACCATAATAGGTGGAAGGTAAGAAAGTATAGCTAAAATAATAACACACCGCACATAATAAAATAATTTGTGGGACGGGATATAATAATAAGGAATAAAGAAACTGGCTAAAGACTTCGAGAAACATAAGTCAATAAAAGCGTGTGAAAGAGCAATGAAAAGCGGTTGAATATGAAGACTTGTCAATCGAAGAATCGACAGTTAAAGAATAAAATATACTTAAATAATATTATTGATTTCAAAATTAAAACAAATGGTTTGAATAAGTAAAACAAAAAATGAAAATAAGATATTACTTAGATTGGAAATTATGTATATATAAGTAAATGAAATTTGTTAAAAAGGAAGGGATGTAGTGTATGTATCTATTAAATAGATATATATGAACATTGTCTCACGTATGCCAGTAGAGAGGGTAGCTGTCAAAGTCAGTCTGGTGACGTACGAGATACGGATCGGACGTGCAGCCCTGCTCGGAGCTGGTGTAGTGGTGAGCCAGTGCGTTAAATAGCCCTTGAGATTCTTACAAACATTACATTTAGGAAAAGCTAATGATTTTAGAAATATAGGTACGTAGTCTATGTATTTTCATTAATTGTGTAAGGGATGTCTTTAATAAAAACAATAATACCTTCATAAACTTAGGGTTTATTTTTAAGGTTACATAACACCTTTACATTTGTTACGAAAAAGAGAACTTTAGACTTAAACAGGACATAATATCTTAATATTATATTATTATACATTTACAATGACAGAGTAATGGAAGGTAATTAGAAATAATGACCAGTGGTCTAAACTTTAGACTTAAACAGGACATAATATCTTAATATTATATTATTATACATTTACAATGACAGAGTAATGGAAGGTAATTAAAAATAATGACCAGTGGTCTTACTAAAACGTAAACCAAAAAAGTAGTATAAGTAATACTAAATAGTTAGTTTTAAAAAATAGCAAGAACACAATAAATAATTCAAAAACAATTAAATTACAGAGGAATATAACAAATATTAATTATTACATACCTAATAGTCAGTACACACTACACAACAATTGATCAAAAACACAATGAAAATAAAATTATATTAAGAAGTACTTAACTTACGTAAGTGCGGCGGAAGTCCAAAAAGTCGCTTCCCTTTATTTTCCTTCCTTTTTATATCCTCTGAATTTTACACACACATCTATTGTGTATAATAGCCAATCAGCATCAAGCATAAGTTATATTTAAATTGTTTGACAGTCCAGTATCACAGCTAAGATTCTTAATACAATAATTGTTTTAAAACATATTTAGATTGTTCTTATACATTTTGTTATTAATTTTATTTGTGTTTTAATAGCATAAAAGAGTTTATTTATGAATTACCATTATCCAATCAGTGACGAGAACCCCCTTGACCAATCGTAGATTTGATGCAAATCAACCCATGAACTATACTCATTGCACATTTTAATTTCTATTTTAATTTATTTTCTTTCTCAACCTCTAAACTAAATTACTTTAAATATTATATTTTTTTAACATTTTAAATCATGTCTCATATATAGTAAATAATGATAAATCATAAATACATAAAAATCACTTGAGGTAAATAATCATTTAACCTTCTTAATAATAATGTAAACATTATTATAAATAGTACTGTATATTTGCTGATACATATAATTAAATAAGACATTTTTTAAACATTATTACATAATTACATAAGTTATAAAGTGCTGATTTTAAACCGGAACTTCGTTCCGAGTACTGTAAGGATCTAACCCTAGAGCCATCTAGTGTCGAGTAGGATTATTTTATTTCGATCAAAGCAGTGATAAAAATTGTAAGTGATTGCTAAACTAGTGCCATCTAGTTTTAATTGTTTCAATCATTTTGATCAATAGAAAGCTACAAGTTATCGCTAAACTGGTCCCATCTATATTTTATAAATACAAAATGTTTAATGACTATCAATAACAGTTCCATTTGATAATTTGGTAAAACATTTTACAAAGCATTAAAAGGAACTCTACTTATAAATTGTCAAGCGCAACCCGACTCCTCCGAGCGCGCTGTCTCGGTCGGGCTCTGCCCTGATGGGCATCCACGCCCACCACACTTTTAGATATTTATGACGATATGCTGCCACACATCATCTTGCTCAGGGCCGCTTGCTGTGGCATTCGAGCGCCCCTCTTGCCGCACGCAAACACAGAAGGTGAGCTTTAGCCGCTTCAAACGGCCGAGGACACCGTAGCCCTATTCTGGTCCCAGGGACGAAGTTCGATACCTGTCCATAAACTTCTATCTCCCAAAATTGGGTACAGGTCTGTATAATTTAATCCCTGTAACTATTGTAGAAAATAATCTTACAGTATACTCCAGATTCAATGCAGACTTACGTTTATATTTTCTTAAAGTTACTTAAACGCTTAAGTATACAGTGTAAGGAGTCCGGACGTGCGCTTACTTAGCTGGAACTTGGACAATTAACGCATTTGACGGAAGCTAGTGCCTTCGCTGGCCATTATATAATACGTTAAATATAAGGCGCCATTTAAGGATAATGGGGTCGGGAAAGGTTACACTATATTTTAGACGTTATTAAGTTTACACTACAGTTACTTATTTGATGGGATGTCCGACATACGAAAGTTAAACTTAAATCAGATGATAGTAAACACAAAGAAATTAAGTTGTTTTATTCAAATTAAACCCAAGTTCTTAATGAGTTCTTTGAGTCGCTTATTCTTCGACAGACCTAGGCAGAAGATTTCCGATTTATCAAAATAATTATGTACTGTTTTGAATTTTGGGTTCAACTCATATTTCTGATTGTGTACATATATGGTTTAGTGAAAAGGTTTGTGAATGAAGTAGGAGTGATTCATGATTTCTCTTTTAATTTTCATCAGTAACACATTTTTGTACCTCTTCATGTTTTAAAATTGTCTAATAAAACGTAGATAGGTTTAAATATCAGATTGCCGTAAAAGTCACACAGACATATAATAATCATACTAAAATGCGTCATACAAATTGAAACAAAGGTTACTCATCTACCACTATCATACAAACAAATACATTATAAATTAAGGGGGGTAACACACGGGCGATAGGGACTTTAGCAGACTTCTCGGTTGGAAGTCGTCGATCGCTCACGATAGTCGACGACAAACGATGTTAGTCTGCAACTTTCGTTGACGACAAGCGGCGACAGTCGACCATACTTGATAACAGTCCTGACGGCAGTCAGAACAGCTCGTTGACAACAGGCAGCCACAGACGATTATACTTGATAAAGTCCTAATAACAGCAGCGTTAAGCGCTGGTGTGTTCTGTTTGAAGGGTGTGGTAAGGAAGACATACTTTTCCGAGGCGTTCCAGCTTAGTCCTCAGGGGAAGCGGCGCATCTGTGGCCGACCTCAGGTAGAAATATCTAATCCTATCTGAGGTTGATTACAGATGTCCATGGGCGGCAGTAGCCACTTACCATCAGGTGAACTGCATGCTCGTCTGCTACTCCTATATTATAAAAAAAAACTTGGTTAAGGTCGCTGACAGTAGTCGGCGACAGTCACCTAAAAAAAATGTCGCTCCTGTAATAAGTCCCTTTTAAATAAAGTCACATCTATTGATTTAAATCTGTGACGTTACCGCAATACTATTACTATACAGATAAGAACAACAGCACAGCTCTCGAGTTTATGACGCAATCCCATCACATGCCGCGTTCCATTTCTCTGAACTATGCGCAGTATGCACGCTGATAGCACGAGTTAGGAGGAATAAAAGCAATAATGCCTTCGTATAACAACCACATTCTTGAACCGCCGTTAAAGGAGGAACGGGCAGCGCAGGGTTAATTTCTGTATAGTAAGTAATATTAAGTAGTTAAAGCCTAGTGGTTAAGAAACTCTGCCTCTTGATCAACGGGTCCGAGGTTCAATACCAGGCACGTACCTCTGATTTTTCAAAAGTTTGTACGTATTAAAAGTTAATGATTACTTGCTTAAACGTTGAAGGAAAACATCGTGAGGAAACCTGCATACATGAGAAATCTTTAAAAAAAGTTTTCAAAGATATGTGAAGTCTACCAAGTCGCACTTGGCGAACGCGTTGGACTATGGCCTTCTTATTTTGAGAGGAGACTTGTGCCCAGCAGTGGGACAGTAATGGGTTGATGATGACGTAATATTATTGTCGATGACCCACGTAGTATAGTGTTTGTAATAGTGCACTGACACGCAGAGGGTTCCGAATTCGAGTCCCGGCCAGACAGAAAAGAGCAATTTAGATTTCCGTTCTGGGTCTGGGTGTTTGCGTGTGACCATTGCACCTGCGTCGCAGGTAAAATCTTATTGTGGAAATAAGAGTTTAGAAAAGATCATTTATTTATATTAGTTGTACTAACTCTGACAGTCCAAATTTTCGATCTTATATCTTATATTAAGCTTAATTGATAGTCCTTCGTGAATTTTAAGACTATAGTCAGATAAAATATTGCACTTTAACATTTATGTTCATAGATTAGTAAAGATACTTCGCCGCCATGAAATTGAATGAAGCCACAAACGGCTTATTAGTAAGTTCTTTTTTTGAATTCTTGACAAATAAAAACATTTTTAGACAAAATTTACGAATAAATAACTAATACTGCGTAATTTACATAATAAAGAAATAATTATTTCAAATATTTTAGGGACATTTTAGCACGGAGACGTGGCAAAACTGTTTTACGCAACTATTTCAATTCTCAAAACTGGGTACATTTTCTTGTTAGGAGTGAATAATCTTTACTAATGTATGTTTATGTTATATATCCGCGTTTCCCAACCTGTGGTCCGCGGACCCCTGGGGGTTCGCGAGTATATGTATGGGGGTCCGTGGTGTCATCTCTGGACCATACATAAATCGCTCATTACATGCAAAAGGGCCGCTTTACTGCTTTTTTCAACCACATACCTATGTGAAAAGGCATACTCTACTCTTGTTTATACAAAAAACAAATACAGAAACATATTACAAGTAGAATCTGATTTGAGATTACAGCTTAGTAGCAACATCAACCCGAATATCCCTGATTTAGTTGCAAAAAAGCAACACCAACCATTACACACACACAACATCAGATTTTTTTTTATATTTTTCATAATGGACAGGTATAATTAACTTCTGTATTTCTTTTTGTATCTGTAATAACTAAAATAAATACCTAATCCGTTTTTGCTGTTTATTTTATTTAGGGGGGTCCGTGAAAACTGTGCTTGATTTCCTAAGGGTCCGTGGACTATAAAAGGCTGGGAAACGCTGTTATATATCATTTAAAATCCTGTGTGATATCAGTAGTCAGAAGAAATAAATAATCATTAACGTATTTTCTCCTTGTATAATTTTCACAATTGTTATTGATTAATTATGATAACGATTCGTGAAAATGATGCACATACAACTTAATCCATTATCTTGTAGGAATTAAACTGAATTTAAAAGCCAGCGATTTATCATTTTATATTTTAACGAACCTTGCATGCTTATAACGCATTAGGTGCCTGTGGGAATAACTTTATTTATTTTAAGTTGAAATACCAAAATGTTACTGTTTTAAAGTTTTTATAGGTATTTGCCTGAACTAATAATAAAATTTAAAGTAGTCAAAACGACTAGTTCCTATTGCTGCGGCACCAGCACTAGATACACGAATTTTTGCCTTATGTTTATGCCGAAAAGTGTTAGGTTAAAGTAATCATTAGTCCATCCTTGCAAATAATTATAATACGGGACTTTCAATTTGGCATTCAGGAGTATCAGTTGACTTCTGGTCTACGAGCTAAACGAAAAGTGCCAATGACCGCTAAACATCACGTACAATTGATTGCATGTCCGCTTACTATCATCACAACCCATTATTGCTCTCCTACTAGACACGCAAGTCTAAGAATAAGGATGTTTCTATAGGTACACGTAAGGCGAGATACTGGAGCTCGCTTATTATTGATTGTATGGCATTAAAAAAAGAAAAAGTATTAAAACATAATAATAATGGAAATAAAAACATATCCGCCGAGTTTCTCACCGGATCATCCCTGCTGAGGTTTTGATTCGATCTGGTAGTATTATAAATAAATACATTGTAACTGACAATTTATAAGTGTCTCTGCAGGCAAAATAAATTTGATTTCATTTCAGAACAAAAATAACAATGCTCAACATAAATTACAACCAAATCTATGGCTAACAGGCAAATGTCCCAGATGAATCGTCGATTATCGAATTTGCGCTTGTAATCGAGTTATTCGGACCTTAGAAAATTGGTTCTTGTGGAACGATAAAAGGGAGTACCGATGATTAACGAATGGAGCCAGTTGTGGAGTTTGCGGCGAATAAATGGAATTACAGCTCGCTTTCCACGAATGAGTCGAAGAAGCAGGACAGGTTAATAAATAAGGAAAAGACGATGATAAAATGTTTGTGTCTATCAAAACTGCTGTCAAGCTATCCTGAAAATATATAGAACATGCTTGGTTAACGTAAATCAATCTGCGTTTTGGTAGAGATAATGCCAGCTAACGTCCATCTTATTCCTCAAAAGTGGCTATGGATCTGTGTTAGATTTCAGGTAGAATCTATTCTATGTGGAGTTGATTGCAAATATCCATGGGCGACAGTGATCACATACCATAGTGGCCTGCAAGTTCGCTTACTACTTCAATGTTATTAAATAGTTTTTATTTTAAGTTGAAAGGCCTTTATTTGGGTATCTTCTATTTGGAAATATTCTTCAATTAATTTCATGAAAAAACACTACGTAACAGTTTTTTACTAATATTAACAAGCGTAGTTTCTTAATTAATTATTAAAAGTGCTTTGCAAAAACCCGTCTGTTTAAATTTTCTTGACTAAATTGGAACTTGTTACAAAAAAACTGAAAACGTGAGAAGTTACCTTTACTTTCTAAACTATAATGTAACTTGAAATTTTCTTTTATAAATCATCGCCATTTTTTATCTCAGCAAGTTTGTTTTGCTTTTATATCTATTGTTTTGTGGATGTATAGAAATTGGTTCAATAAAGATTGTAATAAAAATGGCTTTGTCGCTTAGCGAACATATTGTCCCGTAGCACCACAAGACCAAATTACTTTTTAACTAAACCTAAGTCGGACAATCTAAACAGTAAGAGGGAAGTAGAAATGCTATTTTAAGTCAAACTTTTAAACAGCTAATGAGCGTTAAAATATAAAAATGTGAATTCTGAAAGAAATACCTCAGTACCATAGATAAGTATAGATATCTCACCGCCTTGTAATAGAAGGAAGCCATTACATAGATGTCTATGTGTCAGCAACTTAATGTAAAATGGCCGACTGTTTTCCCATTACGTCTCCGACTGTCATGGTGTAATTTACGCGGAACAATGCCGACATGTGCAGTTAAGAGGTGCAAAAATACGAAATCGAAGAAAAAGTGCGGAGAAATATAATTCGTAAATGGTCTTAAAACTACATTATTTTATATTTTTCAATTTTATATTTTTTATCTCTATAAACTAAAACTAGAAGCACAGCTGAACTGAGCCGAGTATAAACTAAATACCATCAGTTACGTAACATAACCTATTACCGATATCAAAACAACCTGTAACAATTAAGAAAACTCAGTTATAATGATTTACGCTTGAAGAAGTTGTTAAATTAATTTGTAAGGTGGATAAACGTGCCTTTTGTATGAAGGCGATATTTTTATCCTGGATGACGTATTTTGCCCATTTCTGTCTAAATTGCTTCTATTTTTGGACTCCTACAAAATTGTGCGAAAAAGTTGCGTGACGACTGAGTGTTCATTATGATGACGGTACCGGGCTATTTAAAGGTCTCAATGGGAATTCGTTTTTATTTCTAATTAAAATATATTCACGTCATCAATTAGTTAGTTGAACTCGGTTAGGAAATACATGAGTTAGTAAATGTTTTTTAATATACCATATGTTTTAATATCAAAATCCTTTACGTTTGGGATTGGGATAACATAATAAAAAGGCTCATCATTGAACTCTTCAGACTTTTAACTTAACTTTCTTAAGGTATTCAATATCAAAACTCTTTTAGTTTTAATATTGAATGATATGTGATGTGTAGTCATGTTCTCCTCAACGACTGATATTGTGGTGGATGCGATCTCACTCTCTTCAATTTCGGATTCACACTTCTATCTCCTCATCTACTTCTTAACTACAAAAAGGTAGCTACTACACTACACTGATATCCCCGTGACTTACTCTTCGGCTCCGTATTTTGAAAATATGAATAATCCAGACGATTTTTTTTTTCAGATATAATGTTATTCTAATTAAACCATATCATAACAAAGCATTGGTTCAATGAGGCAGAACATGAGCCTGTTAGTAAGGCAAACAATAATACTACCATCTCTCATATTATTACTAAGACAATGCAGTATGTCTTTCGTGACCACGTTCCAAGCTTCTGAGAAGTTATTAGCAAACTGTCCACCTTAATTTGACCGGCATCCTGTACCCTTCCTGTCCTCAATAAGCGGTCACGACCTCCTATTTTTGTCTTTAATCTTATATAGGACTCCCGAATAAGTTTCCGCTTACGACCCCTACTTAAACATCCGTTAAAGCGCCGCCAGTTTATTTTATTACACAGAAAAATTGAAAGAAGAATCTATAACATATTATGGAACTATATATTTAGGGATCTATGCATATACAGTAAAAATTAACAGTCATAACCCTAATGCTACGAATGCCACTCATATATCTCATATATATCATATATGTGTCTCTAGCTATATTTAAAAAAATGCTTAAGACGGTAGATTAGTCTTTTATAGATTAGTCAATTCATAGATTAATTAATTAGAGTATAAATACAAACTGTACTTTTGTTATGATTCCTATTGTTGTTATTACGTTTTACCTTTTTTTGTAGGCTTACAAGGAGTTTTTGATACTCACCTATAAGTGATTACGCATTTATTATTAACTGTATTCCTACTTCTTAAGTTAAGGTGGCACATGTAAATGTAATAATCGTTGGTGATTTTAATAAATAAATAAATAAATATAGTTCACCACGCTGCCCTAGTGTAACTTGGTAGAATTGGAGCATTTAAGACACACATTTGTTGTTTTTTCAAAATTGTCAAGTCTGTTTCCCGACGGATAACTGGCTAGACTGACCAGAGGTGAGGTATTCGAATACCAGACCAATCATTAACTCTAGTGGGTGTCGCTCAATTTTAAACCAATACCAATTACCATTGCTTGCGTAGAGATCAGTAAATATTTGTTTATCGGCATTCAATCCTTAGAGTTATAAGCGTCCGTCTTCATTTAGCCGACACCTTGCCTGGAACGTGTACTCGGCCGTCACGACCCACCCCATTACGCCCTTAATCTTATATTGAACTCCAAATAAGATTTACCGCCCTCGATCTTCTATTAAACTACCGTTAAAACTTTGGATATATCTTTCGTAGGCTATACAAATTGTTCGGAGAAAATGGCACTTTCTTCACAAAACTAATCGCAAGCCTATTTGACATGTATTTTATAATTTTAAATGATTAATGTCCTATGTTGTACCTATTAAATAAATACACGGTTCCTTAGTATCTTAAAATTGTTTTATGTGCACTCTTGATCACTGTGCTTGATCCCATCTCTTGGCTCCTGATCCATCGAGGAATATCTAAATTTAAGGAACTTGTAGAGAATAAGCTATAAGGAGGTAGAGCCTATAAGTTTAACATGTAAGACATATAGGTACATGGACATATCACATGGTATATTGGCGTACTTTGACCTAGTTCTTCTTCTACTCTAAGCCTCATTGTTGATTCAACTTTCTATTGTTGATTCGCTTCAGTTACGGGCGGCCTTTGGACAATTATAAAGAAACAAAGTATATTTATTTCAAAACCAACATAGGTACAACAAAAGTAGAATAAAAATCCATCTAATAAATAATTGAAGCTATAATTTTTTTTTAACAAAAACGTTGAGTTACTTGGAACCTTCAGCGTTGATGACTGAAATCTGTCTGAGTTAAAATTTAACTAAAAAGAAGTAGTAACCGTAAAGTTTTCAACTCATATGTTTAGTGTGAAAAGCTAAGAAATGAAAATAAAAAGTTAAGAAATTCAAAAAGAAAAGACATGAAAAAACTAATCCTTCTAAAGTAGCCAGGTAATATTTACTACAGCTTGACTCTAAACATACAAGTTATATGGATTACGAAATCCAATGAATCACATGATTCAAATTTCTTACGATTTTTTTTCATCCAAACTGTATAGCCACTCACGATCAGGTAGTAGTGTACTACTGGTAGTTATGTATTTCGTCGTATGAGCTACTATGTTATATCGTACTGAACCTGTAAATAAACCAATACAGAGTCCCACAAATAAGATAACAGACACAGCGGAGGGATCCTTATAACATTACAGATGAGTTTCTGGGACGAACCAATAAATGAATTGAGCAAATAATCTTGCTTCAGGGTATTTGGCAATTCTGGTATATAACAAATGTTAAACGAGGCACAATTTCCGCAATTTGCTGTTATATAGCTATGATCCTTTATTGTGCAGTTCATGAACAATAATATTGACAGCAACTTAAAAAATATATTCCGTCTATCCGTAAAACTGAAAGTTAGTCCGTAATCGTAGGGTCCTCATGAATGATGTAAAGTTCATTAATGAGAGGTGTGAATGATAGGTAATAATGCAAACGGTTGGCACATGGACATTTAGACAGACATAAAGACATTTAGACAAATATATAAACGTATATATATTGCTGTAACAGTTTATGTTAAAGTTTTGTTTTATTTTTATGGTACAGCTTAAGAAATCCGTAATGAATTTAGTATTAACAGTAGGTTTCAATACTCTTGTTTCATGTCTTGAGCAACTACCTATATGTGAAATGAAATTGCATTCGTAATAAATAAATATTTGATAGTATCAAAATATGAAGGTGGTAGAACCCTTTGTGGTTCGACTCCGGCGGCACCACCGCCACACCTATTTCTACCTAATAACAGCAGTGTTAGGCGCTGTTGTGTTCCGTTTTGAAAAGTGTGGTAAGGGAGACATATTTTTCCGAGGCATTCCAGTTTAGTCCTCAGGGGTAGATGCGCATCTTTGGCTGACCTCAGGTAGGAATGTCTAATCCTATCTGGGGTTGATTACAGATGTCCATGGGCGGCAGTAGCCACTTACCATCAGATGGACTGGATGCTCGTCTGCTACACCTATATTATTAAAAAAAATAGTAATTAGTATCCTGTTATATTATTAAGATTTCTTTGACGATCTATGACAGCCGACAGACGAAATAGTTCACATATCCGACGCAAAACAAACAACGTATTGCTTGTCTACGGTCGAACTACGCACTGTAATCAAATTGTCACGTAAATTGTGTGTATTCAGTAAATGTTGTTTTACTTACGAACCTCTAAAGAAAGGACGAGTAGAGACTAAACAAACACGCACAAGTAATAAGTACTTCTCCAACCTGAAACACTTTACCCATTAAGGAGTTACCACACGAGCGATAGTTCGTGTAGACGACTGCCACCTGACGCCAAAAACCGTGACTGATTGTCGTTGACTGTCGTCGATTGTCGTTGACTGACGCTGCTTGTCGTTAGCAACAGGCTACCAACTACGGGCGCTTGCGACAGGCAGAGAGTCAATGCCTATCATTGACTCTCTGCCTGTCGCAAGTCAATGGTCACTGACGACATGTTGCGACAAACAACTACTATCGGTTATAATATCGGATGACAGTTGATATTTAATCCTCAACCATCAGCGACGATTTTTGAAATTAACCGTCGCTCGTACAATATTTCATTGTCGCTCGTGTGTTACGTTCCTTATCGTTAAAATCTAGTTTCCACGGGTAAATGGGATATTCCGGTCAAATAGTTCACTGACGAATCTGTTCAAAGAATTGTATAGATATATAGTGCACAAATATATAGAACTCCCTTTTATTCCGCGCACCGAAACACTACCCTCAAAGCGTTTTGTAGCGAATAAAAGTGGAAGAGTTGTCACCTACATAAATATAGTCAGGTTGCAATTTAGTTTATACAAAAAATGGGTTACTAAATTATTTATTTTATGCAGTACATTATCTATACTAATATTATAAAGAGGAAAACTTTGTTTGTTTGTTTGATTGTAATGAAAAGGCTCAAAAACTACTGGACCGATTTTAAAAATTCTTTAACCATTCGAAAGCTACATTATCCACGAGTAACATAGGCTATATTTTATATGAAATATATTTGATAAATAGATTTTGAGGCGGTACAAAGTTTGGCAGGTCAGCTAGTATATTATATTAATAATTATGTTAATTTTTCTGTATTATTTGAAGCGGGACGTTAAACTTTAAGTTAAAGAATATTAAGTGAACTGCATAGAAACACATGATATATGAAATTATTTATATCTGAATGCTGAATAAAACTTTATACTAACCGTTCATCCTTTTCATCCACTTCAAGACTTAACGTTCCGATACTTATAGCGCCATCTGTCATTAATATACTGAAACCATATTGTTTAGTAATCTTATTTAGGTACTTTGGAAACAAAATAAACAGTAAAAATGTTTTTTAAACATTATATTAAGTTAAAGTAAATAAACTTATGTTGTTAAAAAGTATGAAAAATATGTTACTCATATAAAACTAATTAGTTCGTCCTTTATTCAATTACCAAAGTGCTCTTTCAAAACCTCTGAAGTAAAGAAAAAACAGTCGTCACGTACATACGAGGCCGAGGAGTGACTAAGGAACCACGATTAAGAGTAATACAACAGCAGTTCTTAAACAAAAAATAACGGTTTAATTCCTTAACTTTATAATACTACACTAAGTGGTGTGTTTATAAGTATAAAGAAGTAATTAAACTATGTACTCTAGCCTGAGACATGTCAACCAAGGAGCGTTCCTAATTCTTTCCCTTCTATGAAATTTTCTACTCCAATTATAAATAAAATATACCATCTATAATAACCATACATTGTAATTAAGGAAATTGAGCAAAAAAATTAATAAACCACGTTATGTTGTGAACCAAAGCACTTTACCCTTTCAAAGCGTTTGTAGCCGGCACGTAGCTGAACGTGTTTAATTCAACTGCTCTAGACCGAGGTGCGGCTAACGAGATGTGCTCCTGCTATTTTTTTATTAAATTGTTGTAGTAAACGTGCAGTCCACCTGATGGTAAGTGGTCACTGTGGAGGACTGTGATTAAGGAGACCTTTTGTACACTATACTAACGCATCGGTATACGTTGCTACACACTTGACGACTTTGCCACCAACTCTATATGGAACAGGTGTTCTACTTAAAGCTTGATACAGATTCACTGTCACTACTTGGTACTAATATGGTCGCCTCATAGGTAAATCAGCCAATATAAAACGCAAGACCTGCTGCACGCCACACATAGGCAGATGTGGCAAGGGTCTTTCGATCGAAAAATCCTGATTCTACTCTCTGGCTACCGCCTGCTATGTTCCCTAGGTAACGTTTCAAGGTAGATTAGAATGACTATATATGCACTTTTTGTTAAAAATCTAAACAAAAATCAGGTTTAACTAATTTTTTTAGAACTAAAACAAGTACTTTCTTAAAGCATTTGTAGCAAAGAGAATACAACGTCATAGCCGGGCCTGTTCAATTTATCTGCTCTCGGGCGAGGCGCGGCTGACGAGGTATTCTCCTTTTGCTGTAATTGAAACTTCTCGTCAAATCAAATCAAAACAATTTTAATAAAAATACAGAATTATTTTTGACCTACCATTGGTTAATAGAAATAAAATAAAAATATTTTTTGTGATTTTTTTTCACAAAATTATCTTTAGCGCAACAGCTTTGCAGAGTATTGCGTCCTTGGAGAAGAAGCAGCAAAAATAACACCATATCATGTATTTTTGCATACCACCATATCATGTTTATTTCTTGTATATCTAAATTTAGATCAGTGCTGTAATAAATAAGAAAATAGAACTAAGTTCTATTAATTTTACTTTTTCCTAAGAAATCTAAATTAAAAATTACATTGTTACTTGGAAACCCGACCAATAAATCTATTTAAAAAACCACATATTGTGAACTTAAGCGCTTAACCCTTTCAAAGTGTTTGTAGCTGTCGAATATAAAGCCGTCGTCACGTTCCCGAACGTGTTTAATTCAACTGCTCTAGGCCGACATGCTAACTAGGTGCGCTCCTACTGACTACTGTTACTGGAATTAAAACTACACGTCAAATCAAATCAAATTAAAAACCCTTTATGAACGTATTCAATTTTCTTATAGAATTATTTTTGACCTGCCAATGCTTTGCCAAGTATTGCGTTCATAGAGAAGTAGCATATTTTTATCAAACGCGCAAGTAGTGCTACAGCTAATAGATAATAGAAAAAGGTATCCTTAATTGCAATTTTCAAAAAACTCTCTATAGGTTAGTCTTTCGATCTCATACCATAAATAAGTACTCGTATTACTTAATTTTGTCAGGAAAACCAAACTAAACTAAAAATGTCAACTTGTGTACTAAATACTTCAACCCTTTCAAAGTGTTTGTAGCTGTCGAATATAAAGCTGTCGTCATGTTCCCGAACGTGTTTAATTCAACTGTTCTACGTAAAGGTGCCGCTGACGAGATGTGCTCCTGCATACTACTGTTACTGAAATTATAAATTATGCGTCAATAATACAAATTAAAACAATTGTATTAAAAATATACTTTCTGGGACATCTTTTACGGATTAATATTTTACAAGTGTCGCGTCAACGAAAAAAAAGCAGTGAAAGGAACTACATAAAATAATCAATTTTCATACCCTTTTTTACAAACCATGTTTTTAAACGCGTAGTTAATGGATAATAGAGCACGGTTTTATTTATTGTAGTTTTAAAAAAAAATGTATAGGTTAGTCTCGCGACCTCAGTACATATTTCAATATTACTTAGATTTTTAGGAAACGCAAATTCTTAATTATAAAACTTTATCGTATGCACTAAACACCTTACCACTTTCAAAGCGTTTGTACTCAAGATAATATATTAGAGTCGTCACGTTCCTCAACGTGTTTAATTCAACTGCTCTAGACCGACGTGCGGCTAACGAGGTGTGCTCCTGAGTATTGACACTGCAAGCACTTCAAGGTCTTCCTTTTTAGTCCCATATATTTGTATATAAGTTATACGGTTTTAATTCACTCGGGATTTATAAAAATAAATGCCTTACATTGCGGGATTGTAGGCACTTGATGGATTGTTAGTATCTCTCGTTTTAAATTATATTTTTTTTTTATTCATACAATAACACCAAGTTTGATCTTTGTTTGTATATTATATTACATATAACAAATGAAAAACAAAACATCGTGATGGTTATTTTTTTGTGCCTATAACCGCTAAAGTATCTTCAATATTTTGTAAAAAAAAATAAACTCAAAGCCTTTAGGTTTGGTCTACGAGATACAATCGTTTAAAGTAGAACAAATAGACTGAACGTACCGATAAAGTTATAATATTATTTTTCTTACAAAACAAAAAATCACAAAAAACTTACACTAAGCTAAATTGTTTTCAAAGTCAGTTCTCGAACAAGTCACAACTTTAATACAGTTACAATGTTAGTTCCAGATTTTTATTCAATCAGCCGATATTGCGCTCCTGTTATACCGACCGTATTTGATCGTGACGTAGTATCGAAATATTGAACAACGTACATTTTGTAGATTGTGCTCAGATATTGCCTGATTCGATTTCCACCGTCAGGCATGGCATATTGCCGCTTACTACAGCTATGATCTACCTCACTTTTGATTTTGTATTTCCTTATTTGACAAATGATAAAGTTTTGATATATAACACTCCAACAAACGATGCCTCACTTGATGATCTAAAATGCATTTACTAATGAAATTGTATGTTTTATTATCAACGGCAATATTTACCATTATTGCACAAACATGTGACTAAAATAAAAATTCACAGCTAGATAATTACCTGTGCCATTTTATACAAAGCCTTACATCAAATACATAAAGAATATAGTGTTGAAATAAAGGTCGTATTAAATTTAAATTAAATCTGTACGTCTTACTAGTAAAAATACATAATATAAGTAATTTTGTGCTTGCAGTCTAAGAAATTAAATGTAAGCTATGTTTTAGGAAAATACAGATGTTTGGGACAAGAAATAAATAAGAGACGAAACTCATTTGGCGTGTGAGTTATTCAATCCTTTTTGTAACCCAAAGGAAATGAAATGAGTAAAGCGAGCGAGTATTCCTGAGTACATGCATTTAGTCCCTCTCCAAATGAGCTGTGCGAGAGCTTTCAAGCCCATTTGCGGAACTCACAAATCCTAGACGAATAACGTTGCTCTCATCCGTTTGCTGAGCTGGTCTTATTTTATTTTATAAAGGACTTGCCCTACCGTAAGTGGAGTTGGCGATTGAAATGTTGTTCCAAGCGTGAAAAGTTGAACGACGATCGAGAAAATTCTGTCGCTTTAGCCATTAGTTGGGTGAAGTTTTACGAAAATGCAATGTCTCTTTTGGAATATATCCAGACTGAACGTTTCTATATACAATTACCGAATACCAGAGAATTCGTCTGTGTGGACTTCTAAATTAAATTTTAAGAAAAAAAATGGAATAACAAGTTTACCCATCATATCGCAATTTATTTATTACCAAGATAATTTCATGCGTTTATTCTAGATAATATTTGTGGAACTTATTCATATCTGTTTAGCTCTTTTTGTGTGATTAAATAATTTCTTATTCATCCAAACAAAAAGAATATATATTTTCATATTATAAACAAGTAATTAATTAAAAAAATCAAAAACCCGACTGCACCAAAAAGGCTGAAGTAGAATTTTCAAAAGCAGTGAAATAGGCATTTCATTATTTTTATCCAGAAAGCCAAATACAAAGTTTCACAGTAGGTGTCTGCTTCAAAAACAAAAATTGTTCAAACAATATTATCCTATTTTATTTTATCCTCGTAGTGTTCATTTACGCTATATAAAGAACCTATGTGTAAAGTTCCAGCACGCTTAAGTTCAGCGGTTTCCCTTTGCGTTGATCTCTGGCACATCAACTCTCTCATTTAGTCAGACAGTCATCTCGATGTGTATATACGAGTATATATGTACTAGCTGACCCGACAAACGTTGTGTTGCCATATAAATAAAAAAATGTTAAGGATGAACAACCCTTATCACTTAGGTGTAAAAAAACGTGTTACTATTTAGCGAAAAAATTCACCATTTACGGTCTATAAAATATATAACTTCAGTAAATCAAAGTTTCGGTCATTATTTTACCTCGTTAGAGGTAGCATTTCATTATTTTTATCCAACAAGCCGGATACAAAATGTCATAGTGTTTGCTTCAAAATTGACGATAGTTCAAATGAACTTCTAACCCTTATTTTACCCTCTACGGGGTTGATTTTTCGGAGGGGGAATAATAAGTGCGTCCTTGTTCCTATCCAGAAAGCCAAATACAAAATTTTATAGTAGTTGCTTCAAAATTAAAGGATTTCAAAAAAACTGTTTTCCCCTATTTTACCCTCTTAAGGGTAGAATTTCCAAAAGGCCTTTCTTAGTACTTATTCAAGCTATATAGAGAACCTGTGTGCAAAATTTCAGAACTGTAAAGTCCTTGGTTTAGGCTGTACGTTGATTTCTGAAAAATGAAAAAGTCATTTAGTTAGTCAGTCAGTCAGTCACCTTACTGTTTTATATATATACAAATATGTTTTTATAATCTCCGTTTAATTTCCTTTCATTTGATACCCTACTCGATAGGTTCGGTTACCTTTTTTTTTTAAATGTGTTACTATTTCGCGCCAAAAATCCGCCATTTTGATTTTTTTTTTACTAACACCTATCTAAGAACACTCGGGTCATTGAGACAAATAAAATGACACACTGTTGAAATTCATCCAGCCGTTTGTTAGATCGGATCAAATAAAGAAAGACAAACATACAAGATACGCGCGAAAAACATAACCCTTCCTTGGCAGTCGGGTCATAATTTAAAATTATTCCAATAGTATTGTTTCGTTATTGTATAGGTAACAATATAAACTCCTTTTTATTAATATCCGGTATTTATATGTTTATTTAAATCTATATATTGAAACAAATGTTAGTGTAATAGAAAGCATTTTCCAGCTTTTCACGGGTCTTTTAAATACAACATATGAAATTGTCGCAGTGGTCGCTTTGTTGACGTTCTAAACCGGATTACTGGCTTCCAAATTTCTACAACTAAATTTTAAATGACATACAAAGTTTTAATGTATTTTGCAAATTTTAGCTGCATTGTAATTTAATTAAGAACTTACTTATGAAATGAGTTCCTAATTATTTTTACGTTTAATGACCGATAGTTATGATTTGAACTGGCACATAAATTTAAGTGCTTATTGCAACTCATTTTCGATTCATACTCTTGGAATAGGTAGTAAATGATAATTTTGAACCAGAGTTGAACGTACGATGTAACCAAAATATCCGGTTACTATTCTAGTTTCGTACTTCTATAGCCTGTAGCCAACAGATAGTAATATGATATCAAGATTATCAATTTGTCCATATAAAGTTGAATTGTGCCGTTAGTTACACATATTTCAAGCAATGTATCTTAGGTACAATATGTATGAAAATACCCATATCAAATTGAATGTTTACGTACGCAACGAAAAGATGTTTCGAAGGGAAACCCTCATCATACTGACATCTTCCCTACACATTTTACTGATAAAAATATTATTTCTTTTTGTTTCAGATGAAACATCGCGTTGAACAGCGCTGTGTACCCGTAAACTAAAACAACTAAGTAACTAAGTCCGCTAACTTAGCCCCTAGGTGCTTACTTTAGAACACCAAATTAAAAATTAATGTGCCTGTAGAAACAAAGTAGGAATAATTAAATTAGAATAATAATAAAGTGTTTCGTTGCTTAGCGTCCGAAAAGCTAATATGAAATAGTTATTTTACAATAAAAGTATTTTTGAGCTAAGTAAATATTAAAGTGAATAGTCTAGTCAAAAGTAAAATAAAATAAATACCTGAAATTAACAAGTCAGTGACTTAAACGTGACTATTGTAGTTACGAAAACGTTGATTACCGAAGTTAATAAAAGTTCTACATACTTCAATAGTACTAAAAACGTAAACAGTGGCAACAAAGTTCAATAAAAGAAATCACAAGTTATTACGAGTAGTGTCGTTCAAGAAACACAATGTCACCTAAATAAAATCACGTAATAACCAACATCTGTGGCAAGTGTTCCGAAGTGCAAAAAGTGTGTTAAAGTGTAGCAGTGAGAGTGCACAAGCGCCACAATGCTGCCGGTGCCACAGGATCGCATGTCGGGGCGGCGAAGCAGCTCGATTGTGAGCCGCACGCTTCTTGGTCGTCGGGCGTCTGTGTATGTCACCAGCAACCACCAGGACCCTAACAAGGTAAACAAATCTATTAGTAGTAAATATATTAAGTATGGTAGTAAATGCCCAAATGCTGCCTGAGCCATCCAATCCAATGAAATAAATAAAAATATTTTATTGATTAAAGTACAATTATAATAACAAGGCGCAAGGGCCCCTATACTGGGATTGGTAGCCCGTGTTACTGGGTGCCCCACTCAGCAACAGGACAAACAAATTTAATCAAATATACACATGTTTGAGAATTATAACTATTAAATTAAAAGCGTGTCCAACTCATATTAGCTTGTATGTGTATGAGTGTAACTTGTGTGTGTGTGTGTATGTTCGCGCGCGCGCTCGTGTGCGTGTGTTTATGTGTGAGTGGGCGAAAATGTCACGTCGGCGAAGCAACTCGATTGTAATCCGCATGCTTCTCTGTTGTTATGCTTCGGTATACTTCATTACGACTCTGCAAAGGTAACACAAGGATATTATTATTCTTCATATACCACCAATACATTATAGCAAATATGTGTCTCAATTTAAAAAATATATATCTTCGAGAAAAGAAAATAAAAACGTGCAATAAAAATTTATTCAACAATTGAAATGGAAACGTTTAATATGGCTTAAAGTTTATGGCGGCGCCAAGTCCATTAAACTAAAACAATGATAGGATACGTGTGTGTGCGATATCAGATTATGTTGCGTTGTTAAATTAACACTTTACTTTAACGATGTTCAAAGCGGCAAAATTTTGTTGGGTTGTGACGATACCATCATCTCAACATTCTCGTCGTATATGCATACTGCATAGCTTTTAATACGTACCCTTGGTTACTCTCTTCTATATTATTATAGATATGATGAAAGTGGAATTACTTTCTTGTGTGCACATATTAGAAAAAAAATCGGTTGTCTGTAAAATCGGTTTACTGACGATAGTTGAACGTGACAAAGTCATAAGAAAATACTGATGGAATGGTTGCAAGTAGGAGAGAGACAAATGTCGAACGCTGCCGAACGCGGAGGCCATTTATGCCTCTGTCGCTCGTTCCGCGCTCTCGCTTGCACTTCAAGCTATAAATGGAACGTCTCAGAGCGAGGTAACGCCGCATGCGTCATGTTTTTTGAAGCGTGCAGCCGGCTCCATCGTTGTCACGTCAAAAAAAAAACAAAATTACCCATACAAGTCATTGTATCTCATAGTATTAGGATATGTTAATCAGACTCCTTTTTTACTTGAAATTGGTTGCAGATACAACACCCACAGGTGTTATTGTATCTGCAACAGAAATATCGTATAGGTAAGCATTACAGATGTTATGTGTAACATCTGTAATGCTTACCTATACGATATTTCTGATATGAAAATGCAACTATTGCACCAATCATCGCATAGTTCAATTCATTCCCTATAACTATTAACATATTGTGCAAACAGTTCCTATCTTGTTCAAAACAGTCCCTTGGGAGATAATAGCGCCCAAAGAGCTTGAGATTACTATCGTTATTTGTGTAGTCCGTTTGTATAATCGATAGATTAAAATTATTACGAGACCCTCGGGAACCCGACCAGTAACAGCTGTACACTATTTGCGTAATAAATCGATTACAACAGATGAGAATTGATCATGAGATTTAGGATTCTCGATACGAATGTTCGCAGTGTTGCGCGTTTTATAAACTAAATAACTTTAACCCGTGGCTTTACTCACAATCGAAGGGATAAGTCCCTCGGGCATGGTACATTTTTCGGGATAAAAAGTTCCCTGTGTACTTTTCTGAATCCCTGACAACGTATGCAGAAAATTATAATGAAAATCGGTTATGTAGTTAAGGCGTGAACGTGTATCAAATAATCAAACTCATATAACTAGCTGACCCGGCAAACTTAGTACCGCCTCGAAATCTATTTATCAAATATATTTCATATAAAATATAGCCTATGTTACTCGTGGATAATGTAGCTTTCGAATGGTGAAAGATTTTTTAAAATCGGTCCAGTATTTTCTGAGCCTATTCATTACAATCAAACAAACAAACAAAGTTTTCCTCTTTATAATATTAGTATAGATATTAGTTAGGATTCTACAACATTCCTACGTTATAGCATTATATGTATAACCGTTGACCTTTACAAGAGGATGAGAACGTCTATAGGAGAGATAGTACTCAAGTACAAAACCTATATGAAACACTGAACTGTGAAACTTTCTTCACTCCTTTTACGCAACATCTACTTCCAATAAGACTCAGCACTCGACGTTATTGAAGATAGCTTTTTTTATAAATTTAAAATAGTAAGAAAGCTTGCAGTCTTGTTGTAAATTGACAACTGGTAACAACTCCATACAAAACACGGATTCTGCCTGAAGCCAATAATAGATAGCCACTCATGAGGAGAATGGACGCTTCATATATAATGGCGTCCATATCCTTCCACCAAAACGCAAGATCTGATTCACCCTAGAAATATGTCTTGTCGAATCATACAAGTCTTCAACCACCTTTTCCAGAGAATAACTGTTTTCAGTATTCTATAATTTAATACATAGTTTGATTAAAATCATTTATTACCTCTTGAAAGCTCACATGTAAGGTACTTAATTCCACAAAGGTCTCATTGTAAATTGGCAGGTTGGCAAACTGATCCATTCGTTAAGTAAATTAATACAAGGCTACTGTTATAGCTTACCAACGTGAAACAACCTCGTTTTCCCGTTTCTAATGGATTAGGATTATTGGCGGGTCACGTGATAAATTGGAGATGTCCAACAACAGATGATAAAACGAAAATTCAATTAAATGTAAGCTACTCTTTAGAGGGATGAAGCGCAAAAAATACTAATTCATCATTTAATCATTAGACAAGTGTGATTCGAATTGGCACACGGCGGGCCCCGTGTCATCAGTTTTTTTATTTTTATTTCTAGTATTTTTTATCACAACAACTATAAAAGTGCATGCAGTTTGAAAATTTAAAGAATATTTCACGATTCAATAGATATAACGAAAAGCGCCGCAAAATATCTGTGTTTTGTACGCCGAAATACACACTCTGTAAAAAAATTGGGTATCTATCTATAATGGTTCAAAAGAAAGAGCGGAGGCTTATTGACGAGTATAAAGTCCCGTAGAGAATATTAATATTATCACGATTCTATCCCTTTTTTGATACGGAACCCTAGAAGTGTTCATTGACATTGCGTAAAATATGAATTGAAATAACGATATATTTACCGATTTAGTACGAAACAGATAAAGTCAATTGAATTCGTGGTTGCAAGTCAATTAGACTAAGGGCTCCGTGTAATGAGATCGTGTAATTTTAATGACTATCGGGATATCCCATTTTATTGATTCACATTAATTAATGAGATTCATTTTGGATGATGATATGAATATATAAAACATATAATTGGTAAAAACCAAAGTTTTAAATGTCACCATAACAATATATAGATTGAAAATAGCACAGTTAAATGTTTTCCGAATTTAACCACGTCATGCTAATAATTAGATTCACCCAACCAGTGAATCCTTGATCACCGCATTGTCAAGTGCTGTCTTCGTGTTTGAAATGTATCAAGGAATGAAGGAAGATATACTTATCCGAGACGTTTCAACTTAGTCCTCAGGGATACCAACGCATCTATGACCGATTTCAAGTAAGACTCTTATGTCGTATCTTATCTAGGGTTAACTGCAGATGCCCATCGGCGGCAATGGGTATTCACCGTCTGGTGTATAGCATGCTCATTTCTGCTCCTATATTTCAAAGTACATCTCATACACAAAACAGTATTTACATAATTAGGTAAATTGTTCATTCATTGTCCTTACAACTCACTAATTGTGCAATTATTACCGTAAGCACTAGCTGGTACGTTACGAATGTAATACCGTCGTATATGTATCTATTTTTAATGAATTACCATGATCGTTCCACGCTGTTTGAGATTCAATAATGAGATCCGTGTGCTCGGTCATGTGAACCAGCCACAATCAAACCTTGTTATATATTATGTAGGAACGCAATGTGGGTTAATGTTATAATCTCTAATTGATTTATCGATGATAACATCGTTACATTACTTTATGAGCGAAATAATTTAACTAATTGAGTGCTTGTTACTATATTTAAATAAATGTGTAAATTATTTACTATATTTAAGGGCGTGGTAAGGTGGTAAATGGTCATGGGTAGAAGTGACAGTAACCATCTGTAAAGGTGGGCTTTTGGAAACTACAAGGATTTTTTTTATAATATAGTAGTAGCAGACGAGCATGCAGTCCACCTGATGGTAAGTTTGCTACTGCCGCCTATGGACATCTGTAATCAACCCCAGATAGGATTAGATATTTCTACCTGAGGTCAGCCACAGATGCGCCGCTACTCCTGAGGACTAAGCTGGAACGCCTCGGAAAAGTATGTCTCCCTTACCACACCCTTCAAAACATAGCAGCGTTTAACACTGCTGTTATAAGGCAGAAATAGATGTGGCGGTGGTGCCGCTGGAGTCGATCCACAAATGGTTCTTCCATCTTCACAACAATAATTTAATGCTATGTGCATTTTTTATGCATAGATAACTGTTTTGACATTTTTTGCAAACATAATTCTGACAAGGTATTTAAAAGCTCAAAGACATGGAACTACCAGCCGTATACATTTGACATGTTTGTTGTCCATATCACTATTGTGCGTAAAATATAGTTTTTCAATAACTATAAAAGCATTATATCCCACACTTTATTTATGAGTTACTGCGTTATGTTTGTTCTAGTCTCGTCATTTCTTAAAATAAAGAGCGTGAGTAGTAAATTCTTGAGTTATCCCTTGATTATCCCGCAATGCCATGTGTTACGCGTTGGTATATTTTGGCAATACAATAATAATAAGAGCGGCTACCATATGTTTCGTGTTAAATTTACGATCCGTTTACATAAATCATTGCTAAATTGTAAACGACCGACTTCTGACGATCAGCGAAATCGTAAACTAATTTTCGCGTTAAAACGTCTTTAGAACAAACGATTCCTTTCATGTAAAGAAAATGTTGCGTTCTTTCTGTGAAAAATACCGGGTTTTCGCGAAAAATAAGCTGTCTTTAGTAATGTATGGTTACTTGTTTAATAAATGTGGGCTACATATAAGTTTCTTAGAAAAAAATGCGCATTATTATAATTGCTAACATGTTCTCGGTAACTTTGCGTGATTCAGTCATGTAGTTTATCGTTAAACCTTGTATCGTATACACTTGTATTCGCTTATTCTATTTTTATAATAAAGAGTGTCAAAGTCATTCCCGTCCAATGTTCTACACAAAGATGAATTCGGGCACTTCATGCATTTCAATCATGGAGGTCGAGATGGAATTCGAGGCGCATGTGTGATTTTTTAACCATGCTCGTATTAGAAATTAGACATCACTCGCTTTTACGGCGAAGGAATACATAACGAAAAAATCTACATGCCTAAGACCTCTGCATAAAAAGAGTGTAAATGTGCTAGTAAGCGTGTTGGCCTAGTTGGCTAAGGCCTAGAAACCTGTACCCTGTTACAGAACAGTAAAGGGTTTATGATGAAGAATGATCAGGCAAACGTATATCTTTTTCAATTTAAAACTTACCAGCCGAACAGCCCACTTTGTTAATTATATTTTTGTGATGCAATTATGTTGTGAGAAATGTAGAGAACAACACTTTTGCTAAAAATTATATTCGTCCATACCGAACCGTTTAGTCAGCCAATGCCGGTAAAGCGCCACATCTTTCCCAATTTCCGCAGACTTGATACATATATGTCATTATTTTTCCTCTGAACTTTTTGTCAATCATAATAAAATATAGCCAATAGCACTCCTGAATAGTGTAGCTTTCTGATTGTGAAAGAAATTTCACGATCGGTTCAGTATTTCCGAAGATTAGCCCTTACAAACAAACAATCAAAGTAACAAACTTTACCTCTTTATAATATTAGTATAGATTTGATTAGTAAGTATCTTCCAAACTGTAATATACCGTAAACGCTTAAATCAAAGCGGCCAGCTGTATGTAGCGTAAATTTAACGTAACTGCTACGGAACAAGTTTACAAACTCTAACTGAAACAATGCCTATGTCAACCTTCATAAACTAGTTGCTACCGAGAGGTGATATATATTATTTAGTTGCACAAACTCTGTCCAAAGTTTGCTAACTATTTTAACACATTTACTTACTTGACCGTTAAAAGATCTATCTAGATTTAGAGCTAGATCAATGTCGATGTATGGAAGGCTTTTAGCGCAGACAAAGCACGAATCCAGTCATTATGTGACATTTGATGGATTGTTATTTAGTCAAAACCTGTTTTTCGGACACAATATTCAATAGAGTTTTTTGCTTATTTACTCTTTCGTATAAAACCTATATAAAGGACAAACTTAATGACATTTTTCGCCAGTAAAAAAATCACAAAAATTATATAAAAATCGATGATTAAATAAATTATAGTTAAAATATTTTTTTTTGTCTACAAATATGCAGTGAAACAGAGTAATGCAACAAGTTCCAGGACAAAAAACATCTCACGCCCAACAGTGGAGTTTATTAAGAGTTGTCAGTACCCTTACCAGGAGTTTTTACGTTTCGACAAATATGACTGTTTTGGTATTTGTTTACGTATTTGCCCATACAAATTCCAATCAGCGCCCCTAGCGGATAGTGTCGGAACTTGGAAATAGTATGGGCCAATACGTAAACAAATACCAAAATAGTCATATTTGTCGACAAGTAAAAACTCATGGTAAGGGCACAAGTTTTATTATGTAACGAAAACGGCGAAACTTCGCCGTGACCACGATCCATGCAACTGGGTCGAAATATCATAAAAAACGCATATCGTGAGTACCCGTTACATAATAAAATGTCTCAATTCCGCGATAATTTTAGTCTAAAATCATAAGGGCACAAGTTATTTCTGAAATTGATTTTTTTTCTTCTGTGTCTTCGCTAGATTGAAAATACCAACAAACTCTCTATACTCTATAACTACACTCATGCAATATTAAAATATGCTTTGGGTGCTTTTGAACATTTTATAGCCAATTTGAATAATTGTGATACATTTAAAATTTGGATCAAATCAACGATGAACGCGTCAAATATAGCGCTGAATAATTTATGATAACCAATTTATATAATTTTAGTTATGGTAATAACCATACAGAAAACTGATTTAAATAATAGTATTTAATAGTACAATTTAAAATAATTCAAAACTTTAAAATTAAATACCTACCACCACTTATTTTAATATAAGTGTTACTGACAAAGAAAAGAAAAATCTTCAAATTAATTAAAAGAGACGGTAAACGACTTTCTTTCTTTTCTTTCTTGAACTCAGTGAATTTAATATAAAGGAGAATTTCTAGAAATGCTTTCTAACCGTATCCGATTGACCAAATATTTTTGTACGGTTAGGTTCATATTGTTTGAGTGTTCGGCGCGGACTCTTCCATTTTACTGTTGAACTTGAAAGTAATTTTATGTATGAGTGCAAGTTAATGTTATCATGAAATGAGGAGAGGTTTATGTGAAATTTATTTTTTAGTATAGAAAGGTTGTGTGTCTGCCTCATCAATAAAACTCATATTTTTGTCATATAGCAGCAGTAACACTACTGCGTCCTTGTGGTTAAGGCACTTCCTTGAAGTCGAGAATTCAAAAGTTGCAAGTGTAATCAACTTTTTTAAAACTCTCGTGCAAATATCTAGTTTAATCATGTGTGATTGTAATCCTCTAGTTTCCTATCAACTTGTGCATGTGTATAGAAACGTTAACATCCAGCCACGTTATATAATTGGTATGTTAAATCTAAATATATATAACTCAAAGGTGACTGAGTGACATAGTGATCTATCAACGCACAACCCAAACATTGGCATGCAGGTAGATGTTATGACGTAGGCATCCGCTAAGAAAGGATTTTGATCAATTCTACCCCCAAGGGGATAAAATAGGGGATGAAAATATTACTTCGTAACGCGAGCGAAGCCGCGGGCAAAAGCTCGTACAATATAAATAGCTGATCTATTGTATTGAAATTCAGTGGAAGGTGTAGAATTTTCCATTAGTGTTGCTAACAAAGGTTCATCCTATGTCTATTTGCTACTTTCATCACATAAAAATTGTTTTCCAAGACATAAGACATCTCTCCTTTTGTTTGTTAAGAAGTATAATAGCTAATAAGAAGCATGTTGACTAAATGTAGAGGTACTCTACACGTCACAATATATAATACAAACATGAAAGGCATTACTTGACTCTTTCCCTATTCATACGAAGAACAATGGCTTATGGCAGGATAATGTAAAATACAAAATATGGTGTGGGTCGCAAGCAAACAAAGGTACATAATAATATGTGTTCTATTGTCACGCCGAAAATTTAATCGGCATTTTAATTATATGACAATATGGTACATGAATAAAGCGCCCAATTAAAAAATATAAATTTGACTTTATACTGGTAAGAAAATTTATAAATTATCACATAAGTTTACAAGGCCAATCAATATAGAAAGTATTGTTAGGTTAAGCAAAATCAATATTGAAAGTATTGTTAGGTTGTCAAAGATGGTATTGAAATTGAAATTCAAATACACACTGCAAATAGATTTGAAAATTTTCAAAATTTATGGAACCTATGGAATTTCAGATAGATAGTAATTCATTGCTCGAAACATGTATATAGGCTCTTTGTAGGAAGATAAATTACACTAAGCTTAAATCTAAATATTGGTAATAGCTGATGATAGTTTTTTAAATGACGCTTCTCTCTGTCTCCTGTAGCATTACCATGAGTTGGCATAGAAACGCCACTATAGAAATGGTAAATAGAAAACTATTGTCATTTTGCTAGTGAATAACATAACTACTATCGTTACGGTATTTCTTGACAACGTCTGTCAAATTAATGACTCATGGGACCGAATTTGTATGGCAATAGATCATAATGACATTCGCTAGCGATTTGATTTCGATAGGTTTTTTACGTATCGAGTTACGTCACTACGGATTTTAGTTCTACGAGTAACCACCAGAGGCGCTGTACAATTTTTCATACATTTATTTTACGCAGTCGCTAGCGAGTAATACTTTTGTAAACTCATGGTAGTCCTACTGGTGTTTAATCCTTCAAACGTTTTCTACGATATCTACGGCAAAACCTTGTGTTACTAGTGCATCAACACACAACAAACAACGATCCCGACAATCTACGATAGATAGACGATGTCGACGAATTATTTAACTAAATTAACCCCTTCCGATCACCTCCTAAGAGATTTCAAAGCAAACAGAGCTCGTGCATGCACTCCCATTCCGTCGTTCCTGTCTGTAATTACACGAACTCCTTTGCCTTCCGAACCGGAAAATGTCATGGCGCACTGCTCCTAAGAGGGTACATCCGAAATACTCAAGAGTTTACAAAGATAGCAGCGAAGTGCACACTATTATTAGTCTCATACTTAAATAACAAATGAAGATAATATACGACTACAAGTATATGTAATGATCATTGAAGCAACAAGAAAGAAAAGGCACCAAAAGTAATATCTTAGGATAAAGGAATTGAAAACAGACGGAGCGTTGTAAAGGAAAAGGTATAAAAATAAGATAATCATAGGCGACAGAAACTACATATTCAATATCAGACAGATGGCCTGTTACTACGTCTACTTTATTTCATTAAATAAAAAATAATAAAGTCCCGCTTACTGTATCTGAAGTCGATATTTACACCTGATATTTCTCCCTTTGGCCGTTTAAAGGGTACTTCCTCAAGTGAATAATGTACTCAAATTTCTACAGAGTAAGTAATATTAAAGCAAGCAAAAACTACTGCTACATTATTTTTCTGGTCTTCCTTATTCAAGTTTTTAAGGTAAAATGTATATAACTGTAGAAATAATAATTGAGCAGTTGTTGTTGTTGTCAGGGCTCCAATTACTATTTTTAACTATTTTTCCCAGGAAAACATGTTCACAATTCGTGTATATTTAATTATATTAAATATAGTTTGTATGTAGATTACTATAATGTAAATGTGTAACACCACTTTATTTTACATTAACGTAAGTTACGAGCCTCACTTCGCGACGTTAATTGCCCTAAATTCGCTCATTTGGCGTGAACCTTAGTTGTTCCTACGTCTGTAATTATACTCGTAACTAGGAATATCCTTTAGTATGTCTGTTATAAAATAATAATTGCAAAAAGAATACTACCGAACGAAATAAAAAATAAAGTTTAAAGACACATAGAGCAAAAGCTCAACTGCATAATTTTTTTAGTTAATTCTCTTAGATGGATAGCTTCGATGGATAGACACAAAAATTAGTTGAATAATTTTCGAGAAACCAATTCCAGCTTTGACTTCAAAATATTATGCATTAGTTATTATAGGTGAACAAATAGGAACTGGAAGGCCCAACAAAGTCTGAAATTGATTAACAATATAGCAATACGCAATAACTGTCACCTGTGCTAAGTCAAAGCTTATTACGCGGCCACCTGCTTTAAAGAAACAGCCTATAAGAAAATATTCTGAGAAAGAAAATAAGAAAGTACATAATATAATATTGGAGTTAGGGTAATGGGAATAAACTGGACTATGACGCGGGTGGCGGATCAGTACAAGGGTACGGGATTTTTGCGAGCTCCATTGTCTATTAACTCGCTACATTTCTCGAGGTGAATTGTAACTACAGGTACATTTTAGGGTACCGTATTTCAAAAATATTTTTAATGGATTAATTAAAGTCTCGTATCAGCCTTTTGCCAACCAGTCTGGAGTCTGAGCAAATGATAAGTCGGTATTGATCATAATTATGAGGAGTGCATCTCTGATCGACTTCACAGAGAATCACTCTTCTATACGAAGTTAATTGTGGATGTTCATGGACGACTGATCACTTAACATCAGGAATGCATTCTCATCATCATCATCACCATCATGAACAACCCATTCCTGTCTCACTCCTGGGCACGGGTCTCCTCTCATAATGAGAAGGATTAGGTCATAGTCCACCGCGCTGGCCAAGTGCGTATTGGTAGACTTTACATACCTTTGAGATTTTTTTTTTATGAATCTCTCAGGTATGCAGGTTTCCTCACGATGTTTTCCTTCACCGTTTAGCAAGTGATAATTAATTTCTAATACGCACATAGCTTTGAAAAATCAGAGATGCGTGCCTGGAATTTTAACCTCGAACCCCTCGATCGAGAGGCCGAGTTTCTTAACCACTAGACTATCACTGCTTTCAAAATAAAAATGCATGCTCATTTGCTATTTAATTCACATTAAAAGATGAAATGAACTTTCATTGTATTCCGCTGCAATCCTTCTTTCATACCACGGCATCACCATCTCTCCACAAATTCACATCCCCTTCCCCACCTGCTATTCTACTTTGTATACAAACAAATTTAGTATTTTCAACAGATTATATTTATCTCGTCGGTGTCGCCCAGATTTCGTGTCGTGAATGAAAGCGGTGAGTAGTGCCACCGTTACATAATTCAGGGCGTCCCCGGGGTGGTTTCACGTTGCTGCCTACATTATTAAACTTTGCCGTGTACCTCACACTTGTTTAACCATTCATGTTCTGTACCCTTACCAGGAGTTTTTACGTTTCGACAAATATGACTGTTTTGGTATTTGTTTACGTATTTGCCCATATAAATTCCAATCAGCGCCCCTAGCGGATCGTGTCAGAACTAGAAAATCGTATGGGCCAAACAGTCATATTTGTCGAAACGTAAAAACTCCTGGTAAGGGTACTGGACTCTTTAAGGACTGAAATATTGTGGCGACTCGAAGAGTATTCAATGTTTCTATTTCTTAGTTTATTATTTTAGAATATTATGGTTTATTATTTTCAGCTAAAGTATATAGTAAAATTAGTAACTCCTGTTTTAGTCAGCAAATAATATGGTACTTCGTCCTCAACCCTTTGCTGTCCCAGTGCTGGGCACAGTTGTCCTCTCATAATGAAAAGGATTAGGCCATTGAGCACCGTGCGCCAAGTGCGTATTGGTAGACTTCAAAACTTTGAGAATTAAGGAGAACTAGTTTTTGCCAGCGGCTTCGCCCGCGTTTAAAAGAAAATAATATAACATACTAACATACATAAAACTGAAAATTCGTACCTTCAACTTTGCTAAAGATCATCACTTGATCAAATGCATAGTTTACGATTCAATCCTTACTAATATCGATTAAAGTAATCGATGTTTTGGGTTCAAACAATCGATTCTCCGATTAATCGATCTTAGATCGCCATCCCTAGTTCCCGTGGGATTTCCGGGATAAAACTATCCTATGTCCTTTCTCGGGTCTCAGACTATCTTTGTACAAAATTTCATTAAAATCGGTTCAGTGGTTTGGGCGTGAAGAAGAGACAACCAGACAGACAGACAGACAGAGTTACTTTCTGATTTATAGTATTAGTAAGGAAGTAAGGATAAGGATAGATACGAGCTATGTTACTAATATGGAGTCTGTCAAATACCTAAGCAATGTAATTGCATTATTATTCAAATTAATTACTGTTCCATTACTAGTCTAGATTACTGGACAGTAGTCCGTGTCTCATTAGTATTCGTGAATTAATCCGCTGAAGTCTCTTAGTGTCCTGCGTGTGTGTTATGTCATATATGACACGAAAACTATTATATGTAGGCAACAATAGGGTACGAGTGATAAGAAAGAGGACCTTCGTCGTCAACCCATTGCCATCTTACTGCTGGGCATGGTTCACTTCTCAGTAAGAGCAGTTTATGGCTCACCAAGTGTAAATGGCTAGACTTCTCACACTTTGAAGTTGTTTGAGTTTTTTAAAGAACTCTCAGTTACAGCAAATTAATTTAAATTACGCACATAACTTTTAAACGCACATAACTTTAAAATCACAGGTTGAAACCTCGGATCCACCGATTGAAAAGCATTGTTTAGAAAGAGACGCTAAACTGTAATAATAATTATTACATACTACGAGTATTACGATCTAAAATATCATCATCCTATTCCAAGCGTTGATATCTTTATTCTATTTTCTCAGCTAAGTAAATATTACGTTAGGCAATTTGTAACTCATTGTAGTGATAGCTGGATGGCAAATGTGCGTGTAAAATATGCAAATAGGCGTTTAAAGGCATTCCCTTTGCAAATCGTCTACTAGCGAGCCTACAGAGATCGGAACGTAGGGAATTGTTCTAGCAAATTATATTGCCACTTTCCGTGCGAGATATCCAAAAGCGTGTCTTGAATTTAAACCTAGATCTTTTAGTGTTGAAGATAAAATTCATACGTCTGAATATCCGCCGCTGAAAAGATGTAAGAAAAATATACTTTTAATGTAATAATTGAATTTTACGTTCAATTTTTAAAATATTATAATAGTAAGAAAATTTAACTGTCAAATGAGGGTGTATTAACTAAAAGCGGGCATATAAAAGGGCACAGTAGATCGTCTACTGGGTAGTTATTTTCCCACCTTTGTAAAGAACGTTACTCTGCCATTTTTGCTGCTCATTTGTGTTTCATTGTTTTTCTGTTAATTTATTTAGAAAAGTTAAGGTTCTCGGCTTATAAAAATGGGTTTTAAATAATTTCATGACGAGGTTCCTAATAATATAATTTTTCGGTGTGGTAATTTGATTGAGGAAATAAAGCAATATTACTCGAATTAGTCTATAGCTAGACACTTAATAACAGTAAACGTGTGTTTAAAATATGCAAATAGGCGTTTAAAGACAGCGTTTCCAAATTCTAGCAGCAAACTCTA
Organism: Epargyreus clarus clarus; assembly: GCA_014595695.2. Taxonomy (NCBI): domain Eukaryota; kingdom Metazoa; phylum Arthropoda; class Insecta; order Lepidoptera; family Hesperiidae; genus Epargyreus; species Epargyreus clarus. The sequence goes on from JACTTY020000036.1 coordinate 223,952, forward strand.
GAGTTCGGAATGTACCGAATTGTTCTAACAAATTAAACTGCCGAAATCCGCAATTCGTGCGAGTTGTCACGCCCAGCTCAGCGAAGCCGACTGATTCAACTTCACAGACGCTCTCCGTCAATACTGGAATTTCGTCGCCGAGAATTTGTATTATTAAATATTTTAACATACATGTTTTTTAACAAACAAAAAAATACAGTCTAATTAAGAAACGAATTTTGAATAAAGGTGTGAAGGAAATTAAAAAAATCTGTAGTCGAAAGCGTCCAAGTCGAAAACCAGTAAATCTATGAATGACAGATCATTTTAATGGAATCTGGTTGATATTAAATAAAATATACAGACTAGAATGACTAGAAAAAATGTATGCATGATATTAACATCGATCTAGACCAAACTGATTTCTGTAAGATGGTCGGTAAAAGTTTCTGAGTCCCAGCAACGTTTACTAAGGGATGATTGATCGTTGTAATATCTTATGAATGGCAAGTGCCGCTTAATTATATTAGATTTCGCACCCCAGAGAGACAACATAGTAAGAGTAATTATTTTCAATGCTATTAATAGATTATTAACAACATTATATGTTACTAAATTTAGTCTTGCGTTCACGCGTGATCCTGCGCGTCAGCGACATTAATCGTCACGATTTTGAGCTTCTAATGATAAATCTTTATATATATATTTCTTATGTGCGTGTGTATGTCACTGAACTTCTCTTAAACGACTGAACTGATTTTGATGAAATTTTTTGTGTGTGTTCAAGGGGACTTGAGAATGGTTTAGATTCACAATTTAGTCCGTGGGAAAAGGTTTTTTAATTAATTTTTAATTCGTAAGTAGTTATAGAATCGGAAACTATGCATTTGATCAAGTGATGATCTTTAGTAAAGTTGTTATCCAAGAGCCCACGAGGGTTTGGGAGTTGGTTAGACCAATTTTCAACAGATGGCACCACTGTCGTTCCAATGCAGGTACAAATTTCCCGTTTTATGTATGTCATATTATTTAATTATAATTAGATGCCAACATTTAAAGCCAGAAGTAAATCAGCACGCAGTATATAACGAAATGGCATATGACTAAACATAAGCTCGCTGACACGGTTAAGCGCGGTCCTCCGCGTCAGCGACATTACCAGGGAATGATGGATCGTTGCGATCACTTCGAAGCGCGACGCAACTGTTAAATATTCACACACACCAATCTGTATTTTGCCCATTATACTATACATAGTATACTTAGATGCCAACGTTTATAGCCAGAAGGAAATCAGTACACAGTATATAAAGAAACGGCATATCGTTACATAAGCTCCCTAAGACAGTTAAGCGTGGTCCTCCCCGTCAGCGACATTTACCGGGGATGATGGATGGTTGCGACCACTTCGGTGCGCGACGCAACTGCTAAATAGTCACACACAATACTACACTCCAGGACTCAGAAGTGCTATTCTGTTAGGCAATAATTTCGAAAGCTGAGTTCACGGTAATCGTCATAGTAAATTACTTAACTATGGTAGAATGCCACATTCGAATTCTTTAAAAGTCAGCAGTGAAGTTTGCGTCGCGTGTAGAGATTAGGTAAACTTTTTTGTCAATGTAATTGACATTATCACGTTTATGTGTACAGTTAAGGAATTAACAGCCCGAACGTTGACTTTTACTGTTTTTGAAAAAGGAATTCCGTTATCATAATTTCAGTATTTCAGATTCAAGGCAGGTACGTATCCAGATTTGTATTCTTGTTAGCAATTTTTTTACAAAAGTCAAATAGATCATGGGGATAAAAAATATCGTACGTCGATAGAACAAGTCAAAGTGACCTGGTATCCTTCATTATTGACACACCGAAAATTAGCAACTTAATTTCCAATGATTTGTCGGATCGGCTACCGACGTTCCCGCCCTAATAAAGTCTACAAAGGTTTTATTGGGGCCCGCTAGCTGTTACGAACTCGTCTTCATTATCTTAATTTAATTTGAAGCGTACTTATTATGTATCGAGAAAAACTCATTACATTCGCCTCTTTCAAATACAGCTGAAAATAAAATATTTATTACTAATATTGTAAGGAGCAGCCCAATTTTGTCTCGTTTTTATTAAAGTTAATATCTGTCTTATAAAAAACTTATGTATCTACATAAATATGGTACGTAATTGAAACTGTAAGCTGAGTATTGTTTCAGCATAGACATAAAGATAAGCAACACACGAGTTGCAATTTTCTGATTCCAGATATTGCTTTTTTTTAAAGGAACATACGTAATACATATTAAACGCATATTATATAATACATGGTGTATTAAAACGTTTATCAATTTCATAGATATACTAGGATTTTTGATATGCAGGTGCAAAATTAAACTCAGCGTAGCCAGGAATCGATCTTGGGACACATCGGTAGATCGGTGTGGTGTATATCATAGGGTATATGACATAATAATTGAGAGAGTTACCGTTTATAAAATTTAAGCTTCATTTTATTTGAAATAAATCGTCCATAATGGGTATCATATTTTTAATTATTGAGTAAGTAGTCAAATACAAATCTACATTAGTTAGCTCCTCATTTTTAAACGTTTAGGTATATAGTTCGCTTTAGATCTGAGTATCCAGAACTCATAAGTTCGAATGATTTCATTCCAGCGCGTATTTAGTTCGAGTAACTATTATAAATGGCAGATGGCACAGTTTGTTTGGACAACTCCGTAGATTTTACGCGCCTCTCCGTTTTCTAACTTTAATGGATCTCTTTGAAAAATAAATCATTTTCGAACCTCTACATTTAGTTCATTCGTTATTTCAATGGATATTTTAGAGAGAAGTTCGTAACACTCTTACTTGATGTTATAATTTAAAATTATAAGGAAAACAATAATATTTGTTGGTGTTTTGTAATGTACATTAATATTATTTGTATTATTTATCATAAGTTTTTTATCGATATTATAATGAATATATATTTCTGAAATAATCAGTAAATTTAAAATAACATTATGATACTTTAGAGTAAGAGAAAATATGCAATATTTTGCTTGCTGAAAATATTGTAAATCAATCAAAACAAAATGTGGTCAAAAAAATAGTATTCTGATGTGAAATTGCATATGCATGACAAACGATACTATGCAGAGAATGTAAATCGATTATTTTGCATATTTTATAAAGAGTGTTTCGCGGCGATAAGATAAATTTTGACACGAACTAAGTTAAAACACTTACCTGGTACATGGGCACTGATTAAAATAAATGAAGGAATCTTCGACTTGCTAAGAACGCTGTAAACTGACGTACCACACCTTCAAGGAAGTATAGTCGACGGTCGACTTTCGACTACACAGCATCGCTTAACACTACTGCTATTAGGCAGATATTGGTGTGACGGAGGTGCCTCGGAAGTCAAACCACAAAGAGTTATATCACTTTCAAACACTCACTAACTACCAACTTCCATCACATTGTTCGTAGAATTGTTCTAAGTGGGTCGAAATTGGCCGGTTGGGATTGAATATTCCCACGAAACATGCATAGGTACCTCACCGACACAACATTGCTTGCACGAGCATCATGTCAATTGGAACAAGCCGCACTAGGTATCATGTCGAGAACAATGAGCTGTCTGCTCCACATCGATAGCTCCAGTGTTCGCGTACCAGGTCATCCGGCGTATTTGTTCTGAAGTTCATTGAAAGTTATATCTCTAAGATATTTTATGACCTGGTAGGTAAAGACTCCTCTTATTAGCGTACCTTCCCCTTACTTACCTTTGGGACCAAATTGTAATAATAAAAATGGGTTAACAAGTTACAGAGAACTGACGTCAACGAAGTCGCAAATATTAGCGAAGTTACATTACCATATTGTTTGGAGTGCATATAGTATTTGCACAACCTAGAAACTAGAACACAACTTATTTTACCGCAAATATACGTGTATGTAACGATATATGTACCATCAGAGAAATAACTTGTATCGATATCGCTATCTCAAGTCTATATATCTATTTATTGTATGTGGAGAACTAAACTTGGAATTTAATTTTAAATGAATTACTTCCCACCGATGAACTGAAATTTTACAAACACATTTGGTTTGAATGTCAATGCATGATTAGATTAGTGACATGTAATTTTTACACACCCTCTAGATATGAGTATTTAGTAAAAGGTTTTTTTAAGGATAACGTGAAACAATAAGCGTAACTAAATGACTTGTTTTGATTTTCAAATATAAATGTCTTAAACTATATTAACTTTATTGTTTAATATAAATGTCAGCGGTTTACTTATCAAAGTATATTATTGTCATTTTTACTATACAAATTGATCATAATACTGGATCGTTGGTATTATCGGGGTTTCCATTAATACCCAATAGCATTATCGGTTCATGAATAATAGTGTTTTGCGCAAGTTCATTTGAGATAATCGACTGATAATAACCTGATATACGTCAACGGTATCCGGCCTTATGACTGTTACTATTGTTATCTTCTATATCCTATGACAAATAACTGCTGGTGATAGATAATCCTAGGCAATACCGTCACTAACGCAGGCCAGGGTTCAAATCTCACCTCTGATTTTATTAGTTCTATGCAAGCTTTTTAACAGATCATTACGACTTGCTTTTATGGTGAAGGATAATACCGTCAGGAGACTTGCACGCCCCAGTGTATTTAAAAAGCGAAAGGCTAAAGTAGAAAGGCTTAAATGAAAATGTTTTGTATATGCTCAGCAACTTATTAAAAGGCACTATTTTTTATACTACTGTCTATATCGGCTCAATAAGCTTAGATTCCTAATCTAATCTAGGAAAGGGCTGAACAGATTTAGTCGGGGCTTTCTAGCAATCTTATCCTTTATCGTGTATAGAAATTATGCTACTTTTTACTTTAAAAATAAGATTTCTTTAGAGTAAATAAAAATATCATACATTTTACACTTAATTTAAGATATAGACAAAAAACAATGACAATATAGTGAATACCATCAAACACATTTGCTACGGCTAAAGATTCCTAAAAACTATACTTGCACCGTACCAAAAATAGTATTGAAATTAAATACTATTTAATTTTTCTATAAGAAGGCAAAAATGAAAAGAACTCGCCTGAACCATCTTATTAAATTTTGTTACATTTACGCCTTGAAAGCTTTTACAAATTTATATCGCACCATATGCCATCTTCTTTGAATAAACGAAAGTGCAGAAATGCAAAAGTTCCAATATGCTTCAAAGGAATATAGAAATTCGCCAAACCGGAAATTGACTTTTGTCTACTTTAGCGAAAATGTTCAGAGCTTCAAATTGTTTACAAAGAAACTACATATAGGTATACCGTTGCTTTCTATATGGAGAAGACTCGACTTGAATAGTACCTAATTAAGTATCACAAACTTTATGTCTGTGTACGTAGGTGAAATATTATCAGATTATCTCTTTAAAAACCTATTATGAGTAACTGTAACTTTAGCAATACGTAATCCGTTATAATATATACAAGTCAGTGTTCCTTCATTTCTTATAAACTTATAAAATAATGGATATAAAGTTATTACGCGTCGTATTATGATAGTGAAAATATTTAACCCCTAAAAACACAATGATTTACTCGACAGTGTAACACAAATACACACAAAAAAGTTTACCGCGACTGACAATACCCGCCCCGCCCTACGTGTCATAACCGCGTAAAATGTACGCATTACTCCAATACACTATTATTAGGCACATCATCCCCAGTTACCCATACTTATCTGCTAACACCCACACACCGAGCTTCACTTAAATCGTTATTTGAAAGAGTCCTCCACATAAATAGGAATCTCAACACGATCTACGGACGTTATTTATTTACGAGATATCGAGTTGCCGATTGTGGCGCGACCTTGTCTCTTTTACGCCAAAGCTGGTATCTCGGAATCCTTTCCGCGTGCTGCAACTTTTAATGGGTTAAGAGGTTTTAAGGGTTCCGTAGATAAACTTCGGGAGGCCTTTCAAGTTGAAAAGTTCAGCGTCGTCGTCTATTTGTCACAGTTATCTGACTTCCACAGTCGCTGTAATTGAAACAAATTTCATAGAATGCTTGCTCTTGGCGTTCTAAAAGCTTAACGTAAGTATATCTTTGAAAGAATATAAAGCAATATTTTAAGAGAATAAATGATTTGAACCGACAAAACTTATAAGTACCTTTCTTCAAAAATTATAATTTTAGATTTTGATATACATCGTACCTAATAGGGAATCGATCTCGTGATATTCCGCATTATCAATGTAATAAAATATGAGTCAAATATTTTAATTATTTTCATAGTAAAAATAATATAGTAGATAGATAACATTGATTTATGCAAAAAATATGGCTATTCAATAACCCGGCGGAGATAGCTGAACAAGTTAGTTCATTATTCAAAATCTTTATGATTATAATAGATTTCGTCAGGTCACGATGATATTAAATTTTGGAACCTTGCCATTTTCCATTTCCAATCGTACTTAATCCCTGAAAGATAACGCCTGATCCAGTTAGAGTCCATCCTCAATAGCCATTAAAATAACGAATGAAACTAAATTTCAAGGTCCGGAAATTAATAATAATTTTTCCGAGGTTCGAGACTGGGATCTGAGAGAACAACGGACATATTATTTACTTGTCTAACCTGAAAACTGAAAAAGAACACATATAGTAGGTACTTATGTACGATTACTTATCACTCATAAAATAGATTACTATTATAATAATTTATCATGAGATCCAGGCATAAATATAACAATCGACATCCTGCTATAGTAATTCCTATATCAAATACCTCATCTAAATCTAGATCTCAAATATTATACGAATGTAAATATAAACTGGCGATAAAACTGCATGATGTCTTATAATATTGTAGAAGCAAACGAGCACGTACTCCACTAGGTACCTGTCACGGACATCTGGGATCAATCCTAGCTTAGATGAAATTCTTACCTTTTTTTTCGTGGAGAGACCTGTCGTGGGTTCCTCTCAGGCGCGGGGGCAACTGAGAGGATATGCCGGACCCCTACCGGCTAAAACCCCACGGTGTTCCTCTGGACACCCTTCGGGACCATGGGTACGCTAGTAGCGTACGTAGCTTCCGCGGAGATGCAATTCTTACCTGAGGTCAGCCACAGATGCGTTGTTACCCCTGCGGATTCGCATGTCTCGGATAAGTACGTCTATGATAGACATACTTATCCGAGACATGCTGACCAACACTAATTTACAATTAACATGACAACAGTTTATATATTCAACGAGAATACACCCTCGGTTACCTCTTAACAATTCACAGTGAGACAAGTGATTGGGATAAATCATCCAAGTTGCAGACACAAAGTGTGCCATCCGCCATTCACAGCCCGAACTAACTTTGAATGAAACCGTTCAAACTCCTGCCGTGTCGATACCATTATATTACTCGAATTCGATTTGTCTAATGAATTGTGAATAAAACTTATTTCAGTTTAGATTACAACTGAAATAAGTGTTTCAAAAGTTGGATGTATTCGAATTGTGGGATTTTTATTTGTTTGATAACGGGCGGGCATAATTACCTTTTAGTCGCATGTTAACTCGTTTTTATTTTGTTTAAAAGAAAGTACATTTACACTCGCAATAATACACTTTTAAACTTTGGAAATGTTCTTATGATAGGTCCCCGTGGCCTCTGGATTAGAACATCTGGGTGTTCTAATGTGAATGCCGAACAGTGTATTTTCTTACTTCATAACTTACTCACTACATCTTACAAAATTTACTTTTACATATGTGAACTTAAACATATCTTTATAAGTAAACATAACTTACCATAAGTAATAAAATACATATTATCATGAGCGAGTGATAAATATAACGATGAATATCCTAACGCAGATTTTTTAATACTATCGACTTAAAAATCTGACCTAGTTTGGTCAAGTTATGCGAATCGCCAAGAGCGAAGTTCTTCAATTAATTATTCAAATGAAGACCGTGGAGCAATGTGTCGGCTTAAGACTACATTCGTGGTTTTACAAATTCCTCAGGGCTAGTCCTGATGTAGTTACTTTTTATTCCGAGCAGCGAAACAAAAAGCTATGCTAATGTTCTAACCTTAAGGGGCGAAAATTAAATTACTTCATAATCATGACACATTAGTGACAACTTCGTTTTAAAGTGTTCCATTCGGTTTTCTACAAACAACTACTGTAAATTAAAAATATGTTTCAGTGAATTCATTATGTCTTTTAGAATTAAACATTTAATATGAGACCGAATTGCAAAAGACACTACATAGGCTTTTTAATCTAGAAGTAAATAATGCTTGAGGACGACTACACATACCTGCGAAGACTTACCCCCGCTATTAATATAATCAATCCATGTAATTTGCCTGTCAAAGAATATTTGACAATTTCTAGAGGCAAAATTATTAAGTTTTGGTCTTTGGTAAATCAGGTATTGTAATATCGGACATAAGTGTCGCTGTATTAGTACCGACGTAAAACATAACTCCTAAACAGAGTCCCGTACTCTTGGATCAGTAAACTTATGAGAATATGTAAATGTTGGAACTGCAGTAACCGTACGCTAAGTAACCATAATACTTCAACCAAGTTAACGGTCTTGACAGAGAAGTACATACATAATTTAGTTACTCTAAAACGTTAAATCTTGGTAAGGTTATGTCGGGATATAAGTTAGGAGCCATATTAAGTGATGACGTCAGAATTAATCGTAGTACATCGTGGAATCAGTAGTTTTTTAAGAAATCGCGGACATACAAACTTACACACACATAGATACATGTACATGTACACGTAGTGGTCGAATACCCCTTTTTTGATGTTGTTCAAAAGAGCTACGATGTCAATCAAATGTCAAAGGTTTCAAACGGTATATAGTAGCTAAAAGTAGATGAGCTACTGTGACTTCTTATTAGAATTCTTGCTAGGACTTACGAGTTCAAATGTACATATATCTCATATAACTTAGCGCATTGGCTCTATTCGTACATGTCTGAAGTCTAAGTCAAGGTGAATTTAACTTCAGATACTCTTCGTGTGCGAAATTCATCGAATACTATTAGCTAAATAACAAAAAAATATTAAGTATTATATTTTTATGTCACACTACGTCACGAGTTGCAAAAGGCTCTTGCGTTAACTGCGGGAATACCCATTCTATAGATCGCTTTATAATCTGGAAAGCTAGATCCGCAGTTAATATCAGATTATTTTTTGAACCACGAATTTTCTTGTCATATAGAAGTCTCAAGTCGATTGAGATTCGTTTCTTATTGATTTTTTAGAAACATTAAAGATGTATGAGAAAACTATGCACAGTGCATGAATCAATTATATAACGTCAGCAAAACCCGATCCGAGCTAGAACCGTAAGAGCCTTTCGGACTATAGTATTATAGGCACTAGTACGATATGAGTGTAATGGTACTTACAAGTCCGCCTTCGATCCGCTCACAACGATCCATCATCGCTCGGTAGGACACATAATAACGTACATGTATGTATATAAATCTCAAATACACTCAAAGTTCATAAAGCATAGCGTACACTGGTATATCGTATACCTCAACTTTAAGGAATTTCTACTATACCTGCAGAAACCGCTTTTTTTTTTGCGATCATGATCTAATATTGTATTTTTATAAATTGCTATTTATATACACAAAAAAGCGCAGACTTTATATCTGTATAGTAACCTAAACTGGAAAAACATCTCATCGGAATCTCAAGAAGATACTTAATTATAATTCTACCGTGACTCTATCATGACACAAAGTGATAAAAATGCAAACATTGAATGCATTTACCCTATAATATTTATTTCTTTTAATTACTATTTCAATCCTTCCAATATACATTTCGCCAAATTAATATTCACGTGTACGTAATAAACAATGATGACGATGATAACAGATGAGGTACCTACATCGTGTGGAGATTATACGTCTTAGAGTTCTTAAAAAAGCTTTCAAAAGGTGTGGCAAGTCTTCCAATTCGTACTAGGCCAGCGCAATTAACTATGACGTACCTCACTCTTAGAGCTCCCAGTAGAACACAACTATATAAGAATATTCTAAGGCTAACCACTACAACGTGACCTCTAAATACGTGAGTTTGTATTCCAAAGACATACAAATTGCACAAAGTCGGCTCGCCGCTGAGCCGTTCGTGACATTTTGCAGGAATTGCGGACTTCGGCAGTTTAATTTATCAAAGCGATTGTGGAGATGACTAACTACACTATGAATATATAGCAGAAAGCAATCCACAACACTTTGACAGATATCTGTACTATACAGTGTGTAGTCTGTATAGTATAGTTGAGTACTACACTAGTTTTAGCTATGAGAAATAAAGTGTATGCTTTTTAACACGCTTTTATTAGTTTCAGACGTATGTATGTTGGTATGTTGGTATGTTAGTATGTAACGGAATCTTTGAACATGATTTTAACCCCCTTCAAAACGTCGGATTAACTCGAAATTTGGCATACTTATTAAGGACCGATGACAATTCAATATTTTAAACATTAATAGTTTTGTACCATTGTCCTTATCAACATCCTCTGGATTAACGATTTTCGAGGCGAGATTTTTCAAACACCTTCAGCAAAGTTCATCGCAACTTTAGATTGCAAATAATTATTGCTATTTAGTTTCAATAGGCGTAACTTTTATATCGTGATTTTTAGTTTAGAAAATAATAATGTTATTTCCCTATAACTCAAATGTTCTGAAACATATCTATAATGCGCTCTTGTAGAATGATTTTTAGGATTCCGTATTCAAAGGTTAAAACGAAACCCTCTGCGGTCTGTTCGTCTGTCGTTGGGCTTTATCTCTTAAATCGAAATAGATAGACACTTGATTTTTTTACAAACGATGAATAATGGTGGTCGCTATAACGAGAAATACTAAAAATTAATAAATAATTATAGTTCAAAAAACTAAAAAACACGCTTTTATGATAAAATCAACTAAAAAGTAGAAAATAATTTTCAATCTAAAAATCAATTAAGGAACAGTAAATAGTATAATTGTGGAAAAAGTGTGGGGTGCTCCATTTATCAGGTTCGAAAAGCACCCCACACTTTTTCCATAATTATACTATTTACTGTTCCTTAATTGATTTTTAGATTGAAAATTATTTTCTACTTTTTAGTTGATTTTATCATAAAAGCGTGTTTTTTAGTTTTTTGAACTATAATTATTATAATATAGGAGTAGCAAACGAGCATGAAATCCACCTGATGGTAAGTGTAATCAACCCCAGATAGGATTAGATATTCCTACCTGGGGTCGGCCACACATGCGCCGCTACCCCTGAGTACTAAGCTGGAACGCCTCGGAAAAGTATGTCACCCTTACCACACTCTTCAAAACGGAACACAGCAGCGCCTGACACTGCTGATATTAGGCAGAAATAGGTGTGCCAGTGGTGCCGCCGGAGTCGAACCACAAAGGGTTCTACCACCTTCAAACTGTTATTTGTCTTCAAAAAATATTTACTTAGTATACAGTACAGTACAGAGTGGTATATAGTGTATCGTAAAAGATGTCAAATAAAGCAACAATGACAGCAGTCGGTACTTCGTTTAGTGGCTGTAATAAAAAATATAAGTAACGCTAAGTTTAATGCTTCCAACAACGTGATGTTATTTCAATTTTTATTATAATTTGGGAACTATAGTCAAACTTATTGTATAGAATGTAGCATGGTTTCAAGTTCGATTCCCAAATACAAACATCTGAGTAATCATTTTCTTAACAATAAATTTAGTCACTTTTAGGTGTAGTTATGTTTGTGTGCCTTCGCTACACCCATAACCCTCGCTTATTTCAGTTAACCTTAAACCTTACTACAGGTATGCTTTTTGTATCAATAGCAAGTATATGTATAACCCTGAACACATACTACATAAATCATATTTGTATATTGTAAGATTTCAAAGTAATTTATTTTTATAACAATTTTGTGCTAAGAACAAAGTAATTTTACCGACCATTCACTCGATACGGCTCTGCAACAGATTTATAGCCGCGGTAATGCGTGCCAGTAACACATGTGCTGATATAGCATATTTAACTTCATAAATAACTGTTTTTTGGACTATTATTATTAAACATGTATTTGGAGAAGGACTACTGTTTTTACTATGAGGATTATTTTTTAATATGAACATTATATTTAGTAAACGAATAAAAAATATATTAATTAATTTGAAGGAGGTAGAACCCTTTATGATTTAGCTCCAGAGACACTAGCATATTCCAAAAATATTGCTGTCTTCCAATTTCAAGGGTGTGGTGAAGGATACATAAACTTATCTGAGGTGTTACCTTAGTTATACAAGTAAATAATTAATATTACTCTTTGTACACAATTCAAGTAATTGCGACTATTGTGTACCATGTGCACATTATTCAAAGGAAAGAATGGTTTCAACATATTTCTGGATTTCCTTAATTTTATTCCCCTCCAACACATATGCTAACATTTGACAAGCTTCAATGGACAACATGTGAATCATATGGTGGCATTCATGCGGAATACGAGACACGGGCATTCATAAAATTGAAAGGAAGTTTTTATATCGCATAGATATACGATTAATGTTATGTTTCGAATATATGAGTAATACTGTATGCCTAAAGAGAAGGATAAATCGCCTTTGATGCTACTGTATTCAAATTGTAAAGTGTTATCTCAACATTTTTTTTTTTTCAAATTTTATAGGTATACCTAATTTCTTATAAAGGACTATGAAAACACAACTACAAGATTTTTGTTGATATTTTTATGATGAAAATTCTTTTCTACGGTACGGTTTTGAAAATTTTAAGGTGCGTCACGAAATATAGCGAGTGAATTGCTTGATTTAAAGCTGTATTTCAAATCAATTGTTTATTGCTTTAAAATTGGTAGAACTCTTCATCGTGCGACTCCGAAGTTACCACTACCACGACTTATACATTGTTAAATGCAACTGTGTTTCGGTATTGAGGATACAAGAGAGACACTTATAAGAGGCTATACAACTTCGAACGCAAGCATAGCAATCTAAATATGATTACGGATAGATTTCCATGGATGCGAGTTACCACTTATCAACTAGCGGATTGCATATTCGTTTTCTGTCATAACGAAAAATATGTTTTCCAATGTATCCAAACAATATTGAAATACCTTTTGAATTTACCGACGCAATGTAAATTGACATGTACCCCGTGCTATAGGTACGCAAAACTCACAAAAGGTTCGCTCATGAAGATTGCTAGCAAGCTTCCACCAATCTCATTTTCCGTCATAATTGCATTCTCTCTCCTAATAAGCGTCTACGGAGCTATTACTGCCTCAACTTGATCCTTGGTCCGCGATTTCTTATTAGGAGCGATAAATTGGAGCACAATTAAAGTGGACGGCGGACGTTGACTGATATATGACCTCCTTGTGGGATTCACCAACATCAGTTTATAAAGGAAAGCGGTAAGTCTGTGGTTTTTAATAACAAAAATACTTATTTAGTAAGTGACTTTTAAAGTAAGTGTTTAAGTAATAAAATCTTCTTTAACAATTGTAAAGTCGTTCAGTCTTCTTCTGTAGATAATATACGAGAAAAATTCAAAAAAATCATATGTGGACTAGCTGTTGTTATAGTAATATGTAGCGGTATTTTAACTTTAAACCATTAATAACCAAAGTGTTCCACATAGACTCCAATAGGTCAACATATTGGCGGTCTTAAAGCGGTTAGCAAAAAACGTCGAGATGAGAAAGGGGGAACTTAGATAGTAAATCTTATATTAGCAGATTTTCACTTTAAAAAGAAAGGCACCGAGATGGTTGTAGTACGCTATAAATACCACAAAACCCTGTGTCTTTCCCAAGACACCTTTATACCTTTTAAACATTTTCTCATCGTCACCACAAAGAGGTCACCCGACGTCTTTCCCAAGACAAAACGGGGATTTTACTAAAAGCGAGAAATGTATATATAAAATAAATAGTCTACAAGACAAAAAAAGCTCTGGGTATTCCTGCTTTATACGAACGATTTAATTGAACTATTATATTGAAATTGTGTTTTAAATTCAAAATTTATCTATCTCAGTATCCAAAGCAAAGCAAAGCGAAGCTCAATCGCGCAGGTACTTAGTTACTAAACGAGCTTGTAGGACCCTATTTAGAGACAGTAAAGTTGTTAACGCTCAAAGAGCTGCTAGGTAATGCCTAAACCCTTAGATTTTCTAGATAAACTGCAACTCAAACTATCTAAAATTTTCGGATGGGTGCCTTAAACTCGTCAAACCATCATCCTTATTCCGTCAAAAACTGACAAGTTTTGGTGGTGACAACCAATGCTCAGTATTATTTTTATTACGTAAAACCAATTTTAAATTAACATTTCAATAACAGTCATCGTCAAACCATTCATAAGTGTAAATTTTGGAAATTTGGGAATAAAGGATTTGAACCTCAGACTGTTCGAATGAGAGGCTGAGTTTCAAACTACTAGATTATCACTGTTCTCACCCTACCTCACGAAAACGATCAAATTAGAATAAACAATCTCCTTATTCTATTTATACCGCAGCATTTGTTCCGAAATTAACATTGTGATAAAATTAAAACGATCATTAAGAACCATCAATTGGTCGGGGCTCGACTTGTGTCTCACGGACATTGAGTGACTAATGGCATCCCTGATATTTACCAACAATTTGTGCCGGAGATCGAACAGGAATTCGAGCCAACGAGTCTCTATTGAATTTATCAACACTGTCAATGTCGATTTCTTTTGTTTTGTTTCAAGATTCGATGTTCCTGAATTTATCTTATAAAACAATTAGAAATATTGACTTTTGAATGTATTGATTGAAACGTAAAATAATTTTCGAAATGTAGATAAACTTTTAGGTTTCTATATAATGCAAGCTAAAAGTTCTTCAAAAAATTCTCAAGAGTGTGTGAAGTCCATTAATATACGTTATACCAGCGTGGTGGCGGTTCCATTACTTTGAAGGTGGTAGAAACCTATGTGGTTCGACTCCGGCAGCACCACCGCCACACAGCGCTGCTGTTTTGTCGTTTGAAGGCTGTGATGAGGGAGACATACTTTTCCGAGGTATTCCACCAGGCCATGGGTGACTGAAACCACTTATCATCAGGTGGACTGCATGCTTGTCTGCTACTCCTATATTTTAAAAACGAATACGCTAACTTTTGACTTTATACATAAAACATATTGTAGCTGTTTCCTTAGGAAGGGTATTTTTATCGTGCTTCTAAAAATAAATTGTGGGCTAAATACTACGCCGTAATAAATAATTCTGGGTACAATTAAAGTGACCGTAAGACATTGAAAGATGTACGGCCCTTTCGTAACATTCTCCACAATTTGTGCTCAGGAAGGAACGGAACAGGAAAAAACTAAGTGTTTCGTAAAAAAGAGTATTGGTTGACTTGAATTTAAGTTGCGTATATAGATTAATTTTTAATTTAAATATTCATGACTCAACTTTGTAACTGAAAGAAATCAACAGTATTTATCATTAAAATCCATAATAAACATCTATTATTTGTGTGTATATCCTAAAAACACAAAACTATCACAAAAAAGATCACAATGTTTTAGGTGTTATGGCTGTATACTTTTTTATATTATTCTTGTTCTAGGTAGTTCTTATATGAACTCGTTTCCATATTTCTGCCTCATTACAGCAGTGTTAAGCGCTGCTACGTTCTGTTTTGAAGGGTGTGGTAAGGGAGACATACTTTTCCGAAGCGTTCCAGCTTAGTCCTTAGCTTAGTAGGGGTAGCGGCGCATGTGTGGCCGACCTCAGGTAGCGAGATCTAAACCTATCTGGGGTTGGTTAAGATGTCCATGGGCGGCAGTAGCCATTTACCATCAGGTGAACTGCATGCTGGTCTGCTACTCCTATATGATAAAAAAAACTCGTGTATTGTCAGGATCCACTTCGCTGCAAGCCTCTTAAGTTCTTATGTTGGGTATGAGTCTATCCCCACACTTGCTACTTTCATGTACATCACAAGCCTTGCACAAGGACGAAATAATATCACTCCTCTACTGATTATATTAAATAGTTCCCCTTACTGTCCATTTCAACAAAACTGAACTGTTTTCGAAAAAAAATCCTCTCCAATTTGTATATATATTTGTATTGTATATATTTGTATTTGTATATATAGATTACAGTGATTCAACATCTTGAATTTCAGCCAGTTCGCTATTTCCATCAAATAAAAATAACTATAATAGTGGTATTATTACTGAAGCTTCCTAAAAGCTTCCTGGCTCAATTCTATGATATAACACAAGAACAAGTTAGGAGAGTTGCCAAACTTCAAACGCGGAATCCAAACCAAATCATTGTTGTTCGTGAATTGTTTTCGACGTTACACTGAGATCCAATTACTAACTTTTAACGGAAGTAATAGACATTACCGTCATACCACAGTAGAAATATGGAACAGTATGGAAACTCCCTACAAAGCGTTCGAAACGGCACACTCACACAAATATGCGCACCGACGACGCATCTTAGCGGTTTACGCAGTGCTGCAATAGCGATTGTCGCATCAAAACGAGTGGTCACGTTGCTATTTGTTTGCTATTTATTTCCTCGGTCTTTTTATATATGACACGAACGTGCGTGGGCGTTTTCCGTGTTTAAAAGTATAATAATTATTATTATTACCGTATTTTGGTGGGATTAACCGACGCCGTGAGATTACCTACTTATATTATTTGTAAACTGCGTAGTTATTGCAATTCAATTGATTGACCATAACAGCACAATAAATGCTAAGATAGAAATAAATAACACTATTAAAAATAATATAGTGACAACCTTATTCTTCAATGGAGTGTAGGTAATTATTTTATCAACTATTTTTTGAAGGTGGTAGAACCCTCTGTGGTTCGACTCCGGCGGCACCACCGCCACACCTATTTCTACCTAATAACAGCAGTGTTAATCGCTGCTGTGTTCCGGTTTGAAGGGTGTGGTAAGGGAGACAGACCTTTCCGAGGCATTCCAGCTTAGTCCTCAAGGGTAGCGGCGCATCTGTGGCCGACCTCAGGTAAGAATATCTTATCCTATCTGGGGTTGATTACAGATGTCCATGGGCGACAGTAGCCACTTAACATCAGGTGGACTGCATGCTCGTCTGCTACTCTTATATTATAAAAAAAAACTAGGCATAGTTTCCATACTGTTTCATATTTGTACAGTGGTCATACTATGCTCTCAGGATCTCATAATATTGTAAGTGGTAAACAATGTATCGTATTACTTACTTATTACTTACTGTCAAAGCTTATAGTAGAAGACGTGATGTGCAATGAAATATTCTATTCCGTAAAATTCTGTTACTAAACTGTCTTTTGGAGTAGGTCGGTCTTTTGGGTGGCCAAAAAATTTTTACTTTGTGGCCATAAACACAAGAGTCTCATGATAAGTCCAGTAGATCGTCACACATTTTTCCTTGCCGTTGAAAGTAGGTACTTAGAATAAGTAAAACTAAAGAAACTTTTCTTATGAACTATTGTATTTGTCACACTTAATATTTTGGGATTTAAAATATGACCTTCAGAGGGTGTGGTAGAATTTCATGAAACTAGGCTTTTTTGTGTACTAACCATTTTAAATTACAATTTCTTTAGTTTTAACAATATTATCTCATCTATCTTAAAAAACATAGTATATAGTAGCAGAAGAAACTCATACATTTTACTCGTTCAAATGATGTATGTGCTGCCATCTAGAGCTTTAAGTGATAAACTTCACAGCTGATAAACTCTACCCGTTGCGATTACACGCCGTCGCCCTGTGATAGCAACGTAGACAGCTTTTCCTCAGGTTCCGAGCTTTTTCGATAGATGGCGTTTGCCTTAACTGAACCCGTGCCTGTTTCCCCGTAACAATTTAAATCTATGTAAATCGGATGTGATTTCAAAGCTCGGCTGTAATTCAATATTAATTTATACATTGATACAGATTTTAAAGTTTTTGCAGCCATCTGGAAAAATATAACTGTTTAACGTTAAAGTTACGCAGTTCAGAATCACAAACTGACTACAATTTTTTGTACAAATGTATTGTAAGTTTATATGATTAGAAACAAACATTTTGTTCAAAACTTCTTTCCGCAATGATTTTTTACTTTGTTGTTTTCATACGACTAATTCTATTTCGAAACTTTAAAAGAATGCTCTACTTGCCCGAGCTTTTAATACGCTTAACAAAAGCTAAAGTTTGAAAGCAAAAGTAATTTAGTTTTTATCACTTCGACCACGTCAAAACTACAGCTTTCTTGTAAGTGGGTATTTAACTTTCCTGTATTTCTATGTTACCCAGTTAAGTAGTAAAGTTCTAACGACTTTTCTATAAACATTAGACATGCAGATAACAGCATTATATTTTTAAATTTTTTTATCTGCTACTATAGAAATATTATACCGGTGGGGCATGGATTGGAATTCGAGGGATTATTGTCTGTATTATTGTCGAAGTTTTAGAAGTATCATCTTATCATATACATCTTATCTTACCTTCATATCATATCATATCATATCATATCATATCATATCATATCATATCATATCATATCATATCATATCATATCATATCATATCATATCATATCATATCATATCATATCATATCATATCATATCATATCATATCATATCATCAGAAGGATTAAACATTTAATGATAACTCTCATGGCTGATACGGACAGGAAACCCGTGATAAGCAATTTATACCTATAAATATTTTCCCACTAAATTTAAAAACAGGATTTTTTTCCAAGAAAATTTGTCGTTTCAACTGCTTTTCAGTTTACATTATTTAAACAAAGCGATAAAATAAAAATAAATCTATAACTTTTTCTAAGTATTTAACGAAGCGCTGACAAAGGAAGGTTTGTGGAAAACTGTTTGAAAATATTTTACAAACCATTGTCACAGGAAACTTCCTAGAAAAAGTCTGATTCATTTTGCAGTGCCTTAAATCCGTTCGTTGGAATTTAACAAGGCGTTCTAGTTCTACAAAGTTAGAGAGGAAACTTTTTGCACCCTCCTTACGGCATATGAAAAGCGTCTGAAAAGTTCTCAAGTTAAGTAATTCAGTACTTTAAAGAGTACGAGTTTCTTCGCATGACTAGTCATTAAGTTCTAGTTTTGACTTGACGTATGTTTGCATGTTTTTGTGAAGTAAAAAGAATAAGGGACACGCCCCACACGTTAATTGGTTACTTCTGCCAATTGATATTCGTAATTAACTTCAAATACCATAGCAATACTACTTTGTTGATCACGAACGCATTGATGTTCCTGAGGACTAAAAAGTTTTGTGTCAGACACTTTAACTCTGAATTTTCTACTCCATAAGTCTAAACTGCTCCTGTGAACGTTATTGATAACAGTTATCATAGTCAATAAGATATAAATGTAGTCCCCTTATACTTTACAATAATTACGACTGTAACTCACAATAATTAGACAATAATGAACGGGATTAAAATAAGTCATAAATAAAACTCAACAAAATAATTTATAATTCGAAAATCCCCTTCGATAACTAAAAGAGACCTCACATTTCGCTTATTCGCCCAATTTCCCGCGCTACTTATTTCCTTGCCACAAAACAGCTAAGAACGCACTTTATGAATGTAAGGGGCAATAAATTGTGTGCGTCTGTCGCACTTTTCCTAAGGAGAACACTAAACGGGCAAAGCTCGTTAATTTCGAGTGAAACTGTTGGCCGCACGCGACCTCGAATGTCGCCTTTCGTGACTGATATTGATGTCACTTCGTTTTGAGACTCATATTTTAACGCAACGTCGTAACACAAAGCCGGCATAAATAAGCGACTAATGATAAAACACATTTTTCTTGACAAATGAGTCCTCGCGACGCGTATTATCATATTCAATGCCGGTCCTGGTTACGTTTCGTACATTTTGTTTTATTCGACGACCCGCGTGGCGGAGCGGCCACCATACCGGTCTCACGCGCAAAGGGTCCCGGGTTCGATCCCCGGCGAGACCGATATCTAAATGATGAATTTAGATTTCTGTTTCTGGGTCCGGGTGTTTGTGTATTTGTCTATGTGTGTGTCCATGGCACCCACGACACAGGGAATCCTAGTGTGGGGCTGTGAGTGTAGAAAGCGTTTTATTTAATAAGAAATTTCTTACTATCCGAACTTATTTGATACAATTAAAATAGGAACAATATATTAACGTCTAAATGTCATGCACCATTGCGGACTACAAGGCAACAATCAAAGTAAAGAGTTAAATGGTACGCCTAAAGCCTGAACATAACGTTTAATATGGCCAAAACCTTGCAAAAAAGCATTTGACGATAAATCGTACTCGTAATTAAAAGTCGATTCCTTTAAACGTGTTTATTTAAAGCTGTCTCTAACGGAGTAGACACTATTAGTAAAACCTTCCCAAATCATAATTCTGACCAGGGCATAGACCAGAAAGAGATTTTTAATGCAGCTTTAATGTTTATTATAAGTGCTGCTCAGATCTCTTTCAGTCTAAAGTGTAGCTCTGTTACCACCACAGTCGAATTACTAAGGGTTCTACTACCACCTATATACAAATACATACATATACTAAAGTACCCTTACATTGATTACACTCCGAATCTCACTCACACATTTAAATATTTATACGATATAGCAAAGTTCCGTCTCGAAATTTAACACCTGAAAGCTTACTGGAAGTTGTAGAAAATTTATTCCGTTTCACAATAAATTATCTTGCAAATCCAGCTTAAAAGTCGTGAAAGCTAACAGTCGTGTCGAACTTTACTCGCATATGAACAGTCACTTTACAGACTTCCAGTTTGTATGTACTTTGATGATGTTAATGTTTTCTTTTAATATGGTTAAAGTAGATAATGTGTAAGTAGTCTTCTTTATGGTAAGGGGACACTGTCGCCAATAGGCATGATAAACCAACTCCGTATAGAACGGTGGTTCCACCTGACATCGATCACATGTACTCCGCTCTACGGAAAACTAAAATGATGGTCTTTCACCGAGGCGCTAAAACTGCTTTACGCTAGAAACTGGTGTGGGGGGGGAACCTTCTGGTGGTACTACCTTCTTTGATAGTGGTACCATTATTCTAACAATGCGGAATGACATGTTAGCAGTGAAATAAGAATACGTGGTATTTAAGTTTCGTGGTCAATTTCTAAACATACAACATATCAATACAAAGTATTGTTAGTGGTCAGTTTCATTATTTGAGTAAAGTGGGCATTTGGGCAAAGTATTGTTAGTGGTTAGTACCATTGTGGTGAAGGAATACATCGTGAGGAAACCTGCATACCTGAGAGATTTATAAAAAAAAATCTCAAAGGTATGTGAAGTCTACCAACACGCACATGACTATCGCGGTGGACTATGGCCTAATCTATCTCATTCTGAAAGGAGACCCGTGCCCAGCAGTGGGACAATAACGGGTTGATGCTGATGAGTATCATTATTCATTGTATAAGTCCACATAATTATAATAAGAAAACAAAATATATGTTTCACATCTATTTCACAGCTCCAATCGTAAATGTAAAGTACGAAAACTCTTTTATATTACATCTTCGTCAGCTCGTAGATATACTTTATGCAAATAGAATCCATTTTACACTGGTAACATTCAAATTTTCTCCTCGGATCCACCGGAAATAATATTTCCGTGTGTTTCTGATTTGCATCTACACGTTTCGGCGTAACATCTAGTTAAAAATACAAAAAGCGTCCCTGAATAAGATTAAAATGAGATGTTTTTTCTCTGTTGTAAACAAGGTGCTAATGCGGAAAGTAAGTCTTTTTGATGAAATGAATCTTATTTTCCACCATGAGTAAAATCACAAGAAAACTATTTTTAAAAACAAGCTTTTATTACTTGTTTATAAAAAGAAATAAAAAGTTTCTTAGTTTAAACCCTATGTATAAAATATTTTCGTTTTTATATCAGACATTTTTTTTATTAATACAAGCTCGTAAGCTTTATAGCATGTGTCAGTAACCTTTCTTTCCTTGTTTGTTGTAAGATGATCTGATAAATCACATATCTAATTTCCTCACGAAAAGCTATCGCCTTCTTACTAATTGTTTCTTGGGAAGTTTTCTCAAATTGACATAAAGGTTGCAAATTACTTGATATTTGGAAGTTCATGCATTATTTAACAGCACACATGTGTGCATACATACATGCATACATACATGCATACATACATACATACAGAGCGCATACATGTGTGTGCATTTATTAATGTATTTTTTCATCGATACATCACAAATCAATAGCATAAACCTTGTATTGTATAATATTTAGAATATTACAAAGAATGTCACTTTGCTTAAAGGTGGTAGAACCCTTTGTGGTTCAACTCCGGCGGCACCACCGCCACACCTATTTCTACCTAATAACAGCAGTGTTAGGCGCTGCTGTGTTCCGGTTTGAAGGGTGTGGTAAGGGAGACAGACTTTTCCGAGGCGTTCCAGCTTAGTCCTCAGGGGTAGCGGCGCATCTGTGGCCAACCTCAGGTAGGAATATCCTATCTGGGGTTGATTACAGATGTCCATGGGCGGCAGTAGCCACATCAGGTGGACTGCATGCTCGTCTGCTATTCTTATATTATAAAAAAAAAAAAAAAAAAAACTATGATCAAATGAAAACCCACTGAACCGACTCGAATACTCCCTTCACTTTTAGAAAATTATTTCACCCAAATGTACTATGGTTATGTTTTCCCAAGAACTTCAGGGAATTAATTTTTTCACGCTGGCTCGTGCTTCCAAGTATGAACACACTCCCGTAAAAATGTATATCTGGAGTAATAGCCCATATTTATAAGATATGTATTATTAACATTGTTTATGTTTATTTTTCAAAGCCTTATTGCCTCCATTATGAAAATGAGAAATTCCATAAAGACGTTATTACTTGCGATGGGTCCTTCTAAAACTCGCAGACCAAACAGCTTAAGATATCATTCTTACATTTATTTATAAATGTAAATATAATTGCAGTGCCTGTGTGTAGTTTTAAATAACTGCCAATTACTAAGTCACGTGAGAAGTCAAAAAAACAAACTTTCTGTTACACATTGCAAATTCATAATTTTACCTGAAATTACTCGTAGGACCTTCAGTATGCACACGTCGATAAAATCGTTTGATTTAAGTGCAACTGACAGACTAAAAGCTGTAAATATGCTCTTAAAATATCGACACTCTTAATATCCTAATAGCACTGCAACCAAGCTATGGACCTGGCATCTTGCCTCTGATTCGGATAGTATTTCATAGTAGTTTTAAGTTTACTGAAATATGTAAACGTAAGAGAAAAAAAAACAGTAATTACTTGAAGGTATAAACAAGTATTCAGAGTGTTTATATGTTATTGTAAAAGATCAGAGTAGGGTAAATCCTAATATTTTCCAATAAAATCTAAGCTTTACCAATTAGTAGGTAAAAGTACAATTTTATTAACATTATAAATTTAATTTTCGGGCTATTACCAATGAAGGTTGGTAAATCTTAGTTTTACTAAAAGGTAAAACTAAATTAAAAATGTGAAATGCTAAAGTGGTAAAAGGCTCGAATTTGTACGGCTTAACAGCTTAGTCTATGAAAGACTAAGCCTTCCAACCGCTGGATTGTAGGATTTTGTAGGCTTTAACTAGCAAAAGTGTCCACGAATAAAAGCAGTTTATTTCGTTTGACCCACTCTCGAAATCCTTTCGGTTCAGTGGCCACTGATCGCAGCGCAGTGGCGCGAGCACAACGATCGGTTCTTGCTGTTTGATTTGCTCGGCCTCGCGTCAGCTACACATCGCTGCCTCGCTGCCGACTACCTGTTTCGGTATAGAACTATGCTTACAAATACTCGCGAATATGTAGGTATGAAAATATGTTTTCACAAAATTCGTGTATGGTAAGTCGCTTGTCAAAAATCTCAATGTTTTCAATTATTAAAGAAATAAAATAAGTACTCTCAACTCTTAAGGCTTAACAGAAGTCGTCCAACCGCCGGATTATGTGACGTTGTAGGCTATCGCTTGCAAGAGTGTCAGCGAAAAAACTATTTCTTTTCGTTTGACACACTCTCGAAATCCTTCCGGTTCAGTGGCCACTGATCGCAGCGCAGTGGCGCGAGCACAATGATCGGTTCTTGCTGTTTGATTTGCTCGGCCTCGCGTCAGCTACACATTGCTGCCTCGCTGCCGGCTACCTATTTCGGTATAGAACTACATATGCCTAGAAATATACACGAATATGCAAATATTTAAACATGTTTTTTGTAAAATTCGTGGTTTTGCATGAAATCTTAATACAGTTTTGTCATATGAAAGAATTTTGTCAAAAATATATTGTTTTAAAGTGAAAATGTTAATATTTTTGTAAATAGTTTTGTTAAATTAAAAAAAATAGAATATCACTTATAAGTAAGATTACGCTAATCTAGTACAATATAACTTATACTCGTATCTTTTCACAAACAAAAGCACGAACAGATAATTTTAGGTGACTTTTAATGAAATGTAATCTTGTAGCTAATTCGTGTAGCGAAACATGTGGAATGTAGGCTACAACAAAGATAGAAACATTTAATATGCGATGGTTGTGGGTGAAAAATGATACCACTAAAGTAGGAAAAAAGAAGGGAACGAACGAGATGATAGCTATTACAGAGGAATGGAAGGGATAACATATCGCCCCGACCGCAAGCTAATTGGAGGCAGAAAAATAATATGCAACACATTAACTGTCCTTATACTAGCCCAGAAAATACGAGGATCTCGACTATTTTTATATAAGAATTGTTTTTGTGTTGTGTATATACATAGTTCATAAAACACAGAAAATCTTGTTGTGTATGAGTGTATTGCGCAATCATTTTGATTGTCTTACTGTTGGGCACTCGTCTGTTCCCACGACTGGGGGACATGTGAAGCAGGTTTCACCACGCTGCTCCAAAGCGTAATGGTGAGAGTGGTACAAGTTAAAGGTCAACCCGTGTCTAATGTATTTAAACTGCCCATAAAGCCTCCGACGAGGTTTAATCACTGCTCCTGTGATAACAACTGGGACCGATGGCCAATGTGCCCTACGCATTCCACACATATCACATATATCCCCTAATAGTCTAATATATATCCCCTAATAGTGAGGCCTACCGCGTCCTACATTGCGTAACTTTGTATATGAGTAATAAATTTAACCCATACAAAATACGACTATATTCCAACTGAATAAATTATAAAATCAATAATTGAAAAGTTAAAATGTTAATTTTATTTAACGATTGTTTGCAGGTAAACTAGATTTTTTCCTACCTTCAACCGTGTTATTTTATTTACACAAAACATTCCAACACACATTGATTGTAAATGTGTTTATTCGAACTGATAGATTTATAACATTTTGTAAATATTAAAACGGCATTAGGAAAACACGGTCTTGAAACCCACACAAATTCTATTCGCAAAGCGCATAATATATTTGCACCTTACACCCAAATTAATAAACTTTAAACCAAAACATTTGTACAGAATTGTAAGCTTAGATATCACGTTACATTCATTTCTTTTTATATAATTACAATGATTCATCATCAACCCATTACTGTGTCCCACTGCTGGGCACGGGTCTCCTCTCAGAATGAGAAGGATTAGGCCATAGTCCACCGCGCTGGCCAAGTGCGTATTGGTAGACTTCACATACCTTTTGAGATTTTTTTTTTATATATCTCTCAGGTATGCAGGTTTCCTCACGATGTTTTCCTTCACCGTTTAAGCAAGCGATAATTGATTTCTAATACGCACATAAATTTGAAAATCAGAGGTGCGTGTCTGGGATTTGAACCTCGGACCCCTCGATCGAGAGGCCGCGTTTCTTAACCACTAGGCTATCACTGCTTTTTTTACATGATTATCAGTTGACAAATAATTGTGAGTAAAGCCATTGACTTAGGATTCTTTCGCTAACATTCTATATCTTTGAGTCCATAAAAGTCTTACAAACATATACTTTTCCTCTTCCTCCAATGGTCACTACGCCTCATGGACATGTGTGGTCAATCCCAAATGGTACAGAATTAAATTCCGTCATAAATGCATTGCTACCCCTGAATTTAATAGTTTCAAGGCAAGACTTTCTCCCTTACCACATCCTACTAATCAAACACGGAAACTTTTTTATATATGCATCTTAAATATTAACCTTACTCGACGTATTTATTTATTTGCAAATAATATCCGTCTGCAACACAGAGAAAGATAAAATTTCCTAAATTTTGGCAGGAATTTCGGTGACCACAATACCACACGGTTATAATAATAAACAACATAGCTAGAATGCGTAATATTACTGTGTAGGCATAACAATATTTAGTTAGCGTTACATGTCTAGTACGCTTTGTGTTTGGAATAAATTGAAATGGCTACTAAATAATTCAGTCGAATAATTTAAACCAAACCCGAGTATCACCCTTGTCCTATATCGCTACTGTTGTTAGAAAGCCAAAGGGCTCTTTTATTGATGCGACACGACACCGACATGGCATCTCAACGGCGCCGACGACGACACTGCAGCTATTGTTTCAGTTTTGATCAACAACAACACGCCCTGGTAGAGTTTTGAGTCTTGATTATTTTACCAAGTATAATCTTTATATATATATTTCTTATGTGCGTGTGTATGTCACTGAACTCCTCCTAAACGACTGGACTGATTTTGATGAAATTTGTTGTGTGTGTTCAAGGGGACTTGAGAATGGTTTAGATTCACAATTTAGTGCGTGGGATAAGGTTTTTTTAATTAATTTTTAATTCGTAAGTAGTTATAGAATCGGAAACTATGCATTTGATCAAGTGATGATCTTTAGCAAAGGTGTTGTCCAAGAGCCCACGAGGGTTTGAGAGTTGGTAAGACTAATTTTTGATAGATGGCACCACTGTCATTCCAATGCAGGTACATTTTTTCCGTTTTATGTATGTCATATTATTTCTTTAAAATGCGGGCGAAGCCGCGGGCACCACTATTTAATTTATATTACTTTATTCATTAACTAAAAAATGAATTATATAGCAATTAATTAGCCAGTGAGACATCGTTACAAATTCTTAGAACTGCGCCCACACCGTTGCCGTCGCCGTGACGTGTCGGCGTCGTTCTAATAAAGAAGAGCTCAAAGGGTCCAAAAGGCTAGAATACATTACAATGAAACAAACTATTAAATAATTCCACGGCGTAATCATGCGATAAATCTAATTCTTGTCATTTATTATAACGATACACAACGGTCTGAAAAATACAAGTGATTTCTACTTTACTAGCATAATTATAGTCTACTGAATATTTCAGTAAGTATTGTACTACATTTTTATGTGATAGATTTAGATAACAGGCAAATAGTTCATTAAAGTGATCCAAGTATAGCAGCATAACAGCAGCAAAATGTACTAACTACCTAAGCTAATTTCATGCAATACTACAGGGCTGGGTAAACAAATTACTTTGCCTTTAAATCTAATCAGCCTTTCAAAGTACCGAAACTATTGGAACTATGTCCAGACTTTCAGAAATTGCAGTTACATAAAGACATCTTTTACAATTAATTACAAGTAATTTAATTTTTGTTCTTGTCTTATTAGGAAATAACTTTCAATCTGCATGAAAGATATGTAGGTATATTTTGTTGAAGTATTGCTCTTCCTAAAATTTACGTTATAACATTCTTACTTACCTTTTAAAAAGCTGTTCAAGTTTTTCCGTTTATCTAAAAAAACAGTACGATAGTTCATCACTGCTATAGCGAACAATTCTCATGGGTACGAGTCTCTCGTTCGCTTCGGTATGCAACGCCACCGCCCGCCCCCGCGTCTCATATGGACGTATTAATTGCCCATTTGTTTCCCGCAGCTATAAATAGAATGCATTCAATTAGTATTTAATAAATCTGCGGTCGCTGTGAGCTTAGTGTGCAACTAATATCATGAAGTGGACTTTGTTTATATCAGGGATACACTCGGAACGTACTGGGCTTATAACAAGCAGTGATTGCTTAATAATTTTAAGTGCGACCACTCTAGGTTTTGAGGTTTGAATCCCAGTCATTAAACTAAACATTAAAATTATCTGTGTTTATAAAAACACTTCTTTTACTGGTGAAAACATAGAGCGAGGAAGCCATGTAAGTTTCGTAAGACATTATAATGGCTAGTGAAGTCTACCAATCCGCACTTGGCCAACTTCTTAGACTAAAGTTAGACCCGTATCCAGCTTTATGACAATGGATTAATTGTAATAAATATTTTACTGTTAACAAATTTGGTCATTTCAATAGAACTATTTTATATGAATTGGAAATTATATTTCCCCGCGCGACTAATATGGGTGGGCGGAAGCCAGTCGTAAGTTTAATTGATACGTACAATGTTATTTGAATTATTTTCACATAATTTGAAATGTTTAGATTAAATTACTTTCATCTTAGTAATATTTATATAATTAGAGTGTATAGTTTATAGACTGGATATAAACAAAAAGCTGTAAAGAACAATCATTATTACGTTCATGTATGTATAACTCAAGTTTTACAAATAGCAGCAATTTCGAAATCAAAGCCGTGCTCTTGAATTACATTTACGTATATAAAATGTATAGGTTAAAAAAGGGAGACGTTTTCTATTTAATCGCGAATGCTCAAAGAAAGACATCTCTTAGCCAAGTCGCTCAATTTAACGCGTAATTTATTTCCCTCACAATACAGTTATTCAAGGATGTTTTATGAAAGTTAAGAGGCCCAATAAATTGCTTGCGTCTGTCGCATTTCGTAGAAGAGCAGTGAGAGGCCGCTCGTTAATTTCGAGTGAAACTGTTCGCAGCACGCGACCTCTAGTGACTTTCGTGACGGATTATGATATTAGATTCGATTATAGATCATGGTCCAATCACGGAACTCGGCTAAGCTTACAAGTATTATGAATCAAAATATACGAAGGGTTGTAGAAATAATTCATACCGGCTGATTTACAATTATATAAGTATCTCCCTAAGATATGGAATTTTATAACCTATGTAAGCGACCAAGTTTTTTTGTGACAACTTAATAGAATGGCTACTAACTACTACTACTTTGCTTTATATGGGCCAATGTTATTTTTTATATTACACAGAATACGAAGCGTGCAGGTATTCCACCTAATAGTAAGAGTCACTGCCGCCTGAGAAGTAAGTTGTAGCATATAATTCTGAACCCTATAACTATACAAATGTTGCTATAACAATAGCAACATTTAACATAGCTATTATCAAGCACGCAAATAATTAGACCCTGGTGACTCTTAAGTCAAACCGCTTAGTAGAGACAAATCGGAATTTACAACCAATTCATGTTTACGGGTCTTTTTCAGCCAATTTAATTCAAACAACACCAGGTTGCAGTCAAACATAAAATATATTATATAGGTATAACCAACAATACGTAAAGTTCCACAGGACCGCAAATAACTTTAGAAAGTTCGCTACTCAACACCTACACCGCTTCCCGAAGTTAGTTCAACTTTATTCGGTTTCGTGTTAATTAGTATGTGAATATAAATTCAAGGTGCAATTTCTGACTTAGATTGGGACAAATATTTTATGTTGTTTCGAACCAAATTGTCCCACTGCTGGACATAGGGCTAACCTTAGATTGAGAAGTTTTCGATCACAGTTTATCAAACCATTGCTAGACTTCACACACTTTTAAGAACAGTTTTGAACAACTCTCAGGCGTCGATTTTCTCAAGTATGTACAAATAAAACTTACTTACAAATACAAAATCTTTATATTGGTAAGTAATATCTCACTTCGAAGCATGTTTTATTCACTTTTGAAGCAAGGGATAATTTTAATACCTGCATAACTTCGAAAAATCAGAAGTCAGAAATCTTGCTTGACCTTAACCTTGGACTTCCACATTAAGTGATTGAAATATACGATTATAAACCACTAGATTATCATTGCTTTCATTAGCTTCTTACCTAATATCTAATTATAAAAACCCGGAATAATATTACTCCCACCTCAGAGTAAGTTACATAAGGTCAATCAACAAACATGGGTTAGGTTGAACCGAATTATTCCCATAGGCCTAACGGGGGCAATGTAGAACAATTAGGAGGCAGTTCTCCGTAGTTCTGCTACGTCAGTATAATTGCTTCATTATTTTCTCTTATATCAGCAATGCAGTGCTACTATTTTGCGGTGTGAAGAGGCGAGATGAAATATAAAGTACGAGTATTTAAAGTTAGTCTTAATTTGAAACTTTTATGATTATGACAAATACAGAAGAGTTAAATAGGAGTACCTTTGTATTTTTTTCCTTAAGAAGCAAACGACCTTGCAAATTACCTGATAAAAAGTAGTCACTGCCGCCCACGGACACGTGTACCTAAAGTAGAGTCTCTCGAAAGTCCTATTAATGATTCAATTCCGGTGGAAGCAGTATTTTTCTTTTTACCATATAATAGTGATGTAAAGCTGTCAAATTTTGGGTTTCAATGGTATGGAAAAACAAAGATATTAATTTATTTATTGAACTTAATCTTTGATTATCAGTATATCTATAACTCCTATATATCCGTATACCTAGAACACAAACGCACAAATGCTTATATATACATACACACACATACACAAATCGACCATACGTGCATACAATATCAAAATGCTTCACTTATTCCAGCTTTTCATATATGAATACGTACAGTTAAGCCTGTCGTGAGCAGGGCACAATCCTCCACGTGCTTACTTCCCGACATCTCTTTTGTAACATTAAATACGAAGTTAAGCGGTTTTCGCGGGTCGCTTCCACGTTGTTATTCTTATATAAAACTTTTCTATTGTACAAGTACATGTTTACAAAGTACTAACTGTACCTACTCTAATATTGTTTTATTACAATTCCCAAAGAGACAAAAACGTGCGCCTCGATACAAAAAATACAGCTGTTGAAACCGAACGTTGCTTATGTGTATAAAATATACAACAATATAATGTACTATCAATGTATTAGTCATTCAAGCTATTGTTACAAAATTGCATATTTTATTTCTTTGAACTTTCTTCGACTGAATCAAATATTCTTGTTTCAAAAGTTATGTCGATCTCTATGACGAGATCACGTATTCCCCTCCCTAGGGATCATATGCGTGATATCCACAAGATTGCAAATCCAAACCCTCCCAGGGTCAAAGAAACACAAAGACGAAATCCCATTTTTCATACTACCACACCAAGTGCAAATATTTTAGAAGTAGATATTGCTTCGTCGTCATACATTAGTGTTCGACTGCTGAGTGGGTCGCGGCACAGAGTAAGTGAGGTTTCGACCATAAACGGCGCTGACCACGGGCGAAATATTAGGCTTCGTACACCGTTGAGAGCTTTTTGTTTAGACCTCCCAAGCGTACCTTTAAAGCAAGCCATAAATCATTTCTAACACGTACGTAACATTTGAAAAATTAAAGATGCCCGGGATTTAAGCCTCGGGCCTCCGATTGAGAATTCGAATTTCAATCGCACTCACTAAGTGAGAGGGGCTTAGGTCATAGTCTACCGCGATGAACAAAGATTTGAATTAGTAGACGATCACTACTTGCTTACCTCAAATTACACAGCTTAAATATAATTTTTATTTCATATAAATTTCCTATACGCTTACTTAAACTTAACTGCCAAACGGTTAACCTATGTACCGGACCATGCAGTTTATAAACGTATGCTATTGAATATTCTGCGCAAATGAAAACCATTTTACGCTGACTACATTCAAATTTTCTGCATGAATTAAACGGAAATAACATTTCCCAGTGTTTCTGGCTTGCTTCTAATTATAAACGATTCGACCGGTTACAGGGGATTATTTACAAGTTGACACGAAAGTGCGTTACATACGTCTTGAGTTGGCAAAAAATGTAAGGCCTTTTAAATTACCTGTTATCGCATTTGCAAATGTAGTGTAATATTTGCAAATAATACCTAACAGGTTTCCATTCAAATTTTAACTCTTACTATAGTAACACTTCAATTAATGCCGGAATGAAAATAAAAGATTTGATGAATGATATTTGATAAAATAAATAAACTTATTACCTATGTGTAAACGAGAATATCCGACTGAAATTATTAAACATTTGTTACTTATCGTACTGCAGTGTATAATATTAATATATATATATAATATTTTTTCAATGCAAATTTATGTTGTAGCTTATTTTGACAGACATGCATTGTTCAGTAATGTTCGGTAAATTTATTAAACTAATTTGTGAACATCGTCAGTTAAGCATATATTCTTAAAGTAAACGACGTAACTGAAATATTTTGTATGTACATTTTTAGCCACACCATGTTAAGGAAATTTGTACAAGCTTTATACGATATTTGCTCTACGAGTACCTTTATATTACGCCTATTTATAGCAAACGCCCGCTACATTACACTCCATATGTTTGATGTACACTTAATGAGCTTTTACCACGCTACTTCAATTAACGTTATAAATTGTTGTCAAATGTGTAGAAAATATGATGTTAAAAATGTATTATGTTAAAATTATAAAATACTCGTTATAACATACAATAGACTTCAACCTTCGATAGGGTTTCATTTCTACTTGGAATTCATATGTATACAATATAGAGTTTTGAAGGTAGAACCCTTTGTGGTTCGACTCCGGCGGCGTCACCGCCACACCTATTTCTGCCTTATAACAGCAATGTTAGGCGCTGCTGTGTTCCGTTTTGAAGGGTGTCTCCCGTAAGGGAGACATACTTTACCGAGGCGTTCCAGCTTAGTCCTCAAGGGTAGCGGCGCATCTGTGGCCGACCTCAGGTAGGAATATCTAATCCTATCTGGGGTTGATTACAGATGTCCATGGGCGGCAGTAGCCACTTACTATCAGGTGGACTGCATGCTCGTCTGCTACTCCTATATTATAAAAAAAATAGGATATCTCTAATCCTTAACCGACAGTGATGATTCAGTAGTTGATACTCAGCCTCTTAATATGAGGTCCGAGGTTCCAATCGAATCGGATAGTGCACTCACCATTTTTCAACGTTTTGTGCGTATTAGAAATCAATTATAACTTCCTACATCGTTAAGAAAAACATCGTGAGAAAACCTACATGCTTGCGAGTTCATTAAAAGAGTCTAAAAGATGTGTAATGTCTACCAATTCATGCTCGCGAGTTCATTAAAAGAGTTATGTCTACCAATTCACACTTGATCAGTGCGGTACTATACCCTAAACTCTTAATTCTTTCTTAATACTTGCCCAGTAATAGACAGTAATAGGTCAACGACGATCTGTAGCCTTTATGTGGTAGAGACCACATACCATCAGTTCAACCGTTGCGTTTCACGTTATCACATCTTAAAAAATGTCAAAATATTTCCACAATTCTTCAGCACAAAATCTACGTTTAACTAAAACCGAGCTGAAGCCTCCATTTCTTTACCTTATCTAGTTGATGACGTAAATGCGGTGTTGGCTTTATTTTACTGCGAGTGGGCGATAGCGGAAATGCATCGCCGCGCCGCAACAGGTAGCTTCGTATTCTTACGCTGGGAGCTATTTCTTTATATAGCACCTTTTAATTTTAACGAAACGTGAAGATCTAAGAAGTAAGGTTTTTATACTGATAGCCTCACAGAATGACTCCATGTATTGTGTATGCCAAGGACACATACAATGATGAATACACAAATACTCAAAATTCATTGCTCAGATATCTCGACTGGGAATTAAACCCGCAATTACTGTGTCAAACTGGTAACCGCTTCATCACTCAGCTAATCTACAATCATCAGCATCATCATCCCCTAGCTCCTGTGTAATTTTAAGATTTGGACAAATTTAATAGCAGTTAACTAAGTATTTATTAATTTCAATGACATAGAAAATTTTGTGTTAGAAATGGCTTAATCCTAATTCGCATTCATCAATTCAATTGGATAGTAAACGGAAATCTAATAAATTCTTACGAAATACCCGCCAATCATATCAAAAATAAGTATAAGCATGCATCATAGTAAGCCCACAGTCATACTCAGAATTAATTTTGAAATTTTATCATAGTGAACATAACTTAAAATTAAAGGTGGTGTTAAAAAGCTCTCAACTATACTTATATCACTGTAAAGTAACAAAACAATTTAAAACTATTAACACAAGTTTCACAACAGCTCTTGGATAACTGTCGCCATTATGAACTAATTCTATAACAAAGTGAACAGTGTCATTTATCCGAGCGCTCTCCTGCATGAGTGGGAAGTGTCATCTTGCAACAAGTTAGTTGTATTGTTCCCGTTAGAAACTATGCCGTTATACAATTTTATGTTTTTTAAAACCAGATCATTCATTTTATGAAATTGTTGGTATGTGTTCAATGCCATCGATAGACATTTGTAATCAGTGACAACTTGAAGTCCTCGGATGCTTTGTTAGTTCAGAGATATAAATTGAGATACCTCGTGTCTGTTCCATACTATGTTCCACTCCCTTTAATAGTTATGGTGGTCAACTAGTGTCACCGGAAAAGGAACACAATGAGTTCTACAACCTTTATTTTATACTTTCATATATTACAAGCTTACCATACTAACATAATTCTAACGTTCTAAACGTTAACTTAAAAGTTGTAATAAATATATGTCGGCGTCTCAAGTTATTTAAGGTCCAAAATTACAAAAATGCTAATATCTAAATCGCTTTTTATGCATTATAACAGAGCATTATTACAGAACGTGTTCAATATATTAATGTTTTTATAATTAGTGTTAATATACACTAAGATTTTTGGAGTTTACTCCTTAAGAAACGATTTGAGTTATAAGGCCCGGTACGGAAATTTTATGAGGAGTAAAATCAAGTGTAATAGGAGTAAACTCCAATCGTGCATCGTAGCTGACACACACACACTTTTTTTTATTCCACTGAAGACCCATCTACTTCGCATCTAGATTCGACAAAATGGAAATTATATTAATCAATGCATAGGATCAAACATATATACATAAATAGATTTAACTATTAAATGTTTAAATTAATAATCTTTTCAATTCAACATTATTTCTAAAGTGTTTTATGTTAATTATCAATATTTTGAAACAAACTCCCTCGAATTACATGTTTTATTTATAAATTAATTTGTATTCACTCTTTGGTATTCCAATTAGAGATACACTGTTTTGGCGATTAAAATAAAAGAAATTAATTACATGAATAAAATTTTTGAATACAATTTGTATTTTATAAATAATAAAATTCTCTTAATAACACGCAATAAATAAAAATGTTTTTAAACGTACAACCCAATATTTCAAAATAAAACTTTGTACAATCACAGATTTTTTTCGCAAAACAACAGATACAGTAGGCTCTCCAAAAATAATTTATTTCAAAACTTTTACTTTTAACAATCCTCACTGAAGCTTATAAATACCGAACAAAATGTTTCTACAATTATTTATGAACATATTCTCTTGTACATATTAGTATTATAATATTCAAGAAAAGTATTTAAAAAATATTTTGTTTTGTTAATTATGAACGATACCATCGAGTTTGATAATGATTTGAGTTCCTCGGCAATGTCATTAAAACCCACGATCCAAATTCTATAACTGACCTGTACATACATTAATAATTATTTATTTTAACATTACTATAATAAACAAATATTTATTTACTCTTAAGCCAATTACAAAATTGGTAAATTCTAAAAGTATTTTGTACCATTTAGGTTTTGGATATAATCAAAGCCGATTAAAATCAAAAAATCAAAATCATAGCGGACTGCCTAAATGCCTCTATTTTATTCTAATAGGATAGAAAAGAAAATAAATATGACCGAAATACACAATCATAGGTCAACTACCACTCCAATAAACTCCATCGTATGTAGATCCTATTGAAAACTTTTGAAAAATCTCCACTACAAAATAAACTGAATTCGTACAAAATATTTTACTGCATTGCGATTTATGAACACGAGTGGATACGTCAAACCCGCTGCTTCCAATACTCTCCCAGGTTTGAGGACCTGAGAGCAACAATAACGGATATTATTCGTAATCTATATTTTTCGTATAATCTATATTTTGAAGGTGGTACGGTACACCCCTTTGTGGTTCGAGTGTTTCGCTTTTTTTTTTTTTTTTTTTATAATATAAGAGTAGCA
The DNA here is from genome assembly GCA_014595695.2 of Epargyreus clarus clarus. Lineage (NCBI taxonomy): Eukaryota > Metazoa > Arthropoda > Insecta > Lepidoptera > Hesperiidae > Epargyreus > Epargyreus clarus. The sequence continues at coordinate 260,279 of JACTTY020000036.1, forward strand.
GACGAGCATGCAGTCCACCTGATGGTAAGTGGCTACTGCCGCCCATGGACATCTGTAATCAACCCCAGATAGGATTAGATATTCCTACCTGAGGTCGGCCACAGATGCGCCGCTACCCCTGAGGACTAAGCTGGAACGCCTCGGAAAAGTCTGTCTCCCTTACCACACCCTTCAAACCGGAACACAGCAGCGCCTAACACTGCTGTTATTAGGTAGAAATAGGTGTGGCGGTGGTGCCGCCGGAGTCGAACCACAAAGGGTTCTACCACCTTCGCTTGCTGTGACTCGACTGTTTCGACACTTATTTCTGCCTAATAACAGCAGTGTTAAGCGCTGCTGTGTTCTGTTTGAAGGGTTGAAGGGAGACATACTTTTCCGGAGCGTTCCAGCTTATACCTCAGGGGTAGCAGCGCATCCGGGGCCGACCTCAGGTAGTCTCAGGTAGACCTCAGGTCCATGAGCGGCAGTAGTCATTCACCATTAGATGGACTGCATGCTCGTTTACTACTCCTATATTATAAAAAAATGTCTTACCAAGGGCATTGAATATTCAGACCATTCCTCCTTAAATCATTAAAGTGGCGTCACAACTTTCAAAATAAATAGTAAACATAAAATTCTTAGCACGTATTTAAAATGTAATCCTAATTGATTATTCGTCCCTGTCTATTTCAATTAAGATATTCGTTTTATTCTGAGAAAGTTAATTAAATTAACGAATTCTAGAATTTATTTATCAACTGGTTAAGTTAGGTTTATGTGTTTTTACGTCATTCTAATACCTATTACTACTAATTATATACAATTCTGATTCATCCCTTTAATCGTGGCCGTGATTGCATTATTTTCCGGATTGCGATTTAAATCAATGTACGTTTAAATAAAATTGAAGACTGATTGTGTCTCAATCTAATTGTTGTTGAATTTAAAGTTTAATATTTTTTCCCTTTTTGAATCCTTCGTAGATATACATATGATATGTATAGAAAAGAACTACTATACACCTGAGCTATACAAATTATTAATCGTATGACACTAACACACTATTTATATCACACTAACACATTTAAAATCAGTTTTATATATATATATATATATATATATATATATATATATATATATATATATATATATATATATATATATAAAACTGATTTTAAATATTTCAATATTCATTCATTCAATATTCAAATAAATATAAATATTTCAATTTCTGAGCGGCAGTAGTCATTCACCATTAGATGGACTGCATGCTCGTTTACTACTCCTATATTATAAAAAAATGTCTTACCAAGGGCATTGAATATTCAGACCATTCCTCCTTAAATCATTAAAGTGGCGTCACAACTTTCAAAATAAATAGTAAACATAAAATTCTTAGCACGTATTTAAAATGTAATCCTAATTGATTATTCGTCCCTGTCTTTTTCAATTAAGATATTCGTTTTATTCTGAGAAAGTTAATTAAATTAACGAATTCTAGAATTTATTTATCAACTGGTTAAGTTAGGTTTATGTGTTTTTACGTCATTCTAATACCTATTACTACTAATTATATACAATTCTGATTCATCCCTTTAATCGTGGCCGTGATTGCATTATTTTCCGGATTGCGATTTAAATCAATGTACGTTTAAATAAAATTGAAGACTGATTGTGTCTCAATCTAATTGTTGTTGAATTTAAAGTTTAATATTTTTTCCCTTTTTGAATCCTTCGTAGATATACATATGATATGTATAGAAAAGAACTACTATACACCTGAGCTATACAAATTATTAATCGTATGACACTAACACACTATTTATATCACACTAACACATTTAAAATCAGTTTTATATATATATATATATATATATATATATATATTGTCTTGGTTTGGTATGGTATGTCATGGGTATAACTTTTTTCAACCTAAATAGAGGTTTGAAAAAAGTTATACCCATTTTAACGTGGCTTCCACGTTAAGATAGTTTGGGAGTTAAAAGATAAGTATTTATAGCAAAAGTATGTAGAAGTATTAATTATACGATTATTCTGAATATCAGCTCTGTATAATCTGTTGCACCATCTCCGTAGGGGACAATTATGTAAGTACAATAACAATATCAATTCAGATATGCACAGTGCTTAATATAGGTAAGAACTTTCATTAAGGATTCAAATTTGACGACACATTGCGTGCTTTTTGATCATTTACAGTTGTATAATTGACTATACTCTGTTTAAAAACTCTACAAAAAATTAGTATTTTTTCTAGAATACTATTAGTTCATGAGAAAAATTAACCTACACACTAGCATTGGCTGTACATTTTTTCTCCTATTTCATATTTATAGTCAATGGAACTGCCATTATAAAAACTTACTGAAATAACTTTTATAAAAGCTTTTTATGAAAGGTTTTCACAGCCACGCATTATTCCATGCGGTGTCTGCTCACGAACTTTATTATAAAACATAAAATATTTTACAACAAAACCGCCTGCGAATTAAGTTGTCAATCCAAATAATGAATAATAGAGCCTTTTATATATCGAGCTTTAACACCATTCGTTACTTCGAACGACGTTTAATAGCCTCGACTTTATTTCACAGGAAATTAGGCAGCTGTAAATAAAATAGGAACGTTCGTGGAAGAAATTGGCCGCAACACTTACTGTAACGTAAATATGGCAAGAACTAATGAGGAACCTGTTTCAACAAGCAAACGACAGAAACTTCGTAACTAAATGAAAGGTGATAGAATTATCTATCTGAGGTTTCGTGAGGTGTCGCATGGATCAAATGGTTTCTAATTGAATGAAATTTGATTTGACACTGTTTTGTGATCTAATTAAGTTTGGAATGAAACGAAGGAATGAAGCGGTGATGATGATGATGATGCTTGCATGTACTTCTTTCCACAGACACGCGCTTATAAAGAATCATTCAGCAAAGTATAATTATTATTATGTATTGCAATTATCTGTAAACATTTTGACCCATGAAGTCCTAAGGCCACAATTATTTCAGCTGTATAATGTTAATGTAAGAGCTCAGCTACTAAATGCGAGCATTCGAAATATTTGTAACGAAAAAGAACTCCTCACATGACACATTACAGTTAAGTCAATAGCCAACTTTTTATGTTGCATTTGTTACATTCTAGGCAGCTTCCCAAATACGTAGATACATCTATGCCCAAATATTGTAACGTATTCTGACGGAAAATCTCCTTTGTAAAACAATGTTATAATTATTTTATTCATAAGACTGGACTAGCGAGTGACCTTGAAGCACACCTTATAATTAATGGGTCATTGCTGCCCATGGACATCTGTGATCAACTCCATATGGCGAATCACGGAATGAAGCCACAGTTGTGGGCTAGGATGGACACCTCATGTGTTATGCAACACTAATAAAAACACATCATCGTGTTATTAACAAAAACACGTGCCTCTATATTTTAATGTTACCAAGTCCAGGTAACACAAACTCTTGTTTAACTGCACAAAACGAGCGCATTGTCTACTAATGATCTACGTTGACAGTAAGTCATGAAAGGTGAAGGTCTTGCAACAAAATAAAGTATTGTTTTACTCTGAGAAATTCTACACCTGAAATTACACCTCATTAAGTAACACCAGAAAAATGGCATTTATAAAAGTTCAAGATCAAAAAAATTATCAGTTATTAAATGTTTTATAATTAATATTATCTATGCATGTTACAGTTTGGTGAATTTCAAGTTTAGCTTTTATTTTGGTGTTTAAAATTATGATCGAATTTCACCACTACGACGAGCAACTATTATTATGGAAGGTAGATAACTATAGATATAATAACAAGGCAACTTTTTAACCCTCAAACAAGGGATAGCCTAAAATCACTAGTAATGAGAACTTTAGAATAATGAGTTTGTTTGTTTTATACGTATCTTATATTTGGTGTACAAATAAGGAGAATTTGTTGTTGTTGTTGTTGTTGTTGTTGTTGTAATGAAGCAGCGTATGCCTCACCTCCTTCATTTTTAAGATAGTCGTGCCCAACAGTGGAACATAAAAAGACTTACCGCCACTAAAATGCCTGCACAAACAGTAAGCAAAACCTCGTTAGAAAAATAAATTTAGTGAAATCTAAAGTTCCTACTATCCGCTTGATTGCCAGTTGATTGCCGGTAAACTCGATAAACTTCGTAGTTACACAGTTTACCTTATATAAACGAACTCGGATTGAATTTGCAATTGAGTTAAACCATTTTGGGAAATGATTCAAGTGGATAATCTGCCCTATTTGATTAGAGCAAGTACTTTCAAAACTCGCATTTTAAGAATTAGGCTTATATGGCATTCTTTGTTGCTCACAGACACCTCATATGTTAAAATCTGTCAAGCCGTTTAGGGCGTAGGGCAAATAATGATGTCCCTGTAGTTCCGGGACCAGAATAGGGCTACGGTATCCCCTACCTGTCGTAAGAGGCGACTAAAAGGGGGCTTCCAGGGTTGCGGGCGGCAAGAGTGGAAGCTCAAACCGCCCGGCCAGCAACCCCGGGATGGACGGCGGTATATGTGGTCGTATACCGTCGTGAACACCAGATGGTGTGGTTAGTTTCAAGCTCACTTGGGCGGAGCCCGACGGGACGATGCGCCAAATGGACTCCGGTTGCGTTCCGTTGGAGATCCCAGAGTCCTCTACGCAGCGCCGAGAACGGCCACCGGGGGAGTTCACATTTTTTGTTGAATATTTTGTGCGAGAATACCATTATTTTTATAAATACACTTGCATAAACTCTTATGTAAAACAACTAGCATTTTGTACAAAAACAATTATATATAAAAATAAGCAATTTCTAATGCTAACAATTTCTACAATAAGTTAAAGAAAGTTTGACTACAATTTGTCGTTTAACGCGTTCATGTTAAGGCGTATAATCAATTAATGTGGGTTAAATAAAATTATTTGGGTCAACGTGCTCAAAGCACGGGGGTAGAAATTCTGGGAAAATAAAGTGCTAATAGCAAGTAGTGCTTAGTACTTATGTATATTACAAAATGTACCGTCTGTCTGCTTTTACCCGACTGCGGAGAGGAATGTTTTCCGAATATATTCATGTATTATATGTACGTGTATGTCAAAAAGGCTTAACAGAATTTAACGTATGAGAGGTGTCGTTGGATTCGTCACAATTGTGTGAGAGAGGTAAGCAATACATTTTATTTTAATTATACGCCTGTAAAGACAAGGTACGAGCGGGATGTTATTGCTTTTGTGTACAAAATAAATATATTTGTATATGAGGAACGATAGCACGGATCTTTATCATTGAATATTCATTGAGTACATAAGATAATTATTGCAATAACCTGTCATCAAAAGTTAATACTTTTCAACAACAAATTTTAAAATGTCATGGTACTTTGAAGGTGGAAGAACCCTTTATGGTTTGACTCGCGCGGCACCAGCGCCACACCTTATTGTGCCTCATAACACCAGTGTTAAACGCTGCTCTGAAAGGAGACATACTTTTCCAAGGCGTTCCAGCTAAGTCCTCAATGGGTAGCGGCGCATCTGTGGCCGACAGGTAGGAATATATAATCCTATCTGAGGTTGATTAGAGATGTCCATGGGCGGCAGTAGCCACTTACCATCAGGTGGACTGCATGCTCGACTGCTACTCCTGTATTATAAAAAAAATACTTCATTTACAAATATTGCCGTAACACAAACAAAGTCAAAGCCTCAAACGAGCGCGACATCGCCTGTTGATTGCTCGATAACTCGATAATTTCCTACGAACTGGTTTACTTTGCGTAAATGAACATTGATTGCATTTGTAATTGAATGTAAGCTTTTTCCACTGAACATCAGCTTTTTCCACGTGTAGCATAATCCGTATTGGATTGTGGTAAAACCCATCATAAGTTAAATGTTACAGTTTAGTCAGAAAAAAATCCAGGCTGATTGTTTTATATGAAATTGAATTAGACTGTATTATTCTTGATGAAAAGTGTTCACTGCCTTCCATGAATATTTTTAATCAACCATTACCAGGAATAGAATCCTATCTATGGTCAGCCGTGGATTTTCAGACATACGTTGTCCTCTAAAGACTAAATTATAACACTTTCTATAGATTTCTCTGCTTATTATCCTTCACAATAAGTCTCATTAACATCGTATCCCAAACTAAAGTAATCTGAAATAAACTGTAATAAGAAATGTATCGATAAACGAATACCAATTTCCTCTACCAAATATCCATCACAGCGGTAGTCAGCGGTACAAAGAGAGTCCTTGTTCAAGAGGAATCTCACTTAGAACGTATTAAATGTGGAAGATATGATTCGTAACAATGGCCTACTTACTGTTCTTTCAATGTAATCCGCCTTTTGAAAGACGACGGAAAAAGCTGAAAATGTTATACAATATATCTTAAAGGGATTTCTTTTAAACCACAGCCCTGTGCAGGCTGACTACAGAGGTTCGGATGATACATCTCTTTCTGCCACAGAATATTAGCCTGAAATCCTGTCGAACTTAGCCATTTTATTACGGGGTAACATAAACCTTTATTTGTTTGTTAACAATATAAATTACATTTACAATAGAACCCCAATAGAATTTAATTCTCGAATGACGTGAACGATTGCTGTAGCCAACAATGTCTCATTGTCTGTAGTTGGCAGTAGAACTAACTAAACACTCCAATATGCGGTGGCCTCATCTGGGAATACGTTGCAGGTGAGTGTTGGCTTAGAAATAGTAATGAGTACAATAAAAATAGATGCACATGTTGTATATACGAGTATAATGGAGTTCAACTTATTTTATATTTGTACAATAAAATGTAGGTGTTTGTTGGTTATTTTGAATTAATTAGCATTACAAGCTCCTATTCAATGCTTATATACATTACAACAATAAGAGATATTGATTTCAAGACCTTCCAAATTTAACTACATTTAAAAGTATCTTTTGTCGTCCTTCTCTATATTTTTTGGTTTTAAATTATAAGACGTTGTATTTTCAAATTATAGTACTATACTCTTTACTTATGTTTAATCTAGAATAATCTATTTCCAATCGATTATATTAAATTATAAGTTTCTTTCCTCTATCTTAATCTCCAAAGTATAGTACTACAATACTTACTTACGATTAAGCTAGAGTAATCTAGACTAAACTAGCCTCATTACTTTGACACTTATCACCTAAATCGATTGACGATATCAGATGAAATCGATCAAAATTGAATTTGCAAACTAATCAAATTAGCTTTGAAATACATTTTCGTGTACTATGGAGCGTACTAAATATTTTATATGCGGGAGTTCAAATCAGAGAATACAATGGCCAATTCCATTCGCTTGCCAATACACTTTCATGTAGCAGCGAAAACTAAAGTTTCAGCAATGGGTTATTGTTAAGTTCTAGTGCATATTAAAAAGGATAAAACATTATTTAAAGGTGGTAGAACCCTTTGTGGTTCGACTCCGGCGGCACCACCACCTCACATATTTCTGCCTCATAACAGCAGTGTTAAACGCTGCTGTGTGCCGGTTTGAAGGGTATGGTAAGAGAGACATACTTTTCCGAGGCGTACCACCTTAGTCCTCAGGCGTAGCTGCGCATTTGTGGCTGACTTCAGGTAGGAATATCAAATGCTATCTGGGGTTGATTACAGATGTCCATGGGTGGCAGTAGCCATTTACCATCAGGTGGACTGCATACTCGTCTGCTACTCCCATATTATAATAAAAAAAATATTTGAATTGGTTCATTTTTCTTAAGTTATAACTTATTGGCGAATCTGATGTACTGCTTGCTTTGCTATTCTCAGGAAACTCAGAAAAATCTTCACGGAAAAAGAAGGACACTTCATACACGTATGTGCCTTACCATACCCTTAAAATTAGAACACAGTTTTACACTATTATTATAAACCAGAAATTGTTATAATGGGAATTGGTTTGTAGAACAAAATTCTACAACTTAAAACAACACATAACATACATATTCGGTTGTTGAATATTAACATTTTCGTTGAATAAATGTAGTAAACATTGTAACATTAGCAATTGTTCTCTCCGAGGAATACAGTCGGCTTCATTCGGTACCCATTACACTTTCATGCAACTGCCGGCATTGCTTCCAGCTTCCGTTAGTACCCAGCTGAGTAGTCTCTACAATACTAAGATCCCGTTTTCTTTGAACTTTTACATTTGTAGTCTCCTTACATTTTACTAATGCAATGCTTTTTACAATGTTACTTTTAAATGACTTTCTAAACTATACTATACTTCGAAACATATTGTGTAATATAATAACATCTGATGTGTAATATCTAATGGTTTTAGCGAATAGTGTCAGAATAGTTTCAAAGTATCTTCTTGCTTTCTCAATATTATTTTAGCTTAAAGGCGTCCGTGAACATAATAATCTTAAACTATGTGTAAACTCTCTTGTATTAATACGTATCGTATTAAATTTACCTAAAGTTTTTGAACAATCTCTATATTATATTATTCACATAAAAAATAGATATTGAATTACACACTTTACAATATTATGTTGTACTACATTAATTGATATACCCATAAAATGAAGAGGTTTACAAATTGTTGGGTATGAGGTCACGGCAACATGAATCGTAAAAGATTACGAACGATTGTTTACCAACAAGACTATTCGCTCTTACCTGCAACCTAAAAATAGTATTACCTGTTGAGATCGTCAGTTGGATTCTATTAAGAATATTTTAACTTAAGATAGGCATCTTCGCTACTAAAAACCAATTATGTTTCCATTACCCCGATAGAAGCTAAAGCACGTATAGGATCAGCTATTACATTATCGTAACGGAAACCCATGCGGGACCCGCTGATCCGTTTACCAAAGACGTAAATTATTACCCGGAACATGTGTTACTGGATGCGGTCTGAGAAATTCGTTTACATCGATACGTGTTCCCCCTGATACTCCACACTTGTTTACGCGAGCTTTTTGCTCCTAAGAAAACACAGGTGAAGTATTTTGTCAATCATTACGGTGCGGAGTGCGCGGGTGGGAGCGGGCACTCAGCCGCAATCTGCGGCAGTCGAGCGCTGGCACCCGCTACGCCGGCCGTCCCTCGCGCGCTACGAACCCGCTACGAAACGGCGGACGCACATGGGTTACGCGCGGACACCGCTACGCTAAAAAGTGACACTTTTGTAACTCACACTTCACATATTACACTCCAAAATATTCACACTAACTATCCCAGGCCCCCGCGTAAAGCAATAACCGCGCTAAAAAGTTTGTTCCAAACTTAAATGGGATTTCACTTTCATGTGGCTTTTCATAGTTTTTATTTTGTTCGAGTTCTGTTGGGTCGAACGAGGGTAAACAAAAGTTTTTCTAATTAGAGTTTTGTTGTTGTTTAGTTCATAATGAGTAAAATAAAAGATTAATATATTAGTATATGTCCCTCGCCAATGGAGCAGTGGGGCAGTATTGTTGAGAGTACTGGGGTACTTGGGGGACCACTCCCAATTTTAGAAGACATCCAAGCCCAATTTGGAGACATAATAATAATAATTGATATAAATACAACTATATATTATAAACGCTAAAGCGATATTTCTATAGATAAGGTAATTGAAAAATATGGCAAGTCATGTCTTAATGTCGTTGAAGATTACAGATTACAGATCCATTATCCCCGAGCGCGATGGCATAATAGCTAATCAAATAATTCCAATTGGTTGGAAGGGGTGGAAAGGGAAACGTATAAAGGTACCCTTCCATGTGAAAACTGTTGAAATGAATTATGTCGAATTAGATACATGATATATCTGTTATATTAAATTATCAGATGTTGGATTATTTTTGCTTGTATTTATTAATGAAAATACGAACTTAATGGCTACTTTACTATTTTATATGTACGTATAGTTTTAGAGGTATAAAAATATTTTTATATAGTAAAAGTTAGTATAGAGGTGGTAAAGCTCTTTGTGGTTCGACACCAGAGGCACCACCGCCACACCTATATCTACCTCATAACAGCAGTGTCAAGCGCTGCTGAGTTCCGGTTTGAAGGGTGTGGTAAAGAAAACATACTTTTTCAAGGCGTTGCAACTTAGTCTTCAGAGATAGCAACGCATCTGTGTTCAACTTCAGATAGGAATCTAATTTAATCTAGAGTTGATTGTAGATGTCTATCGGTGACAATAGCCACTTACCATCAGGTGGACGGCAACCTCGTTTGTTATGTCAATACTACAAAAAAATGAAACTCAAATTTTTGTGAACGAAATAATTCGCTGTGATTCGGAATAAAAATTACGAAGTACTTATTAATGATTCTGTGGAGCGATTGTACACGTTTTGAATTTTTAAAGTCGTAACAAAAAATAACAAAATCAACCTTATTGAAGCGGAACATAATAAATTTAATTTGAGAATATTTTATTTATCACGCATTAAAATCCCATTCTTATTAATAGCACATTTTGTATAACCATTCTAATATGCTAATTGTAATAATATATGAATTAATCAAAAGAAATAGGACTTATATTTACATTTTTTAAAGAATGTACTTATTATATATGCAATATGAATATTTTGAATTTTTTTTAATTCAAAGCTAGTAGAAACCCTTGCATTTATACTGCGGCAATACCATGGCCATGCCTTTTTCTGTACTGTAACAGAAGTGTTAAATGCTACTGTATTCTAGTGTGTAAGATAGACAAACTTACATCAGACTTTCTACTTCCATTCTTAAGGGTAACAAAGACATATGAAAGATCCAAAAGTTTCGGTTTCTATTTTGAGTTCATAAGTGTTTATTTCGTACTTCATAAAATTTTCTGTTATTCTTCTTAATTACTCACTTTTATTACCATTTCATATTATAAGTTTCAAATTAATATTCCTATTTCACCATTTACGAAAGCGTAATAATTATGTAGCTGTATACTAATATTATGTTACGTTACATAAATATTGTAAGCACTTTGTTAGTCTCTAAAACCGAACAAGAAAATCCGAAGAATTTCCGCTCTACAACAAAGTAAAACTCGTGCTATTATAAGCACATTCGTGCCCATTTAAATATTATTCGCTCGCTGTAAAAACCTCAGGCACGCCTCGTTCGCACTTGACACATATTTTAAATAAATTTACTCATTAACGCTTCCCGCAAAATATTATCTCACCGTGAAACACAATTGTCCGTAAATCTTTTCGGGTGGGCTTTATTTTCAAAAGCAACAATTTACAGAGGTGGTATGTTGATTTCCTTTCAACACAACAAATAGCCAAATGAAATCCGGTCCATAATAAACAGTTAAGTAATTTAACGTGTAGTTTCAAAGGTCGTCTTTATTTAGGTACACTGAAATGTAATGCTAACTAATTTGTTTATGAATCTAACGGTTTGTGTGCTGAGGGAATATATGTTTCAAATATTATAACTTGATTTTATTTCAAACATTTTGGCTCGAAATATTCTTTAGTCCCTATTTAAGTTCAATATAATAACAATGAATTAACGAAAAACCTTAAAAACTTAAAATAATACATCAGATTACTCTATACCTGTATTAGCTATACAACTATACCTTTATACTTATACCATTTCGTTGTTATTTCATAGTTATACATTTTATTTTATTTCCTTTTTATATACGGATACTTTAATTCGATTTTATGGATTATGGTCACGACGAACTTTCAATACTGCGAAGAAACTTTTGACAGGCTCTAATGGTAATTCTATGTTCCATAACAATATAAAGGCCTGTTTAAATTAATGAATCTCAATTCTTATTTTAATACGTTCTTTGTATTACCTATACTATATTAAGTTACGAATCATCTATTTTTATATTACGCCTGTATGTATGTATGTATGTGTGTATGGGGCAAGGGATAAACTTTCCTAAGATAGTTTTCACCAACTTAAAAATGACTGATTAGTTTGAAAATGTACACACATATTAAGCACCGACGATCGACACATTAATTGATATATAAATAATTTAAAACAAATACCTATAACTCATTTCCAAATTGTTACTTATTTAATATTATACATATACTAGCCGTACATATGTAACCTGGTAAGACTACTGCATACTACTGGTATACTACTTAAATAACAAAACAGAGACATTTAATCTAGAGAAAATGACACCGAATCGAGTTACATGCTAAGCCATGAACCTACGGTCAGTGAAAGATCGAGAGCGGGTCAGGTGTCGCTAGAGCATTGAGTGCGGTGTAGCGCGATGTGAGAGTGCGGTGAGAGCATGGCGGGGCCCGTGCGACACCTCTCCTACCACCACGAGCCTGAGCCCAGCGCGAGCTCGGTAAGTATTTACCTTTTTTTTTATATTTGTGCCTAACGATAAAGCAGACGTGCTACCTGATGGAAAGTAGTCAACGTCGCCTATGAACATTTGCAGCACCAGAGGAGTCGCCAATGCATCGCCGGCTTTGAAGGAGAGCTCTTTTTGTACCTTTTTTGAAGAGCCCCATGTCATAGCGCTCTGGGAATACCTCAGGAGGAAGTTCATTCCACATCTTGCACGTTCGTGGCAAGAACGTCCGTGCAAACCGACCTGATATAATTCATCATTATTATCATCATCACCATCAACCCATTACTATCCCACAGCTTGGTACGGCTCTCTCAGAATGGTTAAGCCATAGTCTATCGCGCTGGCCAAGTGCATATTGGTAGACTTCACATACCTTTAAAAAAATTTGGAAGATTTTTCAGGTATGCAGGTTTCCTCAAGATATTTTCCTTCACAATTTAAGCAGATGGTAATTAATTTCTAATAGTTCTATCTTAGTTTCTAGTAGGTCCAATCTAGTTACTAAGCTTCAGCTGCCGTATGTTTAGCTGTCATAGCCTCTTATCTCGTGAACCGTAAAAAATAAACACTTGAAATTTTCATAGAGTGATTTTATTTAGAGCGCTATAAGAAAGAAAAGAAAATAAAATAAAAAAATATGATAGCACTCTCCGTGTTTGATTCGCACTTGGCCAATTTACATATAACCCCACAAAAGGATTTCTTGCGTCGTGGATGCCGTGAATTCACATAAACACAAATAAACAAACAAACCCTTAATATGTAGTACCTTTAGTATGAGTTTTTACGTTTTTACAAAAATGACTGTTTTTGTTTACGTATTTTCCAAACATTTTCAATCAGGTCAAACATTCCCAATACAGCCCACTACGGGCGCTAATTGGAAATGTATGGTACGTATGATTGGAAACGTAAACAATTACAAAATCAGTAATTTTTATAAATCGTAAAAACTCATACTAAGGATACAGAACAGAAATCTATATTCATTTGTCCAGCTGGGTAAAGACTAAAACATATTGATATACGGACCGATCCGTCACGTGGGCCGTCAAAATATAAAAGAACCTTTTAGCAACCCCTTTATGTCTATCTATACTAACAACCAAAAGTATTAAGCAGTGCTTTGTTCTAACGTGCGGTAACAGAAATAACGAAAGAAAGAGAAAGCAACGCTTCTGAGATTATATTTTCTTACTTAAGGTTGTTTTTAGATGTAGCCTTTGTCATTCCTACAGTTTAGACGAATCCATCGACACTTCATATATTAATCTGTCAATCCGTTTGGGTCGCGCCAAACAATGAGAAATACATAAGCTCCAAAGATACTAAGTACCTAATCTCCGCATTCGGCTAAAAATATAAAATATATCAAGTCCCTATATTTCTTGCCTATAAAAAGAGCTGTAAATATAACTAATACCACGTTGCGAATGGATACAAAACAACAAACAGTGCTTTAAAAACTTTAAATAAAGTTAGTGTAAAAAGTCAGAAAAATTGTTCTTTTAAATAACTTGGCAATTTAATGTTGTATGCGATGCGCTGTCTAGAATTGCCAACTTGGCAGGGTGTTGCACGGATTGTAGTCTTTATTACTGCAGGCAATTTGTTGGTTTATTTTTTATGAAATTCCGCACGAGGCAGTGCGCACAATCTCATGTACACGTGTAAAATTTTGGCTATGTCTCCTACTAGCTTTGTAAAAGTTTGTGCATATATTCTGATTGTGAAACTAAAGCCGAACTGCTCAGGGTAAAGGTTTTAACGTCTAATATATTTTGGATTCATAGGTATATTTACATCATAAGTGTACTTTTGCAGCCCAAAACTCTTTAAAGCTAAAATTTAGAAGACTGTCAGGTCGACCAAACCTGAAGCTCAGGAGACCGCATGATACCACTGTGCCATATGCTTGGTCTTTCCAAAACCATACTGTAGTATAAGTATGCAATCGATGCATGTCGATGGATGCAATCTAGAAGAATATATAAGCTCCAGCACATATGCTACAATATAGTCTCAGCAATCCTCGATATAGATTCTTTTCGGAAGCTAAATGCACACTTTAAAACACCGGTCGCAGCTACTTTTGGACACAATGCAGAAACTGAACACGAAAAATGCTATGCAGCAATAATGCAGTTGCTAAGTTGATACTGCGACCGAACTTAACAAATGGCCAAAACGTGATGTAGAGTATACATAATCGCCAAAACCGAACAGCTGTTGCCAGAAACAGCTAGTCTGTTAAGGCTATAAAACAAACAGCTTACGGATGAAGCATCTTTATCATTATTTTTTTTTTATAATATAAATGTAGCAGATGAGCATACACTCCACCTGATGATAACTGGCTACTGCCGCCCATGGACTTCTATGATCAACCTCACAAATAGGATTAGATGTCCTGAGGTCTGTCATATATGCCCCGCTAGCCCTGAGCACTAAGCTGGAACACCTTGGAAAAATATGTCCAAAAAAATTTGCTAAAATACCCCGATAATAAAAATAATTAAGCGTTATTATGTTTTCTTCAAATGCTTATCATGAGAGTAGGCGTTTCATCTAATAAAATCGAATACATTTATATTTCAATTCAATTTACATATGTACCTATATGTAGTATATATAGGGTCTTGTAATAATAAATAGAATCATGTCAGACGAGATTGTAATAAGGTTTAACATATATTCCTGGAAAAGTTGTACACCGTATCCAGTTACGTAGCTACATACGTGATTCGCTCTGCTGATCCAAACTACTTTCACTTACACGAGTTTTATATTCCCTTTCTATTGTACATATATTGTACATGTATTGAATTTATTTATCAGTCCCAGTGCATCCTTTGTACGGCACATGAATCATTTTTTATGTAAGAGATGCAAACAAATATATATTTACACGAGCTCGAACAGAGATTGACGCACAGGGGATAAGAGATTTGTTGCTAAAAATGAGAGAACTGAGAACCTGAGAACTAAGTTGAAACGCTTCATATTAATGTTTTATCACTGCACGCATACGACAAGAACACAGCAACGCAAAATTGTTGTTATCGAATAGAATTTTACCGTAATTTCTGCCGCTTTTCTAGAGTTTGATAAATCTTAAATTAAGCTAGTTTATGTAAAAAATAATAAAAGAAATCAATGAGTTGCACTCTGAGAGTGCCGGCAGAAGTGAAAACTTTCGAAACTTAACCCGAATAACAAAATATAATAAATAAAAAATGAAACTGACATCTATTGACATTGACAAACACCGGTTGAAATCTTGACATTTGCAGTTTGCTTTGTTTCGTTTAACGAGTTTTCGAAGAAGCCACATATCCTGACGCGAGTTTTACATTTTTACCCATCACAAAAGCGCCGCTAAAAAAGGTTTCACTTCAAAATACACTACCAGGGCAGATTACATGATATTTATTGTAATATGAATATCTCCTTATATAGAAGCGTTGTCTGATTTACCCTAATTTAAAAACCCAATTATTACGATTTTTGGCACAAAGGAGTTTCAGAGATGTTTAATGAATGTAGATACGTGTGAAGTGATTCATTGTGATTTTAATGATCAAGCTTATTACGATCTAATATATACAATTCCAAGTAAAGTACCTGCTTATGAAAATTAGATAAATATTTAACAATTTTGTATGTTATAAGCGTTTGGAAAGGCGGGAGATTTATCGGTGCGACCATTTCAAACACTAAAGAAGTACATTATCCAGTCTTTTTTAGAATTTCATATCATATCGTTGAAGTAGCTCATAAGGAAGTTGGTTCCATATAATTACGGCACGTGCCGGCCACAAGGAATGTGCAACGGTCGTGGAGGACCTTGTATTTCTTGTCCTTGTATTATTTGTCCGTTATTATTTTTGTAGCTTTCGGTTGCTCTTCCAATCGACCATTTCCTGTGTTATGTTGTAGAAAAGTCTTGTTTTTTAACCTATAAATAAATTGTACTTACAGATCAATTGAAGTAGTAATTTTATAAACAGTGATAACCTTTTTTTGCTTTTTTCTTTTCGAGGGGTAAACCTTCAAAAGGTACCCGACGACGTGGGAGCGACGCCGGGTTATGTGGGATTTCTACCGCACTAAACCCCCCTCCGGTGGCCGTCCCCGGCCACCGGTAATCTGGTGATTACGACGGTATGCGACCACACATACCGCTGTCCTTCCCGGGGTAGCATACTGGACGGCTCGAGTTCCCACTCTTGCCACCCGCAACCCCGGAAGCCCCCTTTTTTTCGCCTCTTACGACAGGCTGGGGAACCCGTAGCCTTATTCTAGTCCCGGAACTACAGGGACAAAGCAGTGATAACCTAGTGGTCGAAACTCGGCCTCTCAATCGAATCCATTCCAATTCAATGTACGCAAGGTACCTCAGATATTTTTAATACATGAGCAATTTACAAATAATTTTTTACTTGCTGTAACGATGAAGAAAAAAATCGTGATGGGCACCTACATGCAGTTATCAAAGAATGCAAAGTCTATCAATTCGTACTTGACTAGTGCGTTGGACTATAGCTACTCCACCTCTGGTCATGAGTTAACTCTCGTGCTCTGAAAGTTAACGCATGACCAGCAGTGGATGCATGACAGTAATGGATCGACGACGATGAATCAATTTAAACATTATTTGTAAATTTAAATATATTATGTTCTCTGTATCATAAACAAAAAACGTGTTTTTATTATAACTTACTTCTCTTTAGTTATCAAGCCGTAGCAATCTAAATGTGTCGGTTAGTCCCGTGTGTGTTTGAGTAACTCCACCCCAGACAAATAATTGTCTGGCTCATAAACATTTGCAGGAGAAGTTTTCGTTCCTACCGCAAATGAAATGAATGTCGTCAGACCTGAGCGTTTAATGTACAGTAGAAAACGTAAGTAAATAATGATTAAAATTATGTGACAGTATGTATTTACATGTTTTAGAGCAACATCGTGCTTAGTTATGGTTGGAAGGGCGTGGTAAAGTACTCGCTTAATAAGATGATCTAACATAATTAGAGGTAGTGTCATGCATTTGTTATCAGTAGGACTCCTGCTCCAGGTAGTACTGCCAAGGCCGTGAGCGCTAGAGATAGAGTTTAGTATGCGCCCGTAATTAATTAATTTGAATATTTTAAGGTGGTAGAACCCTTTGTGGTTCGGCTCAGGCGACACCTCCGCCAAACCTATTTTTGCCTCATAAAAGCACTACTGTGTTCTGGTCTGAACGGTGTGGTAGGCGTTCCAGCTTAGTCCTCAGGAGGACTTCAAATAGAAATATCTAATTCTATCTGGGGTGGTTTACAAATGTCCATGGACGGCAGTAGCCACTTACCATCAGGTGGACTTCATGCTCCTCTGCTACTCCTACTTACTACTGCCTAAAGAATCCAAAGGTGACAGTACCCTTCGAGTTTCAACTCCAGTAACGAAACCACCATACCCATTTCTGTAATTATAGTAATGATAAGCGCCGCTTGTCCTGATTTAAAACGTTTGGTAAGGGAGGAATAATTATACGAAGTTTTCCAACTTAGTCTTAAGAATGCCACTTATAAGGACCACTTGTGGCCAACTTTCGTTAGTACTCCAATCCCACCCTGATTACAGAGGTTACGGGCAGTAGAGATCACGTGAACTTTGTGCTATATCTATTTTGACAGAAAAAAATGGTTATCTTGAATGCAAACTAATGTCTGTTTTCCCGGGTTTTCCGTATTTAGGCAGAGCACTAATTTCCCCTTCTAAAGCTTATTTGTTTGTTAACGTCTCTTTGGAAATTCCTTTATCACAACTTCATACACAACGGCCTAAAGTAGAATAACTTTAAACAATAAGATATTATCTAACTACCAATTACAAGTATACACCCGACTACTGCAAACAAATACCTACTAATGTGGGTAATACCCCTATTTACGGTAGATATTATGTACGCCTAATTACGCAAACAAAACCCAGGTAAAATCCTTTTTTACCTAATGGGGTAAAGTAATTTGCGTACAAAATACAATTTGTTGTATAACTTATGAAAGTAAAGCGCTAATTTCGTCCTTATAAAATATTACGACCCTAATTTCTCCTGTGAACATGCAATTTGCGAGAGCGCTTTTTGTTTTTTCCACCCTTACTTCTGTAGCAGAATTTTTAAAAAGCCTGAAAATTAATGGTTGCAACTTTTATTTATCACGACGTTAATTAAAAATATTTAGGTAGTGGGCAAATATAGGCGTGCAACTACAATTTTACTTACGAAATAGTTATGATTTTCTGGATTTCTTATTGTGTACCCTAGAAGTAGAAAGAAGAAGAAGAGCATCTCGTTTTCAAATAAACGTCTATTACAGTCACCACCGCGAACAGCCGCCAAACGTTCGTTTGTTATAAAAGGCTTTTATTTCAATTTATACCATTATATTACCAAATTTGAAAAATTCTACCCTTTTTGTTTTGTCCGTCCGTCCAAATATCAGCATTACTTAGACCACTTGGTACTGTATAAACAACATTCCTATAGCGAAGTCATGACAAATAAACAAGAAAATGTGGGTGACCTACCACAAGTATAGCCTAGGAGTACGTATAAAAATACTTGTTTGAGTAAATAAATTTCGAGTGCCCTACTTTTCTTTGTACTTTTTAACTATTAAAATTTGTGCTAAAGAATGGTGACGCATCTGTAAGTGGCTTTAAATAGGACGTTGGTTTGATAAAGAGTTGGTTACAGATGTCAATGGGTGATGATGATACCGGTCTGAAGCGCAAAAGGTTCCGGGTTCGAACCCCGGCCAGACAGATATCTGAATGATGAATTTAGATGCCTGTTCTGGGTCTAGGTGTTTGTGTATTGGTCTTTGTGTATGTCCATGGCACCCTCGATATCAGTTTGGGGCTGTGAGGGTAGAAAGCGTTTATTTGTTTATTTATCAGGTGGACTGCATTCTACGTTGCTACTTCTTATAAAAATATAGACATAATAGAAAAAATAGCAATAGAATCATAGCATTATATAAAGCCGCATCGCAAGTAAGTCTTTATCGCGTAAAATAAAACTGCGTTGAGTTTTGAAGCAGGAGCCAAAAATACTCTTTATATCACGGCGTGCGTAAATTGACGTTTTACGCACGCTTCGCGTGCGCAAAACTCCCATTTCCGACCCCGTAATATAAAATTTTATACAACACGCGGACGAAAACTGAAACGAAAAAAAATTTTTCGTCCTCGTATCGTAATGTACTATTGTGATTTCCACTGCGATTCTCTTTTCCCAGCCAGTGATGCATATAACTGTGTTTTAATTAATCTTCGGTTCACATCACATTGACGCAATGCCAGAAATTCAGAGCGATTTCTCAAGCAAATATAAAAAAATGAAAATTTGTTTTATAAGAATTATCTGTATTTTTCCTGACTACGGAAGGTAATGTTTTTCGAGCGCATGTATATATTTGTATAGGGGAGTTAGGGGAGGCCTATGTCCAGCAGTGGACTATTAAAGGCTGATGGACGGTATGTATTTGTAATTCTTTGTAACGCCCTGCAGCCCAAACGGCTCGACCGATTTTAACATACATATATAGAGGTTTTTGATTTAGATTTTAACATATTATTTTGCATTCGACTAATTCGTGGGAGCGACATAGGTTATATTTTCAAGCAGTCGGCTTTTATAATAATTCTCTTGTTTGTATTTGTATCGAAGTTTAGAAAAATAATTGTATAATGTGAAATTTGTAACAATTTGAGCGTTTGTTTGAACATTACGCAAACAACTGGCTTTAGCCGTAATTTTGTGAAAGCCAAAGGCCATTAGTGTATATTGAATTATATTTCTAAACAATAGGGCTCCAAAATCAACCATATACAAAGTAATGTAGTAGATTCCTAACTTCACACTTTGTAATATGTATTACCTACATTCGAATATAATTATTTAAACCGACACCCAAATATAAAGTAGATATTGCCTTTTTTTATAAAACAGGAGTAGCAGATGATCATGCAGTCCACCTGATGGTAAGTGGCTACTGCCGCCCATGGACACTTGAAATCAACCCCAGATAGGATTAGATATTCCTACCTGAGGTCGGCCACAGATGCGCCGCTACCCCTACTAAGCTAAGGATTAAGCTGGAACGCCTCGGAAAAGTCTGTCTCCCTTACCACACCCTTCAAAACGGAACACAGCAACGCCTAACACTGCTGTTATTAGGCAGAAATAGGTGCGGCGGTGGTGCCGCCAGAGTCGAACCACAAAGGGTTCTACCACCTTCAGATTGGTAGTTAATACACCAAGGTGTATTAACGCGATTGATTGTATCAGTATAGGAAAAAATATCAAATACCATTCGTAAACGTTACCGCAAAAATATACTTAGAAATTCTTGCGATTACTAGGAATCTAATTAATTACTTCCTCTAGGGAGTTAACATACGAATCCAAATTCACAGGCCGGTCCTGTTGGGACGTTAGTTTAAAACCTCAACACCCACTTGAATACTTGACATTTGTAATAAAGCCTATTTTTATTATATTAACACCATAGTTCACTGTAGAACTGTATATTTAATATTTAGATTAAACTTGTATGATATAGTAATAATTCAACGAAATTAAATTTTCAAAACTGTTACTCGCATTATTTATAATCATACTATGTTTTGTCTAAGGGTACTTTACAGGAGTTTATTTAATATTTTAGTAATAAAAACAAACACTTCATTATTACAATGATATATTGTGAATATCATAGACACAAAAAATGTCGAACCAAATTCAAAAACAAAGATATTTTAGATCTAAAATCGAACCCGAGACCTGGCACAAAACGAGCATGATGACAATTCAGGTCACAATAACGTGGAAATCCAGTCCACGAACACTGCAAATCACATTAGCTTTGTTTGCCAAATAATGCATTGGTCAGGCTGGAACAGCGGTGCGTTTGGCCAAATTTCGTTCATATTCCGCGGTGCAATTCCCTTTTGGCAGCCCGCGCCGCATTCGCCAATGAAATTTAATTGGCCTGCGTCTGAACATCGACATAGTCCTGCACAAACGAAATAATGCCATAATTTCAGGAATATGCAAAATGCGTCGGCATTTCTATGAGGAAAGGTGATAGGGACGAATAAAACTAAGGTTTGGTTCAATTAGAGCGCATGCGTGGACCCTATTGGAAAAGCCGGTGAAATTTTTATGACAGACTATTAGAAGGAAGTGACATAGAATAAAATTACTAAAATATAAAATACATACTAAAATATAAAATAAAATACATAGGAACCTTCGGGCGCACTCTTTTATATTAAAGAAAACATTCATTAAAACTTATACAGTCGCTTGCTGCGCTAACTAAAATAAACCAATATATGAATAAAATACATAAATCAATAATTATTAAAATACATAACGCCTCGCCTACAAAGGGTAGACTCGTATAGGAAATACAGGAAATTATGTGAGTTCTAATCTATGAGCTTACGTGGTTGTCTGCGTCTTTTTACATAACTGGAGTAGGTCTCAAATATACTACGAAACTGCTGCAATGAGGACTGGTCCAAGATGTATTTTTTAGGATAGAAGTTTCGAAATAGCTTGCAGCCCACACCGAAAAGCGGCCTCTGATTCCCATGATCGTCGATAATCAATCTCAGAGAGTATAAGATTAGAGTCTTACCTAAAGTCGACCACTGACGCGTTGCTAACTTAGAGGACTAAGTTGAAACGCCTCGTAAAAGAAAGTCTTACCACATCCTTCAATCCATAACATAGTTGCACTTGGCATTTTTTTTGTTATGTACGAATAGAGATGGCGATGGTGCTGTCGAAGTCAAACTACAAAGGTCCCAACTCAAATTGTGACGGTAATGGCCAAGCCATGTATTTTAAACCACTCTACCTTCGGCATGATTTAACCACTGTGTTCTAAATATACTCGTAACAAATAGAATTAATGGCTTAATGTGGTCAACAACCACATCGCGCGCATCAAATCAAGCCATTAGCCATCTCCCATATAGCACCTGACCGCGCTTGACGTTGTTTATATTTGTGACGTCGGAAGACCCATAGGGTTATGCAGGATTTTATACTCTATACAAATAAAAAAAACTGAAGTGTCCGTTCGTTATGCCTGTGAAAATAAAACAGCTTTTTACTAAATGCAAATATGACAAATATGCAAATATGAAAGAAAATACGGTACTTATATAAAAAAAAAAACAATTATTCAATTTTTTGTTTGTCTCTCTGTTTGTTTGTTCCGACTTATCTCTGAAACGGATGGACCGATTCTTATGAGACTTTCATTTACCATTTTTCTGATATTAAAAGGAGTAATTTAGATTTATTTTATTTTGGAAACAGAATTAGGGTTTCGCGCAAAAAATCATATAAAATCTTCAAAGTAAACGAGGGGCACGGCTCGTGAATACATAGTATTACCATTATTATTCCAGCATAAAAATACTACGTGTCACTGAACCACTTTATGCTAATAACTTCTTTCTTTATAAAACTTTTAAGATATTTGAATTCCAAATGGAAGTAGATATGCAGTATATTAAAAGTCTGTATTCAAAGTCCTTTGAATGTGACTGGCGGCAATGAATATGCACTCTTGCAATTTTAAAGCTGTCTATTATGCCGTGTAGGTCGCAGCGCAATAGTCGCAGAATAGAAAGAATATATCAGTTGTTTGTACAAAAACGCTTATAAGTTATAATCATGTTCCAAGCAATGATACTCATGGAATATTTCGCGTGATGGACAAGCGTAATAAAAATGCTGTTGCTTTGTTGTTATTGTTTAATACCTTCATCTGATGTCGATATTATAAAGAACTACATAGACGTGATACTGTGACTTTGTTTGGATGGAAGAGCCAACGCGCATAGACATGATTTAATGATCTTTCACTAATACAAAGCTACAGTATATTTTTTTTAATCTGATTATTAAATACGATATCTTTAATTCACGGCATTAAAGTTACAGCTTTGCTTTATGTGCGTGCTTTCTTCAAACGGTTTTAAGTACGGGTTTTATAATAGGTATATTGCTCTGTTAGGTCTACCAGACGCAGTAACACGTTTTATATTGAAACTGTCACAGTATGTTCACGCGAAGCGTTCGAGTTCTCCGATGTTTTATAAAATTTATTATTAGGTACAAACAAGTGTTTACGGCAACATTTCAAGCATCAACAAAACGTTACTGAAGCATGTGTCTATAAGAACTCGTTCCAGTCAACCGTCGTTACTCCATTTTGCTTATTAAAAGCAAACGGCATGGCATTGTCCCGGCAAGAAACTCGGATAATACGATTCAAGAGCTAGAATCCAACTACTTAAGCGCTACTCAGTTATCGTTGAGAGATTCACTTTCTTTCGTTTTGTGCGCTAGTTTTAACACTATTATTATTAATACTCTTTATCTTACATCATACAAAAAGTATAAAATTTAAAAAGTGTGTAAAAAAGACGAATTAATCGCTAAAGTCTAAACAAGAAACAAAAGTAAAAATTTTATCTTACTAAAATGGTACTATGATAATGTACTAATACGGGTATAATAGGAAGATTTAATCGGGTTAGGTGCACATAATAAGCTTCAGTTTGATTTTAGGAATCAGCACGCTATACTATTTAAATAATTATCTTCAAACCACCACGCCCAGCAAAACTCGCGTACCGTAAGAATTCATATGAAGGTATGAACTTTAGGCAAATAGAATTCTCAATGTAACTGTAAACCCAGCATTAAAGTTTTCGTTAACGGTTATTGTTTTAACAAACAAAATTAAAAAGCAATAGAAACGAACAATACATTTCCGATGTAAGTAAATATTCCAGTCATATTTTGTAATGGTGCCTTCAAGTAAATAAAACAGGAAAACGACACGTCGCGCATTTCTCTTTGAAACTCATCGTCAACACTGCAGATAGATTTACACTTCCTATTTCCCACCCTGGCTTGCAGACTTATTTCTGTTACACTGTTTCTTATTGAACATTTCAGTTTTAAATAAAGAAAATAGAGGAAAATGCCATGAAGTAACCTTTCGCAGGTATTAAAAGTATTTTTGTTGCAACTTTTATGAAGCCGAACATCGCTGCATCGGCCATACATACAAGTTGATTTTAGAGAGTGGTTTCTTTGACCTTTGAGAGATGCCAAAATATAGGCGAGAATAGATGTTGGTTTGTATTTAGGCATATTTCTTTCTGTTCTATAATACATTGTTTGATTGCTTTCCTGTATCTGTCTAAGCTATCTTAGCACATCTCTTAAACCGAAATGACACCGTTATTCAATGCTGATTTAATTCATAGCCGTATTTATTTTACATTAACAAATTAAATGTACCTTTGTACCTTTAAATAAATAAAAACTGAATATCAACAACATTGTATTTCCTACACCTATTGTGTTGTATTTTCCTATTATACTCGCGTTTAATCGTACCATCTATTAAAATTAATTGCTAAATTAATAACTGGGTCATTATGCCCGCTTTACCGTGTAATATATTATTTCATAATATTTGAAAGATTTACAATGAAATGCTGTGATATTTGTAAGCTGTTTTTCCAGTCATATAAATATATTTTTACCTTATTATATTTTCATCTTAGATCTCAGACATCGATAGAAAAGCTTTCACGCTTACATTTATTTCAATGAAAGAGACTTAGTATCGAAGCACTGAAAGAATACAAATCTAATGCCAGTTTCTTTAGTATAAATATTAAGTAGAATACCTCAATGCATTGATATAAGAACATTTAATGTAATGCCATTTCAACATAACTGTCATTACTAAGCTCCTATATTCACGATGAAAACTCATTTAATGTTTCAATGTTCTTATTTATCTAGTAATTGTATGTATGTCTTAAATTCAAAAACTGCTGGTCTGATTGGGAAAAGACGTTTACTCAAAATGGAGAACATCACGGGGATACATTTGATCCTAAAAATATTAAGGTTTCCTTAGTTAAAAATATACGGGTTGCACTCCGGGAGTGCCAGCAGAAGTGAAAACTTTCGAAGTGAAATAAATAAAAAATGAAAGTGACACCCATTGACTTATTTTTTCTATGCTGACACTGGTACCCTTACCATGAGTTTTTACGTTTTGACAAATATGACTATTTTGGTATTTGTTTACGTATTGGCCCATACAATTTCAAAGTTCTGACACAATCCTCTAGGGGCACTGATTAGAAAACAGTCATATTTTTCGAAACGTAAAAACTCATGGTAAGGGTGCGGATGACATCTTGACTTTCCAGTTTGCTTTGCCGTCTTACGAATTTTCGATCAAGACACGTGTCCTGACACGAGTTAAACATTTTTTACCCATCACAAAAAGTGCAAAACCCTGCTAAAGAAATTGTCACTTCATAAAGTCGAAAGACAGTTAACATTTAATAAATTCTTTAAGACTCCACCAAAGCTCTTCAACAGTGCTCCAGTACAATAGCTTTTAATCGCACATTGGTATTTTGTAATAAAACCGACTATACCTAGAACCATTCTTGATTCCATGCCAAGTGGAAGACATAGAAGATATGTTTGGCAGATGCAATTTAATTCTATAGTACAGTTCAACCAAAGTTGTTCGATTTTTTTATAATATAAGAGTAGCAGACGAGCATGCAGTCCACCTGATAGTGAGTGGCTACTGCCGCCCATGGACATCTGTAATCAACCCCAGATAGGATTAGATATTAATGATGATTTCATAAGGAAGCCACAGATGCACCGCTACCCCTGAGGACTAAGCTGGAACGCCACGGAAAAGTATCCCTTGCGCTTTAAACCAGAACACAGCAGCGCTTAACACTATTGTTAATAGACAGAAATACTTTGACTAATTTGGTTTAAAATGATCTATTATGAATTATAATAAGATGATTTATAATTGTGGTTGAACATTATCACACGTACTTCCTTAATAGCGGTGATAAGCAAGCTTTATTTCACTTGAAGTATGTGGAAAAATACAGACTTGGATGAAATGTTTTAAGTAAGTTAACCTTACCTACAATAATAACCATTTCCATGCCAATTGAAAAATTACAATAATACCAAAGTTATAATAAGTTCTCAACTTTTATTTCTATAGGAGTGGTAATGCAAATTTTAATATAATAACTCGAAGTATGGATAAAACTAAAAAGATAATATAAAATTCATTTTATACTCCAACTGAACTCGTAGATACAAACTACGCAGAAGTTGGTAAAGTTTTTACATCAGAAAATTGTTCTTAGTTTTGGGGACCCATCCAACTTTGTCGTCACGGGTGGGATAAAACTAAATGGATTTCCTATTTTATTATTTATTCTCATTCTTTAATTGTTTTTCATTGAAACAAATTGTTTTTATGTTGCAGCAATATATAGTAATTAAATTCTTTTCATTATTTACTTATAAGTTTCTAAATCTTAATTATCATTGTGTATCTATCGTGTATGTAGAAAACGCTTTTGTTGTGCTTGTTTTACATCTACTTATGGTGCTACAAGTAAATAAAGAGTAGCTTATAATTTCAGTCTCGAAATTATCTATACTTTCGTAACAGCTTCTTTTATTGCACTATAGTCCCGTTCATATAATTTAAGCATAGCCTATGCAGGCAGACAAAAGTTTTAGAAACATTTTTTTAAGTTCTGATGTCTGGTAATGAGGATAATTTTATAAGCTTACAAAATGTAGTGATTATATAATCCATAAATATAAAAAGAATCCGTAAGGAGGACCATTAGCATACAAATCAACATTACATTAACTACACCATCAATCAGTGTACCACGTATCACAAAGCCTTAGTAAAACCTGCCTTTCCATATTTTCATAGAAGTCTGACATGGAAAAATAGAGCTATACATCAGTTAGGTCAGCTAATAATTTTCTATAACAGAAAACCTTCCCTTGCACTGACATAGACTGAAACGTTTGCTACAAAAAATCCTATTTACCCCGAGAGTGATGCCGAACTTGATGTAGTGACGTGATGAATGGCTCTCGGAATCATAATTTTTGCGTACGACCGTTGCTTTATTAAATAACTTTGGGAAACCCTTGAACTGGCAATAATATTTGTGCTATGATGCCCTAGCTTGCATGCGGTTAACGGATTTTGCCTGCCAATGTACAAAACTTTTACAATGATTACCTAGAAAACTGGGCTAATTGCAGTCGATATTTTACGTATATACTTACATGGCATTATCTTATTACTTATTAAATCTTGAAAATATGTTTTTTAAACTGCAATGTGTATAAGAACAATAAATTTTGTGACTATGTCCCGCTTTCAAACACGTTCACGTTCACGATTTGTTGGAAAGGTTATTTAGGCTCTAATATACGTACTGCCTTTTAAAAGCGTCGCTAAACTTTCACAATACCTACGTACGTAATAATACGTACTGTTTATAATTCCAGATTCCATAATATCATCAACATAAGTTAGTTACAGCAATTAGATTCTTCAAATCGACAGCTGTTCTCGAAAGAGTTCTTTTACTAACTTACGTAACGTTCTCAATATTGCTATGAACGTCTGGCATCTGTTCTGTGGCTAGAAAAAATGGTTCGTTTCCCGTGTAAAAACGTGGAAGGAGGCAATAAATCAATTTCAATCGCTGGCCCCGGGTCCTGCGGTTGAACTCCGCCGGGTAATTAGTGAGTTCTCCGCAATTTATCTAAACGCAATACACCACGTCATTACATTTTTTTCACTCGATTTCTACGTCTACACCCGAAATTGATTACGAACCGTAATCAAGTGAGCGTGAATTGAGATAAATATAGTCCCCAGCGTCTAATACAAGCGCTGTTATTAAGCAAACAAACAACGTATTAAGAAAACATAATTTTCTCTACTTATGCGTTATTTACTGTAATAACAACGTTGCTAAAATAGAAAAAGTTGAATTATAACTAGAGCAAGCAAGTAAAATATGAAGTTTAAAATTAACTTTAACCTTACGATCTTCGCTATCCTATGTTATTTTTAGTAATAACTTTTGATGCCTTATTTATTACTACGCATACAGATAGCAATGTAACAGTATTCTACAACAGATAAATCAAACCTATATTGATTGGATACAATGTCCACTTTACATCAGGTAATATAGACAGGATTTGTTATTAGTAAAAGCTACTTCCTTAGCATAAAAAAATATGTTTAGTGAATAAACACGCAGCCCAATTTTCATTCAATCCTGATTGAAAGATATCTTAATAGAAGTCGATTGCGGCAAAGCACCATACTATTGTTATAGGGCAGAAATAGACGTGACGTAAGCTTCTCTGAAACCAGTTGGAACCTTCGTGGTACTAACGAGATCCTTGTTGCAGCTGATAACGGAGATCAACGTGCAACTGGCGCTGTTCCGTGACCTGCTGATCCACATCGGGCAGCCGCACGACTGCCCGGAGCTGCGGGAACGCGTGCGTCGACTGCGCCGCGCCTGTGTCGAGGCCACCAAGCAAACCAGTCAGCTAGTTCTGCCTACGTGTAAGAAGTGAGTTCTTAGAAATACATTGTACGTTTTTTGTAAGATTGAAGTAACAAGCATACAGACTTTTTTATAATATAAGAATAGCAGCCGAGCATGCAGTCCACCTAATGGCCAGTGGCTACTGCCGCCCATGGATATCTGTGATCTTCCCCAGATAAGATTAGATTTCAACCTGAGGTCGGCCAGAGATGCGCCGCTACCCCTAAACACTAAGCTGGAATGAATCGGAAAAGTATGTTTCCCTTACCACACCGTTCAAACCAAAACACAGCAACACTTAACACTGGTGTTATTAGACAGAAATAGGTGTAGCGTGGTGCCGCCGAAGTCGAACAATAAAGGATTCTACCACCTTTAAACTCACTTCACGATATCACTGCCGCCATTGAATACCTGTAATCATCTCAACATAAGACGTGATATCGATCACATATGCGTTGCCACTTCTGGGGACTAAGATGGGCGCATCATATGTAAGCATTTGAAGGTGGTAGAACCCTTTGTGGTTCGACTCCGGCGGTACCACCGCCACACCTATTTCTACCTAATAACAGCAGTGTTAGGCGCTGCTGTGTTCCTTTTTGATGGGTGTGGTAAGGGAGACACACTTTTACATCAGGTGGACTGCATGCTCGTCTGCTACTCCTATATTATAATAATAATAAAAATTCACACCCTTCTACCAAAACATAAAAACTGTTTCTCACTAGAAGATTGATGTGACGGTGATTTCTTAAGACCGGGAAAAGTATTACATAGGATATTGTTATGGAATTGTAAGTTCTTGAAGATCTAAAGCATTAGAAAATAATTAACTCTTAATGTTATTTCTAGCATGTAGTATAAAATGTGAGCTAAAATAATAAAGTACGTAGTAAAACATTAATAGAAAGGTGGTCTATCAACATCAGAATAATGGACTTAATTGTATTTTGTGCTATTGACTCAATGTTTGAGAAAGGTCTATTTAGTATTGAAATTTAAAAGGCTGGGATAGTGATAATGAATTCTCATTTTAAATAGTTTTTTGAACAAAGAATGCGTTTTGGTAGCATACGGACTCTTCAACCATTCACACTTTAATCAAATAAGTCTATTCAAATGAAATCGAAAATAAATCGACTGTAAAAATTGAGAATGAAAAGAGTTCATGGGTTTGCTTTTTGTAGGTTTTCAATAGGAATGTTTAAGTTACAAAAATAGAAAAAATACAGCTCGAGTAGCATAAGCATTTATTAATGTAATACGTTCTATTTGCAATGGTTTAATACGAACAGGGTTTTAGGTTCAGTCCCCAGTCAGACCCATACCGAAGTTATAAATTTGTGTGTTGTATGTGTTTGAGCATTCGCTTTGTTTATGTCTTTGGTACCTACGACACGGGAAATCCTATTGTATGGTTGAGTGTAGAAAGCGCCTGTAACAGTTATCTTCCAAAGCGTAGGTAGTCTGGAAGCAATCGCTTGGTGGAACGATTAGACCGTCATTGCGTTAGGCATTATACTTATTCTCTTTTTGTCTTATTTTGTTGGCATCCAATAAATAGTGTATTCTATCGCCGAAACTTCATAAAATCGACGAAATCGAAGAGCTTTCGTTTAATGGAAATCGGTAAAATATTGCCTAAAATTCATTGTAAGGCATAGTCTTAGAGGACACAATTAAAAGTCTGAAACAAAGGCTTAGGTATACCGAAATGTTCCAGATTCGCAAAATAGATCTTCCCAAGGGTACTAAGATCGGTGTTGGGGTTAGATTAATGTTCTTTCACGTGTAGATAAATGATTCCCAACATTATAGAAAACGTTAGGTAAATAATTCCATTCACGCGTCTATTTTATTAAAGGTTAAATTCAACCAAGATTGAAATTTCTGATCGTTCTATGATCACAATTAATTATAAAAGTGTTCTAAAAATAATAACTTTACAAAATGGAATTTCTTCCAGCAGGGTTGCTGCATAAAAATCCATTTTGGAATAAGCAATCCTTTGTACTTCATTTCTATCTCTTCTGTATTGATTTTTTTTTTGTGTATGAAAACTTATTAAATAAAAAAAATCATATCGTTCAAAGATTTATTACCGCCGCGATATGAACCTTTATAGACCATACTAAAATAATAAAACAGAACCTAGGCAAAATAACGTCGTTGTCGATATTACAATACAATTTATTGCGTTTCTAATTAATTAATAGATATTTTAATTCTTAATAATAAATATTATGAATCATATGTACCGTTCTACATTCAACGCTCAACTCTAACAGTGCCGACTCTTGATGAATTTTTCAGTACTAGACTTGTTATACTTAATTTATTACGACCTCACGTCAAGTATATATATATGGAAATATGACAATATTAAGATCTAGAACTAGAATGGAAAGGAAATGGAATATATTTACAATATTTAACACTTAGTTATCTGAAATGGAAAGTAAAATACTATTATATACAAAATATGATCTTAAATTTCGTTAAAACCGAACATCCGGTCAACCAATTCAATATATGTTTAACGATGGCTTAGTTAGGTATAGTAATTCATAATAATAGTACTTTGAGTATGCCAGCAATCTAGTTTTAAATTCCGGTTAGCAACAACGAAGAGGCTACCTTGATCATATAAATGACCGCCCAAAAGATAAATTGCGTTCATAGACCTTTATGTAAACTCAACCCAATTATTTGCATTTCAAAAGACGATTCAGAAGCAACCTTGTATGCCAAGAAGACCAATTACTATACAATTTTCAACCTTTCATCTACTTTATTTGTCAAGAACAGCAAATCTAAACTAATGGACCGTTTTGTGTACCTAACTTAATATTAAGTGCTTTCAACCGCTAAACCCTGGATCATTTTTAATAAATAGCCTTTCAGAGACTTGCCACGCATGCTAGTAACTTTATTTCAAAACACTTACGTTATTATTTACTCTTCATCTTCAAATTATGTTATAAGTTATATCTTTATGTCTTCAATGAGGTCGCCATTCCACGCTAGCTTAATTTCTAAATACAAATTTATTATGACTTATTTAATTGCTAAAACCTTCCATAATATTTCAAATTTCTTAATTAATTTTATTTTCTATAAAGAACTGTAAATTTATATGTATAGGGTCTTTTTATATTGATAGTCTAATACAATTTTTCAAGGTGGTAGAAAAAACCCTTTGTGGTTCGACTCCGGCGGCACCACCGCCACACTTATAACAGCAGTGTTAAGCGCTGCTTTGTTCTGGTTTGAAGGGTGTGGTAAGGGCGACATACTTTTCCGAGGCGTTCCAGTTTAGTCCTCAGGAGTAGCGGCGCATCTGTGGCCGATCTCAGGTTGGAATATCTAATCCTATCTGGGGTTGATTACAGATGTCCATGGACGGCAGTAGCAACTTACCATCAGGTGGACCTGCAAGCTCGTCTGCTACTCCTTTATTATATAAAATAAAAATAAAAAATTACATTTGAATGACACTTATTAAGTACCAGAACAGCTTTTTCCATTATTGGGTATAGGACATAGGAGCAGTGTACTTCGACTATGTCAATTTATAAATTACTACTTCACTTCATATAACAAACTCAGAAAGTTTTCTGCAATATAGGAATAGCAGACGAGCATGCAGTCCACCTGATAGTAAGTGGCTACTGCCGCCCATGGACATCTGTAATGAACCCCATATAGGATTAGATATTCCTACCTAAGGTCAGCCACAGCTGCACCGTTACCCCTGAGGACTAAGCTAGAACGCCTCGAAAAAGTATGTCTCCCTTATGTATGACACCCTTCAAACCAAAACAAAGAAGCGCTAACACTGCTGTTAAACGCAAACTAAATTTATTTATTTGTCAGGTCAACTAACGAAGGGTGCGCGGAGCAACCCCAGCTAGTGCTGCTGTACTTCATGTCGCAGTTGCTGCTGCGCGAGCTCGCCAAGTGTCACCGGCTGGTACAACTCGTGCCCATGGACATGACTTCTTACTATGGTAAGTTGGTTTTTATTGGCTTCCTTATAACAAGATCCGTTCTAGTTTTTGACAGAGATAAAGGGAGCTCTTCGTAGCTCAACTACCGGTAACGATCACCACGTCTCTTTATGGTCTGAGATAAAAACTGTCTTGTTTGAATGATTTCACAAATATTCTATACTTATAGCATCTTTATGTAGTCTTTAAAAGCTGCACCACATATGTAATCAAATTCAAATTTACCTTGTTTTAACATTGAATATGCTACATTACAAAAATCATAAGCTACATTATAAAAATCTGTAATTCTAAAATCGCGAATGCACTCTTGACAAACGAGTCTTATTGACTTAACTATTCTAATAGGAAGTCCTTTCAAAGTAAGTATGTTACTGTTTGATGATCTGGATTAATCGAACCATTTCTCTCCCTACAGAGAACCGTGCCGGTCCATCCAACTTCGGTAACGTGATCAGCCAAATCCTACTGTGCAAGCAGATCACGCCGGACTTCAACCAGGAGGAACTCTGCAGCATCGCCAAGGATACACAGGAGATCACGAGAATAGTCGGCGACATACAAGAGTACCTGCCGCAACAAGAAAACCTGACTCATTTAGGTATACTAGTTCTCGCCTCATAATCGAAATTACAATTAAAATATATAATTACGCTTGACAAACAATGGAGGTAAAAGTAATAAAGTGTGGTGATGTTCGCCCAGTAGTTAAAATTTGACTGTAATCTAAATAACGGTGGTGATGATGGTGATATTCAAAACATATTTAAAGGTGAACACACTCTGCTCCTTAAGACTAGACTAGGGTAGTATCAACGCTAACGATATAACAATCCTGTGTTAAGACGTTCAATAGAATTGAATGGGAGTGGAAGACTTTAGGGAAACTACCCCTATCCGTAATAAATATACAGTAGAACTGCCTATTCTGAATGGCATTTATGTAATTAATCCAATGCTTAATCCTTACTTAATATTATAAATCCATAAGTAACTCTGTCTGTCTGTCTGGTTGTCTCTTCTTCACGCCTAAACCACTGAACCGATTTTAATGAAATTTTGTACAAAGATAGTCTGAGACCCGAGAAAGGACGTAGGATAGTTTTTATCCCGGAAATCCCACGGGAACTAGGGATGACGATCTAAGGTAGATTAATCGGAGAATCGATCTTTTGGACCAAAAATATCGATTATTTTCATATCATAATCGATTATATGTCATATTATTTTCTTTTAAACGCGGGCGAAGCCGCGGGCAAAACCTAGTTTAAACATATTTAATAGTATTATTTTTGTCCCAAAATATCAAACTCCCAAAATCTAAAGTTTGAAAGTTAATTTAACCTAAATTACGCGTAGGATAACATACATAAAATTTCAGTGAACTAATCTAAATAAATTATACTCGAGGAACTTTTATTAGAAAGTTTTAATCAGGTTATAATTATGTAACAGCTAAATATAAGCACATGATTGTTTTATAATACTAAATTACGAGCAGTTACCAAAGAGTTGTTAAAAGATTTATATTTGAAGGGCATTCCATAGTTATGACCTAAGAATTTTATTACTTAAGTATTATTATAGCGGTACTATTATAGCGCTAGTAATGCTATTACACTAGTATGTTTATTTATTAGGCAGCAATAACTCAATTTTATAAGATTGGAGAATATCAATCATAAAAGGCAAGAATGGAGAAAACCAACATAGAGAAAAGAATGCAAAATGTACCAATCTACAGTTAGCCACGATGGAAAAATCTGACCATCTCATTTAACAGACTCAGCAATTGAAATAATGGTCGACCTATTATTATCCCATCCCACTGCTGGGCGCGGGTCTCCTCTCAGAGTGAGAGATGTTCTACTCCAGCACACTGGCCCTGTGCAATTTGGTACTTCACACACCTATAAAAACTTTTTTAACTTCCAGGCGTGCAGGTTTTCTCGCAATATTTTCATTTACCGTTAAAAAAATTACAGAGCTACGATTCGAACTTTAAGTTTCCAACCATTAGGCTTTTAAATGCGGTTGATACTCATGATCTGACTACTTCATTATGTATTCGTAAATCCATAATACCTTGCATCATTTTCGCAGCTATCAACGCCAGAATATCACACGATTCTGAATTCGTCTCCAATCGCTTTTGCACCATTTACTCTGCTTGAATTATTCCTTATTCCCCTTTGAGTCGCACCTCAGAAACAAGCGAGAGAAGTGTCAATTTACATAAAGAGATTAGAATCGCATGAACCATTTCTCAAATCAGGTCATCGATTACACTGACATTAGCAACATTATCTTAAGATTTAGATGCCTCACAAATGCCTACCCTATCTCGGTAATACATTCTATCCTACAAAGTTTAAACACATATTTATTCCAGAAGTCTTTTTCAAACATTTTTTCTACTCACCTATAAAACAAAAGAATTCTTATGCAAAATGGATCTAGACCCAACAGTTTATGTAATGTTCTTTCTATCAGCCAGTCAATTTTAGAGATTTAAATAGATTTGGCGTTTACTCGTAGACTTCTATCAAATCTAGCAATTTGTAATAACATCCTCCTTTAATATGTTTGTCATCTTTATGAGACGAGACCAAACCCAGCATTGAGAAAGTAATAGATTAATGATGATGAACCAAAAAAGATTATTAATTTCGGTATCTTTAGATTACTTTATTTTTAGAATTTATCAGAGATAGTGGGATTGAAAAGTATTTGTTATCATCGTCGAAGGCCTTTGAGCATTCGTTCCATCTCCTCCGTACAAGACTATTTCCCGTTCACACAACACAAGTGTCGCTTCACATATAGAGATTAGCGACGCTTGAAATCCATTCGACTCGCAGATCCCATTGAAACCTAGCTTTGATATAAGCTATGTTAAATTTCCTATTTAGTATATTTGTCGAGAAGAAAACATAGGCTTAAACCGATTGTAAAGGTATAGTATTAAGTCCATTATTAATAATCAATCCATCAAAATTTTGGGCTACCAAAAATGGACATTTAAAAATGTATTATATGAAGACAGATTATTAAAAGCGGGCGTTAATCATGCAAAGCATACATCAAGCACTTACCTACTTTTGTCTCTTAGTCATCTTGGCGACCCATTTATCATTTACAAATCTGTTTGGCCGGGATTTGAATCTAAGCCCGTCTTAATAGATTCTCAATCATCTTTGTATTGATTTTTGTTAGAATTTGCCTATATTATCACTCTCCATATTTCTATTAGACAGACAAATGCTGATTTACATAAGGGGACTAGCAAATGATGAGCGCTATTTGACTCAGATTCTAACGTTAAG
The DNA here is from genome assembly GCA_014595695.2 of Epargyreus clarus clarus. Classification (NCBI taxonomy): domain Eukaryota; kingdom Metazoa; phylum Arthropoda; class Insecta; order Lepidoptera; family Hesperiidae; genus Epargyreus; species Epargyreus clarus. The sequence goes on from JACTTY020000036.1 coordinate 296,512, forward strand.
TACACTAAGCTGTAAGAACCTTATTTAATAACAAGAATTGCTTAATGAATGTTTTATCATATAATATCATAGGCGTGAAGGCAGAAAACTATTTGAAAAAAATGTAGCCTATGTCCTTTCTCGGGTCTTAAAGTATATTTGTACAAAATTTCATCCAAATTGGGTCAGTGGTGAAGTAGAGACAGACAGACAGAGTTACTTTCGCATTTATAATTTTAGTAAGGATAATTGTGTAGTGTTCGTACTTTTCAGTCGTAATATTTATTACTGTAGTTATAACAAGTTATATGTCAATCTGCTTAGAAATCTGAACTATCATAATATCGAACCTGGTATGCCTTAGCAGAAGATAGTGACCACTGCGTCAAGTCATTGATTTAGTAAAGATGCATTTTGTAATATTCTAAATCTTGTTTTTAAGAACTAAGTTCTAGCTCGAATACAAGTTTTAAAAAGTAGGCTTCTTCCATAAAATGAATCACGATTCACGTGGGTGCAGGACACTGCAGGGTAAATTTAAATGAAGGGATAAGGTTGCTATAATACATAGATGCCTCGGCCGCATCAATTGGTTACATTATCTAAATTAGTCGTCATTCCCTTTTGAGGCAAGACAAGTGTCTATTTACATAAAGGGATTAGAGACGCATGAACTCCACTTGGCTCCAGTCCTGATATTAAGTACAGTGCGCAATGCGGGGAATTATCCGCTTATTCGGACGCCTTCCATGACGCTGTTATTTACTGTCCTCGGAATAGCATATTATTTTTAGATACTTGGTATCTTGTTGACCTTTAAAAATAGAGCACTAATGAAGTCTCACCATGAGCCTGTATGAAATTGTTTTACGATTTATAAATTAAAACGAATATCATAACAGGTAATAAGGTACAATAATTGGCTGTTTCAATTTTATTAAAATAAAAAAAGCATTATTTAGAAATTTGATTAATTTGGTAAAATTAATTCATATCTTCACATCGAGCTGTGGCTCTACAAATTCCAATTAATATTCAATTAATATACCATTACTGACCAATCACTTTAATCAAATAGATTCCAAATAGATTATTAGTAACCCATTTAGTTGCTTCATTAATAGATGATTGATATTACACGAAAAGTCCGAACTTCCCGACGTTAAAATTGCGCAGTAGTACAATTTTAGGCTTTGTTTCAGAGAGTAACGTCGCACTCAAAGGCGACGACGTGAACGGGCTCTGGAAGAACAAGCGGAGAGGCTCCCTGTACAAAGGGATGGGCGTACTTTGTTGCATGTCGCGCCCGAACTACCTCTGAGGGTGACGCGGCTCGCCCGCTGCCTCGCCCGCTACCTCGCCCGGGCGGGACGCTCAGCGAGCAACCGACGAACACGAGAAACACGAAGTGTTAGAACTATACAATCGGTCAACGCAAAGTACCTAGTAGTGAAGTAAGTGAATGACTCGTGTACAGTAGAAAAAAAGGGTCCATTAGAATGTTCACGGCAACGGCGAAGTGCTACGTGTAACGGAGATACATGAATAAATATTATTATGAACAGTAGCCTCAATTATAGACGTAATTAATATGTATACCTATAATATTACAATATAAAGTACACAATATATAATTATGGGACATTGTGTATTATAATAATAGGTATTATTAATATGGAATTTATTATTATGAATTGCCTGGAGTGGGATCAATTGCGTCTAAGTAGAATAATTGTTTCTTTTGCACATTGACTTACCAACTAATGGATATTGGGACTGCGCTCAGAACATACGAACTAAGCACACATAGAAAACGGACAAGTACCCAATACAATAATAAAGTTGTTTTTATCGAAAAACAAGGACGTATGATTTTTAAGTACATATTGCTTGAAATTTCGTTAATAATTATATGTCAAAAATTAAAGAAACGTTTCGGTTAATGTGATGCCTAAAAACATTTTTTCGCAAATTGAGCGCAAAACCAGACGTCTATTTTTTTGTAAGTCAATGATTTTGCACAATAGTTTTCCGTGCTGGCAATGCACTCTTCCTTACATGTCATCGCTTACTATTCTTAACTCATTACAATTATTCACCTAGCAACATTTTAAATATCAAGATAGGGGTTAGTTTTAAATATAATGGTATTTACATAATGCCTACTTTAACTACGCAATTTATGAATTTATTCAAAGTCAAACATAGCAATTTCATTTACGGTTTGAGCCATTTGAACAAAAGTAAAGATAATAATAGTTGTAAAGTAAATATATAAAGATGTGCTTGGAGTCAGAGGCATGATAATATGAATCATTCAGCGAAATATTTTATTTCAAGAATAAATATGTCTTATGCTCAAAATTAATGAAATACTATTTTATCTAAATTTTAAGTTTTCATTAACTATTCATAGTTATGAAGCTACACTTTACATTCAAGTAAAAAAATATGAAACCACCAGGCAATAAAATTAGGGTTTCCAGGCGCAAAAATAAAACATAACAATAAACTAGATACCATGCATATTTCATAAACCCAAAAAAATAACCTAAAAGCGTGCTTTATCTTTTTGTTCTATATTTTTTATATTTCATCAATCACAGGCAGTCAACGCCGGTTGACATTATATCTTGCTTGTCCAAAAATCTAACAAAATCCGGATAAGCCGAATACGACTGCAAAAGCCATATATATCCGACTAAAGCCGAACGCCTGGCAATCCTGAATATAATACTTTACTATACAGAACATTTATAAACGATTTATGTACTTCATAATCTTTTCTTATTTACTATATATTCGTATATACTCAACTATATTGTCTTCCAAGTACCTTGTTAACAGAATGATGCATTTAGATCTCATTAGGTTTAAGCTGTTCTATTTATGTAAAAAAATCTTAACAAATCCACATACATGACTTGTCATATGTATCAATTTCTTAAATACTTTCAAACAAAATAAGTAATGGTTACATAACATTTTAGTTGAACAGGTTTCGTTACAACCTATTGCCTGAAGAAAAAGTCTTTAACGACTGTATTCAAGACGCAAACTCGTTCAAAGGCACTAATTAGAGGAAGGCTATGTACAGAACATATAAAATGTTCGTTGGTCCAGGGGTAGACAATAAATGCCAACTAAATCGTATATATGTCCCTTGAGACAAAAATATAATTATTTTCAATAATTGTATTATAAGCACAACATTTCCACAATAACAGAAAAAGCCATAAATATTTTATGGGTAAGCATCAATTTATTATGGATACGTTTTATTATAGGAACACATTCCATAAATTTATTTTGCAGTATTTTGTTAATAAATATCAGTAAATACTTACGTTTTATTACTGGTGTACAATTATGTTAAACAAGATTTATTTTTATTATATTGACTATTTTTTTTTACAAGGGCCTAGTAATATCGATTGTATAGCTTGCATACTCTAGTCAATTATTGTAATGCCCAATAATATCGTTATATTTACTAAGTCATATAATAAAATATTGATATTTAACGTTATAACGGGTTTATATTGGGACGAAGTTATTACTGCGGCATTTTAACCCGGCCTTGCGGCATGTTTGCTACTGATATAGCAAATATTATTTTTAAATTATCTAATATAAGGACGTTTACACACCATCAATATTGCAATGACACTGGCACCAGATACCAGTATATACGCTCAAAAAATCTGTGTGAAATATCAAGTTTATATTGCGGCTGCATTGTTTTCAAGAATAGTGTATAAATGCCCTTATATTGTGTCTGATAATGGATTTATGGATGCACTTTACCCACAAATAAAGCGCCATTTGCTAATGATGTCATTAAGCATTTATACCTACTATGTTGAATATAATCCTTGCGAGTTTCGTTCCTAACGTATGATAATTATAATTAAGTAGGTATTTGTGTTACATTAATGTTTACATTTACTTATTTATATTATTAAGAGTAAGTATATGTTTAGTTATAAATTGTTTAACGTTGAATCCAAATATAATATGTGTTGAATACAATAAAAACTCAAATATATACGTACCTATATTTTCGAAAAATGTCGCAGTATAGGTAATAATGATTTAAAATAATGATTAGTTCTATAATTTCAGAATATCTTTAATACATCGATTAGATCGATCAATTGTAATAATTTAAGTCGTGCAGTTATAATAATCCCATAATACAATGTATATCATACATTTCAAACTTCTAGTCATATAAAGCCGAGGCTACACCATGATATTATTGTCCTATTACATTTTAAAGACTATTTACATTTAGGCTTAATTGATGTAAAGTAATTATTTGTAAAAACCCCTTCATATTTAAATGAGAAAGTAAAATATAGCTGTCAAATATTTATAAATATCTCTATAAATAAAAAATATAGTTTTAGGTGATAATTATCCAACAGTACATCTTTATAAGGAATTTTAATTTTAAAATTACAAAATATTCAGATTTATGAAGATTTTTAAGGATTTTTTTAATTTGTAGAATTTGCGAATCAATCGATAATATATCGTTTCTGACATCTTATTATAAAATATTTAGAACTTTTCAAATACACCTACAAGATCGATTAAAGTTCGATTACAGTTAAAGTCATTTTATGTGTGTATCCATACAATATTCAGCATACTTCAAAGTTCATATTTATTATACAATTTCAGTATACATATGCTCTTTCAAGAGTTTACAAGTCCGGTATCTACGAGGCTATTTACCAAACCTATCCCACAATAAATTCTTCAAAAAATAAACCAAGATTTATTTAACAATTTCAAATTACTTACGCTCATATGTGACCTACAGTATTTGATATTTATAAGGCTTACTACATCTAAAACTTTGCTCAACTTCAACATCCGATGTAAAGCATAAAATAATATAATGGCTGAGGATAGAGATTACTTTTTCTGGTATCTTAAGGCACAAACTTAAGACAATCTATTTAGTTTTCCAACTCTTCCAAGTTTTCTGGTAATGCTAAAGGCTAAGTTGAATATCCTCTTATGGATACAATCCAAGTGCCCGAAGAAGCCCACTGCTAAACAAAGGCCTAAAGAAGAGATTATCGTCACTCTTGGCTAAGCATATTCTGACTTAAAAATCTTCCAATATATCCTCGTATGGAAAAGTTATTTAACGCCAAGGTTTAACCTCTACACTTATTTCAATATTCCGAGGAAGAATGAAATAATTCAAATCAACTCGGTTCTTTTCGAAATTTCTCCATACAGAAAGACTGACCAACAGTACTTTTAATAAACACATGAGCTAAGAAAATGGTTAATTTGATATTACTACGTTGCATTTTTTATTTGTATAAATATCAATAATTAGGCCTCCCGTCAGAGGGTTATTAAGTAAGTTAGGATTCACAGGTTTAGGAACACCATTATCTAATATTATATTCTATAGAGCACCATCTCACCTAGTGTATCAAATCAATTATTTCGTTTCTCAACACATTTTACGTGTAAGTAGAAAATATATTGTACTAGTCAGTACCATTCTTATACAGGAGTAATCTATACTTACGTATGCTGCACTTACTGAAGTGATGACTGTGATATACTCGTAAATTTAATTTATTATAGAAAAAATGTGCATTAGTAAAGCATTTAAAACATTTTACGCAGTTTTATTACTCATGAACCCTATCCTATTATATTTAAGCACAAATTGTAGTTTAAACTGGTTAAGCCACGCAGAAGCGACGTCATGCACGGAGACGGCACCTATTTTATACAGAAGCGCGTTTTTTGTGCCTCATGTCTCTGCTATGTCGCCCCAATATAATTGATACCTAAGATCGAAAAGTGAAAGACGTTTTCTGAGGTCTAACAAATAATTAACGTTATTACATATAAATATACCAAGAACATCAAACCTCTTTGTCATCATCAAGAGCATACATAAAATGTATTTGGTGATAAATATATTGTCAGTGTGAAGCCGGCCTTAGGCGATCGCTAATGGAGAAACTGATGTTGTAATTAATTTTCTCGTTTGGGTATGACCTGTGGTATAGATGACTTTTAAAGGTTATGTGATTGTAGTATTAACCTTCATAAATGTTAACGTATATTTTTATAAATTTATTAGTTACTCTCAATTAATTAATTCTAGTAGCAAGTGAACACACCGTCGACATAATTCTAAGTGGTCACCGCCACCTAACAGACATCTGTTACCAAAAACAGGGTAAAAATTCAATATAAGATCAACCACAGATGTCCTTAAAGTTTCTGAGAATTAATACCTGCAACCTAAAAATAATTTGAATAACAGTGTACTATAAGCAGTGATAGCCTAGTGGTTAATAATCGCAGTCTCTTGATCGAGAGGTCCGAGGTTCAAATGCCAGGCTCGCACCTCTGATTTTTCAAAGTTATGTGCGTATTAGAAAGTAATTATCTCTTGCTGAAACGGTGAAGTAAAACATCGTGAGGAAACCTGCATACCTGAGAAATCTTAAAAAAAAGTCTTCAAAGGTATTTGAAGTCTAACAATTCGCACTTGGCTAGCGCGGTGGTCTGGTGAGACCCGTGCCCAGCAGTGGGTCAGTAATGGATTAATGATGAACAAACAATAGACTCACTCTAAGCACGGTAATATTATTTACCGTGCTTTATGTAATCATTTCTTTAATCTAATTAATCGTACCTAACTACGATCGATAAGATACCAATAATTGTACTTCATCAGTCATTAGCCTTCAATTATATTATGAAGGTGGTAGAACCCTTTGTGGTTCGACTCCGGCGGCACCACCGCCACACCTATTGCTACCTAATAACAGCAGTGTTAGGCGCTGCTGTGTTCCGGTTTGAAGGGTGTGGTAAGGGAGACAGACTTTTCCGAGGCATTCCAGCTTAGTCCTCAGGGGGACGCGGTGCATCTGTAGCCGACCATAGGTGGGAATATCTAATCCTGTCTGGGGTTGATTAAAGATGTCCATAGGCGGCAGTAGCCACTTACCATCAGGTGGACTGTATGCTCGTCTGTTACTCCTATATTATAAAAAAATATACAAAACACTCTTGGGAAACACTTAAAGTGGAATTTATGTAAGTAGTTATTATTATTAACAAGTGCTTTAATACAGTAATTATTAAAATGCTCGTTATTCTCTTTCATAAATGTCTCTGTGCCGTATGTAAGGTATTGGGGTCCTTCCTGCCCCACCGCCGTAGTCACCCCGGATTCTTTTGGGCTTGAAATCTTCCAGAGAGTCCGGCATGGAATAAACTGAAAAAATGGTGAGCACATGAATACAAGTAATATTTAATGAAAATAAAACTAAAATTTATAAGTAACTATAGTTTTAATGAAACAAATACGATAAGACCAGAAGAATAAATTGCATATGCGCTAGGTCCGACTGTTCAAGTTCTCATTGCTCTTACCAAAGTCTGATTACATCATTAGATTCCAAAGATAATAGTAACAGCTACCATTATAACTTTTCTCATGAATATCGGTTCATTTATTGTTGTGTTGTGTGTTGTGTGCAGAAATGTTAAGGTTAAAATACAGATAGATTGATAAAAGCCCCAAATACAACAACCTTCCTTTTGCGTTCAGATAAAAAAAACAAGTAAACCAACAAAAAGGCTAATGATCGCCTTGAGACCAGGGGACTTATGAAAACGAAGATGTATAAAGAAAAATCCTCACGAGATCTTTAACGACAAAGAAAATTCCTTTGTTGAATATCAATAATTGACCTCAACAACAACAGGTAAATTTGAACTTCAATGCAATCAAATGAATCTTCGCCAAGCAAATGAAGAAATTTCAACTCAAATTAAAAATAAACCCACAATGCAAACTACAGAAACATCAATCAGTGTTGATTTACTTCTTCATTGTTAAAGGAAACTAGAAGGTATCTACTAATGAAATGAAAGTTTTAAGTATTGGTTACGAATATTTTTATTTGATACGACTTCAACTTTTATTTTTATCGTATTCCATGAAACCGCAAGACATCTAAAATTTGATGAGGCAGATTTATCCACAAAATTATTTGCTATTAGGAAACATAATATTACCAAAATAGGAAATGAAAAGATACGTAGAAAATCCAATAGAAATCTCCGACATAATTATTAATGTTCATTCAATAATCTGCATATCATAAATAATTTCAATAGGATTAGTAAAACAAAATGTTTTATTATTTATGATAAGTGGAAAATATAAAGTACCGATGGTAAAATTAATGCATACACTCACTCTCCCTTTACACTCCTTTTATGCTTTTTGTACACACGTCTAAACCCCAAAAGCAGTTAAATTGTCAATAACAGTAACATGTATACCGCTACCGTTATTAAAGCACGAAGAATCTGTCTAACGACTTACCATTACTGACCATAAGTGGCCTTACGCCCCGTTACTATAAAAATACCAGCAATAGTTCCGTTGTAACTACAAAACATCGTTAACTCACGTTCTTTAGATTCTCGGTTTCGTCGCCGCACTTGCCTTCTGTCTGCAACCAGGAATCCTTTGTAACGGCGTTCTTTCTTTATAGGATCACGTTTCGAATAAATCTTCTTACTAGTTGAATCCGATATTATTTGCGATAGCCTTAAAGAGAAGGCGATTAAATTTACATTTTCATATTTAAGACTCGATCTTTCTATTAATTTTAAGACATGTAATTTATACTACAAAATCTAAACTAAGCTACCCTTAATTGAAAGAGTTTCAAACATTCCCTTTGGCAAAAAATAAAATAACGAAAAAAAATATTTAGTCAAAAGTAATTCTTACGTACTTATAAGAAACATTGATTAAACACATTAAAATACATGTATTAGGTAGATATATCATTTTAGGTACATTTTCACATCATGTACGAGTATACTAGTTTTAATTAGAGAAATTAATAAGGACATTACTATATTGGATTCAAGTTATTAGAACCTACAGAATAATTAGATTGTAATGTGTTATATTGGCAAGGGTGCATGTCAACAAATTTATTGAACTAAAATTTCATTATAGCACAAATATCGAAGTAGGACAAATGAAACAAAGAAACAACATTTCACTTCGCGTGTTGTACGACAAAATGTGTCACTATAAAAGGTTATAACTCCATTTTATCACAAAAACCGTAAACATTCAAAACTTTGATTAACCTACGAAGTTCTTGTAAATTGCATACTTTGTAACAATATCAATCGTACCATCTGCACGATTTTTAATACTCTATCTAATTGGGACATGTTAGATATTATAAAAAATAAATAAATGCCTGTAAAAATAAATGTTACAAATATCTTTGTTTTGGTGTTGATGCTGGCTGACTTACATACGAATATATATTTGATGAGACCGCGTTAAATTATCTTATCTAATTGAAACTTACGCATCACTAATATCCTCAAAATCTTTTTCATTCAAATTGGCTCTTGGATTCATAATTAAGTATACTTTTGAGTCATCTTTCTCAGCACTGAATCCTAATGACTTTCCATATATTTCAGACAATACGTCTTCACTTGGGTTTTTTTCAACTCCTTTTGAAGGCGATTGATCTCTTTCTTCGCCTTGCAGAAAAACGATTTTATCATCATTGGGCCACTTCAGATTCTTCAAGTAGCGCTTCTTATTTTTGTTTTTATACTGTTTATATACTTCATTCGCCGCTTGATTAATTAGTGCGTCAAGTTCTCGACTGTTGATAGCCACATAGCCGTTGTTTTCGCCCATTTCAAGTGATTGATCATCTCTTTCATTGTTATACTTCGCCTCATTTTGCTGTAAATTTTCTATTAAGCTCCTTATATCCCGTAATTGTAGGGCAGAAGTTATTTTTAATGTTTCGGGTACCACCGCTATCACTGTAAAAATTTATTTCGCGATTTTATCAAAATCGAATGGCTTTTGCGTGCACATAAATAAAGGATAAAATATAGTTTCGCTTCCATATTGAATAAGGGGTTAGTAAAAATCACAGAATCATGTTAAAACATCGCAATTTTTGTGCATATTTTATCACAAAGTTTCGGTACTTCGGTTTACATAATTTTAGTAGAATGTAAGGAGTAGAATTTATTCATGAAGAACCTAATGAAACGGACTGGCCTCGCTCAAGTAATTTTGTTGATTAAAATTAAAATTTCCCAAACATAATATCTAGAAAGGGATTTATAAAATATTATCGTTAATGGCGTCGATCCTTTTTTGTATAAAATAAGCCTAAACCTTACCATAAAAGAGGATAGCGTGTCTTAACATAACGAGCACCGCTTGGCGTGAAATCACAAAAAACGCCTGGCATCTTATCGGCACTCTACTTCGAATTTCCACGCTAATTTTCAATTTTCATTTACTCTTATCGCGTTCGAATTGAGAAAACCTAGAATTCATAGCATTCCCTTGATTAATATAAAATTTGTTTTAGTTATGTATTTAACACTCTGACCGCAGTACCGCATGTGGGTTTAACATGAAAATGAAACATTTTCTGAAAGTCTCGTGCTTGGTGCATTTGTTAATTCGAATACGTTAATTTATTACTTATTTAGGTATCGCGTGTATGTGCATTAGAATTTTGTTTTATGTTCATTATTTTAAGTAACATGCACGATATTCCGTGATTTGAAAATTTACTTTTGTCGTAAATTATGTTTTATTTTCAGTGCCTTTTATATCATGGTTTTAATTCATTAGATATGCCCTAGAAGTTACATGTAGGACGTATTCATATGTATAAGTATACAGGTAGTTACAGAGGTCCAATTTTCAATTTGTTATCAGTTGTCAGGACAATTTAGTACAATACTTACACGGTAAAAATTGTTTGTGAGTTTTCATGTGTATTCAGACTAATTTATGACTACGATTAATTTACATAACTCTGAGCTTAGAGGTAACACCAACTTCCAGCCCTTCTGAGACGTGGTTTGAAGGATATGGAAAGGAAGAAACACGTGACAGTTCCACTTAGCAGGCTTAGAAGTCGCAAGGTATCTACTAGCAAACTTCAGATAGAACTTTAATCCTATTTTGTGTTGATTACAGAAGTCCACAGGGTGCTGGGAGCACTTACTACCAGTAGAATAAATGATTGTTTGCTATCTTCTTTTCTTAAATTTTTACAGCTTTTATATTAAGTAGGTATTTCAAAATAAAAATTTATGAGCTGAATACTTTAAAACGAGCAGAGCTTATATATATAGTATTTTATTATATGTTGCTTATATTTCTAGTTGGGAGTTTTCATAATTTATCTCCTGGTCTATGAGTTGTTATAAATTTTATACAAACTTTTGGAAGACTATTAAAATCCCATAAGAAATTACTATCAAAATTATAATATAATCGGTCAAGCAATCTCAACATATGGATAAGAGTTGCAAATAATGTCAAAGATAAAGTTACAAAAGTTAGGTAGCAACAAACAGTCTACCTTCACCACCCCAATCAACAGCAATAACCTTCATTTCTGCAATAAAAGATCTAATCGCATTTGATCACAAGGCGTTTCTACCTGAGATCCAAATCAAGTAAGTAAAGATATCTTCAGACAAGTCTGCCCCATTATAACCTTCAGAAGTAGAACTACAAGGATCAAATACGTAATGGTTTAACATCAAAGTGCTATACTACTTTAATGAAATAATTGTTTTATGATCACAGCTTTTGTCGCCTATACGAACTCATTACTTCTTTTAATAACAAGAACTCATGCAAATAAGAATAAATAGAACATATTGTTATCGTCGTTAATAAGAAGCTTGGATGTTAACGATATCGCATTTTTATAACATTACATTAAAGTAATAAGTGACTCATTTGATATTACATTTTAAACATAGATACGGGTATGTGAAGTGGGGACGACACCATGGCGGCGCTCGAGTTAACAGAGAGCGACATTCTGGTCGGAGACTTCAGCAAGAACAGTCAAATAACGGAGATAGTTGCGTAGTTATAATACTTCTAATCACTAGTGTGAACTTATTTACGTATAATTGTTATATCGTTACTCTGTACCGTTTATGTGACTATATTATTACATGACTTCAAGACCTTCAAGATGACTTCAAAGATTGATTTCAATATTACATTAAATGCACGCACCATTTCTTCAAATATTATAATGATAACTTCCCGAATATTCGCCCGTCTCGAGTCCCAAGTGAACAGCGGTGTTTTTCAATTCGGAAAAGTCTGCATTGCAGACCACTCCGGAAAACGAAAAGAATAATATTTAAACGGAGAAAAGAATAATGGCCTCCTTTTAAGACATTTTTCGCCAAAATAATGCCGACAAATGCACTCGTTGTATTATGTTATGAGTCGTCTCAGTAAACTGTTACTGGTTAATTGAACAGAAAATTTGGCCACTTGATGTTTTATTCTTTTTTGGTTTCTGTAAATATAATAATTTCACTATTCGTGTGGATACCATTGTTTTGTAATAGTAAAACATTCACATAAATGTATCAATGCGCTGAATCATCATCATCATCATCATCACGTCCCACTGCTGGGCACGGGTCTCCTCTTAGAATGAGAAGGAAAGGAGGAGGAGGAAGAAGGATTAGGTCATAGTCCACAGCGCTGGTCAAGTGCGAATTGGTAGACTTCATATAGGTACCTTTAAAAACTTTTTTTTTAAGATTTCTTCGGTATGCAGGTTTTCTCACGATGTTTTCCTTCACCGTTTAAGCAAGTGATAATTATTTTCTAATACGCACATGACTTTGAAAAATCAGAGATGCGTGCCTGGGATTTGAACCTCGGACACTCGATCGAGAAGCCGAGTTTCTTAACCACTAGGCTATCACTGCTCAACTATGCGCTGAATATCACACACAAAATATCGAAATTATGCTTATTTACAGCAGTTATCAACCTTGTCCGAGATGGTCACTGCTGCGCATGAATATCATAAAGAACTCGATTAGTATTAAATTAGACCACAGCGTGGATTCTCTTGACTAAATAGAACGCCAGGAAAAAGTGACCCGCCCTAACAAAACACAGCACCACAACTGCTGCTTTAAGGCAAAGACCTTAAAGCAATTAAAGACAAAAACAAAAGTCCGGCTGCTTATAAATATAACCCATCATAAGACAAATCCAATGACACCTCCTAATGTTAAAATTCGTCAAGTCGTTTGGGCTGTAGAACATGCTAAGGAATGAAACATACATACACATGATCAAATAACCTTACCCTCTGCAATCTAGTAAAAATATTTTTAATCCAAAGGCAAAAGATTGTTGTACATTGATAGATAAACAACAAAGCACAATACAACCGGATGGGAGCATACAATGAATACAATCAATGCAACGCAAAGTTATAGTTTTGCTCGTACCAATGCAATCAAATGTGTAAACATTTTCACACGACTCACTGAGCTGACTCGATAGCGACAGTCTGTTTCCGAAGCTATCTTCGACTTGAATAAACATGATTGTTAGCAAACTTTGTACGTATGTACCTACATTCCCCGTTTGTATTGTTTTATTATGTATCTTCTTTGTATTGTAGTAATGAGTGTTGTTAATGAGCAACGTATCGTAATGTAGCGTACTCATTACAATTATGTTGTACTTGTTTTGTACATGTGTATGTATCATGTGTACGTACCAGTAGCTGCTGCAGGCATGGAATACATGGGTTCGAGTTCCACTTAACAAGTATTGTTTTTACATTGTAAAAGTAGGACCATGTTATTTACCATTTTAATCAGACCCATCTACCTTATCGCTAAGTTTAAATGTAAAAAAAACTTACTGCAAGTGGTAACTACTATCCATAGGTTTAGAATCGTACCTGAGAACGGTCTCTGTGACCGTCTGTGTATCTTGTTATCCCTGAGAACTAAGATGGGATGCCTCCTCTTAGTGTCCCTTATCACATTTTTCTAATCAAAACACACTAACGCTTAATACTGTTAGAAGAGTCCAATCCTACTACAGACAATTATACCTCTACCTTTAATTTTCCTATTAATATCTGAAATCGTATCATGAAAAATCAAAATCACACTTACTAAAGACCAGTTTAGACCCAAACTGAACATCTGGCTCCTCTAAGTAATTAATAGGAGCCAAGTTTTCCGTGCCAGGGGTCCGTTAGGTCAAACATACTGAAGCCCATTAAACACACACGCGAGCCTCGCTTTGACTGCCCTTGTTTCACTTTGCATACCAAACTAAACATGGGACACTCACCCCTTTTAGCGAAGGGAAGGTATAAAAATGTTTGTTCTGTCGACCATGCAACGAACGGCGCCTGTTTAAAGTGCCTATACGTAGCTGTGTGGATACCAAATGCAATATGCCTCTTGTCGTAGGAGTCCCACTTTACAAAGTAAATCAGTTATCTACCGACTCTATGAAAAGTACTTCACCGCAAAAAAATCCCCTTTCTTATAGTATTTTAGAACCATATTTTCCTAAAGGTTCTCCAAAAATATGATAAATAAAAGTACCACTCCAATCTGTTCACATTTTAAATTATACATTACTATATTTTGGCATTCTAAACACCTTTTTAATTGTTTATTTAATTCATAGTTCATATTTTCATTCTCTACTAAATCCTAACTATGTAAACGCTACCTACTCATATCTAAAAAGAAAGTATGTATAATTGTATATCTTTACACTTCCAATTTGGTAATGTATGGAGTTTTATAAATGGCATAACATAGTTATTGCACTCTGTTCATATTATGTGTATTCTTTGAAATAGCCATTAGAATATTTGAATAGCCAAGAATCCGAAAGGTGAGCATTCCAATTTGTAAGGAACACAAAGGGAATGTCAGTGAAATTACTTAACTAAAACGTTTATTTCCGACCAGCGAACCGTGTACAGTGGCGTAACATGTCCTAAACAACTATGAATGGGTTAAACGGTGATTTGAAGCGTGAAAATATTATTAAATTTATCTGTATGTCGGATAACTTACAAGAATAGTTAGTTTATTTTAAGGTATACACTTAAAAATATTATCCGTACGACAATGTTAATGATATAACTCTTAATCCATTTTTCGGTACTACATAAGTCAAATAAATCCAATAGCTACATCTACAAAAAATATTAATTATACAATACAATTATACAAATATAAATTGAGTGACGTGGATGTCTGAGCTAATAAGCGTGTAGTTTGAATAAGCGTGGAATCTGAGCTATGCAGCGTGGAATCTAAGTTGGTCAGCGTGCAATCGTCACCAGAAATAATAAAGCTCTTAAGCTAAATTTGAAGAGTGAAGTAACGTAAGAGTAGGTTTAGAAGGTGGTAGAACCCTTTGTGGTTCGACTCCGGCGGCACCACCGCCACACCTATTTCTACCTAATAACAGCAGTGTTAGGCGCTGCTGTGTTCCGGTTTGAAGGGTGTGGTAAGAGACAGAGTTTTCCGAGGCGTTCCAGCTTAGTCCTCAGGGGTAGCGGCGCATCTGTGGCCGACTTAGGTAGGAATATCTAATCCTATCTGGGGTTGATTACAAATGTCCATGAGCGGCAGTAGCCACTTTCCATCAGGTGGAGTGCATGCTCGTCTGCTACTCCTATATTATAAAAAAGAGCAGACATTATAACTAGCTATTTTACGTTAATTCTGAATAGTAGTTAGACCACTGTGGCGAACCTTAAATTGGACTCTAAATCTGTTTTGGGGTTATTACATAGGTTTATGGTTGGTAGTGACGATTTACTGCCAAGTGGTTTACTGCCAATACAATTTTATAAAAAAATCTTTAATATATAGAATAATCCAGGTTACGGGCATATTAATATACCCGGGTTAAATGCGTAGAACGGCCGAGCTGTACGCATGGCCTAGCCGATATTAATTAAAATTTTACTTCACTACAGGTTCAGGTTAATTTCCGGAACAGTTTAAGTACATGAATACGTGTAAAAGCACGTTATAACTAAAATATAAATGCGAGAAAATAGCCGCGTAGGTAACAGAGGTCATAAAAATATAATAAAATTTCAAATCTACTCTCGCCTTTACATAATATATGAAGGACGAACAGACGAGCGAATTAACCGACGGGGTAGATTTGAACAAAAATATTTTCGGTATGAAACCTTAAAAAATCTCCTACTAATTATTATCATCATCATCACCATCATCAACCCATTACTGTCCCACTGCTGGGCACGGGTATCCTCTCAGAGTGAGAAAGATTAGGCCTTAGCCCACCTAGGCGCTGGCCAAGTGCGTATTGGTGGACTTCACATACCTTTGAGATTTTTTATTTTATAAATCTCTCAGGTATGCAGGTTTCCTAGCGATGTGATCATTAAGTTCTAATACGCACATAACTTTGAAAAATCAGAGGTGCGTGCCTGGGATTTGAACCTCGGACCCCTCAATCGAGAGGCCGAGTTTCTTAACCACTAGGCTATCACTGCCACCTACTAATTATACTTATGCGTATTCCACACACCTAATAAAATTTACGTCACAAATTCTCCCTTTACAACCTGTAATGAACTCTTGACAACAGGTAGTAGTTTATTGTTTTTGGTGGTTGTTGAGTTTTTTATCACCGCTATAACTTTTTTATAGGTTGTTAGCGACTTATCTTATTACCTTATCACACATCTTCTACAAGTAATATCTTTTTATGAAGAGAATAATCATATATTTCGTATGTTATGTAATGTAGGTGTAGGTACTAATGAAAAGGCTCATAAAAACATAAAATTATTAAACCCAACACGATCACTATCCTTGGCACATGTCTCTTTTTTTTATAATATAAGAGAAGCAGACAGGTATGCAGTTCACCTAATGGTAAGTGGCTACTGCCGCCCATGCACGTTTGTAATCAATCCCAAATAAGATTCCACATAGACCTGAGGTCGGCCACAGATGCGTCGCTACCCCTAAAGACTAAGCCGGAACGCATAGTATGTCTGCCTTAAACACACACCCTTTAAAATAGGTAGAAATAGGTGTAGTGGTGGTGCCGTCGGAGTTGAACCATAAAGGATTGTATCACCTTCATTCAATCCATTTAACTTTAAATGGACATATTATCCAAGTGAATAGATAAATTAGCAAACTGTTTTTTTTTCTCTAAGAAATAGTCTTCCACCTTGAATTTTAAGTCTGCGCTTAAACTCAAGGAGGTCTTAAGGTCGTCGTTAAGATGGGCTCCAATCAGGCGGCTGCTAAGATATTAAGTGGGAATGTGCCGTAGATGGCCTCGTTCCGGAATTGAACGTAGGAAATTAACTGGAAGCCCAGCGTTAATCTGAGGAAGCAATATACAAGCGACCGACTTCTTCTACTGCACACGAGAAAATAACAAGCGATGCTATGATATTAAAGAAATTGACAATTTTCAAATCATTATTTTTTTTTTATTCAAAATAGATTCTTTGCCGAGCACTTTGTGAATGTTATTACATCTGTAGTAAATATATTGTATATTTCACTTCACTTCACACTTCACTAGGTGTATATATTTTTAACATCATCACACCCGTTCTTGAACTATTTCTCCACTGCTGAGAACGTGACTCCTTCCAGCATGACAGGATTTTAACACATCACTGGGACGGAATTTTTACACAAAATTAAATATTTGCGTTATTAAGAGAGATCGCATTTATAATATTTCCCAATGTGATCTCTTGCATATCTATCTGATATCTTGCATCATGCTGTATACGACTTGATATTCGTTTAGTGATAGCAGCAGAAATGCAAAAGAAAACAGACACATTTCAACGTAAGACAATATCAAACACAAGGCATTTTGTAATAGAGATTAGTTTTATTATATATTCATTCATTTATAGTCATTATTTTTTTAATGTCTTCAACCCACTACTGTTCACCGCTAAGCACGAGTCTCTCGGGTTTAAGCACTATTCTACCGCGCTGACCAAATTAGTGGAATTCACCCACCCTTAAGAACTTTTTTAAGATCTTACGCATGTGATCAATTGTCAACTTATCAGCAAATATACTCAGAAAATAAAATCAGCATTAAGAAACCCTCTAAATGATCTCCCTAATTATTTTCACCCATCTATCCGTCTAACACAATCTCGGCACCATTACCACGTTTCTCGTTGACAGTACGGCAAGTCTCGAGGTCCGACGACGCCTTCTTTAATTACTGCAAATCAAACGCAACGCTTGATCAACCTATTTCCGAACATCATTGACCTTAGGGACGCGAGCCTACGCCAAATTAATCTTCTTGCTAGGAAGTTGATAATGGCTTTTAAATTCCCTTACAGATAACTGGATTTAGAAGATAAATGTCTTCGAACTTTGAGTACCTACATTTGTTCACATTTTTTTTGTACTGTAAACTGCAGATATTTCTATTTACTACCAGTAGTTTTCTTGCTTAAAAGTTTTGATACAAAACTTAGTCGTGATACCAGCTCTACTAAATAAGTAGAGTTAAGATTCTTGTACATTTTTGGTACATGCAGCCACGTCCAAGCGGTCCCTCTTTTTCACATGAACTGCGTTTGCTTCTACATAAAATACTCCTCAAGCAATTTTCATGATAGCAACATTGCATTTAATTGCATCAGGTGTCAAAGCATGGTACCAGAAGAACGTATAACTGGATGATGACGCTTTAGCTTTTAAAGGGTCTCATTAAAGCTTCAAGATTAGACGCATGTGGCAGCTCACCCTGTACGCTACGGCCTTAATATAAAACGATAATAATATGCGTGAAATTGGCACCCGGGCAGCTAATAACGTCAGGGGACCTACCACCATTTTTTAAAAACCATCATAGTTCAGAAAAGTTTTATTTTAATATTGCACCGACATTATTTTGTTTCGTACCACGATCTCCTTAAAACAGTATTGTTTTATTCCAGCCGAGTGATATAAAAGTATGAAGAATTTGTCTATTCCTTATCCAAGAGGAAACGAGACATCGAAACTAGTGTCATCTCTTTCGCACCACAGACTTGATTGTGTTCCGCATATGCAGTTGAACAAACTTTAACCTTTTATTTTTCACTTATCCATTGTATAAAACCAACTGAAGTTGTCATATTTTGCTAAAAAAGTTAAACTTCCTGCAAAAAAAAAAAAGATCGTCATCATATCGACCGACATAATACAAAACTGCTTATTGTAATATTATAAAAACAATCTTACTTTAAGGAGGTGTGGTACGAAATTTCAATGTATGATTAAAATAATATTGTTTTAAGAGATGGTAGTAATCCCCCAGGTAACGTCAAGGGTGACATCGTTTGCGCGTTGTGACCTGTTGATATTCCCTAATGCCCCCACCTCCCTATTTAATTTTGCATGAAGGTTTTTTGAAATGTTTTATGAATGACTCGTCTTTTTCATAGTACGTGTAGTAATATCAAACGAGTATTTTGTCAAAATAGTATTAAATGGCCACTGTCGCCAATGAACAACTATAATCAACCCCAGATAGATCAAAAAGTGCTGTTTCAATGTAATATTCTGCGAGGCGTTGTCCTCCTTTTTTGGTGGGAAAGTGTAATTCACTCAATCATTACTTACCTCATCATCAACCCATTACTAACCACTGCTGGGCACGGGTCTCCTCTCAGAATGAGAAGGATTAGGCCATAGTCCACCACGCTGGCCAAGTGCGTATTGGTAGACTTTACATATCTTTAAGATTTTTTTTTATAAATCTCTCAGGTATGCCGGTTTCCTTACGATGTTTTTCTTCACCGTTTTAGCAAGTGATAATTAATATCTAATACGCACATAATTTCAAAAAATCAGAGGTGCGTGCCTGGGATTTGAACCTCGGACCCCTCGATCCAAAGGCCGAGTTTCTTAACCACTAGGCTATCACTGCATTACTTACCTACTTTTTTATAACATAGGAGTAGCAGACGAGCATGGTAGTAAGTGGCTACTGCCGCCCATGGACATCTGTAATCAACCCCAAATAGGATTAAATTTTCCTACTTGAGGTCGGCCACAGTCGCCGCTACCCCTGAGGACTAAGCTGGAACGCCTCGGAAAAGTATGTCTCCCTTAACACACCCATCAAAACGGAACACAGCAGCGCCTAACACTATTGTTATTAGGCAGAAATAGGTGTGGTGGTAGTGCCGCCGGAGTCGCACCTCAAAGGATCCTACCACCTTCAAAACTTACTTACATAGATATATTTTAGAGGGGTTATAACACAATAATTTAATTCTGTTATGAACTAATGGTATATACTTATAAACATAAATAAGGTATACGATGTGTATATATTATTAAACACGAGCGTAAACCAAAGTTTCTGGGTACTTATTTATTTTTGTTAAACATCTGTTTACTCATGCATAAATAATTTCGTTAAGAATTAACCAATTTATTTTGGCTAATCCTGTTTATTTCGCGCATTTCCTTTTAATAAATAAACACGAATGTTTAGGGAACGTTCCAGGAAATCCTACAAATGTTTGGAAAGTTGCTAATGACGTCTTAATTATCCCGGTTCATGCGCCCTATGAGGTATTCAAGTTTACGAATAAACAAAATCATAATAAAAAAATGTGAAGGAATTAATTTTTCAGAAAATTAACTAAAATAAGTTTTTAGAGATTTTCCATGCAATTAATTAGGTATAAATATTTTGCTTTACAGAATAGGTTTTAATGGCTATGTTTAGATAATTGGAAAGGACTGTCGTCCTTTCCATTTGACATCTTAATTTAAGACAATCTCGTCGTAATAGTGTTAAATGTTGTAAGATAGAGTCGAACATTACATTACTTAAATATTGTAACTGTAATAAATGACATGCCTAGTTTTCTTGGCTTAAACTTCAGTTTAAATGTCTATAGTATTGTATGGTACAATGCACATGGAACATTGTAGATAAGTAACATATCTTTATACGCACATAAAACTTTTATAAAAAGTTTGCTTTGCGTAAGTGAATTTTACCTATTTGCCAAATGCAGCGCCCGACCGACGCGCAATATTCCGGACCATTAAACTACGTCAACTTGAATTTATAAAATTCTACAATCTACATATATGCAGCATGACGACAAACTTGACATTTTACATATCAAATTATACAAACATTTCTACGAAACGTTGATACATTCAAATTAAACATTAATTCCTTAAATTCTCATAAATATTATTTTAGGACGAATGCGCCTTGTTTAGCATATATTTTCACAGGCAGTCAACCGCTTCCTGTAAAATGAATATTAAGGTTAATTACAAATGCTTTTTGATATCTACAGCGAAACCAGTGGACGAAAATTGTATTTGGTAACAAAGAAGTGTGTATAAACCGAAAGGTATGTAGGCGACTTGTGGGTTTTTTTTCAAACGCATTTTACGTATTATAAAAAAAACTACGAAATTAAATTAGCAAACAAGCAATGCAGTACACCTGGTGGTAGCTTCTACCACCCATTTGACATCTGGAATCAACCCTTGATAAGATTTGATTCCCAAAGATTGGTCACAGAGGCATTGCCGTCTCTGAGGACCAAGTCGGATTAGTATTTCTCCGTTACACCCTTGAAACTGGAACACAGTAACGCTGTTGTTATTAGGCAAAATAGGTGAGGTGGATATATTTCTGCTTTCCATAAAAAAAAACTAACTCAGCGTAATAACAAATACAATTAAATCTGTACAAACTGCATGGTAGTAGTACCTACTCGTAACATTGGTGCACTTGATATAAATACGCTGACCTTATATGCTGAACGTACCTACTACACCATTTATTTCCGACGGCAGTAAATCCCCGTGTGACAGATACATTTTTGTTTCTAATCAGGGTTGCGGTTTGTATCTCCGGGACATGCGGTTCTCGTGTAGATCACGTATGTCATAAAATCCGTATCCCTATATAAGCCAGAAGCAAAATACATACAACTGCTTACATAATATTTCAAATATACTGTGGTTCAAAAGTTCGCGTTTTAAACTAAATATGTTTATATTTATTATTATTTGTATGATACCAGATAACAAAATGGCCATTTAAACACTGCTGTCTGTCTGTCTATTCGTCTGTGCCGGCTAGCATTTCAAACTACTAATCTTTCATTTTGTCAAGACTTTGACACCAATTTAAAAATATTTTAAGATAATTGATGCACACAATCATTTCGCTCGAAAATATTCCGAGGTTTTGAAAATTTTTAAATCGTATTCGAGGGTGTGTATCTGGTAGATCGTTCAGTCGGTGTGAATAAGTAACGCTCAACACCTCGATCGAAATTTGCATCTATAAAATCAGAATTCCCCGACGCCATCGTTATATCCGCCAATTTGTTTCACGCTTGTAAATATTTTCCTTTTCCTACACATTATGCTCAAAAAGCAGGTTTTACTCTTAAGGTCATTAAAGTAAGTGAAACCTTTTTATATGGATTTATACATGTGTTCAACTGAAATTGTTTAAAAGAAAAAATACCAAAAAATCTTCTTTCGAAATGAATCAAACTGTTATAACTTCGTAAAACTTAAAAACTTAGATTTTTGTCCAAAAAATATACGCACTTAAGAAAATAGTTTTTTAATTTCTTTAATAAAATAGAAAACTATTTGAAAATTATGTTGAAGTCATGATAATAAAAAAATAATAATAATTCATGTATGGAATTATACAGTACCTTATACAATCATACATCATGGAACATTTGCTTTTCTCTTCTATGACCTACGAGTATATAGTTAATATTTATAAAAGTCATCGACAGATATGTCGCATAATTAAATAAAAATTTTCGTACCTAAATGCTGCCGATTATACTGCTGGTGACATAATTCCTTCGGTACGTCTACGGTACCATGGGAAAAAATGTTCCAAAAATAAGGAAAAGCCATAAGTTTTGGAAGCCACAAACTTCCAACAACAAAGTTTCGCCTTTGCGAATGACTTGTACCTACTAACTTTATCGCCTTTTTTATTTGAGGTAGCTACAAAACAAATAATTTTGAATAAGGTTTTGAGAGTAGTTACAAATGAAGATTGTGTAACAATTCCATTTGTGTTTTAAGAACATAACCAACTTACAATGATGAATAACTGGACTTCTAAACGTAAATTCATCAAATCAAATGATTTTGATTTTATCATGAAAAGTCGTAGTCTGGCCAAGCCCTGTCCAGTACCTTGTACCCTACCCTTGACAAGATATTCAATACGATAATTATTATAAAGGTTATATTTGATCCCACATGAAATTATTATATAGAAAACCCTTTAAAGCGATCAAATTTAGTGTTAACATGTTTATAATCTAAGCAAAATTTGTTGGGAGTATACAATGCGATCCACAGCCTGCCTGTACCCCAATTACTGAGGATCATGATTAACCAAAGGCATTTCACGCGTATAATATCTCATGGATAATCCTTTAGCAGAGATAATAGGATGGCACGTCAATGTCAGAATAAAGCCACACATACCGAGGCGAGTACCTTGGGTAGCTATCATTAAGATTAGTGTAAATAGATTACTTTAAATATTATACATTGTATATTTGTATACATGAGTGATGGTGGAAGTGAAACTTTTAAATGTGGTAGAACCCTCTGAGGTTCGACTCGGGCGGCACCATAGCCACACTTATTTTTTCCGAATAACAGCAGTGTTAAGCGCTGCTGTGTTGTGTGATTGTAACCAACTACATATCTATAAAGTTTTCTTCATGGAAACGCTTTGTACCTGAAGGCGATTACTGATATAGTGCCACTCCTATGTATACTCAGAAAGTAAGATGGTCATGTTCATATGGTGGCCTCTTAATTATTTAAGTCATCGTGGCGTAAAGGTCACCATGACCACATAACGTCTGGTGGCGTGAACTCCAGTACTTATTTTCATTAATAAAAATTTCGATCTATATCTAAGAACCCGTGTTTATTATTGTTTTATAATCCCTTAACGTTAATTTGAGGTCGTAGTCTTAACAATTATAATTCGAATAATTATGAATTCAGATAAATCTGATTTATTTAGATTTTAAAATATTTTATATTAAGAGCAATCGAATTATTTTAATAACATTGCAACTACAGATAGTTTCAATTGAGTTCCTCGCAGCTCGTTATACCGTTTGCTCTACAACTTTGCTATTTTTGTATTCCATATTTTTAACGAAATGTAAAGTAAGTCTAGTTTTGGAATCTCACATAACGGAAACGTATTTTTAACCGACTTCTTTTCTTTACATTTTCGAGAAATAATATTGCATTTATGCTTTATTTACTTATTATTAAACGAGAAAATATATTGCAAATTACTGTAAGATAAATATCTACAGAATACTTATTAACATTCCGTTTCCCAGAAATAGTGGCTGAAATTTTATATTTTTTTTTATTTCCACTTTTTTGAATAAGTTATTATTTATTATGTTCTTTTTGAAAAGTCAAAAATCAACCTAACCGC
This sequence comes from Epargyreus clarus clarus, assembly GCA_014595695.2. Taxonomy (NCBI): domain Eukaryota; kingdom Metazoa; phylum Arthropoda; class Insecta; order Lepidoptera; family Hesperiidae; genus Epargyreus; species Epargyreus clarus. Next base: position 320,927 of record JACTTY020000036.1, read on the forward strand.
TCCGTTAACATCCACACCCACATGCGTGTAAATGTAAGTGTTATCCATTAGGTCCCGAGCTTTATTTAGATCATTTAACTTTACATTATTATTACAGCTAAGCACGTGACGGGGAAATCCTACTAAGCTCGGAGAGACCGTAATGGCGTCTTAATGACTCCGCCCCCTGCTTCCCTTTCACTGCATTAACACAAACGAAAATAGCCTCGACCCCAAAATTAATATAAATAGATTGTAGGCAATTAAATTAGCAATATATTTTAGGTGATTTAGTTTTATTTTGCCTAATACAACTCTCAATTCTTATGGTATAACGTCATAGAAGAGATAATCCCGACTTCATTACTTCGATGACCATTTCCGAAAATCAGAGCTAAATGCCTGGAATTCGAACTCCACGGAATTACACAGTTAAAACCTGTGTAATAGATTAATATAGGTATAGTCCGCGCCAAACTCCTAGTTCTCTCTGAAGTTGTTGCGAGCAGGTGTAGTCATACAATGTGCTATGCATCGATATACTACTAATAAAGACGGTGCTATGGCGATGCGATTCATTTCTATATTCAGAGCGGACTATACATTGTAATAATAGAAAAAAACACCAAAATATAATTCTTAGAATATAATATCTATACAGGATAAATAACATCTATTTAAAATCGTAGTACATGATCCTAATAATAATTTGTCAAAATCATAACTGGTCAGTCATTATGTACAGACGGAATGTGTAATTGCAGATTCACAGTTACTAGGAGGTTAAAATTATTACATAACAGCATGAAACTGACGCTACATACTTCAAATACCCCGTCTACCCGTCTAGGTTCCCGCTGACAAATGAGATGGAAATTGTCATACACACGGCTAAAATCAATTCCCATAAACCAAACGTAATCTGTGATTCGGGATACAGAACAAATAAAGCGATGTCATGGCAATACAATTGGCAGTCTGGCTGAAGATGGATCGTGTGTCACCGCTCCGGAGCGAGCATTTCGTCGTTGACATGTGGACCTCGGCAACGCTCACACAATACGATGAAATTCTGAAACAAATGATTTATGTTTACTTAATAGCTAATTTGCTTAATGAACTAAGGAAATAGATTCGTAATTCGTAAGATGTAAAAATAAACTAAAGTAAAAGTAAGCAGTAATATTATAATGTTGAAAATCAGTCTCACAATCAGGTGCACCTTTCGTTATGAGAGTATTATAAAATAAGTTATCACTTGCAAAACAGTGAAGTAAAGCATCGCGAGGAAACTTACATGCCCAAAAGTTCTTTAAAATGATATCAACAGTGTGTGAAGTCTACCAATCCGCACATGGTCAGAGCTAAACTCCTTTTACTCTAAATTATCAAATTATTGCATTGTCATCGGTCCTTGATACGTGTGCAAAGTTTAAAATTTATCAAGCTTCCAGAAACGGATGAAAATTTAGCTCAAAAATTCCGTTACATACATACATACAACCCAAGCAAATAAAAGCGTGTTAAAAAGACACGTATCAGACAGTGAGACAGTAATGACTTCACCACAAACAGCCAAACGTAACCCCACGACTTATGTAGATTGATATCGGTGGTATACAAAGTTAATGGACAAGGTCGGTTACAATCGGAAGTTGGATGATTGACCGCTAGTGGCTTTCATACGCGTTTCGTGCGGACGTTGAGCTGTCAGTCACGATTTCAGAAGCCTTAGGGCTGTTAGAGACCATCCGGCACAGGTTAGTGACTAAACTTTAGCTTTAGTCCACTAACCCACAATGGAACACTGTGATATGGTATATTTCAGGTTTTTCCCAACTATGGGAAGAACCTGAAAAACTTTATACGCCTTTTATGCTACTAGCATGTATAGATAAAGGGGCGGCAGCAATATACTTCTATCATACACGATAGTAAGTCAGTCTTATTAAAAACTAACAACAAAATTCAGTACAATTCCATATTTTAAGCTCGTGAAACCCCTGCTTTATATTCAGATAGTTTAACAAGACGACTTAAACCATAAGACATATTGTAGCACATATCGCAGACTTATCTGATGAAAATACATTACGTACAGTCCATTTATTTAAATGGGTTATGAATATAAAACAATAATCAAATAAAATGTAATAATAATAATGATAAATCAAATATAAAGATCCAGTTCATGCGTAGATTCAAAATAAAACAGAAATTATACTTACAAGGTTATATTGTTGTCTTAAAAGCTCCATTGCTTTTTGGAAGTTTGATTCTGACTTTGCTCCATGCTTCTCCATTAGTTCGACTGTTCGATGAGCCAATTGTTCAAGTTGAAGTAATCCTGTGGGTTCTACGTCTCTGAACTCAGCTCTTCGTCTCCCATACCTGGCACCCCAGTTATGATGACTGCGAGGAAGTGCCCGTTCGCTACTTCTTTCACCCGTAGCTCTATCTTCTTCTCTGGTTGGCTCAGGTAAATTTACCATGATAAAGAAATTATACTTTATTTTTTTAAATTAACATCTACTCATACTAGAGTATCTACTAATTTACCAGAGTATAGAAACACTTTCTTTAATAACAAAATATGCACGACTGACATACAATTCTTAAACGGTACAGTTTTATAGTAGATTTTAGATAGGTTACTCCAATAATTACGTAATTAATTACCTCATGAATTTCCTTAACATAAGCACGTGTAGATAATTAACCGAAAGGTTGGCTAATTATTTAACGAAACTAAGATTATGTATTTGTTTAGTTATCACTGAACGGATTAAAGGTTTAAAACAATGTACGTTAACGAGCGGCTTAAAACTAAGGATAATTAGTGATTTCATGATAAATTTTATTGCCTTACCTGCAAGACAATATACCCTAAAACCCAATTAACAAAGCAATTCCAGGGATGTCATTAGTGTCTCTTGAAGTTCAAAACAAAAGCCTTACTCCCACCCCAGCCCATCTATTTATTTATGGCTACAACGCAAGCTCCATAACGTTCTGTTATGCGTTATTATTGACAAGCAATTAGTACAAGTTGTTCCTAAGAATGGTGAAGTTGCCAGAGGACGAAGATATCTCAGAATGTGTATGTGTAGTGATGTTTTATTACAACAATCGCCGAGTGTACACACACAAAGGCCCTATTGGACTGTTAGATTTGGAACACATAGCGGCGATGGCGGCAAACTACTCGTACCTCGGGATGCTTACCACGTACCCAAATGTACGGCAGATGGCAATAAATCGGATTCGACAGCTTTTTAATATGGTAAGTTGATGTTTATATATATATATATATATATATATATATATACAAGCAATTAGTACAAGTTGTTCCTAAGAATGGTGAAGTTGCCAGAGGACGAAGATATCTCGGAATGTGTATGTGTAGTGATGTTTTATTACAACAATCGCCGAGTGTACACACACAAAGGCCCTATTGGACTCTTAGATTTGGAACACATAGCAGCGATGGCGGCAAACTACTCGTACCTCGGGATGCTTACCACGTACCCAAATGTACGGCAGATGGCAATAAATCGGATTCGACAGCTTTTTAATATGGTAAGTTGATGTTTACGAATATTTGTGAAAATTGTTTAAGTTGCGATTAACGTTCCGATGATCGTCCGTTTTTTAAATTTAAAACAGGAAAATTTCAGGGTAATAAGTAGCTTTATACTCCGTAAAGCCCTCAGCGAAAAAGTCCCTTCGTCGAAAATTGGTTCATCCTTTTCGAAAAATGGGTCACAGTTACAAACAGATAACTTTTTTGACGATATTGTGTTTTGGTGCTTAATGCAACATTTTAGGGATATGATTAGAGAATGACAGTTACTTTAAAATTACAACAGATCCATGTGGCTTCATGGTGTGTGATTGTAAATAATAATTATTTGCCGTTTGGATTTTATGGGAGCTGGGTGTCGAGGAAATAATCGAAATAGTCTATTTCACGAACGAATTAATAATTTTATTTAAATTTTACACAACTTGTAACAAATATATATATATATATATAGGTAGAGTCACTTTCCGCGATGGAGGTGAACTGTTCCTATGGCGGACGGCCACCTGCATGAGCGACGCGCCTCGGCAGCGTTGACCATTCCGCAAAGGCACGATGCAGCGTAAGCACCGTGTAGAGCTGGCGCGATGCACCCTTCACGTGTAGGGCTGTCCCTTACACATAACTCACCGTAGATTTTCGTTCAAAATATTATGCCGAAAATGTAAACTTATATAAATATTTATAGTAGAAAGTTAATAATTAAACGGCATAAAAAATATTATTATTTTTGTTTACAGGAATTTAAGCTTTTGTGTGACCACTGTGGGACGCCCCATTATCAAGATGAAATAACAGCACCCGAGAGATGACAATTTCATATCACCAACAATTCCAATTTTGTATGTAAATTATCACAAACACGCTGATTTTTAAACTTAAGTAAAACTATTATAATAATTCTGAATATCAATAAACGCTTTCTAAATAGAGTACTATTTTTTTATTCTTGTATCATGCAAAAAATACATCCCTTAGGTTCATAATAAGCATAGTTCCATTGAAGATAAATGTGGCCACATTCATTTGAATCCCCGTAGAAGGAACATATCAATCTTTCAATATATCATGTTTTTGCTTTCACAAAGTAAAGCTTGAAGTTTTTTTTATAATATAGGAGTAGCAGATGAGCATACAGTCCACCTGATGGTAAGTGGCTACTGCCGCCCATGGACATCTGTAATCAACCCCAGATAGGATTACATATTCCAACCTGAGGTCGGCCACAGATGCGCCGCTACCCCTGAGGACTAAGCTGGAACGCCTCGGAAAAGTCTGTCTCCCTTACCACACCCTTCAAACCGGAACACAGCAGCGCCTAACACTGCTGTTATTAGGCAGAAATAGGTGTGGCGGTGGTGCCGCCGGAGTCGAACCACAAAGGGTTCTACCACCTTCAATGAAGTAAACCAACAAATAATAAAATTCGACAAGTATTAGTGGACCTTGCGTTAAATATCCAAAAAGAACCAATTAAGAAATATCGTACGAAAACCTAAAACGAAACTAAATATCTTGATGGTACGAAAACTTCACATGATGATGTTAATTGACTTACAGGACACCAGATCCAGAGAATATTGTAGATAATTATAGATATTATTTTAATACAGAGTTGTTGAGAGAGCATGAACGCTTTGTCACATTTAGTACTAAGATCACCTTTATTACTCATGGGATATTATGACTATGATATTAATAAGCAATATTTAGAACACATTTTGTTAACTCCCAGTGAATTTGAGAAAATTCAACTTAAGTAATCTAGAATTAGGGCATCTTCACAAAGGTAGAAACTAGTAAAGCATTATAAATTAAAAAATCGTAAGAAATATATAGGTATTACTTTTAACCAAGAAAATATAATAAAAGTTAATGCATGGGTGGGTGTATCAACCTTTACATAAAATTAATATACATTTTATTTTGTACCTTTCTGTACAAATTTCTAAACAGCAGTCACAAAATAGAAAAAGAATATCTCGAATACATTTTAGCATTAATATTATCTAGTAAATCAAGAATTAAAATTCTATTAAATACAAGATTGACCACACCTTCAAATTTCTGAAAACTATATGAAACAAAGCTTTACATTAATACAAACACTATTTGTTAAGCCACAGCAAAATCGTTAAAATTCCGTCCGTGTGTACGGGTCCTTAATTTAGTCCGAAGACGAATGACAAAGAAGGATTTAACCACAAAGAGGGGGCATTACGCCGGTTCTGCGCATAATCCGAATAAAGCCGGCAATTAAAATACTTATCCGCCGGTATTTCGCTATACAACAGCCTACCCTAAAGTTTTCTCGATTCAGATCCGGCGACAAAAGCGATTGGCTGGCAAATTCTTTATGATGCCCAAATTACAAGCATTTTGTGTCTAAGGATTGTTCTACCTAAGTAACGGTTCTATTGCGAAGGTTTACACAAAGGGATCGCTACACAAAGCCCTTGAAATTATTGCGTTCGTATATTTATTCTTGCATATTTGTAAATGTTATTAAGGCTATTAGATAAAACTGGTAACAAATGACAATGACTTAGAAAATTAAACTAAAGTGATAGTGTTATTTCTAGCCACAAAAATTACTACAATTTAAGCATTCTAGTCCTATTTGGGCTTGGTTATGTCTATGGGCAGCAATGGTATTTGCCATCAGATCATTTATTAGTAAAGATTAATCACTCCTAAGAAGAATATGTAACTAGTTTTTACAATATCATATCATTTACGTATAAATCGATATTTCTCCGCACTTTTTCTTCGATTTCGTGTTTTTGCACCACTAACTGCGCATGTCGGCATTGTTCCGCGTAAATTACACCATAATAGCCATTAAATGGCTGTCAGAATTGTCAGCCGTTTAAGCTATGTAATGGTTTCCTTCAATTACAAGGCGGTGAGATATCTATACTTATCTATACATCAGATAAACTGAATATTTTTACATTTTCATAAAGAGCAAGTAATTTTGTGCCGAAATCCTTCAATACCTGAGTAATTTTGTTACACGTTAATTATGTAAACAAGCCAGTGTTAATAACACGAAGACAAACTAAATCTGTTTGTTTATAAACTTGACGAGGTAGATACTAACCCCTCGTACAATATTGACTTACGGCAACTTGAGCACGGCAACGATATTGAGATAAGCTAATGAATGTTCTCCTTAAGAACTTACTGATAATACTGATTAGGGGTTGTTTTTGTTGTACATTAACAATATCGTTTCCCGACTATGCAATTTTCAGAGCAATATTTCAGAATTAATTATTGTTCTTACCTATTCAATGTTTTCATGGTTATTTGTTCCATGGTATGAATTCATTTCTTTTCTTTTTAAGATTCACTGAAAAATAAGACTAGATAACATTGTCTTTTCTAACAATGGCCACCTTCCCTTTAATAAAAGGAGATTTATTTGTTTTCTGTATATTTTTATTACATAAACGCAGAAAAGCAACATTTTAATTTGTGCTGAGAAAAGGTGTCATTTACTTAATAAACGATTATTTCTGTCTTAAATTAGCAGTGGTAAATACTGCTGTGTTCCTGGGGTGAAGGGACGGATGCTTATACGAGCCGTTCCAACTTAGCCCTCAGCCCTTCGGCCGACTACCTCGCGTAAAATACAGTTGCATAGATGATCAGTGATGTTCATGGGTGGCAGTTGGCACTTACCATCAGGTGGACTAAAAGTTTGAATATACAGTAAAAAATTGTTACTTCTATTTATTATTTTAATACAGCGTCATTAAATAAGAGCCGTTTCTCGAACTTTATTTACTAATCTTAAGATTGAGACTTGTGATCAATTAGGTGCTTGTTTAATCAGACTTTGAGTTATTCATTTCTACATTAAGTTTTGCGAAAGTTTGCGAAATCAGTAAACCTTAAACCTAAATCATCAATTATATTATTATATATAACTACTTTTTTTTTGTTTTCGCGGGGGAAACCTTCAAAAGGTACCCCGTGCCGTGGGTGCAACACAGGGTTATGTGGGAGTCTTACCGCACTAAAACCCCCCCGGTGGCCGACCTCGGCGTTGCCAAGAGGGCTCCGGGATCTCCAACGGAACGCAACCGGAGTCCTCTGAACGCGTTGCCCCTTCGGGCTCCGCCCAGGTGAGCTTCAGGACTCGCCACACCGTCTGGTATTTACGACGGTATGCGACCACACACACCGCCGTCCTTCCCGGAGTTGCTTGCCGGACGGCACGACCTCCCACTCTTGCCACCCGCAACCCCGGAAGCCCCCTTTTAGTCGCTTCTTACGACAGGCAGGGGATACCGTAGCCCTATTCTAGATTATATATAACTACTAGCTGATCCGGCAAACGTTGTGTTGCCATATAAATAAAAAAGTGTTAAGGATGAACAACCCTTATCACTTAGAGGTATGAAAAATAGATAATAGCCGATTCTCAAACCTACTGAATATGCATATAAAATTTAGTGAAAATCTGTAAAGCCGTTTCGGAGGAGTACGGTAACTAACATTGTGACACGACAATTTTATATATAAGAACTCTATCTGTATTGATTCCTACTTACTCAATATTCCCATAAACACCTCATCTGTATAACATAATTATTTTATTAACAGTAACTTTGCAAGAATAATTGAATTGCTAATATCCTCATTGCAATTGTTTACATCGGATATATTATATACCCGTTTCCTCATCGCAATAAATTGTTTAACGTAAATTTAAGTATAAACAATATTTTTAAAATACGTCTATCTAACGTAAAACAGATGTAGTATTGAACTCTTTGTGATATCCGAAGCTATTGAATCCTACAAAGTGATTTGAAATGGATCGCATTTCCTTTTAGACGTTGTTCAGCTTGTTTATAAGCAGGTAAGGAAAGAATATAGAAGATAAATCTGTAGGCAAAGAATAGGTTTTAAATAAACTTCACTATTCAAACAATCTTTAAAACGTTCAAACTGTCCGTCAATTTTCACTATCTCACGTATGTTTTCGTTAAAAGACATTTTGTGTCGATACTCAAGTCGCAAGCTTGTCTCTTCCAAAGAAAACAAATACTACACTAAACTAAAAAAGAAGCCTGCTATTTAATATAATAGCCGCATCCTTCAGCCGGATAATTAGACGAAACCACCATTAGTAATAATATTTTTCGTATAAATCCATGAACTCACCACGGTATGCGAGAGGCCACTAATTAGCTCTTAACTACACATGATTAGATCAGACAAGCGCGCACCATAATTATTCCAATAACATTCGTACACATGTCTAGAACTGCATATAATTATATTCATACATAACGTAATTATTTAATATATGGATATATAGATGATTACATAACAAACAAGATTTAAATGCGATATTCACGGGCATAATTATCAAGCAATCCCTCGTTCAGTGCCTAAAGTTTCAGGACTAGAGGGTTCGATCATCAATCAAAGGACTCGAACACGCCTCCACCGTACCAAGGCAATCTTTGTTTAACTCACTACTTTGTTAAAGTCGTACAATGCTAACGTTATTTCTGCTGGATGCTTGATGTTTACAAAGATCCTGTCAGAAGTTTGCCTGATAATTGATTAATGTCTTGTATATTGGTCAGCAACCAGCCTGCTTTACTCTCTCTGTATTTTAAAAAACATGCTTTTTGTACTTAATGAAGACCGACGTGGCGAAGTGGTCACCATACCGGTCTGACATACAGAGGATTTCGAAATCGATCCCTGGCGACATAGATGAAGTTAGAATTATTTTTTAGTTCTGATCTTTGTATAATCGCTTTTATTTGTGCCCATGGCACTACGCAAAAATATGTGTGATTTAGGTAATTTATTTTTTTATTTCTCTGGAGTGGTTGCTTTGATAAAAACAAAGATATATAAAATCCCTAATTTATGCTTTATGCAACAGAATCAACAGTTTGAGACTAAGGTACATTATGTGTCTGCCATAGACAGTGTGCAGCGTCATATCGTTACAATAATCGTGTGAAAACAAGTTATAGCCGATACACATTCGATAAATGCCGTTTGACGTCTCATAAATAATAATTACCGTGAATCCTTAATTCGATACATCGAATTATGCTATGCGTCCAAGCGTTGTAGTTGATTACTGATTGCATAATGTCCCAGTGACATTATGACATAATCGTCAATTGGTCGAGCAATCGACTCAGTATTATATTGGATTCTAAGATGTAATTACACTAATATCAGATGTTATGTAAAACTCTCATATGTAGGTATTCATCTCTAATCACATAAGAACTTACCCTGAGGACGATCGTTTTATACCGAAACACGTGTCAGTATGGAACCTATGTGCTGGGAGGAACGGATGCGCAATATGCATTTTTTTTATAATATAGGAGTAGCAGACGAGCATACAGTCCACCTGATGGTAAGTGCCATGCTGCCCATGGACATCTGTAATCAACCCCAGATAGGATTAGATATTCCTAACTGAGGTCGGCCACAGATGCGCCGCTACCCCTAAGGACTAAGCTGGAAGGCCACGGAAAAATCTGTCTTTTTTTTTATAATATAGGAGTAGAAGACGAGCATGCATTCCACCTGATGGTAAGTGGCTACTGCCGCCCATGGACATCTGTAATCAACCTCAGATAGGATTAGATATTCCTACCTGAGGTCGGCCACAGATGCGCCGCTACCCCTGACGACTAAGCTGGAACGCCTCGGAAAAGTCTGTCTCCCTTACCACACCCTTCAAACCAGAACACAGCAGCGCTTAACACTGCTATTATTAGGCAGAATAGGTGTGGCGGTGGTGCCGCCGGAGTCGAACCACAAAGGGTTCTACCAATTGTGCAATTTACATACAGCAGAACGTATAATACATACTATATTAGATACTATTAATTACGAAATAGTTTTATCCTAACTTGATAACATATTACTACATAACGTATTGTGTATACGGGCATCAGAATTATACTGGAAGTAATACACGACACACACTTGACGCCTTTTAATTCTTCTCTATTTAATTTTATCTGTTCGGTAGTGTATGCCATATACTGACATAACTAAAGGTATATTATCTGGGAATCATGCGTTAAGAATGGAAACCCGCGCGCTACGACACATCGCGCCGTACAGTACCCTTACCATGAGTTTTTACGTTTTGACAAATATGACTGTTTTGGTATTTGTTAACGTATTGGCCCATACGATTTCCTAGTTCTGACATAATCCGCTAGGGGCGCTGATTGGAAATTATATGTGCAAATACGTAAACAAATACCAAAACAGTCATATTTGTTAAAACGTAAAAACTCATGGTAAGGGTACAGGACGTTTTTGTTTAAAGGGCGTATAAATTTTAAAGTTACAAAAAAATATTGCTCTAGAAACAAAACGAAAATGCTTAGAAACAACAATCTCAATTAAATCGCAAGGGGATACGTCGCATACCCACCTTCTAATTGGGATTTCGGAATAGCTCGCCTGACCTCGTCCTAATAAACTCTTAACTTGTTTAATTAAACGTTCCTTCTCCCTAAAATATAAGTGTTCGGCAGAAATTAATTTTGCATCAATATCGTTACAATACTTTCGGATAATAATACGCTTTTAAACCCAGAAAGGCTTGGAGGTAATTTAATTATGTATATAAAAATATGGTAGCTGAAATATTTGCAGTCGCACACATAGGTACTCGTCTCTACCTCATTACCATATAACTGTTTTCTATAAATAACTACGGAGTTTCGGAGTATTTGTAGGTAAATATTTATGGTACTTATTATGATTTAAAATCTTATCACGATAAAACTTTCTTACACCGTGTCCTTTCTGAACTCCAATTGCTACTAACTTCTATAAAGTTTTCCATCTTATAGCACTAGGACCTCTTAAATATTGCTATAAAAATTCGTGTACCACCTACATTTATTCAACAAAACGAAGCCTTAAATTGCTTGGTAACCCAAAAAATAATAATCCACACTTAGCATAAGCTTATTATCCCATTTTATGCTCAACTCGTAAAACATAATCAAACTTAAGACGTCAATATTCCGCACGAGTACAGCGGTTATATTGGCTTTCAAGGATCAAATGATTTACGCGACGGGAACCGGCAGAATTGAGCAGAGAAAACAAAAATGAGTTGCCCATTTAGCTATTTCAAATCTCTTTGACCGTGCTGCCATGAAATAGCAGTGCTACTAGAGATTTTTATTTTGAGAATGCAACAAAAGGGGGTTTGAACGGCACGCTAGCCAGGAAATCTTTGATGAACGCAGAATAAAATGAAAAGAGCACGTAACGGGTTTTAACTGCGGCTTTATTACTTTTTATAACTGCATCTACTGCATTTATATATAGCAGGTTTTATTCGTTATAACGGGTATAAAGAAATTCTAATAAGTTTTATGCAATAATGCAATGGTAACTGTTTAAGTCTTTTAATTGTTTTCTTTAATACCGCTACGTGAATGTGGTGTTGTATTCCTATTTTGTAGCGTATCCTTCACATTACGCGCGTAATAATGTTTACTCATACGTATATTATGAAATATCGTTTATTCGACTTCCACTGCATTTACAATAGTATATTTTATTAGTTATTACGTTAATAAAGGGATAATATTATACTTACATTTAGCTTTAATCATTATACTAACTTGAACGTTACTCATAGGTATATATTAATAATGACTTAATTAATTTATAAATTAATTTATTAATAATATAAATCGATTCTGATATGAACATTATTCATAGGTAAACTTCATTAATTACTTAATTAATGTAATAATACCTAAGTTTATTATTAATATCATTCGATTCTGATATTCCACGAATCACATCACACCTTCCTGTTTCGGAGAGAACAAACCACAAACCCATCTCAGGAGCAATACTTCCGAAATTAATGTACGCACGTGACACGATTAATATTGAAGAGCTATTTCCCTTTAACAATGGATAACATGTTCGGGGACACAGATGTTTTAATCATTATTAAGTAATAAGGAAACAGAATATTTTATTATGTTTCCTTCTATTGCAATAGATTATAAGGTTACCCAATACACGGAGGTACTATTATATGTCGAATAGCTTCGCAACTTCGGGAAGACCAAAGTTGTCGTGTCTGAATTACCTAAGGGTAGAACAGGGAATACTTGCCCTGATAATAAATATCACACGATAGAAACTGGTTCCTACGGTACTGTTTATATTTCAGTCTTACTACATAAATAGCATGTTGCTAAGTGTTTTAATGTCTCTCAAAACGAGCAGCAGCACCACCGCTACACTTATTTCTGCCTCATAACAACAGCGTTAAACGCTGTGTTTTGGTTTGAAGGGTGTGGTAAGGGAGTGCGCCTTTTCCCCGGCGTACCAGCTTAGTGCTCAGGGGTAGCAGCGCATATGTAGCCGATCTCAGGTAGGAATATCTAATCCTATCTGGGGTTGATTACATATATCCAGGGGCGGCAGTACCCACTTACCATCAGATGGACTGCAAGCTCGTCTGCTACTCCCATATAATAAAAAAAATCTCCCGAACAATTTATTTTTACAAAATCTGCTTATTTATTTATTCGTAGTATTTCATAATGTCGACTGAATCACGTGAAAGCTCTTGAAAGTTTACCACTAGGTACCAGGCTTCAACGCTTAATCTCAAACATTTGGTATTAAAAATCCGGTGCGATGTGTCTATGAGCTTTTTGTTTACATAAAACTTTTCTCATTTTACCATCCTATTAAGGTTTGTAGATTCGTATATGAGTGAAGCATATTCACGACATTCCGCGCGCAGCTCCGCTCGCTTGCACTCTTTAGCATGGATTTCCAGCGAAAACCCTAAATACTTTCGCAGTAAAAATAGCCCGCAGTAACGTAATGCATATTTGGCCTCTTAGGTACTGGTAAAATCTATTTAGATCTCTTACACCGAGAGCGAAAATTAAAAGGAAGATGCATTTATTTGAAAATCATAAACAAATAAGTGTGGTACGAACGCACAGATACCGCCGCCACTCCTAGGTGTATGTAGCCTTAAGTAGTTCTTGAATTTTGGAGGAAGGGTATGGGTGCCGGACGACTTACGTGTGAGATAACCATCTAAGTCCTCAGACTCCGTGAGTTGGTTATAGAGTTTGAGTACAGTCCCTTTTTCAGTACAAGGCAGTGATAGCCTAGTGGTTTAGTAACGGATTGGCGACGACGAAAAAGGTCTAAATAACAGTGACCACTGAACATCACGTGAACTGCTAGTTCGTTCGCTACTTTAGTTTTATAAAAAAACTTATTGTGAGTTTAATATTTTTTAAAATAATTTTAAAAATAAAGTAGAAATGTAACAATTTTATTGAACAAAGCACACGTTAAAGTGCAGGCAGAACAATTTCGTTATTTTACCGTGTACGTGAGAGACTATTGTAAAAAATCAGAACAAACGGCCCACACATTTTTCATGAATGCGGATCGCATGTTAAACAGACATAACCCAATCTGCATATTAACATTGGTGGAGCAAAAAATATGAACTGCGAAACTATATCCTATCGTGTTATAGGTACGCGGGAAAGTAGGTCTATGTTAAAATGAGTTTCAAGTTAATCACGCTTAGATACTTATGTTAAAATACTAGAAATGCATTCCATATTAATAAAGGGACTTTTTTGGGTGAATAAAATAATAATTCATAATACGTACCCATAAGATAACATTAAGAGTATATTATCACTTAAGAAATTTATTATCACTTGCTTAAACAGTGAAAGAAACATCGTGAGCAGTCCTATGCCAAGCCCAAGCAGTGGGCCAGTAGTGTTGACGACAACAACGCATATAGTTAAACCAACCTAAAAACCTTATCCTAAGGCTAAGACTCCTAAAATCAAATTAAAGCTAAACTCATTGTGCTTACATATCATTGTCACTTTACCTTTACTCACAAGTAAAAACTTTACTCACGAGTAAAAAGGACGAGCTCCTACGCAATTTCCTGCTGACTCGGCATTTCTCATAAATCGACTCCGAACTACACGTACTCGTATATTGTAGGAAGTTCTTAGAAAAGGTTCGGCAAAATTGAAGCATTAAAATTTATGAAACCTCAAATAGGTACGTACCCACCAACGTGTTAACGCCTCATGTATATTTTTGTTGATGTTTTAATAGGTTGTAACCAAACCTATTTCTAGCGTGAGGCAGTCCTCCGATTCAGTGGGACGGTGTAAAGGCTGTCCTCAGGAGTCGTAATGCATCTGTAATTCACTTCAGGTAGAACCCCATCTATTATTAAGAGGTATACCTAGAGCGCTATGACAAGAGAAAAAAATAGGTGCACCAGCGCTCTTATTAAAAGCCGGCTATGCATTGGCGATTTGTCTGGTATTGCCAATGTCCATAGGCGGCGATGACTACAATCTATCTGGAAGCCCGTCCGCCTTATCGATAGGTTTAAGTATATAAAATGTGGTTGGTACCTAACAGATATCCATGGGTAGCACAAACCCCTGATCATCAAGCACTTGTTACTTTAATCTATTGTTCCGTAGCACCGTCCGTTAGCATTGATTATATTATTTACATTTCTCAACACTGATCATACAATCTATAAATTTTATAACAATCTTCTGTACCGGTAATATAGGTAGCTCCTTTAGAAAGTAATTTGAAAAAAGCTAAAAGTATTGTAATGTTTGTAGAAACCACCAATCTAGATTTAAGATTAAACACATAAATATCAACTTAGAAACTACTCCTCTTTCAAACAGACGCTGAGAACAAGTGTAAATCTCACCGTGTAATAAAATATTCAGGTTTCCGCAACGGTGTGACCCTCATAGTGACCCTTTCAAGACAGCTTCTGCGCCAATATCATAAAATTTTAGTAAGCCTCACTATTTGTAGTGCCAACTACAAAGTAAGTAGATATGGCTGAAAGAGTAGGTAATCGGATTCCAATGCAACCTTACCTATTTCTCACAACTTAAGGAGTTTCGAGTAATCAAAGTAATGAATATTATTGTATTTGTAGTGCCAACTACAAAGTAAGTAGATATGGCTGAAAGAGTAGGTAATCGGATTCCAATGAAACCTTACCTATGTCTAGCAAATTAAGGAGTTTCGAGTACATAATCAAAGTAATTAATATTATTTTTCATGAGCTATCCATAATAATACATCATTTTTGTGTGCTCTGATTTTTCGAAATTTCTGTGAAAGGCACATCAACTTCAGTGAAATGGTTTTATAATTTGCTCTAACAGTCAGGCTAGCATTTTATACATGCGTTTCATACATGGTATGTATGTAACATACCAAATTAATTATTTCGATTTTGTACGAACGATGACAGGTAAAGACGACCTCACATTTACATTTTTGCCGCCCAGTTCCACAAAATCGTATGAGTCACTGAATCATAGATAACTACATCCTGTGAGTTATAATACAGTGTGTGTACCTGCTTTATAATAAACTCGTCATAGATACTCGTCATACTTAATTACTTAGTTCGCGTTCGGCTCCTCATATTTGAGGTTCGGGGTTCGAATCCCAATTACCTATTTTTTCTGTTTACGAGGGGGAAACCTTCAAAAGGTTTCCGGTGCCGTGGGAGCGACATAGTGTTAGGTGGAGGCGCTGGGTAGAGGTATCTGGGGTTTGGGTGAGCTTGCCGCTCGCCACACGATCTGGTGCGTACGATGGTATGCGACCACACATACCGCCTTCCTTCCCGGTGCCGACGGTCCGGCGGTTTGAGCTCCCAGTCTTGCCACTCGCGACACCAGAAGCCCTCTTTTAGTCGAAACTACAGGCACATAATCCCAAGTACCTACTTATGAACCTCGATGAATTTTTCGAGGTTATGTGCGGATTACTTAATTAGGAAGGAAGACTTCACGAATGTCACACATTTAAATAAAAATGCCAATAGCATTTAGTCGTTCTTTGTTCGTGTGAATCATTCAAGAATAAATGAATACCTAAATAAAAAAATCTCTAGTGTGAAGTCTGCCAAACCACACCAGTTTTTTTGCAAACTTCACTCAACAATGGGGCAGCGTGGATTGAAATAATAAAATAATATAATGCAGGCATAAAATATTTCTTATTGCAACATTAGGTATAGTTTTCACGCAGAGGAATACCTACTACTTGATTGTTTAATGGGTTAAAGTTAAATAATGTGTTTATGCAGGCAGATGATTCCTATATACCTAACACCTATTTAAGTCGCAGAGCAGCGTTACATTGCATTCCACGAGCCATTGACGTAATGAATACACACCAAACGTCTTATTGGATCCATTGAACGGGTAAACACGGTTAAACGATGTGTACAAACAAATAGGTAGGTATATAATAGATACATACCTACCCATTACGAAACAATAAGACTGCGCCTACGGACGGTTCTTAGTAAAACATCAGTTCATGATTCACTCATCGTGATCATAAGACATGATTAAAACGAATCCATCTGGATAAACACTAAACAGAGAGGCGGTTGTAATGTTGCCATATTACGTAAATATGTTAAGTGTTTGTATTGAAAATAATAATTTATAATAGGAACCCAATTCTTATTCTACTCTATTTGTGGCTCGTTTAATTAAAGTTCTAGACTTGGATATCAGAATAACTTTGTAGATGGCTGCGTGGACCTCAACTCTACCTAACTGCAATAATGCTCCATGATTAGCTCATAATTTTAATCGGGCCTTCTACAGGGGAAGAAAATTTTGTCTTCTCAAATGTCTACATAAGTCTGTTCACAAATAGGTATTATTGTGAAGTAAAAACTTCCAATTGTTCTCACAATCTTTTGTAAATTATAAGATAAAGTAAATGCTATAAAAACATGACGATATAAACTTTATTTGATAACCTTATAACAACAACTACATTGCCATAATCACTAGGAAAACATTCCTTTTCTAATAAAATAAATTACAATTCAAAATTACCCGCGCAACGCTTTCGCGACCCCCAATTTCAATATTTATTGACGTCCAATAAAACAGCAAAAATAACAAGCTATAACATAAATCTGTATAATTTGTGTTATAGTTTGTTAATAAAACATAATTATGATGATATCGTAGATATAATATAAGTCTTAGAAGTTTTCCGCGGTATTATTTTATTTGTGCTAAAATAAAGGCGCAGCACTTAGTGCAAGTCGATACTAACAGAAATGGCAACACTTAGTCAATGAAGCAATCTAGCAAAGCTCGTCAGTTCGTCGGCTATGACAAAAATATCAATGGTGACGGGCGACAGCTCATCTTTTGTGTATTTGTGTAATTAGATAAAGGTTTTGTCGAGATTTGTGTTGTTGTGATTATATTTATATCAAAATACAATGTGGGATCCAACTCACGTACAAGTTACCGTCCAAAGAGCTCGGGGACTGCTGATCAAAGGTAAAAACGGTACAAATAACTGTTTTGTTACAATCGCCCTCGGCAAAGAAAAATTTCAGACTTCCGTAAAACACAAAGCGACCGAGAATGTTGAATGGCTGGAGGAATGCGAGTTACGCATTCCTTCTCAAGGTAACACAGCTGAGATTGTCCTTAAGGTTTACGATGAAGATTTTGTAAAAGATCATTTATTAGGTCAAGTATCGATTCCGTTAAAAGACCTCGATGTATACGAACGCCCAAGAAATCGTGTATATACTTTGCGTGGTAAACAAGGCAAAGAAAATGATAAGAACAGAGGAGAGTTGGAAGTTAAAATTGGCTTTACAGTAAAGGAAGGAAGCTTAAATGACCTAAGCAAGAAAGAGAAACATAAGTCTTCTTTATCGAGCATCGCTCAGAACGTAGGCGGCAGCCTGATGAGCATTGGAAGTCTAGAAAAACGTAAAGGAATTAAAAAGTTCGCTAAAAACCTTGGCTCTAAGATTAATCTCAGTAAAAAAGATAAAAAGAGTGACTCATCCTCTCTTAGTGGCAGTGTTGGAAATCTGAAAAGTTCTCTCTCTACACCTGATCATTCTACACCCAAACGATTACCAGGGGAAGCCGATCCAGGTGTAATCAGTGAGGATGACGATGAATTTGCTTTTGATGACTTATCGCATAAGAGCTCGGGTAGTTCCCTCAATGTGAATGTTGCAGTGCCTAGAGGAGTCAAATATACTCCATCACCAGTTAACACATCTCTTGAAAACCTTGGTGGAGGAGAAATACTAAGAAGATATACTTACAATAACTTATTAAGTACAGACAAACCAGCTCCACCAAAACCCCCAGTCCGCCTTAGTTTAGACACATTCACCGCTCCACAACTACCTGTAGAAGCCATCGATAAAGATGATGAATGGTCTCAAAAACTTTACTCTCATCGTAAATCTGTCAGTCAAACAATGATTGATAGGGAGAAATCTTCAAGCCTTGAAAGAAATAAGAAACTGGACAGTCCAAGCTCATTAAAAGAAAAACCAAGCCCAAAATTCTTCAAAAAATTTGGTGGTAATAGTAAACCTAAGAAATTATTGGAAGAACGTATTATTGTTGGAGAAGAGAATATAGTTGAGGAAGACTCTATCAACCCAGCTTATAATAGCATACCTAAAACAGTTATACAACAGTTTGATGGCAAATCTCGGGAAGACCTAATTCTCATGATATATAATTTACAAAGAGATGCTGAAGTTGAAAAGAAGAAGAACAAGGATTTAGAAAATTATTTGGATGATTTATTACTGAGGGTTATGGAAACCACACCAAGGATTCTTCAAAATCCCTATGTTAGAAATAATAGCATGCATATCAGAAATAAGTGACTGAAAGTCTGTTAAAAGATTAAGATTTGCATGATATACTTATTTGAAAAAAAATTAGGCATTCCTTTTCTATACAAAAATTTAAAAACAAGCCTTTGATAAAATACTCTTCGTCCTAAGTATTCAGATGGTATTCAATATTCATAAATTTTATATAAATTATATTTGGAGTTATAAAATTATTATAAAGCTTTGAAAATTTTATTATCATATTTTATGCCTTTGAAAAATTAGTTTTAATATTTCTAAAGTAAACAGTAAACAGTCAATTATAAGAATGTGTGTAATGAAAACTAAATTATTGGTATGTGATCACGGTATAAATTGGTAGTGTACAGAAGTAATTTCAAATTGTGCCTTATATATATACTGAACCTGTGATACAATTTGAATTCACTCATTAGCAAATAACATTTTTATTTACACTCAAAAATGTTTACAAATATTTATTACCTGTTAAGTAAATATAACTGTTTAATACTAATACAAACATTAAAATAAAACATCACTGAACTCAGTTATTATGTTTATTTAGCATTTTTCATTCAGTTTCAGAATTTGTTTCTTGACCTAATTGTAATTGAATTTAACATTCTATAATTGGTGCCAAATATCTTGCTTAACTGGAGTAGGTATCTGTCCTGTCCAGTGGCATCAAATATTGTAGTTTATAGTTAATTAGCTTTTACATGACATATTAACATGATGCTATTAACATATTACTATTACACTGCAGGTCATAAGTCTAAGAGAAGATTTAAGATGATAATCCTAGTATGATACAGCTAAAATCATAATAGTAGGCTATAATAACTATTATTATATTCTATTATCAATGATACATTGCATAGAACACCTTGCTTACACATGGATGCATTATATCTTTTTAAAAATACTTACAAATTAATTTGTGTAAATCTATGATAAGTATCATTGGTAGTTTTGTTCATATCATTGTTAATAATACATATGCAACATATATACATAAGCTAACTGTTCATTTCATAAAATACTGTTAATTGTTAACATGTCTATGTTATTACTTTCATATATTTTAAATGATTTATTAGTGTACAAATGAATATGTAAATTGGAAATATCTTGGATTGCATTTGTTCAGTGATTTATTATACTGTTATACTTACTTTTTTAATAAAAAAAAATCAGTTTATTCTATCAAAATTGAGTGAGAATATTGTTAAAGTTTTAGTTTCACAATATTTAATAGTGTGTTTTAGTGATAAGTTATGAAAGAGTGAAGATTTACTTATGATTATTGGATTATTCAATTTTTGTCAGATTCTGTTTCCAAATATTTAGTTCAAAAATGACTGGGTAAAATACCCATGTGCAATATGATTTAGTTTGTAAGTAAATACTAAATACATAATGTAGTATTTTTGTGCCTCCCTTCTCTGAACTTTAATCCACCAAAAACATACAAATAGATTCCAGTAAAATATTGAATTATTTACAAGAATGTTTAGACAATATATTTTAAAGCGATTATAAATTTCACAACAATTTTTACACTGTTTTTAAAGGTCTAATTTTGCGATTGAGAATTTTGTAGTATCTTTGATTAAAGGTGATACTGTTAAAGGGAAGAATAAGATGTGGAATAGTTTTAAGAATGATTACAAATGGTTTAATACAAATATTTTAAGAGAATTGTAAAGAAACATATTAACGAAAAAAGTACTGTTTATGGTTTGTTGCATGTCGTACTCACATTGAATGTTAAGAATTTATTATGTTATATACATGTCCATTAGCATAGTTTTAAGTTCATACATGTAATTCATTGTTAAAATAATTTATTGTTCATATTTTATAAACTTCTTACTCTTAAATAATTTTGGTTTTTATCTAAATGTTAAGAGGATGTTAAGTTTATATAAATTCATTACATGGGCATACATTATACATACCATATTGTATTAACTTTTTATAAATAAAAATATGATTAAAAGCATGTTTATTACTTCAGACAAGCCCTAATCAGTGAATTAGATTTAAATCTTTAATTCATATCTGTAATGTCTACTTTTTAAAAAACTGATAGGAATTATCATAAAATGGTTATGATTACATTTGACTGCTAAAATAATCTACAAAAGATAAAAGGAATGCAATTAATTTGGTCACATGCTACTGTTGTAACAATGGAAATGTAACCACAAGGTTAAATAAGTTTGGCAGCAGTGGTCACTTAATATCAGGTGAATTCAACTCTCATATATTCACTCTAATTTTATTTGTTGAATTGGATATTAACGTCTGTAAAATAAAATAATTATTTCACTTATAATAATTGTTGATCAGGTCAAGAAAAACTAAAAAATAATATTCTTAAAAAAATTATATTCCAAAATATATAAAAAGAAAAATCCTTTTTTATATTAAATATTCCTTATTTATGACGGCGGCTCTTGACTGGTGCTGCAGCAGGTGCAGTGGCTGCGTATGCTTTTTGTGACAATTTGTTTATATAGTAAATTGTAATCAAGGAAAATATTAAACTGAAAAAAAGAACATTATTAGTAAAAAAAGTGTGATACATGACAAAATTTATATAAATTTTCAGTACATATGAGTAAATGCTGGCTGGATTCATAGATTGAATATAAAGATGATTATTATCTTTGAATTATTGAAAATATAAATATGGGTTTAATAAACCAAATTACCATGTAGTAAAACAGATCCTGTGCACCATACCAGCTGCAATGAGTGATATTGCCATGGACA
This sequence comes from Epargyreus clarus clarus, assembly GCA_014595695.2. Lineage (NCBI taxonomy): Eukaryota > Metazoa > Arthropoda > Insecta > Lepidoptera > Hesperiidae > Epargyreus > Epargyreus clarus. The sequence continues at coordinate 343,039 of JACTTY020000036.1, forward strand.
AGACAATTTCTGGGAGCTTCAGCTGAAAGTTCTTACCAAATAGTGTGGCCTCCAGATTACCTACAGCCTGATAAATTTGCTAAGGAACATCACTATAGTATTCATGCCATCTGTAGCTTCATTGATTACAAAAAAATCAATGCTGGAACTAGCTAGTAAGTTCCCCATTTTATTGTTGACAGTAGGGTATCCAAACACAGGCTTTATTCCACCCCAGTCATGGGTGAACTTAAGCAGAATTTATAGCTATCCTAGGAAACTTACCATTCTGTGTTTACCGATGTTAAAAACTTTCCTCACCAGGTTATAACATTACAGATATCTATAAACACCTGTTATTTTTTTTTTAAATGATAAAATATTTTGCTATTTGCCATTCCATATATAAAAAGATCTACATTATATGTTGATAAACCACCTATTTTAACATTTACACATTTGTAATTATTTTAAAGTAAGTTGTAAGTTATACTTGTTAATTTGCCCTTCACAATACACAACATAGTGGTTATGACTAATCGTTTCATTGAAACTTAATAAACGAATATTGAAACACAAATAATAAGAAAATTCGCTCAAATAAAACACTACAATACATTTCAAATATTGATAGTAAATATATGTCTGCCGAGGTTATACTGTTTTCTAGGTAATACCGCTCTTAAAATATGATATTGTTAAGATTACTGCGTTAATTCTTGAATTAAAAAAGGATACAGTCACGAAAAACATGAACATCAATGAGCCGAGGTAACCTCCAAATATAATTGTAATCGGCGATCTTATAAGGAGTGGCTTATACATCTGCATCCCCGAAAATATTAAAAGGGCTAAAATCGACGATAACACAAAAGACGTGGCACTGTTCACTGCTGAAATAAGAAAAACATATATATTAATCCAGGTTTCTTGACACCGTACAATAAGTAATAATAACCGAGCTGTAGGCAATAATACTCACCCATTGCGATAAAGTTATTTTACGAAAGTTATTTGTATATAACTTTTAGCAATAGTAAGAATGCGATATAAATTCGCCGGTATAAACTTAAAAATCAAATTTCTACGTTAACTTGATGACGATAACACAACACGATGACAGCCGACTTCAGAGTAACAGCGTTTTGACAATAATAATTGACAGTTGACTTAACATTATGACAAATATACAAAAATGCCATTGACATGAAAAACAAATTTAAGGGTATATGTAACCTATGTAGTAATTATTATTACTTTAAATACTAAGATATTTCTAATTACATAGATTCTTCATGTAATGGACAATCAAATTTGTAGCTAACTTGAAAAACTCCATCGTAATATTACCTTGGTAGCTTTATTTTCATTTCTTTTTTTGATGTCAAAATACAATGGCGTGGTGTCTGACATGACAATACATGACATTGACTTGCGATTATTTTGAATTTTAATTTTGTTATCAGCTGGAGAGATAACTAAAATTCAATCAATATTGAACCTTAGTGATAACATTAATTCACATCTAATTTAAAATGTATCCAAGTTATTTTATTACTATATTATGATTAATTCATGTACTTTGTTTTCATTATTTTAATCTGTTATGTATTCTTATTTTAATAACGTACCTAAGTCTTAAGTGTTAAAATTTTGAAACGCTAATGAATAATTTTAATGAACTGCTTCCCTTGATTACGCGAGTCGTGTTATCATTATCAGTAGGTAAGTTTAGCAAGCAATGCGCGATAAGTGCTTAAACATCTCATATTTACTTGTTTTATCTTCATTATATCACTACATTTTGGCAAGTATATTAGCATATAGTAGATCAACATTTTTTTACGACTTCTCAATAAAATAGTTGTAAAATAATGGCCTTGTTCAGAAAACTAGGCACCTTAAATGTGTTAAAGGTTACAAGTCGACCTCTCGTAAGTATTTCACTGACAAATAACGCTTATTAATACTTTCTATGCTTATAACTTACACTACGGTTCTCTATGACATGAGTACCATGTACACAATGCTAAAAATGAAAACACTCAGCACCAGAAATTAACTAAAAAACATCTTTTATCAGTGTCCTCTAAATCTCTATGTTAAGACCATTTGGTTATAACTATTGGATGGTTGAGGGAGTCTATTCACAAAATAATCACACCACACTTGTCAAGTTAATTTATTTTAATTTCCTCCAGAGAAACGGACAGAATTTCCCACCGTTTTAGTAAATTCTGCTCTGCCCATGTTATTAAAAAAATCGGAGATGTCTCTTGAACTCTTATACTGAATGCATATGCTTTATACATTGTAAATATCAATATAAAAAGAAACTTTAACTTTTTAAATTTCAGAGTTCCGTTACACCTGATGTCCGCATTTATGAAGTGGGACCAAGAGATGGCTTGCAAAATGAAGCTAAATTTGTACCTACTGACATCAAAGTTGAACTCATTCATAAACTTGCTGATGCTGGAATTAAACATATTGAATCTGCCAGGTAATATCCGATAATAACCTTATAATAATAATTAATAATTCAAATATTTCTAATGATTAATGACTATATATATTTATTATTATGTTATAGAAGTACAGAATACAAATGAATTACATATGAATAGGAACAACACAGTTACCTTTAAGAATTAACTTCCCTTAGAGTAAAGGTATTCATGTAATAATTAATTTTTACAATGTTGACTCTACTTAAACACAAAATTTGCACACCTTATTCGAGTATGTTTGCTCTTATACACTCATCCAGAAAGCAAAGGTAAAAGCTTAATTTACTGCTGTAGAATCATAAAAAGTTGCAATGCCTGTAAATAAATATTACTAATAAATACTTAAGCCCAAAACATAATATGAGGTTGAAGAACATCACACAATAATTGAAAGACTCCAAAATGTTTCCACTTACTGTTTTAATTGACTTTTAAATCATTTTTTATTATTGTTCAGTTATGACATACACTATGTATCATGTTATCTAATAATATTAATTTTATTTATTACTTTGTCAACTCTAGTTTTGTCAGTCCAAAATGGGTAAAACAAATGAGTGATGGAGTGGATGTGATGAAGAATCTCAAGAGAGCACCAGGAGTCAATTACCCAGTGCTGATACCTAACTTGAAGGGCTATGAAACTGCTGTAATGTATCTATATATGATGATTATAATGCATATGAAATTATTACACTAAAGACAAGCATATATTTGTAAAATATTATACAAGTAGAAGAAAAAACACATTCAATAATCAAGAATACACTTCTTAGACACTTAGACCTTATTGATATTACATTTTTCTCACTACAGAATAAATTACTTTCTTTCATAGCTTCACACAAACGTTTTTAGTATTAGAGGTGCCAGAGTAAGCTGTACTCTAAAATATACCCAAATATGCTCCTGGAATTTAACAATAAAAATATTATTTTTGTTGGTACATAACTGAATAAATTTTATTATTTGTAGAAAAAATGCAATATTGAAGAAATAGCCATATTCCCAGCTGGATCTGAAGGATTCTCCCAGAAGAATTTGAACTGCTCAGTAGAAGAAGGACTGAGACGGTTTAAGGAGGTTGCTGAGGCAGCTGTTAAAGATGGCATTAGGGTTAGAGGATATGTGTCCTGTGTGGTTGGGTGCCCATATGATGGACCCATAAAACCGAAAGTAATTGCAAAGGTGATTACACTACACTTAACTATTTTGATTGTAGATGTATGATTTTTTTTGTATATTATTTTTGATGTGAAATATCTATAGCCGCACGTAAAACCGATTTCTGGCGTGGCGACGCATGCCGTGGCAGAAATCGGCGCCACGCTATACGATGGTATATATATACAGTCTATATGCAGTAGTGTGTACGATGTGGCGACGCGTCGCCATGCGCAAAAATCGTAATATTTTATTTTATCATTATGACATATTTAGTTCTTATCACAATATGTTCTTTTCTGCATATTACTTTTACAAAATAATGTCGATGTTTCACATCTGCCAGGCGTCCCGTGACGGCTCACATTGTTTTTTTTATTATGAACAAACAATCAAAAGTTGGCTTATTTTATGTTACATCACTTTTAGGTTTTTGTATTCATATTTTATTATTGTTGATGCAATTGAACTGGCGAAAGTTATCATGCTATCATGTTCTTATGCTATACAGCTGTTATCATGCTACTAGAACATGTATCTAAAAAAGAAATTTTTATTTTTGATCTGGGTATCTGAAGTAGACATTATGTGTATCGCTCATACAAGCAATGGACATGGAATCATAAAATTATTTGAATGCGGTGGATTATTCCGGCTCCTGTGCCGGGTGGCGCCACGCCGGGCGAATCTCATTATGATAATATTTTTATAGAAGTTAATAGTAATGTTATAATCGATGTTTTTCAACAGCCAGGCATCCCATAGCCGCTCACTTTCTTTTTTAATTTAATTTAATAACAAGCACACTTGCAGATAACGGAGGAGCTGTTCGCGATGGGTTGCTACGAGGTGTCGCTGGGGGACACGATCGGCGTGGGCACGGCGGGGTCGGTGCGCGCGCTGCTGCGCGAGCTGCGGCCGGCGGCGGGCGCGCTCGCGCTGCACCTGCACGACACGTACGGACAGGCGCTCGCCAGCCTGCTCGCGGGGCTCGAGGTACGGACTATTATTAATCTATCTCATAGATTAGTAAAGATTACTCACTCCTAACAAGAAAATTTAACCAGTTTTGACAATTGAAATTGTCACTGTCATCTATTTTCGTGTCTATTTCGTTTTTAGGTCATTTACGAATGAAACGATATTTCTCCGCACTTTTTTTCGATTTTATTATTATATCATGACAGCCATTAAATGGCTGACAGAACTGTCAGCCGTTTAAGCAATTTAATGGCTTCCTTAAATTACAAGGTGGTGAGATATCTACACTTATCTATGATCTATCTATTGAATATTTATGTAGGGTTTTCTTATGTAGGGTATTTTTCATAAAATTTGAAAGCTTGCTGTTGTAAGGACATACTTTTTCAAGACATTCGAGCTTAGTTCAGGGGTAACGGTGTATCTAAGATTGATTGTTCCCAGATGTCCATGGGCGGCAGTAGTCACTTACCATCGGGTGGACTGCATGCTCGTCTGCTACTCCTATATTATGGAAGATATAGGAGTATCAGACGAGCTTTATAGTATTATAGAAATAAACCTGTTTATCCAGTGTTTTCGTTCGAGGGAGACTTTAACCTATTCGAAGTTATCCAAAGAAGTTAATAGACAAAAGGTCCAGCCGAAATATAGGTGAAAGTTGCTGAAAAAAGAGCACATTCATTAGATAAGTAGGTACATAAATGTTTGAATATTTGAGGCAAAACAAAGTAAGTACTTACATTAATCATTACGTCAAATATGAGTATTTACACGGAGTTCAATAATAAAAAGATTCTCATCATTAGTACTTGGGAGTATAATTTAGAATTCAAGATAGTGTTCAGTCAGGTAGAAAATGTTGAGGCCACCTTTTGCGGTCAAGCCAATAAAATTATACAAAACGTTTTTATTTGGTTTCATCGGAAATCGGAAGTTAGGTAGGCCTGGGTTTGTTTTATTGAACTTTTTCATTGTTTAAGCCAGTCAAAAGAGTTCGTTCCGGTAAATTTAACTCCTTCCGTTTTTAAAAATGGTTCTTCTTCTTGCGGTGCCTCTCCAACTAGTGAAGGTCGGCTATCAGCTGTTTAAATCTCTCACGGTTTTTTGAGAGGCGGAATAGTTCAGCTGCGCTTGCTATTCCCGTCCACTCTCGAATGTTCCGCAGCCAAGATTTTTTTTCTCCTCCCTACTCGCCTTTTCCCTGCGACTTTGCCCATTATGATGAGCTGGAGAAGTTCATAACGTGGATGCCGTAGAATGTGACCCAAGTAAGAGACTTTTCTCTCTTTGATGGTAAGCATAAGTTTGATATGCTTACCATCAAAGCAAGCATAACTTTGATGGTAAGTAAAAATGGTTAAGACATTTTAAAATGAGACAGAAACCCCCAGAAAGATAGTCCTTGAAATTTTCTAGGGCTACTTGAACGTAAACTATTAAAACCCACCAATTATGGAGTAACATGGTGGAATATTCTTAACCCCGCTTTCACACTTCTTTACGGATACGTTGTCTGTGGTTGTGTAATAACTACTTTTAAATATTTACAATTAAGACTGGTGTTCTCTGGAACTCAACGCGTGCCCTACGGTCCACAAACCTTCAGTTCCACTTAAATTAACTGGACTTGTGGTTCGGCTTACATCTTCTTTTTCCGTGTCCATACCGGGTGTGGGACGAATTTTCTAGTAGCCCCAGATTAAATAAAATGCAATGATTTGCCTTCAAAGACGCTAATACACTGACAATTGACGTACCTACCTATTCCTAATGTACATAGACGACGGCGACGACGACTTTTTATCAAGTTGCCATCTGTTTTATAGCTAGGTTTAATTTAAAAATAAGAAGTTGAATTGAAAGCAATAGAATGCAAATGGTTATTTGGTGACAAGTAATTGATATCCGAAGCGTGTATAGTTTCGCCACAGTACATATAGATCCTTATACTGTGGTTTCGCCGCTTGTGTAGATCGAAGATCGTCGATCTATAAATTTAAGTAATACAGTTGGCAGTAAGATGGGTTACCGCTAATAACTTAAATTTAGGTAACGGCAAAGGGCAATTCCAGCCTTCCATTCTGGGTGTTTTCATTAGATAGCAGTATTGTAGCAGTAGAATTTAATTTGTCGAGAGCTATTTGATCGTTGTGGAAATATTCGATAATGGTTAAACAGTAACTGGAGCATACTAAAGCATGTTGCAACATACTTAAGTATACTTCAGGCGTTCTTCAATTGTGGGGCTAACTCTCAGCAGTGGGATATGTAAAGTTTTATAGCCAATAGTTATTTGAAATCATAATTAATCATAATTGTTAGCAACTTACTGATGATACTAATGAACTTGTAGTTATTTTCCACTAATTATGGGTAACTTCGTGTAAATATCGTTAAAGTTGGTGTTTGCTTATGATAGCATATGTTTAAATTCTTTTGTGTTTGTGTTGTTGCAGTCCCTGATAAATTTAATCCACATTTATGACTTGATGTTGTCAGAAAAGATTCATGTTGGTAACGGGTTATATGATTTTATGGAATTTATTATTAGGTATATGAACTCACTCGTTGTGTATGTTTTCTTAAATTTATCTTATATCTTATCAAGACGAGTGCACCCAAAAGGTCGCCGCTACCGATAACAAAGACATGAGCAAAACTGTTGTTAAAAACAAGTCCACATAGCACACCCACTCATCTTACGGCGTGTTACGTCATCAACAAAGTATATATATATAAATGACCCTTGTTTTGCAGTTCGGCATCAACACCATCGATTCCTCGATCTCTGGTCTCGGCGGCTGCCCGTACGCTCGCGGCGCCAGCGGCAACCTTGCAACGGAGGATCTCGTCTACTTTCTATACGGCCTAGGAGTCAACACAAACATCGACATAATCAAGCTCCTAGAGGCGGGCAGATACATCTCGAGCTTCCTTGGCAAAATGACAGAATCTAAAGTTAATAGAGCGTTAGGTGACAGATTTAAGAATCACGAAGACGTTATCAAAATAGCCACTTGTAATGTGTAAAATGCAATATTTCGTGTAATAAACAAAAATGTATTTAAAAATGCATCCAAGGAACGTGTAATAAAGGCGACGTTTTATGTTCTCCAGTCGTTTGTTATTTATCTACCGGCGGGTCTCGTTACATATGGTCACGAGCGACGCCCTCCAGTATACTGGTTTTTATCAATTATCATGCGGAGTGGGTACCGCGGCGGGGCCGGCGCGCACTAGTGCGGCGGGCGCGCAACAAGCAGCTCGCTTTATATTGAATTGACCTTATTTACTCAATCCGATACTGAGCCGGAGGTCGATAAACTTCTATATATTGACAGTGTTTTTCCCACAAGTACTCTAGTCGAGGGTCAGATCGGATTCAATTTTCTATATGGAACACTGACGGCTGTGAAGATGGTCGAAGTTAAGATAACGGAGGATATTAGGGTCGGTGGCAACAACCCGTGTTTTATAATAGCAGAAGTTGGACAAAATCATCAAGGTGACATTGAAATCGCAAAAAAGTTGATAAAAGCCGCTAAGGTAAGTGGTTTCTACTTCCTTTTACAATTAAGTAGTGTATTGGAATCAGGAAACAAAACAATGAATCACGCTTGTTTATATGATTCGCCTTTGACAGGTGCCTTTATTTACATAATAACTAAATAGAACCTACTTTCACTATTAAATTACATCGTTCGCTAGGCGGCAGACGCAAATAATTTTATTTTAAAAATTGTATGAATAATCCCCGAGAAACATTTATCCAATATTTGCATACGAATATTTACTTTGTAAATTGCAATGCGTCGTGTTTCTTAAAAAATCATTAGATCAATCGTATAAATAGCTGTAATGACGGCCGCTAGCTGACCTTTCGACACATTGTGAATACTGGTAAAGTAAATACATTCTTTTCTATAATTAGCATGACAAAGCAATTATGTAGGTACATATGGATTGGGTGCAACGAATGATACCTACTTAAATATCTATCAAATAACATACTCAATCATATTTATAATAACTTATAATAGTAGCCGTATTGTTATGAACCTGAAGATATAGGCAGTAATGATAACGTTCTACTTGACTTTGTTCTTTAGGTAAATACAGTTTGGATGTTCTTAATAAAGTGTAAACAAAGACATCGTTAAAAGTGCGTAATATTGCTCGAAACTTTGAAATGTTGCCAGTTAAATAATAATAATTAAACATAAATTAAAATTTATTTACGTTCCTTTGTTTTATATTAAGCTTACGAATGTTATTTTCTGTTAATGACACTATTATCTACGTACTGGGTGTAGTCCCACATTTCATTTGCACCGAGGACATGAAATATTGTGTGCCTTTCACACTAATAGACACTTTAATGTACCAAACAATGCAATTTAAATAGATGCTCTCCTTGAGATGCTATTTTACTCATATTTAACAGATTGTGGGTTAAATTCCAGTTTAGACTAAAATCTTGATTCTGTAATGTATTTCTATTTTCTGTTATTCTTATAAATCCGGTAAAAATACAGAATAATGTACCTACCTACCGGCTCAAAAAGTAGTACTTACAAGACTAATTATAAGTTGGACTAATTCATGTTCATTGTATCTTTTTCATCCATACCATCTTTGAAGAATGCACTCGGAAGGCAGTATTGATGTAAAAATTATGCAAACGCCGTTGAACGCTAAAGACGAAATCTTCATAATTGAACTAAAATGATGATAATTATTGTAAATCCAAATAAAAGTGTAACGTAACGAGTGAGATTGCGATTTCAATCTATAAGAAAAAAGAAATGTAAAAAATCTATGTTGAATAATGTTGTCATGATTTTCAGGATGCAGGAGCGAGTTGCGTGAAATTTCAAAAGACATGTTTGAAGGAAAAATTTACTACGAAGTACCTGGAGCGGCCATATGACACCCCTAACTCCTGGGGCAAAACGTATGGAGATCATAAACGACATCTGGAGTTTTCTGAATCCCAGTACAGGGAACTGTTTAAATATGCACAAGAAGTTGGAATACTATTTACAGCTTCAGCGATGGATATGGTATGCTTTTAATTTTTTTTTGCGAGTAATTTTGCCAAATACCTGATATTTTAGTTATTTTACTTCATATAGGTACTATATTTGGAAATCGATTAACTAAAATTTGATTCATTGACATAGGAATAACTATCTGATCTGCCAATGACTACAATAATTTATGATTATTAGGTACTGATTTAAATACAACAAGATAGGTGTTAGACAATTTCATACAGTAATTAAAAACAAATAAGTATCTATTAGGTACATTTTGTGCCAATATTTATAAGTAAATTGAGAGATTCGTTTTATATACTACTAGTTATAGTTACAAGATCCAAAGTACAAATATGGTATCTATTATATTATAATAAATGGTTATAATTTTATTTGTAAACGATATCATTTTTATAACAGTAACGGTAAAAATAATACCTAAACCTTATGCCTACTTACACATGTAAACAAGTGTATTTTGTATCTATCTACACACTTGTGTTACGATTAGATAGGTCCCCTTGATTGTCTCTATTGGACTCCATCAAAAATGCCATAAAAACAATGTCTCTCAATTGAAAGGACAACCTTGTTCCTATATCATATATGCCTCTATTAATTAAACATAGAATTTTGTTATTTGAGATTTGAATCTATGGCTGGTGTCTTATTTATTTGATGATGATAGACTTACACAATAATATATCGTATTATATAGGATGTATTTATTGTATCGAGCGCTTATTCGCCATGTTTATTTGTAGGATATAATTATTATGTCAAGCGTTTATTGACCGTTTTTATCAGTACGTTTCAGGGTAATCCTTAAACAGATACGATATGGACATATAAAACATTTCGAAATAGATTTTGATATAGTTGTCTGTAGTAAATATGGAGCAGGTTTTTGACTATTGTAGCATTTCTTTTAAAAATAATTGAATTACGAGGACTGCTCGCTAAATTCCGTTTACTTTTACCTAGATTAGCGTGGTACAACAGGTTTTTGAATTTTAGAATCATGTAATATGGAAATGAACACTTTGCAATGGCACTAATGAACAAAAATGTTGCATTAAAGTATCATAAGTAATGATAAACAAGCGCTAAGCTTTCAAGCCGTTAACAAGCCGCAGTCAAGGCTAGCCAGTCTCCTCGTAACTCTATACCGTTTACAAGGAAGACTATACGCGTTCGTTGAACCATTGGCCACTTTGTTAAACATACCTTTTCATAAAAAATAATACAATACTACTTAGTACTGTTATTGAAAGGAATGTATAGTGCACGTGTAGATAAATAAAGTTTTAGTGTTACGAAATAACAATATACCTACGACTATTAATAAACTAACGGTCTATACAATACGCTCATATGATGAGATATTAATATCAAATGTACGTAAATCGTTGTTAATTCGAATTATTTTGTTACATCGAATTATTTATATTATACACTTCCTTTCCTTATGTTTGTCCATATTTTACGATTCTACAACTCAAAAACCTGATTTTATAAATGTGTCCTGTTTGTCTGCTTATCCGAATTAAACCTGATGCTAGCTTACACTTTCAAATCTGACATCCTCGATATATTATGTAAACATAAATACCTATGATTGATACATCAATTTAGATATTTTATGATATGGAGAGGTGATCGTGAATATCTTTACAATTAATGTCTGCCCGCCCGGGAAGCAAAACCCGTCACAATAGATATGTCATATTGGATTGTGTATCACTTACTATAATTACGTAGACAATAAAGCTGTAATTAATTTTACTTGAGTTTTAGGGAGGATACCGGAACTATTAGATTGGCTGGTATCACTTGATCAATGTTATTTTCAGGTGTCATTTGACTTCCTGGTTAATATAAAAGTCCCATTCATCAAAATAGGTTCCGGCGACTCGAACAACTTGTTGTTCCTGAAATACGCTGCGTCTAAGAATGTTCCTCTGATTATATCCACCGGGATGGTGGATAAGTCTGCCGTGAAGACCATCTATGACATAGTGTCGGCTCAACACAAAAAGTTTTGCTTGCTGCACTGCATATCAGCGTATCCCGTGCCATTCGAAGACTGCAACTTGACTGTGCTCCTTGATTACAAGAACACATTCGACATACCAGTTGGATACTCCGGTCAAGAAGTAGGAACGGCTGTGGCTTTGGGTGCCGTGGCCCTCGGAGCTAAGGTTTGTATAAAAATATTTTGCAATGGATTAGAGTACTTCATGTTCTTAATAATCTCTGCAAAACCTATAGCCAACTATATAGAATTACAATGATACTTAAGGTCGGTTAGAGCTGTGTTACTTCCGAGTTCTGACTTTGAATACTAATTTCGAATGCAGTCTGTATTATCATGCTGATAAAACAACAACGGAGTTATTATTACAATAAAGCAGGACTACAGAGTTACTGTGTGCCTATACCAAGAGATGAACAGTAGTAGTCAGTCACCTTCGCTTACGGACATATTTGCATCTTTTAAACAGTTCCATGTGAGAAACGTGACGCTACAAAAACTTTATATACTGTCCTCTTAATACCTAAACGTGCGATGCTGAAATGTTCTAAAAAGTATTGAACACAATCTTTTGTATTGAGCCATTCTTCGCCTGTAATCCGTATCAAACGACTGTGACGAATTAATTCTCCGCTTAATTACACGATTGCATTCTGAAGTTAGAGGATCTATTGTATGTTTTATTTGACTTTTTCCTTTGAACTTGACACCTCGTTGTATTTTATTTGAATCGGTAACTTTGTTATTATTTCAACAAAAGAAAACGTCTCGAATTGGACGTCTGCATTGAAGTTTTTTCGACAAAGAAACAGTCTAGACAATTTCCTGATCCACCGGTAAACATTCCATAGTTAAATCGAATATTCTAGTTCGTGATTTCGTTATTTGTGATTAAGATTTAGATTAATTTCAATGTAATTTAGGTGTACCTATACAATAACACTACTCCACAGTCACATTGGTTATAGTTTAAGAGATATCGGCTTTGACATTACGAAAGTTTTTCTATACTTTTAAATATTTTGTTTACGACTGTGGTGCATAATACTCAAATGATTTAAGATTATTGTTGAAATCTTTCGTGGCTGCATGCACAACTGATCGTTTGAGATCCAATCCAACATGACATCATTTGGGTTCCTGTTTTTATAATTTTATATCGTAATGCTTTGTTTATATAAATTTCTGATCGATTTTTATATTATATTTTAATAAATTGCAGGTGTTAGAGAAGCACATAACCCTAGACAAGGGCATGAAGGGCACGGACCACGTGTGCTCGCTGACGCCGCCAGAGTTCGAGCAGCTGGTGCGCGACGTGCGCGTCATCGAGGCCTCGCTCGGGACACCCATCAAGAAAGTAGTTACCTCAGGTCAGTTGTAGGACTTTATAAGATTTGTATAGGTACATAAAGTGCAACTGTCTCAGTGCACTACGATTCGAAAGTTTTGAACGTGAAATATTTTGGTGTTGTAAATAATCATAAGATATCTTTGAGCGACAGTGGTCACTTGCCATCAGGTGGGCTTCATGCTCCTTTGCTACTCCTATATTTTGCAAAGTGGTAGAGCCAGTATCGTTTGATCGGGGAGATTACATCCACGCAAATTTCCAGTGTGAAACAGTTCTGCATATAATTATAAATATTGCATTATTAATAAATAATAATATTGAACATTTCAGAAATTCCATGCATTGACAAACTACAAAAATCACTTGTAATGGGCTGTACAAAGAACAAAGGTGAAATTTTGTACCCAGGAGATGTCAAAATAAAAGTAGCTGAGCCTAAAGGGTTGAATGCTCTGCATTTTGAAGAAGTAATCTACAAAACCCTTGTGTATGACAAGAAGGAAGACGAGCCTTTGAATAAAGGCGACTTTTGCTAACCGACCTAATAATAGTAATTTTTTGACAATATAGCATTTTATATACCTATTTTTATTAAACTATCCAATATACATATTTCAATAACAACAATAGACCACAGGATTTAAGCAATTATATGACTTTGTAATCGTATATGATATAATAACAACGGAAACAAAGCAGCATAATCTTTCGAATTTATGGCATAAGTCTGAATGTGTAATGTTCATTTATTATTTTGTTAATTATTATTATTGACATTAAATACTCCCATTTTTATATTGTTTTACTTTTTACTTAACTTTAGTCGTTTAAAGATGAAGATTCGTGCCGTTATTTGTATGTTTTGGTAAGTACCTTTTCCTCTATCGATATTTTTGGATATGAGTAGATGCGCAAAATTCTGAAAGATACTCCATTCATGTTCGTACGATATCATCTCATAAAAAGTGATGAGTCGAAATTTATATAGTTAACTAAATTTTCCATGTCTCCGCTCGTTATTCTGACGTCAACACCCATTCATAAAGTCGTGACGTGCAGACTTTTCATATTTAAAAACGACAGATCGCCGACTTGACGTTCGCCGAATGTTTCTAACACTATTCACCCTGCGATCTATTTCGGAGGAAAGCGATGAAAGATATAAGAACGAACTAATTATTGCAACACTCTGAGCGTGGCCCGTGGTGGCGGCCGCGCGCGCGAGGCTCGCCTGAGTGCCGGCCGCGCTCCGCAGCGACTCCGTTTTATTTTTATTGACGACACGAGCGGGCAGCGGCGTGCGGTCCATCGGCATGCGGTGTAGTAGTAGTAATAGAGCATAAGTGGCGCAGCAGCAGCGAATGTTGGCACGCTGCCCGCGCCGCCGCCAGTCCCCAGGAAGCCGGCTCGACCGCCGCCTGCGCCGCGCCGCCGCGCTGCTCTCCGAGAGATCCTTTACGCGCCTCGCTTCCAGAGCGACGCCCCCTACTCGCCGTTGCATCACGAAACGCTCGCGACGCATAATATTTGTATCTGCGCGCCTTGAATGTCGGAGAAACTCGGAGTGGCCGGTTCGGAGCCGCCGATTTAGGTCGCCCGGTTAGGTGCTAGCGGTGGGATATTTTTATTGCCAGTGTGCGGTGCAGACGTACGAGCGCCTCGACCACGTTGCTAGTTAAATAAATTATTATTTATAGCGTAAAACCCATTCCATAAATGTTATCCAGTGATGCGTGATCGGATGCACAGACTACTCCATTTCCAGGACGGACGTGCAATATGATGTTTGATTGAGGAATGTTGTCGGACGAGTGATTGAATATTGTGGCATTTAGATAAACGTTGACATTCGAGGTGCATTTGTTGGTAGTGTGTGTGTGTGTAATATATTTCGAAGATGCATCACTTGTACCCGTTGGCGAAGGGCGACCCGCTGTGTCCGTTGGGCTTCCACCCGCAAGTGCGGTGGCCGACGCGCTGCAAGCGCTGCTTCCGTGATTACAAGGAACACGGCGGCCGCAAGAAGGATGAAGATTTCACAGTATCTACGCCGAGCCTCTCCACTTGGAACTCGCCAGCGTCACGGTCAGTGCTACAATGAAGGAATAGAAAATAACACCTGTTTTACTTTACTTACCATAACAATATAGGTCAAGTATATCTTCAAGGTCAGAATTCTTCACCAGTTTAAGGCATTTTGTTTGGGATTTTTTTTTTTTGTTTTTTTTATTAGGGTCCCCGGAACGTTTATGTTACTTCGTGACCGCTCATCATTAGATGATTATGTCTCAATTTTCCACTTCGTTGGTGTAAATAATAAACAATGTAATAGGCAAAATTGTGGCAATGAAAACAAGCACTAGACCGAAACATCATATACCTACTAAAGGTACCTACCCATACAGGTCTGTATGAAAATCATATGAAAATATAGGTACAAATACAAGTAAGTATATGTAAGCATAACTTAATACTTTTTAGTAAGAACGTTTATTCATAGCCGAATATGGATGCGTAGGAAGAAAGAAAAACATCCAAACCATCCTGAAACAAAGCATCGTCTCGCATAATAATATTGTAAATGTCACTGAGCAAGATTGGCACCATCGGTCCAAATCTAACACCCACATATAGGTGCTAAAATGGTGCTTTAGACATACGCTCGTATATTATACAGTTGCGTTCCTTATGCACACAGGGCTATGCTCATGCAATTACACCAAGTTATACAAAGAAAATACTTTATTTGCTTAAACTAAGTACCTACTTATCTCAAGTACCTAAGTTTCTTGGGTTATTTGAGAAATGTATGGTAAATTAATGATCAATATACTGCGCTTTTAGTTAAGTTTAAATTGAACGAATATCCAATTGTACCGACAACAAAACCGTTACTTTACAAATTAAACGTGTGATTTAGCTCAAAAGCATATAAATCTCTATAAAAACGCCCATTCCCCGAAAACAAGTAATTAAAGAACTTTTATAAAGGTGATTCAACGAGAAATTAGATACAATTTTAAAGGTTAAAAACTTTTCGTAATCTTGAAAAGTTCAATTGTACGTTATGTATATATAATAGTTATTTACTCATATTACACTGTATTATGATAGCGGATATTGAGGTTGTTATGCCCACTTGTATTACATCGATATTATGATATCTGGATATTGTTATATGCTTGATTAATTTATTTACAAAATTTAGTTTTTTCCGCAGCGTACAAGGCTAAAGTATTGTCATAGATAATCATAGATTAGATAATATAAATATATTACCTCCTACCTTTATAGACATCAGAAATAGGCCCTAAAATTACTAACAGATAAATAAATATTAAGAATAAACATTCAAATATGTTTAAAAATAAGGTTTACATTTTTAGTAGATATCTTATTTCTATGTTACCAAAACTTTAACCAAACTTGTACGTTGTTCATGATGTGAGAATATGAAGGTAAGGTGGTAGTAAGGGAAACATACTTTTCCGAGGCATTCCATCTTAGTCCTAGGGTAGTGGCGCATCTGTGGCTGACCTTTTTTTTCTTTTTTTTTTTTGTTTTTTTTTTGTTTGCGAGGGGGAAACCTTCAAAAGGTACCCGACGACGTGGGAGCGACGCCGGGTTATGTGGGATTTTTACCGCACTAAAACCGCCCCGGTGGCCGTCCTCGGCGCTTGGTGAAGAACTCCGGGATCTCCGATGGAACACAACCGGAGTCCTCCGAGCGCGATGCCCCAATCGGGCTCTTCCCTGGGGGAGCAGTTTACGCTCCTCCCACACACCTAGTGTTTACAACGGTATGCGGCCACACACACCGTCGTCCTTCCCGGGGTTACTTGCTGGACGGTTCGAGCTCCCACCCTTGCCGCCCGCAACCCCAGAAGCCCCCTTTTAGTCGCCTCTTACGACAGGCAGGGGATACCGTAGCCCTATTCTAGTCCCGAGACTACAGGGACAATCTGTGGCTGACCTAAAGTAGGAATATCTTATCCTATTTGAGGTTGATTATAGATGTCCATGGGCGGCAGGAGCCACTTACCATCAGGTGGACTGAATGCTCGTCTGCTACTTCTATATTAATAAAAATATATAATGGTACTGCTTGTAAAAACATTCGTTGCAGGTA
Organism: Epargyreus clarus clarus; assembly: GCA_014595695.2. Taxonomy (NCBI): domain Eukaryota; kingdom Metazoa; phylum Arthropoda; class Insecta; order Lepidoptera; family Hesperiidae; genus Epargyreus; species Epargyreus clarus. Next base: position 360,233 of record JACTTY020000036.1, read on the forward strand.
AGACACGTTAATTTACAAGGTTGTCTAGTCGGTTCGCTCGAGTGAAATTATAGAAAGCCAGTTACATCGAAGTGTAAGAGAAAAATCTAAAACTAATCGCGTTCAGTTTAATACCTACCTGTTATGTGGATCAAGTGGGGAGATTTGTAGTTTAAATTATTACGCTTTTATTAGCTTGATCTTTATGTATCTGGGTATGTAACGGAATCTTTGAACTCGATTTTCATTATTTATACATAGATACTAAAGTTCCAAAAAGGTGTTGATATCAATAGTTATTATTATAGGTATACCAAATAATTGGAAGTCACATTAGGGCGCGGCTGTTTTAACGTATTCCATATTGTGATACCTAGTTACCTACTTATTTTTCTCTAAAGTATAATATAAATTGATGATGTACTAACTTTAAAGTCGCCTACGTCGTACTATGATACTATGGTTACGTTTTATAACATATAGTGTAATAATAATTAAGTCATAAGTAAAACAATAAGTTTTCGAGACTTACGATTCGTAGGTTTTAACGCGTACATTAACGCATATGCATAATCCGCACCATAAAGTAATGTAATGGAGGCTTGTTAAAAATGCAATACGTGAATGTAAGTAATTTAGTATAAATTGTACCTAGGTACCTATACCTATGAGCAGTGTTTGTTCATGGGCCATGGAACAAGTTCATTGTCCACTATTACAATATAAGCTAATGTAGATAATACACCTATGCACAACATAGTATTGTTCAGGCTCGTTTTTGAGCCGTGATGCTTAGTACAGACTCATTTGCAAACAATGCATAAACCACATCCTGTTTTTTCTCAATTTACTTTAAACATATTACGTATTTAAGAACACACGGTTTATATGGTCATAAATACATAATAGACATTCAATATCTCATCATGAATCCATTACTGTTCCACTACTGGACACGAGTCTCCTCACAGAATGAGAAGGATTATGCCATAGTCACCCGCGCTGGCCATGTGCAATTTGGTAAATCTTTGAGATTTTAGATCTCTCAGATAATATTCTACTTAGCAGATACTTGTAGATAGGTACCAACAAATATTCTACATCCAATGGATCGTTATAGTAGAGTAGAACAGGCCATTGTGGACCCAAACTAGTGGGACATGAACGGTTACTATCAATGTAAATGACCTAAAGCATTATCTTTACTATTTATCGTTAGCAATGTACGTAATGACGTATCTATCTACCATTATTGTTCAATACGTTTAGTCATAGAATACCTACACAACACATGTACAATATGCGGCCGGAAATGTTTAACGGTTATTTTTAAAACATTTGAACAACAAAACTACGAGTGCACCGACGTGAATTAAGTAGTAAATATAGAACATAAAACGCTAGCTATCGTATTGATGACCATAAAATACTGCCAGCATAGTAGCACTTATACTTACATCGGAAATGTTACCGCAAATCCAATATTGTTGAGCATATTTATCTCTTTACCGTGCTCACTTGCTGCTTCCAGCAAGTGAGCACAATCAGCCCCTAGTTGTTAAATGATTATGAGCCACACCACGTCAGACCACAAATAAAAAATTACATCTATCATAAATATTGATAATGGCACCAGAGACCATCGGTGTCCTTAACACCCATATTGGAACACCTGAAAATCCAAAGATATTTGGTTGGAACGAATTGGATCTAGTTTTTAGGATGATGTAGAGACATCAAAACAGAGACACTATTGTAGAAAAAATCTTTATAATTTGTATCTAATGATTTCTAATAAGATTTTCTAAAATGTTGACAATGGCGCAAAACCGTTCTTATTATACTAGCAGTGGTGTTAATTCGTTTGAAACTTACAGAGATACCTAAGTACATAGGTACTTAACATACAAACATGCTACACATAATTATTGATAAAAGTAGTAAATTGGGTTACTAAACTAGTAAAAAATATGACGTGCATCATAACCTACCCGAGATACACAGTTACCTACTGCTTACCTGCCTTTAATTAAGGCAACATTCGACAGTGTATTATTACAATTTTCAATATTTTAGTCCGAAATAGCCTAAAGAAATTAGTGAACTATACAGTGAATACCTAATTAAATGACCGTTCTATATTTGATGTATCTACCTAAATAGAAAAATAGAATCAAAAAGATACACTATAACTGCTCACTCAAATCACTACGCTATGATGTATTTTTGACTCGTAGATAACTATGACTGTATAACTATTACCTTGGAACTCTTTTTGCCATTGAACTGTTCAGGCAGTAGACGAATATACGACTGTGTTAAAGCGAAGACACGTTGTATACAATAGTTCTGCTATGAAACCATAAAAAGAGAATGATGGCACAATTCCAAATTTCTGAATGTTTTCACGAATTGTTTGAATTGCGCCTGGTAGCTCTGATGGATTGACGCAACGCCGCCTCCGTTTGTGTGGTAGGTACTATTTACGCCGGTGTCTATAAACTCTCTTAACACGTAAAGATAACTTACGAGTATTAAATAACTACATTCAATAGTTTAATTCCACACACTTAGTTATTAATGACGCGAGGAGCGCACGGTTACGCCTGCTTTCCCCTGAGTCTTTTCAGTTAAATATTACTGAATATTTCTGTTGTAATAAATAGACTATGTCGCTACCAATGTATTCTCCTATCTTAACGCAAAAACGGCGTACATATCGATACAGGTGTTCCTGTGACAATGATCATAACCGCCATCATAATTGGTAGATAGTTACAGCCAAGATAAACAAGCAGAGAAAATTTTAAATGGCGAACATGTGCTTTAAATTTAGTTCACAATACTATAGTACACAAATAAGTATACTTGTATGTTGCTCATTATCGGACTATTTGTTTCCTAATACGTTTTTTTAAGACTACCAGAGCATTTACTCGAACATAGACAAAAACAAATTAGTTAACGACTATAACAAATGAGAAGAAACAGACGGGTCGTCCACTTCGGAAATAGGCCACTGCCATCCGAGAACAATTAACCTCAAGGAGAGTCAACGGAAATGCTCATTAAGGCGCCTATTTTCTGGCTATTTCACTAAACATTCTTAGTATACCTACTGACTAATACGACAGTGTTAGTAACATTCCTTAAACGACTGGGTAACTAGATACCTGTGAGATAGGTAAAATACTAATTAAAGGTATAGGTATATTAAATACCTATGAAATTAAATTTATAAGTAGGTACACAAATATTTGTTGAGAATATGCTCAAGCAGGTAGATTTAATTTATTTTATATTATAGAACTAAATATGTACCGAATTTAGTAGATACATAATCAATAAGCACGGAGTACGTTACCAAATTTCGGCATAATTAAAAGGATGTTCGTAGAAAACACGAATATGATGAGGAGCTTACCTACCTGAGTTTTGACTCAGGTACACTGCTATCCCTGCTTCGTCCATTACTATGACAGTTCCCACTGTTGAGCTCCGGTCTCCTTTCAGAGCGAAAGGAACCCTGGGAATTTTAATATTAAGCCATTCTCCATTACGCTAGCCAAGTACAAATTGGTAGACTTCGCAACTTGACCGAAATCTTTTTTAGAGAACTCTCAGGGCTGTAGGAAACCTTAAGAGGTTTCCTTCATAGTTAAAGCAAAGGTAGGTAAATTATTTTTTAGTATGCACATAACTTTAGAAAAATCAGGTTTGCGTGCCTGGGATTCGAACCCTCTCATTGGGGGCAGAATTTCAGATACAACTCTACCAATGCTGTTATCCCATTGTTTAAATGCCTCAGTAAATTTTTAGGACCACATATGAGTCTGACTTTGCAGACTTGTAGAAGCTCGACATTATTTTTAACGGTTTTTTAAAACTAAATGGATTTTATTTCCATTCATGGATTTTATAAATTAAATAGTAAAGAGAAATATTTGTTTCTATCGGCAGAGGTCGTGATGATGAAAACGGTGCAGACAAGGAGAAAACGGGCCGCGGCTGGGCCTCCAGTAGTAACCTTAGTTTAATCGAACCTCCCAAAAAGGACGCCTTCTCCACTGGTAAGAACGTAACCAAATATCTTATAACAACTTATTGTGCTTAATCATCATCGATACGTAGGCACTATAATGGACACTCACTCGTTAGTAAAGAAGTGTTCTTTACTAAGGAACACTGCAGAAGTAATGCAGTAAATTAATTTACTTTTGTAACTATGTGAAGTATGCTTACGACAACAATATTTTAAACCTCTATGTAACTAAGCTACGTCTAATATGTACCTTAGGTGCAACGCAAATATGATTTTAATAAGAAATGTAGAAGTCTTGTTTACCTGCGCCCTGCGTGTCCGGCTTACTTCGATATTTCAAGATTTTTTTTCTGAAAAGGCAATAAGCTACACTATATTAAATAAAAAACATCAAAGATTATTTTTCTTGATGTTCAAAGTTATTGGATGCCGCATATTAATACCTATGCGTCCGAAGGTCTTAGAACTGACTAATCCGGTAATCCACGTGACTCCATTAGATACAGCAGGGTCAATAAAATGGAATATCGGGCGTAGTGCTCGCCAAATTATCTTTATTATATAAACGCCTCCTACAGTAGGTAAATGCCAATTCCTCGTAATGGAACAGATCAGGAACTGAACATCAATTTAATACTTGGCATTAGAATTAGAAATCGTGGTAGTTTGGTGCGTCCAAAACATGCAACATGAAAACAAGGAAGAAAGTTTAAAATAAAATGTTTTTTCATGTTATGTGTATGTAGATATTTTTCTGATTAGATTTAATTTTATACAGTTATTTAATAATATAATATAATTATTAATATATAATAATTTACTATATGAAAAAAAAATACGAAATTTTGTTTAAAAAATACTGCCTTATTATGTGAATAGTACTCGTACATGCTTCAGTCTATTACAATAGATGCAAAAACTGTTGTAATTACTAATTGGCATATTTTGAAACGCTTAACATTATTTAGGAAGAACACTACAAAATTTACTATTTTGTCGTAAATATCTTTAACTATTTTTATTTCTTGAATCGTCACAAACTTCCTTCTCGCCTTCGCCGAATAAGTATACCATCAACAAATATACTCTCGGGTGCACCAAAATACTATTCCTGAATTAATTCATTTCTTATTCATTATACTTTCAATAATCCTACTTTCCTTTTTAAAATTTATTTGCTAGGGTTCTCTAGAACTAGTACGTCGTGGACGTCGACGCCGGACTTGGGGACGAACGAGAACGATTCCACGACGGCAGTCACCGTCAGCCTGAAGCTGCCAAAACGACGGCTCACCGGCCCGCTGCCTGCCTTGGACACGGGACAAAACACCACCACAACAAGTATGATTAATAGACACAGATATAGCACACCACTGATTTATGGATGTTCAGTTTTATCATTCATTAATGGAAAATTGGCATCTACTTAAATGTTAAAGTAGGTATATAATTACCAGATCGTCGTCCGTTTCTATACCAATATTCTAATTTTTTTTAAATTGTTATTTCGTTTTTCAAAATTCCATTAAATTGTTCAGAACTGTGTGTAGATAGTTTTTAATAAAGTTAGGTATATCTATGTATATTATTCGGAATTCCTGTTCTAGGTTAAACAATCTATCTCGTTTATAGTATTAAAGGATTTTATTAACAGTTAAATGTGTTTATATTCAGCGACAGACACCGTGACAGTGCGGCGGCCGTCCCCATCACCTCCGCGCTCCACCTCCTCACAAATCACCATCAGCAAAAATGACTCACTTGCAGAGCGGGTCAGGAAAGTAAGCGAGCAAATCACTTTTAAAACTGTGCTATAAATTCCCTTTACTTAAATAAATTTATGATGATCTTGTCAACTTGCGGTAAACTACGTTTATAAGTACACAGACTGAACACTAGATCTGTAACCAAGCCTCAAGCCTGTAATTGAATACAAACTTTATGTATACTTCTATCAATATAAGCAAGGAACAACGTGATCTGTATTCCCAGCACTAGACTAAGTTTGGATAGTGCATGTGATAAAATAAACTCCAGAAATCGCCCTCTTACGAGTAATAATATCCATATGGATACAACGTAATCTCGTTATTTCATATTAACTACATGATTGTTCTACCACTTAAAGCGTAATCCCAAATCGGGCTTAAGTGGGTCAAACTAATAGAGCAGTTTACTATAACTTTAGACCGCTCCGGTCCGATACGATACGGTGCTCAAAATAAACAAAAGGTCACCATCAAAGTTAGAGTTTGGCAAAGCTCAAGATGTTACATATAACTAATTGAGGAAATGACCCATTATCGTGTTGTCTATCCTTTTATAACTCACAAAATATAATGTTAGAAATACAAGATTCTTAGATATAAAAACAATTTACACTTGGTACGAGTAGGTACACTATTGAAATAAGATACGCTTATGACTTTATGAGTTATTTGGTAGCGGACGATTCTGAAGATTTTTACATTTGAATTTTATGTTGAATATACCAGTAGCATTAATTAATTCGATATTCCGATTATATTATTCTAAACACATATCACACATATCCATCTATATTAAATAGTTTTTTCTGTCATGTATCTACTGCAAGTTTTTTCTACTTCCATATATAATTCACACATAAGAAATATGTTAATTATAATTTCATTTTACAGATGAACCTCATAAAATCACAAAACAGCTTTGAAAAGGAATCTAGTATTGAAAAAGAAAGAGAACGTCGAAGCGCATCAAGAAGTAAAGAAGAAGAAAAACCAAGTAAAACAAAAGAAGAGAAATCGTCTACTAAAGAAGATGTCAACTTCCTTATGCAGGTAGAGTTATTCACAAATACATAATAATGAAGATTTTATCTGCTTAACATTTATGTACTTTTTGCCCACATATAAACTTAGTAAAAATCTGTTGACAAAATCGAAAAGTTCCTCCGTTTTAACATTCTGTACAATAAAATTGTTTAATGGTAGTTGTTTAAGTTTGACTTATTTGCATTATACGCAGGTAAAGAACAGTCGAACTGCAGCAAATAAAGACTCAAACTCAAAGCCGCCTTTGCGGGGTGGTCCATCGCGCGACAAGGAGGAGGCGTCGGATGATGAGAGTATGACGGGTACGACTACCACAGAGGGGACTCTAGTTGACGCCAATGTCAAAGAATACCAGGTAAACCCTCCAAAATTTTATCAAAAATTTATATGTAGCAAAGATTTCAAGATAAAACTACCAGATAAAATAAACGTACCGTGAATGTTTCTATCATTCTAATTGAATGAAATTATTTATTTCTTGGTTTGACTAACAATGAATCTACTTTGCGTGTTTCAGGATCAAATAGAAAGCCTAAAACTAGAATTAGACTTCCTTAAAAGACGTTGCGAAAGAGTTGAAAAAGAGAAAAGCGATATTTTACTCAGACGGCTAGCAAACATCGACACAGTGAACAAATACAGCACAGGACGATCTTCAGAAGTTCTAAAACTTCAGCAGAAAGTCAATGAGCTGACATCACAAAATGAAGACTTGAAAGATGAGAAGAAACATCTAACATTACGAGTAAAGGAAATTGAAACTGAGTTAGAGGTAAAGAAATAAAACAAACCCAGGAACACGAAATCTGTTCAAAATTACTTGTAACAAATGTGTTAAAAATATTTAATCAAAGTACTATTCACTATTTATACTGAGTTTATATAAATATATAATGTACAAAAATACTTGAATAATATAAATTTTTTCAGTCGCGGCCATCAGCAGAAGTACAGACGCGTCAGCTCGAACAGCTGAGAGCAAAACTGTTAGCGGCGGAGACCTTATGTGAGGAACTCATGGATGAAAACGAAGACATGAAGAAGGAGTTACGGGACCTCGAAGAAGAGATCGAAGAGATGCAGGATAACTTCAGGTTTGTAGAAAAAAATCCAAACAGTTATAAACTGAATGAATTATAATAATAAATAATTAGGAATTTAGGAAATATAACACCATCTTAATTTTTACAGAGAGGATCAAGCAGACGAGTACTCATCACTTAGAAGAGAATTAGAACAAAAAATAAAGGACTGCAGAGTACTATCCTTCAAATTGAAAAAGACTGAAAGGAAAGCTGATCAGTTAGAAGCAGAAAAAGCTGACCAAGAAAAAAAACTACTAGAGGTATTAAACTTACTAGAGGTGTAACAAGAATGTTTCACATTTCTACATTATTTGCTGTATTGAAAATGCTGTAAAACCTATTTCTAAGTAAACTTATGTAAACAAAATTTTACTAAAAGAAAATTTAACTAAAAAAAAAGAATACGAAGGTGTTAAAGAATTTGAAAATTATGATTCGTCTAATTGACTCTAATAAAGATACGACCTAAAAGCTATCTTTAAATACATATAAATTTTAGATAGTTGGTGGTGCGGAAGGTATGCAACGCGAGAACAGGATCAAGGACTTGGAACAGGAAGTGTCGCGCTCCACTGAAGTGGCTCTAAGGCTGCAGAAGGAGCTCGCGGAGGCCAAGGCTCAACTGGCCACGGCTTCTGGTGCGCCACCGGCCAACCTCGGCAAGCAGATTACACCTGGGGATAAGGTTTGTTCCTACCAATACCTCGTACTAGATAAAAACAATGTATTTAATACAAGAAAAACTTTCTTCATCTACGCATTTAAATTTGATTTCGTTTAGAAGACTCAAGTGAAGACTCAAGTAGTCACTCCTGACTTTGGCATCTAGGTATGTGTAATGAAAAAATCTCATTAGATACGAGTAAGATATAAATTGATTCTTGATTTGTCTCGCTTGCTGTCGCTTAATTACGGCCCCATAATATCCACCTTTGGATACGGATGGATACCAAAAAATAATTGCATTGCATATAATGCCTGATATTTAACGTTTACATATGCAATGTTAAAATATTATATTATATTAAAAATATTATTAAGATTTAACTTCAACATAATAAACATCTAAACAAATATTCCAGCAAAAGATATCGCGTTCATCACTCACCCGTGGTGGAAGTCAAGAGGACCCAGTTCAGCTGTTGCGGGATTTGCAAGACTCATTGGAACGCGAAGCTGACCTCCGAGAGCAATTGCGCAACGCTGAAGAGGAGGTACGATTATTGCTTCCAATTGAACTGAATATAATAATATATTTCACAAACTTCGCCTAGAAACAATACAGTATCAAAACAACATAAACTTAATACAAAATTTAATTTTAAATCGCATACGCTACATAACTATTGCGCTTAATAAAAATACTTACATTTTGTATAGAACTTTTAGATGACGTATTACTTATTCTCATTGTATGCCCTAGTACTAAATTACATTTACCAGTTAATTCGTAAAACGGAATAATTATATAAGAGATCATAATTATGCTGGATATTTTGTAGATACCAATACTTACATCCAATATTCCCCGTAACTTAGTTATCAAAACATTAATTTTATTTGGAAACAATGTAATGGGGCATTAACTGTCAACGCGCCGTATACTGGCAAATTGCCAATTTCTGACTCAACACCACGACACAAATACACTACATGTAAACAAAAGCCACAAAACTCACTAAGTTTTCAAGGAGTTTTCTTAGATTAGAATATATTATTTGTATTAAATATAGTTGCTGATAAAATAGAAGTTGGTTATAAAACCTGAAACAATTTTATCTTCAAACAGGCAAATCGATATCGCCAACGCTTCGGAGGCAGAAGGATTCCTCCGCCACCAAAAGTTGCATCTTCTTCTAAACCTGCTGCCAATGATTTTGAAAGTCAATCTAGCCAACGAATGCTTGAAATGCAATTAGTCTTAGAAAAGAGACTAGCGTCTCTAGATTTGAGTCAATTATCTATCGGGATCAATCAAATTATACAAGCTCCTCAAGATCATATTCCTTTTTATTCTCAAGGTTCCCAAGCGGATCTCGTACATTTCCAAGATGTTGCTATTGACACGAGAAAAATAACCTTAGATTTTAATATGCAATGTTACCCTGAAATTTCAGAAGTATTTACCCAAACAGATGTTGCGTTCATGAAAAACAAAAATATTCAGACTGAATATTCCACAACTAATTGTTTTATTCAAACTGATAAACTTAAAATTAGCCATGCTTGTGTGCAAACGCCAGCCAAACTTTGCAGCGATAAGTGCTTGCAAATTGAAAAGAAGTTCATCGAGACTGTAGATGCTTCTACTGAAACCGAAATTAATTATGTTAATGATAATACGTCAACGACTAAAGATCTCAGCAACGTTAACTCAGAAGAAAACAAACCGTCAGAAGATGTCGCACATAAGGATAATAGTACAAGATCGTCTAGGGAGTCAGATAGTCCGCCACTTTCCTCAGAAAAAGCAACTACTTCCTCGAATAGTTATACTTTTCCATTTGTATCGTTATTCAATACGTTGGCAGTAAGGTTACCAATTGTAGGTACATAATAATTTTGACCCAAATTTAACGTGTTGTTGTGTATAAGACATGTACGTAACAAACCCTATACAAGTTATAGTTTAGATAAAATGCATTGTGCAGAATAGATTTATAATAAACTAACGCATATTTTCAGGCAAATAACTTGCGTAAAACTGCGTCAAGAGTCGAGGATGACAATGAGTCCTTACTTCTACAGCTGAAGAAAATGGCTACCAAAGCCAGAAGTACGTCAAACTAATTATCTTATTGAAAATCCATTCAGTTTGTGTACCCTCAATCCTCAAGTTTCACCTTGCATCGTACCTTATAACACCATTGCCGTTATTACTCTCTATAACCAAATCGCAACTGTTACTTATTCTTTTGAATTTGCGACGTTCTTACTAACATGCTTTTGCCTCAATAGGATTTTGTAAATAAACGTTCAAGCAGGCGTATATCTCTATGGTAGCCATTTTCTACAGTTCAGTTTGTGACCTGGTACAACAGATTCTTCAGTATGGACTTTTTATGAGATTCATTACTGTAATTTTTTATTCAAAGATTTTAACGACAATTTATGACTAATGTTTCCTAACAAATCATAAATGTAACAGAAAATGTTTAATGCAATACTAAATACCTCTACTAGCTTAATATTTTACTTATCTATTGGCTTTAAAAATTCACTTCACAAAATACAACTTTCACTTTACAGGTCGTAAATTGTCACCAACTCCACCCACTAACAGACTTGCGATTGAAGCGCCCAATGAAAAAGATGAAGGAATATCGGACGAGGAAGACCCAGCAGAACTCCGACTTTTGCTTGAACTTAATGAACAGGTTAATATATTATTATAAAAATATTTTAATGCAAAGAAAAATGCTAATAGAGACATCTTTCGACAGGAAGCAGCGGTATTACGGAGAAAAGTAGAAGATCTAGAACAAGATAAGGACTCTTTGAAGAAGCAAGTGAAAGAGCTTACAGATAAAATTGCAAGCGTTGCAAAAAGTAATACGAATACTACAGTCACTGTTCGAAGAAATACAAGCAAGAGTGGCAATTTAGCTGAAGAGAAAGTTAAAGTAAATATCTAATACATTTTTATACGATCCTTATTAGTTTTATCAATATTTGTGCATAACTCACGGTCTACGTTTTTTCAGGTTTTGGAAGATGAAATAGCGGAAATAAGAAAAAAACTAATTGAAAAAGAAAGAGATTGTGAAAGACTACATGCTGAACTTAGCTTGGCGCAAAAGAAACCTAAGGCCTCCTTAATCAAAAGCAAGTACGTAACGTATAAAGAAATCTATCTAAAAAGTATCTTTTACAAAAATAAATTCTTTCCCTATTAAGTTTTCCTCTTTTTAGGTCTTTAGATGGTGTAAGCGAACAACAAAATGTAGATTTGAGGCGTCAACTTCAAGTCATTGAGCAGGAAGCCAGTGTTTTACGAACTAAAACTCAGAACTTGGAAGCTGATAATGAAAAACTGCAAGCGGAAAACAAGAAATTACAAGTAAGTAATTAGTAAATCATTATAAATTATAACTATCTACCATGTTTATTTATTTATGTGTGTAAGAAGTATAAGACATTGCATTGTTTCGTATATTACAGCTATTGAAAAACGCAAAAACATTAAAATCTGATAAATCATTAGAACAGACAACCAATAAAGTAAGTCAATTAGAAACAGAACTAAAAGAAGCATTAGCTAAAATTAAAGAATTCGAAACGAGTAAAGAAAAGGAAGATAAGACAGAAAAGAAAGTTAGATTTGGCGGAGAATTAACAAAGAAAGAAGCAGAAACTCTTAAGTCAAAACAAGAAGAAATAGATAGGATGAAAATAAGCTACGGCAAGGTAAGTTTAAATAATTACTTTTAGACCATGAAATACAAAAGTAATTTTTAACACAAGCTTTTAATTGGATTTTAGTTGGAAAAAGAAAAGACTAAATTGCAAACCACGCTAAAAGAATTACGGGAAGACGCAATGAAATCTTTCAAACCAAGGACACCGAAAAAGCCAACAGACATCACTACCAAATTACAAATGAAAAGGATGGTTGAGGAATTAGAAAATGAAATAGGCCAGTATTCAATACTATTACTTATTTACTTAGTGTATTTTTTATTAATAACTGGCAATTAAAAGTATTTGGAATGTTATAAATTTTATTTGAAAACATTTTAGGTGATTTGTATGTTATAATGAAGAATGCTGGTCTTCCATCTCAAGAAACAAATGGTAAAGCGCAACTAGAGAAAGAAATCGAAGAACTTAGGTCCAAAATGTCCAAGACTGAATCAGATTTCACAAACGAGAAAAATCGTTTACAAACCGAAATAGGAAAACTAAAGGACCTAAATACGAAATTAGAGTCAGAAAAATCATCATTAAATAGTAAACTTAAAGCACTTGAAACGGATTCCAATAAAGCTGCAAACGAGAGCAAATCACTTATTGAAGAAAAGAAAAACTTTGAATCACAAATAGCCAAACTTAACGCTGATTTAAGTAAGTCTTTCACTATAGCAAATACTGATTTTAGGTTGAACTACCCTAATATATTATAATTTAAAATATTTTTTTATACTGCATTATAATTTTATCAACTATTTTTTATGACAGAAAAATCAAGTACTCAACAAACAGCAATGTCTGACTGCATGAAAAAGATAGAAGAGCTTAAAACAGAAATGGACATGAAAGATAAAGAAATTGAGAAACTTAAGAAGCAAGTAGAAACTTTGACTAAAGCGGAACAGGACAAAACCAAACTAATCAAAGAAGTAAGTTTTACCGACAGATATTTAAGGAATCGTTACGTAACAAAGCTTTACTAACACGAACCTAATCGGTATAAAAATATACATGTAATAATATCTAACAAAATAATTTTACTAGGTTGGAGATAAAACTAAAAAGATAGTTGAGCTGGAAAAGAAATTAAAAGAAACTGAAGATAAGTGCAAGCGGACAGAGCGACTTTTATCAACACGCAAAGAAAAACTTACTAAACTAGAAAAAGAGGTGTGTATTTCGAAAAACACTATAAAACCCAATTCTAAAACCTTCTTCAATCCATATTTAATAATACACATCATTGTTACAAAAAAATAAAAAAAATTGGTTTCCCCATTTGGAATACAATGAGTATTCCAAATGGGGAAACCAATTTTTTTCCCCATTTGGAATACTCATTTAAAATTATTTATTAACGTTAGCTCTCAGAAGAGAAAGAACAAGCTGAAGCATTAGCCAATTCACACAGACGGATGTCGGTTGATTTCACTAATGAAAAGGATGAATTACAGTCCAAACTCTTTAAATCTGAAAGTAGGATTATTACTTTGGAATCAGATTTAAAGGAGTTAAAGACTGAACTCGAAAGTAAAATTACAAACATGGAGTCTACAATTGCCGCTAAAGACTTTCATATAAAACAACTGGTATTTATATTACCTACAGTGCGTGGAACATTTCCCTTGCATGTTCCCCTTTTCTGAAAGCAAGATTAGCAGCGTGAACCTTTGTATATTCTTGGATACTGTTATATTATTGTGTTATTCCTGTTCAACACTGAGAAAGTCCATGCACGAATCCATGCTTAGGTGTTATTTACACAGGATTTTATATATCTACCTGCTATTCAATTCTACAATATTTACCTTAGAACTTAGTTATGGGACAACTAAATTTATGACACTTTTATACCTATAGTGAAATGATTTCTGAACTTAAGTATATTTATTATTCTATTACTTTATTTATTTTAAATAATTGTATGCACGGTTATCTTAATATTATAAGTGTTACATTATACAGATATTATTTAACCTTTTTATTTATAAATACAGGAAGACGCTTTACGCGAAACATCTAACCAAAAATACGATGAAGCAATATCATCAGTTGAAATGGCGCAAATGAAGGATAAATGTGAAAAAATGACAAAAGATCTTCAGGATAAAATAAACGAACTAAATACTGCTAAACAAGAACTTAGCAAAGTAGAAAAAGAATATGCCAATTTGAAATCAGAAATAACACAACTTAAATCTGATGCAAATAAAGTAGACAATGAGAAAAAAGAACTAGAAAATAAATTACAGACAGAAAAGAAAGAATCCACTTACTGGGAAAGCAAAGCTTCTGAACTTGATACTGATATACAAGTAGGTGGAAATATGTGGAAAACTATAAACCGTAGAATATATTTTTTTATTCTATAATTTTAACCTTTCAAATTATTGCAGGCGGAACGTAAAAAAATTGAGCGTATGAGGTTGACTCATGACAAAGACATCAAAAATAAAGAGGCCGAGTTAGCTACATTAAAAGGAAAGCTCAAAGTATTAGAACAAACTTCAGGTGCAGGAACCAAGAGATTAGCCGAACTTAAGCAAGAATACGAAGAATCGGTTAAAAGTTAGTATAAATGAAAAGAATATGAAATTATTAAAGTCAAAATTACAAACAATGATTAAAAATATTAAACACTTTACAGAGCTGGAGCACTCACTGGCAGTTGAAAAAGCTGAATATGAGGAGTTGACTGGAAAATACGAGATGTTAGAAGAAGAGCACGTCGTGACGAAAGCGCGACTAACTGTCGAAAAAGAACAAGCTCAAGGGTAAGTGGAAAGTTTACAACACATATTTCCCTCTGAGTAACATCTAAAATTATTCCAATTTTAATGAGTCTCATTACTCTTGCAGTGAACTTATACATGTGCAGAAAGAACTCAATAAAACATTAGCAGAATTAAAAGCACACCAAGAAAATCTCGACAGTCAGACCTCAACTTGGAATAAAGAAAGAGCAGAATTGCAGGTACCTATCTCGTTAAATTAAACCGTTCCTAAATGTACAATACATCGTTACTTATGAAAAATTTAAAACGCGTAATGGGATTTACTTAGTCGTGTTTGATAATAAATATATTAACATTTATTATACAAAACGTATTTATAACCTTTTATGTTTTCATTGACTCCAAAAATGAAAAATCACGATTTTTATATTTTACCACTTTAGTACATCCGCCAAAACACCCCTTATTACAAAATAATAATACGATTTGCAGAAAGAGATATCATCGTTGCAAGAGAGGTTGTGCGGCGGCGGCTGGGAGGTGGAGCGCGCGCGGCTGACGGCGCGCCTCGACCAGCGCGAGCGAGAGTACAAGGACGCCGTGGACGCGAGGAACGTGCTCGAACACCATCTCGACCTCACTAAGAAAGAGGTTGGCTACTGCACAACTTCAATATCAATAGAACTTTAGTTTCTCGAAGATGAAGATAATTATGTTTGTGCCAGGATTTGATTTAAATTCAGTGTTGGAATTTGAAACCTTTAAATATTATATTTTGTACGAAACAAGTAATACCAAATTAATATACTTTAACGGTAAAATACCTTTTTTTACGCATTGACTATAAGCGGAATTATATTGCATTTAACCGTAATGTAATAATATTATTTATTATTATTTAAAAAATAATATTACTTTAGTAATTAACAATTTAATAATGTAAAAAATGCGTTACAACTTTAAGTCCACAACCGGACATTTTCCTATATTCTTGTGAAACTTCAGATGTAGGTATCATATACTGTATAGAAAAAAATATGTATATTTGCAGTTAGAAGAATCTCGGCAGAAACTGGAAGACTATGAAAAGGTGAGCAAAGTACAACGCACGCTAACAGCGGACAACGCAGAGCTGGAGCGTGAACTGTCAGCGTTGAACTCAAGACTCGAACAGGCGGATAAAGCGAGGAAGAACGAAGTCGCGGACACCAAGATGCGATATGAGGCGCAGATGAATACTATGCGCGACGAACTCAAGTCACTTCATGTACAGGTAAAATAATGACTACCTACATATAATATATTATATACAGCATATAAATTTGATCAACAAGTATTCTTAATTTGTATAATTCGACTATTTCAAGGCGTCTTTCATTTATATTATATCAAACCACAGGTCTCCAGATTTAGACGAGAACGCGACAATTATAAACAAATGTTGGATGCCGCTCAAAAGTCGCTAACAGAAGCAAAGAACGGAGATAAAAATGGAAGAGCACCGCGATCCTCTATTTCCAGTGCTGACGAGGTGAGCAATACTTTTCCTAGCCCAGAAACTGTTTCTTCCTTTTAATTAAATTTGGAATTATTTGAAAAACACTAGAAGGAATCGACATCGAATATATTAATTCAGTTACGTATTTTGTCTCAGGACGAATACCGATCTAAAGTGGCAGTACTGGAGCAGCAAAACGCTTGCCTTGAAGACGAACTATGTGAAGCGAGGTTGCTGGCTTCAAAACTCAACACAGAGTTGGTCAGCGAGCGTTCATCTGCCGAGGTTCGCCTTGCAGAAATGCAGTCGCGTCTAAACGAGGTAAGGGAACAAATATAGAGTACACTAATATAATCGATTTAAATAAAACATTTATCCATCTTGATACCACAAAATTTTATTATGACATGGCAATTACAAATACGTCCAGGCAATCTCCGCAACTGTCTAAGCCTATCGGCAGATGGAATATTGCTTAATTTTGTCTCATATAAGCACATGCGTTTCTTTTTTTTTTATACTACACCTTCGTTGCCGCACGGAGAATATTTAGAGAATTTAATCCGCCTTCGCTGCTGCAGAATTTCGTAAAGTGCAGAAATTTTCAATGATATGAGGCATATAATTTCAGTACGAAGAGGAGCGGTTAATGTCGTCCGGACGGGCGCGTGTGGCGGGCTTGGCCACGCGCATGGAGCTGGCCTGGCACAAGGAGCGTGACGAGCAGCAGAGGTTACTGCAGGAGACCTCCACGCTGGCACGGGACCTGCGGCAGACGCTCTTCGAGGTAGTTATTCCATTTTTGATGTTTATAGTTTTGTAGGTAGTTTTAATTGTTTAAAAATAAATGAGTAAAACAAGTAGGTACAAAACAAGAGTATACATTATATGGAACATAACATAAAAACAGCTATGTATATATGCTGGGTGTTTTATATGATATACGTTTTACATTTTTATTTCAAATGTATTTATTTCATCGGTTAAACATTATTTTATAACATAACATCGTTATACTTTACCCAGATGGAACGCGAAAGAGATAAGGAAAGGTTAGACATGAAGAGAAGAATAGATCAACTAAAGAGAACAACAGAAGAGGAGACTGAGGAAGCTAAGAAAAAGGTATGTAATTAATTTCCATACTTTATCAGTGATCATATTGATCTACTCTTATCGATCTAGTCTCTCATAGGTAGAAAAAATGTTTATTGTTACATTTTATTGTCATGCCATACAAAACCACATATGCATTACATGGAATGAAAATAAGGCAGTTCCTTTGAGACCCTAAAACAAAACGCTTGTGTGTTAAACAGGTGACAGAACTGCAATGCGACCTGTTGGAGCTGCGTGACGCGCACGCCAAGCTGCGCACCGCCAACGAGAAGCTGCGGCGCGACAAGGAGCGCCACGACCGCGACCGCGACCAGAACAAGCTGCTGGTCGCCTCGCTCAAACGCGGACAACAGGTAACGTGTTGCTTCTTCTCCATAACGAAACACCTTGTGAAGTGGTGGTAGTTGTATTGACATTCAAAAAGTGCTTTGTAAAGAACGTATTTTGCATATGAAAATGATTTTATTTGATTTAGAATTACATTTATTTGATACGCGGGGAAATCATCATTGATGCTATTATGGAACGGGTCGATTGAGCTGTGTCGGCTAAAACCGGTCAGTTACTTTTGGCCCTCAGATGGATTTAGGGAAAGAATATTTAAGCATAATAACTGCACAAAAAAGTTCAAGTTAGATTACGTTTACCGTACCAACTTGGGCAGGTTTCATATATTTTTATATTCGATACCTATTTATAGTAATTTTAACAGTTACATAAAGAAGATTCACTACGAGAAATTTGATCTTGGGTCGAGTTGAATCTACTAATACGCTATTTCACATATTGTAGTCAACTAAATCCTAATATACTAATATCCTAAATATGTATCTAAAAACTTAACTTCATATAATTCATTCGATTGGTACGCAGGAGGATGACAAAGTGATCACTCAACTATTAGAAACTATTGATGATCTCATGAAGCAGAGTCCTGAACTATTCCGAACTGATGCTCCGGTCAAGCCCGAAAAGAGTTTGTTAACGCCAACCCCACCTCGACGGAACCGGGTAAGTTTTACAGTAATTTTGAATTTTGTTATATTATTATCTGTTGTACCAACCAAAAGAAACAGGAAAATTCTAAACTAGTTTTTTAATATTGAAGGAATACTATATTCAAATTATTGACCTGTTATGTGCGTATTTTTTTCTCAAAAGTTTTCTCATTGTGTATGTAAACGTGTTAACTCTATCATCGCATTTTGCTGACGTGGTATAGTGGAGATAAGCCTTTACCGTTAAGAGGAAATCGAGGATGATAGGTCCTTTAGTAGTCCTTTATACGCGTTAAAGAAACAATTGAGGAGCCGAATAATATAATGTCTCGTCTACTATCCGTAATATTTAAAATTAAGCAATCAAAGCAAACCACGTTGTTACCTTAATAGTCCTTTTTACTCTATCAACTCAGTTATTACCTTATTAGTCATTTTAAAGCTCTGAGCATTTTCTAGTAAATAATCCTGTTCCCCAGTCATCAAAGTCCCGTTCGCGGTCAGCGACGCCGGAGAGCGCGGAGAGCGCGCGCGCGGGCGAGGCGGCGGCCACGGCGGCGCGGCTGCGGCGCCTCACCGACGAGCTGCGCGCCTCGCGCATCGCCGAGCGGCAGCGCCGCCACCAGGCCAGCGCTAGGCGGTGAGCACTATTATATCTTATCTTTAAATTTAGAACTCACGAAGTCTTATTTCCGTCTGCCTTCTCCGCTGTCTTTTGTTTTGAAAATGACAACTATATTTTACATACATTTTTATATTCAACGCGTGCGCGTATTTTAACTCTTATTTTGTAATTGAAGGTTTTGCCTCCTCCTTAAGTTATCATGATAAGGTAGTGGATAATATATTTTACTAACTTACTAAAGAAATATATTTTTACATATCCAAACATTTCCCCGCAGTTGCAAGCGTATATTCTAGGTTTCAATTTTTAAAGCTGAAATCCTATAATTATTTAAAATTGTAAATTAATGTAACATGTACAAGTCTCGTTTAAATCTAGATTCATTTGTACAAATCAGGCAAATTAAAATATTAAACTACTGTATATAATAATATAAATAAGGTTTCAATAAAATATGCTCCTTATGATAAAATTTAAATGTAAATCTAAACTAATCTAAACCTATTATGTATTTTAGGCAGAATAAGATCAAATTTACATGTGTTTGCAGGGCGATGTCGACAGAACCGCGTGACACGATGTCTGTGTCGCCGGCGTCACGGCCCGCCACGCGCACTCCCTCACTCAACAAACGGTCTATATCTCTCGAGCAACTACAAAGGAACAGGTAATTACATACCAAATACTAAACGCAATTAATTCAAAATCACAAAGGCACAATCATTATTAACAAACTAACGCTGTAATTTAGAAAAATAATTTATAAATTAAAAATTGCCTTGCCGGTGTAATTCTCAAGCTAGAGTACCGTAGACTATAAAATGCGTTTATCTTTGATTTACATCGCACTTTTCTAAACAGAGTTCAATATGGAAATCAGTGGATGAAGGCAGCGTTTCGTCGATGCAGTCCCTAGACGGTGATGGAGATGCTAGACTATTTTTGCAACGTGACACCAGCCTCGACAGGTATGAAAGAACACAAGGTCATAAATGATCTTGGGATATTAAGATCTCACGATATGTATACAATTACTTTATAAAATTTAGTAGAGTCTAGAGTTAAACTATTATAAGAAACCAAATTAAACCTATTTATTTTAAAATTTACTTTTTATCCTCGATTAATAATGATTGTTTATTTCCGAGTTAGGGATTAAAGTATTATTTTAACAATACATATTATTTTAGTCTTCCATATTAAATCTTGATTGCAAATTTTATAGTATGCATTTGTCAACAGTCGGTTATCCGGAGGTTCGCGCAAAGTGACGTGTTACCTACAGAAAAGAAGAAAAAGAAGAGTATATTTGGCAAATTGAAGAAGTTGACAAAATCACGTTCTATAGACGACCACGTCGATACTGAAGTTGAATTTAGACCTATAGGGACTGTGTCACAGGTAGAAAATATGATAATAAATGCATGCATAATAAAAATTGTTATTTCACTTATTAGAATCTATATACCTTGTTTGTTTGTAGGGATCTGACTCCGATATGAGCGCGGCAGGAAGCAAACGAGATATTCGAGGACGGTTATCAGATATGTTTAGCAGAAAGGGACAATTGTCGCGAGGCAATAGGTAAGATTGCGGACTAATTTTCGTATAAAACTTGACGTATAATTTATTAAGATCTTGTATTGACAATCACATTATCACACTGAGCAACATGTTATGACGACATTATTCTAA
Organism: Epargyreus clarus clarus; assembly: GCA_014595695.2. Classification (NCBI taxonomy): domain Eukaryota; kingdom Metazoa; phylum Arthropoda; class Insecta; order Lepidoptera; family Hesperiidae; genus Epargyreus; species Epargyreus clarus. The sequence goes on from JACTTY020000036.1 coordinate 381,232, forward strand.
GTCAAGTATTAATATAAGTTAAATGTTACGCTAAATAATATTAATGAAAAAAAATAAGATTCCTATCCGGAACACCAGGGTGTTCATGAACGATTAGTACATCGTACATATTTAAAATATCAAAATGTAATATCAGCAAGGAGCAGAGCCCGGAGCACTCGGCGGGCAGCACGGCGAGCGCGGGCGGCGCGCGGCCCATCCTGCGCAACGCCAGCGCCGCCACGCTCCCACGCACGCCTGTTACGGTAACGTATATTGTCTATTTTTTTGTTTCCAAATAATGATTTCACGCCCATTGGCCTCGATACACATTGCCGGACATCGTCTTTCATAAATTTACGGATAAAATTGCCACAGAATATATTTTTCGTCATATTAAAATAAGCTGTCGCTTAACTAAGCAGCCTATTATTACTATATTTTGACATGTAGTTGTTTTGTATCTTACTCATAAAACTAGTGGTGTTTGTAACTTTGTAGTACTTTTTGTTTGTATGTTTACGGACTATTGGTCCGAAGTATAAAAATATTAGGTGAATATTTCACCAAGTTATTGAAATATTTGACACCTATAGACACCGCTAAAGATTATATTTTATCTGTAGAGAAATAACGACAAGATTAATAAAATAAAATTATTTGGTGAAAAATAATGGTTGATGTTTTTCCACAGAAAGAAACAAGAGCCGCAAGCGCGACGCCAGCGGCAAAGAGAAAGGGGAAATAACTAATACTATACTTTTTCACTTCATTATATTATATTTATCCAACCTCCTGTTTTCCACATAGCTTGTAATATCACAATACATATCATATTACTATTCAGCCTAACTATATATGAACGTATGTCATGTCTAGCACAAAGATTTATCCTACTGGTGCTATGAACCCAGCCCAGCCATTTAGAATAATCATTAATTGATAAGGACTCAGTTGTATAATTTTATAAAATTAACTTCTTTTTTTTCTTTCTGCAATGCAATACATTGACTTTACATTATTTATTAAAACTTTTACCTATACAGAAGAAAACGAAATAAATTTAGGAATTTATAAATATACACAGCATCAGGTTGTAGCTTCAAATATTAATAAGTATCTTGGGACCAAGAAAAGCTTTTAAATAATACCGCTTTAACTTAAGCACCAAGATTCGATCTTAACATAACGCCGGCCGCATTTATATCCTTCGTCGATTCGAGTAGTTATATTTTATTTAAGAGTTCACTCATTAGCCCACGCATTAAAATGGCAGGACTGGGTAGACCAAACACGTTCATAATATAATTAAAGTATGAACCGACAGCATACGTAACTTAATGCGTAAGGCATCGACATTAACAAGCTACCATGAATATCGCCACATCCCTTCACTCTGTGATTTCATACCTCTAGTGTCCTTACACAAATGTATCCCCACGACGTGAACGCGCGTCGGGAAGTTAGGCGATCCCTGTTTGTAGTTATTTATGTACTTTTATGTAATTTTACAATAAAATGTTGAACGTACCTTGCCGTCTCATTTCGAATCCCTGTTAAATATAAGTATGAGTATAATAAAATCAGACGTCATGTTCAACTAAACATCTATTAAATTTAGAACATTTTTACAATCGTCGTGGATGTGTACAAAAGTGAACATGTGATACGAAATACACATAACGCACCTCCGAGACTATGAATCGCGATTGACAATGGAAAACATCTATGAAGACATGGTTTGAGTATTTTTCATATTCAGATCGATGATATAGTCGCATCGCTACTCCTAACATTAACATGCTTGGCTGGTAAAGAAAGAAAAGTGATTTAAATGCAATTATCGCGGTGACAACTATCTTCCAATGTCGATCGAGATTGAGTCTCGTGGGTCGTACTACGTGGTTGATGAGCGTTATAAAAAGAAATGCAATATGTATGTGGATGTCGAGGCGGCTAGCTCTGGTCCATGAGGTTGGAGTCCACGCCGCCGCTGCCGCTCGAGTCCTTCAGGATCGACTCGAAGATCGGCTGCAACTCGGGGAACGACTTGATCTGGGTCACGAAGTCCATTAAGTGCGGGTTCTTGTCTGAAAATATAAATGGAATTACTCTTCGTCGTAATGTAGCATAACATGTACGAATGAGTCTTATATAAAAACCATGACTTACATAAACAAGTGTGTTTGATCAGTCTTAAAGAGCAAGTGTGACAGTGATGAAGAATATAATGGTAAGGGATAGTGATTAGAGACTGATAGAGAGAGAGATTAGATTCTTTGGACGCATTTTTGACTGATTTTACATAGGACTTCAAACACATTTTAAGTGAGTTAAATAATTTCACAAGTGTAAACTCCTACTTGCCGTCAATTTCATACAAATATCAAAAATGTATAAATAAATGGCACTAACCAGCCTCGGGGATCTGCAGCAGCGCGGCGGCAGCGCGCAGGGCGGAGCGCTTCAGCTCGTCTTGCTTCTCGTACTCCTGCTTCACCGAGTTGGCCTTCACCTTCATCGTGCACGTCGCGCGTAACGGCTCCACCAAGCTCTCCAGCCCTTCGTACAATAAACATAAATAGATTTTACCAAATGTTCGCTGACGATCTTAAATTAAACAGTAAGTAATACGTAATTAAGGTGCTATTGGAACATTCCACATTTATATTTTCAACGAGTCGGTATACTAAAATGGAAATTAACTTGAATGAAATGAAATTGCTCTCTTTATTACGTACATTGACTGTACCCAACTATTACACAAAGTTCAGAAACGGCTCCTAAATATTTAGGTTTAGTAAGGTCGGAGTAAACTTGCAACTATCTCGGTGCGACCATGTTGCACGTCATTCGTATCAGCTGCGACTCGCAATTCAACTCTAAGGGCGATGACTCCTAGCAGATATCCCAACACTCACTTTGCAGCACGACGGCGGGGCACAGTTGCGCGAGGCGGGCGCACATGAGGTAGGTGAGCATCTTGATGTCGTAGTGGTCGCGCAGGCCGTCCTCCACATGGCGCAGGAACTCGAACACGTCGAGGCGGTCCAGACACGTGCCCAGCAACGTGTACATGCACTCGAACGCCGCCTTGCGCAGGTCCAGCCCGTCGTCCACTGAATGCTTGAACGGACCCATCTCCACTTCCCTGATTAGTTCTTTCTGTAATATGTAATAAAACAAAGTGGTTTTTGTATAAGTTTTTAGCACAGGAATCGGATCTGTCTGAAATATATAGGAATTTACTCTTATATGTACAGTTACAAAACATCATCGAAGGATGTGCAAGATGATCCTTTTCATGTTTCGAGTTTCTTAATCCATTTATGTAAGGTCCTATAGTGAAACTAATTTATAACCATAAATCAATCAACAATCTCCAAGAATAAACGTTCCATCGAGATTTATTGTAAAAATAGAAATGCTCGAAAACCTCGCGCAACGTAGTCTACACTTTTCATAACTTATAAAGCTGCATATTTTCAAACAGATGTCAATCAATCAATTAAGATGTCGATCACCCACCTTAACCTTGGTCTCCGCGTAGATGGTGGGCAGCAGGTCGGGCAGCAGGTCGCGCACGAGCGAGGGCTTGTTGTGCGCGGCGGAGTTGAACGCGACGAGCGCCACGCGCCGCACGCCCAGCTCCGCGTCGCCCAGCGGCAGCAGCAGCTCCGCCATGCACGCGCGCAGCAGCGGGTCGATCGCAGCCGGCTGGCACGCGACACAAACATGTTATACATTTTATTTTAGGATCATAAACCTATTATTGTCCCACTGCTGAGCACCGGTCTCCTCTCAGAATGAGAAGGATTAGGCCATAGTCCACCGCGCTAGCCACAGTGCATATTGTTGACTTCACATACCTTTGACATTTTTTTTATAAATCTCTCAGGTGTGCAGTTTCCTCACCTTTTTTTCTAATACACCCATAACTTTGAAAAAACAGAGGTGCGTTGCCTGGGATTTGAACCTCGGACCCCTCTATCGAGACGCCGAGTGTCTTAACCATTACGCTATCACATTATTTTAAACATATAATAAATAAAAGCAGAAAAGTTAGCCTTCATATACTGTCATCGCTATCGCATTTAGTTGGAATATCACCTCCTCTAAATTTGTGAAATTAAATACATTCAAGTGATTTTAAGACATAAAACCCGTTTTTTGCTTTTTGTGTTAATTTAAAACAATAACTTTTGTATATACGTAAATACAGTAACACATGTAGATTATTTTTTCCTATAATTAGGAAATCTGTAGAAGAAATTAAGCAAAAATTACCTGATCAGATATGGTAAATTTGACCGCTGTCACGGCGGTGGTTCTGGTCAGCGGTTCTGGTGACTTGAGGAACTCTTTCAAATGTGGCAGTAAATCTTGGGGCTCCAGTAAGCACAACTTTCCTAAACATTCGGCCACCTGAAATCCAAGGCTTTCATATAACAAAATACATGGAAAAACAATAAAGACATCATACATATACACATACTTTTACATTTTTACCTAAATATGAAAAAACAAAACATAAATCAATATACTAAGTGATATGAAATTATTGCATTTGTAAGAAAATATTATCAAAATACGTACAACGTTACGAGATCCTTCCTCCGAGCACTGGCAGTGTTTAGACAACTGAACCCAAATTTCGGGTATAAAAGGCCTCAATGCTTCCACGCCTTCAGGAGAACACGATTCGCATGAGATTATCTGTAAAAAAACATAGGTGATCAAATTGCAAACAAAAATTAATAAGAAACATAACATACATATCCGAAGAGTTCAGATCAGCATAGCAGGTCAATATCAAGGGGTTGAATGATTTTAATAATTCTGATTCTATTAACCTCTCTGAGCGAATGCAGCAGCAGATACTGCCGTTTGGGCTGCGCCTCGATCTCGCGCAGGATGAAGGGCAGGAACTCGGGCAGGTTTCCCACCGCCACCGAGCCCAGCGCGTAGCTCGCGGCCGACTTCACCTCCTCCGACGACGGCGTGAACGAGTTCAATAGCACCTCCTTCAGGTTCGGGATTGAGCTTAGGTCTCTGTGGACAGATTGGAATAATTGCTAATTGCTAATATTATTAGGAAGCAATTTAATCCCAAGCACCTTATGTTGGGAAATATACGTTCAAATTTTATAGTGACAGGCTAAGGGTATTTTGATTGTTACGATACATGCACACAACACAAATTTATAACTTCAAAGAGCCAGACTGAAATAAAACATCTAAAAACAAAATTTATATTTTAGTTTAGCTTGAATTTACGTCTAATCCCTGTGCATTACAACCATCTTGATAATATTGATAATAGTTATTGTTGTCCAAAAAATATATAACAATGACATCAATCAGTCACTACAAAATACGTGCAATTCCATTACTTCCGTCACATAAATTCTAAACTCAAATGATGTAGATCAAACTCACAGATGCCGGCCGATCTCGGCGAGCGCGAGCAGCGCGAACATGTGGTGCGAGTCGGAGGGCGGGTGCGCGGCGTCGCGCAGGAAGCCGCGCACCACGTCCAGCGCCTCCGCGCCGCCGCTCGCCACCACCGCCGCCACGCACTTGGCCAGCGAGTGGTACGCCTGTACGCGGAACCAACCATACATCAATCATATAATGTGTATATTTAAGTACACTACTCTAAGTTCTATCTCAAATACAATGCAATAGAACCTAAAATAAAATATATGTTACATATATAAAAACAATATATTCTACAACACTAGTAAATGATGTACACCGCCAGGCTCGTTAAATCTTCGCAAAAATAATAGAATTAGTGCGGATTTTTCCTTGCAATCAAACGCTGAGGATAATGATTAGTTGCATATTATTTTATATTAAGTTAGAGATTAAATTATTGTTACAAATCGTCTCTTTATAACAAAAGAACAGTTTTTAAAATTAAAAATTGACGTATAATAGATTTCAAGAACTTTTTAAGAATAACTACTTGAAAAAAAGATGAATATATGTGAATTTGATTGAAAGTATGGTGATAATATATAAAGTGAACTATGCAAGACTACACCAAAACCTAATGAATGAGCAGTAAACGATAACTGCCTGATGTGCTTACGAGCGCGCCGTCCAAGGCACGGTCAGCACATGGTACCTGCTTGATATGGTGCGCGGAGGCCTGCGGCGCAGCGGCGTGGTCGGGCGCGCGGTGCACGGGCGCCACGAGCAGCGCCAGCAGCTCCCGCCGCGAGCAGCCCGCCACCTCCGCGCCCACCAGCGCCGACAGCACGCCCACCATCGCCTTCAAAGCGCCACCTAGATAACACAACGATTACTACTTTTGTACTAACACATAAAAACGCAATTTTGCATGGACAAAATTGTAGACGTAATGTTCAATGTCGCAACACTTCCGGGGCAGACACAAATATAATCGGAAAAATAATTATGTACCATTTCTTATTATTTTTTGGAATTTGATCTTTATAAATGACACTATCTGATGGCGTAATAATAATTTGTGTATTCTATTTCGTATTCTGTCAAATAGGCAAATGGTTGTTTGTTTTACAAACGTAATTCACTGACTACTTTGATTATTATTTGCTATAGCTCATATACATTCGGTATAGAATTAACACCCAGATAAATTATTCACCTGATAAAATCAGTATGAACAACATTACTTTTAAGTAATGTTGTTCATACCCATAATATCATTGTTGTTCATACTCATAATATCATTTGCATCTACTTGCCTTCATATCAAGTACTTCAGCTCTTATTAGTTAAATAATACAGTATACTGTCAGGCAAAGCTGACCTTGCAGCAGCGGCGAGTTGGCGAGCGCGAGGATGTTGGGCGTGAGCGCGTGCGTGGCCTCCGGCGTGAGCGCGGCGGGGCAGCGCAGGCAGGCGCGCCGCACCAGCGACAGCGCCGTCTGCGCGCAGTGCAGGTCCGCCTCGCTCACCAGCGTCGGCACCTCGATCAGCACCTGCACACGCCACGACACTGTTATACGTCATGGTACCGCGACTACCAGTTCTAGCAGAGGCATTCGTAACATTTTCATCATAAGGGATGACCCAATACAATTTTTTGGCTTACCACCATGTGCATAGCAGTATAGTGTTATTAAGTACATCCATTAAAAAGATAACAATAATGTAACATTATTAATGTTACAAATAAAAATCATTTAATACTTTGCAGACTACTTCCAGTACTGCAGCGACGATTGAAAACATATGTAGTGTTTTAAGAGATAAATTATACTTTTTCATGATAATTATTAACACATTTCCGATATGAATACATGCCATGAACTTTTAACATTCACTTTAAAAATATAAAAGCCTTACCTTACTTAATAGCTCTATACTAATTGCATGACTGTAGTTTTCAACAAGAGTATCCAGTAGCACCAGTGTGGACAGCTTTAGGGCCCTCTGATTCTTCCTCAAAAATGACCCTAATATAGGCACAGCATCACTCTACAACAATTATAATCTAATTATTTAAAACCATACATACTGCTTTAAAAATGTGAATAACTTATGGAAATCTATCTGTCTTACCAAAATAGGTCTCAAATCAATACGAAGCGGTGATGATGCAATCTTTGTTAAAGCTTTAACAGTCGTTAAACGGTTATTTCGTTGCGAAGCCTCTCTAAGAATATTGGTAGACATACAGGTAGCTCATTCTGAAAAAAAAATAATTATTAACAAGCTAACATTGAGACAAGCGTTTCAAACTGTTGTTTATAGTGCCTCAATATAACAAGGTTTCTGCTTTTAGCAAAATATTTAAAGAGAAATTTCGGGTTGTATGTTACAAAATATAGCATCCTTTAGTAATAATAACAATATGAGGCAATCATCTTAATTCCGAGGAGTGACAAAGGCTTCAGGTAAAATCCCTGCTCAATAAGGAGTTGGTTACAGGTGTCCATGGCTGGCGGTAATTATCATTAACCATCAGGTGGACTGAAAAATTATTCTCTTACAATATTATAAAAAACTTAATGTACTCACCTGTAAATAATCACCAAAATGGCAAAGCAATTGACCGCATGCCGCGATGGCTCTTTCCTTCACCTCCTGGTCCATGTCGGTGGCCCGCAAGCGCACCAGCATGCACTCGTACATCATGGGAATGAATTTCTTCAACTCTTCTGGCGGTGGCTCTACGTGTATTTCTTCGCCTTCTATGTTTTGGATATGATCTAAAATATATTACAATATTGTTTGAACATGGCAATAAAATACATAAATACGTTAGGATTTTGTGTTAACAGTTCAACTTGTAAATTTGTACTCAAAAAAGGGAACGTAAATTGTTCTCAATCTCGCTTTAATAAGAGCGTAAAAAATGTGTGTGTTTTCCACCAACAGGGTGAAATAGCTAAATTATATATTTTGATTCAGCAACTGAATATATTGAATGAATGATGAACCCATCCTATTAGTGGACACATCCTAAGCTAAACACAGAGCACCCGTATGACCAGCGTGACCCGCTCGCGCACCAGCTCGACAATCCTTTAATTATAGCTACTGCGTCCGAGCGGCATCCCTTTATCGACATCGAGTTGTGCGGCATTGTCAATTCCTTTGACGTCTTCTTTTGTGACTCGGTCGCACATTCGTAATGGCCGCTATAGATGATTTGACACATTCTAGAACTAAGCGCAGAGCACCCATATGACCGGTGTGACATACCGAGCGGTCATGATCTTGACGAGGTGTTGCAGCACGCGCAGCGCCTCCGCGGTGACCTTGTAGAAGGGGTCGCGCACGGCGGCCAGCGTGGCGGGCAGCAGCTGCGCCGCGTGCGCGCGCACGCCCGCCTGGCCGCGCACCAGGCACGACATGAACACCAGCGTCTCGATCTTCATCGACGACGCCGTGCCCTTGTCGCTGCAACCAACATTACACTTTACTGAAATTGACCTTTATTCAATTGTTTTGGAACTCTTATTGGACTAACATGTACTGGCCTCATAAAATAATAAACATTCCATGAGACAAAAACATTTATGATAGCATATCAAATAGCATTATAGAAGAGCGAAAGAAATAACCTCCACACATTTTCAGGAAGAAACGAAATCTGTAATATGCGCTAATATGTGCTCTGCAGCCTCATTACGAAACAGCATCACTCTCTACAGTATGTACTCTCTGCAACTACATTAATGAATACTGTACAGTAACATCCAGCCAATAACAGTAACAGCCAGCTAAAACTATCTGCTACGGCCACTGATATACACAATCAAATGCAAAAATTATAGTAACCTAAACTTCTTTAAGTGTCTATATTCAAACAGTGCAATTTTATCTCACAAAGAATGAACAGTCATCTAAACGTGATATGAACTGTACATACGTAAGTGCGGGCGTGAGAGCAGCGATGACCCTGGCGGCGTGGTCGGTGAGGCAGCCAGGCGCGGCGGCCAGCAGCTCGCGCACAGCGCCAGAGCACACGCGCGAGCACGCACACTGCGTCCACGAATCACACGCAAGGCACCGCGTACGATGCCACCCACCTGTGACACGATATCTCACACATTCGACTCCATAAACACATATAAAATTATCAATAATATTAAAAAATAATAGTGAACCTAAAATAAGAATTCTGACTTCTATTTTATAAGCATTTATCAGTAAACACAAAATGATTCGGTATTTTCGATAAAACCATCTGAGCATTATGAGTCCACAGTCAAACACGTCGTAAATGCCTGTTCGTTCATATTATGTCGTTATGTGAACTTAATCACAAATTATAGAAACGCCCTTTGTAAGATTTTTCTAACTTATTAGTTATACTACCATACTATTACCACTACTACTATATACATAGTTATATTACCATTAGTTATATGGATCGTCCAATAGCGATAACAACCAAATACCTAAAGGAGTTCGAAATATTTCTATACAGTCGGAAGCTTCCATAATTCACTACAGTAGCCAGGAAACAAAATAAATAATTTTACGTCTAAATAGGATATGAAACTACGTACCCGCTGCAGCAAGAGCGCCTGGGGCGAGTTTTCAGCGGGCGCGAGCGTCAACTGCAGCGCGGGCGGGGGGCGCGTGGCGCGCAGCAGCGCCGTGTACGCGCTCAGGATGTCGCACTTCACGTTCTCCTCGCGCTCTGCACAACAATCATATTATATTGTATTATACACCTCTTGAAGCTTCATTATTACTTCATTTAATGTTTACATTTGCAAATAAAATGTCTGTTGAGTCTAGGTTAAGAGACCTGAAACACTATTCCATAGCTTTTAACATAATCCATAAATTTTAATTTACCACAAATATTTTAAATGGTGATGGAAATATATGAGTCAACAGTCGCTCGAAATAAAAAGTTATTATTATTATTAAATATATTGTAAGAAAATTCTCCATAATGTTGTGGAATGTAAATAATATAAGTACCTTTGAATCTTGCAATCAAGGCCGGTGATACAGTCTGATACAACTCAGGCAGGAGCTCATGACGTGTTGATATAACAGACTCAAGGCACTTGCTGCAGCGCGTCTGACCTATTAAACAATCATCAAAAAAAGTTAATCACAGATTATCTTACCTATGTTGCCGATTCCAACTTGCTCGAATATTAATAGAAACCTAATACAAAATTAATATATGCATATATCACCTTCCAAGACATGTCGTCATCATCAGAATACTCCTCAGAGTCAGATTCGGGGTCAGCTTCGGGTTCAATGGACTCATCTTCCATTTCTTCATCCTCCCCGCCGCCCATTTTTCTTCATCTTCATAATTATAATTGGGATCATATGTTATCATTTTCAGGCAGAGATCGATTATCTGGTGGACAGAATATTGCATCATTTCAAAGTTCACATTTACTATTTAGTAAATATTGTCAGATTAGTAAGTAACTGTATTTAAATCAAACTGTATTAAAATAAATAACTCAGTCTGGAAAATATAAAAAATATTTATAGGTACTAAAAATATAATATTATCAAAAATTCTCTACTATATAGTACTATATTTTATTCCAAAACACATAATAAACACATGAATTAATTATATATTTGAAGATGGTTCAATAACTTACTGTAGGAATATGAGGTTGCACCTCTTTGGGGCACTTAAGTACGAAAGCTTCGAGTGCCTGCAAGCAGTGTTCACGAAGTTCTTCATCGGGGTCAGTCGAGTGCTCAAGCACCTTCGGAGCCACTCTCCACAATTGCTCCCCAAATCTATGTCCAGCTTGGCGGCTAAGAGCATATGATGGTCATAATTTTTTTCTATATGTAACATGGGTAAACCTATGCAAAGTGTAGCACATAACAAAACAATATTGTAAGGAACAATTCTATGTTAGTGAATGGATATAGATAAAATGCTTTTATTACTACATTGGGGGAAGCAGACAGCATGGTCTGTATGTTGTGTAAATTAGAATATATTGCCTATAAGCTTTTACAAACAAATTTTAGTACTCAGCATTAAAGATTAATAATTTTGAACTCCAGAATTTGACCATGCTTTTTAATACATTTTGTAACTAAATTTCTTACCATACTGAAGCAATACACTGAATATGTGTACGGCTGACACTCGATGATGTAGATGAACTCAATCCCTCCAACAAGTGGTCAATGAGTTTGTTGTAAAGAGCTGCATTACAAGACATTACAAGATGTGACAATGCAACTATAGTGCGCTTGCGTACAGCCTGAAAATAAATCATATATTACACAATAATGCTAGAAACGCAATCCTCAATAAGCTGCAATAAGTACAATTTGCAGGAGAGTGATAAGAACTTTAAATATTTACAAAAATTTAAATTTATTCATATAAAATTATGTTATTTTTCATATACATAAAAATTGTAAGTATGTTGAAATCATTTCAATGGAACAATTAGGCAAGTTTATTCTATTTATTTTTTTATGTTTTTACTTTCAATCACTTTCCTGTTATGTTTATGCAAAATTTCTAAGTAAGTTTTGACTTTGAAGCATGGACGTAAAGGGAAAATCAAAGTTATTCAATTGTTAGAGACACTAATTGTTTCATTACTAATCTAATTTCAAAACCTAGAAATGACTGAACCAACCACTTCTGAAATTCTATAAAACATTTGTTCAAAATTAAAGGTTTCTATATCCATCAGATAATTTAAGTATAACAGGTGAGTAACAAACCTGACGTGGAGAGGCCAGTTGGGGTAACAGGGAACTCAGTAGCATTGGATGGAAAGCAATAAGGAGCCCCCCAAATCTGCTTAGTAAGTCAGCTAAGATGTCCAGAGCTTCCAACTGGACAGACACATCTTCTTGCTAAAAACACAACAATTTACTTAAGTAATGTGCATTTTATTTTGGGACACTAAAAATATATGAATGATCTTAAAATTTACGACCTGTGACACATTGATAATTGATAAAAACAATCACTATTATATACACTATTAGCTATTTTCTTGACTCAATATATATAGAATAAAAATCCAATAAGTATGTGCATGAGTATTCCAATTCCACAATAAAATAAAAGCATTGAATGTAAACAAGTACTTAATACACCTACCCACTCCTAGAACAAAATATATAACCATATTTCAAATTCCAAACTATAAAAAAAACACACAAACCTTCTCAATAGCAACACTCAGTCTTCCTGTTATTTTTTTACACACATTCGCTGCCAGCGTGTTAGAGCCTAATGGTAGTTCTGATATGACAGTCTTCAGACCAATGCTACTGATATCTCTCAACTGTTCTGTGTCAGAGAGCATGTTGGCACATAGGGTCTCTACAATACCCTCTACTTGGTACTCCTTGACTTTATTCACGAGTGGACCGAGACTGTGAACATATAAAAATAAGAATACAATTAATAATAAATATTAATAAATAGAATATGAAATAATGCCGAAAATTACAATTAATTTAATAGTATAATCTTTGCTATATAAAATCCCATTTCTAGTCTCAATACTACAATAGCTTGCAGCATATAAAACATAGAAACAACGTCCTATGTCTTAAAAATCAATTGCCAAATAAGGTTAATTTCCTAAATTTGTTGAATCACTCCTACAAAATGAAGTGTTATTTTTTAAATACTTATTACTGGACATACCATTTTACTGCCAAATTTTGGACTTCCCCGTTTTTATCTTCGAGAAGTCGAAGCAACATCTTTACCACCTTCCTTTCAGAGTCGTCATCCAGCTTTATACTATCCTTTTGAAGTTCAGTCATCAAATCATTTGTAGCCATGAACCTGAAGTCTTTGTCATTGGATGTCATCTAAAAGATGTAATAAATACAATACAGAATCATCATTTAGTTAGTTTGTAGCACTGTAAGATTCAGAATTTGTTTTTACACGAGCCGGTTACCTTCTCAAGGAGATTGGCAATTTGATAAGATACACTAGCCATTTTGATTGGTTTCAAACTTTATAATACTAATAAAACCCCTAACGGGACACAAACATGTGAATGTCTATTTCTTACAGACCAAACAGAAGAAATTATTCATTTGATACTTTATAAAACAACCTATGGTTCACAGAAATAATCGAAAAATAATGCTCTGAAATCTGACTGCTCCATTCTCAACTACACCACAGATAATAGCAAATAATTATTTTAAGGCATACAGCTTACAAATGAAATCACGCATGTAAAATAAGGTAGTAAGCACATTATGGACGCTCAACTTTAATTTTTCTTTGCATTATTCTATTATCGAAAGTTACAATGGTTAAATATTCAATACTTATGTAAGTATTGTTACAAACATCTACAGGGGAACTTATAGACATATGGAGGCCCTCTCAGGACAAGAAGCCCGGGGCGCACTACCCCTGGGGCGGGGGTGTAATATCAGCTGTGTAACAGGATATATGTAACAGGAGGAATATTAAAAAAAGATGTAAGCTAACGTCAACGTCAACGTCAAACGTCAGAACTTCTATCTTTCAAAAGTTCATGCTTGTATATTTTTTTGAGTTAAGAGGTTAGAACACAAATTATTTAATACAAAACTAGAACTTAGGCATCGAATTAAAATAATGAACATAATTATTAAATAATTAACTAAAGTATAAAGCTATAAAATGGATTTATTCATCGTTAACAGGTACGTATTAAGAATTAAAGACTATAGAAACATACTTTTTACAGGGTTGTGTAAAGATTATCAATTTATTTTATTCATACTTCTAGATACAAGGGACCAGAAGACGATACTGATTTAATTAACCAGGAAACAATTCATTTGCAAAAATTGAAACAAAAAATAGAGGAAAGGAAAAAAGCTTACAAAGCTCCTAAAACTTCAGATGTTATTACTTTAAAACCAGATCAGACTCCAAAACCACTAAAAAATAAAGATGACACTACTAATATTGAACCAATGGAATTGGAGGAGACTAATACTGAAAAAATTGATAATAATGTAGACCAAACTCCAACTTCGCTGAAACAGAAACCATCACTGGAGTTTAAAGTTTTAGGGTGCAAGGATTTTGATAAGAAAACTAAGGTAAGGCTAAGTTTAATAAGCTAACGCTTTTCAATATTCTTAAACATTTATTTTATATTATAAGTATATTTAATAAAAAAAAAACATATATATATATATTTTTTGTGATGTATCAATATTTGGGTTAATTACACTTTCATATAACAATTTCATCAACCATTCCTTTGGATATGGAATCCTAAAAAGGCATTTATGTGGAGATTTTTTTTCAATATTTCCTACTAAAAACAATATTAAAATTTCTTATGTATTTATGAAGCTTTTATAACTAACCTCTTTTCAGGTGGAAAGAGTCTTGCCCTATTGGCTATCTCATCCATTCAGCGTTTCCAAGAATCTTCAGACCTTAACATGTAAAGTGGAGGAGCAAACCTGGCTAAGCAGCATCCTTAAAACGACTTTAGCAAGCGAGAATGTGACACATCTGTTTCCTGTTCAAGAGCAAGTCATTCCATTCATTCTCAAAGAACACCAGTTTTCAAACTCATTCTGGCCGAATGATGTCTGTGTGTCAGCTCCCACGGGCAGTGGCAAAACATTGTCTTTTGTTTTACCCATAATTCAGGTAACTTATGCTTTTAAAACATATCTTTGTATATCTATAGAAAAACATAACATACCAGACAACTCTTCTTTTCCAGGATCACATGACTAGCTTTCATTAATCCTGTATTTTTATTTTCTACCAAATCAATTATTTACAATGGTTATTTAGGATATGCAAGCTATTGTAAATAAGCAAATTTGAAGATATTTCATAGGTGTGAAAAATTCTACTAATAAAAAAAATTTTTTTAAAGGTTCTGATGAAAGAAATTGGACATCATATTCGGGCATTAATTGTTTTACCTGTGCAAGAACTAGCAATGCAGGTTGCAAAAGTGTTTAAAAAATATTGCACAAACACTGGTTTAAAAGTTGCCCTGCTGAGTGGCTCAACGCCTCTTCATAAAGAACAGCAACAGATAATGCGGTACAGTAAGTACATTGTACAATTTCATTGTATGGGGTCTAGCTAATAGTATATATAAATCTATAATATAGTGAGTCGTGTAAATAGCTTCGGAGTATCATTTCCAACAACACCACTACACATCCTATAACACAATTAAATTCCATACTGTGTCTTGTTTAAGAGTGAATCATTTTAAAACTATAGTTATTTTGTTAGTTAGTTATTTTATATTTTTGCATTGCCTTTTCTAAAACTACGGTGAACTTTTGATATGTAAATAAAATATTTTTATTGTTCTAGCTGAGACAATGGGATGGATCAGTGAAATGGACATAATAGTTTGCACAGCAGGAAGACTCGTTGAACATTTACAAAATACTGAGGGGTTCTCATTAAAATACTTGAAATTCCTTGTGATTGATGAAGCTGATAGGATTATGGACAACATTCAGAATGACTGGCTTTATCATCTAGATAAACATATAAAGCAGGACAATCAGTCAGCCACAAACAAAATACCACATTTAAATTGGAATAATATCACCAGCCAAAAGCCGCCACCACACAAATTGTTATTCTCTGCAACACTGTCCCTGACCCAGAACTATTAGAACAATGGGGATTATTTCAGCCAAAACTTTTCTCTGTTGCTCCAATAAATGATTTAACAAATGATAAGTATATAAAAAAATATGCCACACCTGATGAATTGCAAGAAAACATTTGTGTCTGCAATGAAGCTGAAGAGAAACCACTTATTCTCTTCCATTTATTAGCTGAAAAGCTATGGAATAAAGTGCTGTGCTTCACTAATTCAGCACAGTCAGCACATAGATTAACAGTTCTACTAAATACTTGGAGCAAAGGGAGTCTTAAAGTGGCAGAATTGTCTGCAGCACTTGAGAGATCCAAAAGAGAAGTGGTGTTGAAAAAATTTAAAGAATCTGAAATAAATGTGTAAGTATTGTAATGGTTATATTCTTAAATTTATTGGCTGAAACTTTTTTATATATCGCCTTTGAGCAACCATAGTTTTTTGAAATTTGTAATCATGTATAATGAAGAGTTTTATCTATTTATAAAATTCAAGGGACAAATCTGGTCACAGCTAAATTAAGTAAATTGTAGATGTCTGATATTGACAACAGATGCATTACTATATCTGAGGGATAAGTTAGAAGGCTTTTTGTCCTTTACCTACTAACCCCACTACTGTAATGAAAACCCAGTAGTTCTAAATGTAATGTTATGTTATAAGTATGAAATAATTGTGCCTTGAAAACTGAACGACAGAAGATTCTATATTTAATTCTACTTTTTTCAGAATTATAAGTACTGATGCATTAGCCAGAGGGATAGATATACCAAACTGTAACTATGTTGTGTCATATGATCCGCCTAGGAATATCAAAACATATATACACAGAGTTGGGCGCACTGGAAGAGCAGGACATATAGGACATGCTGTAACAATTCTGATGCAGAATCAAGTACAAATGTTCAAGGTTATAATAGTTTGTAGATTACAAAATACGCTTTAAAAAATATATAATTAATTATATGCAAGTGGTTGAAGGTACCAAATTTTTAATCTCTTAATATATTTTTATTTGCAGGAAATTATGCAGTCTGGAGAAAAATCTGATTTACCTTTACTGGAAATTCCTACAGATTTACTTAATCGCTTATCAAATGATTATAGATATGCTATAAAGGAAACGAAGGATGTAATACATACAGAATTAAATGATAAAGTTAAAAAATCGATTGTGCTAAAAAGAGGATCAAAAAGTAAACCCCCCAAAAGAAAACGCACAAAATCAAAATAGGCAATATGTTTTAATCAAAAATATATGTCCTTGAGACCATTAACAAAATATTTTTCTTTGCTTTACAACCTTAGACCATAACTTCCCATATTATAGAACATGAAAAGCTGCCATTTTTAATTTACAAATATATAACCAAGTTCAAGCTAATTATTTTTTTTAAATATGTCAATTTATTGGCAATATATTTTTTGAGACTCGAAAAAGTTATACATACTCTATGTTGAAAATAGTTGAAATATCGGCTTTAGGCGCAGTACCTAATCTGTAGTTACAGAAAAACATGGTCGTACAACAAAGTGCTTTTATAATGTGTCCAAGTCCAAACCTAGAGCTCTGAACACGTTTTTTATGCATGTCGAGTACTTTTATAGAGTGTAAATCATCTGCTCGTGTTTATTCGATATTCGTCACGATACTTGTTCGTTCTCCGTAGGGTATAACTATTTTTCAGCACGAATGAAATGACTATGCGCCTGAACTCGTGCTGAACTTGTATCTAAGGCTGCCCTTAATAGCATTGTACAATAAGATTGAAAGGTGCTCTGACTTCAAACGAGCAATTATATTGCACAATAATACGAACTGCACAATGTTTTCGCGTTCAGTCGGAGATTAGAATCAAGGCCGTTTTTAAGGGAGGGCAACCGGGGCGGCAGCCCCAGGACCTCCACAAAGGAGGGCCCCCCACAATAGAGACGTCGGATTTGTTTTTAAATCCGACTAGTAAACACTAGTAAAAAAAATATCTTTTCCTTTGATATTTTTTTTCGCTGTTTTACCTTTATCTACAGTACTTTGTACAATCATGAATACTAGAAGAATCTACCTGCGTTTCACAATAAAATATTTATTGAAAAACTCAACTGAAAAAATTGTTAATTTTATTTGGAAAATAATTTGGGGCCAGGGGGCCTCCACTCCATTGTTTCCCCAAGGCCTCTAGACCTCTAAATCCGGCCCTGTTGGGAATAGTTCTCTCCATAACGAAACGTCTTGTGAAGAGGCGGTAGATGTATTGACATTCAAAAGTGCTTGGTTCTTTAACCAACTTTTAATAAAAAAATGATTTGATTTGAGTAAAAATATTGCGCAAAAGTGAACACGATGCAATAAAAATATGGTGCAAAAAATTAAACTAGCTCAAACATTCGTTCAATTCTTGTGCAACTTTCAATATTAACCCTAAACAGTCAATATCATTGAACAACTCGCAATATTGCACAATAGAATTGACCGCTTAGGCGGCCTCTTATGAAGCATAACCAATTGTTTTATAATCGGCACTATAATATTGATTACATTTGTCTTACAAACATAATATATTATTGTCTGTGGCCAATTAACGACACTACGACAGCAAAATTTGAAATACCGGACTGTGTCAGCGACCGGCCTTAAGTTTAAAAAATATATACCTACATTGCAAGCAAAAATAGTGAAGATATTTACATTATAAGGATTCCCTTTAATAATCGTTATTATTTATGATTTAAAATTATTTAAACTACGTGTTCAAGATGTCAATAAAACAAACACGGTTAAAAAAGTTAAGTATTGCAAGGCCCGAAAGTGATATTCAAGTGCCGTTTAGTTACCCATTTGTTATATTATTTGAGGATAACAAAAATATCCGCATTGTGAACGTATTGGATAAAGATGCCTGTCTCAAGAACACTTACACCTTAGAAAAGGATGTAAAAAGTTATATTTTACATGATCAAATGTTATGGCTTGCTTTCGACTCTTCAGAACTTATAGTTATTGATGTCATCAAGGGATTGCAGCTAAAATTAATAATAAATAACTATGCTAATTACAAAATTATCCGGTTTGTTACGGATGACAAGAACTTGTCCTTAATTAGTGAAAGTGGAGAACGACTGGCTGCGCCATTTAGTAGCGAAAAATTAATCTCCAAATTCGACACGGGTGTAACTGAAGAAGTTGTCTCTTTGGAAAAGTCTTTTAAATCCTTCAAGAATTTGAGTAAAGAAAATACTATTTTCTCTAACGGATTGTACATGTACCCCAAAGATTCCAATATTGGTGTCAAATGCCCCATAACTGGTGTTACAGATTTTATGTCTAGTGAAAATGATGTAGAATACATTGTTCCATGGGGTGACACAACAGTTTTGGGCAATAAAACCCAATTGTGGATTTTAAATATCAAGGAATATGATGTCATATATGAGTTTGAAAATGTTGGATCTCATTACTATCCATTGGAAACAAATAACAATGTTTTCTATTACTTGCTATGGGATAATGAAGAGGTAAATACTGCTCTACAAATATTATTTTATTTTTTGGTTAGGCTTATTTTGTTGATGCCTATATTGAAAATACCTCAGTTACTCCATGCAAAAAAAAATAGATGTTTTGAAACATGTATATTTAAAAAAAAATCTACCTATAAGTGTATAAGATTTCAAATTTCCAACTATAGTTTGGAAATTATGCTTAACATATTATGTGTATTTTTGCTTGAATATTATTTTTTTTGTCTCATGCATATTTTTGTTCAATTGTATATTGATTGTATATTGTATATTGATTTGCAGGTGCATATATGCTGTGCTGTATCATCACATTGTCAGGATCAGCAAAATTTCGATAGTACTATTGCTTCTACGGCACCATTATCTACACAAGAGTCACTGAAGTTGCAGTTGAAGTCAATGGTTGAAGAAGCCATTCATGCTGTGAAGCCCCAGGTTGAACAATTTCAAACACTTTTTGACAGTATAACTGATTATACTTTCTTGATCAATATGGCAACTAAACTCTGTAAGCATAATTTAACATATAAATCTCTTTTGTATCAACTCCAAAAAAAAGTATTTAGTACTGATGATAATAGTCTCATGAAATTATTTTCAGATGTAATGATAAAAATTGATCTATTAGAATATATATTTTTCAGGGGGAATAATTTTTATAAAACCATAAATCTATTTGACATAAATTTTATAGAACTTTGTGTAACTTTTATATCAAAAAGTGATTTAGATTTGGCATCTATTTGTTGGTTAAAATACTCTGAAATGAAACTAACTATCACACCAGATGATATTGTAAATGTTCTAAATGCCATACCTGTAAATATTAAAATGGGAGGCCTAATTATTTGGTTACGTAATTTTATTCCTCCACTTTTAGATATAAACCCATTTTATATAGATTTATTTGTGAAGTGGACAACCGATAGAGTATTATTATTAGAACAATCAAGTTATTGGCCTAAAATTGGTTTGAAATTTATTGAAGATGTCGCTGGTGTATTGGAAAAGTCATTAAAAACCATATCATTAAGACCTATTTCAATTGATGATTTAGATGTTCTTAAAGATCATATTAATTATGTGATGGAACTAAGAGAAAAACACAGAATTAATATGCTACTGAGTGAACTAAGTTCTCAAAGTCCAACAGAAGTTGCACTCATCATGTTGCGTCGTTGTTATACTGAAGATCTTGAGAGATTTTTACAAGAAAGTTTGCCTTATTATGCAGCTCGATATCAAATTGAATTGGATGACACCCTCCGCTCATTTATAGAAAGTGAAGCTGCTAGTAGCGGAGGATCTGTAGATGGTCACAGATTACAAATATTGCTAAATGCCTTCCGCACACCCAATAATAAGCTTGAATGCCTTCTTCAAGTTTTGAAAGTATTAGAAGTTCCGTGGAATGACACTGTACTTAAAATTGCCACTGATGCTGCAGCATCTGCTAATACCGACTTTACAGTAACAGATAGTGATCGTGCTATTGCTCAAGAAATTAATATGGAATTAAACTATGCCAAAATTAAAGTGATTTTAAAGAAATACAATTTTCCAATAACTTTTACTAATTATATTACGGTCATTCATAAGATAATTAACACTCCAACTGTTGATCTACATGATCTAAAGGTAATTACAACTGTAGTTTCTGCTTATTCTGATTATGCTCACCTTTTGTACATTGACAAGTGCCTGAGAGATTGTGATACTAGTGTTGCATTAGACTACTTCAAAAATTTACCATATAGTAATAGAAAAGTACTGTTACTGGCAGTAGTAAACAAATACGAGCAAATAATTAATAGGAAAAGGAAGGACCCTACTACAGAAAGAAACTATTTAGATTTGTTAAAAGGCATTAAATGTCTAGATAACAGAACGATAATAGAGATTGAAAATTTGTATCATTTAAAAAATTCATATGATATAACATTCAGCTTAAATAACATATGTAAGGAAAAAGTTCGTAATGATGAAGCTAACAATTGGGAACGCAAAGTTGGAACTACAGCCTCTTCTGGGCGAGGACGATGTGTAAATAAATTGTTGCGTAAAAGTTTATCTCGCGATTCAAATCTATTAACGTTATTGCGTAAAATATCGACTAGCCCTGAAGTACGTGATTTTGTTGAACGTTTTGTAGTATCAAATCAAGATAATTTTTCAATCTTATTACAATTTAAAGATGGCGGTAACTCCTCTATTTTACTAGAAGCTTGTAAAGTTTTGTCGCAATTAATATTCAGTTGCGTTGAAGAATATCTACATTACTTGATCGACCGTTTAGCCATCTTAAATTACTTCGTCAATTCAAATATAACAATGACGAATTTATCCGTGATATGGAAATTTCACTACATGTTCCTACCTATGTCATCAGTACCTGCATTAAACGATTTGATTGATTTTTACATAAAAACTGAAAGTATTGATTTATTTAACATTTCCAATAAAAGCGATTTTATTCCGATTCGCATTGTAGGTAATGTAATGTCACGAAGTATTAAAAATAATGCGAATTTATCGGATGATTTTTTCAAGACGAGAAGCAAAATATGCAGAAAGCTTTTAACTAAAGTTGTTGCTGCACAAGATCTTGATCACATACTTTTTACCAATGTACTTTTAACGCTATGCGATGGTGAAGAAACAAATGACAATTCCTGGATTTTGGATATATTACGAGGGCAATCAGATTCATTAAATCCAGTAGTTATGCATTATCTTTCATCACCATTAATTCGACGTACTTTTGATTTATACAGCCTCATTCCAGGAAGTAACATGTCTTACCCACCACAATACGTTCTCAAAAATAAATTTAACATTAACCTAGCTGACATAGCATTACCAGAGAACACAGAAGAAACTTGGGATGTCAAAATTTTATTATTTTACATTTTAAGACACTTCCCAAATACTTCATTTGAACGACTCTCAGATCTTTGCCATACATTAAATGTATCGCTAAACTATGGATTGTCCTTACTATTGATTTCAATATTAAGTAATTGGGATTTAAAATATAAAATAAATGTAGACAACTTAGGATGTCGACAAATCTTGTTGGAAAACGATGAAAATCAATTATTGTCCACCAGTTTAACCGTATGGGAAAGTATTCAAAATAAAGATTTTATAAAAGACATACTGAGTGACTTTTGGAAGAATGGTGAAGTAACTTTACACGGATGTCTAGTTTCGATAAACCCGTACCATTATGAAGTATATTTGTGCATATATCATTTAATATTTAATTCAACACCGGAGTTACGAAATACTAAGGAATACTTTTTATTAAACTTTTTAAAAGACTATAAAAGAAAAAGCACTCCGAGACAATATGAATTTGAACTATTTTCGGTAAAGGGCATGTTTCCTGAAATAGGGCATTATCGCCTACCATTTCATCTATTTATGAGAGACGATATGTGGTCCAATTTAAAGTCTGAAATAACTCTGGAAACTTATGAATATTGGCTACCTGTTGTTCCATTATTGTCACTTGATAGTGACTTGCAGACTGCAAAAGATATGATATGTAGCAATGCTGTGAAACAAACTATGACTTCTCGAAAACGACAAGACTCCACCGAATTAGATCCAAAAGACCGGGAACCATGGCGTTTAATATCGCGAGAAGAACCCTTATTGCGGACAGCGCATCGATGCGTAAAGCACATTGCAAACATGGAATGGGCTGGTGCATGTTTATTTTACGTACTACAAGGTTGCGCTCGAGGTGCCGATCAAGTCGCTGCAGCCCAGCTATGCTATCAGTTTTCACAACGTTGGGCTTCCGTTCAACCTGGAAATCGTGCCGTTCAACAAATGGCACGTCTACATTCCTCTTTATCGACACGTCATGCTCTTCATAAAATAGATTGGGCTTGTGAAGAATTAATTCGTCTGTCTACGGAACCTGCACAATTGATACAAGCACTGTATCTTCATCCTCAGTTTGTTGATAAAGTAACACGCCATGATGTAAACAGAGCAGCAAACGAAATAGCTGACAAGAATAACGTCAATATAAGTTCGATCAGAATACAAATTCTTGAAAGTATTCTCGATAAGACATCAAAAGAAAACAAACACTCAGTTGGCCTAGAGACGAAAGACTTGATAACTGCGAAATATATCTTAAAAGCAACTTGTCCAAAAATGGGAGCAATTTATCTATCTCGAATAGCTTTTGACGATGATAGTGACTTTAATAAATGTAAAAAGTTAAGAGCCCTACAATGTTTAATGAGCGTGATAGAACCAGAAACTGCTGTGAAAGTTACTAACCGAGAAAGGGAGGCTCTTTGGATTTCACTTTTGGACTTGCTGTTTATCGTTAACCTTGAGAAAATTGATATGCCTTGGATAGTAGCTACATTTTTGCAAGACAAAATTCTAGCCATTAACCAGTTAATTCAAGTCAATAATATTCACGTTGAAGGTTTAAAAGTGGCCGCAAAATTGGCACATATGTATGGTAATGTAAAAGTTATACGGGAGCTTATACCGCGTTTGTTACGTACTGCATTATATGAGGAAATGATTCCATTACTACTTCAACTACTTTATCCGATTGATAATGTTATATGTACAGCTTGGCGCGCAATAATTTTAACCCCATTTCAACGAGCTGACTACCCTATAACAGAACGCCAAAAGGCTAAATGTCTCTCTGCTTTAAATCTATTACCAGTTTGTCCAGTAATAAACGACGACGATTTGATAGAAATTTGGAAAAATTGCGTGAGGTGTAAATGTTATGGTTTAGGTTGTTTAGTACTTCCATATATTACCGCACAAAGAAGACAAACGCTATCGGAACTCCATAAAATAGATAGAAGAAATTTAATAATAAGCTTAAAAAATTTGCAAGCTGATACATATTTGACATCAGGTGCTATGTATGTTATTGAAAATATGAGCCAAAAAAATTATAGATAATTTTTATTACATTTTTCAATTTTTGTTACATTTATAGATACATATTAAGATATTTAAAAATAAATGCTGACACCTGTGTATGTTATACAGTACACAAGTGTCAGCACTCAAGTACCACACTGGTGCAGGTCATGGTTGTCTTTAAAATAATAATAATAATGTTATATTATGTCTGAACATTATGGTCATTAAGACAAGAAAAACCCTTAATTAATTTCATTTTCATTGACATAGTATATATCGTAGTGTATGTTATATTATCTGTGTAAAGTAAGTCATTGTAATGTATTAATTAAATGCTTTGTAAATCTTATTAATTAAAATAATTAATATATAAGAAAATGTTTTTTTATACTATATATTTGAGACCCAACAATTATATTATTAAGGATAAATATAAATATGGGCGTTCACTAAACTTGCCGCGGGTGAACAGCTTTATGTTTCAATATTAAAAATTGTATGAACAGCGTCTAAGGCACACTCGCGTGCGTCGGATTTTTATACGAGTGTTGGGTGCCTGACCGCACTGCCGGTTGCACTCGTCAAAAGTCCACGGTGCGGGTCCCGACCCTCCAGAGTGACCAGTCCTTGTACCTGCGCAAGTTTAGTGCCCGAAAATCTAATGTCTATATAGATAGAAAGAGTGGAAATTTAATAACGAATAAATAAAATTTAATTTCTCACATATGGATTACAAGTATATTCTAAAGAACGAATGTAAGATATTGATGGTGAGGCCATTTCAAATAATGGAGCATATAAACCATGACTACGGGCTAACTGCTCGGGAGTTTCATTTGATTTATTTGGTTTCTTTACAATATATGCTGTATCCTCCCTAAGTAACAATACAAGTAAAGTAGATTTACTGTGGCTTATTGCTGATGCAAGATGTAGAGGGGTCTGATCTGTAAGAAAAAATATTCAATGTAGATATTTCAATTTTATATGATTTTGTGGTTTATTTAATGTCAAATTAATCTACACTAATAAATATATATAAGAGGAAAACTTTGTTTGTTTGTTTGGTTGTAATGAATAGGCTTAAAAACTACTGGACTGATTTTAAAAATTCTGTCACCATTCGAAAGCTTCATTTTTCACGAGTAACATAGTAAATAGATTTTGAGGCGGTACAAAGTTTGCCGGGTCAGCTAGTCTCAAATAAGATAGTATGACTACTTGAAAATTTCCTCATCAAAAATGTCCATTTACCACATCATTCACACTAAACACTGCACTGTCATTTTTTATCTAATTTTGTCATTCTTTAGTCACATTTTAACTTTATAAATACATTTTATTTTAATAACAAATTTTTTATAGACATTTATTCTACTTTTTATAAATTTATAACTTATAGTATTGAGAACTTCAAAGAAATGAATACACAAGAAGTTATTTACCTCCATCTGAAAGTGCCTTTGGATCAGCACCTCCAGCTAACAGTCTTGCAGCAGCGCCATAGTTGTTCCAGTTGCAAGCAGAGTGCAAAGGAGTCCAGCCAAGTTCAGTGACTTTTTTTACATTTGCACCAACACTGAGCAGGTATGATATTACTGATACATGGTTGCTGTATGCAGCACGGTGAAGAGGTGTGTAGCCATCACCATCAGTAGCATGCACGAGACCAGGTTGAGCAGTCAAAAGCTCTTTTAAAACATCTAGCTCATTGTGTTCAGCAGCCCACAACACATGATCAATAGGATTGGCTAAAAACATTAAACAAAATATTAAATTAATATAATGATAAAACTGATTAAACTTAAAGTGTAATCCATGTGGTTAATAACTTTAATAATTTCTATTAATAAAATTAGGCAGATTCTACAATGCAGACTAACACTTGGGTAGTTCTATTAGTTTTTCGCATCAATAAATATAATAAAAAAAGGATACCTACAACTTAATGACAACTTCTACTTATAAATAAAGGGAAAAACCTTTTGGGTCTTTTACAAGTTGCACATCTTGATCTGCATCATCCCATCCTGACACGAACATGCCAGAAGTTTGTGGATTAGATTTGCGTTGTTTTATCTCCTCTGCAATTTCTTTATAATCCTTTGCATATTGTTCTTCTTCAGAATCTGACATTGTTTAGTGATTATATGCTGTTTGCTTGATTAAATAGTGAGTGATTTTCTATCACACCTTCATTAGTTCAATTAACTTTTGGATTTAAAAGTCTACCTCAATGTGAATCCAGTTTAATATCTGTGCTGTAATTTCGAAGTGTAGTACTTCGGAATGTCAAAATAATCAATTAAATTCAGTAAGTCACTCCTGAAGCTGTCATTCTTGAAAAATGAATGGTCAGATCCTAACTTTACTCCGTACTTTTAATCAACCCATATTATATTTATTAAAAATACATATATTTTAAATGCCAAAATCAAAAAAGGTGGTTTTCATGGTAGGTGACCAAGGGAGTCATAGAATGATTTTTTAGTAAATCAATAAAAGTGGTCTGAAGATCTCAACAAAATAAAGATAAAGCCGGTTCCACATATGAATCATTTTCCCGGCGCTATTATTAAACGATAACATCCTATTTTGTCCTCTTAGATAATTAAACCATTTAATTATCTAAGTTTATCCTACTTCTGTCTAATCATTGGATGCCTTTGCTTACCTTGCTTTTTCGTTTCTAATCGTATCTGTGATGCGTAATGCGAATAAAATAGAGTTTATTAATGAGTAATAACCACGTGTTTGATTGAAAGCCAACACAGAACTATCGATCATTTCAAAACATGGCTGGATTATAAATAAATCAGTATGATATTGCAAAATGAGGCGTCCCCAATTAAATACGACGGTCGATTTATTATGAAGGATAGGATAAATATGCAAATGATGTCCTGGTTTAATAAAAACAAAAGTTAGTTCATACTAACTTAACATTTATTTTATGTGCAGTAAGCATCAGGTTGTATGACTATGTTCATGTCTATAATATTGGCGGCTAACAATCCATTTGTGCAATGCGACTGGGATAACATAACATGTACACGGGCCCTACTATTTATTTAAAAAGACTAATTATGAACGGTTAATTTAATTAAAAACTAGTTTAATAAAATAAGATTATACGAAATTATGAAGACATAATATAATAAGTTACTGCTATTTTATTACGTTTTCACGTGAATTTATTGAAAAATAATTCTCTCTGACAACACCAAACTGTCGGCCATGATTTGATTGATACTATTTTCAACATGGCGGCCAGCCTAGTTGTTCAGAGTGTGTGTGTGTGAAAGTGCAGTGAAATTATGAATAATATCAAATGTTTTAGTGATAATTTTAGTGTTTAAGTGAAAAGTGTGTGCATTAATGCAGTGGTTATCCTATAATGGCTTTGGATTTACGCTTGCACTCTCCTGCAGGCGCGGAACCTGTTGTTTATACATGGCCCCTCACATCGGGTCATGGCTCGGTAAGAAAATCATATTATGAAACTATGCGTTTGATGCTACGGAGCTGCAAGTTACGATATTAAATTGAGGAATTGTAAAAAACAAAAACTTAAAACAAAAATAGAACTTGAGTTAAGTGCTGTCAATACATACATTCATGTGTATATATGGATATAGATGTTATGCGTAAAGTATAACTGGGAAAATAGCTTTAGGTTATTCGTTTGACAATATTATTTAACTTTCGTGTTGGTATTGAAAACCAGAACGCAAGCGATATCACGAGATAATTTTATTTTAGTCTCGCATCACATGGATTTTGTAGTGCAGAGTGTATTGACCTCGTGTTTTGTCAAGGTGTCGGCTTTTTTTTAGATATGTACACACTGTTGCGTAGTCTTCACTTCGTACTTTTCTATTTACATTTTATGCATAGACTATTTTAAATACTCTAGCAGTAGTTTAGATAAAATGCAACATTACTATGAAATTGGTGCAGATAAACAAAATATATTTATGTATTTGTAAATAAAGCTCAGTAACAAATTCAAACAAAGCTATTTTTGACCAAAACAAAGCTAGCAAGATTAAAAATAACACATGTATTGAATCATCATCTCATTTCATAGAACTAAAATGCTGCTTAGTTAAATATTATATTAGTCTCAAGACATAACCTGTAAATCATATAAATTATAGAAATGGAAATTTTAAGTACATAAATTATTTTAAAAATATTATGGTCAAACAAATGTATATAACTAAGTATTTACTATAGCTGACTTGTTTGTTTTGGTGTTAAATGCCATTGAATATTTAATTTTACTTTATATTTATTTACATTATTTTAGATATGTTTTTTGATTAAGATGATATTTAGTTATTTTGTTATATAGTTTCAGTGTCATTATGAGCACATAATTATTTTAGATAATCAAACAATAGCAAGACTTTTGCATGTTGAAATGTACTACGATTTAAAAAGTGCTACTTACATGTTTTTCACCTATTTAATTTACAAATGATTTGACAGCTACTCAATTAGGAAAGCTACAATAATACATATTATACAAAAAATACCTGAGATTGAGTTCATTAAAAAAATTATGGGATGTTTGAATTCATTTATTCACATAGTAAGAATGACATCATTATGTATTAAATTTTAATGATACCATTCTTAATGCATGGCATTAAAATAGTTTAAAATTAATATGTCTGTGTTTCATAACTACACATTAATTTAATAACCTTAGAGAATAATACTAATCAATATTGGTTATCTCACTCGTTTAATGTGGACAGTGGCTTGTATGGATAATAATTTGTGTTATATGTTAATAAATTTTCTACTACTTGGTTATATAGTTTTCTCTTTCTATATACTATTCTCTTTCCATTGGTGACTTATGAAAAGTATATTTGTGAACAATTTTTGAAGATATTATTCATTGAATTGATTGATTGATTTATTGGAGATTTGTAGATCAAAACTATGCAATCAACATAATATTAAGAACCTAGTAATTTGTATTATTCCAAATATATTTCCAAATAGCTCAGGAAGGATGCTCATATGGATCATTTTTATGGTTTTACGATGCATAGTGTAATGGTAGCGTGGTAATTAATTGATGCATTAATTTCAGGAGTATATTTAACCCTAAGTCATAATCATTTTTCTCGGAGATCACTCCAGCTATGTTTATTTAATATGGAAGATAAAGTTTTAAACTACTTCACAATGACATAGTTATTATGGCTTTCCTCCATGTCTGTTTGGGGTCTAAAAATGGAATGGGATTTTCAAAAATTTCTTTTACTATTGCATTAGGTAGTTAGTAGGAAGAAATGTGCTTTTTTAATGACAACTTCTCTAACACACTGCAGTATTAGTGTTTTTGAGGAATATGAAATAGAAACTTATTTTTGTTTACTATAGATTTTTTTTTTATCCGGACTACAATATCCTTGTGTACTAAATTTATTTAATATATACATGGTGAATTTTTCAAATTAGCCTTCAGGGCCAAATCAGAAACTTTAAGGATTAGCGAAGGCATTTTTTTTTAAATGAACTCATTCGATTTCCAGATAAGGAAATCGTTTTTAAAAAAATGTAATGATACAGTTTGAGTTTTTATCGAAATCAGCCTCGTAACTCCTTTCAGCTTATTTGGTTATCCTTATAGTTTAAAAATTTAAATGAGATAAAAATTAATAGGCCCACCGAAGGGTACATCAAAAATTATTAGATTTCAACAGGGAGTATGTTCTAAGCAGCACACTGTATTAATTTAACTGTCACGTATTAAACTTTACTGAGTTAATAATTACTTAAAATTCTCTACTGAACTAGAAAATGACAATCAAGTCTTGTCAGTAGCGTACTCCAATAACAGTCAATTGCACACTGTTGTTTAGAGTCCATTTTACGAGCCCCCCAAGACATTGGCAGATCCAAAATTGAATGTATATTAAGTTCAGGAATTTAGATTTATGAGGTCATCATTATTCCTAGACAGCAATAAATTTTAAGTGAACTTAGTGCTATGTGCAATGAAATATTGTATTATATTATACCCATATGTTTAACTACATACTAGCATAAAGGAGTTGCACACAGCACGGCAAGACAAATGTATAAATAATATATTAATTAATACCATTTTAGCATTTATACTAACAACTCTTTTTAAAAATATTATAGAAGTTGTATTATTACTTTTACCATGAGGTCCGGTATTAATGTAGAAGTAGGATTCAAAATTGTTAATTATTTCTCAAAATTACTCTTTATCTGAGGTTGCATAAAAGCATGGATATAAATCTTGTTAATTACATTCAATTGTTCAAATGTGTTTTCAATTTTTTTTCTATTACAGGACAAACACGACGGAGCCTTGGAAATAGTAGAAACAATAAGGTATGGGAATCTTTTGTTAGATGTTTTGTTATAACAAAATTGAAACCATTTTTATAATTAACTATGTATATACACTCGTATTGCATTAGGTCTTATTTTAAGATGTTAAAGTGAAATAAAATCATCATAAGTCAATATAAGTTTACAATAGTTTCATCTACCTATCTGCTTTAATTGACATTTTGGTATATTTGCTAAAAAAAAGGGAAGAAACCTTTTTACGTCTTGTGGGATGCCTAGAGCATACTGTACTCCATTGCACATTGAATTTTTATTTAAAAACAAACAAGTGTTGTCTGTTGACCCATCAGTTTTATGTTTATTTAAGATATGTCATATGGTTTTTAAGTCATAGACTTTGTCAATAACAATGGAGTTTTTTGATTAAAATAACTGCCTGTCATTGTACAGATACCAAAAATAATATTGTATGCAATTTTTATATTTAGTATGCATAAATACTAATATTTAACAGTGGAAATATATTTGGAAGTGGCTTATTTGCTTACATCTTTATTAATTTTATTACTCGAAAATTATTTATAATTAGCATTAGAAAAATTTGTTATATTATAAAACGTTATATTCACTCAAAATAAATAATAATTGAAATTAATTATAAATTTTATTATTATTTAACATATTTTGAAGATAAATTATAATTATGTAACTTTTCTAATATAAATAACTTGCTTAATGCAAGTACTATTGATACTATTGAAACAACATTTATTTTTTAGTATCAAATATCCATCTGGTTTATCAAAGTTTAATAAGTGTGTGGTCTAGTAACTATCGATTGCGTGACTATATTGTAGTTATTATACATGTGTATAATGAGAAGGACGTAGGGGCGACGACCGATCGAAACAATTTCGCGCGCAGTGATGAGTAGGTACTGGTAATGTTGCCCTACTGCCCGACCTGTCATGAAAAACATAGGTAACGCACACTTACGTAATTACCTACATTCGACGCCGGAGAACTCGTTTCAATGTACGGAAAAATTCGTTAATAGCAGACAGTATAAACAGTTTCAAAATTATTTAAATCTTTTATGTGTATAGCTTACTATAAATATTTCGGCAAAGTTTAGCGGATTTACATAAAATTTATGTATTGTGTGCGAAATTAAATTGTCTAAATATCAATATCGATATAAATAACGAATGACATTCCACAATGAATAGTATTTTTAATCGAGTTAAGCCGGTTCGTTCACATTAGTTATTCTTATGAGTAGCGCGCAAAACGGCTCTTTGTGTTAATATACGCAGTGTCAACAAAACTTGAAGGTTTATTTTGTTATATCTCTGACTAATTTCATTCAAGGTCAAGGGGTTATCACGTCCTATTATTGGGCTCTCGAAGGTTAAACGACAGTCGTTTAAGAGAAAAATATTATCTTACTAAATCTAGATCAAGGTAAAACCGACTCATAACGAATGCGGAAATTGAACGTGACAAAATAAATTATAAATGAACGCTTGCAAATTCAAATAAAATGGAACTATGATTGTACTTGCTTTTAACGAGTTATTATGTGATTTATAAAAATAATGTACGTAAAGTATACTCTCTAAAATTAAGTTGTTGTCTTGTAGATAAAGCTATATAAATGTCCCTTTTTCAACTTACGATTCTTTAGGCTAAGAGATATCTAAAAAGGGTAACGCAGGTATCCAAGGCAGGCAACGCTTGTCGGAGAACGTTTTCACAATAATGAAGAGTTTGATTAAATTTACGATTTGAGTGGATAAATAACAGCTAGCGTCATATTACAAATATGATTTTTTTAAATACATAGTTAAGATCTTTAGCAGTACAATAACAACAGTATTTAGTAGATTCAGTGACAACTATAGGTATTTTATTTTATAAATAACACATTTAAAGCGGTGGTTATTATTAACATCTTATTGTTTTATCACAAGTTTGTTGATTTATTAAGTATCATGCAAATAATATACTTGGCGGATTAAATACAGCTTCCTCAATTACATTTTTATCGATAATAATTTACTAAATAACATTATTTAGCAACAAAAAAGAACTGTCAATTACCAAATTCAATTTCTCAAAAAAACATATTTAGTCATTCTACGCAAAGGAACATGAGGGATTCTAATTAATTAGTTATTTAGTTATTTAATCGTTCGAAAATCAATATTTACATTCCGTATGTAGGCATTGATTGGTTCAATGAGTTAAATACTACAAAACAGGTGACCGTTGTGATGCTGGACGTCGGAAATAAGTAAAAAACCAGTTTGGCAAGTTGACCCGATCCGTTGCGCTGTCGGGATATCGGCCCGGGGCAGGGCGGCCACTGCGACCTCTCCGCGACCGGACGCGCACGCTCTTCCTTTGTGACCTTGGGACTCCGCGATTATGGAATGCCGTAGTTATGATATTTGTTGGTTCATATCGTACCTACCTTGGCTCGGGCCATTAGCCTATTTATATCTAGTACCAGTGTGTATTAGACATTATATTCAACACGGCACATGCATTTCAATACTGTCTTTCTACCACGGCTCTGAAAGTTAGTTACTACAACCGATAACGAATCAAATTTGTATTTGATAATTAATCAAATTTTATACCAGTGTTAGTTAAGGTATAATAAAGTAAATAAATAAATAAATTTGATATAGATATTTTGTAGAATTAAAATCGGTGTTGCTCTATAAATGTCAATAGAAAAGTATTTTAGACACACTAATAGGTAATTGGATAATAAATCTTATTTAGGAATGATGTAAATAAACAATTCCTAGAATTTTCTAGAATAAATATAATATGATATGGAATGGAAAGGTGGTCGAATTTCAAGCACTAGGCGAAAACTAATATGTACCTAGAAAATGACATTCAGTACTTACTTAGGTGTGTTCTATGAATCGCTTTGTAGTGAAATTATCGCACGTAAGTGTGTAGGGTGTCATTTAATAGCAAAGGTATCAAAAGAACCTTTTTAAAGTGCTTTGTAAGGGTTTATGGTAACAAAATGTTGTAAGATAAACATTTAAATAAAATAATATTTACGTTTATGTTGAATAATATCGTGATATGGATAATTTTACAACGTAGAGGTAGCACAGAGCATGCGAATCCATCTGATTATAATTGGTCAATGCTGCATATTAGATAGGTTTACGGTGTAATTGAGAAATAAATAAATGTAATTTATATTGTATGTCTATAAAATGATTGTTAATTTCGATTATGGAACTCTTTATTGCGTGGTCCGACACGCAGCCGCTATATAATTCATTTTATTCCATTACATGAGCATTAAATATATCGGCTAAAAAGTCGTCGCATGCATGTGCACACATACCCATACTTAGAATATTGTATGAAAGAGAAAGTGACGTATTGACAGTCCTCTGTCGACGGCATTGTCAATCAAAACCTGGCAACTCCGGCACATCTATTTCTGCTTTATAACAGCCTTCTGGTAAGATACATTTACCAAAACAACACCCGTTTTGGTGGTGGTTCCACTGGTGATACATTAATTATAGATACTTAGATATGTACGTTGTACAGATACTTAGATAAGTATCTGTAGCCTGCACTAAATATAAACAGTCTTACATAAATCTCAATTCTATATATTCTGTAACATACTTAGATATCATTGGAAAACTTCAATTATATTCAGAAACATTTCCTCTACAAATGTTCTCAGTCGATGCTCTGAAACGTTATAGCAACTCGACTTCGTACGGTAACTCAACTGTGTATAAATTGTAACCGCTTATTTAACTCCTACATTACATACATGACCCGTACCGCAAAACGCATGGGTTCGACAAACCGTCCGTCTACAGGTGCTCGAGATAGATGTTACTATCGACGACACCTGCCGCCAACTGCACAAAGGTTAATGAAATAAAGCGTTCTTAGTAGGGTGCCCGGCTGCTCCCAACAGGTGCGTCACACGTAATGTGTCGGTGCCTATTCAGATTGCCACTACATGAAAGTTAAACGAACCGTCTTACGTATTCAATTGCTTTTTCTAGATCTTTGCAAATTGTAAATTTGAATTTTTAAATTAACGTATTACACTTTACCCTAAGGGTTTATCCTTACTTAGAGCAAGATTACATACGACCATGGTTGTCATTCTAAACATGGCTATAATAATAATTTCTTATAGGTATCATCTTTTTAATGCGCGTTTTAACTTAGTCGGGGCTTAGTGTAGTTGTTTAACTTATTATTTTTAAATTTATTAGTAACACAAATTATCTTAAGCCTGGTAGAGATTTTCATTTTTTATAAGAAGGTACTTTTTAATTTTGTATTAAAATTACATTTAATTGTTTTATTGCTTAAAAATAAAGTAAATGAATAATATCCTCGATTCATATTTAGATAATGTTTATTATTATAAAGTAGAAATAAGTAAATTAATTACAAAAGGCCTCTTCAAAAACTTTTACTTATATATACGTATAAATATACTACATATGTAATATTAATAAAACAATATTTTTATTGCCTTATTTTAAATGTTATGGCAGCAAACAATAGCAAAATATACAATCGTAGTTGCAGAATATTTTATAAGTAAATCAATTTAGAATATAATAAATAGGTGTGGAGTTTTTATTATATTTTTTGTGCGTGAATAATTGTACTAGAACTGTACTAGTTTTATATTTGTTCATATTATAATATTTATGCATAAAATCTTGGACTAAATGTAAAAGTATAACAGAGTATTGCATTGAAACAAAATTCATGTGAATAGCATTAAACGCTATGGTTAGATTTCATGAAAGTTTCGTTTCCGAATATTTTATATAATGTCGAATTATATTTGCATCAGTTCACACATGAAATATATCTTTTTCATGCGTTAATGTCGTACAAGTATAACAATATAAGGAATCATCCGAGATACACAAATTGATTCCGGTATGCTTCAATACATTGTTCAAGTTGTCTTTTTTTATTCTTAGCATTTAAATGCGTGTTAAGGTTTTAAATGGCTTTAGTAAAAATAAAATCTGTTAAATGTAACATTGAAAGTAAATATGTTATGAAATCAAAACTTTGATCATTTAATTTTTTATGCGTTGTCCTTACAAAATTAAACAGATCACAAAGAAGTATCAAACCTGAGTACTGCTAATGTTTAAAAGTAAAAACCGCTCCGTGAGAGCGGTTTTTACCCGTCTCCGTGCGCGGGCGTGCTAACGCAACACGCGAAAAATCTGGAAAATGAAGCAGACCAATAAAATAAATGATTGTAATGTGAGTTTTCGTTTAACCACTTGCGTAGTAAATATTTTAACCGACAAAACAAGTCTAATCGGTATTGACGCATAGGTGACTAACAAATTTGTAAAGAAGCACTACATCGGGTAAAGCCAATCAATTACAAACAGTAAAATATAGGTAAAAAGTTTAAATACAACGTATGACGCTCTTGATGTTTGCTCTTAACCAAATATATCATTTCATTACTTATAATTGGTAATCTCTGGCCATATAAGCACAGAGTGATAAAAAGTTACCAAAGATTTCTTGTTACTATTCGATGGCCAAGTCGCAGCGAAATTCACTAGAGCTTCCGTAAATACGGCCTCGGTCCGCCCATTACTATAATAGACAGTGTTCCCGTTTCCAGCTGTACTACATGAAAGGAATAAATTATGAGCTTTCAACAGTGTACGGAGATATGTTAAATAAATATTATTTTTCTTTCTGCTAGTACTGTATACTTAGTAACTATTGTTAATTAAATTGCAAACAATATAATTACATGTTCACAAATTTTTCTATTTGCAAATAGAGATAGTCACCTATGATACGATAGAGATTGATTAACTCTCTAAATATCATAAAACATGAGTCTCATGAGTACAATCACATGTAATTATCCTAGATCCAGATATTTCTAGGTCCACATTATATATGCTCAACTTATGGCCAGTTGCGAATCTAAGGTATCCCTAAAATGTTTCCACTTGTATATAAAGGCGTATTATTAAATTAGACTTTGTTTTGTCCTCAGATGGGTCTGCGACGATCTCCCGGAGATGAAGGCTGCACTGGAACACAACATACTGTGCGACTACGACACCCATTCTTACGACAGCATGCGAGCCCTTTGCGACCGTTTCAACCGCGCCATAGACTCCGTCGTCGCACTGGTGAGTATTATGTAGATTCCCTAAGAGTTGAAATAACGATTTGTGAGAAGGCAATAAAATAATGATACATTGTAGTGACATATTTTGCTTTAAAACAACCTTAAATTACATTTATTAATCTCTAATAAACTCTTCGCTATTAAAATGGAAGTTCCAACTCGTCAATCTCAGTTATACATGGAGATATTTAGCCTTTTTTAATAGGTGTAATACATAATATCATACCGTTTAAATTAAAAATAGGCAAATAAAATGTATCTCTTTGTCAAATTAATATATTTTGCTACACTAATGAACAGTGGACATACCCCACCACTGGGACAGGCCTGGAGCAAGTACCATCCTTTATACCGATGCGAATTAGGGAGGAAATAATAACACATAATTGTAAGCTTTGCAAACATAACATGTAAGGGGTAAAGTGTATTATATTCTGGTCGCAGTGACATTGCGTTTTATATGTAGGTTACTGTAATTGTACGTATTTGTATTACGATGAAATTTTGAACAAATAATAGTGATATTCTTACTTAGAAAAATAGTAATAATAGTCTATGCCGAATTTTGCACCGGACATATTTATAGCCATTTCTGCCTAATCGTTACATATTGTATATTTAAACGTTTTTGAATTGATGATATGGTATGTTTATCTAGTTATTGACTAATTGACGTAGTAGGTACTAATGATAGTAGGCAGCCAACCAAGACGTGTTATTATTTTATTCTCCATATATAGTTGCTTCAAGCTTTATATTTTACCTAAGTGAAATTTCTTTGTGAATATCGTGGGATATGTATGAGCACATCCGTTGAATTATTTTTTGTGGCAATTTATACAGACACCAAATCATAATATTCTATTCCAAACTCGTTTATTCGCAAGGTCGTTTCGTTGTGTACAATAATACGCCTCTTCTCAGGTCACTGCACTATGATATTAATATTAGGGGTTACTCATCTAACATGATACGAGTTCTATGATATATCAGATACGTAAGTAAATGAAATTTTATGTTATTTAGAAATGCGGAAACAAAGAACAGTAATGTATTTGAAATATGAGCAGGAAGTGTATTAAAACATTATATATTAATAAATTTAACCCAGTATAGTTTATTTTCCGTAGTCTGTAGATATCGTTAGCCATTAGCGTTGTTATCGCGGAAGGTCACTTTTCCAATGATGTTCACCTTCAGACCGATAGGTACCTAACTACTACTTTGTTCACTGTGAACGTTATATTGACGCTCATTAGCTTTATTTAACTTAATAACGCTCATTGAATGTCATTTTCTTGAGTTTTTAATTTGAGTTGTTCTATGTAATTTATCTGATATTCGAGACGGATATAATTTATTTACTTTATTCTAATAATTTGTTATATCACTATATTTATTTTACAGATTGATATTTTCCTAAAACATATTCTAGCTGTGTATATTTCAAAAAAATTTGCATTATATTACAAATATTTATAAACAATTGTGGATATTTTACCATTTTCATGTTTGTTGAAAAATATTTTTTCATCTTTCCTACATCCCACAAGCACTACACTTGGCATAGTTTTCAAGCCGCGGAAACATCTTCAATGTCACTTTCGTTTATTTATACACTTCCTACATGTCCAGTACCTGCCCTAGAAAACATCTTTGTGTCACTAAATTTTGCATTTGCCATTCTAATAAATGCAACTACTCTTAGGGTAACAGTTTTCTATAAATTTCACTGTTACTCAATACTAAGACAGCGTAGCGTGCTATTCTTAACATCGATTGTTGGTGAGATTCGCACAAGAGTTTCTCTTCAACGTTGCTTTTGTAAAATCGCAGTTCAGCAGTTTAGAGACAACAGACATACCGTGCAGCATGTGCGATTCGAAAGAGTGAATGTGGGGCAGTGAGGGGTTAGAGCGGGGAGTGGGGCGCGGCGTACAGGAGGGAGACACGAGGGCCAAGATGGCGGCGAGGACGCAACGATCGATGGCCGTAGCAGACACCGCACGAGGCTACTCTATTTATACACATTGCATACCATTTCTCACCGCGACATGGAAAACTATTTATACAAGCCCGGAACGGCGGGCGCACGTTCGGTCTCATATATTTAGTATTCAAAAGACGCGCGAAAATTATGTTACGACTTACGTCATCCTCGAACAGCTACTTAACCCACCTGCAACTAGTTACTAACTTCAATGTCTATATGTGTAATGGGGTTTTTAATTAATTGTGAATTTAACTAAGATAAAAATTGAAATGTCTGATATCTATGAAATATACTGAAAGCATCATTATTACACAAAGCAATGACGTAGGTATATAGTTACCTAATCAATATAATTCGTATACTGCTATTACTCTAATCTTTATTTGATAATCTGGTATGTAGATCAAATTAGCTTTATTTACGTTAAACGTTGAACTAAGTAAATCGATTTTAAGAGAATAGCCTGAATTCACTCGAATCGAAAAGAATTTTCTTTAATGACGAAATGTTTTTCTGATGTAGGGCTTCATTTAAACGCACATGTCTGACGGAGAAAGTTGACCTTGAGAAAAAGTAACACCATTCGTGTTTATAAACAACGTGGTAGGTCTTGTACTACTTGATTACATTTTACTTTAACCCACTTTTGTTCGGAAAACGATATACATAATTGTGTAATTTGTAATTTCTTTTACACATTTTTATTAAATTTAAATCACACTACAAGCTTTGCCTTCCAAACGAGGTGAAAACAGGTTTGGGAATCGTTTCAAATATTTGACATCCAACTCCTATTGTTAAAACCTGACATTGCATAGTCGCTTGTAATGATGTCACATAGTGATCGATGACTAGCAATGCGTATGCTTAATATGTCCGTAACCTTGTATTCTCGCCTCACTGCTATGTAGGAACTGAAGTTGTTATGATACCTGTATGACGTTTAATGTCGGAATTATACACGTTTGTTTCATTACTGCTTAACTTGTCTCATAGGTAGTCAAATCATAAATACCTTTGTTATTATATAATATCTAATGTAATAGCATTGCATCACTAGTTATATGGTCGTTATATAATATAGGTGTGTTATAATTATAGTGAACAGACCTATATATTGTTTCCGAACATTAAAAAAACATTATTAACTGGCTTTTTGAATGAATATTCGTTTTTTATATTAAACATAGTATTTATAACGAGATATTGTAGTAAACTTCAAGTACATATGTATAAATATTTTTATCTCTTGTTACAAACTTATGGCCAGTTTATCAGGGATTATTTACTAACATGTTTTTATATTGGGTCTCAGAGTGATAATATTATTGACATGAATCCTGTGTTTATTAAACTACATGGCTATTACCGGATTATCTAAGTTTATAGTCGTCTCCATATATTTGGGTGATGTATAGTTGAGTTATGGTCACTAACAAATGCAGTTATTCAGTTGCCTCTTGAAAAATATTAGCTTTAAACCTTGTAATGAAATTCAAGTGCATTGAGATATTGATATGTGACAACCTCAAGTACATACTACAAGATAGAATTGATATTGTGAATTGACTATTACATAAGTCTGTGTATTTGTTTACACGTGTATTTGTTTTAATAAATAAACGGCACTTTCCTTTGAACTCCTTCAGATATATTGTATAAGAAACTTTAAATTCAAACGAATATAA
Organism: Epargyreus clarus clarus; assembly: GCA_014595695.2. NCBI lineage: Eukaryota > Metazoa > Arthropoda > Insecta > Lepidoptera > Hesperiidae > Epargyreus > Epargyreus clarus. The sequence goes on from JACTTY020000036.1 coordinate 421,984, forward strand.
TATGTAAATTCCGTAGGCGCGTTAAAAGCTTTACTTTTTGTAGTAGCTGGTAATAAATAATCATGAAAAGTCGAATTTATATACCTACACTTTTTCACAATAAAAAATAATAAACAGTAGGTACAGTGTACATAAGGTTACATATATAAATGTGCTCACAATATCAAATATTCACTTTGGTATCAGTATTAACACAACACTATGTAATTTACCCGCTCCGTCCTATTAAAATTCTTGAATCTTAAAATGTCAACAATACTTTGTTGTCTTTTTAATAATTTTTCATGTTATTCAAAATTGATTATTCAAAAATCTAAATACCTATGACGGAATTCATGAATAGGTAAATGTCTGATTAATAAATTACTGAACTTAAATACATATAGTAATGTTCAATAATGATGTCCCTACATAGCGCACGTATTATCGCTTGTGAAAGTCTTTGAATTACCAACTCTCAGTCATCGACATTAGTGTCGATCTTCGAGTTGAGTGACCTTAGCACGCAGACGGGCGTCTACTAAAAGTTGATTGCCTTCATTCATTGTTTCAATATTTGGATATTGAAACAAATAAAACGCTCGTATTGGTAATAGTGTTGATTTATTGCATTACCGGTTGTGAGTTAGCAATATTTTTTAATCCGAAACAATTCTTGATATTGATAATATTATCATGAATGAATGATGATAAATTATAAAAAGTGATTCGGCAGCGAATCGTACTAGAGGTTCGGTGCGGGTCGCATGTGGGGGCGTTGACCGCAATATTGAGCGAGCGCGAATGTCTCACGTAGTGTTAATGACCTTTTTTTTGGCTGCGCTAGCGTCGCTTTGCAACTAAAGACTGGCAACTTAGAATTTTTAACAAAATTGTTTGATTGTTATCAAGCATCATATCGATAATAGACTACCTGTATAATTTAGCAGATATATTTAGGCCTGTGTACTCTATGTGCGCTATAATGCAATTAAGAATCAACTTAATAATATTAGCGTTGCACATCCTTTTGGATAATAGTTACTAACACGTTTTTAAATAGTATTTTAAACGTTTTTATTATAATTATAAATTAAAAATATTGTGGGAAGAACTTTTAACTTAGGTATTGTCTTTTTTGTCGGTGTTCTGATCTAGCTCTCTAGATGACAATCCATTTGTTATTTTTTGCGAGGAGGCAGAAATGGATTAAATTGATTTGCGAGAAAAAATACCACGCGCTATATTTTCCTCATAATTGAAGTTTAGAAAATTGCATAGTAATATGATTATACTACATCGCGTGTCGTAAAATGTATGAGTGGTCGATATTATAAGTGATCGATGCTGTGAATGAAATGGTACTGCAACGTAAACAAACGAACGCATGAGGCCACGCGCGCCCACGGCTGCGCACCGCCCCCCGGCATGGCTCGCCGGCTTGCGAGATCCAGAGATGCGAGCTCCATGTAGGGTTACCGACGGTACCGTAGAATGTACCGGCTATAACAATTTGGAAATCTAAGTGTTTCTTTCTTTCTTATTCTTAAGGTTAATCATACTTGGTCCATGTCTGTACAAACTTGTTAAAATCTATTTTGCAATAAGTAACAGAATCAATGAAATCTTATTTTCAAAATTTATTTACAATACAATTAATGTTGTCAATAACGGGGCGTTGTTTGTTGCAACAAAAATACAGAAAACCCAATTCGAATTTCGACGTAATATTTTATTTAGAAAGAAGAGTCAACAAGTAATCATGATATCTGTATAAATTAATTTTTACGTTTGTAGTGTTAAGATTTTAGGGGATACGCGTGGTAGGTTACTTACACGTCATAAAAAATACAGAGAATCTTAGAATATGTCCAAGGGAGGTAAATTATATTTTCATTGCTGGTAACCCTAATCCGTGGCCCTCGCCCACGACTAAAGAGTTACCTAGAATATTGATTTACCAAATTTAATGTTGTAACTGGACGATACGCATCTTTGTAGCGCACACGATGCACTCATGACCGAAGATTCGTTTTATAAATATCGATAAAATTATCTTGATGCATAAAGTATGGTACTAAACGCTTTCTACACTGATACTTATACACAGTATACTGGAATTACTAGTATCGTTGGTACTAGGGCCACACAAAAGCAGTACCTAAAGATTCTAGTTCCAATCTTCGAACAGAAATTTATATGAATGAGTATGAATGCAATTATGTATTCAGGGCGAATTTTATACAAATTAAAATTATATTTACATAGTAATAGTATAATGATATATGTATTATGTACCCCCTTTTTACCCGACTGCTTTACTGAACGAAATATGTTTGTCATAAAAGCGATATATAGATTTCTTTTCATTTTATTGAGTTCAAATAAACGAGTATGAAGTTACTGACCATCGACGTAAAAATATTTTATAAGTTGTGCATAATTTATACCGTACATAATGTAAGGATCTTACAATCATGTAACGACCGGCCCTTATTAACTCGGCACTGGATTAATATCGTGAACTCATATAGGTTGTTTAAAACTGCTATTAATAAACATTTCAATAATTCAAGGTCGGTCAGTGTATGCAACATTGTTTCTATAAAATATATGAATGGGTTTATGTAGTACGTTTTTAGTGGTAGTATTTAACGGTCGTTTCGACATCCTTGCACACGATGTCAAGGCCACGCGGAGACATTGATTAAGGACATTTTTATTCAAGTCTAGATCGCTATATGCTGATTTCGGTATAAGTATGTTTGAATTATCATACGAGGCATTGGTTTTTCGTTGGCTATTAGTATAATTTGTTTAAATAGTTACCGTGTTAGAAATGTTTATACCTAACTTTAAACAATTTTATCTCTTAATTTATCAGTTTTTTATACCTTTTTAAGGTATTTGGGTCGACTATGAAATTAGAGTAGGAAATAACACCATCTGTAGTAAAGTCTATGTGTTATTAAAAATAACTGGTTTATCTCAGTTCCTGTTCATTAGAAATATTAAAATATATTATTTTTTGTATATTTTGTCCGTCCTGGTTAATGTTGGACACCATTCAATTCAAACACGCGAATAGACAAGAAATATAGACATATATTATTATAAAATTATCCTTAAAAATATGAGAACTTAGAATATAGATACAAGGAAGCTCGTATTACAAAAAATCTATTATTACTTTATCTTAGTTACTAATGCTAGCAAAATTATTGAACATGTAATTTACCACCAGCTATTTTTTCATTGCAGGAAAAAGGCACTTCATTACCAGCGCAACGGCTAAACAAATATCCATCCAGAGGTTTGCTGAAACATATATTACAACAGACGTACAATCAAGCTGTCTCTGATCCCGACAAATTGAATCAATACGAACCGTTTTCACCAGAGGTATGTTCGTGATTTAGTTTAGCGATTAGTATATTACTTATTTATCCAAATTTCCAAATGTTAATTAATTTATACTATATTATTTATTATTTATATTTTACAAAAGGGTTAGGGAAATTAGCAGATTTGTAAATTCTTACAGGATTTTTCATATTTTGTTGTCACTTACTAAAATTGCATTCTTAACGAACGGAGCAATGACAAAGAATTAGAACTTTTACATGTATTTTGAATATCTTTCATTAAATACATCGAGAATAGTTTGCGTAAAAAGTAGGGCTGTACAATTTAACCGGCCAAGCCGGCTAAAAAAGTTAGCTAAATTAATTAGCTAGCTAACCGATAAGCTTAGCTAATTTAACCGGTTAACTTAATTAGCTCAGCTAATTAGCTAACGGCTAACCGGCTAATTTTTTTTTCAGCTATTCACTGATTCCTTTTCTATAGAAAGGTTCAAAAAATAATATTAAGGCTCTTTTTTTTGTTTAAAGAAACGATAGTCGCGAAATTTACTTATTTAATATTTTATCAATAATTTAAATAATTATGTTTACTAAAAATAATTATGTGAGTATAAATAATAGTTTTTAGAAAATAATATAATTGAAAATGATAGTCTTTGATAAATACTACAGCAAATTATTACCATAAAATTTGTTTTAATACAAGATTTAAATTGCGCGCGTTTTTTGATTTTTTTTAATGGTGACGTTAATTTGTACAGTAGTTCGTTTTTTAGCCGATGTTTTTTGGTGCGCTGTTATAATTTTCTAGTAGTTATCATATGTGATATTCCAAAGCCGGCGATGCATTGGCGTCTCCTCTGGTGTTGCAAATGTCCATAGGCGACGGTGACTGCTTTCCAGCCCGTCTGCCTTATCGTTAGGTTAAATATAAAAAAAAAAAAAAATGTGACACAAATTTCATATTTTTGATATTTCTCATACAATTGAAGATATATATCTCATACAACTGAAAATCACAATTCAACATAATTATTTAAATTATTGATAAAATATTAAATAAGTTTATTTCGCGACTATCGTTTCTTTAAACAAAAAAAAAAGAGCCTTAATATTATTTTTTGAACCTTTCTATAGAAAAGGAATCAGTGAATAGCTGAAAAAAAAATTAGCCGGTTAGCCGTTAGCTAATTAGCTGAGCTAATTAAGTTAACCGGTTAAATTAGCTAAGCCTATCGGTTAGCTAGCTAATTAATTTAGCTAACTTTTTTAGCCGGCTTGGCCGGTTAAATTGTACAGCCCTAGTAAAAAGCCAATGAGTTTTAAGTCATACATATTTTTATATCAACACTCTTGCATTACAGTACCTACTTGGAATGTCAGCCAAATCTTTTCATTGGTAATAAAATAGAGAAAGGTAAATACAATATGTGATGATGTTGTTTTTCCAGGTATATGGAGAAACTTCCTACGAGCTAGTATGTCAGATGATTGACCAAATAGATATAGGTGCAGAAGATGTGTTTGTAGATTTGGGTTCGGGAGTGGGTCAGGTTGTATTGCAAATGGCAGCCGCGACACCATGCCGGATATGTTTCGGCGTAGAAAAAGCTGAAGTGCCTAGTAAATATGCAGAGGTGAGAGATACTTATTATCTGAGAATTTACAAGTAAGCATGAATATAAAATTTGAATTTGGCGCCATTTGGCGTGTGTATGTCAGAGGTTTAAGTAAAATATTATATTTTTCTTTTACAGAGTATGGATTCACATTTTAGAATGTGGATGAAGTGGTACGGAAAAAAGTTCGGAGAATATAAATTAATAAAGGGCGACTTTCTTTTAGATGAACATAGAGAAAAGATAAATGCAGCAACAATAGTGTTCGTAAATAATTTCGCATTTGGACCTCATGTAGATCATCAATTGAAAGAGAGATTCGCAGACCTAAAAGATGGAGCGAAAATAGTATCATCGAAAAGTTTCTGCCCGCTGAACTTTAGGATAACCGACAGAAATCTTAGTGATATTGGGACCATCATGCATGTCAGCGAAATGTCACCGCTCAAGGGATCCGTCTCGTGGACGGGGAAACCTGTATCATATTATTTACACATTATAGATAGGACCAAATTGGAGAGATATTTTCAAAGACTGAAAAATCCGAAACTCAAGGTCAGCAAAAGGGTCTGTTTCCAATCACGTCATCTTTCTTATTGTTGTTATGTATTATCTTTTATTATAATTATATATTTTATATTAAGTGTGAATCATGAATGTTGTATCGTGATGTCTAGTGTACTGCTTGTGTGCTTTAGAGAAATAATTGCTTATTAAATTATATAAAAGTTGAAATGAATTATATGCTTCTTGTCTATTGTCAATAACATCAAAGAAATATTAATAAAATTGTGCCGTCTCTTGTTACAATAAGTGTTGAATTTGGCTAACAATATATAATTTACTTTAAAGTGTGCTGAAAAAGGATTAATGACGTTTGTGCTATTTCAGGGTGCGCAAAATGGGGACGATGGTGAGGGTACGAGTAAACGTCACCTGAGCGCGCCGCCCACGCGGCAACCCACGCCGGACCTGCTCAACGGTAACAGCAACCACAGCACCGGCTCGCTGCCCGAGCGCCGGCAGAAGGTCGCCAGGCCCAGGGCGGTTAGGTAAGGACCTTCCTCGCTTGTTAACAGTCTAACTAATTAACTGCTTCTCCTTATATAGATTATTTACACAGCAGACACAAACAAATTTAATGTTTAGAGAACCTTACACTATAACGTGGCTACTAGAGTATCTCGAAGATATCGATATTTCGCTAAAATGGTAAGGATGTTACAATTTTTATCTTATTAGTAAGTATTGTTAATTTTGAAGGCGTGAGGTTAAAATGCCAGCGCGTGAGAGTGCCAGACAAGTTCTCAAGCAAACGTGTTTGTATCGCTTCTTGATCGGATAAACAGTAATTGGCTTGCCTGAAAATTATATTAATGTTGTATAATTTATCCATTACATGTGTTTGCCGCATTCTCTTAGGCACGTAAAACATTTGCTATAGTACACAATTAATTATTTCTGGGACTAAATCATTTGCTCATCACGACTTATAGATGTTTAAAATATTATGGTCGATTTGGCATTACTTGTAAAATCTGCAATTTATAATTAATAATTATTTAAATATCACATTTAACTTGCATACTATTTATCTCTTATGATCAAACAAAATAGATGAGACTAACATTAACCTACTTGAAATACTCATTTTTATAGTTTTTTTTGCTCTACTAGCAACTAGTGAAGGTGTTAACCATTCGCAGTTGCGTGTATAACATGTGATTGTGAATTGAAGTCTAATCTAATATACGTTACTCGGTCGGGCTTCATCTTGTGTAATTTTTAAGTATGTAATTGTATGTATCATTCGTCGATTCTATCAAAAAAATATAATTAAATTACATGAGTCTGCAGACTTGTGTTAAATGACTTAATTTAATACATTTACGCTGCTTACATAAACGTTGCGCTTGTACATATGCAAATATATCCAAAATTTTATATATGAAATAGTAACAAAGAGCATATTGTTATTACTAATTGAGCAATTTCTTTGTACAAATATGGCATACCATCAGTCTTAACCTTCAAACCGTGAATTTTTAAAAAATACCATCAATTTGTTGCACCAAGTATATAAATTCAACTAATTTACCCAGGCTTGAGTAGAGAATGCCATCAGGCATTAGGTTTGACAGCTTGCTACCCTTGTATCAGTGTTACAATAAATAAAATCTTATATATAAAATTCTCATGTCACAATGTTAGTTACCGTACTCTTTCGAAAGCCGTTTACCGATTTTCACCAAGCTTTATATGCATATTCAGTAGGTCTGAGCATCGGCTACTATCTAATTTTCATACCCCTAAGTGATAAGGGTTCTTTACTTATTTATATTGCAACACAACGTGTGCCGGGTCAGTTAGTAAATAAATAAAATTGGTTAATAAATGTTGCGTTCGTTACCAGGGGCGAGAACGGTCGGACGCGCGCCCGCGCGGCGGTGGCCAAGCGGCGCGTGGCGCGGCGCTCCAGCGACGAGAGCGACGAGGAGTCCAGCGGCACCGACGACGCGCCGCCCGGCCCCGAGCCCGCGCCGCGCGAGTGGGGCGCGCCCTGGGCCTCCTCATCCGATTCTAGTACGTATTATCCTTTTTTTTATAGTATAGGAGTAGCAGACGAGCAATCCACCTGATGGTAAGTGGCTACTGCCGCCCATGGACATCTGTAATCAACCCCAGATAGGATTAAATATTCCTACCTGAGGTTGGCCACAGATGCGCCGCTACCCCTGAGGACTAAGCTGGACATAGGGTTCAGGGAGTAGCGAGCGAAACTTGTAATGCTTGACAATATCATGAATGATATATAGAGATCTCTTAGATTACCTAGTTGAGTTTGTTTGAGGTTCTGATCTGCTTTAAAGCTGGGCTATAGCAACAGTGACATTTGCTCGTATTAAATCTTTTTCTATGTTTAGTATAACTAGGAACTTAAGTAATATACTTATGGCCTCACATATAAAGTGTAGCTATACGTACAACAATGGTGTGATTGCGTGCGGTCCCCGCAGATCGCAGCCGGCGGTCGACGAGCAAGCGCAGCGCGAGCGCGGGCGGCGCGCGGAGCCGGCGGGCCGCGCGCGCCAAGCGCCGCCGCGCCGCGCCCGCCGCCATCGCCGGCCTCGACCTGCTGCACTCCACCACGCTCGCCTCCACGCTCCGGAACGGCGCGGTTAGTGTTGCAAGCTTTCTGTATGGGATACATTCACACCACTACATAAACAGACCTAAAGTCGCCGAAATTGCTTTCTTCGGTAATATGATATTATTCTTTGAGGGTCCTCAACCCCTTGATTGATGAACAGGAGAAGGTCACTGTAATCTAATATACATATACATTACATAATACATAACTTTTAAAAATAGAGTTTAAAAAGTTGACCCTCGTGGCGGAACGGTCAATATACCGGTCTGACGCGCAAAGGATTCCGGGTTCGATCCCCGGCCAGACAGATATTTGAACGATAAATTTAAATACCTGTTCTGAATCCTAGTGTGGGGTCGTGAGTGTAGATAGCATTTATTAGTGATTAAAGCAATATTTAAAATGTTTGTTTTTTTAATTTTAATAATACTGATGTCATAATTGAACTTCATGGGTAAGTGGAACTGCAGGTGAAAATGTCATCTTGCATAAACCAAAATGTATTCGATCCCAGGAGACAGTGCCGCCGCCGGGCTGCGTGGGGCAGCGGCTGTCGGCGCTGGGCGTGCAGCTGCAGCCGGCCGAGCGCCTGCACTCCGAACTGGACATCCCGCGCTCGCCGCACACGCCCTACAGCCTGCAGCTGCTGCTCGACATGTTCCGCGACCAGTACCTCGGCTTCGTGCAACGGATGAACACGCCCGAGTACGCGCGTGAAGTCAAGCTGGAGATAGACAAGGAGAAGGTACAAATTTCACCAAACTTTGTTAATAATGTTTGTCTAGTTTTACAAATGTAGAAGTTAAAATATGGCTACATCATCTGACACATCTGGAATTTAAAATATTGTAATTTCCAATGAAATTGCTACAATAAATATAGAAGTGACATTTTTATACAAAAATATTTAAATTCAATATTTACATCATGAAGCATTATGGTTTGAGTATTACATAAATGCGTTTTTGTTTTACACAGGAGAGAAATCAAAAACTAAAATCACGTGCTTCCCAACTCGATAAGCAAATAAACGTTCTAATTAGCGATAGTGTGGCACTTTTGAAAGCGCGCATGAGCGAGCTCGGCATCCACGCCAACAATACGGTTGACCTGCTGGCGAAAGCGAAGGAAATTGTAGGCAGGCACAAGGAGCTGCAAAGTAAAGCAAGCAAGCTACAGGCACAGGTAAATAAAATAAAAAAATACAAATAACGACTTTGTGTCTTTATACTGTAAACATTGTGTCTAAAAGACTGAATTACTTTTAGGTTAACAATATAGAGGCTGAACAAGCAATGCTCGTTAAACAACGAACTTTAGAAATAACGGAAAAATATAGGCAACTGGGTCAAATTCCTCCCGACGCCGAAATCACGCAAAGCATAGCTCACGATTGTATACTAAAGGAGATATCGGCGACGCTGGCGCACAGGAAAAGGTTGCACGCGCAAGTAGGCCACTTGCAAAACGAAATCATACAAATGGAGAGAGCCAGCGAGCAGCAGAAAGTGGCAGCGCCGTCGGTGCCGGTCGCCACGGTGAAGCCGCACTCGGTGAACTCCAAGCCGCGCAAGTCGCGCGACCACCGCTCGCGCTCGCAGGACTGGCCCGAGGTGCCCGAGGTCACCAAGATCGAGGAGCAGAACCCGGAGGTCCTCGCCCAGAAGATACTGGAGACCGGCCGACAGATCGAGGCCGGTAAGATCTCCAAGCCGAACGTGGCCGTCAACGGATACCAGAGGGACCCCGACAGACATGGTGATCATAGGTACATTTTGCATGACTTTTACCCTTTTATTTTAGTTTTTTTTTTATTATCGTGTTAGAATGGGCACTTACATTTTTTTGCTATTTATTTTATAATTCTGATTTATGGTTTAGTTCACTATAATTTTCTGGCCACTGTGCTACATGTGTAAATGTTTTACAATTGCTACTGCAATGTTAATTTCTATGTACATGTTTATTTTTTTAAAGCCTTTATATATTTTGTTGTTTTGTTACGCGCTGTTAGAAACGTATTTAGTATGTATGTAATAAAGAAGACTTGTTAATTACACACTCTATCCCGTATCAATAAAAAATAATGAAGAAAATATACTTTTCGGTCCATATATGAAATATTCCACTTATAAAATTTACACATGTTCTTAAGCAACCCCCTAATATTAACGCTTTTTTGTGGTCCACAGTCTCGAAACAAAAATAATTGTGTGGTATTATATATTATATGTATAAGTATACTCCATACACAAAAATACTAGTCACGCACCCCACACCGATTACTATTACGATGTTTAGTATTTTTTATTGATACGGAGGGAGGGTGAAGTAGCGTAGCAATGTATGTGTGGCGGCACGGCAGGCAGCAGCAGCAGCAGCCGAAGGCGGCGGTGCACCGCGCGCAGCCGCAGCCGCCGCGCGCCGCGCACGCGCCGCTCGCACCCCGCCACTCGCCCCGCCACTCGCCCCGCCACTCGCCCCGCCGCTCGCCCCGCCACTCGCCAGGCAAGCCGCAGAAGCCCCTCAACGTCGTCGCCAAGGTGCAGGAGTCGCCGAAAGTGATCAACTTCGAAGACCGTCTCAAAAGCATCATCACGTCGGTGCTCAACGAGGACCAGGAACACCGGAAGGCGTCTCGCTTGGAGGTAACTATTTAACTTTGCTCAACTTCTATTCATTTTGGACGATCGGTTACATTTCGTTAAAATGAATGCACTAGCATATTTTGATGGAATGCCTGACGCATAAATTTTTACCTAATTGGCACTAGCAAAAAGGCAAGCCTATAGGATGTTTAGTGTTCACTACTGCCTATGGACAACAATTAGCGGCGCCACATGAAATAAGAATAGTGGTCAAACGCAAAAATTTATCATGAGTCTTAATTTTAAGTCTGTAATATTTAAAATTTATTCCAATTTATGTTTTAATCCATAAAGCCTCGGCAGCCGAATGCGAACCATGCATACAACAACGGATACGTGCGTGCGACGGGCGCGGCGCACGGGCACCCGGCGCACGCTGCGCACGGGCCGCACTCGCCGCACCCGCCGCACGGCGCGCACGCGCATCACGGGCCGCACGCGTTCGCCGCGCGCCCCAACACCGCGCTCGGCGCGCCCTTCGCGCGCTCGCGGGACGTGCGCGACATGCGCGAGGTGCGCCGCGACCGCTACCCGTACGACCGCCGCGCGCACCTCGACCCGCGCCACCACCACTCCTCACCCTCGCCCTCGCAGCCCGACTACACACAGGTGCATATCGATTTTTATTTAATTAATATTTTCATTTATTTTAACTTTTCGAGTACTTCATATTATTAAATTTTGAAACAGAATACTCCTTTGCAGGAATATTCCGTTCTTTATCAGTTTCCTTGTTTGAGACTACATATTTATTAAAGGCAATAAAATGAGTAACGCACACAGGTTTCCCCCGCGAAGTTGGCACTGCGACGGCACTTGTCGCAAGAGCGGCTAGCGGCCCCCGGCGCGCGCACCATAGGCGACCTTGTCAATGGCGAGATCGAGCGCACGCTAGAGATCTCCAACCAAAGCATCATCAACGCTGCCGTCAACATGAGCGCACGCTATCACGAGCCCGCCCCGACGCATTCGCCTCACCCGCCACACACCCCGCATGCTCCGCATCAGCCGCTAGAAGGTTAGTCTGTCGTTTTTTGGCATTATGTGTAATCCCAGTGAATATTCATGATATTTGTCAATGTCTGTTTAAATTTCCAAGTTAGATATATTTTCCGCCTATAGTTACGATTCGATGTGCAGGTTTGGCGGCGTGTCTACAAGCGCGCGTGCTAGCGTCAGAGTACTGGCGCGGCCGCAACGGCACGCCCGACAGCGACGAGCCGCGCCGCCGCACGCCGCCACCCGACTCGCACTCCAACTCTTCTACGCCGCTCGTCGACGAGATTACCGACGCGAGACCCCAAGGTAATGCGACAATTACGTGGTGGGTCTAAATAATGTATACAGAATTACTCAATTTGGCCAACTTTGTACTCTTAAGAATCTCGTGGTATGTTAGCGAATGAACTCCAATGAGAGTTTCGGATCCGGGGATCCACGTCGGTAAAAACGAATTGCCCACCTCGATGATTTCAGAAGGCGAGGGTGGCGAGGAGGTCGACGAGAGCAAGTGGCAGGACCGCATCGCGTTCCGGTTCGACCAGATAATATCGTTCGCGTCGACGGCGATCGAGGACAAGCGGCGGCGGTCGGACGAGGCGTGCAACACGTCGCCGGACTCGGGCATCGGGCACGGCGAGGCGCGGCCCGCCGGCCCGCCGCCGCGCGCGCCGCGCACGCCGCTGCCCGCGCTGCCGCCGCACGCGCCGCACACCACGCACCCGTCGCTGCCGTCGCCCGGTATGTTCATATAATCTTATACAGGGTGAATTTTTTAAACGGCCTCAGGGCCAAATCCGAAACTATAAGGAGTAGCGAAAAATGCTGAAAGGGACTACGAGCCTGATTTTGTTAAAAACTAAAACTGCATCATTACTTATTTAAAATATCTTTTTCCCTAGCCGGAAATCGAACGAGTTCATTTTGAAAAAGAAATATACCTCTAAATTATTCCACTATCTGATAGTGTTGCTTATAAGGATCAAATTCTGGGAAGAATCGGCTGCTATTTATTTTCCATACCCCTCAATGATAAGGGTTGTTCACCCTTAACATTTTTTTATTTATATGGCAACACAACGTTTGCCGGGTCAGCTAGTACGAGTGTAAGCAAACATGCTTCTGCTGTATTAAAACACGTGCACAAATATATTATATGTATATTGCTTACCTTTAGGATACATTCATAAACATAATGATGATAGGATAATGTAACAATGTTTAACATTATAATGTAAGATAAGTAAGGATGAAGTATTGAATTAAGCTGTTTTTTATTATTTGATGTAAATATTTTTGAGACTTGTCTCTAGCAGTTTTGTACGGACTATATAAAGTGTTAGGTTGTTCCTCAGCGAGCGGCGGTGGCAGCGGCGGCGCGGGCGTGGCGGAGGCGCGCTCGCCGTCGCCGCTGGCGGCGCACCACTTCAAGAAGCGGTTCTTCCGGCGCGAGCGCTGGGGCGCGTGGAACGGCGCGCCAACCGCCCGTGGAGTGGGAGCGGCCGGCGATGTGACGGCCGCGCCCGTAGCGCTGCGCCGAGTGCGGGTTCGCGCACGCCTAGCGCCGCCTCTAGCGTAATTTTGTATCGGAGCACCGCCGAGGGACATTCGGCTGTAAATATGGCGCCAGCGGCGGCCCTCGCGGACGTCGGTCGTCGGTTTTATTTGTTATTTTTTATTTTATTTCGAATATATAATGTAATTATGTATATTGATGAGTTTATTTTACGTTTTAAGATTTGTAATTATTTAATAGTTAGTTTTTATGTCGCCGTTCTGTCGGGACGCTCCGAAGGTCGATCGCGCCGTGACGGATTGTATTCATGTGTTCATTTAGGTCTTAGAGTCCGGACTACATGATTCGGTAGCCGTGAGCGGTTCGTTCTTACACAGGTCGTTCGATGAATGTTTGTTGTTTTATGTGTTTCGTTTTGATGTTACGGAGAGCTCAGCCTGAATAATGTCAATCATTTCTTTGGGAAATCTTAAAGAGTGGCGTGCATGTATTGAAATTGTAAATACTACAGATATAATAATTATGTATTTATAGCTATGAAAGGTCAATTTAGCGTATTTGATGACTGATTGAGCAGTCAAATAGGTTAAAATGGGAGCTCTAAAAAAGGAGAGTTTAGAGTTCCCAAAATAGCTGTTCTTAATTTCAAACGTTTAGTGATTGTATAGAATCAAGGAAGAACCTAGTAAACTATGATTAGAATATAAGAGCGGTCAAATTCGTACAGTAATATTTTTAATGACACGATAATAGTTATAAGCTTACTTCTACGGACGAAAATCACGCAGAAAATAGGAATATAATGTTATAATAAATCCATTTTTAACGATGTGATATTACAGCTAAATAAATACACTATTTTCGTACAATTCAAATAAGCACCTCTCGGGCTCGTATAGTCTTATATTAAGCGTCGATAAAACTATTATTGCAGACATTGAAAATTCAAACGTGCCTTTGTCGCGCTTGCAAGAGTATATTGGATGATATAAAATTGTGTTCATGCGTACCGTTACTTAGTTTTTACTTAAAACAATGAACAGTTTTATTAAAATACAGTAAATGCCGCAGTGTCTTAAAATGTTGTGATGTTATTAAATACGTCTTAACTATACGAGTCGGAAAAGTGTATTTTTATTGTTATCATACTTCAAAGTTGAAATTAAATAAAGATTGTACAGTACTATTAAAAGGGGCGAACAAAATATACAATTTTTGATACGGCAAGTTGTTAAGACTTTTGTCTTAAGTAATTTTTCCGAAAACGCATGTAATTTTAATTATAAATGGTGCCAAACTTTCAGCACACTAGTATTTTATGGCTATTCAGTTATAGCCGGCATTGGTTAAGTGCTAAAGTTAACAAACTGAATTGCATACTTTTGTTTTAAAGTATGCAATGCAATAATATTAAGCAATATCTGTCAGTCGGCTTGCATGTGTGCATTGAAGCTTGCCAGATATCAGTAAATGTGTTCAACTTGTTAATATTATTATTGAAATCAAATATACATTTATAATTATATGAATATGTCTTGTTGTACACTGCTTGAATGTATGAAAATTAATTGAGGTCTTTTTTTATTGTAGAAAGAAACTTTAAACAATTGTTCTGGCAATCTTGTATGCATTTTCAATTTTCGTATTTTTTAAATTGCTTGTTGTCCTCGTACTAATAAACTAATTTTCCAGCCCCTATAAATCTTATGAAATATCCATTGTGTTGTATCTATATAGAATTAAAATAAATATTTTTATCCCAATGTGCATAATGGTTTCGTCAATGCTATTATTTTGTTATAAATAACTTGCAAGCCACCACACAGAAATTGATAATGTTACAGGGTTATTATCTTGACAATTTTCAATTTAATCGGCGCATCGATATTATGTAAAAAGTAACGAACACTTTTGTGTAAGTAACAACTGATTTTTATGATTAAAAATTTGCAGTAATCTTAGTTAATACATTCGCTCACGAAGATTATCCGCCTTTTAGGAATAAGGCTTACCTTATTATAAGGAAATCTTTGTAGGATGGGTTTCGTAGATAGATTCTGTTTTTTATATTTTTATAATATATTGAGAAGTACTTTAAATATTGATTATTTGGTTTGTCAAGTTATAAATTGTGTAAATGAATATTTATTTCGGAGCAGACTAGGGGCTGTCCGTAATCTTAATTTATATTCTAATATCGTGAACTTTTGATAGTATTTTTAATTATGTGTCCCATATAATTTATTTGTCTCTAATCGTTTTTTAGACGGTCGCTAGATATCCCTCCCAAAACGTTTATAGAAGAGAAACTCGTAATTACGTCTGTCGTAATTGATTATTATATACGAAGTAGAACTTTTTACTTCAGATTTTAGGGTATGGGCATTTTTATGTGATTTTATAGATCATTTTGGTTAATTAGAGGCGTATGTATAGTCATCGTTTATTTTCGTCCTTTTGATGTTACAAAGATAATAAATTAGAAATGTCCATATCCATTTGGTGCACTATTATAATGTAGGTAAGAATTGACGTGAAATATAAGTATGGTGTATAATAATGTAAAAATGTTTATACAAGAGCAATGGTAATCATTTGAGACCGATAAAATTGTTGCGTTCAGTGAATGGAATTAGAAAGATATAATGTTTATAATACATGGACGACAGGAATAGCGAGGCATACAAGTTAATAAAAAACTAAATTTTATAAACACTAAAACTGTAAAACCACTCATCTCGTATAAAAATAAGCAGCAAAAGTTTATTTTCTAATGCTACTAATGCAGTAGGATTGCTTGCAAGCAAATATTTGTCCTCTGATTATTAACACAGATACAGCAGATATATCTTCAAGTAATAACAGAAGCTTGGTTTATGGGAAGAAAGACAATATTTATTAATTTAAATAAAGTAAAAGTATTTAATGAAATTCTTATATTAACAATGTTAACGTTTATTGTTTTTAAAACAGGCCTAATTATAATGTCGTTTTATGTATTTTAAACATTGGAGTGCACTGGTTTGATTGTGCCTGAAAAAACTCACCAATGCCGCTCCAAACCTCAAAATTATGTGTTAGTGAAATAAGTAAGCTTAAAATCGTTTGAAGTACTGTAGTAAGGTAGTTTTAAATTGGCGTTTAAATGTAGCGTGACAAGATTGACTCAAAGAGTGATTACATTATTCAGTTTTGACTAACTTTTATTTTTTATGGGGAAGTGAGCTAATCAGTGTGACGTTAGTGTCTAAAATAGTACAAATGAGAAGACTTATTGTCGTAAGCCTCGGACTATTCAACATTGCAAATGCTAGGTTTGAGATGTATCCCTGTGTACTAGTTTTATTTTGTACTAAAAGTTAAAAATAAATGAGTAATTATGTAATTCTTTTATTATTTTCATCTAACGATC
Source organism: Epargyreus clarus clarus (assembly GCA_014595695.2). Classification (NCBI taxonomy): domain Eukaryota; kingdom Metazoa; phylum Arthropoda; class Insecta; order Lepidoptera; family Hesperiidae; genus Epargyreus; species Epargyreus clarus. The sequence continues at coordinate 438,673 of JACTTY020000036.1, forward strand.
CCTCTCTATTTGTTTCTCCTATTTCTCGCTTAAGTTACTAATCAGTCGTTTAAGCCACTGTTTTAGTTTTAACATTCGGGCAATTTGTAGTTTGAGCAAGCGACGAACAGTTCTAGTGATGTAATTTACAATCTGACGATTTTTGTGGATCTATACGGAACTTATTAAGTATACGCCGAGCAAGTTTTGAGTTGCTATCTCAGTCTTACTCTACTTATATAGTCGATCTATGCAAAGTTTTGCCTACCAAAGATTGAGATTTGATTACATATTTTGGCCTACGTTAGAGTGTGTTGTTAGCCCAAAGCAATAAAGCGTTCTAATTTTCTTCCTTTTGAGCAGTGTTGCCATTACTAATGTTATAATAGTAACATTTCATCAAATAAATACAACAAAATCACTTCCATTAAATATAACAAATCACTGGACGGCGGAACAGGTTTTTTGCATTATATATTTTATATAGGAAGGACCTTCAAAATTAATTTGCTTCTGGGCTTTGATCAAATCGTGATGTTTATTGTTTTAAACATAGATAAGTGTTTTAAAGATGATTTACTGTTTTCTAGTTCGTAAGGGTTAGCAAGTACAAGTAGCAACACTGTTTCTAGGTACATTTGTCAAAATTGTCAATGTCAGTATGTCATAAAATACGATATTGGTTGATTTATTTTATTCATCGTTCTTCATTATTCATTGTCCCAAAAATAGAATAACTGACCATAATAACAACTATAATTTAATTTCTGAGAACAAGGGAACTTATTAGTGCAATCGTATTATCTTTTAAATAACAACACAAGTGCCATACATACGGAGATTATTAATGTGTTGATGTTATTATAACAAGTGATGTATCGAATACTGTGATTATTTATGTATTATTTTTATAATATTTGATTTCTTATATTGATACATTATCCTGCTAACGTTTCCAAATGAAATGCAACATACGAGAGCTTGCTCTGTTGAGCGACAAGCCTTGCGTTATGGAGGGAAGGTTGAATTACAAAAAGATATCAAATGGAAGTTATCGTAATCAAGCAGGTACGAATGTAACTACTAAGCTATGAACATTGTGTATATTTAGACTTAGCAATTAACCTTGACTATACATAAAGTTGGGAATAATCATGTCAGACAACTACAGCTAACATGTATGTTAACAGAACCATTATGAAATATTTTGTCTCAACATGGCTAATAGAGGTATACTTACAGCTGATATAACTGAAAATACTATCTTGTATGTAAAAAGGTGATTAATTGCATTCCAAAAATACTTGAATTGTAATCCAATACTGTATGTGCAAGCACATACAGTATTGGATCACAATTCTTAACCAAATTAATAGCAATATTATCCAAAACCTGCTTATCTAATCTACTTTAATCCTACTGTTATTTAAATAAAGCACATTATAAAAAATATATCAAAATAATGATAAACTAGGTGTCTAGTTTCTTTTCTTATTTAGGTTAAACAGCCCTAATTAAAGTATGTCATGAATTAAGATGTCAAGGAACTCACTGTGAACAGGGAGTGTTTTTATTATACTTTGCTATGTCTGGATGATAGACAATGTACAATTTCTATAGGCTTATTTAGATTACTTATTTATTAATATTTATTTTTTGCAGTATTCAAGGAGAGATGGTTTCGACTTATAAATAACTATTTGTTTTATTTTAAAATCAGTGAAATGGGTAAATTTGACACAAAAAATCCTTCCGGAGTGTTTGTTATGGAAAATTCGTCAATACAAATGGAGCATGGCCAGAACATATCATTCTCATTTTCTATTTCTTTTATGTAAGATATTTATGTTTATTATTATTTCATATTGGTAATTTGTATTTTTCAATATTGCTTTTATTTTAATTTAACTGTGAAATCTTACCCGTATTAGTATGATATGTAATAAATAGGGTACTTGTTAATTAATCAGTATGCAGTGATAGCCTACCAGTTGGAACTCTACCTCACGATCGAGCTGTCTGAAGTTTGAATTCCAGACACACACCTTTGATTTTTTTCAAAGCTATGTGCATATTACAGTATATTTTAAGAATTGTTGACCCAATTATATTTTTTCCAGAGATGAACCTGAGAAACGGCATGTGTTCGCGGCACGATCTGAAGACAATGTGGTGCAATGGGTGATGAAACTTCGAGAATGTTCTTATGAGTATCTAAGGAACAGGCTTCATACTCTTCAGTCTAAAATTTTTTCTATAACTGGAAAGGTACATATTTTTATAACTGATATAATAACACTATTCTAAATCTATAATGTAGTGAATTAGTCTATTCTAGTCAAAGTATATTTGTATTATTAATGGTAATGATCAATGAAAGTGTACTATTTTCGACACCAGGAAAAATTTCCATTTTGCTATGTTACCATATTTATAAATATTTATATATGCCGGAGCAAATACCGTTATATACATTAAAATATTTTAGTGGTGATCATAGCTTAAAATCAAATATATTATGTTAATAATATACTTACAATTATATTCAGTACTACATTTCCACACAAAAACATTAAACCCACAGTTATTATAATAATTATTTATAATTACAGCTTAAAATAGTTATTTATTCCAAATATGCAGTTAAAAGAATCTTTAGGTGTATACAAATATAACTTAAAATTGTATATCATTTTTTAGGATCCTCTGTTAATGGTGCCAAGAAATGAAGGTGCTTGTTTATGGGCTCCTGCAATACCCTTCTCAACAACTCCAGCGTGCACTGTCAATACGAGTTCATTTAGTTGCCATCTACACACTAATGGTGCTTTTACACTGGAGAGGAGTAAATCTGATGTCCAAGCCCATAAGTACTTACATGCCAATTATACTAAAAACACTAAATTTTATACTGACAAACTTGAGCAAGTTGAGACCAAAGAAGAGGTACAAAAGTTTACATTAGAAAAGAGTAAAACATCAGCGATTTTTACATCAAGCATGAACCCCATTGATGTGTCGATCTTTGATAACCGTCCAGCATATTCCCGCGCCGCGCCCAGTCCTCCTGTAAGGACCAAATTATCTCCAAATAGTAAACGTAGTGAACTGGTGAAAGATACGAAATTACCTAATGAACATTTATTGGGAATAACTGGACTGCTAGATGAAGTGCCTGTACCGCCTAGAAGAAAGGTGTCACCGAAAACTTCAGACAGTCCTTCTCTACATTTAGAAAGTAATGTCAATACCAGTAAAGTCAAAAGTGAATCAAATGAAGATCTTATACAGTTTTAATTTTTAGAATATTTGGATCATCTATCCCACCAACTATTTAATTATAATAATGTAATTGTCTTGCCGCTTATTATTGATATCACAATATTTATGGATTTTGTCATTTATATTTAAGGCGGATTAATTTTATAATTTTTTTATTGCATTCACACTGTGATATTTATTGCTGAAGGAAGGTTTTTTAATTGTTTACTTTTATAAACATTACCGATTATTTAAAAAAAAATATAATTAAAATCAATTGATTTACGTTAGTAAATGTTTAATACATGTGTAGAGGCAGTAGAAACGAAATTGATGTTATCATGGTGTTTTGACGACATATTGCACGGTCATAGTGTGTCGGTCTTAAAAATAATTTAGCAAATCATCTATCAGGCTTGTTTATTATGCCTAAACAGCGTTTGTACTATGTAGTCTGTAGTTCCGAGTTTACTTTGGAGTTAGGACAAATTTCTAGATTTACCGCTTCAAGATACATGTAGTGCCATCATTTGGGACTAATTGTCTAATAACTACTCTACTGTGAATAACCATCATATATTTAAATTCTATACCTCATTAATTTTAATTCCTACTGTTTAATAAGTCAAAAAAGTATGTATTGTAATTTCTATTTCTTTATATTAATCCTTTACTTCTATAATTTTGGTACAAATACTGCACAAGTATTAAATATATCAACAAGCAATAAATATCACAGATTAACCTAAGCCGTAGAAGATATTAAAAAAAAACATAAAATGCGCTTATTTCCTTTTGCCAAAAGTACTTGATCTTTGTAAAGCTCTCTGTTACGCAGCCTCCATAGTTTTTGCGTAATTATATTAAGGCCTAGGTAGACGATAATTGTGATAATGAGAGCCGCCCAACGTTGGTATCCGGATTGTATCACACGTTTGCTTGTCTTTTGTTGTTCAGTGGAGAGATTAGATCAGCGTATTACGATGTAGTCTACTCTTAATTTATTTGCCTATTTACTTTGAAATGAATATTGTACTTTAAAATATGGCTTGACGAATGAAAATATATCTATAGTTATTTTATGATTAAAGGAAAGAATACGAGTTATACATTCGATTTATTGCTTTTTTATTTTATTGACTGTATCTAAGAATATTAAAAAAATAGGTAAAGTGAGGTCGAATTCGCCCAAGACTTATACAGTTGTTATCAGGCGAATGTGCATCGTCAGTGGTTGTGCACTGACCTTTGTAGATAGTATATGACGTTACTAAGTCGTCGCTGGGATCATTTGTCTCTCACGAGACAACACTGTGCGTCGTGATTAAAGCTAGTCCATTAACTTGCATTTTAAATAAATAATTGTGTTGTCCACAATAATAACCATTTCATAATGTTATATTTTCAATTACGTTTTTTTATTTATACTATAATGGTCTAATTCAACTGAACAGTTTATTACTACGAACAAGTGTGTTAATAATTCCTTAAAAAATGGATTTACAAACATGTACATGTTGTCATATTATAATGTACTTACTCTAATTGTCTGATGCGGTGTTCATATACTAAGAAATAGGTAATGCTCAGTATATAGAACTAGTCATTAAGAAACTTTGTAAAAGAATCAGAGCAATAGTAGGTACTGTTCAGCCCATGGTGTAGTGTTGATAGATAAATATTTCTTTTGGAATTTTTCCAGAATGTATTTTATTTATGTTACTGTTGTAGAATATCTATCATCTTCAAAACTTTAGTGTGATACGACCCTTAATTATATTGGCCATTTTAACAGATTACGAAAATCACAATATCATCAGTGCGTCGCTTCACGCAAAAGTAAACCCTACAATATTAATTAATTATAGAGACGTCATAGGGCAATGTATCCTGTAGTGTGCACTGTCCATAATTTTCCTCGTACAATATTATTAATTTCTTGTATGTATAATAGTTTAAAAATAAATTGCATTATTGAAACTTATATTATGTAACGATAGCTACAATTATTTAATACTGGACATCACACATTTTAAGTGAGTATTATTACAATGTATATTTTTTATGAAATGTAATTTAGCATGTACACTGCAATGAATATTGAAATGTTTATACAAAGTAGGTATATTTTGTTGTTGTATATACCATTACACGTATTATGTATGTATATTTTTATACGAATTTGATACACTGTAACTTTGCAGTTGCAACGCTCGATGAGAAAACAAAATAAAATATTACATACATACATTACGTGTGTTTTTATTTTTTTCCTTTCTTATAATGGTCTCTAGAGGAAAAAACTTGACCTGTCGTACCCTTTTGAACTCTGGTAATTCCCGGCTAAGTCTGGTAAGTTTTAAAATGCTTTTTTGACTATAGCGATAATTGCCTATAGCGATAATTGCTTAATATTCTTGTCATTTATGGAACATGAAGAAATAGTAGTTTTACTACTTTACATTCATAATAATATCTACACTATTGTAATAACATTGTATGAAATTAGCTAATAAATAAAACAAATTTATCTTAAAATACATATTTTAATGGTGTAATTATTTTATTGATACTGTAAAGTAATAGATTATTAGGTTCTATTCTACAAATATAGAACGAAATAATCGTATATAAATAGTCTTTGCGTACCTGTCTGTCACAACAGACATACACCTAAATAAATTGACTTATCCACCACAATAATAGGTGAATACATAATATCCTAAAACGACACAGTTAACATAACTGTACCGTTTGCATTCGAGGCACACATTTTAATACATAAAATCTATAAATGGAATTATCACTGCAACCCAGAGTTTGCGACATGCTTGAGGAAAATGTCATACACTGTTCGATTTGTTGTTATTATGTATTCTTCTAACTTACTACAATATTATACAATATAACAATATTAAATTCAACAACGAAATACATCAAATGAAGCGTTTCACAATAAAGTCCAGCGCACATATGGATGGACCGCACATCATCGGATTCTATTTAAAAAATCAATCAATCATTTCTTCACCAGTAGGTAAGGCCCATTTTAAACTAGAGGGCCACGACGTCCTGCAATGTATGCGGTAAACCTATTATGTACGCGGATCTTAAAACTAGCAACATTATTTTATATGTTACGTAACCTAGCACAAAATCTATTAAAAGTTAAAATTGTTAATAAACGGACGCTTACAAAGTATTTAATATATAAAGAGAATCATTTAACACGGATAAATTACCCGTAAGGCACTTTTATTTTCTAAAGAGACCTAAAACGCAGGTTTTAGGTAGGTACATGACCTATTTATTTAGCTGCAAAGGAGTTTGACTTATACATTTTAAAATAGCTATATTTAAAACACACATAAATTATTTCTAAAGGTATAAATAAGACATACGGATATAGCTACCAACAGAATGCAAAAAACGCATGCTTTGTTAGCATTGACAACAACTAACACTGTTCTACCGATGCAGGCATTAGTTTATATATAGGCCTCATTTATTATCAATATGCAGGTATGTAGGCATGCTATATATGGCGGAATATACTCTTATCCGGAACACTCGTCTACAAGGCACACGTCATAAGTAAATGCGTGTGTTCTTCAGCAGGCACGAGCAGTAAGGGCACGAGGCACGTCGAGAGCCCTTGCGCCCGAAGCGTACTTCATGTGGAGTTAGTTGCCTCCATAATCGCGCAGTTCGCGGTTTCCAAGCGGTAGAGTTGGCCGGTAGTTGTGCAGCAGTTCCATGGCTTCTACGCCGCAAGATGCTTCACCACAACGTAATTTTCTCATTAGCGCCAGCTGAAAAATAAAATGATTCTTTAATTGTTTTTTGGAAATAAATTTAAACCTAATTGGCTTTTACTTACTACCTTTACTGGCTTTACTTTTACCTACTTAGTGAAGTTTTGAAGAAGTTTTACAATAGAAATTTAGATGTTTTCTTGACCGGGAATCGAACGTGGAAGATCTAGCGTTACGATAGTCCATTTTAGTGTAGATTAGTAACTATTGATGTATCTAAGAATTACTAAGATTAATACTGTAGTTTTACAGCTTAAATTTCATGTAATTTTGTTTATTATTTTAAAAGAAATAGGCGTACACATAAAAGTGTGCTGTTAATCAAATCGCACAATATAAAAGCCTTTTTTGCATGGATTAAGTAGATTTTAGCAAAAAGACGAACAGGTTATTTTGAAAGTAAGTAATATTGGAAAGTGGGCCGGTTGTTGGCGCCGCCAGCGCCGGCGGCCGTGCGCGCCAGCGCAAAGCAACGCTCATCGGAAACCGGTAGTTCGTTAGTTATTTATAATTGCCGCCGAATCCAAACGGGTTTCAGAATGTTTCTCCTTTAAACGAATGTTTGAAAAAGTCGACATGCGGTAGATCATAAATACGTAATCATTAAGTCACAATGCAATAACTATATTAACAATTTAGTGCATGTTTTTTTTTTAATAATGTCATTAAATAAAATCCTAGTAATATTAAGTGCCATCGTCATGTAGGGTAATGACCCTACTTAACATAATTATACCTACTAAATGTTTCATAAAATAAGTTATGAATAAAGTAATCTTTAATTTAATAAAAAAAGACAATTGAAGCTGATTTTTGACACTCTTAAAATATGTAGGTAGGTAGGTACCTGTTCAGCGGACACCTCGACAGGATCTTTGAAAAGGATCCATGTGACAGATTCCGTGCAAGGCGGCGTGGTGAGAGAGCCAGGGTAGGTCCAGTAGGCGGTGCGCGGGGGCAGCAGCCGCGCGGGGTCCAGCGCCTCCGCGAATGTCACCTTGTCGCCCTTGTGCTGGATGTAGGGGAGCAGCCGCACTACCTTCTCCAGCTCCTCGTGCTTGCTGCCTACCTGTAATCACAATAGATTTGTTTGTAACTTTTGTCGTTTTGTTTCACTGCTAGGTATCGGTCTCCTCTCGAGATCGGATTAATCCTTTGAAAAATCAAGCGTATGTGCCCTAAAAACGAACCTGGAACCCCCGATCCAATCCCGTATCCCGATCTGATGGTTGATTTTCATTCATAAGGTTATTATATATGGCTGCTTTGTTTGAAGAAAAGAGATAAATTCAGAATAGTTACGAATACTTATTTTGTATAATAACGTTGCCCAGCCTAGCCAAAAAGTTTAAAATCATCACTAGGATGATAAATAGGTATTCTCCTGCGACATGTAGTAAAAACCATAAATCTGAACCCGTGACTAAGAATTTCCTTGACCCTAACACTGTTTGTTTATTTTATGGTTAAAGTTTCAGTTTTATTCTACTTGGAATTAATAGATATAATTATGTTTATTTACTAGAGCAGGTCTTGACGTCACAAAGAACGCTGAATAATAACCCAATCTTCCTTATAACTTGTGTACCTAATATGGACAAAACTTCTATGCGTAAGCATCTTACATTCATAATAGGCAAACTAATTGTATTATGGTATATTTTAGTGTACGCACGTGTTTACCTACGTATCATTATAGTTTTACATCATAATAATTTTATTTCTATTGACTATGAGATTGCAAATCTATGAAGCCGATACCTATTTGTTATTGGATACCGGTTGATTTATATATGAGGTGACCATATTTTTAGTCTTCAGGAGTGGCATCTGTGATCGACTTATTTTATGGAGTTGATTACAGATTGCCCATGGGCCGGATTCAGAGGTCTAGAGGCCTTGGGGCAACAAAGGAGTGGAGGCCCCCTGGCCCCAAATTATTCAGTTGAGTTTTTCAATAAATATTTTATTGTGAAACGCAGGTAGATTATTCTAGTATTCATGTTTGTACAAAGTACTGTAGATAAAGGTAAAATAGCTAAAAAGAATATCAAAGGAAAATATATATATATTTTTTTACTAGAGTTTACTAGTCGGAATTAAAAAAAAAACCGACATCTCCCTTAAATCCGGCCCTGCCCATGGGCGACAGTGACAATTTACCATCATTTTCATTTCCATCATGTTCGTTCGCTACTATAATCTTATAAAAAAGTTATGGAGGTATAAGGTAAACCTGTACCTACCTACATACTATTATAATGGCGGACCGGCAGGTTAAGACACAGTTAATGAATTAGTATATCACAAGATAAAATGCGAATTATAAAATTAGTCACATGAGAGATCTTATCTTTTATACTAACACTGTAAACAGGTTTTAAAAAATATGGCTTAGGCAACCATATTATAAGAACTTATGTAACCTGATCTAGTTATACACGCAAACTAAAAAACGAGTTCTCAAAACAGAGTTACAAAATAGTGAGAGAGTTTTTATAAATTAACTAAACGGATTAGTTAATGTAGCGGGCAAACATTGGTTAAGATTGATTATTAGATTGCTAACGGGCGTAAAATATATTTAATTACTTAACTTTGTCTATGCTTAAATTGGTACTTTATACTTTTCCTTTATGGCCGATTAGTACCCGCATTCCCAATACATAACATATCGTAAATTAAGTTCTAAATCCCTATATTAAATTACAGTATTAACATTGCAGATGTGTAACACAACATGCATAGCGCGTGACCTTTGATACCCCTGCAGGTGAATGACGCTCCTAAAAGGATTGAGTTGCAAGGCTTCCCGCTTCACCGACGTAACGCGGTCTTTTACTATTATTTGCACTTTGTCAAATTCATATCAAAATGTTGACAAAGTGGTAGGAATAATTGCCGACTAGTCAACAGATTCATTAAAAATGAAATTAAGTTATGTTAAATTTTGTAAATCAATTTTATGTTAGTAATTAAATTTATTTTACATAAATAGTAACGTAATACAATAATAACCATTACCTTTATATTGTAGTACCTATCTTATCATGGTTCTGCACTTATTGTATTGTACTTCACTGCATAGTCTCTTCAATGATAATGTTGACATGTAGTACACCGCCAATCGCCAGCCTTGTGTCACGTATATTCAGAGCTAAAAACCTCGAATTCAAATAATTTAAAACAATATCCAACCTACTTATAGCGCCCCCTACCGGTAAATGTCATTATCGTTTTTCGTGCAGCCTGTGTACATTTATGATTTTTTCAAAATAAGAAATAAAATAAGTAATTTATAGTAAAAATTGTTAATTTATAACAAATATTTCAATTAATAATTTATAAAAGACGTAGGTGTGATGTATTGTGCAGAAAAGTTACAATGGAAAATAAAGAATTTTGACGAAATTATTCTGAAGACTTGTACTAGGCGGCCATTACGAATGCCGTCGCAAATTGAAAATGTATTATTTTCATTTATTAAAGATAAGATGATAATCTTATATATTAATGAGGAATGACAAGGTAAATTTTTACATATATATTTTTCCAAGCAAAGGATTTTTAGATTACCATATTGTTCTGTAGCAAGGAATTTGACGTCTTATGTTCATTAACTAAGCTTGTCACCTATTTAGGTGATCTCGCTTATATAAATCCTTATTTAAATCCTTACATAAATCTCGCTTATATAAAGCTATGAACATAGAAATAGGGTGCTATTAAGCCCCGTGCATGGGTACTAACCCGTTTATACTGAGTATTTACTCACATAAAAGAATCTACTATTGAGTAGAATATACCTAATGGGTATTCACCCGTTCAAATAAGGTTATGACCCTTACATATTGGATATTTACCTACATTACAAGAAATAGGGTGCTATTTAGCCCCGTTCATGGGTACTAACCTGTTTATATTGAGTATTTACTCACATAAAATAATCTACTATTGAGTAGAATATACCTAATGGATATTCATCCATTCAAATAAGGGACCCTTACATATTGGATATTTACCTATATAACAACTATAACAAGATACTACTATTAAGTAGACGGATACAACGGATATTCACCCATTCTAATAGGGTATTATGTTCTTCACATTGGGTAAATAACCCATATTACAAAATACTAATAATCAGTAGATAGACACAACTATTACCATTGAGTGGGCGCAATGATTTTAATGAATGAACATTTTATTCAAGAATCATTCAGATTAATAATGTACATGATAGATAGGTACAGGATATAGAGATGACAATTTATATCCTTTTGTAATACTCTAGAAGAACCTAAATTTGGTTTAACCATTCATAAGAATTTGGTATCTAGGTAGATCAGCATATTAAAGAGTAATGTACTAAAAGAACTATCTATCTATCTAGATGGTGATAGATAGACTAAAGGAAAAAATAGTTTAAAGGAAGAACTGGACCTCTAGGAACCTCTAGGAAACTGTGGGACGGATAACACATGATTAGACTTTAAAAGTTGCACAAGTCGCAGTTACTATTGTAGCTGTAAAGAGTCAAAAGCCATGCCACATCAGGCGAATGCTTACTGCTCTCGAGCATTTGACATGATTGTTTCTTAATAATTTTAAATTATTTGCCTTTATAAAGATAATTTGCTATCAATTATCTTATTACTGGTGCTGGTCATTTATTATGTATAATAAATAATAAGAAGAAATTTCATAGTACAAGTACTGGAACAAATGATCGGCAAAATGGTTTAAGAAACAATGATTGTTCAATTCATATATATATAGTACAATATTTTATAATAACAAGTATAACGAAGATATTTACACTTCATCCTATGATAAACTTCATCCAAAAGTTTGAGATACTCATACCAAATAAGGTCATTATCTGACTTACAACAAGCCTCATGCACAAATACCTGTGTCACAGAAAGGCTTGATCGAAGTTTCCTTTGGAATAAATCTTCAATCACAACAGATTTTTAGGTGAGTGGTTAATAATGTGGTCGATTATAATTATAATTTTAAAGACCAGTTGTAACAAATAACTATTGACCCAAGCTTTGCAAGTGGTTAGCTTTAAGAGTCTATTTGTATAAACACTTAAACTCATTATTCTTAAGGATTTTTTTCAAAATATACTCGGTATGTGTGTAGAAAGACTTCTCACATCAGTGGTAACATATTGTTTACTCTTAACCAATTTTTTACAATATTTTTACTTTACCAACACCTGATGATGGTGATGTTGGTTTATATTGAATATCTTGGTCTTAATCTTGAGCTTTAAATAAAGCCTGGCATTCCACTCACTACTTACTATTGTTTTCAAGAATGCATATATTGATACTAATTCATGATTACCTTAAACAGTGTTTACATGTCTATGGTTAAATGGAAATTCTATGCATTTCAAGTTCTTTCCTTTGGTTTGAGCAGAACACTATATTTATGTTTTTACTAACCTTTTAAAAGATACAAGACCATACATAACTGATTAAGATCTAGGGACATTGTGTCAGTTATATATTTATATAACATAGTTCCTATTTGAAATGTCATAATAATGTACAAGGAACAATAACGACACTTAGTAATTTAGGATCATAGACATAATAAGCTATATCATTCTTTAGGATTTATTGGTTACTTAAAAGATAGTTTGATAATTGGAAATAATACAACTGTTAAGGTTGTTCATTGTATTATACAAGCAATAAATAAATAAAAAATCAAATTGCTTTACCATTAGATAAAAGATTAAAAATCAACACAAGGGTGAAATAAAAAGAAAAAAAAATAATAATAAAAATATATATATATATATATATAATAAATGCAAAGATATGTATATATATATATATAACAATTTTAATAATGTTTATCAAAATAATATCCCTCTTACAGATAATTACAGGTGGTAGTTGTCATATTATTTTTATTATCGGGACACAATCAGTTATGTAACATATGGTCATTATTCTCGGTATTTTTGTGATTTGATTTAAATAACAAATCCGATCAACTATTTAAAGTTAAATGCAGCGTTAATTGTGCTTAAAGATATTTTTTCAATAATCATCTTCAACACGGTGAAACCCTAATATGTGTAGGCAACTCCACAGTTATTTCATATAGAAACAGCATGGTGTTTAATACCCACATTTAACCGTAATATCAAGGCACATATTGGATTTATTGAGTACCCAAAAAATGTTTTTATTTCCCTAATACATTCAATAATTTCAGAATGAATTTGCTATCACTAAATCAAGATTATACATTGCGAATTTGAAGGTTTTAAAATAGATTTATTTACTAGGAAACCTACAAGAAGTATGACTTACATGTCATGACTAAGGTTATACTATTTAAATGGAAATATTCATTTTATTTCTAATAAAATAATTGTTGTTAAAGATTATCTCTGAACGGTTGGGGAGTTTGTCGTAGTACCAGACTGGTCCAGACAGTCCTAAAAAATAGTATTAAAAAAAAAAAAGAAAGAAACCTTTCATTTTGGAAGGGTTGCATTTTGGGTCTCATATGAATTTAATAAAGATCTAAATCCATTTGTTTTTCGTCAACGCTTTACCCTGTATGTTACTCGCTTCCTCGAGGAGCGTTTCGTTTCTATACACGAATCTCAAGATTTTGTTGCTCTACAAGCAATGTTAGATGCAATAATGAAAACGTGATGCTGGTGCTTATAATATTTTGGCCTAAACAGTATAAATAACTAGATCTATCTGTAGACTGGTTACAATATTCTTTTCATTTTGATATATATATATATCTAGAATTCTTTTTGTTCTTAAAATGCATATTTAGGTTTTCTATCTTCCATATCCCAAGTATGCTATTACTTGTGATAGTTACATCTGATGTATAAATATTTTTAGCGAGTTAAGTGTAAAATATTATATATTATTTAGTGGAGATGAAGAAAAAATACTATTTATTTTTTTTGGTTATTGTAATTACTCATATAGTAAAAAGAAAAAAAAACAATAATAACATATAAGTAATATATATATATATATATAAGCAATATATAAAAGCAATAGATATCATATATATTATGACGTTCACTTGGTGTAAGCCCGTGAATGCCATTATTACTACCGATTCGCCTACATCTGAGTCGAGACTTCTAAAAAGTATACATAAACATAATAATAACATTATTGTATATTAACCAAATTGCTTGTCGGAAGATATTGTATATTAAATTGCCACATGAATTTAAACCTTACTATAACCAGTGTTCAAACAATCTAGTATTACCATTATTTCATAGTAATCATAGTATTTGTCCAGCACATCCTTAATAAAATTACCTAGATAGGCCTAGTAACACTTGAGAGTTGCAAGAATAAGTTTATTTCTTTTATGTAATCTTATAATACAGTGACCTCCCAGACGACAGTTTCTAGATTTTATCAACCACGGAAGATGATGGCATTGATATATCATTTTTTACAATACATAGATTATATTAGAGAGCACGCATTACCACGCTGCTACGCTGACGTCTAAACATATGAGTGTCAGTTAAGACCCTCTTAGAAGGATAGCTGAATGGATCAGGTCTAAGTTCAATTGTGTAGTAGAGACGTTACATCAAACGTATACTTGATAACTGTAATTAATATTTAAATAGATATATTAAATTAGGAATTTTAAAAATAGTAGGATTTAAATGTTTTTGTTTTTTGTTTAATACGCTCGTTATTTTACAAATCTCTAAACATCTACATGTCAACATTATCATTGAAGAGACTATGCAGTGAAGTACAATTAGAAATTAAACGAACTTACCTAAGTGAAGTTCCATTTCAATTGTACGAACTGCATAGTCTCGAAATGATATTATAACCCACCCACCCATACTTATATACGATAAGTATTACCCATAATATCATCTATGTTGTAAAATAATCGAGCTAATGAACTTACATCTTGACCCCAGGATCTCTAAACTTAATGACATTTACCGGTAGGGGGCGCTATAAGTAGGTTGGATATTGTTTTAAATTATTTGAATTCGAGGTTTTTAGCTCTGAATATACGTGACACAAGGCTGGCGATTGGCGGTGTACTACATGTCAACATTATCATTTCGAGACTATGCAGTTCGTACAATTGAAATGGAACTTCACTTAGGTAAGTTCGTTTAATTTCTAATTGTACTAATATGAATTTACCACGATGAAAACTTCAATGTTTAATAAGTAATTTCGTTTGGTGTGAGGCGACGCTAATAGGGTTCACATACTAAATTTGTTCGTGTGACGGATGCATTCAATCAACTCCGAACGGTTGGTTTGTTGGGACGGAGGGTTTAGTTCAACACATATGCCGTGAATATTTACTTTATTTGTAGTAGAGTCAGCACGTCATTAAATTGTATATTTCACAAAGATCGCGTAAGATTGAGATAATATTATGTATTATCACGGTTTTTTTTCTCCGAGCTTTGCACACTCTACGGTCTCCTTTTCATATTTTTTGAAAACCCACGTAATTTCATATAAGGTTCTGTTCATGTCTTCTTCTAACGTTCTTTTTCTAATCTTGTTATAAGTATATCCACGTATAAACAACAAAACATACAACAGAAATATTACGATATGTTACTATGTTTTTTCAAGAGGTGCTTGATTTAACAATTACTTCTAAATACTTCCTGAAAGCTGGTTGGTGATAAAATTATTAAAATGATTATTTATAGAGTTTTATAAGAGAAAGTTTGAGCTTACCATTAGTAATACACCTAAGACCGCCAATCCATCAGGTTGGCCAGCAGCTTCCGCGAAGCTGTGATACTTGGTGGTGTTCCAGTGGACGAGGTGGAGTTCGCCGGAGAAGGAGCGTCCATCGACCGTGTGCTCGGAGCCCTCACCGTTGACAGCACCCCAATGGCAATGCCATTGTTCCAGCTTGTATACGTCGGATCCTAGCGGTCCGCCTCGTAATTCTGCAAACAATCAGCATAAAAAGTTACAAAAAATAAATACTAACAAAACATCACTTGGGTTCGCGTTTACTTACTTATACTGTTTACCCGTAAAAAGGTAAAACACATGACACACCTTTAAGCAGCTCATCTTTTCACGTACAGTTTGACCAATAGGTATCTATAGGTACCCTTATTTTATTCATTCAAATGGGGACAGTCTGGCAATGATTACACTAGCCACTTCAAGTTACGCTGAGAAATCCGTATTCAGCATTGAAGCGGACAGTGGATGATTTGGGCTCAATTGCAACCTAGGAAAGGATTTTGAAATTGTGCCATACGGTAAGGCATTTGTAAGCGATGCACGCAGTTCGCAAAGTTCATTGCAACAACAGTTTTGTATTCAAGTGCCTTATGCTAACAAACACGACGCAAAAACACAAACATTTAAAACGAAGTCAAGAAAAATACAAGTTAATTTTAACGTAGTCATGACTCATATCAAAATCGGTACCCGGCACGTAAATATAACGCCTGCCTTAGACATTACCTACTTAGGTATATGGGATCCCTTTGGAAATTGCTAAAACTTTCTAATAATACCGTAAGAGGGATAACCTACGCTGTGAGTCATTGCAAGGGGAACATGTTCCCGCTCGAAGGAATTGCAAATTCATATCTACCCCTAAGTTAAGCTACATGATTGACTTTTACCCAGATAGCTCGTATCAGTAAGTACCAGTCGTATTATCATAAAAATGGTCTTCATAAAATAAAATGTCACATAATATGATTTTTATTATAGAGATAATAATATTGTTACTTACGGAATTAAATATGATTTGTTTGAATATGAGTAGTGTACTCAACCTTTAGTGGCAAGAATTTATTACTTTCGTTTAATTGTGTTTCATAAAATTCTCATGATTTCTCATGTGCCTTTTGCAGTATTTGGACTAACGACGTTATTTTTAGATTATCGCTAAATATTTGCTACAAAATGCGACGTCCTCGTTCAAAACGTTAACGATTAACGTTAAAATTTAAATTTTGCATCGGAATATTTACATAACATCTTCTATGTGTATGTACTTCCGTGTAACATCGTGTAACGGTTCCGTGAAACGAACACGGCCGTAATCCTATCGATATTAAAAAGTAATGCGACCTTCAATCTAAGTGTACAAAATTGATCGATTCATAGATTTAATAATTTTGTGGATAATGAAGGTCTGTGCAGTGACATTGCTGCATAAAAACCGTAACAAGAGTTGATGTCATGTTTAAAAGCATTTACAAAAAGTACCTAACTAATAAAATTAATTTAGCTTAAATATAAACCTCGTTCACGCACGCAAGACAGATTTTAAAATTTAAATTCATATATTCCAAAGTCATTAGATACAAATATATTGTAGATGTGCGTTCATGTATTCCGTAATATTTTTCATTCGAGACCTTGCATGCTTATTTAAAATCAAATAAAGATGGTAGATAATAAAAAGTGGGTATCAATCATGATACGGGGAACGGTACGGGATATATAATTAATCGGTATCACCTCGTAAATAAGATTGTATACTGTACCTATTTGTATCTAGACGCCATAAAAGATTAAGGTAAAAGTGATCATAATTTAACTGATGTTGGAGTAGCGCCAATTATAGGACACGGTGGAGTTTAGAAGGGCGATGTATGGACGAGTACCTGATTCATATCCGTTTTCGTCGACTCGCCAGCAATAGCCTGGATTGACGACGGAGCGGGGGTGGTTCACGGAGTATTTCCACCAAAGTGGTGGAGCGCTGCCGCCGCTGCTTGCAAGCGACGTGTCGATGTCCACGGGACTCTGCCTGGCGCCTCGGGCTTCAGGAAACTTCTCTATCCATGTCGCGGGCCCTGGGAACAAGCAAATAAATTTATTTTAGGGATTTTAAATACATGGAGATTAATTTCTTGGCCGTTAACAAACTGTTGTTTTCATAGTCATACTGATAGTTATATTTAATTCTAAATGTGTTTCTTATCTAATGAACCGTGGCGTTTATCAAAATCAATGTAAATAATTGTGGGCTATTCCCACATACACACATACATAATCACGACATAAATACATTTATACATACAGACACACTTACATACATACATCCTTACAAACATACATATATACATACAAACATACTTACATACATACATACATACACATAAAGACATACACGTCATACATACCATGTGACGAAAATAATATTTAATAAATTCCCGATCGACCGGTTGCCGTGCGCTATGGAGCGGCGCACCTTAGGGTGTACCGTTATCCAAGTCACGTTGCAACCGGCCGCCGCTCGATGCATCCGAGGCGGCGCGCGCGCTGCAGTGGTCTTGTGTCGTTCGTCTATAACGCCCGCGCCGCTTTGCATAATCGCTTGCTATAATATATCGCCGCTTTATATGCTTTACTGAACTTTCTAGTATATAGTGCATTCTGTGAACTTTCTTCTGTGTGTGTCTTGTAACTCTAGTCTTCTATCTTGTGAACTATTGACTTTCTATCCTTCAATATCTATTACTATCGCTTGTACTATTCTCCTTCTTATTAGTGTAGTGTTTGTTGTGTGATTTGTGTGAGGACAATAAACTGTGTCCAAAGGTAATTGTTTCGGACTTATTGCGATATAACCTCAACCTCCACCACACACACGCATCTCCACATTGGTGACCCCGACGTGATGTGGGCTATTCCCACATACACACATACATAATCACGACATAAATACATTTATACATACAGACACACTTACATACATACATCCTTACAAACATACATATATACATACAAACATACTTACATACATACATACATACACATAAAGACATACACGTCATACATACCATGTGACGAAAATAATATTTAATAAATTCCCGATCGACCGGTTGCCGTGCGCTATGGAGCGGCGCACCTTAGGGTGTACCGTTATCCAAGTCACGTTGCAACCGGCCGCCGCTCGATGCATCCGAGGCGGCGCGCGCGCTGCAGTGGTCTTGTGTCGTTCGTCTATAACGCCCGCGCCGCTTTGCATAATCGCTTGCTATAATATATCGCCGCTTTATATGCTTTACTGAACTTTCTAGTATATAGTGCATTCTGTGAACTTTCTTCTGTGTGTGTCTTGTAACTCTAGTCTTCTATCTTGTGAACTATTGACTTTCTATCCTTCAATATCTATTACTATCGCTTGTACTATTCTCCTTCTTATTAGTGTAGTGTTTGTTGTGTGATTTGTGTGAGGACAATAAACTGTGTCCAAAGGTAATTGTTTCGGACTTATTGCGATATAACCTCAACCTCCACCACACACACGCATCTCCACATTGGTGACCCCTGCTTGAGCACCCGTATTGTACACCCTACTTGAGCACCCGTATTGTACACCCTACTTGAGCACCCGTATTGTACACCTTACTTGTGCACTCTAATTGTACCTACAGTGTACACGGAAAATGAGCGATAGTAGTGACTCTGCACGAACAGCGACATCGCAAGATGGCGAACCACGCGCCAACGTGACCGTTCGACGCGCCCGCAAAGTGCGTGTTTCCACCGCGCCCGACACTAAACCCGAGGTGTGTCAAATAAAAATGATTCCATTCGCACCGGAGGACCCCGAGATTTGGTTTGCAATGCTTGAAGGCCAATTCGCTGCTCATGGCATTGTGGACGACAGAATTAAATTTTCGAACGTCGTGATCGGCCTCGATATTGCTCATGCAAAAGCGGTCAAGGATATTATTAAAAATCCTCCATCGACTGACAGCTATGACAAAATAAAGGCCGAGCTCATAAAGCGCTTATCAGCTTCAAATGAGAAGAAGGTTGATGCGACTTCTGACCCACGAAGAACTTGGCGATCGAAAACCTTCGCAGTTCCTGAGACACCTACAGGATTTAGCAGGACCATCGGTGCCAGAGAACTTCATAAAGTCGATTTGGAGCAGCCGTCTGCCGCAAAGCATCCAGACTATCCTGGCATCCCAACCCTCTCACTCACTGGAAGAGCTGTCTGACCTGGCTGATCGCATCCAGGACATCATCACACCTGGAGGCGTGGTAGCTTCAACCGCCGTGCCTGTGACAGTCGCTTCAGGACACCAGAACAGCGAAATAGCGGAGCTGAGGAAGATGGTGGAGCAGCTCACTACTCGTATGGACCGACTTTCGCGCGAACCACGGCGCGAGATCCGTCGTCCCAGACCCCGTCGACGCGCTTCATCTTCGTCTTCGCGCACCCGTTCGCAGTCTAGCTACAGGAGACACCCCATGTGCTGGTATCATTTTAAATTTGGTTCCAACGCTCATAGATGCCAGCTCCCGTGCGACTTTGAAAAGTCGGGAAATGCCAAGGGCAGTCGGTAATGGCGACTAACGACTGTCCAACGACTGGTCGCCTGTTTGTTACGGACCGTAACACGAAGACCCAGTTCCTGGTCGACACCGGCAGCGACCTCTGTGTCTTCCCTCGGTCCCTGCTGCGAGAACGTCGAGCGCCAACTAATTATCAGCTCTCTGCAGCCAACGGGTCGACCATCGAGACCTATGGGTATCACCACCTGGACCTGGATTTGGGACTACGTCGTACCTACCCTTGGCGGTTTGTGGTAGCAGACGTTACAAAGCCAATCATTGGCGTAGACTTTTTGTGCGCGTATAATTTAATAGTTGATTGTAGAAATCAAAAATTAATAGATAATACTACATCTCTTTCTGTTGTTGCTTCTTTGTATAACTGTAACGATGCTTGTTCAGTAAAGGTATTAACCGGCGAATCGCGCTTTCATAAATTGCTTTCTCAAAATTTTTCAGAGATTACGCGACCCGCCGGCACACACCGCACAATACCACACAGCACACAACATCATATACGCACCACTCCAGGTCCCCCAGTTTCCTGTACCCCTAGGCGCTTGGCTCCAGACAAGCTTAAGGTTGCGAAGGAAGAGTTTAGGGCCATGCTGGCCAATGGGACAGCTAGGCCTTCAGACAGCCCTTGGTCGTCGCCTTTACACCTGGCAGCCAAGAAGGACAACGGATGGCGCCCCTGCGGCGACTATAGGTTGCTGAACGCCCGCACCATACCTGACAGGTACCCCATCCGTCATATACATGACTTCGCGCATGACCTTTCAGGTTGTACGGTTTTCAGCGTTCTTGACCTTGTGAAGGCGTACAACCAGATACCCGTTTGCGCTGACGACATCCCAAAGACGGCGATTACCACTCCGTTCGGCATGTACGAGTTTCCGTATATGACGTTCGGCTTAAGAAACGCAGGCCAAACTTTTCAACGCTTCGTCGATGAGATGATGCGAGGACTGGATTTCGTCTATTGTTACCTGGACGACATACTAGTCTTCAGTCGCGATGAAGCTCAACACGAGGAGCACCTTCGTACAGTCTTTACGAGACTTCGGGACTATGGCATGGTCATCAACGTGTCCAAGTGTGTTTTTGGGGCTTCCGAGGTAACCTTTTTAGGTTACACTATTTCGGCAAGCGGAACCAAACCACTTGACACAAAGGTCCAGGCCATAAGAGAGTTTCCCCCACCAAAAGACGTTAAGACACTCCGACGCTTTTTGGGTATGGCAAATTTTTACCGGCGTTTTCTGCCGAATGCTGCCCAAATACAAGCGCCTCTTAACGCCCTTCTCACGGGGGCAGTCAAGGGTTCCACACCCATTAGTATGACCGGCGATGCTCTGAAGGCTTTCCAGGACACCAAGGAAAGCCTTTCTAATGCAGCTCTTCTTGCGCACCCAGACTGTCGCGCAAAGCTTGCGTTAGTGTCAGATGCATCAGACACGGCTATTGGGGCAGTTCTGCAACAGCTCCAAGACACTGTGTGGCAACCCTTGGCTTTCTTCTCCCGAAAACTCAGCCCGTCTCAACAGAAGTACTCCCCGTACGATCGAGAGCTTCTTGCGATTTACGAAGCGGTAAAGTATTTTCGGCACATGGTTGAGGCGAGACATTTCGTGATCTATACTGACCACAAGCCGATCAGTTTTGCGTTTCACGAAAGGAAACATAACTGTTCGCCGCGGCAGTATAGACACTTGGATTACATCTCTCAGTTCACAACCGATATAAGGCACATATCCGGCAAAGACAACGTGGTAGCCGATGCCTTGTCTCGCGTTGATGAACTGAGCTCACCAATACGTCTCGCCGACCTAGCCAACGCACAGGAGACGGATCCAGAACTGGCGCAGCATCTCAGAGACGAATCGTCCCTGCGCCTCTCTAAAGTGGTAGCGCCTGGGGATCGAATATCTGTGTACTGTGACATCAGTACATCGACCCCCAGGCCATTTATCACCCAACAATTTAGGAAGCAGATCTTCCATAGCCTCCACTCCCTAAGTCACCCAGGTCCCAACGCTACGGCCAAATTGGTGGCCGAAAGGTTCGTTTGGCCGGGCATGAGAAAGGACTGCCGCGAATGGGCCAGAACGTGCGTGGCTTGTCAGCGCGCAAAAGTAAGTCGACATGTAACTACTCCGTTAGGTACTTTCGACTTACCTCGCGCGCGATTCAAGCACGTTCATATTGACCTCATAGGTCCCCTTCCAGTTTCCCAGGGAAACAGGTATTGTTTAACGGCTATCGACCGATTCACCCGATGGCCTGAAGTCGTCCCAATACCTGACATCACTGCGGAAACTGTGGCCAAGGCTTTTCTTTCGGGATGGATCTCCAGATTTGGTAGCCCGATAGATATTGTAACAGATCGCGGACGGCAGTTCGAGTCCGCGCTGTTCCAGTACCTATCCAAGGCTATTGGGTTTCAGCGGAAACGCACTACGGCGTACCATCCGTCTTGTAATGGTCTGGTTGAGCGCTTTCACAGGCAACTTAAGGCGTCGATTACCTGTCATGCCCATAACAGCTGGTCGGAGATCTTGCCACTGGTACTCTTAGGTGTTCGCAGCGCGTTCAAGGAGGACTTACAGGCTTCCTCAGCCGAACTCCTCTACGGCGAACCCCTAAGACTACCTGGCGAATTTTTCGACCCCAGCGTGCCATGTACGACAGACCTGTCAGATTTTACGGCGCGCCTAAACTCTTTCGCAAACAGGTTAAAACCGGTACCAGCTTCACGCCACTCCAAACCCAATACGTTCATCTTCAAGGAGTTGACGAACGCCGACCACGTCTTCCTGCGTGAAGATGCGTCGCGTTCCCCCCTCCAACCAGTATACACAGGTCCGCATAAAGTATTGGAGAAGGGAGACAAAACCTTCAAAGTCCTCGTGAAGGGTAAGCCGGTAGTGGTAAGCTTGGATCGACTGAAGCCAGCGTACATACTCGCTGATGAGGGACATGTAGAAAAACCTACCTCACCACCCGAACGATCCTTCCCGCATACCCCTCCTGCCGCACCTAACTTACCTCCTTCTCCGTCTTCACCAGTTTCTTCTTCATCTTCACCAGATTCTTCTCCATCTTCATCTGAACCTTCTTCACCACATCCTCCTTCGGCACCATCCAAAATTACCCGTTACGGACGAAAAGTCCGATTCCCTAATTTTTATCGCCCTTAGCCAGGTCTCTGGGGGGGAGTGATGTGGGCTATTCCCACATACACACATACATAATCACGACATAAATACATTTATACATACAGACACACTTACATACATACATCCTTACAAACATACATATATACATACAAACATACTTACATACATACATACATACACATAAAGACATACACGTCATACATACCATGTGACGAAAATAATATTTAACGTCGGGGACGTATATGCTTTACTGAACTTTCTAGTATATAGTGCATTCTGTGAACTTTCTTCTGTGTGTGTCTTGTAACTCTAGTCTTCTATCTTGTGAACTATTGACTTTCTATCCTTCAATATCTATTACTATCGCTTGTACTATTCTCCTTCTTATTAGTGTAGTGTTTGTTGTGTGATTTGTGTGAGGACAATAAACTGTGTCCAAAGGTAATTGTTTCGGACTTATTGCGATATAACCTCAACCTCCACCACACACACGCATCTCCACATAATAATAGGTATCTTTCATTCAGCTTTATAGGTAATCACTCAAGTTTATTATAACTACCTATTTATTATGTTGCTCGTTAGAATATTTCTAGCACCGTGAAAATATATTTATCTAAGTGTAAGTATATGTAGGTACTTACTTATTAGAATGATAACACAAAGTGTCATCCTAATCATATAAGTGCATATTTAATTGACATATCCGACGTGGGCTATTTGTTAAGGAATCGAGTTGTCATAACGTTTAAGTTAAAACAAACGTAATGAGCGACAAGCGAAAAGTTTTTTGCAAATATTAGGCTAATTTACATTACACAGTATCCGCAATGAGATGAACAAGCGTCGAAAAACGAGTAGGTAATTACGAGCAGGTATACATAGTTTTTGTGAGACATGACATACGTTATCTTATCAAGCGTTTTCGCCACCACCGCCTGCGGGCGCAGAGCTTTATAAACGTTTTTATAATGATAAATCGTGTTTATTGTTTGTAGCAGTTAATAACTTCCTGGATGTCAGATTAAAAGTGTCAAATATATGATACCTTTAGTTTTGTTCTTAACAACTGCTTAACATAGTGTACAAAAAGACTAAAAGATTTATTTATAACTTTCACCTGGTATATTCGTGTTAGTGTTATTATTACGATGCACTCTTTTTAATTGTATTTTATTCAGTTTTTTTATTAACTTTTACCACTTAAGCACAATAACATTTTTATAAATTATCATTTATCTATTTAATAACTCAACACTGAGTGACAACGCACTACTGAACAATTTACCTACCAACATAAGCTATGTGCAAGTGCGTTTTCACAACTTTACAGTAGCGAGATTTGAATGTTCTAATGCGTTTAACTTTAACATTATTCAACGTACATAGTTAACATTTTAAAATTGTATAATTGAATGCTTTTAAAAAATCTGCATTATACGTGAATAATGTTAACGCATTAGAACATTCAAATCGCTCTACTGTAAAGTTGTGGAATCGCACTTGCACCAGTTTACGTAGGACCCGTCGAATTGGGGACTAGCAGTATGCATTTTTGAATAAGAGTTCCTTATAACCTTGGATAAGTGTCTAATTTACCTGTGAGAGAGAATTTATCAAATTTGACTTCTGAAGGATTAAATTGGAGATAAAAATTAGATTTTTCGCATAAGCACCTTTGGTGCCATGAGTGTTCGGTGCGACGGCGACTACCACCACTTCTCTACGTCTGACTCATTGCTAGAATTAATTGTACAGGTGATTTTTTACCACAAATAAACCTTACTAAAGTAACTGTCAGTTTATTTTCTGAAATTATACACCATCATCTACAATTATTTACTCGCAACTTAAGTCTGCCAATTTAAAATCTCAATAACACTGAACGCTTTTACTTCACCTTTTGACGTTAACTCAATTTAATATATTTAAGGAAAGTGTATAAAATCCACTTAATGGGAAATAATTTATACAAAATTTGGAATTCAGTATTTAAGTTGAACTCAAGGTTCAAGTTCGAGTTCAGTTTCAAGTCAATCTACTCACTATTCATGAATTTGCAGCAGCGACCGACAACATTATTTTGCTTTCAAGTGGTAGGTATGTTGCTCTTAGGAACTTGTTTGTTCAATAAAATTAATTTAACTAATAAATCTAGGATTTTAGTATTCGTCATAATTTTTACCTATTGTCCTGTACCTATACCTATTTATTGTTTTTATATTGTTTTACCTGTCAAAGATAGTGTTGCACTTATATAAAAAGTGCAACACTATCTTTGACAGGTAAAAAAATATAAAAAATGTTATATCGTTACGAACTTTTTAATTCGAACGCTTGTTTATGTGTGCCAATTAACTACTTTATTTATTATGTTCGGTGGGTATAAATTTAATCGCACAAATCCTCGATAAACAGCTATATTTGCCCTTTTTCTGATTTTCGGTGACATTGCGTCCGCCAGGGTCACTCAACCGTGTCGTACATAATAACTACACATTGCCGTGAGGCCACCCGAAACGCACGGTCGTAGGTTCTGTATTTTTTTTAGAGCTCTTCACGAAAATGTTTTATTGTTTAAAAACAATATGCACCTTAGATATCATTGTATGATTTTTTGTATGATTGTATAATTTTTTGTTATTGTAAGACTTCAAAATAATTGTAGGTAAGTTTTATAGAAATGTGATCTGAAAAGGTACCTTCACAGTATAAGTATCTGCGCTTCAGTGTCTCTGTAGGAGGCTGCTTTAACGAGTAGACGATGTAGGGACTAGTGTATTCCGACCATTACACAGTATTAACACTCTGCAGGACCTCTCACCTCGGTCATATAACAAAAATAAGTATCTACCACTCACAAATTTAAAATAATAAATCTATCTATATTTCAATTAGGTTTAGTTATTAGAAAAGCATCCGGTTTGGAAATTATTTGTATGAGGTGTTCATCGGTAGTCGTTTTGTTATTCCGGTATTATAACTCTGATTCTATTTACATACTTTCATACAATAAACTACTATTTGTTTAATTAAATTTAAAATATTCTCAGATGTGAATACATATGAAGATACCTATATGAAATCATCGAACGGAAAAACTGAGTTCCCCGAATTTTTACCATACTCAGAAATAAACTAAAAAAGTAACAGCTGTTTATACTAGCTATTTTCGTCGCATGCACGCTGTCACAATAAACAGAAACGGCAATTTTATCAATTGAGTCCCATACATTGCCGTCGGATGTACGTAATTTCGATAACCATCGCCAAAAACAATATCAATCCAATATCAACTAGGCGATTATTGTGGTCGTAAAATAAACTATTCGTCTTAACATATAGGCGGGTATATTTGGAAGCAATTTACTCAATTGAGGGGATTGCAGGATGGACATGTCTGTCATCGTGTGTCGCGTGCGCGATAGGGCTACTACGAACGAAGTGCGGAGTCGTTAGCATGTCACCAATACACAATCTTTACGTTACTGTATTCAATTGATACGACCTGTTTCATAATGCTCATTAAAGGGTTATTTGCATCGTGAACGTGTAAAGTTAACTCTATGACTATATACGTCTAAGGCATTTAATCTAAAACCTAAGTTTACACATTTTTATGATTGTAAAAACTGTTCCAATAAATTGTATTAAAATTATTTCTGTTTGTAGTGGTGATTCAATCGAAAAATCTAGATACTTGTTACGACTAATTGCGGAGACATGAAAGAATTGTTTTTTGTTAGAAGCAGAGGCGCCACGCGCATGGATCAGCGGCGACCCGCGACCTCGGCCTTGTTTATCTCATTCTGATTTATTTATCTTAACAACCTACAACAGATTGTTTAGCTACTCAAACCTGAATGGTCTAAATAATAATTAACACAAACGTCATTAAAGTTGCATGGATTTTTCCGAAGATGCGTGGATGACCATCAATGTCTATCGTTTATACTTACTTTACTTCAATTAATTGCAGATAAGTAGTATTTACAAACATTACACGTGGGAAACATTATTCATCATTATTATGTCAATTTTGCTACGTTATAAAAAATTGTATACAAATCTTAAATTTATCAAACTGATTGATGTTGAACGTTAACCGTTATTTCAGACTCAAAAAGCTCAGCATATTTTTCGATAATCGTAAAATTCTGCACGTTTCTTACAGTAATTTATTTGATCTTTGACTGAATGGACTATTTCCTGTCTATTATACAATTCAATGCTAGACATATGTAATTGTGTTCTAATTAATAAAAATAACAATCTAAAGTGTCTTAGCAGTATATAGAGTCGGAAGTGCGACTCTACATTCTGATCTTTTTGATTACTTCCGTATTTCTTCGTTCTAATGGCTCGCCGTAGAAGAAAAAATATTAATTGTACGGTTGTCAATGAATGGCTGTAATTTCCGCTCTGGAGTCGGCGTTGCAAGGTCACTGTGACCGCTTCTACTAGAGACTAGAGCGTCTAGATTGTAGATTTTGTTTTAATCTTACGTAAATCGTCCGTAAAAACGATTAGTGTGAAAAATGCTGAAAATTAATCAATCGGAGATTTTTTGTGGTTATATTACCTATACTGGTTATAACTACTAAAATAATGTTATATGATAATGAAAGTTACTCGTATGTTCGTGTTTTTGAAAAAATAATTTCTATGAAAATTAACAAGAATATTCTAGTTAAGTTCTGGATTCATAGTCAAAGTAGTGGATATTATGTCTTTGTAATTAAACTTTGACAACTTAATTGGATACAAGAACAAAGGTTACGTACAACGTGTTTTATATAATCACATGTAATTACTGGAATAAAAAGTTGCGATAAGACATTTATGAAGCATGTTAATAAAATATTTTTATATACGAGTATCTCTAACGCTACCACTACCACTACTTCACACATCTTGAAATATTTAAAAACAACATTATATATTAGTATCTATTATAATTACATCGATTATATTATTAATGACTACAGGCAGGTATGTACAAATTTAAGAAAATATTTCATGACTTTATCTCCAGTAGCAATTTATCCAATGTTAACCAAGATCTTAACATTCAATAAATTACTACTTGTTAACACGTAACAAAAATCCACCAGTTTTTCAAACCAGCTTTAGTAGATATCCTTCGGATGTGGCACACATGGAATTGTCTTGTCGGAGTTATCTCTGTGAGATAAACGTTCTTTTTATAAAATTAGTACGATGTTATATTTTAATATAATAATATTAATATTTCTTTTTTAAATTAAATATGTGAAGTGTGAAAATCTTTATGCCACTTTTCGACTGTAAAATAAATGTTTCATGAATTTATTTGAACTTCGATGCCCAGATGCTGTCAGTTCATACGTTCAAAGGAGTCGATGATATGTTTGAAATTTCTGTTTGTTTATATTCGTCCTATCAAAACGTTTTAACGGATATTGATTATGGAGATTTTTATGAAAAGTTTTAAACACGATTATTTAGATAATATTTTGATGTTTTTTAAAAATAGTGGCTAGTAGATACAATTGGAAAATTCCTATACTTTTTACATGTTTGTCATGGGGTTATAAAAAATGTTTTCTACATTATATCTTTATATGTTCTATCATGACGAGTAGGTATGCTATACAAAAAATATCTGCAATGTCAAAACAGAGATTTAGTAATGAAATAAGAAGATAAGTAAGAAGGATTCTTACGGTGTAAATATTTTGTGTAGGTGTCTATCTATCTGTATACAAATTAAAAAAACTGCGCATGTTGCGCCGTTATCCGTTGTAAATAATCAAATCCTACTAACTTGTAAGCCTATCATTAACGTTGTCATTCATTCATTGACAGAATTAACTTCAATAGAGTTAAACACAGTAAATTGCATAGACGCATCATTGATCTGTACGAGAACACGACGATTTATTATGAACATACAAAAAGAGGCAATTTTTTGCATGGATACATTCTAGATACGATTGATACATTTTTGTAGGTGAAGGAGAATAGATGGTGAGTTTTCTCAACGGTAATTACGATGATATCATTGAAAATGCAATTTTATTCAAGAAAAAATAACTTGCATTGTTTTAATGAAGTTATTATCTTTATCGTCCAAGTTGAGTACTTTTAATATGATGCATACGTATAAAATATTTCTGTAATTTTATATTTAACTTTGTATTGTATTTGAATACTATTTATCATGCAGAGAACAGAAAGTCGTTAATAGCGACTGTACCAGTTTTTAGCACCTTATAAGCTGTTGTTAAATGAAATGTAAACAGCATTATTAGGTTCATTGTTTATCAGTACATTCATAGTTTCAACTGTAGTGTCATTGTGTAGTTCAATAGCACGTTAGCGACTGTCCTATTCTTTACCGTTCTTAACTCCATTCGTGTCGAGCTAGATTAGAGCGGCTATTATAGACACGCAAGAGATATAACATAATAGTTGTGAGTGGAGATATTTTGCTGAAACCCTCGATTTTCGTAGAATTTTTTTATGAAAACCTAAATTTTTAACAAAAAAATGTAGTTTACAAAAATACATCCATAGACTTAATATTGCTAGTGATGGTAATATAAAGTGCTTAAAAATAACTTAATTTTTACGGTACGATGAACATATATTTTTTCATAACTAAATCTTTGTTTTCCACAAAGTAAATTGGAAATTATTGCGTCCTCCCTGTATACATAAATAATAAAGGTCCATGTAACATAATAAGTATATATAATGAGAATCGAATGTTTTATTCATTTCATACCTCATACTAATAAGATTGGTTAAACTACGTGAATAGCGTTGCAATAATATTCTTCTTTAGGCCGTTTAGCGTGTCTATACCTAAATGTATTGTTTATTGAAAAAGTCAACTCAATTCATAAAAATAAAAAATCTTCTTGCTTCAATCTCTTCTTAAATAAATCTGTAATCTTTTCTCTTAGTAACTTGTAATATTCAAATCTGATGGGTTCGTCTGACGGTTTGTAATTAATAATTACAGTTACAGCTAATTACACAAGCTTCATCTAGGAAGTCGCTGTTGACGTAATTACAGTAGTTGAAATGATATGAAGAATACAGTCTGCGATTGGCACGTTACTTCGATAACAGATTTGTTCCAATGCTCAAACAAGGTTGCCATTGTATGTATCAGAAGGGTTAAGAAGATAGTTGGTAGACTGATCAGTTTATAAATTCTATATAAGAATGCAAATGCATATTAGTAAGTTTTTATGACACAAAGCTAATATAATCGAAAAAGGAGTTTCAAGATATAGGTACTACATAAAATATTTGTAAGATAAAACTTTCTATACCTACTCATAAAATAATATAAATAAGTATATTTTTATTATTATTTTACTGTTTTATGTTAGCATGTTAAAAAAGAATATACACTAAGGCATGTAGTATAACAATAATGCGTGGTTGTATTATGATGTGTTCATCATCATCACATTATTTTGCAATCGGATAAAAAGACAACACTCCATATATCAGTGACCGAATACGTAAAATTAACTCAACGTGGGCGATGTTTGGGCTTATAATGGTGTTTAATTGATTTTCAATTTGGACAATTTCTCGTTTATGATTTCATACTTTGTAGAATGATTGATGATGGAAAGAATAGGTATGTATATGAGAAAATTTATGAGAAAACTCTCGGTGCAATATACAAATCCTTTATATTCATAGTTTCAATTACAGATTGTTTGTTTCTATAATTTACAATTTTATTTAAGTTTAACAACAATATAAATTTAAACAATAAACAATTTAACACTATTTAAAATAAAATAAAACTAATACAATTAACACTAAAATTTATAAATAAAATAAATGAGCCAAATCGCTGCCCCGTGGAAGTGTACCCAAGATACTAGCAGCATTACCTCGCTGAATTGACAAACTAATTGACAAACTAAGTTTCAATTATATGCAATGATAATTAATGATATATAATTACTAAAATTAATTACTTAAATATTTTACATTCATACGTATATATACATACATATATACAATTTTGGCCAGTTGTTATGTAAGCAAGTACCTACCTTAATAAATACGTACCTATACCATATTTAAAACGGAAAAAATGAGATCATTGTATACTTCTATTTTTACGCTTAACTTATACCTATTTAGACATTTAAAGTTTTCCTCAAACTTATGTTCTGCGGTGATAGGACCATTCGAATGTATTTCTGAATACCAGGTAATTAATCATGAAATTCTAAGAAAAGATATCCATTCTTTATAAGTTAACTGGTATTATTAGCATGTGGTCAACCTTACAGTGGCGTAATTATATCGCATGCGACCCGTGTCAAATTAATTGCATGGGGCCCTAAGAAAACTTTTCACATTGTAATTTAATTTTACAAAAATATTTTGCAGACATTTCTCGCTTTTTTTTTTCAATCACCTATAAACATTTCAAGAGTAGATGGTATTTTTCGCTAATGATGCCGCTGATTTATACATATTTCAGATATTTCTATGGTCACTTTTTAGCTCGCAGCCTCTAGGGTCGGGGGCCCCGTCAGGCCGGGGGCCCGTGGCATTTTGCCAGTTCTTTATACAACTTGTAATCGGCTTTCCTTTTCTATAATAGTGTATAATTATGTCTGTTTAAGCAAGCTGTAAGTTTTCCAAATAAATAAATAAATAACAAATTTTACATTTGAGTGCATGTTTTATTATTTTCTTCCACACGAAATTGATATCTTTACTTTTAACACTAAATTAATATTTAGGGTTTAAGTTTAACCCTATAACAATCTCTGCACAATACTTCAGCAGTACCTCGGTAATTTTACAGAGCTGTACAAACTGACAGACAAACTTTTTATTCTGCAGGCGTGTTTTTTATATTTTGAATCTATCTAAGGTTCTTTAGTGAATTGATCTTGACGGCAAAAACGCAATTTATTCAAACTAAAAATCAAAGGCACATAACTTAGTAATAATTTTAATGAGTCTAACGGTATTTCACTAGTGTGCACAGTGCAGTCCGGATGATAGGATATTCTATAATTAGTTGCGGATGGTTTCGTTGAAGATCACTGCAATTGTCAACAGCTTACAGCAATCAGTCTGCCACCCGTGATATATGTTATGATGACTATATATCCCGTTTTACGACCGTACAGTCTCCCAACGTCTTTATCCGGAAAAATCCAGCATGAGACTATTTTGTTGGACTTAGGATTTACAAATCAGAAAGATTAATACTCAACTCCAATTACATTACAATTTTGAAGTAATCTAAATGCATATTATTTCGTTATTTTTTGCTTTGATTAAAATATTTTATAGTAAATAATATGAAGATATCCTGCTTTGGAAAAAACATAACATAGTCACGTTATTGGGCAGCACAACTTCAAGGAAACATAAACGGAACTTCCAACAGCAGTCAGTAAGTAAAGTATATTATTTTAACTCATTATTGACCAGAGATTAGTTACGATTGCATTACTTATCGCATTAACTTACGTTTAGAAGTGTAAGCCCAGTTTTAAATCAGTTAGAGGAAAAATGTTTTTATGGTAACTACCTTATAATAATGCCATAATTATGGTTATTTTCTCAACGCAGAAAATACCACTTGCAAGTGAAATATTCGTTTGTTGTCTTATGGCAGTTTTATATATTATATTACAAGATTCAGTTATATAGATATACTTAGAATTTTTCTATATATTAGAAGATTTTAGCGCCATTTTAGATATTTATTATGGTTGTAGTGTTATTGTGGTGTTACTGAGCGAGATATCGTGTGGAGACTGGAGATTGCTAATGAATTTACATCGCATTGTGGTTTGTCCGAAACTCCGAAACAATAGCTCGTCCCGCCACACACGCACTTTCACCGTCGGAAACCAGTAAGGCCGAGGATAAGGTGTGGCCTGCATCTTTGTGACTTTTAACTTTGTATCCTTATCCTTACTAAAATTAATTCAGTTTATATCTACGCTAGACGCTAACCCCAGTAGATATATATTTAGGTGCTCATATTATTGATGACCAGCAGGATTCACTTAAACATTTTTGTTTTGTAAACAAAAACAAATAAGTAAGAACTTTAAAACGGGTATAAAAGGGAAAGATCGTTTGCCAAAAATTTCAACTGTAATGAGTTTGTGAAATTTTATATTAGCGCGATAAAAATATACGTTAAGTAGGTAAGTTTTTTAAATCACGATGTATAATTAATGATTTTTGGCATGAAGACTGTAAATACATCACCAAGTTTCCTTCATCGGCAGGTCGTTTTGGAGCGTTTAAGTAGGCCAGTGTTTCGCACGCGATCTTCTTACACGTATTACCAATATTATAAGACACCAATTAGTAATATTTAGGTCTTTATTTATATGGACCATAGCTAAGTGGTTTTTATTTCTTACAAAGATTACGATGACTATATAATTTTAATGATCATACCACGGAATATATTGGAAGGCGGGAATTCCCATTAATATCTACGATGTTTAGCACAGTCTTCTTGCTTGAAATGTGAAAATAATTGGCCAAGTGCGAGGCGAACTTGCAGGCGAAGTGTTCCGTATCCCCATAATTTTAATTATTTTTTATTTTTAGTATAATTGTTATCATATCGGCCATACATATAAATACATTGTGACCGACCGACCGATATTTATTTTCAATTTTTCCCTTTGGATACAGAACCCTAAGACTGGGACTGTTGACCGTTGGCGTTGGCGTTGGCTGTTTAATGATTTGGATGTTGCATAGTTATTAAATTTTGGTGCATAATTCACTCTATATTTAGAAGCAGACAATAATTACAAAACTTGGGTAAATGTATATGTGGGAACGGTTTTACTACTATTTGTATCCACTATTTTAGTAGACATTTTTTGTACTATAATGTTAATGTTATTCATCTAATGGGGTAACAATTAACAAGTCTGCATCGCTCATTTTATTTGCTCCAAGGGTAAATAAAAATATTCAAATTCAACACAATTACTAACTGTTGATGAGCCCTCGTGAGGTGATTGTCATTAAGCTTATACCAAGCAAGATTCTCAGATAACAGATACCATACAAATTTAGTATTATTCAATTTATGTAAGTAATTTATTGTCATTGTCTTGCATTTCTGTTATATGAACACAATTAAAATGCTGATAAGCCATTTTCTATCGTCATCAAATCTCTGTTTTGACAAACAACACCTGTTTTAGTGTGTTCAATAACTTAATCCGTATTACATTTTATTTTGCTCGCTTAATGTAACCGCAAGGTATAATCGTAAATATCAACGGTAGATATCACTTGCCTAACTCATGTAGGTACGGAAATTTATTTATATTCAGTTTATCCGTATCACACATTTGTTTGCATAATCGACTCAATTAAGAGGTTTATACGACATCGTAATTCAATAAAATTATTCGCTCACGAATTTTTTTCTGAATATGCACGATGAATTTATTACTTGCCCATATTTAACCCCTTTAAATTAAAAAATAACGTTCGTAAAAACTAACAAATTTAGTAAATTTAAAGTTTGTGGACGGTAGGTACCTACCGTCCAAATATTATTTTAGGTATTATGACCATACAATTTTAAATTTGTTATGATATAAAATTCAACAGGTGTAACATGAATGGAAACAAATTGGGCATTATTTATGAAAGAATTACCCAGATGCTACGTCACTTTACTTAAAGTAAATTGTTTTCTGCGTGTGACTCATTTATCACATTAATATTTATGATTTTATACCAACATTATGTTGTTAGTTACAGTAGTTACACCTTTAACTCACTTGGAAATTTAAACACTGCATTAACTCAAAGATTCCCTTTATTTACATGGAGCCTATCACGTGCCCGACGTAAACAAACCGGTTGGCTGCGTCGACTGCAATTTACCATAAGTAGAATGAAAACAGGTAAACTCACCGTTTTCACAGGTGTAGCCCCAGTCTTGAGCCATGGTCACTTTATTTTTGTTTCACTCGCGTACAAAGTTGAATGTAACCGTGTGGACACGTGAAAGCCGGTGAGTGTATGAGAGATCGCGGTTGAGCGGAGACTGCGTGCGAGTGGTCGCGGAGCGTTCGCTTTATAAGGGGGTCGCGTGCGGTCGTGGCGGAAGCGTGTGCGGGCGCGGGCGCGGGCGCGTGTCGGGCGGCGTGCTCGGCGACGTGCTCGGCGGCGTGCTCGGGCGGCAGTGGCGCACGCGCGCGCTCCGCCAGGCCACTGCGCGCGCTCGCCCGACCGCGCTTCACCACGCTCCGCCCCTCTACGCTTTCTACTTCATTGTAATTACGCTATTTACTCATCAAATAGATTGTCACATGTCAATGCCAATGATATAGGTAAATAACATTCCGTTCATGCCGCAACATCATTTAAGATCATTTTTGGTTTAATTTAGGCATTTTATAGATTATAATTTTAATTACGAAATAGTAATTTAATTTTCTATCTAGTAACAATATTTTTAATGTAAATAGTAAATGGAAAATGTAGCTACATCTAAAAAAGACTGAGTAATATTTTCACCGATATCGTCAGAAAGAAGAAATAAAGAGTCATTCACATAAACACTGTTCAGCAAAAAGAAATTTTAATGAACCAAAGGTATATGTGAATTTATTGAGTACGTCTTTTTAGTATTATGAAGAAAATTTGCTTATTTCTTAAATCACAATTCAGCTTATTAACGTCACAATAAACGACTCATAATTAGAAAATACCTACATACTTAAGGTGACTAAATATTGTTTATACATACCTACAATATTTCGTCACGTTGGGTAAAGCCAGGTAAATACTGCAATGAAGTGTATGCTTGTGGTAAAACTGTTTATGGCCGGACTACCACCACTGCCACACCTACTTCTGTCTTTTAACACGTGTTTATGCTGATATGTAGGTATTATATATTGAAACTGATTAATTCATTTTCATTACAAGCCATGGACATAAGTAATCCAACAATATTGAATGATTACTTTACATCAAACGTTCAGATTTCGACGCGGTGAAATGATTCCGCAGCAAAACCTGCAATAACAATATATAACTTATATTATAATATTGTATATTAAAAACTCATAAGTATCAAAATAAGATGATAAGTAAACATTTTATCATACTAACGCTTATGCATATCATGAGTTAAACTAAGATTTTTACAAGGTACAAGGATTACGATCTCATACGTGAATGACGAATTTTATTACTGCGACTTTATAAGACATGATTATCTACGACAATTTATTAAGTATATATGTAGATGTAATAGAACTCTTAAATTGTCTTAAACAAATCATATTAATAGTCAACTAAGTCTTCTTAGTCCAAATAAAATATACTTCTTGACAAGAAATAAAGGTTGGTAGAGGGAGTGGAGGTGGTACCTAGCAAGTAGGTACTGTTTTCAATTGACCGATAAATCGAAAAGAATACATTTACACAAGTACCTATACTATTCACTTAAGTATCAGAAAACTTGAACAAAACTTATTAATGATAGGTACTTCAGATTCTACGTTTATGAAAAATAGCATGAGTTGCTTTGTAAAAATGTGTATGAGAATGACAATCTACAATTTTCGAAAACTAATTTCAATGTGTTTTCATACTTTACATGAGCTTTTCTAAAGTAGTGTCTGTTTTGGTTAACTATTAATATATTTACGTAAATTTAGATTAATATAACTAAACGCTAGTAAATCGACCCACGGTAATATGGCCGAGTCCTTACTCAGCATCGTAAGGCGTCACCGCCGACACGGTTTATCGGGTTGAACACAAGCACCGCTCTCCATATCAGCATGCTTCAAGAAATATTATTAGTACTTGCACTCATGTCAAATAAACAATACTATCTTACACAAAAATAATCATTAGACGGTCAAGGGTTAATTTGTACATAATTAGGTATCTGTTACTATCACAAAATGTATTATTTTGAGTCTGATAAACATTAACCCTTAATTGGTGTAGATAACTTCTTATTATGTTAGTGTTTATTGATTTTGGCAGTGAAAAGATGTGGAGCGAAAATGGTGACATTTGAATAATTATTATTACAACTCGCTTCTCAAAAAAACTATTAGGTAATAGGTTATGGAAACATAGCATAAACTCTTTCTGCACATTCTAATTCTAATTATTATAATCGATTATGTACAAGTTATGTTTGTTGTATAAAATTCTATAAATATTTACGAGTTAACTTAATGATTCATTAGATAACTTTGTAAATCATTTTTACAACATTTGCATTGTAAACATGTTAATAATAGCGACAAACCTACGCATAATAGCATGACTGATATAAATGAAGTGTACTAATACTTAACTAAGCATATCCCTGTTTGCATAAGGATATGTGCATTGTGTCACAAACTTGGCGCTCATATGCATAATACTTTGAATATTTGCTAAGTCGAACTTTAAGAATAAATTTCGCAAAATATATGTACTTACCCTGTGTATGTACTCAAAATATGACGAAAATAACCAAATAAAAGATTAGTATTTTTTTTATGAATTTTATAAATTAAAGTGTTATTAATTTGGAGTCGCTATATTTATTACATTAATCCAAGGTATTATAAAAGTTTCGATTTTTGAGCTTATTATAAGATATTAAAGATTGAAAAATAGGTATTGGTTTTGTAAATAATAGACATTTTCAAATACGAGTAAATAGGTTTATAACGGATGAATATGTATTATGTATTACATTTTATAGGTAGGTACAAGTATATTACGTCATACGCTACGCGCTTTGCTACGTAAAGATAATGTTAAATAATGTGCTACGTTGTTCAAGTATGCATTACAGTTTATAAACGAGATTCATTAGTTTAGGAGTTTTAGTCAATTTAATAGGTACTTCAACAGGGTGTGCTGTGTTTATATATTGCACAAGATATTTTTATAAAATAAGGAGCAGTAAACATTTTCGTAGCTATATGTAATAGGTGACTACTTTTACATCTATACTAATATTATAAAGAGGAAAGCTTTGTTTGTTTGTTGTAATGAATAAGCTCAAAAACTACTGGACCGATTTTAAAATTCTTTCACCATTCGAAATCTACATTATCCACGAGTAACATAGGCTATATTTTATATGCAATATATTTGATACATAGATTTTGAGGCGGTACAAAATTTGCCGGGTCAGCTAGTATTCAATATAATTAGAAAATTGACATACTGGTCAGTTGATGTAAATGTACTTAAGGTTGCTATTGGTTATTGATCTTTTGTGACCAACCACAAAAGGTCTCCATACGTCTCTGAGCTTCAAGCTTTTATAATCTAATATGATAAGTTACGTTACGTTTTGGTCAGTGGTACTCGTATAATAAATCAACACGCTTAATACTTTAACAACATTTAAGCAAACACTTAAAACTTTCCAATGTGCGAAGTCAATAAAGTTATCAATTATTCCTATTGACATACTGCTCATTAACTTTATTTGTTCTCTAATGTCATGGTTTCGGAAGTTAAAAATGGATAGTATACCAAAAGGCACTGATAGCAGTCTTTATCATCAGGGTTCGTTGGACAGAGTCCATCAAAATATCCTGCTTTAAGTTGATATGCAGTGTTGTACGGAGTACCAGCCATATTCATTTATTATTATCAAAAATAATACTCAATCTTAATAACATTATTTTGTTACTATTAATAAAAAAATAATAAAATAATTTCAATGTTTAGGTTGTAAAGTTCGCTCGTGGCTTGTGGATTTCACCCAATTCGTTTGATCAATTGGTGTATATGTGATGCGCAGTGGTGTTTGTCACTATTCCAGAGAATCATATAAAGGGATTAAGACGATTCTCGGTTCGACACACCTATTTTATGAAATTAGGCGTCTGTTCAGCCTCTTGGTGTTTGTTTACTTTGTGTACATACACAGCAACACACAGATTCTGGTCAGGGGCATTGAGTATGAAACGTACATCATTATTATAATAATCGACAGCTATACAGAAATTTAATTTCCGGTGATTAATAAATGTCAGGTAATAATTTAATGGTTGATATGAGTCTCCATACTGTCCATACTTGTCGCGTAAGTTTCCTGTACTTACGTCCGCTTTCATTCCACTTCAACAAGTTGCTTTCCTATTTATTTATAGTTTTTGTCCGACCTTTACGATAACGATAACCCAGGCTCATGCTACGTACATGACATATACATAAATTATCAACCTTATTGTGAGTTCACTTTCTGCTATTACAATGACCTCATTATTCATTAAGGGTGAAATATAAATGAATAAGATTAAACTTTCTGTCTGTTGTTTAAATTCATTGCTAATTTCTAAGCTTATTGGCATTCTTTAATATGATAAGATTTTAGGATACCAATTAAAATATTTTTGAAGTATAAATGTTCTTTTCTTTCTGTCTGTCATTCGGTCCATAAGAAATAAACTTGAAAATGACTGATAAACACGAAAATGACCTATTTTAGTGGTATTTTTACGAAAAGATAATAAGCTACAGGGGGATACAAACTTATAGACTTTAACATCTTAAAGATCTTCAGTGGCTGCATTACAAATAAAAAATACACATGAGCACGCACGCGGGAGAAACTCATATGAAAATGTAATAAATCTAAATCAATTTATTGTTGTTAGACTGTAATAAAATAAAGAGCACATTCGCTCTGTACTTATTTTTCGCTTTATATTTGGAAGATTTCCAGGGTAATAAAAATAATCGTAAACTCTTTTTGGAAAATCGTAAAATGTAGAGTCGCTCGAATAACATGTACCTAACTATTTTTAAAATACTTTAAAACATTTCTGTTGCATAAGCTGTTAAAAAAGTAGGCACGTAATTTGAATCTATTTTTTTTGAATATTCTAGTTAATAATTCCCTCAGATCAAATTATTTTTTGGTTTCCACCACATGTCATAAAGTGTCAACAAGTACAATGTTGTCAAACCGAACTTTTAACATTAATTATATTTCATGTGGTGCTTTATCATTTACAAGACAATGAACAATTTTAGAAAGTATATAAAAATCATTGAAATATTGCATTTTCTAACTACACTGGTCTGCAAAAAAATCCTCCTTTAAAAAATTAGGCCACAAATACGAAGATTTTGATGCTCTGAATCTGTTCCCGGTGCCAGATTTTTTATCACGTCTAGATTTTTTAAACGAACTAAGTATTTTCCAAAATAGCATGCCTATATCCATAAGTCGCTATAACTTGTGAACTAAGAGGGTTATCATGTTCAAACAAAAATTACAATGATTGCCAATAATAGGTCGTACTGATCCATGAAAAAAAACAAAGAAGTCATTATCTAAGGAAAAAAAATCCGAATTATGTAAATACAGTAATTTTTTAGGTTAAATTTTAGTTATCGTGAATTTCCTAGTATAGTAGTAGTATATTCTAGGTAATACAAAAGCTGACAACTACAAAGAAATCATTCGAGAGCTTTTTTCAGCTTATAAAGCTTTGTATGTCACTCAAAATTATTTTTTTGGACTCGCAAGTAGATTTTTTTCGAATAATCTCGGTGCCGTATGAGATGTGCATGGTGATAGGTTTTATCAGGATATTATCCATATTGAAAGACGCTACAATAGAAAATGGTCAGCAGTAATGCTTGCTGATTTTTGTTGGTCGATTCGCCGAAAAACTTACATAGAAACGGTGCAAAGAAAAATCTACAAAATAACTTGAATTATATTAGCATATTGAGACAAATATACTGATATTTCTATAACTTGTGACTGTAAAAACAACATATTTCGCTGTATAAATTAGACCGTAGTCTTTTTTTACTTTTTTGTAATTTATGTTATTTTGATAATATTATTTTTTGATATTATATTTGAAATCTATCTGCTGCATTTATTTGCCTATTAAATTCCATGTTTTGAGTACCGAATTGTTGTTTTTATTTATGAAAACATTATGGAGAAAAAAAAATGCGACCAGTGTTTGTATTTGTGTTGTATTGTTTTTATTGATCAAGTATAGCCTAATTAGAGGTATTTATTTTATTTTCTAACCAAGCTCGTCCTCTGTATTTCCATTCCCTCGCGCATATTTTCAAAAATATCTTCATATAAGTATTATTGAGACATCGTATCCAAGTATATAATGGATATATTATTAAAATTAAAAACTCTATAATACTTTTCCCAAGATGTTTAGTTAACAATAGTGCTGACTTCTAAGTGTAAACTGTAAATACTTTGTGTAATTATAGGTCTTTTGTTGGATGTAAAAATTGTGATATTTAACATTATAATGGCTATTGTAGATAAGGCTTAATCTCTCAGACAGGTAAGTACTTGCCAACCATTTGCCAACAGGTTAAAAATAAAAATCATGCAGTGGGTCACGCAAGCATATTTATAAGAGATACCTCGCGCTTCTTTTCCGAGTGCATCCATGTGTGCAGCTATTAATTTTTACGTCGTTTTTTTTAAATTTGCCGTTTAAAACGTTTGTTAAATCTTGCAAATGTTTACTGGGATATTTTATAATAAACACAAAAATGTATTTATATGGGTAAACACTCTACAATATATATCAACTTCACCATAACATCGTTATGCAAAGTTATCCTACGATACATTAACAATTTGTTTAACATTTCTACAGTTTTACTAGTTTTGAAGTAAATAAATATTGTATATATAATGTATAAATTGAACGAAAAGGGAACAAATATTTATGTAAACGCTGAAAATCATAAGCACATATATCATCATAAGCAATTTTTCTATAAGTCATAATAAAATAGTGCAAATAGGAATAGACACCTATCAAAAATCTGCTGTCAGTTCGATTAATAGACGTTTGTTGATAAACAAAAATACAAATGTGTGTGTGTGTTTGGTTTTAAAAATGTTTGTAAAATACGTGTACTCGCTTTGATTGTGTTCGAGAAGCAGACAATGTATGATCTATTCGTAGTAGTAAATAGAAACAAGACGAGTAAGTAGTGCTTTACGACTGGGTACTTTGGTTAGGAGCCTCTTTTTATTTTAACCTACTCCCAAAGGAAGGAGATTATTTATTCGGATACGTATAATTTATATTTGTCGCCGGAAAAATTCCCAACGACCCAAATACCTTGAAACGTATAAGAAAAATATTTTCACAAACACTATTTTGACGTGAAATAACATTGATAATATTTAAAATTTATTTACTACTTAATTGAAAAATGAATTGTCGTTCCATTTCTCAATTTGTTTTTGACTATTGTCATGATTTGTTGTTCACATTTTTAAGCGTGTTAAGCGTTC
This sequence comes from Epargyreus clarus clarus, assembly GCA_014595695.2. Lineage (NCBI taxonomy): Eukaryota > Metazoa > Arthropoda > Insecta > Lepidoptera > Hesperiidae > Epargyreus > Epargyreus clarus. Next base: position 481,589 of record JACTTY020000036.1, read on the forward strand.
GAGTTTGTTTAAGTGCGTTTTAAGTTTAGGAAACAAATAGCTACTAAATCATTCATTCATAACATACGTAATTAACATTTGGTTACTAAACCGTTTGTTTAATACGTGCGTAAGAAAATGCCTCTTACGAATATCGATAAGATACTGACTTAGAGGAAACGTGGATAACTTTTTCAGATTTTATGTTTTGCAGACTTTTGCTCGTATTCTTTTGTGCGTAACGAAAATATTGTTTATATTAAAGTTTATATTGCGCTAACAAATCATTTCTGCTTCACTTCCAAGTAGGTAGTATATTTAGAATTGTAAATCAAACAAATGTTAGAAGCGCAACAAGCGAAACTCCTTTTACGAGGATTTTTATCGTTATTTTGTTACATAATACTCATCCGTCTTTGTTTTTCCAGTTGATGTTTGTAATACCTATAATTCTATTTACACACGTAACATACCTAAAACTGTGTATGTTTAGGTGCTGTGTTTTAAATATGAAATAAAATACTTTGTATTTTAAACTATTATCTTTAACTAGTATTATCTCTGGTGTGTTTTAACATTGTTCACACTTAGGTATAGGTTTACATAATTATGTAAGTATACCAGTAGACTCGGGAAAACATTGCACTGGCACGAAAAAAACTCACGGAAGTGTACGTACTCTACCACTTCCTAAGGTTTCACGGCTATCGGATGGAAGAAGTAGTAATGTATAAATGACAAACAGACAGGCATACATGCATTCATTTTTATGTAATAAAAAATATAGATACTACGTAAAAAATTACCATTTGTGTATAACACATAATGCTACAAATACCTACAACTATAACTGTGCACAGTTCAATGCAGCTATAACTTTTGAACCTCAGAAATGAATATACTCGTATCTTCTTATATTACAACACCTGTGGTTTCTCATTTATCAAGTTCAACGATTACTCTATTACAAATATCACATTGAAATTGTATGTTATATGTAATGAATCTTTCTTATGTGTATTTTATCATTCTAAATTGTCGAAAAACTTTAAAAGTTAATCTATAAGTCTATAAGAATGTGAAATAACGATAAATATATATACTCGTACATTGTAAAAATTTCAAGTATCTATCTATTATGATTTAAAAGATAGAGCCCTGTGACAGACGGATATACGGACAAACAGCGGAGTCTTAGTCATAGGGTTCCGTTTTTACAATTTGGGTACGGAACCTTAAAAAAGACATAGTCGGGAACTTTTAAATGAGTAGGCAATTTTTATAAAATTACGGTGTACGATATTCCAGCTAGTTATTTCGCTGATGAAGGAAGTAGCGTAGCGTGAATACCATGGATTACAGTAAACTACCTGATGTAAGTAGTTGGCAGTTGATGACGGACTTCAATCAACAATTATCTTGGTTAGCGAACGAGTTAGATTGCTTCGTAGTGCCTAGCACGCCGCGCCGTTGTGCATCTACTTCAAACTGACTAGTACTCTGATTAATGGCTTAGGTCTTAACCTAATTTCATATTATTGAGAATACACACCTTAATTACTCAGCTAAGCTAAAAAAGGGTCGTCATGGTCTATCAAGATGAGAAATACTTCTCATTAATCCTATAATCTTAGAATAGTGCGATTAAACTGTATAACGTAGTTACGACGTATTCGTAACGGTCGTGAAATTATGAAAAGTATCAATGGGAAATTGTTAATTTATTGACGTGACAACGTCTTAAATTAGGTTGCGGCTGGGAGTCACTTATGAAAAAGTGTAACGCCCGGTAACGTTACGATGAGTCACCGAACGAGAGAGAGGCCCGCCGAATGCCTTGCGTCTCTCTCCCACTCAACTATGATCGGTCTGCCGCGCGCGCAGCAATAAATATTCTACCGAGAAAAAGACGTTGTCACGTAAAATCTTCGCCCGTAAACCAGACTTTACAGGCAACCATTTTTTTGTATCTTAATATAATTGAAAGACACATGTGAAAAGACACATAGCCAATCACTTAAGGAGTGTTTTTGGAAGTGTAGAATAGTGGTTTATTTATTACAAAATAATAATAAAATGTAAAGTTTACAGTTTATGATTTTTTTTTACTGAAAAACATTATGAATTAGTAAAATTTAATTAATTATAAGCAAAAATGTCAACAAGGCCTACTTGTATTGCGTATTTCTTATGTTACCATTAATTTAATTAATTGCATTTTTAATGGATTATAAAGATACATTTTTTCATTTCGGTTGTAGAGTCTCTCGTAGACTCGTAGACCAATACTTAATACCAAACTTATGATAACATAATTATTAATTACGACTTTCTATATTAAGGAATTATTTCATAACATTTTAAGCATTTTGAATTTAAGACCGACTGGAAGGTACGTGAATCGGAAAATTGCATTATTTTAAAACCAAGACTCATGGCGATCAATTAATACTGTACTTCTTTTCCCCTGAAGTTTATTATTGAACATGTGAGGACTATATTTATAACTATCAGGTGTAGGTAGTTGAGGTTCCTAATTTTAAGAGTGTGATATTTATTAGTCTGGCAATAGCGTCACATTAGACTCTGAGGACTTGTTTTGTGCCTACGCGACTATACATTTAAAACATATAATAAATGACCTCAGTGGCCTATTTTATGTTTGAATTTATGTATATACAAAAATACTTGGATAATATCCAATTTTAACAAATATTTCGAATATTCCCTTGTCGTTAAATGGATTATAAAACCTTAATTTCATATCTGTGTTTCAATCGGTAAGTCAATATTTCAGAATTAAACTTCGGTGGACATCGTTAACTACGAGCGTACTACACGTGATCTGTATATCACGATAGACAATTTTTAATAATTTATGGAACCTAGTGAAGTGTTGTATTTCAGTCCTAAGATCTGTACCCCTACCATGAGTTTTTACGTTTTGACAAATATGACTGTTTTGGTATTTGTTTACGTATTTGCCCATATAATTTCCAATCAGCGCCCCTAGCGGATTGTGTCAAAACTTGGAAGTAGTATGGGCCAATACGTAAACAAATACCAAAACAGTCATATTTGTCAAAACGTAAAAACTCCTGTAGCATTACCATGAGTTGGCATAGAAACGCCACTATAGAAATGGTAAATAGAAAACTATTGTCATTTTGCTAGTGAATAACATAACTACTATCGTTACGGTATTTCTTGACAACGTCTGTCAAATTAATGACTCATGGGACCGAATTTGTATGGCAATAGACCATAATGACATTCGCTAGCGATTTGATTTCGATAGGTTTTTTACGTATCGAGTTACGTCACTACGGATTTTAGTTCTACGAGTAACCACCAGAGGCGCTGTACAATTTTTCATACATTTATTTTACGCAGTCGCTAGCGAGTAATACTTTTGTAAACTCATGGTAGTCCTACTGGTACGCATGCGTTACTATTCTTGAACAAAAAATATGTCATTTATGGTTCAGTCAAAGAAATTAAATATTACTAAGAAAATAGTTGAATGTCTTTCACTAAGTAAATTATTGATTATTAGCTTAACGTAATTATTATCTCAGGAAATCTCTATCAATTTATACTAAGAGGAAAATCCGCCACAAATTTTGAGGATGTAATAATAATATTTATTAATTTTATTGACGTAGGTAGCTATAAAAACGTCGAAAGGTTTAGCGTAAGTTGAAGTGGGTAATTATTAATTTTCATCAGGCACGCGTTGTATTCAATCATTACGCCCTTTTAATACTAATGAACGTAACTAGCAGGTACCTATATATTTTTCATTTAGAAGGACACATTCGCGTATTGTGTGTAAATTCGTGCCATAACACTTGACAGGATATATATTTCGCTTTATATACTTATTCCTTTGATATGGTTTAGTTATATTGACTGCTGTAGAGAATGTAGAGAGCGCGAAGTTTGATCCCCGGTTAAGCAATGTGAAATGTTTTTATAATTATTTAATGTAAGGTATATCTAAGTATCAGCATACCGTCAGGTGCAGTCACGCATTTGAGACTAAACTCAGATACTTCCCCAATCTTGTTTATAGGTTAAGGATGACCTTTTTACTACACCAATATTATAAAAAGCTATAGCAAGAAATACCGAAAGTAGCTTAGCCGAAGGACTAAGCAGAACTCTTCATTATGTATGCTCTGGACCGGAACACGGCGCAGATTGCATGCTAGCTCTGGGTAGCATATTGCTAAGAGACACGATGATTAATATAACTAATACAAATTTTATCTGCACGTTGAATAGAATATACACATTATATAATAATAAAAAATATATTAGTCCACTGAAAATTTACTAATTTTGGTCCTGAGAGTGCAAAAGTCAGAGGACGCAATTTTATTTTGTGGATGTCAAGAAGTAATATGTGTGAAAAAGCTAACAAATTTTTATTTATAACTTTTTATAGATAGATTTTATTATATTACAGAAAAATTATATCACAGCAGCTCTCTGACAATTGCAACTCGAATGTAATATTTCAATGGGAATGGAATATGTTTTTTACTGAAACTACGTTATGAAGTTGCAGATCATATGCGTAGAGACCACTATCTGCCATTGCAGCGGTGCCGCTGATGTTACCATGACTCCTTTTTCCTGCGTTCTTTTATTCGTTTCTTTTATTAAATATAATGCGTAATAGGTACTTTTTAAACCTAAACATAGGCATTTAAGTGCAATAAATAGCATTGAACATGGGGCAGTACTTTTTGCGTGTTAGTCACACACATTGTTATATACATTGTTTTTTAATTAATAGAATAAATAGTTGAGAATCATAGGTACGAATAGTTATCTGATGTACTCGTACATATTTTACATATAATCAATTATTGACGCATCAATCTATTCTATGTTGATTTGTTATTGTACTGTGTGTAAAACGTTGCAGTCCATTTTGGTATCAATTGTTTGTAAAATTTATGATCCTATAAATTATAATGATTTATTGTAATAAACTAATTGAGCCTGCGGTCTTTGACACTTCTAAACGTTAACTTCTCACCTAAATAAAATGTGATAGCGCCAATTCACCTCAGGTCGACCCGACACTAATATGTGTCGGATGCATACTGAAATAATTATGTACGTATTTCAGTAGCAATCCACCAAACCAAACAATTCTAATGTGAATAGTGTTATTGCCAATATTCATCCAAAAAAATATCGACACTGTAAAACTGCAGTTTTCAATTTACTTTATGTATTCTGTTCACAAATTCAATAAATTTTATGGGGTTGAATTAAGTTCGATCGAAGTTTATAGCAAATATATGTCCCTGTTATTTGATTCCTTTTTTAAAGTTGCATTTTCACTATTTTATTTGATATTGTTTGTAACTACCAAGTACTAATTAGGTACCCTACGGCGCGCGTAGCAATATTTTTATTTTAAAAATATGTAAATATAAAAATGTAAAAATAAAAAATATAAAACAAAAGTATAAAAATTAAAAAACACGCTCGATACTATATTATGTACTCGTTAATAACAAATAGTTAGGTATATATTATGTCAGCGCTACTCAACAAATATAATTGAAGATCTGGACAATAGGGAAGTGATTGATTGTCTTCAACAAATAAAGCTTTCAGTGATTTAATACGTAACAACGAGTTCTATTCATTGAAACAAAAACTTAGATTAACGACGTCCGTGCGGAGTGAATATTGAATGGTCGTTGACAGAATAATGGGCGTCGTTTGGTTTCTTCACGTTTAAATCAAGTAATGCATTAGCATTTTTAAGCTAACCAGCATATCACGTATGCGTCGTCCGATAGCCGTCAATCACAGCTTACGTGATCTACGTCAAGCGATAATTCGAAAATCCAACTCCATCTAATTTGTCGGTTACGAAATTCTTAAAGATTTACATAGTAACAACCGTTTAAATCAAGCCAAACACTTCTGTAAACTATTCGTAACACCACCGTCATAAATTATTTTAGGGTTCCATGGTTTCGTATAGTTACGATCTATTATAATAGAAGTAGGCGTTATTAACGCATTTCTAGATAAATATGATAAATGTCCAAAGGAGACAGTGACCTCTTCACCTGGTACTGCTTCTCTTGTATCCCCCTCTTCTTTGGCAGTTAACCAAGTTATATTACACAGACGTTTTTCCTTGTATGATCATCGACACTTTCATCAAGGACTTACCTGCTAGATTTTTCTTGATAAAATGTGTTATTATCCATGTAAGTCGTTTATTATTCTTGTCAATCACACAAGTCACAGAATTTGAAAATGATATTTCCGGAAAAAACTGAAAATTAAGAATTGTACTTATCTAAAATCTCAACTATGCGCAAAATTCAGTTAATGTGGAGTAGTTGTTTAAAACGTATCATTTATAGTAATTATTGCACATTAATTGAAATATAAAAAAAGTATTAACTATTTATTGTACAATTATCATAAAAATATATTGCATTGCAATTACGTGATATTAAAATATAATTGAAGTTCTTTGACATCCTTTATTGCAAAATTACAGAAAATTACTTATAGCTAAGTATACTAATCGCTTATTAAAAAAATCTTAAACACCAAGAAAAAATACAATAAGACTAGCATTGTTGTAGTTAAAGTTAGTGTAATTTGATTATTGAGCTTTAAGTATTATAAAAGTTGCGGATAATAGGTACGTATTTTTCTTTTTGAAATAATAATTATTTTTGACTGTTTGGGAAAAATGAGTTTTTTTTACAAAACTAACAGATAAACAATTTGACACCATAAAGTTGCCTAGAAGGTAAACTTTGTAAGTTTTGCGGGATAAATATTTTTTACGTGCGAACATAGGTATTTACACACGAGCTGTTTTATGAAAACATTTAAAATTTGTCTTTATAATCGGCTGAGATACATTTATTTGTCAATAGGTATTCATATTAATCAATTCAATGTAGATGCATCCATTTAACAAAACTTCTAGCTTCCTATAAAAATTAAATACATCGTTGTATTCCAAAAATTAACTACTTGGAGGAAGCAACTAAAATAACAACTTATGTAATACATTACATTTACATTATCAAATTAAAACTAAATATAAAACTACGGCAACTTTCACAGAGCGGCAGACCTTACAACTAAGTACATAATACTGCAGTAAACTCTTAATCCTATTAAATGCAAATAGTCACATGAGGTATTCGCACTACGTGGCGATAAGGGTACAGAGCGCGCCGCTCTCATCAAACATTTTGTTGCATCCACACTTCCTGATACCAATTTGTCTTGAAAAACTGTTCGATAATTTCTTTTTATGTAATTAATGATTTCTAAATAAATCAGAAGCAAGTTTTGTCGCGCTTCATTGAGCAAAACATTTTTTATATAAATATATTTTTCTATCGTTGTATTTAGTTAATTCGAATCATATTCTTAATAATATTTACTTATCATTATGATACAAATTATAAATACTATAAACATTGATATCCTAATTCTCGAATTATCAGTTTACTTATATAGTTTGTTGGTTCTTTCATAATATTTACTTATTCTTAGTTAGATATCACTAATTGCGTGGTCACAAATATTGTCTTTTCCAATTTCCAATATAAATTTCAATTGCAAACAGAGACAAAATCCGATTTGAACGTTTTTCAAACTAAAAAGGTTTACCTACAAGTATACTAGTAGGTAGTTATGGCAAGTAACTATCTTTCCTTATTATGCTATGTACCTAACTAAGGCAGTGGCAATCTAAAACGGCTTTTAGGATAAATCTTCGGAAGTGTAGTTGTTGCGAGGTATATCGACGTAATCGATGACCTCCCAGTGGTTCTCAGGTTCCTCTGGTATCTGAGGGGGGAAGGCGGATCGCGCGAGGGGCAGGCCGGCGTCGTCGAGGGAGAGGTAGGAGCGCAGCGCGGCGGCGCCGGGCGCGGGGGCGGCGCGCGCCCGCGCGTTCTGCGGCCCGTCGAAGTCCTGGCTCGGCAACTCCCAGATGTGCAACTGGGGGCTTATCTTGAAGTTCTGTACGGAAACATTTTCTTACTATTATGTGTAAAAATTATTACAAATATGAGATTAAAAGTTGTTATTTGGATCAATATTCCATGTTTCCAAGATTAGGTGAACTCTACTAACTCATGCGCGGACATCGTTAAAACCATATCCTTCTCTTTCAGACAACAAAATAATTTGCATTGTTCTTTCTATAAGATTAGTATCCACGACAGTAACATTATGTTGAAATATAGTAAGTACCTGTTATACGATAGGTACCTACCATCAACCTATGTACAATTACTTGTTACGAGTTATCTACAATTTGCTCATGTCTAGCTAATAAACATCTTTGTCAAGCGTTGATAGATTTTTTAAGAGCCGCGTGACTGTGGTTAATGACTTTTTTCTCGGTTGGTTTCAAAACAGAAGCCGTAAATTAAACATAGATTACTTATGCAAGTTTAAAAGTAAATCAGTCAGCGGCGACAACAACGTCTATTTAAATGAGCACATGAGTTGATTACATGACGATGTGCCTACATATAAATATTAAAGCAAATGACTGTTGAAGACTTTATTGGTTTTTTTGTGAGATATGTGTTTTGATTAAATTTTGTACAAGTATGCAGTTTACCTGATTTTGAGTGTCAAAGCAGTAATGGACACCTGAATATCCAACAAAGATAACAGTAGATAAAATAAAATATTGATCACAAGTGCGTCGCTATGCCTAAATAGTGAATTATCGGAACAGAGTAGCTCTAAGGCAGAAATAGGTATAGCGGTAGTGTGTCCGAACGAAGATTTTAAAATCAAATAGAATAGCCGCATAATAATAGCACAGGCCAAACATAAACAATTAATGTTCTGAATTTTTTTTTTAACAATTAATCAATCTTCCTTATTTGGAACGTACATCACGTAATTTATGTAGAGTCTATTTACGCTGCATTAACTACGCACAACGCACCTATATCGTACCTCTTCACGTACCATTAACATTCCTAAATACATTTAAGGTAAGTAAACCGTGGTTTTTATTCGGTAAATGATGTATATATACATTCCATATAGAAAATGTTACTTAAGTTGTCTGTGAGTAGGTATAAATCCCTTAAACAATAGATACGAACGCTTCGAAGGGCCTTGATAAAACCACAATAAACGTGATCCCTAATTGCCCTTGTTTACTTCCGATAGTGTGTGGCACTGGCGATGTAAGTAATAGTAAGTGCACAGTACATACTCATGATACCTGTATCATTTTCTCACACACATAAGATAGGGCAAAACTATATTTTATAATATTATATGTGTTCCTTAAAATAAACGTCACACCCTTACAAACACCCTTACTTACGAGAATTACAAGGATGTAAGTGCAAATACCGTGCGCTGGAGAAAAAAAAGGAATTTTGAGTCAATCTCCGTCAAAGTCAAATTTCGATCTTTGGTAGGCAAAATTTGGATAGATTGAATATTAATAGCGGCCTTAAATCACGCCTATTGCTTTCAATTCCCTGTCAATCACTCAATCTGACTATACTAATCCCATCTAGCGGAATTTACAGTAATTACACACGTCTCATGCTGTCAGTGGCGGATTTAAAAAAGAATAAGGTGTAGGCTGTACAGTTTTTGCCGCCCCTGCTTCTACAATTTAGTCTTTACTAGAGGTGAGACGTATATACTGGAACAGGTTCAGGGACTAGGTAGTTTCTGGACTAGGTAGTTTATCGGACTAGGTAGTATATCGGACTAGGTGGTATATTGGACTAGGTAGTTTATCAGACTACGTAGTTTACTGGACTGCCGGCTCATGATACGGTTCCCGCTTTTTTTTCTTTTTGCTTGTCACGCCGGCTCGTGGCACGGTTCCCTTTTTTATTTGCTCGCCGCGCCGGCTCATTATACGGTTAGTTCATGACACGTTTAAGGCATAAACGAACTACCTTCCTAATTAGCAAAAAAAAAATCGGTCCCCAAATATGCCGCCCCAAAAATCTGCCGCCCTAGGCTGAAGCCTACTCAGCCTGCTGGTAAATCCGCCACTGCATGCTGTTATGTGGATAGTTTATTAATCTCGCGTTTTTGAAGCAAACAAAGCAAGTAAACGTCGAATTTCATGATTATAATACACTTTTCTTTGGAATATAATTGTAAATCTCGCTTAGCTACCTACTGCCTACATCTTAAAACAATGTCAGGGCTATTACAAATTCAATGTAGAGACGGATATTTTTGGGTACACAGCGTTCATACTAATTCATTTGTAAGCGCGTTGTAGGTATATTTTATATACATTTTTATTATTAAATAGGAACATATTTTAGGTGAGGATTACAGACCATGTATTTCTTGTATCCCTAGTATTAAATTTAAACAGTATCTTTACTATGAGTTTTTACGTTTTGACAACGTACGTATTTCCCATACTATTTCAATCAGTTCTGATACAATCCGCTAGGGGCGCTGATTGGAAATGTATGGGCAAATACATAAATAAATACCAAAACAGTCATTTTGTAAAAACGTAAAAACTCATACTAAGGGTACAGGACAAGGATGTCCTTAAAACAACTGACACCCACTAGACGATATTTGAATTCCTTATAAACTTACCTGTAGGTATGTGCCTTAATAAACTTTAAACCAGAATACAACAATCCTAGAAACTGTTGCGATAAGAAAAAATAATTGCAGCAGTTGTGATTCATCCACGAGTCTGTAGATTGTACCCATATGTATTACAAGTGACTTTAGAGAATTGAAAGTTCATTAATATACAGTTACAGTTTAATTTATTCATTCTACTGATTATTCTGTACATATTTACAGATTCTTGAAGTAGTTCTAATTCAGATGTTACGACATAATGACTATGTGCTAGTAGGTACATATGTATTAATTTAAGCTCAAAAGCTGTTTTTTAATCAAATATTCTTTAACGTTCATTTTAACTTATTTTTCTTATACCTACTTGTTCCTCGAAAATTATTAAGTCTAAAATAATGTGATATATACCTAAAAGCAATGACATAAGTTAGGTAATACATCTATGCCTAAAAGGCTAAATTTATCTACGCCTATTTATTAAGCACATAATCAATATGACGATGTACGTCAGAGCGCGCCGTGAAGAATAATTTATCATGGTCTAATTTAAACGCCTTGATAAATGTTGACAAATTAGCGAATAATTTACCGTTTAACGGCAAATATGTTGAAGAGGTGACGCAGACGCGAGGGCCATAAAGAAGCCATGCTGTTTGCTGGACAAACAGCGTAAGAGACGGATGGTAGGTGACGCGTACCCGGTATGATCAGGTGACTCCGAAATTGCCATAATACACAGTTACCAAAGGAATGTTTACTAGACAATTCATTTTCGACAAATCTTACACTTACCTACTTTCATATAGTAATCAGTATACCTTTATAGTGTATATATATTTAATTATTGATTATATGATATCATTATGATAGAGTCAATGTCTTCATCATCTAACTTTCTCCGTCCTCTTCATTTAAGTATCAAACTCAAATATTTTTTCTACGTATATTACAACGAATTTATTTATATAATTATTAGCATTAAATATTGATATTCAAATTGAAGTAATGGTGATGGGGATCTAGGTTTCCCCTACCTAGCAGTAGTAGGAAGAGATCTGTACCTATTCATGGGACATAAAAAGGGTTGCAGCCAGGAGGTAATGACCGTTTTAACAATGTTAATAAGCCACTCAATAAGAAAATAGGATGGATACCTACAATATCTACTATATTAGACTATGATATCACGTTCTTAGTATTTAGCCAGACGTATCTACCACAACGACACCACAATAACAACTGCCTGGGAGTGTTAATTCCTATGAAAATGCCTAATTTTAATTACATGTATCATATTTTGAAGCCAATACAATATTGTGGACGGTACTGGCCACATGTCAATAGCGTATACTGTTGCAAAGACACATTTTAATTTTGTGTAGTTACCAAAACGGTTACAAGAAGCTACAGCGACATGCCGACAATTTGTCGCTGACATGTGATATAATTGTAGTACGTGTGAATAGGAACATCTTTTAAGATACAAAGCTATTTGGATTGAATGGAGCACGTGAAGTGACGTGCCAGTGTTGACAAACAATGGGATTAAATGGCCCGCCAGCTGTTTGTATTTTATGACTAAACATAATAGTGCACTGTGTGTAGAGCACTTCGACTAAATCTTATCTATTTTGCATAACTAATTCTGAAAACATAACATTTGCTTCTATGCAGGAAATTACTTCAACGACCTTGCTTCTGAATAGAAAAAGATTTCTAAACGCCTGACAATTATTACCCACTTACAGATTATATACGCTTTTGACACTAAATAGACTACGTCATGACAGCGATGTTATTTGAAAAATCCAATTTTATGGTGTTTCAAATTAAAATGTGATATTAATATCCTAACAATTTTGATAATTCTTTGGCCTTGCCCAGGTGTGGGGAGAAGTCATGCCCAGCAGTGAGACATATGTAGCGTTTTTTTAAAGAGGGGGAAACCTTCAAAAGGTACCCGGTGCCGTGGGAACGACACAGGGTTATGTGGGACTCTTACCGCACTAAATCTAATTATCTTCTGTAGTGAGACGTAGCTAGCAGTAGCATAGCTAGCAGTAGCAGTAGCATAGAGCCATGGCTAGCAGTAGCTGGGATTGTTTTCTTACCTTAAATCAATTAAGTTTTTAAATAAATGCCTAAATGATTTTGGCGAAATAATATAGCTGTAAAGATAACACAGTAAAGGTTGGTTGGTATAAGATAATTATGTTTTCAACAATTCATCCCGGAAGAGTCCTGTGTCCTGCTGTATCAATCTGTGTTTATCTTCCTTGAAACAATTAAGTACAATAACAGCGATAGCAGAAACACATTATGAAATAACGAGATTTTGTTACTCCGATGTAGGTATATATACATTCTTATATCAGATTTCTTTGATTGTAGATCTTCAATTTTAAGGCATTGTTACGGTTGTTATTTTCTTTTATTTGCGATCTGTCAATTGATTGAAGTCTGAATGAATTCTTCCTATGCTAAGGGGCTTCGAATACGAAGGTAAGGGAGAGTTCGGGCTTCGAGGGACCATTCTTTGTCAATCAAAGTCTGTCACCGTGTTCTACAGAGCGACCGAGCCCGGCGTGTGCGCGCAACGAGTTTATCGCGCCTTCGTGAATATAGTACACGCGTGCTTTTCACGCGTGCACGCCGCAAATTTGACACGCACACGCATTGAGCTCGCTGCAAACACGGTGACAAAACCAACGGAGTATGGAAATACACGAAAGATAATTTTCTTCTTACTTTATTCACTGTAAAGTGAACATGACGATCTATTCAATTTAACGAGTAAACGGTTTTTGTAGTAATGTTTGGGTTACAATTTATTTAAAAATACAGGACTTCACTTTTAAAGTAAGAAGTTAAAGGATGTGGAAGTACCTAATCGTGTTGTGTAAAAAGCTTTTTCTTGCCGAACTAGTGTCGTAAGGTATATACAATGTAAGTGCAGCATATTTTAAACCAACATTATTCTGTTCATACGATGGAGAAAATACTCCTACAGAGAATTTACACACGAAAAATGTTTCATTTCCACTTTTAACATACTTAGCTTTTTTTGTATTCTATGTAAACTAATATAGGTTAGTATAATACATAATAATTGTTTTCGCAACTATGTGTTATTCGTAACTATGTATTTGGATATATAAACTGCGTATTCTTAAATTTAAAGTTGCAGATAAATGATTAGTATCATGATTCGATTGGAATCTTTTCAATTGAATAATATCAGGAAAATGTAATCAGTACAAGTACCCTTAGGTATTTGTTGTTATATTTACACAATGTTTACAAACTGTTATCTTATCTGATATCTTTCGCGTAGTTCCTTGAAGGCTGAAATCCTAAGAATACTGTTAGTCAGGCTCAAATTATCAAGTTCGCGTAACAGTTAATATCTGATTATCAGCTGATTGGTTAGGAAATCGCGTGCTTAAAGGTAAAAGGGCCTATAGCTAAGGGTTAATAGGGATTTATGCTGAAAGGGCACATATTTTTTTTTTTTGCCATTCGGTTTGAAATTATCTGAAACGTAAAATTTTTTTACGTTTCAGATAATTTCAAACCGAACTAAAAATTTTTTACGTTTCAGATAATTTCAAACCGAATGGCAAAAAAAAAATTTTTATGTGCCCTTTCAGCATAAATCCCTATTAACCCTTAGCTATAGGCCCTTTTACCTTTAAGCACGCGAAATATTATTATAATTATTCTAATGGTTTACGAGGAAAACTTTTTTCTATTGGATATCAACAATTATGTCATCGTGGTAAGTAGTATTAATATCTAGTAGGTATTTCAGTTTTCGAATTTCCTAAAAATGTGATTATTATCCTTACTTTTACGCCTTTTTGACTGAAACAGTTTTATAATCTGTTTACTTATTTTTAAAATCGTATTTATTAAATAAACCAGCTTTGTAAAAATAGCTAAAAACTTTACCTTCTACGTTTCAAGAAGCGTGTCACACAATTGTCATACAATCTCCCATCATAGGTAGATTTTTTATAAATATTACCTACTAAGACTAAGTAAATATGGACTGATCAAATATTGCTTTTAGATTTCCTTGTATTTTCCTATTTAATCTCAAGATCAATTTAAGCTACATAAACAAGGAAGAAAATTTACATCTACCAATACTGTATACGTTTGATGTACGAACATTCCAACTTATCATATTGCTGGTATTCCCTAATTACGTAGGAATGTTTTAACATTTTCGTCATCGAATCTTCTGAAAAAGTGTAAAGATTTCGAAATCAGAGCCACCTGAAATTTAGATACAAAGTTAAACTGCATACCTCTGGCAAGCAATGGTGTTGCAGGCAGTAGTAGTGCGTGGTGCCGTCGTGGTGGCACCACGTGCCGTCGGGGAAGTAGGGGTCGAGGCCGGCGCCGTTGAGCTCCACGCGCGGCGCGTAGAACCCGCCGCCCGCCGCGCGCCGGCAGAACACCGCGCACCCCATCCACATGCGAGCTGCACACGAGGATGACAAGTTTTTTTAAATATATAGGAGTAGCAGACGAGCATGCAGTCCACCTGATGGTAAGTGGCTACTGCCGCCCATGGACATCTGTGATCAACCCCAGATAGTATTAGATATTCCTACCTGAGGTCGGCCACAGACGCGCCGCTACCCCTGACGACTAAGCTGGAACGCCTCGGAAAAGTCTGACTCCCTTACCACACCCTTCAAAACGAAATACAGCAGCGTCTAACACTGCTGTTATTAGGTAGAAATTAGAAAATAGGTGTGGCGGTGATGCCGCCGGAGTCGAACCACAAAGGGTTCTACCACCTTCAAAATTTTCGCATAGTCCGCGTAAAACTGCTAGTCCGCTCTGAATATAGAAATGAATCGCGTCGCCATAGAAAATTGTATGACTACACCTGTTCGCAACAACTTCAGAGCGGTCTAGCAGTTTGCCGATAACTATACAAAATTTTCATCCTACTTCATACTGACACCACCTCTAACTCATTGACATATATTATTCCATACATAACATTAATATTGAATATTCATTAAGGGGGAATATTTAAAATTTACAAAAGCCCACCCAACCGTCAAATCCAAAGTTAAAATAATTAGTTGCACCATTTTAATTGAGGTTGAACTTACGTCATAACTAACCGTTAAAATTAACCACTCGATTTCGATCGGTTATTGTATTTGTCAACTTCCGTATCTGTCACCGTCGACTAAAAATTGTGGTCAAATATATTGGTGGAACACAAAATAGTTACATTCAATTGCTACCGTTAAAGTTATTGTATTAACTTTGACAAAAACTTTAAACGGGCTTTTGATGCAACCCATCCCTAAGCTGTAATTTCTTTCTAATATACATTAAATTATATGTAGCTTTAATAAGTTTTAAAATAATAAAGCTTTAAAATCATATTAAAATTAAGTAGGCAAACGCACTCAATTCCGAGTTTGTTTAATCATATTTGGTACTTACCTATCACCACTTAACCACAATACGAAGTTCCTAACGGTTAACTTACTGGAATTCCCCGCATGACTAGTTTTGCGATTATCTTGTATAAGGAGTATTGTGATGATTTCACTTTTATTTATAATTAATAGTACTTATACAATATATACGTACCCTATTAAGCTTCATATAAAAACCACATTAAGCCAAGTTATTTCTAAAGTCAAAAAAAATGTCGTACTCTTCACCTTTACATTATTTTTATAGCGTCTTAGCGTATAATGCAAAATAAAATAAAATAAAAATCTTTATTCTTAATTCCTTCTTAAGGGCAAAGCGGAAATAATCAGAATTATATATTATTTAAACTCGTACCTTCCTCTAACATTCCTCATTAGAACATTAGTGAAGTACTCTCTAGAACATCTCCATTTGTGGGGGTTATACTCAGCAGTGGGACATAAGAAGGGTTGCAGCTATACTCACTGGGGTCGTGTGGCGCCTGCAGCCCGCCGCCGCGCGGGTCGAGCTCGGGCAGTCGCGCTGCAAACTCCGTGCACTTACGAGACGCGAATTCATTGGAACTCACGCGCGTTTTCTTCCCGCAAACCTGACAATGAGATGTAGAGATATGTGTTAATTTTAGGCGCAGGTTTATGAGTAAGTTTTAATTCAAATAATGAGAGTAGTTGCTAATAAAATTAAATGAGTGGAGAATAAATATGATTGGCGTAATCACTATAAAACTTGCCTATATATTTTTCCATTTGATTTTCCCTAGATTTTAGATTTTTGGTAAAACTTTGTAGTAAAGTTCAATTAATTTTTAATTATTTAAGATATAATGAATAAAAATATGTCGGTATTTATTTTTATATTATGAAATATAGTTATGATGATGAAATATAGGTAGGTACAAAAGTTTATAATAAAATGCAATACATATCTAATGAGCTTTTCGTAGCAAATGCTTGCTTTTAACCAGCAGGCGCTGAAACTCCAAGCACAATTGAATATTTTTTACGAACAGTAATTAATCACCGATTTACATTCCTTATCCAGTAGTAGAACAATTAGGTAGTAGAGAAGAGATTGAGCTGAAAGTGTACATCCTTATGAACCTCCTAATTCTAGTCCAAACCACGGACTAGTACTATGAAGAGTACAACTCTTTAGGTAAGTAGACGTTGACAAATGCTAAAATAGCCAAACCTCTTAATGATATTCATTGTTAGTATTTCACCTTGGTATCTTCACAGAGCACGACATCGTAGGAGGATCCCTCGCAGATGGCGTTGGGCGGGCAGGAGCGGCGGCGCTCGCGGGCGCCGCGCGACTTGAGCGTGCAGCCCGAGCGGCACGCGCCCGCGCTCCACGCGCCCCACGTCGCGCCGCTGTCGGCAGCGGGCGGCCGCGGCCCGGGCGCCGGGTCCGCCGCCACGCACTCGCCGCCTTGACACCACTGGACAATCATTGATATTGGTACAATATGATGTTATCAATAGTCGTATACCGTGCTCTAATAGAATTGTAATTGTTCTTGCCTGGAAATGATTCTGTTCATTGTCTTTAAGAGGTTTAAGGTTGACAAATTCTTATAGTTCAAGTGCAACATCACTATCGTTTAACCTGCATACTTATTTCTAGTAGCCGTGCTGTGATTGATTGTGATGGGCGTTGAAAATCTCAGGCTAAATAACATGAAATATTCCATTTTACTCTCAAGAGCATACTCTCAAGGGTAGACGAGTACATGAGAATTATCATTATTGTTTACAGCAGATGAAATAGAAACGTACCGAGAGAATTCGTGTTCCCTTAAAAAAAATCGTATCAACAGTCCATAGACTTTATTGAATACTTAGCATCTGGTGTAGAAGCGTACTATAATTATGTTTAACATTCAACAGCGCTATTATGTAGGTACCTAATATAAAAACAGCGCCAAACTTTGTCACGTCTGAGCAATCAAGTATACATTGAACAGTCATACGCAACAATCTTCAGAAACCACCAAGCCTACATCAACTACACCTACACGTACCTTATCGTCCCCGCAGGCGGTGCCGGGCAGCGCGGGCCCCGCGTGGTAGAAGCCGGCGCGGTGCGGCGAGCGGCACGTCAGCTGCGCGCAGCGCCCGCCCGCCTCGCCGCCCGCGCTCTCCACCGGCGACGCGTCGCGGTCGCGCAGGAATATCTAACAACATTCATCAATACGTATGATAAATCTGTAGAACTACTGAAAAATAACTACTACTCTTCACAATTCTGAAAGTTCCGTCATAACTGATTTAGCCAGCAATTAAGTTAAATATATCAATTGACAAATACTTAGGTACGAGTAGTTTTAAATTAATTTACACCGAACAAACAGGCAAAAGATGTAAATTTTGTACAAATGCTATACTAGCAGTACACAATGACCTTAAGGAGAATGTCTCATAACGTACTTCACACTGCTTCTTGGCTCCCCACGTGCCGCCAGGCGCTCCGCCGAAACGCTCATGACGAAGTTCGTCCGGAGCGTCTAAGTCATCGCCACCGTCGAACAAACACGTTGCCCATCTGAAAAGTATACACTTATGCTCAGAGCATTCATTTGTTAAGTGAAAAAAGATCAATAATGTTCATCAGTACCATGATTTAAAGAAGTTGTGACACCATCACCTCACATGCCCAAAAGCAGCAATAAATGTGCATTCATATTCCAGATACCGGTTTGAATACCAGTTTTTCACTGTAACTGAATAAGTTTGATAAAAAAAAAATCATCTCAGATAAATAAATGTATAATGTACTTACATATGGAAAAATAAAAACTTAAAAAATATTGGATTTAGTGAGTATCATTGATATGAATGCATTTACATTTCTATAAACAAGTTTCACAGCATTTTATAAGCGGGAATGTTAAAATCTTACTGCAAATCAGCAGCGACGCGCGCGCTGCAGGGCGACCACGTGGCCTCGCCCGCGGTGCCGCGCGACGGCGACATGATGTACCCGTCGCGCGCGCACGCGTTGCCCGTGCCGTCGTGGTGCATGCCCAGGCTGCGGAACAGTGTCAGTACATTTGGGTGCGATGTAAGAGGGTAATCATAGGCCGTAAGATGCTACTACGCATAGATTTAAAGGTTCGTACAATTGGTAAGTTAACAAGTAAAATTTCATTAGTTATGAAGGTGGAGGGTAAAAGACCAAGAAGAAGATCGCTAACCAGATGGTCTGACCAGATCAAGGACTTAACTAACAGGTCTATCACAGAATGCCTAAGACAAGCAGAAGATCGAGGAGTTTTGCAAAATATGCAGCACACCTCGACAGTAAACCACCAGAGCAGGTACGAAATTCAGCAATGTAGACGCGACTAAGAAAATGAAGGTGGTAATCCTTCTACTTCGAAAGAACAACCGCCACCAATATGTTTTTCTGTCTTATAACCGCAGTGTAAAAGCGCTGTTGTGTTTTGATTTGGTGGATATGGTAAGGGACTTAAAGTATTAACGCATCTGTACCCAACCTCAGGTTCTAGACTTCTATTCTACTAGTGGTTGATCTCGTCGACTGTTTATCTATGGGCAGTAGCAGACATATACAGGAGAAGTGCATGTCCGTATGCTAATCTTGTAAAGAAAGTTATAGGTTGCGTTATGATGTTATGATTGACCATAATAAAAGTAGGCTGTGTTGAAACAATGAATAGCCTATAGTGCAGAAATGACCGACTTGTGTCCGATCTCGTGCGCGAGGATGTAGACGGAGGTGAATCCAGCGGAGGGGTAGGGGCGGCCGAACGCGTCCACGGCGCCGAACTCCGACACGACGCACGCGTGCGCCGGCAGGCACACGCCGCCCACCGGCGCCAGGCCCATCGTCACGCCGTTGCGACGCCCGCCCTCCTCCGCGTAGAAGTCCAAACTGTAATATTGACAAACGTATCCAGATCTAAATAAAATAAGTAGAAGTTACCGAATGCACATAATAGAACTCGACTCTGGAGGCAACCTAACTTTTACGAAATAACATAAGCGTGCACATAACATAAGTTGTGCAGTGCTTTGAAGGCTGTGAAATCATACTTTTCCGAGGCATTTAAACTTAGTCCTGAGGGGGTAATAACGCATCTGCTTCCAATCTCAGGTAGGAATCTAATCTTATCTGCGGTTCTACCTGCATACACATTTGCTACTATAATAGCAAATGCTACTACTATATAAAAGTACCAGAACGTCAAGTGACTTTTTCTATTAGCTGTTGGATAAATGTAATCATTAATAATTAATAAAATTACCTAACTACTTTCATTATACGAACAATAATAATTGTTCTAAAGAAGAGTTCTTATGTAGAGTCAGCTATAACTGAAAGCAACGACTAACAACACGCAACCCACCCAGACAACAACAACGCCATATCCCAATGCTGCGGATCGTCGTCGTCCTCGACGTTGAGCGCGCGCTGGTACGCGCAGAAGGAGTCGAGCAGGCGGCCGCGCTCGGCGTGCGCGGGCAGCGCGGCCGGCTGCGCGCGCAGCAGCGTCAGCCGCACCAGCGACAGCTGGATGCGCGTGCCTAGCGACGCGTGCTGGTATAACGCTTGCACCTGCAATCATTACATTATATGATTATCAAATGTTCAAAGTATTTGATGTTACAAGCGCGATTAATGTGATCTTATAGAAAATAAATTTATAAAGGAGAGATGCTAGAGGTGTGTAAATGTAGAAGAACTTAGACAATAATCCTTTAATTTTTTTTTTATAATATAGGAGTAGCAGACGAGGATGCAGCCCACCTCATGATAAGCGGCTACTGCCGCCCATGGACCTCTGTAATCAACCCCAGGTAGGATTAGATATTACCTGAGGTCGGCCACAGATGCGCCCCTCCCCCCAAGGACTAGGCTGGAATGTCTCGGAAAAGTATGTCTCCCTTACCACACCCATTCGAAACCGTTAGGTAATTGTTGATAACAAATAAAACATTTTACCGTCTACATCTTTTAACTACATATACTTAACTATTTTACGTAAGTAGTGTAAGTACATATTTAATAGCACTAGTTAACAAGACTTACGCCATTAATGTAAGCAAGCAGCATATCACGCAATTCAGCTTCATTATAATTCAGGTAAGGGTGAAATATTTTATAAGCTGCCTCATCGAGGAACAGGGCGATTTCGATAGTGTACGAGGAGGGTTTGGGTCTTTGCGGGTATATTCTGGGGCGTCGGGCCCTGAAGCGGAGGGGTCGCGCATCATCATTAGTCGGGGGTGGCGGCGGCGCTCGGCGAATGATGTGGGCGGTGCGGCCGTGCCGGATACCACTGTTGTCGGCGCGCGCTGCCCCGTGCGACAGAGGCCTTACTTCGTATGTAGAGTTGTCGGTCACTATGAGGCCGTGCTGTAAAAGTCCAATAATTTGATTAGTATCGGTAGCTTTTTGTTACTGTTATATCATTATTGGATTATTAGTATTAAATACTTAGGTTAGATTTTATTAATAGCACCCAGTTAGAAATGTTCGTCAACTTGGAACCACTCATGGCTCAGCCAACACCATGTAACTCTTTACAGGAAGCAACTCCAATCACATTATTACTCCTACATATCTGTTAATAATCCAAAGAAAACTAAAAATTATGTTACCTACTTATTGAATCCAGGTGGATTAGTAGGAGATAAGTAGGTACTTATAAAGCAAACTATGACATTCCTTTACAACATATGTAACAATAAAGGACTTACTAATGAACGATCCCTGCAAGCAGAGAAGGCGGCCACGGCCCCCGGGCCGGTGTGCAGGAAGTGGCACGACGCGTCGACTGCGGACAGCGGCTCGTCTTGGCCGTGTTCCGACCACACGCGGAACTGCGGCGCCACCAGCCGCCGGTTCGGCACCAGCTGAAGGTCGAAACTCCTGGAATATTAATCGTAGTATGAATAATAATATTTTAAAGTCATTTTCATTGATTGAGGGAGAAATTGCAACAGAACTTATCATATATAGAGTTTATGGGAGTTCTATTGGAATTGAAAGAATTAATTTCATTGTGTAAATCGATAAAGCATGGTCGCAGACTATACACGACATAGTTATACGACTGTCTCGTTGTGCCCGACTACGTGTACCCTAATAGGTCGTAGGTCAAATAGAACGTATCTAATTTTCTGCTAGACAACAGCAATGTTCATATTACAGTGTTTAAATGGAGCACCATTTATCCACACTAACCTTTCCAGCTAACCCGAGGGTGCGCCGTAAAAATCGAAGTACGTAGGTACGAAATGTACGTTGATTAAGGACGCAAAAGACATTTTACCTGCAGTAAAAAGGTGGAGTAGTAACGCGATACCTGTTTTCATTTTACGATTAATATCGACAAATTTTAATTAAAAAGAAAAGCAGCTTCTTATATCTTCGTTTTTGCTTTTACTTTAGCAGTCAATCAGACTTATTATAATTGTGCACGCTAAAAAGCAAAAATACTCGTAACCAAGGATCTAGTAAATATCCAACAAAATACTTTTTTAAACAATTAAGAAGAAAATTGAAACGAAAAACGTGGGGCGCATTCGACAGATAATTGCTGCATTATACTTAAGTAGGTCATCTGAAAATCATATTTCATTGCAAATGATGTGCGAGCCATCTTTTTGATGGTCTCTCTAGTCTCTACTCTTCTATAATAATTTTCCTTTAATTTATTTCATGTTTATTTGGTCATAAGAGTGTGATTTTTTACATTTTCTTATTATGTATTATATTTTAAATTTGTGGAGTGGAGGAACTTACGAAAATAATTGTAAATTTATTAGTAATTAGTGTGGAATAAATGGGCTTTTTTATTTTATTTTAAGTATTTATATTTTAAATTTGTAAGTTAGTTATTTAGTAATTTGTAGTTTAAGCACGTTAACTAAGTATCTAGCTCATCGGAATGGCAGTGTACAATTAATTGCCTGCCAGGACACAAAACAGTTTGATTAAAACATAAAAACAGTAAAACCTCTTACCGTCCGAAAGCATCGAAGCTGTAGTCGAGCGGCACGTCGTCTGCGGGCGCGTCGGCGGCGGAGTGCGCCTCGCGCGGCAGCAGCGCGGGCAGGTACACCACCTGCACGTCCTCGCCCGCGCCGCGCCCGCCCCACCAGCCCTGCAGCGGCAGACGAGGGAAATGCTCCAAGTCCTGTCGGTTGCCATAACGTTATTATTTATATTACAATCAATCATACTTGTACGTAATGTATACACAAAAAGAAGAAGTACAAAAAGTATACAAAACAATACAAATATTTTTCATTTATATACCAAGAAAAACGTTGAGAATATTATAATAGGTAAGGTGGTATACCAGTCTTATTGCTACTTAGTCTAGGCAAAATGGCAGAGTATAAAAATGTGTTAACATTTTAAAAGGGCAAAAGGGGGTAGAGAAACTAAAATAAATAAAGCTGTTACGTCCTTTAATAAATACAAGATGAAATTATGCAAAGTAATGTTATTATGAAGCTTTTAAAGCTTTTAATTATAGCACTGTACAGTAATAGGTACACAACAGATTACAGGATAAATATAGTTACTTCATGGTAGAACTGTTAACATTTCAATAGATATCACATAGGTTTAATTACACTAGTATACGCACAATAGGTTTTTTATCAATGTGTGGAGCAGGTGCCGGCCGCCCGGTACGCTCTAATTACGTCATTGTATTCGTGTGCGTGAGCGTAGTTGACGATTGACATTGGTGCTACAGATAGCACTAATAACAAAAACGAATATATTGCGATTATGAATTGAATTATTTTGTCATTTGCGAATCTGACTTATTAAAATTTGCATGAATTTATGAAGTTGTTTGTAGTCATGATCAAGGAAACCACCAAAGCTACGTTTCTCCTAAACGGAGTAGTAGGTTTAGGTGTAAAATGTAGATTGTACACCATTTAATAGCTAAGGTAAGTATGTCTTGGTACACGTATACGTGATAGTAAGGGCCGCGTTTCCTGAAAGTCTTAAAAGTATAATTACATAACTTAACTACGTTTAGAAGCGGAATGGTGTAAACATGCAAAGTAAGAATTTTTCACTTTTACTTGAAATCGCACATATTTTTCCTAATAAAATTATAGTTTTAAAATGTAAGAAATTTTAACACCATGTACTTTATAAAAATATAAAAATGTAAGTATATTACAAATATGTATTGTAAATATTAACAAACATGAACTAAGTATAAAAATAATGTTACGTAATGTGACTCTACATGGCGACTCTATATATTACGTGCACTTATTTAAGCCAATTAAGCTCTAGGCCAAGTGACATTCTAATACACATTTTTAAGTTTGTTTACTATACATTATGATACACAAAACGTTACGTTTCGATTGCACTGTTAAGTACATGTACGTCAAAATTAGTTTACATTAAAAAAAAAACACATTTTGATGAAAAAGAGTCGATTCGATTTGTAGTGTTGTGGATTTGTGTGTAATAATCTCATATTGAGTCCTTAAAACAATCACTTAAGTATTGTCACACACAATCACATAAGTATTGTCACTGTGGTAAACTTAGTTTCCTCATTTATTGCTAGAATTTTTTATACATACGCAAACAAGGTGCCTCACAATATGGTCGTACAAAAAATAGGTAGGTATATTTAAATCAGACGTCAATGGCTAGAAGTTTTATTAGTCCATCTACTTCAAACTCGATTGCAATAGGTATCTATTGACAAATCACGCCAGAATTATTTGGCTCGATTTCAATTAAGAATCTAATTTGTGGCTAATGTCACTCTTATCAGACATCTAAGATCCATTGGCGGGAAGCTTTCCGCGGATTACTGAGAAACTATAAGCGTTCGGTGTCGGTGACAATACAATCAATGTGGGTATCAGGGACGCGGCGAAATGAACTCAACGAGGCGATGATAAATACTGTATAACGAGGTCGACACGAGGTGACAAGGCTCGGGCCGTCTCGTGGGCGCTTTCGGAGTAAAGCATAATTAATGCCAGAGCGGGCACGGCACACGGCGGCGGCCATACTACCATGTAAAAACAAACTAACCATAATAGAATATTATTAGATTCCGTAAAGTATTAAAATTTCCACGCAACACTTCGACTCATTAGAATTGGAATTTTATTGAGTGCCTCAAAATATACACTTTACATAAAACGATTATTATCTACCATCAAATAGAAAAAATATCTCTACTTGTTAAGAAAAGTTGTAAGCCTTTACTTTTGATATACATTTTTACTGCAGTTAGATAAGTGAGGTGTTCAAATACCTACTGGAATGGGAATTGTTCCCAAATGTTAGACGGCCTGGAGATGCTCCAAACATACTATTGAAGATCTATTGATACTGTTTAATCTAAGTCTCAATTATTGGTCGCTATCATTAAAGGAAAGGAAAGGAAGTAAGGCTACCAACCTACCTCTGATATCATTAATAACAATAGTCCTAAACGTCACATTTTTCTAATTTTCATCATATTTCATCTGCCGTAGAGATTACATTTATTAGTTACATTAAGTAGATATATCGAAGAGTACTGCAGAGGAACTGCAGTTTACATATTAAGCACATGTAAGTCAGTATGAACTAAACAAATAGATACCTTCTCCATGAAAATTCTTACATCTATCTACCTTCATCCGCTTTGGTGTAAATTACGCTTTAGGAGAGTAATACTCCCACAACGCGAGTACATATTTTAATTATCTCTCAGACTAATTTAAACTTGTCAACTAATCAAAATTGAACAATGTCAAACAACCACTTAAACGTATTTGGGTCGTTAGTTCCAGTACATTTTAGAATTGGAGCGTATCTACTAAAGATTGTTATCTATTTTTATAAAATTACAATGTCTTAGCGACTGACATCTTTTGTCTACATTTCTACAATAGTCGATCTACGTCTGTTGACTGTTCTAGCAATGTTGCGCATAAGGTTTTTATTAAAATGTTCTCTATCATTAATTTGAAATTAGACCTTACGATAGTAGATATAATAATACATTCCACCCATTAGGATTTTCTGTTGGTACGAATGCTGTGGTACGCGATTTTAATAACGGCCAACTTGACGGATACGTAAGATAACTGAATTAGTACTCTTTTTATCCGCAACCAAATTATGATTGATGACCACAAGAAGCAGGTTGAATGTTGAAGCAGTGGATGTTGTTTTTATTATCTTCGGTATAACACTCGTATATCAATGGCACTAATTCACTTATTACGTTTTGGCTAGTAGTCGGAGCGATAGAGGTGAGTGAAACCGAAAACAGTACCACGTGAGTCAGCCGGTATAGATTCGGCATTAGCGAGCGCAAGCGAACTAAAGGGGAAAGTAAAACTATTTGTTTTTCCATTACTACGACACTAGACAATGGCGTTCCGTCGAATTACTCGCAAGAAGCGTCAAGTTATGCTCGAGTTAAAAGTCATTAATTTTGGAATTCAATTGTCCGTGTTACGTTTGTGTGTTCCGAAGTGTTCCGGATGATGAAAGTTATTCGCGTCGATCTCAATTACGTGGAGTCTGCATCACGTCGCGTTGTCGCCCGCTGGCGGACAATGAGCGACGTACTGTGAATCACCGAGAGGCGATCGAAAAACTCCAAGTACCTACGTGCCGTTTACGCTTGTGTAACTCACTACGTGATCCAGTACGCAAAAGACATAAAGCTCCTTTTGTTATGTAATATAATTGCCAACATAAAATTATACACCACGCTGCCCGAAATCATAGGGTTCGATCGGTGAAAGTTCTCTTAAACATCTTTTAATAGAGATTACGACCGCCGAATATCGGAATGCAGTTGAAACTACTCGTGTTTTATGGAGAATAATTACGTAAACCTATAAGAGATAGATGGCTTTTGTATAACCACGTGTTGATGTAGCTTTCGTATTGTCGTACCTTCATACTACCATAAGTGATCCGTTCTAAAAAGAGGTGTTAAGTAACTCTCTTGTATTTTCAATTGCTTTCTTTGCCCCGAACGCTTTAAACCCGACATTATTTGTGTTATCGTACTTCACCGTTATAGAATGACTCATAGCATGTAAAATAAGATACCAACTGTAAATATTGGTTTAACTAATGCTAAATAAACTCCTCGTAATCATCATTAGCATTTAGGTAGTAATGACTAACTAAGTAACGTTAGATATATTAAAATTACGGAGAACATGTCAGACCTAATTTATTTCAATGTTGTAGAGCTTTGTGTGATTCGAGTAAGTTGGCTCCACTAGCACCGATACCTACTTGTAGCTACCTTAAGCAGCTCAGCAGTCTGTATGCTGATGGTTTATGGTTTGATGGGCGTAGTATATACCTACTTGTAAGTTATAACTTAAACCTCAGAAGCACCACATCTATTAAGTATTATCAGTTGCATTTCGAGTTTGTTAATGATGCAATAGACGGAAGTGGCTAGATACTCAACGTTGGATGAACTGCATCGGTACCACGTCAGTAGGTATGCATGAAAAACTAAAAAAATATTAATCCTGCGTCTCACGTCATGGGCAAATGTGTGCTCTATGCATTAGTAAAATACGTACTCTGCATTCGAGTAAAAAGGAATTAAACCCTCCCTATCTCATAGTAAGTACATTGTTATAAGGAGCAAAACTACGAAATTGTAAAAGTTTCACTAGAGTTTTCCAGCGTCTACTGCCAATATGGCTTCTAATATACAAACACACTCCAAAACAAGCAAGAACTTACCCTATAAATATGTACAATAATGTGCATACTCAATTTGAGTTCTGGGAATAAGTACTCAATTATGGATTTTATTCAATTTGCTTATATGAGACAATAAACTTAAACATATAGCTTACTGTCAAGCGTACCAATATATCTCCATAATCTTTTTACATTCTAGATCTATTTATACTGCAATAGGAGTCGGCACCCGCGGGCCGCATGCGGCAATTTATTGTAATGTGTCGCTGTATTTATACAATATTAAATGTATGGCGTGTGTGATCTGCACGGAATCAAATACAAAGATATTTATGGTACCTATCTCACATTTAGAAATATTACCCACATATTTTCTTATTGCTTATCCATTATTGTTCTTGTAAGTAGGAAGATAATAATTTTTATAAACGGCGTTTGTGTAAATACGTACACACAAAGATTATGGCAAATGTATTCTAAACTTATGTTTATATGCAGTTACCTTTATACTTAAAAAGAACAATCAATGCAAAATACTTCAATGTGTCCTGAAAATTACCTCCGAGCCAAAATCTAATGTAGAAGGATAAATTCTAGCCTGCATTTTTATTTTAGCGCATTGAATCGGCTATAATGTTGTGAAAAATGGCTTTATAGAGCATTAATATGTCGCGTGGAGGCATTAAGATGCGTCGGGTCGAGGCAGACTGAACTGGAGCCAACGGCGCGCGGGGGAAAATCAATACTTCCTGGCAGCGACGCCACTGCGCCGCCGAACGTACGAGCAAATTACGTGCCTCATCTGATCAACAAAACTGCAGTAGGTAAACGTTTTACTACGTCTACGAAGAACTGGGAATTAGAATTACTCGTAGTCAAACGCGTTTTCGACAAAAGAAAAACTAATTTTGTATTTTTAAAGACATTTGAGAGAGTTATCAATCCTTCAACAAATTAATAGAAGCATCTGGAGTTATAATCTTAAAGAAATGAACGAAAAATGTGTTGGAAATTTTCATAAGACCTTATTGTCCATAAGGATTTAAAGATAGCACACCTACATAAAAATACAGGTTGAATATTCTTAAAATAATTAATTAATACGTAAAACGCATATGACATTCCTATTAGATACCTAAAATCTCAGATACTATCTGACTTATACCTACATATAGCTCTTTCGCATATGGATGTAATAATTGCAATGTTTCCTTTGTTTGTATCAATAAATATAATTTTATATTCTATAAATACCCAATATGTATTTATAAACTGATAAGCTCCTACTATACGTGTCTATCTAACATAAAATATTTAGGTAACACCTTTTTATTTAAGGACAATATCAGAAACTTAAACTGAGGACTAGATAGACTTTTGAATATGTCGATAGCAGTTAAACAAAATCCTGAAAGACAAAAAGTAGTCTTATCGCTAGGGACGATTGTTTCCAGACAATCTATGAATAGAGAAATAAAAGATTGACAACAATATAGAACAATCTGTAAGTATATCGATATTGTAGTTTGTCTCAAGAAAGAATATTCACACATGCATCACAAGCTTCAGGTAGATAGATAATAGACGAGACTATGGCTTAGAGATCTTATAATCATAGTTATGTTTACTTAAGCCATGTTTAAAATGTCAAGACTAATGTTTAAATATGTAGGAGTTCTAAAATTTAACAATGCAAATATTTGAAAATAATATCCTCTGAGTATAATATATACCATATAAACTATGTTTACAGTACAAATTATTATATTGATTTTTGTCATTTCTACCGTATTTTTAATGTATATTTTATTATTTGTTTTATAGCTCTATATTGTTTAAATAATTACCTATACAAAGATACATTCAATTACAAACATACTTTTAATGTATGCGAATTTACTAAAATAAATTAAACCATTTACATAAAACACGATAATGTATACTTTAGCAAAGCTTAATATTTAATGGCGCTTACGCATATCTTTATAAGCGCCCGCCCGCCCAACGGACAAGATTTACTCACGGGAAAATGCGCGGGCGTGCCGGCTCGTAGCGCGAAAAGCAGAGCTACAACCACAGATTGAACTCTTGGCGCCATTTCTGCCTTCTTACATTTCACTGCACGGTCTTCGCTTTGAATCGTTCCTTAAGTTCCGAACTGCAGCTTATAAGCACCGAAACCACATGCAGGTGTTTTGAATATCGGAAATGCGTACGATGCACCATGCACCGAAGCGGGCGGACTGTAATCGCGATTAGAACGCGTACACTTATGCCGCGCCGGCTACCGAATAACCATTGCGTGCCCCCAGTACACCTTTCGCACCTCCGAGAGAAAGTCGAAGGAAAGTGCAGATTTTGGCTGTCAAGACACCGCCCACACGCGTCCCCGTAGGAGCATTGTCGCGAGTCATCCATCACTCCAACCCGCCGCCGGCCGTCGGCTGCGCTGATCAAAACAAATGAACAATATCGCCTTGCGGTTCCACTCGACCGCACACTCGAGCGCTCGCTGGTAAGCTAATAGGTAACGCATACGAGCGCTCTTGTACGAGATTGGATATAATACAATGACATGCAAAATTTATGTCAATATCAAGAATGTTTGGCGCTAAATACTCTATTCTACGCATGTTTTAAAGTAAATTACTAAGTGAGGTGAACGCCACCAGGACGTTGTCTTATCATATAACCGATAACTTTAAGCAATTAGGCCCTGGAAGCAGTTACAGCCCGCATTAGTGACAATAATCAACTATGTTTTCGTTTAAATAACATGTAAGAAATCATTTATGTTGCCTAATAACTTCAAACGGCTATGTTTACAATTAACTTCGATGTAACTTTACAATACACAGGAGCAAGCCACTACAATCATACGAAAGAGCAGCGTCTAAAACAACAAAGACTCTACTGTAGTGACAATGAATTGAGCGAATTCCGTACGACTTTACTTTATGAGGTACTTGCTGCTACCGGCCCCCATATCCAACAGCATAAGCACTGCTACATGCTTATTATTATGTCACTATTCTACAAAATGATACATAATTAGCTACGGGAAAATGTGTTTTTGCTTTCGTCTATTAAAATATATTTTTTATCAATTACGTAGGTACTTTTAGACGCGCATACTTAAAACTCTTCTTTACATATTTCTTTATTATTTTAATATCATATCAATTTAATATCACAAGCAAGAAGGAAAACTTGTATTTTTGAAGATTTTATTACTCACTTCGAAAAAGGAGTACATTCTATGTTCAGGTGTATATAGTTTTTTTTTAATCCACTAAATTTGGCTAGTCATATTAAATGGGTATATCGATCATCAATTCAGTTCACGAGTACGTACCTACATGCTATATTTGTTTGTACTACTTTGCGCTACGCCATGATTAATCAATGTACGAAATCCTATTCACCGTTACTATGCAAATCATGATGATGTAATGAAGTAAAGGTGGTTTATTAAATTCTTTTTAAACTTAATATCATATTATTTGTTACTAAAGTCAGCTTTTAACAACAAAAACTGGCCAGCTTATCATGAAAAATTAAATTCATTTTTATTGTTAACTAGCTGACCCGGCAAACTTTGTACCACCTCAAAATCTATTTATCAAATATATTTCATATAAAATATAGCCTATGTTACTCGTGGATAATGTAGCTTTCGAATGGTGAAAGAATTATTAAAATCGGTCCAGTAGTATTGAGCCTATTCATTACAACCAAACAAACAAACAAAGTTTTCCTCTTTATAATATTAGTATAGATGATTATTTTTAAGTTCATGCTGTCGACCTGATTCTAAGTAGCCCCTGCTGCTCATTGACATCTAAAATCGACCGCAGACAAGACATGAGTCCCTGAGCACTGCTGCAAATGTTTTGCTACCCCTGAAGACTAACTTGCAACCTTCAAACCGGAATGCAGCAGCGCTGAACAGTACCGTTATTAAGCAGATATAGGTGTAGTGGTGGTACTTCCGGATATTATCTACAAAGGGTTCTAGTCTATCATCTTTTAAATGTTGAAGAATGCAATGTTACGGTGTCGTTAGTGTTTACATGTTTATATTTAATTTTATAGCTATTTTCAAAAAGAAAACATTATCCATTGATTTTGATACGTACTCCTTCGTTCGAGTGACGTAGTACAGAAAAATAATATATTGTGTAGTCTTCTTGAAATAGCAATAATTATAATGTGAGATTTCTAAGGTGAGGTGCACACGCAGTTTTTGTGTTTAACGCTAATAGATAGTCTAATACTTAGTATTTTACACATATATGTGAAATTTAACACAATGATTTCATTACATTGTTTAAACTAAGGTTTAAAAAGCGTAAGTGTAAATACATAAGCTATTCGATCTCCTATGAGTATGCATGTAATTCTTTGATTTTTACTCATTTTAGTTTGTGATACCAGTTTTCGGGGACGGTCCTCACTTCATTAAAGGTTTTCGAGCCTTAACTTTGAATGAATCAGATCAGGTAAAACTAGATGGTACCCAGCTATTAAAAGACCTATAATCAAACACTTTTCACGTTACAGTTATTAGATAAAATGGATGGCACCTTTTTTATAAATTTAATATAACAATAATGCATCAAATCCACTTTACAACAAGTAATACCAATTTTTTTATGGATATAATCGAAAATATAATCAATTATGTAGTAGACTGTTTAGGGTTTTGTCTTAAGATGATTTTTCACTTCCAAAGGGTTCAATTTCGAATTATGCGTGTAATTATTATTTATGATCACTCTAACATTGATGGGAATTGTGGCAAATTTTCCATGGTCATCAAAGCTATTTTATGTCCACCATTCTGGACTTAACCATCGTGCATTATGTGCTCTACCTAAACTGTTGCTCTTATGCAGCCCAAGAGCAGCAACATGAGTTGATAATAATGATACACACAAAATAAGTTATTTGTTCATGTACCTGTATATCGCATATCTTTGTAGGACACACTTCTCAGATTTATAATTTTACAAAACTGAAAAGTAGGTCATCAATTTGATCAAATACCTACATTTCAAGTTAAAATAAAACTCCGTTATAAGGTCGTTGAGCTCCAGGAACACATTTCCGGTAACATTATTTTGTGCCAAACATAATCGAAAATATAGCCGTAACGGATGAGTCTGTTTACTCCTTCTTCATGCCACAGGCAGGACGCTGCGAGGACTGAATAATAATGAAGACTAACAGCCACGAATCCCTTATTATTAATATTCGCACACGTCTGCGAGCGAGCTTTGTGTAGGTTATAAAAAATCGTCTGTATCGCAGTGCGTGGCGACGTTGCAATAATTAAACGACACTCAAGTGCGTGAATTCTAACGACGTTAACCGAAATACAGTATCATAATTAAAGTGTTGTTGAGTACCTACGTACATCTCCAGCAAGCGTCTCGCGAGCACATGTTCGTACAGTGGTGATTCATTTCTGGTGAAAAAAAAAACGGTAAGGGACGGCGGCGAAGGCGGGTGACGCAGCGCGAGTCATTGATCCCGATGCGTTCCCCGACGGCCGACGCCACGGCGGAGCTCGCGGCCGGGCGCGCGCTGCTCCCGCCGCTCGTCCTCGCCGCGTACTTCGCGTGCATCGCCGGCGCCGCCACCCTCGCCAACTGCGCGCTGGTGGCCGCACTCCTCAAGCGGTCAACAAACGGTAAATTTTAAAAATAACGCATTTTAATCAGATATGTTCTGTTCGCACGATTATAAATTAATCTTGAGTGTTACTAGGGCTACCATCTGTTCGTGTCTTCCCGGTTTTATTTTATTTAAATGGAGCTTGGAAGAAGTTTTCAAAAAGTGTCTGTATAAATAATAGCCACATTTTGTAAAAAATTAAAT
This sequence comes from Epargyreus clarus clarus, assembly GCA_014595695.2. NCBI lineage: Eukaryota > Metazoa > Arthropoda > Insecta > Lepidoptera > Hesperiidae > Epargyreus > Epargyreus clarus. The sequence goes on from JACTTY020000036.1 coordinate 515,261, forward strand.
ATAATCTCAACAAAACAATAAACTGTAAAAAATTCTTACCTACTCAAAAATTCAATAACCAACAACCAGGCTCACCTTAGCATTCCATATTATGAAAGGAGTTTTCTCAAAAAGAAATTAGAATTTGGACCAGCCAATAATTTAGGTGATGGCAGCCCTAAGTTTAATAAAATTGTTATGGACATATATATTTGTTTATTAAAATTGTTAATTTCGCTCCAAAGTCCTACGCCAATAAGTTAAAGTGTGGTGTTTACAATTTGAATATATTGCATTGACCTCGTAACATGAAATAAATAAACTAAGTTGGTCATTATTAGTTATATTTTTAATGACTACAGTACAGCAGTCAAACCTTCGTTTCTTATTTCAGGTTTGTATTCATTGATAATACAACTGGCTGTGGCCGACTTTGCGCTAGTGGCAACGGCACTCGGACCAGAACTATGGTCCAGGAATACCATGAACTGGGCGCTTGGAACTGGCAGCTGTGTAGCCTATCGTGGACTTCGAGTATTCACATCGACAGCATCGCTGTACTTAGTAACTACCATTGCCCTACATACATTAGCAACAGTTAATCTTGAGATTAAAGCTGCTGTTCAACGAAATAAAAGGCGCGAAAGAGACGATGATGAAGAGATACGTTCTTCTCGGCACAGCCTAGTAGCAAACAGCGATACGTCAACTCCTCCTCGAACTATGAATGTGGATTATAGACTACCCGACACTACCGTTCCGATAGCGCCACCGTCGATTTTTGTATGGGTGCTATCTACATCATTAAGCATTCCCGAGTTCGCATTAGCTACAACCGTAAGAATTGATGAAAATACTGTTATATGCACTTTGGTAGATTCCAATCACAAAGTCAAAATGCAATCATTACTTGCAGTGTTTAATTTGATTCTTCCTGTGTTTATAATGACTATTGCAACTATCATAATACTTCTCAGATTAAAGTCAAATAAATTGATATCTCAAATGGAAGGCAGTGAATCTATTGCAGCTTTAAAATTATCATTATCCTTAATTCTTGTGTACGGTGTATTATGTGCTCCACGTTCTGTAATTAATGTTTATAATATTTACTCAACAATTACTGGTAAGGATGAACAATTAATACACAATAACAATATTATGATATTAATAAGTTTAGTATTTAGCGCAGCTTACTTAGCTGCAACATTGATACGACCTCTTTTATGTATAATATTAATACCGCATTTAAGAAAAATATTTTCTTTAGGATTTAAGAGGACTGATGAAGATAATGTTTGACATTATCCCTACTGAATTAAAAGGTAATCGAGCTTTATAAATATCTTTGTAAGCGGACCAATGAACTGTAATGTATCGATTTGCTCATAAAAGTGTGCCTCGTCTCTTACAGTATACTTAGACTGCACCAATAAAGAAATAATTTGAGAAATATTTTTATTGAAAGTTTTTTTAAGGACAAGTTTACTATAGCAATTTACTTTGGTCTCATAACTTTCAAGTAAATTCTTTATTGGTGGGCGATATGTTATTGTAAATTCTTTATTATATGCGAATGTGATTATGATTAAATTAAATAAGATTAAGTTTCATTGAAATATAAAGAATAGATAATCAAGGTGAATTAAATAGCACTGCTTCTATTTTTATATTAATGTAGGTACAACATACTTTTCTTGAAAGTATTCAATAAAATAAAATAATGATTATAGACACTAAGTGGTTTTATTACATCGCAAGATAATAAAATAATACTTAAAACTATAGTACCTACCTAATAACTTTATACTTTGTCGATTTGCCTTAAATATGGCATTCCAGTTCGATCCCACATCCCGTAGTTGGCTAAGCAAAGTAAATTTACAGTAGGTACCTAAGTGTCGTGGTTTCTGGGACTATATGCTTATCTTCGTGTGCATCAGTAGCGCCTACTATACCGATGAAGAGCTATTAAGTGTTGAAAACATTCATGTTACTTCATATATTGTAATGCTGTCACGAAAACCTTCAAAAAATACTTACGTTATTGGTATTCTTTGTTAGTGTTTTGAGCTGAACGTCAACACCTGATCTTCACCATGCGATGCCAGGACACAGACAACATTGGCGCACCGTGGGTAGAGACCGCCGAGGGCAGAGGTCGAATTTAGAAAGTCAGTGATAAAAAATCGTTAATAAAATGTTTGTGACCCTTTTAAATTTACCAATGACCTAATAAATCGGAGAAGAAATGTGTTTATTCACGTAATATAAATATTTTTCTTAATTTATAAAATTTCGCCGACTAGGGAAAGATTGTCCCCTCCGTCTCCGCCACACTACTCTTTGATATAGATTCAAAGCTTCTAACATAATTAGTCAATTTTAAAGACATTCATTTATAACTACTTATATGGCTACTAAGTCTAAGTAACTTCTTATATTCAATCATTGGGTCCATTTATTTATTTACTTTGAAATCAGGTAATCTCATTTTTCTGAAACACTGAATCCTCAGATTAAACCCCATGCAAAAATCAGTATTTGATTCCACATTTCTTCCTTCGTTAATTAAATCCAAAGAGGCACTGATCGTAGAACTGCGTGGTCCGCGGTCCGAATACGCTGGCACCATCAACCGATCCGTTTCGGGCGTAGCAGCAATAACACTACTATTCAAATTGAAAAGTACGTATTCTAGATTTCAGGGTAACAACTGCTCAAGGATTCCTATATTTTAATTAGTCATGTATGAAGAACGTAGACATACCTCGTTGATTGTGTTACATAAAATATTTATATATCAGAATGAAATAGTAATGAATAAATATCTAATTTTTTAAAGTCCTTGATGTGTCTGAAGTATTTTTTACTGAATCAGAAATATTTCGCTCTGTCACTGATAAGGTCTTGGACTCGGCCATCGTGAGTAATTAACTTATTGATTTATTATCTCCTAATTCAACAGACATCTTGTGATTAAACGAAATGTGATAAGAATTTTGGCAACAATTTCTATAATTTGGTTTCATGGTCGAAGAAAGAATTAAGGTGTTGAATAAGATTGTCACCACACCTGACATCAGACCTGTGTATTGTCACCAACCTAGTATATTTTTGTATAACCAGCTATAAAGAACATGAAAACACAACAAATTTTCTTTGTCCCTTATAAAATACGGGATCAATGTGGAAGTCGTTCAAGCATACACAGCAAGTGCTACGGCAAATGAAGATAACTAGTGTTCAAGTAATTAAATACAGGACAATACATTTTTATATTGTTTGTTGTCCAATATAGTCGTATTTATGTTGTAAAACGTAAATCTTGCTCTCTTTAACAAATTCAAAAATTATCATTGCTAAAAGGATCTCTATCACTTATTCCTTGATAATTACTATCAAATCACAACAGGCAAACTTTCAGTTTACACAGTTCATTTATTTTTATATTGAACTCAACAGCGCTAAGTTTTAGCACTACCTTTTAAGTGTTCCTGTTTAAAAGCTAATCTCGGCATCGCTGTAAGAGCCACCTTGATTATTCAGCATGTAAGATTTAAAACTTTTCTAATATTTTTATATTAAAATATGAAAACAAGTTATTATAACTTCAGTGGAAAAATCAAATAACTTTTCATAATCATTAAAAAGTTTAAGTGTTTGTTCATTTGTGTCACCAGAAAATCTATGATTTTAATATACTACATAGTGTTTTCCAGTCATTCGTGGTGTTATTACATGTAGATTGGGAAAACATGACTAATGTATTACTATGACAGTGAAAATTGTACAATTTCACGCGAATTGATATCTCTTATGTAGTAGAGGTTACTGTATTATTTGACGATATGACTCAAACATCCTTTTGGGGTTATTAGGTGGTGGTTTATTTAAATATTGATTCTAAAACTAAAAATTGTATTTAATACAAAAAGTTTATTGGTGAAAACATGAAAAATATAATAGATTAATGGCTGATAAAATGCAGCAGAAATGTTACAATATTTGTCCATCACAAAAAAAACTATTTTGCTAATAAATGCCTGAAAATTCAGAATGCTATAATAATCAATGACGGGCACAACAAAATGGTTAATGTCAACATTTAGTGTTACTTTGGTAGTATTAAAAGTTGTAGAGGATATCACAAAACCACATAAAAGACACTAACAAGTTTTTTGTGCCCTAATCTGATACAGCCATTACAGTTTGTGGATTCATTATTCATGAAAAATCTAGAATTCATAGTGTTATTTGGGCGCACTTTAACAAATTAATAACTAATTGCATAATTTCAAAACATTCACCATCATGATCTCCATTTCACTGCGGACATGCGGCGAAAGGAATGTTACTCGGGGGCCGACCAGGCTGTAGATTTGATTCTATTCAATAAAGGAAAACACTTTTAACTTAAGAAACCGTAATTTTAATAACTTAAGTTATAAATATTTATATTCATCAGGTCAGCTCGATATCTGTAATCCAGTGTAAATACAGAAATACAAAACCGTCAAAGATGACACATAACATTTAATTTTAGACGGAACGTGAAGGTCCGCTGCGAACGACATTTTAACATTTTTTTACAAGCGACGGCTCGCAACAGCGGCGGGCTGCCCGCGCCGCGCGACGTTCTCGAATGTTACTCGTTTTCTTATAAACACCGATGAGAACAAATGCGTGTGCTGGGGCGGGCGCGGCTAGTTGTCGCCGCCCTCGGCCGGCTCGTCGCCGTCGCCCTGCGTGTCCGACGTCCACAGCGTCAGGTTGTCTCGCAGCAGCTGCATGATCAGCGTCGAGTCCTTGTATGAGTCTTCGTTCAGTGTGTCCAATTCGGCGATCGCGTCATCGAACGCCTGCAAAATGTATGCACTCGTTATAGATCGTAACATATTCCGCTTCCCTGGGATTGCTAATATTTCATTTTTCAACTACTCCCCTCGATCGCAAAGTTTCGAAAGAGGGCGCAACCATTTATAAACAACATTTAATTATTGTCACAACAATTATAAAGTAATACAAGTTAAAACACTCCGATGCTGGCTGGATCGAGGATTAAGGGTGGTTAATTGCACTGTATATAGTGGCCATGCCGGGACGATATTAATTATGCAAGACAAGACAGCTATCTATGACAATTTCTGATCTCCATGCACAGTGGTACAAAGATGTTAAAGTGTCTCGAGAAGTTAGTAGTTTGTTACATCATCATGTCACACTGCAGTTCACTGATCAATTTTTAAACCTGTTTAGCTAAGTGGCACGCTCTCGCAGGTGAGTTGATTATCTCGTAATAAAATACGGAAAAGTTGAGCGCAAGACCGAGCCTGATGGGGTGGGTTGGTTGCATTTTGGCCTTAGCAATGTCGAACGCCTCCTGGTATGCCTTCTGAGAGTCCTCCACGACGGCTGGGGACAAGCGAGTACGTTAATACGCCTAGCGTGCACCCTACCCTCGTGCCAGCCAGCACAGAGCCTATGCGTAACTGACACAAATAATGACCTGTTTGGCGAGCTGACACGCCTTGTCTGGTGAATTTAATATCTCATAATAGAAGACGGAGAAATTTAACGCCAGCCCAAGCCTTATTGGGTGTGTGGGCTGCATTTTCGCCTTGCTGATTTCGAAAGCATCTTGGTATGCTTTCTGTGAATCGTCTACAACAGCTGCAATATAAGTTTAAGTTAAAACACTTGTTTTATAAACACCAACCAAATTATATGTGTATAAGAATTCTTAAGGCACAATGAAATCAAAGTAAGTCAGAAATAGAAATAAATGATTGAAATGAAAGATTGGGGAATTGAAGGAAGAGAAGATACACTTACAATTTCTGGTTTCTCCAGTGGCCACTTCTGCGAGGTACCTGTAGTAATCTCCCTTCATTTTAAGGTAGAATACTTTACTTTCTGGATTACTAGCCTTAGGGATAAGGTGTTTGTCAAGTAAGCCCTGTAACAAATGTTTGTGACTCAGTATTTGCTATCTTAAGCTTCATGTAATGTCTAGTAAGAAAACTAAGTTAAAATATAAAGACAGGAACAGCAGTGACTTCAATCTTCATCTATTGTGCACAGAATTTTAATAATCACGGACTACATTTTGAAAAGTATTTTTTAAAATAGCTGTTATTAAATAACTGTAACACGTGAAGGTTCTAAAAAAGCCGTCCGCATAAAAACCAATCAATTTCAGTTATTTCGCAACCCCCTGCCACCCCAATCCACGATGTTTTAAGTTACACATTGTTCCGATATGGATTTCGAAAGGGTAAAAAAAAATTAAATTTATGGAAGTGTAGAAGAATAGAGTTGGGTGATAAGTGGCCATGCTTCTTTAAATTTAGAGTCTAATCTTTAAATTTAGAGTTTCATAAAAAAAATTGAAATGGTCGATGTCTAGGGACAGGGCAACGAACGGAGATGGGCGAGCGGCGCGCGCAGCGACGCGGCGCAGTACGTCACCCCGCGCCCGCGCCCGCCGCCCGCCCCCGCCGCCGCCCGCGGTGAGCCGCACCGCACCCCTATGTGCGCCCACATGGCTAACCAGCTTTGCAACGCCCATGATTAATCAGAACATGCCAGCTACGTAGGAAATGACCGCGACAACTGAACGCTTGCATCACCCCCTCAAATTGGCACCGTGCAAATATGACGTCACTGGCGTAGGTAGACGGCCACAGACATTAATCTACTTAATTCGGAAGGAATTTCGTAATATCCTCTAATTGCGACGCATCAAGTCGATTATATTCATTTCTTATCAAAAGAATAAAAATGTTGAATCTGTAAAAGACCACAAGACATCAAAATATTAAAACTTACCAGTACATCGTAGCAGATTTCTCTGAGCTCCTTTTCTACTTTAACCCTATATTCTTTTGCCATCTGTTGTTTTCTTTCCGAACCTTCGGTTTTTTGTTCAATTGATGAGATAACCCGCCATGATGACCGTCGAGCTCCAACGACGTTCTTGTAAGCGACGGAAAGAAGGTTCCTTTCCTCGTTGCTGAGCTCGACGCCGGTTTCGGTGACTTCCTTCATCGCGGCCGCCATGTCGTCGTATCGCTCAGCCTGCTCCGCCAGCTTGGCGCGTTGCACCAGTTCCTCCTTGTCGACGGACATCGTTGACGGTGAGAGAGAACTATATTACTGATGCCCCTGCAATAAATGTATAAAATATGAACAACGTGTTAAGTATTTCACGATAGCCGGCGGTTCGAATCGTTCCTCAGAAAGACTAATCGTTTAAACGTCACTTTCACCGAAGTGAATCCAAATAGGGTATGTGAGTCATCATGTAATAATGGCGCACCTTGGATGGAGGCCCACGAGCGCACTAGCGCAATGTAAAAATTCGACGCAGCTCAAAGAGCAACCCTCACGCCAAACGCGACATCGACGCGGCGTCCGTTTGGTTCGACAGCATCTCACAGACTCGAGCAACTGGCGAGGCACACGCGATACAGCCCGCGCCGATGGTCAGCCTGCGCCACTGCGCCACCAGTATTGATCCGCCGACGCGGGATAAACACTCCAGACGAAATACGACTAGCGCGACGCTTGCACACGCCCCTCACCCACCCACCCCCTCACCCCGTCACCCGCTCACCCTCGCGCCTCGACGCCCACCCCGCGTGCACCGCACCCGGCAGCCCGGCGCCTCGCGCCTACCTCACACTACCCTTATCTATCTACAACCCCCTGCTCGATATCCTGTTGCTAGGCTCCAATACGCTCCGCCAACTTATTTAATATACATCCAACATATCTTCCACGGACTAATTATAGGATGACATTATGTTACTACAAAACCATTTTACTATTTTCCATTGCCCTTTCTTTGTGTTATGTTAAAGACGCATATTACTCCAGATTATAGCGAAAATTACGCCACGTGGCATTTCTAGCATTGAGAACACATTATTTAGCAATTTTTGAGAAACTAGACCTTATAGACCAAAACGCACGTAATCAGGGAATCCGGGTACATGACACGATAAAACTGATGGCATTGAATTATTTATTATGTGTTAAAAAATAAATTGAAGTTGTTATATTACATATTTACGGTGAACAATCAAGACCACGCCCTCAATTTATAAGGTAGCTCCTTATGTATAAAACAGTTATTTATATATCATATACATTTTTAATAAATATGTCTCACTTCAGTAATTTTGATACCGAATAGTTTCGTTTATGGCATAAATATAGTAGTGGGACAATAATGGTTTGACGACGACGACACGACGACGAGTAATAACTTGAGATCAAGGAAAAAAAGAGACAGTCTTTTTCTCCTCAAATTAAGAATTTACTTTGATTTTAAATCAATATTTTTAATGTTTTTTATGATTTTGAAATAACTGATACAATTCTTGTATAAAATATGAAACTTTACTGATATCGTATGTTTTATTAAAGGAATTTGGCAATTATTAGTGCTTAGCCAGTGCTTTTTAACCCAATCAATAAATAATTTAAAGTGAATATTTCTAATAATCTTATGTTTAACTTTACAATGTAATAAACATGAAAAGGTTTATTTTAGACTAGCTACGCCCCGCGGTTTCACCCGCGTTAAAAAGAAAGCTGTGCCAAGTTACTCCTTATTACATCAGCTACCTGCCAATAAAGTCCCGTCAAAATTTGTGTAGCCATTTCAGAGATTAGCCAGAACAAACAGACAGACAGACAATAATTGTAAAAAAATTATTTTGGTATATATACCATATGTATATTCATATGCATGTAGTAAAAAGCGGTTATTTCAATATTAAAAACAGACACTCCAATTTTATTTATATGTATATAGATTGCAACATGTCAAAACATTATACTTATAGTCAGCTTTATTTGCATATTACAGTATTACTAAATTTATTTTATATTTTTAAACCCCATTTTATAAAAACCCCTTTATAGTTGTCAGACACCTAATAAAATTACTTTCAAAGTATCTATAAATCTCTCAGGGTGACGCAGTGTCAGTTAATAAGAAAAAAAAGCAATAAGTAGGTATTTACTTGCGTACTTATTTGGTATATCATTAAAAAAAATTGTTTGAATAAGCAACAATAAGGAAATCTCTGGCATACAAAATGTCATTGGCATACGTGACACTACAGATTATTGCATCATTCAGTGTTAAAATATATAAAAATAAAATAAGTAATTATTATAATTATATGTCATGTATATACATATGTATGTATGACATCAGCCACTTTGCTACCCCTGAGCACTAATTTAGAACAGCTAGGTTAAGTTTCTCTCATTAGCACACCCTTCAAATCAGAATAGATCGGACCAGAACACTGCTGTTATAAAACAGAAAAAGGCACAACTCTTCAAATTTGAATCACAAAGGAGACTTCCACCTTAAATAAAAAGTACTATTACAAAATGAAGTACAGAATAAAGGTAAGGCATACAGAAATTGACACTTGCATCATAATCATGTTATATCAAGTTTTCTGTACTCAAATTAACTATCTATAAATTATCAAGATGTCATTAGTTAGTGAATGATCAAATACTTAAGTTGATATTGCATATGTGCTTATTATGTTATGTAATTTAATAACACAAACACATTTGTATAAGAATGGATAAAATACCTGGCACAACTAGAAGGTTGCTTATAGCAATTCAGCAAGAGATTATGATGGGTCATGTTGCAGAGCGAGACAAATTATCCTATATTGAAAGTTAATGATAAATGTGCAAGTTCAAGCCCACAAACTTATGAACATCCATGGGCAGTGCACTTTTAAGAGTTCTAATATAGCAATGGCTGACTTCTATTTTATGAATGTACTTTATCTCTTATTCTTTTTTTTGCTTTTATTTGCACCCATGCTAGTTGTGAGGGAATATAACCTTAGGAGGAAGTTCATTCCTTATATTACACATATGCAACATAAATGACCCCACAAACTGGACTATGAAAATCTGCCACAAGACAATATTTGCATGTTACCTCATTCTTTAGTAAGTGGTGCAATGGAGGACGGGTAGGCACCAGGTCAAATAGTTCCTTGGATCAATCACCATTTTAAAGCTGGCAGAACATGCAGAGGGAGCCTACATCCTTGCTGCAGGGTTAAGGGTTCTAACTGTACAGAGATTGTTGGGTCAGCAGTAGTTATTGGTGATTGGCACTGCATTTCTACATGAGTTTAAGTTGGTTAAGTTGGTATTGCATCGCCCCTGCTAAAAGTTGCAAGCAGTACGCCATTAGGGGCCTTACTTGTGCCATATAAAGTAGGAGTTGCCCCCCAGTGAAGTACTCCTTGGCCCTGTTTTTGTTACCACCTTGGCTTTAATGTCCACTTTACTCCAGTACTGCACATCACACAACACCCAGGATTTCTACATTTTTATCAAAAAATAGTAAAGCAAAAACATTGTCTAAGTAAAAGTTTACTTATAAACTATAGAAGTAAATTAATTAAGCAAATACATATTGTGATATTGGTTGCAATATTCTACTGGGAGGTGCTCCATAATTCAATTTGACAAATATGACGCAACAAACCAAAATGTAAAGTAAACTTTTTTAATGCACCCATAATTACACTCGTTGAGTTTACTACTATTTCTAGTTTTATATTCGTTAGAATATAAATCTAAAACATAATTGACCGAGAGAATAATAAGCAGATACAAGTTGTATAAATAATGAACATACTACAGCATATTTAACTGTATTACTATATGTTAACTGTAAAACTGAAATATAGATTTAACTATTGGATAGTAATATGTGGAATCAATAAAACCTTCCAATTTGATCTTTAAGTAATAAATAACCTAAGTTAAGTTAAGTTAAATAATACAAGTTCCATGCTTATAACTGGGATTTTTCCTGTGTGGTTCCGTGGACACAAAGTCTAATACACAAACAATTAGACCCAGAACAGAAATCTTATTTCAATACTTAAATGTCAAACTGGCTAGAGATCAAACCCAAATTGTTAGCGAGTTACATGCAAATAAAATCACAATGTGTTACCATTATTTGTTACATTAAATAATATTGTCACAGTGAACATGAAATAATGATAGCAATAATCAATTTAATAAATATTGGAATAATACAATTAATCACAAAATCAATTGCTCAGTATAAAAAGAAAGTAGTAGAAAGTATAGAAAGAAATGTACATACAAAGATCCTAGTTTTCTTTACTTAAAAAAGTCAAAAAAGCTATTACAACTTAGCTGATACATTAACTCTTAATTGTTTATTACAACTGAATGAATGCATAATACTAATATAGTTTTATTTCAGGATTAAAATATGTCGATGCTAATACCTGAAAATTCTTCAATTATAACATCATCAAACAGCAGACTGAATTATGACTGGTGCTATGACTAATCCAATTCGTACAATAAGCACACTCGTAATAATTCTCATGTGAAAGGAGTAATGTACAACGAATTTTTTATGAACTAATAATATAATTCATACAGTAGTATAGAAAATATAATATTTTATATAATAATCATGGATTATAAAATCACTAATGCCTTTAAGTACTTGACCTAACCTTACGCTTACACTCGTGCCTGTCCGCGGGGGCGCCTTGCGATATGACTCAAGCGACAAGGATAGAAGGAACTAGACTACCGTAACTTACGAATTACGGTAAATTTATAGAATTTCCGACATCCTAAGTGTATGATCGCTTAACAACCGACTTAGGATCACCATCGTTTTATGACATAAATCGTTATCGAACGAGATAACGGCATGACTGACTGAATACGCACGGTAAAATTACGACGCACTAACCGACTAACGTGATCATTGATTACTTTACCGATGAAAACGACACGAGCTGTATATAGCAAACACATAACAGGGTGAAGCAAGGAAATTACTATAGTGTTGCGATGAACGAAATGGTAATTGAACCAAAAAAAACCTTTTATTATCAGAGTTACAGGCACATACCTAATTATCCCAGAAGGTAATGTGCCAAAAAACTCACTTTTAACTATCTTCTACAATGAATTGGCTATAACATTACAATCACTGCTAAAAACTATTAGCTATCTAGACAATCACTGAAAATACCACTACGCTCCGATTACAAAAATTTGGAATGATAGCTAACCGCACCGCAAGATCGTGTCGCCGGCTCGGTCAAAATGGCTGCTGCAAGGGACACTCCTTATATGCGTCACAGTCACAATTGTATGTTGGTACGATTTTCAAATATTAGCACTCATAAAATCACAAAAGGTATCTCACTCGATTAATTTAATACACTTACTTGTTAGAAGGGTAATAAAGTAATTTAGCCAGCAAATTACAACACAATATCAATTTTTCTCTTGCGGTGAACGATACACTACACTGACGGCTGCGGGGCCAGAGGGGAAACAAAAAACGGAACAGGGTTCTCATAGCATGCCGGCCATTTTGAAATGCTTGTAGAGGAAGCTCGGGATTTGTAGTGTTGCAATGCAATTTTCTAATCCATATACTGTACCTTTTCTAATACATACGACGTAATAGAGACAGTCGATCTACTAGAAATTTGTACTCAATACCTTCAAATGTCACCGGAAAGTGATATAAAACGCGGGTTATTTTAAATACACAGTACACATTTTATGTTATTCATAGATTATACACTATAACCTAGTAATGTTATTTTTCTAAGTATTGAGAGTAAGATTATTGCCTTATTGACTTATATGTTCGTATGTCATCGAGGTGATTTGAGTGAGCAATACAAAAAAATACATATTTTTAAGTAAGGTACCAATACAAATTATTATTTTGTTTCTTTTTTTTATGTACGTCATATTGTTATACCAGCCTTAGTTCATAAACACAATTAAACACATCAGCTTGTGGATTGTTTCGGTTGATTTTCTGCCATTTTTAGATGGCCTGTAATATAGATAGTTATTTGTATTAAAATACATTTGAAAATCACTTAATCGGGAATATAATACAAAACTCTTTATTGTACACCAAATTAATAGTAACAAATATCTAGTAAATTAATAGTAGTAACATTTATTACTCTATTATTTTGTTCTGTGTTAGGTCGTTCATAAATTTCTCCAGTATTAATTTTTGAGCGTTATTCGAGTGTTAATTTTTGAGTGATATAGAGCGGTCGACGGGATTGGTTGCCAAGTAAGGTTCCTTAACTTATGAAGCTAAGTACCTTAAATTATATAACTAGCTCGGGAACAAGACTCAGACGACGTAGTCTGGCCTAGATTTCAACCTCATTCCGTATATGAATGCCAAACTACATATCGGATCGGCTTATGGATACATACACCCAATTCTAATGTACCTTCTGAGCAGTAAATTTTACAAATACCATGAGATTTTAATGTAATTTATTTCCATTACGTAGAATGTTTTTCGAACAGACAGTTGAATGATGAAACTATGTTTTAATTTATACCTTCTCCTATTAGCGAGTTTGAAAAAAAAATGAGATAATGTTTACAATGTGCGCCATACAACATGCGATAACATTTACAATCGACACTTACTAAGTTTCGTCAGTTACAATTATTTTGCGTGAGCATGTCAACTAAACTTGATTTATTTAAATTAATTTTAACCAGGATTTTTAGTTTGCATGTTACTTAATTCAGCCAATAATTTATTTAAAAGTTAAATAATGGTAATGACTTCAGACAACAAACCGCTAAACATACTTTTAGTAATTGCTAAAAAAGTATGTTTAGCTATATGTTGTCCGCTTCGTTATGCGATAGTCCCCCGGGCAATTTTTCCGTGTATTTTTTTATTTATAATATAGAAGTAGCAGATGAGCATACAGTCCACCTGATGGTAAGTGGTTACTGCCGCCCATGGACATCTGTAATCAATCCCAGATAGGATTAGATATTCCTATCTGAGGTCGGCCACAGATGCGCCGCTACCCCTGACGACTAAGCTGGAACGCCTCGGAAAAGTCTGTCTCCCTTACCACACCATTCAAAACGGAACACAGCAGCGCCTAACACTGCTGTTATTAGGTAGAAATAGGTGTGGCGGTGGTGCCGCCGGAGTCGAACCACAAAGGGTTCTACCACCTTCAAAGTGTATAAAGTTTTAAAGTTTAAAAACTAGATTTAATTAGCAATAAAATGAATATTTCATTTAATATATTACATAGAGACGTCAAATACGTTAAAAAGGTATAAATTTGATGTTTAAAATTTTCCCCTTTGTAGGTAGTATTGATAACTTGGCAACATTATTGCCAGTAGTGCCCCCTGTCATGTCACAAAAAAGTTTGATTATATCAGCCAAGGTCACCTTGGTGGAATCCAGCAGGTGCCGGCGGTTGCCAACATGTGTATTTGTAAAGTCATAGACAACTATCCTGTTATCCTTGGACATGTATTATCGAGCGACCGAACGAAAAGGTCTTTATTTATACAATTTTTGAATTACATTACTGTTGTTTACATTACACATGCTGAAGTATCGGTATACGGTGAAAAACCAGAAGGCGGTGGTGCACAACCACATTGTTGAATTATATGAACTTTCAGTGGGCGAAAATTATATACGATACGATTAATTACTTTATATGTATAAATCTGCATACGTCTTTGAAGTTTGAACAATATTATTGTTCAAAGATTAATGCACAGACAACCTCAGTTAATGATCGCACGACCAAGTTTCATTGTACAATGCATACCCATTCCGACAAACTATTCATAATGTTGCTAAGTTGACAAAACTTAGCAACGTAATTTATTAATATTTTGCGTATCATTAATTATAACGCTCGTATTTGTTGCTCCATGTTATCGACGAAACTTAAATAATTTTAAAAATTATTCAGTTTATTGACGGAAGACGTAAATTCTAGTTTATAAAATCACAATTCGGTTACATTAACATAAAAACTTTTCTTTAATTTAATCGAATCTTTTGTCTTAAAAATATCATATAGGCTTCATATAGGTAATATTCTAAGAATATAATAATCTATATATATCCTATATAGGTTATATTCAAATGAAATTGAAGACTGAATCGAATCGAAACGAATTCGGAAAAAAATAAAGCCACTTAATGACAGAGGCCTGACATTTACTGTCCGTCTGACAACCTGACGTTTATGCTGTAATATTTACGGTGTGGGTAAACACGTGAAATAAATTTAGTAATCTTTTTGGGTAAATTAATATCTATCGTTTATTTTAATTAAGAACAATTGTGATTGTTTATCGAAAAGTGCATTATCTATATACAATAAAAAATGCCGAAGTCCAAAAGAGATAAAAAAGGTAAATTCTTAAGTTAACCTCTAAATTCATTTGGAGTTTCGACTGTTTGTCTAAATTTGTTTTTTTTTTTTCAGTTTCTTTAACTAAAACCAATAAAAAGGGTCTGCTCTTAAAACAGAAGACAATTGAAGAGATACGAAATTCATTATCAAAATATGAACACATTTTTCTTTTCACGGTTGACAATATGAGAAATGCAAAGTTAAAAGACCTTCGTCACGAATGGAAAGATTCGAGGTTCTTCTTCGGGAAAAATAAAGTTATGGCAATTGCATTAGGCAGGAATAAGAGTGATGAAGTGGAAGAACAATTGAACATGGTATGTACTGAACGTTTTTTAACCATTTGTCTTTGCAGGTGGTAGAATCCTTTGTGGTTCGACTCCGGCGGCACCACCGCCACACCTATTTCTACCTCATAACAGCAGTCTTAGGCACTGCTGTGTTCCGGTTTGAATGGTGTGCTAAGGGAGACAGACTTTTCCGAGGCGTTCCAGCTTTCCAGTCCTCAGGGGTAATGGCGCATCTGTGGCTGACCTCAGATAGGAATATCTAATCCTATCTGGGGTTGATTACAGATTTCCATGGGCGGCAATAGCCACTTACCATCATGTGGACTGTATGCCCGTTTGCTACTCCTATATTAAAAAAAACTTAATTTTTTATAGGCGTCTCATATTTAGTTTAAAGAATAAAAGTAAGTCAATGTTAGTCTCTGTCGTAACTTTCATGTTTTTTTGACTTTTAGTTATATTGTGCCAGCAGACAAGAATTTTAATGTAAAATGTACATATGTATTACTTTTCAGATTTCAAATGTATGATGTATTACTTTTTCAGATTTCAAAAAGGCTAAAAGGGCAATGTGGTTTATTGATGACTAATAGGGATGTCCCAGATGTTTTGCAATGGTTCAAAGACTTCCAGGAACCTGAATATGCTAGAGCAGGGTTTGTAGCAACACGAGATGTGATATTACCCCAAGGTCCGCTGCAAGACTTTTCACACACAATAGAACCACATTTAAGGAGACTCGGTTTACCCACATCTTTGGAAAGAGGTGTTATAAACCTCATAAAAGAATATCAGGTAAATTATTAATTCAAATGAATTAGATTATCTTTAAAAGCAATATTCATTTTTAGTTTCACAATACTTTAATTTACAAAAGAAGCTTTGCTGGTTTTCCTTTCAACCACCAATAATCTTGTGATGGATGTAATAAATATCTGATGTAAAGAGGCCACTAGCACAGTTTACATATCTGTAACTCATACAATTAGCGTTGTAATAACCAAGATAATACTAAGAAGAAATCTGTTATTTTAAGAGCTCTAACTTATACCTCACTGCTTGTGAAAATTAAAGAGGTGCTAAATATTGTCGAAAAAGGTCCACATAGAGTACTTCCACCATTTTACTGTACTATTTAAATATATATGGTTCTTCAGGTATGCAAAAAAGGCGCCACTTTAACCCCAGAACAAGCAAGTATATTAAAGTTATTGGGCATGCAAATGGCAGATTTCAAAGTTGTAATTAAATGCCATTGGACTAAAGGGAAAGGCTTTCACAAGGACTTGGACATACCTAGTGATGAGGAGGACAATAACAGTGACAATGAAGCTGCTGAAGACGAGGCAATGGAGGAAGACGATGAAACCTAATTAATATGTTTTACTTGAAAGTAATATTTTTATACTGTAATATAAGCATTAAAGTCCTTCACATCTATATGAGATGGTTCTTTTATTGTTTCTTGTCACTATTCATTAATTTTAACTTCAATTTATTCTTTATTTTACGTATAATAACTGTTACGTTATTTGTTGTGCAATGTATCACATGATCTGTTTCCTCATAACATCATTCTTGTGATAGGATTAAAAAAACATGGTGCAATTTCAACAAAAATATATTTAAATTAAGAAGCCTACCTGTAGCTTGAAGATGATACAGAAATAACATGTATTAATTAACTGTAGGACCAAATTCTTCATATAAAATGTAAAAATAGATATCCACAAATCAAATCGTTTCACAATAAATAAACACTAATAGAAATGTTCAAATGTCAGCATTATACCAAACAAATTTCAAAATAATAAAAAATAAACCTACCTATCCTAAAATGGTGCCGACACATACATTTGTCCCAGCATAATTGAAATGGTTTCGTAGACTGGTATTTTTTTACAAGTTTTTTATGATAACATTTAATTGACAAACAAAAGTAGCTGTATACTATATTAAAAAAAAAATTACGAAGGCTATATTGCTGCCATATCTAAATTAAAATCCAAATGCCGAACCGCATTAACGTGCCGGCACACTTACATAAGGCTATGCCCGGACATAACAGTACATATTTATCAGTATTTTGTGTGTATACAAACACAAATTTAACTTAATGTACATACAAGTAGGTAATCACAGTGTAAAAGTAAAGCATTGCTTCATCATCAGACTACATCACAGTTCACACAATCAGCAAAATAATACCTTAATGTTTACATTATTGCAACTATGGAATAGATTTCGGAGGATGTGATAACTAAAAAATAAGAATTAACAATTATTCAATTTTATGTTTATCAGAATATTTGTACATGTTCAGTTGTTTTCCTAAACTAAAGATGGCTATTAGTGCCATAGAAGATGTTTTCCCATATTCAAAAAAGTTTGGACCAAATGCCATTGTAATAAATAAACGAAAAGTTAACTTGATCTTAAAGCAATCCCGGTACCCTTACTGTGTGATATAGTTGTGAAAATGAGATCACTGTTATATCACAGCATATAGTATTATATAACATGTCCTTTGTCACTGGTACAAACTATTGTTAAGATGACAATAATGAAGTTGTTAATATGGTATAAAAATAAAAAATGTGTAATTAAGAAATTAAACAATTGAAACATTTTCAGTACTTTTCTGAAACTAAAATTTACAGTTAAAGAAAAAAAAAAACAGTTCCTATGCATGAAAATCCAAATATATAATTAAATAGTTTTATATTATTACAAAATAAGGTACAATCATTTTCGATTACCAAGCAAACTATTTTTGTCACACTAATGGCATGAACCGTTAATACATCCGGCATATTTCTCATATTTAAAGGTAAATTACCTGACTACACTAAGACTAATTGCATATCATACGTACTGGCAAAGCACCTAAACTGTGCAAGTCTCTATTTGTTCAAATAAAGGTTGATGCTTCAAAGAATGAAATTGGTATTGGTAACAAACATATCAATACACATTTGCTGAACTTCTTTAATGCATATATGAATACAAGATTTTAATGACCAGACTACGGTATTTAATATGTATTGACATACAATACAATGAACTTCATAACTATTGTAAACTAAGGTGTTTTGAATCATTGATAAGAAATCACATATCAAGTGCTTTACAAAATTATAATCTTACAATAGAGCAGAATTGAGCAAACACATAATCTACAGTTGTTACAAATTGCTACTCCACATAAATATTGTAAGCCCAAATGACATGAAAGTGCAAAAAATATTTTTAGCAACGCGCATACTAAATACGACTAGGAAATGTGGCCAACTCTGATGTTTTTCTCCTGACAATAATTAAAGGTTTCTTGGTTGAACAGTTCACAGTCTCATAAGTCCTTAGACACATCCATGAGTAACATTCCCAAGTATGTAAAAAATTAGGATCTTATTCCAGATCTAATGACATTTTTAGTACACTTTCAAAACATCCAGAAGTCGGCTAACACCGCTAGGAGAACTTGTTAAGAACACGTGGCTTTTCAATTACTAATATAAATTTTATTAAGTGTCAATATTACGACATACCCTGATGTTCAACATAATGTAACTCAACTGCACACATCACTTTCACAGACATACATACTTAAAAAGGCAAGAGCAAGTAGCTTACAAATGGTGTTCATGTAAGTATTTATATAAGCTCAAATTTCCAAATGTTAAATTATTAGATCTGGAGTTCCGAACGGACGTGGCAGGGAGAAACGAAGGGAAGGTAATTATTGGGTTCAGAGATAAAGGTCTCAAAATTCACTCGCAGGTCGCCAAGATCCAGTCTTAGGTCCCTTGATTTCTGAAGGTAAATCCGAGGACGCAAGCCTTCGGGTATACAATGTGTTCTCGGAAGCAAGTCCCAACGTCGATAAACTGTAGACGCCAGCTGGCGAGTCCAGGAGGATCTAAGCGGCTCAGTGCGAGGGCGGCGGTGCGGGCGGCAGGCAGAGCGGCGGCAGCGGCTCGCGCCAGTACACGCTCTGCGAGAACTCCGCGCTGGGCTCGCACTGCGCCGGCGGGAACACCTGGTCCACCAGCACCGACATGTGCGAGTACCTGCGCACAGGGAACACGCCAAAATAAATACAAATAAGTCAAATACACTTCTTATAACCACACAAAAATAATACATTTCTGACAATAACTTGTTAGCTATTCTAACTTTATAGCTTTCTTATTCGTGTTATATAATCGTTTTATAGTTTAGAATTAGCTATATTATTTTTTTACTTATGAATTGTACAATATTTATTAAGATTGTATTACAAAAAGGCATTTCTAAAATAATTCACATTATGTAATCCCTTGTCTCCACTTTTTTGTTTTATAGAGTTAATCATTTTCTGCAATGAGTAGTCCATTTATTAGTAACATTATTTTTAAAGTTCGACAATGCGCCACGAAGGAAGTCGTTTGTATGCTTTGGCTTCAGACCTTAACATATATGTCATGTAATACAATCAAAATTGTGGCGGTAAAATAATTATATTATATTTAACTAATACAATATTATACTGTATTTTACAGTGGATTTTTTTAACAACGTTTTTCTGACAACTTGACTTACAACGTGTAACAGCGTTAAATCTACGAATGCCACTTCGGAAAGATCAACAATGAATCAGTATTTATCCGCAATAAAAACTTTTTAAATACAATAAGATACAAAAAAAATATACGTAATTTTAATAGTTCACATAAACAGATAACAAATTTTATAATTATTTAAATTTTTAATAGCGCAACCCAACACAAATGAAATTTGTATTAATATATTATGATACCGAAACCGGTGTTATATAATGAAAGTCCTATGTGTTACGGAATTCCTTGCGCCAGAGACGTACACAAAATACATATTAATTTATTTATAATATAATCTGAACAATTTTTTTAGTCCAAGTTATTTCTTGTGATTACAATATATTTATAACAAGCACTGACTTGCTTTATATACCCCGCATGGAAAAATTGGTTTTGATTGATATGTAAAATGCTGTTATAACTTGTAATCTTAGAAACGATGAAGAATACAAATCAATAGCCATTAGTATTTCATGAATAGTCAGGAAATCAGTACAATTCGAAAATCAGAAACAAGAAAAACTTGATCTAAAAACAGTCAGAAAGAAAGGCACAGCATAACACATAAATATAAAAACGAGACAGATGACATGTCGATGATTGCTGGTTGTTACTTGGTCAGTAATAAAAACCAGATGCGTGACAAGTTATCGGATAGCGGTATGTTTTTGTAAATGGTCGAAAAGAGAGCGCGATCTGAATCGTGACAAGCCCCTATATTCATGCCATACGGCTTACCGGAAGTGTCGTGTGCTCGCTAATTCCTTTTACTAATACAATTATATGCTCTAAAACAACCCCCAAGGAACCCCGCGTTAACTACTAACAACATTATCACTTTTCAGTGGCGGGAAGAAATCATCGACCATGTCACTTTGCACGTGGTAACTGAAATAAAAATATATAATATATATACTAAATAATACTGGGTGGAACGTTAGTTTGCAGCAGCATGGGTGTGAGATAAAATAAGCCGTAGAAAAATAAAATTAATTGCGATATCTGTACATAGTGTTACACTTACGTCGATTGGAATGTTTGTGTCAACTCGTGTTTGAGTTCGCCCTTGTAGTTTATGGTGAATATTCTCACGATAGGAATGCCGACGGCTTGGTATGCGCACACATCCTGCAAATAAATTGTAGCTTAATCACCCACGCTTACACAGAATCTAAGAGCTACCTACTCATAACAAAAATGGTTAAAAAAATATAAGCATACTTATATTGTAGGACTAACAAATGGATATAATAAAATATTCGCCTATAAACGTTCATACTAACAGAACTACAATGGTGGACATTTGCGTTGGCTAAGGATCCCCTTACTTTGACGTACATAATATTTTTTCGGACATTTATTTAGGACTACACCCGATGTTTACTCTTATATACATACACATACAGCATTTTTCGCTAATCTTTATAGTTTCGGATTTGACCATAAAAGCTTATTTGAAAAATTCACCCTGTATATGTTCTTATAGGCTACTCACATTGACCCTGTTGCCGTATCCCGCGTAGAAGGGGTTGGAGCCGTGCGGGAAGAGCGCCTTGATGTCGGCGAGGCACTGGATCTTGAACTCCTCGGGCTTTTTCTCAATGACCTCGCGGTGGAAGGCGCGCAGCAACGACGTGGGGTTGAGCAGCAGCGGCCCGTCCGGCAGGCACACCTCGCCCTGCTTGATCGAGCGCAGGTACTCCCGCGTCACCTGCAAACGTATTTAGGTTATATTTGATCGACTTCGAAACGGAAGAGGTTCTGTATTGAACTGTATATATGTGGGATAATACCTACATGATTAGATTTTGATTTTGTTTTCCCTTTTATTTTTATTATTATATACCAACTCTGAACAAATGTTTAATTTGGTAAAAGTAGCAACACTGAAGGAGTCATTTAACTTAGTGAGTTTAAAACGATGTATGTGGTGTTTGACATTAGGTCTGAGAAATAAAATAAGAATTAATTATCACCATCAACCTGTCATTTCTACAATCCCACATATATTTTTAAACAAACTTCATTTCATCACCTTCTTGCATACTGTGTCTATATACTTAATATAGTATCACATTCCATTATGTGCGTAAATTGCATTATTGTGATTTATCTTTCTTCAAAACATTTTTAAAATATTTATTTAGAATACAAGAATCAATCACCATTAATATAAAAAAAAGATATATAAATATAAATTCAAACCCAAAATTAAATTAATATCAATTCTTGTGCAAATAAGATGATAAATATAAAATAATAACACAATAAAAGGTGAAAATGCCATGTGTAAGTATACACTATTATAATATAATTTTGATTAATATTTTCGATATATCGCAAAAAACCTACGTAAACCAGTCAGTAATCATATCATAATGTGATCAGAGCAAAAGTCAAACTAACAATGAACCACAACGTCCTGGGGAGATAATGGATCATCTCATGTTTATATATAAGAGATAATCACAAAAATTACTGAATAGAGTTTATTGAGTATATCATATCTGGTATATTGCAACGTTTGATCTTCATGTAAGTCACGTTATACAAGATCATAGGTGAAGTAAGCACATACTGCAACCAAGTTATATAAAGCCACATGGGCGATATTCACTCTACTTCAGTCCACAACTGTCTCAGGGAAACATCTAATTAAAGCTAATTTAAAATTGTTTCAAATGCTCTAGAAAACAGTAGCAAAATAAACAACAAAACTAGTAATTAAGAAAGAAATCGAAATTACGATTACGTATCATTATTAGTCTAGTCCGCTCACTGAATTTCTAGATCTAGACAGGATGTATATAATTATTTTTATAATTTTACAATATTGAGAATTTTCTATAAACCTGTCTAATGTATCTTAGAATAATCATTACCCTGGCCTGGCCAATAGCCCGAGCTGAAAGGTACAACAGCTGGTATCCATTGTTCTTGATTTTGGTGAACAGCTGCGCCACCCCAGACTGCGCCCAGTCCTTGCCCACAAGTGGGAAAATGTGGCCCAAAACATCGGACCTGCAAGTCAAACAAAACTTAATTGAATTTTGAGGTATAAATAAACTAATGACGTTAAATACATTATCAATATAATTATAACTTTCAAAACAATAGAACACAAGCCAAGTGTACCAGCCAAAGGCACATTCCAACAGCTTCTTTATTGAATAATTGTATTATAGGTATACGTTTGTAAATAAGTAATAATTGTCTAGAGCAGGGGTTCCCAAAGTGTGCGCCGCGGCGCCCTGGTGCGCCGTAGAAAGTAAAGAGGGGCGCCGTGAGTCGATCCTCTAATCATTGGACACCACAGATATTGGCGTTTTGGTTATCGATTCAAAATGAATATCCAAATTTAACATCCAAAGCATTAAAAAATTTCATTCCGTTTGCAACATCATATCTATGTGAAGCTGGGTTTTCAGGTGTAGCTGTGATAAAGAACAAATATCGGATCAATGTGGAGCAAGAAATGAGAATAGCAGTGTCAAGTGATATTCTCCGCTTTGAAAAACTGCGCGGAGATCACTTAGCTCACCCTTCACATTGATTTGACTGAATACATATCGTACATTTTGCGATTTGTACTTTTTGAGAGCGGTGCTCATTTCGCGTTTTGTTCATTATGCTCTGAAGCGTCGTATTTTATGTTTGTTATCCTCAAGTCTTTCTTGTTGTTTTCCGTTTAAATTATTTTATAATAACGTATTGTACAATTTCATATTGTGGTGTTTTAATTTCGTTTCGATCAACCTAAGTTAACTACTATTATTGTAGTTACCTATTTCTTTCGACTGTCTTCTTCAAATAGTTAGCTAGGACAGGGCACAGGGCGCCGTGAAAGAATATTAAACTTGTAACTGCGCCGCGGGTTACAAAAGATTGGGAACCCCTGGTCTAGAGTAAGTCTTAAAACACATTCTATACCTAATATGAGTTACAATTCAATGTAACGACCAAACATTCGAATGAGCTACTAGAGAAAAAGGGATATTACTTCTACAAATAATAACTGAACACTATACTATTAATATTTGCAATACTCATTTTCTTATGCAATGTGAATTAACAAGTATAGCGTGCCAATTTCGTCATGAGGCGGGGGAATCACCCACTTCCTCTGAGAGCGATAAACTTACTTTTAATTTATGATATGAAACACATGCACACAACACTATTTTATCAAGATAAACAGGGTGAATCTCCATAATGTGCACATATTGAAACAGGTAAAATTAAACCGCATTTTGTCGACAAAAAAATGTAAAAAAAATAAAAAAAATTTTTTTTTTGGGTTTTACGACCTTTTGAAATTTTTTTTTGGGAATGTGCACCTGAAGTAAATAAATCGCTATAACTTTTTAACTAAGAGGGTTATCAGGTTCAAACAAAAATAACAATGATTGCCAATGATAGGCCGTACTGATCCATGAAAAAAAAACATCTTCCCAGGAAAAAAATGTCAGATTAGTGAAAAAAAGAACTTTTTTTAGGTAAAATTTTCAGTAATCATCAATTTCCTCAAAATAATCTAGGCATTTTATTTTTTTATTATTATTTAATGCAATTCTACGTCGTATTAGCTTTCAAACACTAAAAAAACCACGCCTCTAACTCAAGTATAAAGTTTGCTAGGAACGTTTCAAAAAAGATACTCATGACGCGACGCACGTGCGCCCTAATAAAACTGGTATAGTCCGACTCCAAAATATAAACAAAGGAAACTATCAAAAATATGTTTCAATGGTAAATTCATGGTAGTTTCTTATTTTTGACGATATTAAAGTAATAAAACAGTAATAAAATAAATCTTTAATAATTAAAAAAAAACACACTAGTTTGTATTAAAAATGTTATTTATTACCAACACCCTTAAAAACTGCCTTTGTTTAAACGCTCGTAGGAAACTTTATACTTAAGTTAGAGGCATGCTTTTTTTAGTGTTTGAAAGCTAATACGACGTAGAATTACATAAAATAATAAAAATAAAATAAAAAGCCTAGATTATTTTAAGGAAATTCACGATTACTGAAATTTAACCTAAAAAAATTGCTTTCTTCACATTAATCTGACAATTTTTTTCTGGGAAGATAAACTTTTTTGTTTTTTTTTTCATGGATCAGTACGGCCTATAATTGGCATTCATTGTAATTTTTGTTTGAACATGATAACTCTTTTAGTTCAAAAGTTATAGCGATTAATTTACTTTAGGTGCACAATTCCCAAAAAAATACTTCAATTTTTTTTATTATTTTTTTCATTTTTTTTGTCGACAAAATGCGGTTTAATTTACCTGTTTCAATATGTGCACATTATGGAGATTCACTCTGTATAAGTTTCCATAAAATATCATTTATTTTAAACATCTAGGCAAACATCACGGGTAAATTGCCTGAGAACTTTGTAAAAAAAGGTTCTCAAGTGCCATGAAGTCTACCAATTCACACTTGGCCTGTGCGGTGAACTATGGGCCTTTTTAATAAAATGGGCATGGGGCCCAGCTGTACGTAAAATAATGGTAGTCGTAGAGAATGGATTAAACAAAGGGACTCACTTTGTGATGGTGCCGTCGATGTCGGAGATGACAATCTTGTCGTCGTACCGCCAGCGGAACACGTTGCACTTGCAGCGCGTGGTGCCCTGGTACGCGGTGGTCACGCTGAACACCATCTCGTTCATGCCCTCGCGCAGATTCAGCTTTTTCTATAACAAAAGTTTATTGAATTAAAGGCAAATTACGTTATTTTGAAAAAAAAAATATATACGCTGATGTCTATAGGAATAGTGAGAACATTATTACATTGGAACAGTTTTGATTTTAATAACGGTAAGATAAACGACAAAAAGTAATTTGATCAGATTCTTGGGCATTGTTATCTCTTGAACTCGACAACAGGGGTTGGAAGTTCCAACTCAAGAAAACAGATAGACAGATAGACAGAACACAGATATTTGTGATTTGTGCGCTTGCGACACATTCGTCGCTCACCACTACCAGAATACGACTGACTCGAGTCGACCGGCGGGTTGCAATCTCACATTTATTATACTTTGTATAATAACGCGCGGGTAGTACAATACATCTTATCGTACAAACGGTGAACATACCACACCACGGTAGTACACCACTGGCATAAACAAAATGTTTACTCAAAATTTTGTACCTTGCTTAAAATAAACGCTTATTTCGAAACTCCTGATTATTAGTAATGTTATTGGTATACCACTTGCCTATGAATTATTTTAATTTGTTTCACCTAGTTAAATCAATTACTTAGTGTTTCAAATATTTACCTATTAGCTTTACGTAGGATCTTATTTAGCCAAGACGTTGAAGTAACCATTACACCTAGATATATACTATTTTTACATTACATACACAACTAAAACACGCCATGAAACATATTTTTATTCACTTCCTAGTGTCATTTCACATAATACAAAATAAATTTTAACGAATCATCTAAGAGAAGATAAAATATAACATATAGCATAAATCAGGTTTATTGCACTTTCAAGGTAAAATTCTTTAGTACGAAATGTTACGACACAATAACTTATTACAAGGTCAGACCATGTTAAACAGCTAGTGCCGCGCCAAATATAGGTATAGACTATATTTTAAATATATGTGCTGATTTTTAGATATTATCACACCTGCTTATTCATTTTATTTTATTTTGTAATTGGGGTAGATTTTAATAATTATTCGATTCCTTACTTCATACAAACTTTGTAAATACTGTGACATTGGTTTGGTCTCTCATCCCAATATCATTGCTTTTCGTTTTAATTTTGATTCTTACTATTTTTTATTTATATTCACCTCACCACCTGTAAACTACCCTCCTTGTAACCTACGTCATAAAATATTTTGTAAACCGACTACCTCCCTTTAAACGTGTAAATGTTAATTCCTGGTAGGAATATTTCAAGATGAGGGCCAGCGTAAATGGATACTACAAATAGCGACAAGGTTAAACATAAAGAAACATGTTACTCACATGTATTTTTCGGGAAAGACGTTTAACCATAAACACGTCAAAATACACAAAACATTAAGATATTATAAAATAGGTACTTACAATTTGATCAGAGGAGAGTCGCAAAGTCTTCCGGAAGGTGGACTGCCTCCGAGATCTCTTTTGAGTTGCATCGTCGTGATCCGAGTCCGATGAACTCTGGTCATGGCGTTCCTCGACTGAAAGATCATAGATGTACACATTTAAATATTATCAAAACTAAATAATATGCTAAAGTTCATTCTTCGATGCAATCCTTTGTGTATGAATTGATTCTACATTCTGTTAACCGATGTGACCTACTTCGCTAATATTGATTAACGACCTATGTGGCGCAGCCGCCATATCAAACACCACAAAGGTTTTATACGCCGAAGGTTTAACTCCCAAACAAACAAATTAAATTTAAATTAGATTTTCAAGGATAAAAGATTTCTGTTCGCGGTGTCTGTCAAATTGCTTTTCATCTCACACGTGGTACAGAATAACTCAGCGAGAGGCGAGTTTAGAAAGTGTTATCTATTATTTTTTTTTGGCGTATCGACGCCACACAACTTATTAATTAGTTGCAACAGTTTGAACGCTGCGCCCAGGTCTTCATTCGACCTTGAAATTTCTTACCACAACTAACCATCGACTTTCGCAAATAAAAATATCAACACTTTATAACTAACACATATAATTATTACAGAGTAATAAAATAAGCTCTTGACCTTATTAAAGTTGTTAGATTTAACGAATTAAAAAAAAACGATAAATAACTTTAAAAATACCCCCAGGAAACAATTACTCAAAACAAAGCTGTCATTAAAATCATCTATAAAACAAAATTTTATGCATCTATTCTTCATTTAATTATTTGTTATATATTATATTATATTAATTATCCTTATGTGCGGTGACTACTATAATAATGACTTTAAATGTTTCTCTTCGAGATATAACACGATAAAAACTTAATGATAATCTGAATAATTTAATTAAACTATTGAATTGTTAATTATTCTTTTTCACGTCAAGTAATTAAATTTAGTTACTTATTTGATATATTATGAAAAATGAAAAATGTATATTTATAATGTTTTTGTAGTGTGTAGTTAACTAACAATAAGAATTATTACTTTTAGTAAACAATGTGTTTGTGTGTGTATATGGAATGAAGTGTGTGTTGTGGGAAAATTTTCAATGTAGTTAGGGCATAAGTTATACCTTTTGGTAAATTTTCCTTGTCTTCCACACCGGGAGTGACGTCATCAGTGGTCAGTGGTTCCGGCTCCAGCCCCTCATCAATATTCACCACTTCTTTGTTTTCCTCCAACACGTTCTCAGTCAAACCGTCCACTTGGTCAATGTCAATTAGTTCATCTTTCTTCATCTCTTCAATTTGTGGCATGTATGAATCCTTCTGGATACCATCCTTAGGCGGTGACGGCTCGTTCCTACATTCAAAAATAATTTTATTGTCACAAATATCCAAAAAAAAGATTACAAAGTATTCATTTAAAAAATATAATCGAGATGAGCATTCCCTAAATTCACAAATTACTTGTATTAAATATATTGGAAATGTTTGAAAATAGAAAAAAATATATCAACACGTATGAAAAAATAATTCAGGCGCAGTTTCACATAACATGCGGAACACTTTACTTGAAAGAAAATTTCATAATTGTTTTTGTTACATCGCAATTAGTTTGCTTAATTATAAAATGTACAGTCCAACACAAAGGTGGTCTTAATTAACTTGATTTTGT
This sequence comes from Epargyreus clarus clarus, assembly GCA_014595695.2. Lineage (NCBI taxonomy): Eukaryota > Metazoa > Arthropoda > Insecta > Lepidoptera > Hesperiidae > Epargyreus > Epargyreus clarus. The sequence goes on from JACTTY020000036.1 coordinate 544,215, forward strand.
TTGAGATCTAAAAAGGTAACTGTAAAGCTTTCATTTGGTTTGTTTTTAATACACGGAAGCAAACGTCAAGCGCAGATGTTACCTACTCGTATATTTCATAAATGAGCATGAAATCTATCTGACAAGCAGTCACTGCTGTAAATGCCATCAATATAACACAAGAAAGATGTGAGTCCTTTCAAAGGTCTACAACTGAGAACTGGGAATGCCTTGTTTCTTTACATTACCACAAACCCTAAATCAGATCACTTCAGCACTTTATACTACTGCCATAAGGAAAAACTAGATGTGGTGGTGTGGGTGGTGGTGTTGCCGGACTCGAACCATGAATTTATATGAGGATGAGAATATGAGATATGAGAATAACCATGAGGTTATACTATTACGGTCTATTAGAATTTTTTAAATAGCTAGAAGAACTTCCATTATAAAACCGTTTAATTATAAAAATAATGTTATTCTGGACATCTCCGTGAAGTACTACTGTTAAAAAAATCCCTTTGTCGTTATTGATTCACACAAACAAAGGCAGACTACGTTAGGTATTTTATCGTATAATTTGTACAATATATATAAATAATATTATTTGTGATAACGCGAATGATGCGTAATCGACGTTCAACGTCATTGTTTTGGGCGCGGCCAATTTATGCGTACGCATGGTTTCATTTATAATAATAATAAACATCATACATAGGTACATAATAACTGTTTTAGTAATCAAATAAAAAATGAAGATGTAATACAGAAATACGTCTCAAAAGTGTCGTATGTAGTATCCGTATGTAGATTATTAAAAATAAGTACAATGATTGTTTCGCAGTATTTGGAATTTTGACCCAGAGAAGGGGTTTCCCTACGATTTTACGTTCCAATTCATAAATTTTTGAATAATTAATAATTACACTCAAGAACTAGTTGAGTTTTTATTATTGTCCCCCATACCAACGTAGTAGTATAGTGACTCATTTCCTGATGACCCGTTACATTTTATCATATAATTTGTAAGGATTGTGAAATTACACACAGTCAATTATAATCTAAAATAAACCAATTCACGGTACAATAAGGGTGACGCATAACAATAAGTCCGGCTTGAAATGCCCAATATCGTTATTCCATTATGCACCGTAATCTTTACGTTTAATGGTATTATTTTTACTATTTTCTCTAATAATCACGGTTCTTTGTTACACATAATGAAGTAAGCACCATTTCCATTCGTGCTTCAAGTAAGCAAGTGGCCTTGCTTAATCTCGTCAAATCTTATTATATAACTTTGTTTACATAGCCCTTTATAAACAATCGACGCCGAATAGACGGTGAAAATCTATTTACAAGAATTTATACACAAGCAGACAATGAGCAGACTTTGAATGTTATATACTGGATGCCAAGTGATTTGTTTTTATTTATTCTTGATAGTTTGCACAAAGTACCTGTTGGTACAATAATCTTTGTTACGGATAAATCTACAGTAATATTGTGATTCACAACATCAGCGACAGCTTCACGCATAATGGAATCAGTAACATTCCTAGGCATGCAATTCATATATGATGTTAACTCATATGATCTCAGAATGTGGCTTGCCTAAGTAGTCCTTTTGCTTGCTCTGTCTATATTTAGGATATATCAAGTGAAGCACAGGATGTTTCAAGTGTCACGTGCCAGAAATATTCTGTCTCAATGTTTACGGACACTATAATATTATGTGAAATAGAAGTTGGCTCGAACAATAGACGGGCGATGGAACATCCCAAACACATTCGTTCATTCATTTTATATTAGCATTATAATAATAATAAATATTTTTTTTTTTATATTGATGCTTTAATTATTATTATATTGCTGTACACTCTCAACGTCTTTTCTGCATATTACTTGATTTTTGTTCTAGCAAATTCTTTTAAAACTAATGTTCCGCCTACTACAAAATGTTGAACTTACTGTATACAGTGGTAGTCATAAAGCAACTTAAATGTATGTTTTTTTAAGTACACATTATTATTATGTACAGAGTGATGTAAAACGTATACTTTCCGAGACATCCGCTTATCTATGTCTAAATGTGTTGCTACATCGATTTCTTGGATCTTGTTCCATATAATCTATAGATAGTCACATCACCCACCAAGGTCGTTGAGTATGAGCCACGAGGGAAATGCTATTTGTACTTTGCACCAACAAGATGATTTAACAATAACATAAGGGCTGTCTTATTTGAAGAAATAACATTGCAAATGAAGGATTGCGACCTCGATCTGACTTTCAAGAATATAATCCAGCAACGGGCAATGATAACAACAATTAATTTGTTATTATTATCACGAAAAAAGAGGTAAGATTCACGTTGGCTCATGGCCGAGTTGCTACAATATATTACATCCGGTACATCAACTGTCAGAAATTATTCATAAGTGGTTTTTCGTCTGAGTGTCTTAGTCTCATATATCAATCTTACAATGTGAAGTAAATGAAAGTAATAAAATAAGAAAAACGAAACCTTATTTTTTTATTGATCTATTCTATTTCTGAATTATTAAAATGATAAACTATGTAAGCTTTGCCATTTTTCAAAGATCATTTTTAAAGTTGTAAATAAAAAAATATAACATAAATGTAATACTGCTGGATTATCCCTAGTCCTAGAGTAACCAAAGTAGAGGAATTAGAAAGATGGGATACAAAGAAGAAGAGAAACGAAAATGATAGAAGATGATGATGGTGTTGATGATGGTAGGTACTATACATTATACACCAAGTAACATTAAAATAAGTAACATATATGTATTATTGTTACTGGTTTTCTGATTAACAAGTTTATATACTGAAAATATACGCTAAAAAGATACGTAGCGGATATCTACATGAATAATCATAAATAAATTAAAGTTTTTGTATGTACATAAGTTCATGTGTAAATGTGTAAGCGCGATTTAAGTCCTACAAGTTTCTTTAATACGAAGAAAAATAAAAATATGACGATATTAATAAAAAAAAGAAATAAAGTAAACAACAATAAAATGATATTGTCGAAATATAAAAATGTATTATTCCAATTATAGGTCAATGTGCTCATATCATAGACAAAGATACATGTGAAACGTTATCTCTGAACCGCATGTGAAAATGTCTGCTCAGCTTACAAGTCGTCAGTGTGTGAGGCATATCAATATAACGCGTTCTTTCGCACACTATATTTAAATAGTGTATATATGTATTGTGTAGTCGTGTAGTGTATGTATTAATTACACACAATACACAATTTACATGATTGTAATTAGCGTGTACAAACACGTGATTTCGATCATGTGTTTGTGCACGTTAATCTCTGAAATCACTCAACCGATTTCAAGAATTTTTATGAAATGTATAATTTTTGACCAGCTTGACATGTAGTGTACTTTGGTCCAGTCAGATGGCTATGTTGAGATTTTTTTTGGCACGACAACGTCTGTGAAGTGTTCCTACACGTCTCAAAAGAATATTTAAACAAGTAAGGAGTAAGTATCTGAGTAAGATGAGTGAGTAAAATTAGAGTAAAACAGAATAAGATAGAGTATAATGCGTGTAACATAGAGTATAACGAGAGTGAGAGATAGTGTACGCACTGCTTGGGGTCGGTGTTGGTGCGGCGCCAGCTCCACCAGGAGTAGGAGCGCGGCTTGGCCGCGTCCGCGCTGGCCGCCGCCGCCTCGCCGCCGTCCTTGTCGCCCTTCTCCAGCGCCTCCAGCACCCGCTGCGACACCAACATTATTTTTTATTAGCATTAGGTTTATTTTTTGATCTGTCTTCCTTGACGTGTCCACCTGATGGTAAGTGGCTACTGCCGCCTCCAATCGACTCCAGATAGGATTAGATATTCGTACCGGAGGTCGGCCACAGATGCGCCGCTACCCCTGAGGACTAAGCTGGAACGCCTCGGATAAGTATGTCTCTCTTTCCATACTCTTCAAACCAGAACACAGCAGCGCTTAACACTGCTATTATAAGGCAAAAATAGGTGTGGCGGTGGTGCCGCCGGAGTCGAACCACAAAGAGTTCTTCCACCTTCAAAATCTTCTAGGTCCTTTCTTTCATTTTATGACAAAATAAATTTAGTGCGTCCGTTACTATATTTGTTTATGTTATAACCGGGTTGAAATTATCATCACTCTCATCATTACACCTTATTTTATTGTCACATCTATAAATAAATATTTTAATTACATGTCACGTCACGATGTTAATTAATTATAATCTCAATACTAAGGCATTAACTTAGTTACATCATGGAACACTTTATGAACCTCCTAGCTTTTTTATTGTGACATAAGACTCGCGTGAAGAAGTGAAAAAAAAAAACCGGTTTTAAAAACTGAAGAAAGAAAGAGTATAATTTTTGTAAATAACTAAATACGGTTGCTTTTACATCTTCTGTCTGCGTAGCTTCGGACACCATTCAAGCTGGGAAGCAGAGCTATAGTAGCAGAGATACGAGGGGTGTGCAGGGAGCAGGCAAGCCAATCACACATCTCCAGTTTGATGGAAAGCTTTGTGGCCTAGTGGTTAAGAAACTCGGCCGGTTATTTGAGTTGTGCCAATATTCTTGCAAAGCGACAAGTGTTGTGTGTACTCACATTGGGCAGCGGGCGGCGGTATGCGAGCAGCGAGAGCAGCAGCGGCGCGGCGGCGCGCCAGGGCAGGCGGCGCGCGCCGAGCCGCACCTCCAGGCGCGCGCCGCCGCCCGCCTCGCCGTCGCCGCACCGCGACACGAACTCCTCGAACGACAGCGCGCGCGACACCGCGCCCTCGCGCGCCCACACCGTCACCTGGCCCCTGACCACACGACGCATCATGTTATACACGTATACACTTCACCTAACCTAACCTAATCTCTATAAGTGTAAAAGATAAAAGGAAACAATACTAAATATCCATATAAAAACGTCACCTTTACAAAATAAGAAACGCACCGTGTTATACACGTGTAAACCTAACCTAATCTAACCTAACATAACCTCTATCCGTATAAACTTTGATTTTGTTGAATATCATATCCCTTTCCACTTTTCATCGTTTTATTTTAAGTTTTAAGCCAGATTTTATGGTGGTGGTTCAGAAAAATAAATATATTACAATAGCTAAAATACTTAACCAATTTATAAAAAATCAAAATTAATGTACGGTATCCAGAAAAAAACGAAATAACACATTGAAATACACAATTAAAAAAATCAAAAAGCGATCTTAGCAATGTTTAAGTAGTCAATGACCTTCATAAAAATAAATATATGTACAGAAGTCATACGAATCTTATCCAAAAATAACATTGAGTGAAATGTAACACTCACTTGGAGAGTAACTTCTCGTCGTCATCGGAGTCGAGTACGGGCGCGTCGAGCGAGGCGGGCGACTGCGGCAGCGACGGCCCGTTGCCAGACTCGTACTCCTCCTCCGTGGGCCCGCCGCCCGCGCCTCCCGCACCACCTGCAGCAAACCAACGATGTTATACACAAACTTCGTTCCAGTCAAAGTATAACTATTAAACAATAAAATAAATTCAAAACAAGAAGTTCTATCCCTATAACGAACGAAGAAACTTTCATTACATTTTATAAGTGTAGTAGCTGTGCCCCGCGGTTTCACCCGCGTTAAAAAGAAACAGGGGCACAGCTAGTTCTAAAATATAAATAGCCTAAGTTACTCCTGATGTGATGTGATGATGTAATACATCAGCTACCTGCCAATAAAAATCCCGTCAAAATCGGTCCCGCCATTTATTAGATTAGCCAGAATAAGCAGACAGACAGACAAAAATTGTAAAAATGTTATTTTGGTACATGTACCGTACGTATATTCATATGCATGTAGTAAAAAGCGGTTATTTCAATATTAAAAACATACACTCTAATTTTATTTATATGTGTGTATAGATTGTAAATATCTAACTATCAGTACAGTATAAATAAATATGTAGCTTAAAAAAGGCAAATTTTATTACCTACTATTTAAAACTACTCTAAAAAGTTCCATTTACCTGGTCTATAACGTTCAGAATGGTGTTTCGGGAAGTACAAATTGGGGTCCACTTGTCCACGGTCCAGATCATCGAGGTACACCCCTTCCGTGGCGGCATCGTTCACATCACGTGTCATGAAACGGAACATGCCACTGAGGACCCCTCGTCTGTTTGGCCGGTCTTCGTCCGAACTCAGTGGTTCTGTTGGAGACGCCGGTTCGGCAGGCGAGGCCGGCGAGGCCGGGGACTCAGGAGATTCAGTAGACTGTGGTCCTCGCACCGGGGGTTCTGGCAGTTCACCCCACCGCCACGACTGAGAAGACTTATCCCCACTCGTCGTCCTTGCCAATTCCACCTCGGTATCAGACTGCACTGGAGTACCGTGCCGAGATCCTTTGCTAAAAATGTATGAAGCGTTATTATTTTAAACTCACTACATATTCAAATCTATATTTACAAAATAGCCAAAATACTGAACCGACAAATACTGCAACAAAAGTTTAGCGAGAGCGGTTTGGAAATTTTAGTTCCCATATTTTTTGAAATATTTTTAATTAAACGTTAGCAATATAGATTACTGATGCAAGAAAAAAATTAAAAGAGATTTTGTACGTAAAAAGTAAAAGAGATGTTGTTGATATAGTGTTGAAAACTCAACGCGATATGCCGAAATGGTGAGTGTAGGCAATCGTTATCCCAGTGTTATCATAACATCGAAGCAAACACTGACTATCATAATGGACTTTACTGATTAATCGAACTTTACAAACTATTGTACTTAAAGCGTTCGGGATACAAAGAGAAAGGTGAATATATTTTTATCCCCATTCGGAGGAGATTGCTTAGACTTCTGTTCTGAGAAATGCAGTGACGTCCCACCTAGAGGAACGACGATCAGTCAGTCTTTTTAGTTTTTTGTAGATTAAAATATCTTAAGTAGGTAGTAGTCAGAGTAGCGGTGCCCAAGAAGTTTTAGTGTTTTGTGAAGACGACGAAGCGTCAGCCACAAGTACGGAATAAAATTCAAGTAAAACGTCACGGCCTAAACCAGTTAATTAAGCAAATTAAGAAATTGGTAATTATGGTTATATTCTGATACGCAACCCTCTAATAATCATTATTTATAAGAATATATTTTGATTAAAAAGCAGTGGACACAATAATCATACTGTTCGACTTTGTACTAAAACTAATAAAATTAATTAGATACAATTAAAATACAAGTTTTATAGTACAAAAAGCAGATTTCTAACTACGTTAAGTACGTCTACTGAGTCACTTAGATAAATTACGTAACAGATAATATCTCACAAAGGCACCAACCATACAGAGCAGCACTACATTTGTACCGTATTAAACGTTATTCTACGAAAGCGTGATGCGTATTGTAGACTCAAGACTGATTCGAAATCGATCCACAACGGAACATAAATCGATTTGGAATGTCAACAAGAGCTGTATGTGATTACTGCAAGCGAGGCGAGGTGAGATTTAGATAATAATGATGTTTACGCGTGTCTCGAGGCGCTGTGCACCTCGAACGCTGTGTCCGACAACGCCAATGGGATGCGGTTCTCACCGTTCAGCTTCATGTTCGACATCTCATCGCTGTAACCAGGCGAATAATCTACTCAATATACGCTCGTACAGGTGTTTTATTTCGCCTTAAAATTAATTATCCTACGCCAACTTTATGACCGCTCTGAACATTAATATTATGCGTCTAATCTAAGCTCGGCTCGCGCGGTCAGTTTCGTTAAAATATGTATAGTGCAGCGAAATGCCGCAATTATTAAACGGTCACCAAGATTGCTCACCACATAACATCAATTTTATTACATATACCACATCATTTTATCAAAATCAATGTGGAATTTAAAGATTTTTGTCATTTGTTTATAATAAAAATTGATTGACATAAAGATTTTATTTTATCATATTTAATATGACAACTTATTTTGTAAAATAATGGATATTTGAACTCAGGAAGGAATCAAAGTCACAAGTTGACGAAAAAAAATTGTTTTTCACGTTGTTGGTGTGTCTTAGGCCACGGACATTTGTACATTACATTTAACTTTTCATTACAAAATACCTCTATTTATTTCGTAAATAATTTGGCTTCTTACCAAGGCGAGTAATACAGCCTTCTTGTAGTATAGTAAATAAACGTTACTAAAAAAAATAACACTTACCTAAGCGATGGAGCAGTAACTTCGGTGTCACTAAAGAAATGTATATCGGTGGTGTTGGGTATGGGGGCGGGCTGCGAGCCTCGCTCGGAACCCGCGAGATCGGATTGGCTCGAAATGGAGCTAGTGGAGGATTTTCTTTGGTGCTTCTTCTTTGAGCTTACTTTTCTAGTTTTCTTTTTCTTCTTTCCGTTACCGTTCTGTTTAAGTTCCTCGAGAGTGGAAGGGGCCGCTTCTATCGGGCGGAAGTCGTTGTGCGCGCTAATTTTTTGTACTGTTTGGTTGGCCTCACATTCTGCTTCCCCGAGTTGCGCCGCTGCGAATGTTCTCGGCTTCGCGTCCGGCCAGTCCGTCGAAGCTTCATCTAACCCGTCCATTTCGAACAACGCATCGTTCTCATGATCGTCGTTTGTTTTCTTGTCATCTTTGGCTTTATTCTTTGTTAATTTACTTAAATCAGGCTTCTGCATAGTTTGACCATCCGCGGTGTACCTGAAAATAAACAGAAGGTGAAATTCCTAGCTCATCAGTCCGCGTCACAATATTTTAAATTAGTAGCGTGTAATGACGAGCAAATAGGTATACATGGCGCATGTAACTCTTGTTAGCATAAATATTGCGAACATAAATGGTTTACAAACAACATGTTCGCTTTCGGATTTCATGCGTATGTAAACGATATAATTGCAATATGCAATAGAACTCGCTTTCTAGGTTTTATAGAATACCGTTTCATGTCTTGAGCATCGCGATGCAAATGGCATTGACTATGAAATTGCCTCTTCGAACATGACTATATTATTTACGACAATATAAAACAAAATTCAGGTCTAACACGCTCAAATGTCAGGAAAAAAAACTAGATATTGAATAAACGTCGAAGGAAATATCAACACGGTGTAGTTAGTGAAGGACAACTTCTTTGCGGTAAGATCATTGACTGCACAATGCATTTCAATGGCAAATAAAAACATGAGAGTAGAAGGTCTTTCCCCTTTCCTGAGTTAGGAATAATATAGTTTGGAGTTAAAACTCATATTTATGTCCCTACAAAACATAGAACATGATAAACATTGAAATGTAATGCACATGTTTTGTATTTCGATTAAGTTAATTTATTTCGGAATATCATGCCCTCACAAGTTCAGTGGTACAAATGTTGCAAAATGTATACAGAAAAAATGTGAGCCGTCACGGGACGCCTGGCAGATGTGAAACATCGACATTATTTTGTAAAAGTAATATGCAGAAAAGAACATATTGTGATAGGAACTAAATATGTCATAATGATAAAATAAAATATTACGATTTTTTTCCAGATAACGATGACTATTTATTGAATTCGATTGCGCATGGCGACGCGTCGCCACACCGTACACACTACTGCATATAGACTGTATATATATACCATCGTATAGCGTCGTCGTCGTCGTCGGCATGCGTCGCCACGCCAGAAATCGGTTTTACGTGCGGCTATAGATGTTTCACATCAAAAAGTATCGCATTTCCTTCTCATTACATACAAATCCATTGCAACTCGTGGAAAACCAAGGTCAAATACTGTCACCTCCACTTTACGCTCAAAAACATGTCATGTCATCTTACGCGTCTACTAAGGTTTATATATGTACCTACTTAGTTATCATTAAATTTCCTTATAGCAGGAAATGTAGTCATTTTATGATTCACTTTTATGTATTATCGTCTATTAACTTTCATGCATACTTAATCAGTCTTACATGTCACTTAATAAATATATATAAATTAATTTACATCGGGTGTAGGTACAGTTCACCTGAGGTTAAACCAGCACCGCAAACCGCGTGGGTCCTTCGCAATCAACCTAAATGATACAGCCAATTCATGCGTAGTAAATGCGTTAAGGGTAATGACGATAAAACAATTCCTAGTCTTTACTTTCATTATAACGTTGGATCCTCACCCCTGTTACAAGTTAGACAAGCCTGTCCTTTATTGTTCACAAGTGGGTCGAGAAGGAATTATAGAATTTTGCTTTTAATTTTAATATACTTTTTGGGACGATTTCATGCTTTAACCCCATGTAGAGAATAATACCATCGACGCATTGAGACTGGTAAAAATACAGTTAAAGACGAACCTCCTTTTGGTGTAATCTGACGCCTGACCATGGTCGGGCTCAACAACGGACAGGGAGTTCCGCCGGCGCGGCTCGTACAGCTCGTCGAAGCGTGTGGCGGGTATGGGCGAGGTGGCGAGGTGCGCCGCGCACTCCGCCTCGTCCTTGCCCACTGGCTCCACGAAGAACGCCTCGCCCGACTCACCCAGCTTCATCTGGATGTTCAGCTGCTCGCCATTGAGCTCCAAATCAACCTGATAAATTGCGTTCGTTAGTATCAAAAACTCTTACATTTGCGCACAAGATTCTTTCGGTTATGAAAACTCTATGAAGGCACACAGAGACAAGTAATATTTCTTCTATTCTAACAGAGGTTTTTTCATACAGCTTGTAAAGTTTTTACAAAGTTACTTAACTACGAACGTAGGTTATTTGCTTTTTTGTAGTCAACCAGATAATTTTTATAATTAAGACAGATTTTTTTGCTCAAATGTATCAAGAATCATTAAAAATTATATGGGTGCCTAATCATAATGGACAATTATATACTTTGAGAAATAATAAAAACAACATTAATATTATTAATAATTTTCTTTTGTTTTTATTTCCTTGATAAAATCTACCGAGACTTCAAGTTTTTGTAAGCGTAGTTAAATTTAATTAAGTCTTTATTAATACTTGATGCATACATAAAATTCTAATGATATAATAACAAAATAATTATATATTATAATAATGTATGTAAATCAAATTTACTTTAAAAAAAGAAAAGAAGAACCTGCACGTGTCGTATCAAAATACAACGCGAACGGTAATTTGACAAATAATTTTGAATTCTATTATAATGCTATTGTGCAACTAAGCAAACTAATTCGTGACTTTACTAGCATATTTTGCATGTCATCGTAGAGTTTATTATTTCTCTATTTTATCCTCCTTGTTCAACAATTTATGTTACGTCTTGTAAGCAAGTTATTGGTTGCATCATAAATTTGATAGTCACCTTACTTTTATTTTATAATATTATATTAATACAAGCATATTATTATTACTATATTAATACGTAACTCTGTCCACACCTGATCAAAGTTTTAAAATTTTCATCTTTTATCAGAATAGGTCCTTAATCCATAAGTTATATATTTATTTCACATACTCCTCTATATTTGCCAAAGTAAAAATACGTATGACCACCATCAATCTCGAATTTTGAACATTGGGTTCTTTCGTTAAAAATATTATACATAAAAATATTTTACTGCTTTTCTTATTTAGATTAGCTGTAGACCAGAATAAGAAAATTATAAGGGTACGTAGTTAAAAAAAAATCCACTTTGAAATAACAGTTACATAGATTTTATTTTTTATATAAATATTTTTTTAGATGAAAAATCGGTAATTTGAATAACATTAATAGTTAGCAGACTTAACAACTTTCTATAAAAATAACAGGTGGTTTCATGAGGACAAATATTTGTGCCAAATTTTTCATACAATTCTCTGGTGGAATTGAAGCCCGCAATTGGCATAATTCCAATTTCTCGGTGAATCAGCCGCAGATTTCCTATCTTCATTTGGCAATGTGTTAAATGCCTAACCAACGTAAACAGAGCTAATGTCTGTCTGAAGCTGTATTTAAAAAATATTACCGAATAATGAAAGATATTTCCACAGCATAACGTAGGTATTGAACTTAAAGGTGATCTAAATATACTTAACATTATCGAGTCGGGGAGCCAAGGAGTATTTACCGAGTAATAAATAGTGCTAACAGATGGATCGCTCGTTTTCCAGAACAATCTAGACACAGCGCGTGTTCACTGAGCTGTGGATTTACGAGTAACTCTCCCGCATCGCATCGTAATTCGTAGCAGTAAGCGCCAGTCTTGATCGGAATCGAATGGCATACCTGTCTCTTTCCAAAATACCACACACGGCTCCTCGATATGTACACATTCTTGTTTCGTGACTCGTTGACGAAATAACGCGTGAAATCTTGTGACGACAACTGTTACTACGCACGTCATTTCCGACCGTTACAACGAACATCGAATTGTGAATACAATTGTCTTTCTATGCTCATCACTTTCATTTAAAGTAAAATAGTTATAAGTATTTTCTAACGCCGATATAAATATTAGTTCAAAATTGCTTTCTGTTATACGCATTGGTTATATTTGCGAGAGTGAGTTTTTCATTGATAGAGAGCTATAATAGCTATAATAATGTACTGAAGTGCTGTAGGCTATGATTTCTTATGTTAAAATTTTTTCACTTTATTTGTAAGATATATGAGCTGAATTCCTGATTTACGAGTGTACGCTGACAAAATGATTTAACATAGTGCATTGCAAAATTATTAGTATTTTGTCCACTAGAGCATAATAATATGTTACCTACATAGGTCAATTTTATGTATTATCTACAATACGTGTATTTTTAAAGTCGAAAATAATAAGTGAATGTGCAGATTTCTAAATAGTTTTTGTTGCAAACAAAAACCTTTTACCTAGTTTACCTAAATACAATAGTTTACCGGACATAAATTAAATAATTTCAATGAAATAAGTAAAAACACATTACGCGTTCAACATTTTGCGGATTTAGCAGGTCTTAGTTCAGGTTAACGTCCCTCATATACAATTTAGATTAATTTTATTTTTAAGACTAAAATATTCCAAGGTAAGGTCAGCTTCTTTGCAATATTAACAAATTCAATAATACATGTTTCGGTACAGAGGACATCGTTATACCGCTGTTTGTTAAAACAGAAGGCCAAGACCATATATCATAATAAGATTATAAATCCAAGCACATTATAAGATGGTGATAAACTTTATTGTGGTCACACGATGACGTAGGTACGATGTGGCGTGACTCCATGACAATTGATAATTTGATATTAGCACGAGCCTGTCTTGCTAAGGATGCATTAAAATGTTTTATAAACAATTCGGAGTAGTTGACTTCATGACGTGTGACCATTTTATGATCGAATATATACCTGCCCAGCTAAGGTAGAACATGGATAAATGTCAAAGTTAAATATTTGTAAAATGAATGCAATGCCCATTTCCTATTGCGCACTAGTTTCTATATTGTATGAAAATGTACTGGATGCTTAGTACTTAAAAGTTTAATTTATGAAATAATGCTTTCTTATTTCAAACAAAAGCGTACAACTCATATTATTTTCAACTGATGTAATTATCATAATCCTCGTAAGTAAAAAACAATCCTCCAGCGTAAAAAATACGTAGGAGTGATGGTGTGTGGAAAAAAACAAGAATGTCAACTTTTTATTCGAGAGCTACTAAAAGTAAATGGTTGGTTTATAAGAGGACGAAAAGGTGAAAAGACGGAACAAGTTATAAACGTGGAGAATAATATGATAAACATTATTTTAGTATAGTTGAAAAGGTCTTAAAAGTAATGTAGGTAATCAATACGATTAATGCTTGATTACGTAAATGTAACGATGACCCTGAATATAGATAACCTAATCCGCGCATTTAATAATTAATTGAACGCCTTTTGTGAGCTAGATAAGGGTCAGACCACACGGACTGCGCGACGATGGGATTTTCTAATCGAAATAAAATCTTAACTATCAACGTTATATTAAAATCGTTTTAAAGTTATAGCCGTTAAAGCGTAACAACATCGCTACTTTTCAAATTAAAACATTCGTATACCTACAAGAACATATATATAGTTATATACCGACTATCTTAAAGTTATAATAAGTTAACACGTAATACTCTTACAACATAGCTATGTTTGATTAACCTATTAGCACTATTCGACATACATGTAACATACTATTGATGATTAGGTTATGTAATAAAATTGTTCCGAATGATGCCTCTTTGTAGAATCTAATAATGAAACAGTTATTTATGTGTTTATTTTATTAATTTGTCATTCCGTTGGAAATCGGTGCTTGGAAATGGAAAATGATAAATAGTTCAAAGAGGAGTAGTTATAGTATGTCTCTATGCTGAACTACAATAAAAACTTGTAGTAGAAAAAGTGTAATGGCGAAAAAAATCACACTTGCGGAGTTGCGAATCTAAACACCTCTTCAATATGTAGAAGGTTATCTATTATTATCAACCTAAAATAGTTAGGGTAATATTTCATTCAGATTTAGAATATTTTTCGATGTATTTTACAAAAGTTGTACTAGACTAGTTAAAACATAACAATTATAACATGATACACATGCAAAAATACTATCCTATTTCCATAAATTAAAAAAGAAATTGTATGCTACTGCTGTTAATCGTTATGTTATGAAAATGTTAATCAAGTATCTGCTCCGAAAAAATATGTACTATGTCCCAGTATCATTCTTACATCGACAGGGTTCTAAATTACATTGTAATTTTAACAACATAACTGTGAAATAAATTGTAAAATTTCATACTATTTAAACCACTCATAACATCTGAAACCATTGCTTATACTTCAAAGGTTAGCAAATTCTAAACAGAATTGCATCTTTACCGCATGTCTCATCATGGCGCATTGGCGGTTTTTCCTCGCAATCATTCATCGACTGCGGCGACATAAAACCCAACAACAACAACAAAGAAAAATAAAGAACAGAAAATCGTCGCCCTTTTTAAAAATAATGTCGTGATTCCGTTCACGGTTCACGTTGGCAGTCTCGACTATTCATTTTCATAAAAAAACTATTACTTTGGCAACTACTTCAATACAGTGAAAAGCCACATTGTTTTTTGTATGACAGTTGTGCTGTGTTGTTATTTATACACATTAAACACAACATAACTATCTTAAGATGAATTTGAATACCCCTACTACTGACTTTTGACATTTTAAAAGTCGGCATTTTGTTACGTGGATATGGTGAACTCGCATAACACAAAAGGTTATCAACGGAATCCGTCTCTACAATTTAAAGGTTTGATAGTACTCGCAGTGAAGTAGTACCTATATAATAGCGGTGCTGAGACATCTACACATATCTTGCTTTTTAAGAATCATCTTAAATTTTTAGTATGCAACTAAAGTTGAGGGATAAGTACTCATTTTTCCTGTTAATACGAATTCCGAATTTTGAGATGTTCTCGGATCTGAATTTTGTCAACCGAGGTCGAAGATCTAAGTTTATATAACTGTCCAATTGTCTAACAACGCTTAATTTTTGAGGTAATCCTTAGTCAATAATATATTTTCTCTGCTACAATATAGTCTTCAAACAGAAAACAGCATTTATATACTAACATTATGATATAGAAATTGGCGAAGCTGGTCCACCACAGTCAAACCACGAATGCTACAAACATCTTTAAGAAGAATTAATGAGAATTGAATGCTACTTATTGGTTTACTTACAACTTTTAACTTGGAGCGTAGCACGCCGAGCTTCCCGAAGCGCACGTGGAACGGGGAGCAGGTAAAGCTGCCGTCGGGCTGCTCCACCACCACCACGTCGATGGCCCCCGTCAGCGTCGCTCCGTTTATCTCATTGTAAAACTCGCGAAAGTTCGCAATGAACTTGCCAATATAGTTCATGGAATACATGGTGGCAAATTTGTTTTACTCACTGAACACTAACACACTAATTAACAAACTAACACCTTAATATATGTATATCTCAAGTCAATTCCAATATTAAAACTTCAGTCACAAACTACCCCATTTTGATCACGCCAAATGTGAATGCACGCGAATCTGAAACAAGGAAAATATGGTTTTTAATTATATAGCTCGAGTAATCATTGCTTTGTACTCGTAACCACAGATGGAAATTGCACTTGTGTGATAGGGCGAAAATTGGCAATATATTTATCATGAACGATAGAACACATGCAGGATAACTGTAAACGAACATCCGGTTCTGACGGGCCAGGTGCTGCACGTCAGAATATTATCTTTCAGACTTTCAATAATATAATTGACAATACAAAAAAAAACATTTTTACTATGGCGAGAATTGTATTCTTATCTCATTATTTTGATTATTATATTGCGCCGTCGAAGATTTTATGAATGTTACTCGTTATTATAAGAGTACAAACGATATCGTTTAAAAATGCTCACTGGTTTGTAAACTGCCAAACTTCGATGGCAAATTGCAAGACTCGTTATTTTGTAATAGTCTATGAAACAACGCTCGATGGCTTGTAAAATGCCAAAGGCAAATTGTAGGGGGCCTCTTAATCTATGAAACCCAGTAATGATTCAAATGCCGTTTTAAACTGCTATAAGCGTGGTTACTTATTGTAAAGATTCAGTCAGTTTGATAGTCCTGAAGTAATATTCATCCTAGTACGATTAAAAATCGATACTAAATTGTGTTCCATGCACGGCTGGCATATGTCATAACGTATAAACGTTTGTAAATAGTCCACGATTTTTTTAGATATATTACGACGAATCATATAATCTGCATTATAATATGCGTTATTGGATTCATAAGTTGCTAAACATTATTTACGCCGAAATAAATTGAGTTATTACTAAAATAACTTTCGACATTGCTATTATCAGATAAGCGCATTGTGTAGATATTGAGCAATTGACAGCTATTAATCCTCAACCTAACATTATGGAATTTGACACGTCACTATCGGTCACTACACAATCTAGTTGAAAAGGCCACAGCTTCCGGGTACGATCTGTATTGAGAACGTCAACAACAAACATATCAATTTAATTAGTGGGTCGACGCACTTGCAGGCGCAGGATACCCTGACGCAACATTGCATGATAGAACATTGAGATATAGCGAATAGCAACCAAATATAACTACTATTACGAGCAATAACCGAACGCTACGGCAGGGCAATAATTAATGAACATTGAGAAACTGTTTTGAACAAACATATGTTAAATTGAGATTGAGGTTACGTACGTACATTAGAGTAGTAGAGACGTGCACTACATTCGTATAAAAGACTAAGTAATTGCTTTGGTACAATAAAAGAGCTTAACCGGTAGTAATATGCCTCAAGAGTATTCAAGAGGGATTATGTCTACTCGGAGTAACTATTTATGTCCGTACATACTTACTCGTATGATCAAAGTCAGGTATAATAATAAATTGCAGCCGATCCTTATGTCACTATGGTTACCATGTTAGCATGGCGAGCTGGACATCTTTGATTCCCAATCGAGCAGAAATATAATGTATGAATTTAGATAACTGTCATGGCTCTGTGCATGTGTTTGTGTCGTTCTTCGTGTAATATCAGGATAAAAAACCTTTTTGTTATACATTAATAAAAAGTAATGAGGAACTGATTACATTTAAACGAGGCAAGATTATAACGTGAAAATAATTGTAAAGTCAAAAGGCTTCACAATTTAGCAGACAACAAAGAATAGTAATTGGAACATAAAGCCAGATAATGGCGGTCCATGCAAAGATTACCTGGTCCTATCACCGAAGTGAGAATCATGCACACACGTGACCGTAGCGTGCGTGACGACAGAGGGACTCTGCCCCCGGAGCGAGATTTGTATGAGTAGATACTAACAATGACTAATCCGCAAGAATAGCGCTCTTGCAAATTGTCATAATAGGTATTACATATATACATACACAAACTATTATAATATACATACATGTTAATCACAGATATACTGTATATGATTAATTATCATGTCTTTGTTATTTACGTTATGAAAACTATTAGCGTCGATACGGTCAATATACGTATAAATATAAATATAAATTTTATTTTGTTTTGTCATTTACTATCTATTACAATAAGAAAACTGTAGCTTTTTCTGTTTGTGTACTCGAAATAAGAGTATCACGCAAGAAGTGTGCTGATTTTTGACCCTTCCTGTATTTCAAATATTTCGATCGAAATTAAAAAGCCTTTAATGAACACAAAACTACACGTTAAATAAGAAAACAAATTGCAATCTGTTTTTTCAATTGACTTTACATTTTAATAATAAATTGAATCAATTGGAACTAAAATGTGTATAAAGAGTTCGGTAACCGCATAATGGTTTTGGCTTCACTTTTATTGTACTTATCACGAATAAAAAAGGAAGATTTTGCGTCGGTCGCTTTCTATTCTTATACCTAACTTTATTGTTTCTTTTGTTTTAAAGCAATTATGTTGACATACATATTTAAGCGCGTATCATTACGCTTACCGAATCGGTGTTCATAATTATCTACTACAAATGGTGTCGAATTGTCAACTCTACCCTGCTCTACTTTCACCATATCAACGCTAAATATAATAACATTAATATTTGAATCAATTTATAAACTATTTTTCACTCTTGTAATTTATTATGTTATTGATCAATAAGTTTCCGCTAACATTGGGATTTGATTGAGTCGAATCGTCACCTCGCCACTTCCTAATAGCTAGTAGTGGCGCTTTGATCGTCCTTGATTTTTTCGCTACTTTTCTAAATAAAAAGTAACCTACATTTTATTGGAGAGTCGCCAACAAAGAGTGCAAATTAAATAGTTATAAGCGTGAACGGATATAGGTATATTACATTATACTAAGTGCTTAGTATTATTTATTCTGAGGTAACATGAAACCTTATCTACTTGACTGTCATGCTGACGCTCACCACAGGGTGGTGTGGACACCAACGTGACGTGCGATGGTAAGCCGCACGATTCATGTTATACTTACACGTACATGTTTATGTGTTTCCCCTATTGGAGTTATGTGTGATACGTGGACATTGTAATTAAATTATACAATGTTATTGTGTTGTTTTGTTATGATCATCTACAACACATATATAATGCAACTATATCGTATTTACAGTCACATCTACCTACCTATTATGACTACCTAAAACTATTATGTAGGTATACTACATAATATTTTACAGAAATATCCGGTAAGAAAAAGACCTTCAGTCGACACCCTCTACTTTGACCAGAGACAAAAACTACATATTTAAATAGGAGTTTCAATGTTATTGTATGCGAAGATTCCTCTGCGTCCACAATAATGTGTTTATAAGTAAAACCAGCGTATAAAGTAGTCTTGTAACTAAATAAAATAGAATTTCTACGTACAAAATAATATATTCAAAATAGTTTACAAATGTGAATAATGTATATAGTACCCACCTACATGGAATACATACACAATGGGTACGTACTTTGTTAAGTGTAATTATTTTATTTTTATTTTAACTGAAATTTGAAAGTCACTGAAACTGACTATTGAAGTACTTAATAAATCTCTTTCAGGGTTGTTTTATTTTTCTAATTTTACTAGTTACATAAATGTCTAGAAATCAGAGATTAGTCGAAAACCCATTAATAAATATATACTTATCTAATTTTTAATTTAATGGAACGTATAATTACATAATACGTTCCATTAAATTAAAAAAATCTTTATGCTCCGTTTCGCGACATTTAAATTTTTCGCAACAGTCGTTACAATGGAATAAGTATGGTAAACAAAAAATCAACGTACCAAAATAATTATTTTCTTTGTAATTGTCGATACAATCCCAAGAATTAACACTCTTATCAACAATCGATGGTTGCAAGAAATCGTTGTGTACAATATCGTGTACGATATCGTATGCAAGACGAAAAAACACGACGCGTTAATAAGCGTCACCCGCACCAGAGTATTGACAACGGACTGGTGACTGGCGAACGCGAGCTTCGCTCTGAGTGGCGGGCGGAGTGGGTGCGACAGCGCCGGCTGATTATTGCGTGACGTAGAAGTTCCCAGACGAACGAACTACACATACCGCGATTCGGCGGACACGCATAATAACCATGTGTTCGGTAGAAACCCAACCGGCCGCCGCGGCGCCCGAACGGCGAACGCGCGATGCGGACGTGTTGATCGCGTGATGGCGTGATGTCGCACCACGCCATTGCGAAAGTGTCTTCTGCGCTCAGGAAAATACACTTGAGGTTGCAACAAGACATAAACAAAGAGTTTGACCCAAAAAATGATAAAACGCCCTTATCGCTGACCTACAGAAACACGTCCAATAACGGCATCCCTTATACGTAATATATATGAAGGTATAAGAAAACGCACGTAGTGCATATGAAATGAGTTGTTTCGAAATTAAAAAAGGTAAGAAGTATTGTAAGATGCTTCCAGCTATTTTAATTGATTTTTTTTTCAGGTAAACATAGTCGACTTACGTAATATTACGCTACGTTAAGACCAAAGTTAGTCGTCGTACTTTCCAATTATTTTACACATAAATGACAAGCTATTATATTAATTACAGTTATGAAAACCAATAATTATTTTAACTCTTTATATATTTTATTTAATGTGTTTGAAGATAATCCAGACGTAATATTTTAAAGACATAGATACAAGTCTAACAAAATTGTTTTCTACAAGCCAACGCCCACTACAAATTTGTGAGTGGAAATTTATAGTATACTCAAGCACGAGTTTCGATCTAGACACTATTATAAATAATATAATTAACTATTTATCTACTATCAGTAAATTATCTACTTTTAATTAAATTACATATATTACGATTGCGATGGCTATGATACTGTTAACCTTATATTGATATGATTAACCATTACTTCTTTAGCATAGTTATTTTTAAAGTATAAACATAAATAGTTAACACAAAAAAATAATGGACCCCGAAAATAATTTGTTATCTTCAAATAACGATGTGGTGGAAAATAAAGTTTATATTTCTTATAACTAAAATAATAATTTGTAACTTAACCGTGTTATTTACGTTGGGACCTTTGCGGTAAAATGTATCCAATGTGATTGCCAGTGTAACACTGTTTTTTTGCGGTTTCATGTTTTGTAAAGCAGATTGGCCCTTAACTAGGTCAACCCTGTGTGGTTGTTTGCGAGGGCACCACAACCATACCTATTTCTATATCAGTGTTAAGTGCTTTAAGCCTATAGACGTGTGGTTTGGTAATTTTGGTATTTGAGATATTTACAGGTAACATTACAATAGGCAATATACTCGTAGTCTCGAGGGGCAGCAACGCATTCATAAGTCCATAACCTATCTCAGTGTAGTCAAATCCTATTTGGGATTAATAAGTACGTAGATGAGCTATAGTGACATTATAAGAATGGTGATAATAAAAGAATAATTGAGACCAATCTAACAATTTCTAAAACGGCGGGTTCATGGTTTCCCCGGTAAAATGATCTTTCTATGCCATCCAGACCAGCACATTGTCACTAAAGTCTATATAAATAGACATAGACAGAGAGAGGTTTTTTTATTAATATAATATGTTATGTTTTTTTAATAATTAAGTATTATTATACTCGTGTAATTTTACATACTGAATGTAATCTTTATTACAAAAAATACTTTATAACCAGAACCTTACCTGCTGATGATGTTTATTTTCTTACTTATATAGTTTCTAATGATTTTGTACCAGGATATTTCATTCACAAAATGCCCTCGAGAAGCAAACATCGTCTTATTTGTCTAGTAATGGGTGTGTCGTGTGACGTAGTATTTACGAGCTGTGCCACGGCGAAGGCGCACCGTTTGTCGATATGCCTGTTGCGTAGTATTTAAATCCACAAGGCCACTATGCAGATTCCAATGTCAAACCGCGACCCACTTTCAACCTTAACACTATTCGATTAGCCGTCATAACTCCTTTTCTCACCCGCAACGAAAGCAATACGAGTACGTGCGAAAAACAAAAATGTTATCTCCCCAATGGCCTTCTACTAATTCGCAATTGTTAACATGCGGAAAAACAAAACATGTTTTTGTTAATTACATAACGCAAAGAGATATTAAATGTCACACTAATTCGTAAAGTAGTTGTGGCGCTCTTGAAAACATTAGGAATTATATAGGATTTGGATTTAGATTTCTCGACCATGTAATGTTTGCGATATTTTTGTTCTAAGCAATAGCTACAAGATAATATTAAACACTTATTCACCACCCTTACAGTATATCAAGTATTTAGTTGAAAATGTATAGTGGTACATTTAAGTTTATGATCTAATCAGAATGCTATTATTTTTATGATAGATACAGCCTACAGCTGCAGAGTCACTACAGAGAGAACTACAGCTGCTCATAAACATTTTTTATGAATCTCAACTAGACTTAGAATCAAACTTCAGGTGAGCTAAAGATGTGTTGCTTCCTTTGAGGATTAAATTGGGATTCCTCATATAAGTATCTGGTCCTCACCACATTATACCAACCAAAACACAGGATTCTCGTAACACTGCTTTTATTATGCAAAAAAAGGGGTGTGGTAGCTCTGAAGTTGAACTACAAAATGTCCTACCACCTTTTCTTTCCTCGCTTCACTTAAAAGAGTTTGCTCTAGATATTAGAAAAAGAATTTGGTTAAAAACACTCAATATTGAATGAAAACTTGTCAAAATTATTATTGTAAACATAGACCTCATATAGGTACTAACCTATATAGGTAAGAATCCCTCCTTGTAAGATGTATGTATGTACGTCTATATACAACTACTGAAACTATAGTGCAATTAAAAATTGTCAATTCTAAAACTGGAAATTTCATACTGATTTACATCATACTGCTCATGTTGTTGGAAATATAGATTTAAGGCCACAAAAAATTATGTGCAGGAAAATTATTAAAACTAAATAGTTTTTTAGAAATGTTTACATATACCTATTAGCAAATCAACCAACTCTACTTTTTGTCAAAATGTTTTTTTTTTTATTTATTTTGATTTCGTTCAACACCATTTACTATCAAAATAAATAAAAAAAACATTTTGACCAAAAGTGGAGTTGGCTGATTTGTGAATTAAGGTATCAATAAGTACAATGAAAAAATCTGTAGTACTCTATAAAATATTTTTAAAAGTGACCCTGCTGATTTTTTTGTCTATACTTTGTCAACTGTCAAACATTAATCACAAGACCAACTTCAACTAGACTTATATATGTAAAGTCTATAAAAGTTACCATTATACATTGTAAATAAATATAATACAATGTGTAAATGTACCACGGAATGTTAGTCTTAACCGATAAATAAAAAAGTAACCATGAATCTGGTGGGCGAAGCATCTGTAAAACATTGGTAGTAGAATGGTCTGTGGTTCAACTCTAGGGCACCGCTACCACACATATTTCTGCCTAACAACAGCTGTGTTAAGCAATTCTGGTTTGACTGAGCTCATAAAGGAGCTATACTTATCTAAGGCAATTCCAACCTATCTCTCACAGGTACCTTATTTAAGATTCTAACTTTATCTTTGGCTGATCATTTAAGACCTAATCAAAAAAATCTTTTTTCATTAGTGTTGTGCATTCATATTTGCTTAACTGTAAATATTATTTTATATATTGCTGTTTTCGTCAAGAGTGAAAGATTTTTTGTGGATATGTTCAAGTATTAATTAAAAATAATTATACAATTGAGAATAAGGGTTTTAAATATTTACCGAAACTTACTTACTAAATTCCGGTCGTATTGTATTTATATTTTATAAATTAATTTATTAATAATTTTCAGATTTGCATGATTTACAATTACAATTGAAAAAAGTGACTACACAAAGAATTGACACAGTTTCGCTGAATTAAAATCTGTCCGTGAACTTAACAGTTTTTATAAACAGCGGTAAAGATAACAAATAACAAAGCCCACATAAGTCGTCTAGTAAAATTATTTTCTTTGTCCTACCGTCGTCTCGCAAGTCACAAAATAATCATAAATAATAATGTAACGCTAACAATTTTATTTAATTATTATCACATTTCTCCTTAATAAATGTGTTTACAATGTTAATTTTGAACCTTAAATGTAATAAAAATGTTTTTTTTTCCCACTTACATAAATATTCCTTGTATGCAAAACTTTAACTAGCAGAATAGCACGTCACGAATATGTATAATATATGAAAGCCAATTTTTTAATAATAAATACTTTGTCCCGATTAAAAAACACGAAAAAAACACTCAAGAAACAAAGCTTTCCGTAAAATTAAATCTGACAATTAGTTGACACACGACAAGAATGAATCGATTTCATTGAAAGGCACGTTCCACTACGCGACCTAAATCGCTGTTTTTTTTTATAAAAAGCACAAATACAGTCGTACAACCGACATAAAATTTAGTCGAGCCAATTATTTCAATCACTATTGTTGAAAAAAGAGTTATTATTGATTCAGTCAAGTACTTATTATTGGATTATGTTTAGTTCATTCCGCTATTTTATAGAGCATGGAAGTTAAGAACAGGATTAAGACAGTATACCCGGTCAATAGATATCAGCTGATATTGATTTATACGGTACAATACTAGAAATATTTATTGTTCTCGCCAAACTGCTAGTCCGCTCTGAAGTTGTTCCGAGCAGGTGTAGTCATACAATTTGCTTGTCAGCGCTCAGACTACGTACATAGAATATTAACGACTGGATTAATGTATGGATAACAAATCCAGATTTCTTTGTCTATAAAGTGAAGCGTCTATAGTACAAACATCACGAAAGTCACGTGTTGACCGTGTGTTCCTGGCCTAAACGTATCTTTGGTACATATAGGAATATGATACCTGGACCCAGGGGAATTTTGTTGCACAACCATTTTGTTGTTATTGTCGTACAATGTTTACGGAGCTAAATGTTGTCATGAAATGTCATTTTAAAGTATCTGTAAACTATAATCCGAAAACTTTTCTGTGCGTGTTAAGGTTTTCAGAAACAGCTACATTCTAATGTTGCCAGCATCATGATCCATTTTTCAATTTCCAGGGAAAATATCTTTTTGTTCTTACGTTAATTTAGTACGACTTTAAAAACCAGAACTTATGTTATTTGTCGATAAAATAAATAAATTTTAACATTATTACATACTAAAGATTCCTAATAATATGTGAAATATGAATAATACTATAGTTACAAACTTCCAATTACAATTTTTATAAAAATAAACAACAGTAATCTATTTACGACGATGGTAATGGACCAAACTTGTAATAGAGGCAAAAAAACATGCTAATAGAAAAAATAAAACAAGCTGGCCAATAAAAATAAATCTCTTTATTACAATTATCTATCAAGTATATACTTTTTTGGAATAACTTGTGGTAGATCACAGGCGTAAGCAATGATATAAGTATTTTATCATTTAAAACTAATTGTTTTACCCACTGTGATGATGTAATTCTTAAAAGGAGTTACATTTATATAAGAATTTGCTTTATGTAGCCTATGAATTTATATAAAAAATTATGAAATTATATTTCTTAAAAGTAAATGATACGATTTAGGAAATGTGTACAAAGAGAATGTAGGTATTGTGCTAGGGTATTTGGGGTTGCGAATGGTCTGACGTGGTCTCGGCGGAGTCAGCTGCGCCGTTGGTTAACTCCGGTTCGGGCCGAGACCTAGCTGCTGCGGCGACACCTTGGCATTTATTGCGCAATTCGAACACTTGTGTTATGGCATCACGGAAGCAAAGGAAATTGTAATCAATTACACCTGTAACACAAAAATAAAGTTCAGTGATGATGTGTGATGGCGTTGACAATGAGACCTAGGGATTATTTTAATGACTATGGCCAAAACTAATTAAAAAAACCTTATTTATATGCCAAAAGCACTATTAACTATATTAAATGCAATTGTACTTAATGTGTTTTTTGTTACTTCACTAAGCTTTTAATTTCCAGTTTTTCACCATTGCTACTATTTTATAATAAAACATGTGGTCAGGAATTCAAAAAGTTCTATTATGTGGAAATAATAATTTGAACAGCTTTTTTTTAATTGTTAACTGTTCTCGATTTGAACCTTCCAAATGTATGGTCACCCATTAATTTAAGTCAAATTTGTAACCATCAGCAATCCACATTACTTCTTGACATTACATTTAAGATTAAGTCTTCAAAGTTATGATATTGATAAGGAGCCCATGAATGAGATAGAATATTGTTTTCTACAGTTAACAATTATAAGAATACCTTGTTTCTGGAAATTTTCTTCGCGTAGAATGCAGACAAGTGCCAGAATTTATTAACTTCTCGCAAGTACAGTACAGTTCCATTATTTAACTTTATGAGGCTGGAACTCTGGCTGTTGAATGTATTCATTTGGCTCTCATCTACCATACTGTAAACATACAAGTATAACTAAATAAATTTACCTCATAACTTAAGTCAGACTATTAATATGTCCAGTGATTAGTAGTGATCACTGGACATTCCATACATGATTATTTTTATATAAACAAAATTCTTAGAAGAAAAGTAGCTAGATAATTTCTACTCCACAAAATTTATTTATAGATGCATTTATTAGAATTTCATTCAAATTCTAACTAGCGTTCTGTCCACATATTTCTATTTTCTTTACTAATAAGATAATTGCCGGCGATTCAAAGCTGGCGATGCATTGGCGACTCCTCTGGTGTTGCAAATGTCCATAGGCGACGGTGACTGCTTTCCATCAGGTAGCCCGTCTGCCTTATCGTGAAATAAAAAATAAAAAAATAATTGAACCAAATAAATAGATTTTTTCCAAATCGGAGTCAAATGTTTCACTAATGTTTATAACAAACATGCTTATTTGCCAATTAGAGTAGGTATTCTATATTTGCAGGTTAACAAATACATATAAGGATCGAAAGTTTCGATTCAAAACTATTATTATGAGCAAACATAAATTGTTATTGTAAACAAAAAAAAAACTGCATGAACACAATCATTGAAATACCTACTGTGACTATAACATGATATACACCTATAAATTATGCCATGCAGTTTTATCAACTTCAAGCAAAAATAACCAAAACAGACATAGTAGTATGATAATAACATACCCATATATACACGAGATATCTATAACAACATCAATCATATCACAGCATAATTCATAACTCTGCATATCAACGGGTGAGCTGTCAGTTGCTATATAGATTTTGGATACTACATCGAACAGGAATGCTTTCTCAATCCCAGAATTCTGAAAAATTATTAATTTAATCAATATTACACATTGAATTTGGGTACCAAATAAGTCATCTGTTTTGTTTTCTACTAAAAACACAAATTCAACCAAGATAAATAGATCTTATATATAAAATTCTAGTGTCACAATGTTAGTTACCGTACTCCTCTGAAACGGCTTTACTGATTTTCACCAAATTTTATATGCATATTCAGTAGGTCTGAGAATCGGCTACTATCTATTATTCATACCCCTAAGTGATAAGGATTGTTCACCCCTAACATTTTTTTATTTATATGGCAGCACAACGTTTGCCGGTCAGCTAGTGTTTATATAAATGTGTAATATAGTGAACCTAATAGGCAATCTAATGTGTAATGAACAATAGTATGCGTCATGCCATATTTTTACCATGTATATCACAATGCATAACTCTGTGTAAGACCCTATATTAAAATTATAGAGCAATAATATAGGTAAGTAAAAAGGCTTACTTACAGAAATAAGAATGTTTAGAAGGTTTTCTAATGTAGGAAGTTGTGGTATTAATTTCTGTACAACTTTGCTGAATGCTTCAAAGATGGAGTGATCATATATAGATGTGAGGTGGAACGATAAGTGCACATGATCCAAACTCGCTTCTGTCAAATCATCAGTAGCACGATGATGGATATCCCTTTGGGACTCCATCTTATAGTCATCATTTAGGCCATCTACCTGAAAAGATAATTTTAATGTGCTATTATAATACATTAATCAATGAACTTCAAATGCATTATACAATTCATATTTATAGTGGGTGTTGTGGGTCAAAGGTAATAAATATGATAAAACTTAAATTGTAAAGATGCTAACCACAATAAAATATCATTGATCTAGTGTTGTTTCATATTTGAATCAAACCAAATTTAATTATGAGACCTTCAGCTTCAGCTTCCAGCTCTTTCTTTAGCACTTGTCAACCTATACAGTGTATGTAAAGGTAGCCTATATTATTGTCTACAAACATCTTTCTGTGGATGTCCTTTTAAAAACAATTTTGATATTTCAAAGGTTACTTTAGGCAAAACGCCAATTGAATTAGCAATAACAGTCCTTTGTCATTTATGAATCATCAACAAAGCTATGTTGGGCATAAATATTCTGTAAGTCATATTAACTGTTACACTGTGTCTCAGGATTTCTCTTAGGAGTGAGCAAAGTGAGCATTTAGCAGCAAGTCAGTAACTAATAAAGAACTATAACAGAAACTGGGTTAAAGGACATCTGGACATGGCTTGATTTTGCCCTATTGTGTATAAAGTTAGGCAGAATCTATTTTATCTTAATACAGCTGTATCTACCCATGATAGGTATTAATTATTACTCATACTTATAATAAAATAAAATTCTCCAATAGCAACTACACAGTAGCAATTACATAGATAACGAAAGAGCTATCATGAAGTTATTAATTTTATATGTACCAGTGCTATTGTAAACAAGTTGTAACTATAAATATTATTGTATAAAATGTACACCGTGAAGGTTAATAAATATACTTACTTTGTGAATAAATACCTCAAACTTAATGTTACTGTTTACTCTGTATGCTTTTGTGACTGTGAGGTGCAATTTGTCCAATGCATCTTGATAATCATCCTGAAATATTATGCACATTTCTCTTATGAAAATGAAACTAATTTAAGGACATGGCCAAGAAGGTTCGCAACAGTTCATTTTGTTAACCTCACCCTGAACTAAATCTTGACTAAGCCCATAACTCTAAAATTGTATTCATATTCAAAACTATTACATAAATAATTAAGAGTAAGTACCTGTGCATCAATAACAAAGACCAGAGCACCACAACCACCAAAAATGGTGTCGGAATCAAATGAAGGATCAAAAAAGTCTATCTGTCCAGGAAAATCCCAAATTTGAAATTGTACAAAACTACTATTGTTTATATCGTCCTTTACTATTTTGTTTGTAGACTCTAGAAACAGTGTTTCATTCGGTGACATCTTATGAAATACGACCTTCTGTATTGATGACTTTCCTGACCTAGAACAATATATTAGTAAACAAATGTGTTTTACGAAATTGACGTAAAGTGATTCATTATCTTACGTACCTTCTCAAACCCATAAGAAGTATTCGAGGCTTGTGGTCTTCCTGTAATGAAGTATTGTCTCCATCTCCGTTTTGTTCAAACGGTCCATAACTAAAATCTTTGGGAAAAGACCCCACATATTCGTCCTGATAACTCTACAAAAGTAATTAAGTTCAATTTCTATTTCACATTTCAAAATGTACATATACTTTGTGTAGAAAAGCCTTACCATATTTCGGATTATACATATGACACAATTTCTTGAATCTAATAAAGTTTAACAATAATACTTTACGTCGTATGTTGATACGCCCTTAAATTATTATCAAAATCAAAGTGATCTAATACGTATGAAATTAAAACAGACAGAAATCCTATACTACTGCAACTGACAATGATGAGAGACAAAATGACAATTGACATTTTGACAACTAAACTTACAATTTTCTTTGTTACATAAACTTTTAAATGTATACTAAAATGATACAATTATACAGCCATTATAAGTGTAGCTTATTAAGGGCATATTTTTATTTTGTAACAAAAGAATGGTTTAACACAGGGGTTCCCAATCTTTTGTAACCCGCGGCGCAGTTACAAGTTCGTTATTTTTTCACGGCGCTCTGTTCTGGCTAACTATTAGAAGAAGACAGTCCAAAGAAATAGGTACCCACAATAATAGTAGTTACGTTAGGTTGATCGAAACGAAAATTAAAACACCACAATATAAAATTGTACCATACTTATGTTATTTTAAATTACTTTAAACGGAAAACAACAAGAAATACTTGAGAAAAAACAAAAATTAAATACGATATTTATTCAGTCAAATCAATGTGAACCAAAACGCCAATATTTGTGGTATCCATAATTAGAGGATCGACTCACGGCGCCCCTCTTTACTTTCTACGGCGCACCAGGGCGCCGCGGCGCACACTTTGGGAACCCCTGGTTTAACATATATTTCGCTACAATAATTGATTAAATTCCTATATAAATATTTTATATTCAAAGCTCAGGGCCTTTTTGTAGGCACGGGCTTGGTACTACGTGGATGGCTCCGCATGCGTGTTATTCGACTCCTATCGTTTCATATAGATATTTTTATTAGGCCGCATGCCACTAAAATCACTGGTGTCCACTAAAGTCCATTGAACGTACCTCATGCAAGCGGGTGAGGTATAGTCCGCGCCAAACTGCTAGTTCGCTCTGAAGTTGTTGCGCGCCGATTTAGTTAGCATATACTCCGTAACGTAAGGGCATACTAACGCAGTTATGTACCCGAGGTCGAGAGCGGGCAGCTTGTCAGGGACTAGTTTTGATATACTGCGCGGACTAGCAGTTTGGCGAGGACTATATGCGTACATAAACCTGCTAACAATAAAAAGGCCAGTAAGATACTAGAAAAAAAAGGCTTGATAAGTCTTACTATCAATACATTATGTTATATAAGTAGCAAAAGGTCTTGTCCATTAGACGTTGTGCTGTATGGTCGTTTTTATAAGAATTTTGTAATGGAACCTATTTAATTGCTCGAGAGATATTTTGGGTACTTGGTTTTGGTATTAAAGCGTATTGATAGTAAGGCCTTGATAGGTCCAAATAATGGTGTTCAGAAAAAAAATCCTCTGTCAGTAGTGCTTTCATTTGCATTTTAACGGAAGAAAAACTAAGTTGTTTTAAAAAATTATTTAATTATAAAAGACGAGTATCATAATAAATATTACTAGTTGACGGTTTCCTACATTTACAAAAACATTTATCGTTAGCTGTTGTGGAACTAGAGGGTACAATCTTTAACTGCGACCTCAATGGTCGCGATGACGCTGCTACAAGTCTATCTGCGCTTAATGTTGGTTCTGGGTGTTTTAATCGACGTTCTCGCTCTAAACGCGATCGTTCTACTCGCTGTGCATACGCGACGCTCCGCTGTAGACCTGCCAGACTGTCCGTACGCGCCGGAAATCTTTCCAAGTTATTTGATACCTCACCGACTTCAGCTGTATCAGTATCTACAATTTCTTGGTGGTCGAGTATCATTCCTATATTCATTTTTATATTTGTTGTGCCGTCTCTAAATATTAAATAAATATTTGCTTGGTCTAATACTCTAAGGGAAAAATTGTCATTTATCTTCAATGCTTTTGTTCTTATTTGAAATGGTTTAAATTTTTGTGTCAATTTCTTACTTTTTTCTTTGATGAAATTGTCGAATTCAATAGCTAACATCTCTTCATTGTCGGGTCTTACTTTATCGTCTGCTGGTCCACCTAGTTTTAAGATATCGGGGTCCTTATGCGCCATTTGTGTATCTATCATGACTTGCTGCAATACAGGTGGATCGTTTAAAGTATGCCATTTCCAGTGAGATACAGGACCAATGCTACGGTCTAACACGACACCTTCGGTTTGGTTATACTTTAGCCTATAATGCAAAAACGTTTTATCAAGTCTTATAATACTGTTCAACAATAGAACTGTCACTATAAGCTACTTTAGGTACTTAAATAACACTAATAAGGAGCTCCAGACTTTAAGGAAATTGCAAGTTGTTTTATGTAGAATTACGGTAAATCACATAATGCATAACCTGCTTTTGATAGTATAAAAATATTACCTAATTTTCCCAGTGTGGTCAAACACAACACCATTTCCGAGATAGTCAAATGTTGCAAGGATAGATATAGGCTGGTACCGGCCGCGCTCGTCAGGTTCTCCACTACCGTAGATTACGAATCTTTGTTGAGCATTTATCTCTATCCATAATATGAAACAAAATACATACCTAATAAAAATTATGGGCTGTGGATGCATGACCTACACATGATATTGTGTCGTGGTAAATTGCGATGCCGTCTAACGTTGTGATATAGTTTTCTAAAATGTACGAAAAAAATCGTAAAATACCACGACGTCGTGAATACTCGTGAAAATTGGTAATGTAAACTTGCGTTACCTTCAGCGTCATAGTAATCGAGGGCTAATCTGCCATTTCTATAAAACCAGCGACCTCTACCGTTATCATCAAACTCGGCCAACTTCTCTCCCGAGTCGTATAGCATAAGCCTTTTATTCTTATTGCGATCAAACCAGTCGAATTCGGGATGTGCAGGACGCATCCGATACACATTCATCTAATTTTAAACAATAAATTTTTATCGCTACAATTAATAATTAATACATATTTTATGGGAAACGTTAGCTATTATGCCACATAAAAATATGAGTATCTCTTGATTTCAATTCAAATCGTATCAATTAGGTATTAAACAGAAAAATAAAATTAATATGTACCTTCTAAATTTTACCTGTTAATTAAAATAAATTACCTTCCTAACAACTTTTTCTGTGGGTAGCATGGTCCAGCCTTTGTCGATAAATGAGCGATCTGATAGAGCGTAACGTATAATCCCTTTCGGAAGCTCTTGTTCAGCCTATAGAAAAGATATACAAATAAAATGTACTATTAATAAATCGGGTAATTTTAACGAAATATCCAATTTTCGAAGCTAATCGTGTTTAGCTCGATTTATAAGACGCTTTCTACACTGTATGATTCAAATCATATACTAAGAAATCTACCGTAAACCGAAAAAGTCTCGCCTTTGCCATGCTATCAAATTAGCGGAGGGCTAGACACATCGTACTTTTTATGGTTACTCACCAAATCACCTTTTTTGCTTTTAGACATATCTCTAAAAATTGTGTATTAAAATATACAATTAAAAAATAAATTTATAGCAAACAAACATAAACATCATTGACTACAGTCAGATATTATTGTTTGACATAAAAACAATAAAGACAAGATAAATGTCATATTATTAGAAATTTGGAATGAATTAGATTAGATTGAATTTAAAATAATTCTTGCCTATAAACACGTGCTTTATGTCATCTTTCTCACCAGTCCTGTGACTAAACATATGTAATGTTTCCTAAGAAAACTTACGATTGAACATTAAATCGCACGATTTGTGTTTTAGTGTTTTATCGTGTTTATTCTTGCTTAAAAATCACACACTACACTATGCACATTGCATATAACTGCATTATGTTATAACTCATTACAATCAATTAACCCATATACGCTAACTATCACCCGCTTACGACCTTAATTCACAGAGATTTAAGGGAATTTCCCACATTCGTGAAATCACTGTTATTAAATTATATAACGACATGAATGGAAATATAGTAATTAAGGCGTCACGTACGAGTATGCTAGTTTCATTAATTTATCATTTGGTGGATGACCCAGGAGCTTTGGCTAGCTTGAAAATCTCAATACGCCATTACGCCAATGTGTCAATTTGTTAACATTGATTGTTTTAATTGAAATGTACATAGTAAGAATTATGATAAAATTATGATAAAATATCGATTACAAAGACCTCCCTGAGGTATAGAGAAGACTAATTCGGAACGTTTCAGATTAGTTGTCTTTCTTATCCCACCCGTTAAACCATAATATAGCACCACTTAACACTGATGTCATTATGCTGAAATAGGTGTTATGGTGGGATCTTCGGAAACGCACCACAAACAAAAATTCTACCACCTTTAGTATCGTTTCCTTAACGCGCTCAAGTCCTCAATTTAAGATGAGGGCCATTTTCTCGTTATGGATTTATATCCATACATATATATATTATTATATTGTTCATGAATTAGGCACACTCGCATGCGTAAATTAATCCGCAGCAGTCTTTCCGCTCCTCTTTCGGGCTACGCGTACGAGCTTACACGACAGGAAACGTATATATGATGCTATTGACAAATACGCGGACCAGAATCGTACGCGAGAGCGATATGAAAAGGCTGGTTTTTCAAAATTATTTAGTTCGTCCGAATTAAATCCTATAACATAAATAGTTTGACTACATAATCAATAATTAAGTGACAGTTACTTACATATTTGTGCGATAATAGTTTTGGTGGCATATTCTCAGTCCTGTCTGTAATCTTTTCAGCCAATTGTTTTTCTTGTTTTGGTACTAAATCTTCCGTAAATAAAGACTTGTATAAAACAGGAAACATTTCCTCTGCTGGAGGTTTATCACTTAAGGGATGCTTACATTTTATAATTTTATTGCCCACAATAAGGTCAGCTTCATTTGGTATATTCTTGTTATTTATTATACTATCTACATCAAGTTCCAATTCAGAATCCGCGCAAATAGCACAGTTGAGTATTTTTCTATCCCTGTGCACTCTGTGTTCTTTAACCATTAATGGAGTAATGTTAATTTCGGATAAACGTTTCGGTCTTCGTCTTTCCCCCTTTCTAGTCGACTGTCTTATTCTCACTAACTGCAAAATTAAATCGTCTTGAGAAGGCTTTCTTATTTTAATTTGTTTAATATCTAACTCTTTGCTTGTTGGTTCTTCCTGTTTTGTTTCTTGTTTTGGTTTTACATTATCAGGTATTTTTTCCACCATGGTTTCTCTAAGAACTTTTAACTTACGTTCTGCTTCTTCTTTGTCTTTTAATTCTTTCTCTTTTATTTTTTTTTCGGCTTCTATTCTCATTCTTTTACTTTCTTCTTCCTGTTGCTTTTTGATGTTTTGGGCTTCAGCTTTCAGTTTCGCTTGTTCATCTATCATTTTCCTAAAGTTATCAGCAATTTTATTATCTTCTTTTTGTGGTTTTTCGTCAATTTTCTTGATTTTTTCGTCTTTAGGTTTAATTTCTTGTTTACTTTCATGTTTTGATTTTCCAATATCAGGTTGGTTTTCAACCTTGATTTCTTTATGAGTTTTTGACTTACCTTCTGCATCTTCTTTGCTTTTTTTTTCCGCTTCCATTCTCATTCTCTTATGTTCTTCTTTCTGTTGCTTTTTAATTTTTAGTTCTTCAGCTTTCAGTTTTGCAAGTTCATCTCTTTCCTTACGAAAGTTATCAGCAGCTTTATCATCTACATTCAGTGGTTTTTCATCTTTGTTCTTGAATTTTTCATCTTTGGTTTTTTTCTGTTCATCTTTCAATTTCTGCTGTAACTGTTTCTCTTTTTCCATTCTTTCCTTTTCGTTTTGCATTTGATCCTTTCTTTCATTTTCCTTGTCTTTTTTATCTTTGTGCTTTTCATCTATGTCCCTTAATTTTTCGTCTTTGATTTTCTTCTGTTCATCCTTTAACTTTTGCTGAAATTGTTTCTCTTTTTCCATTATTTCCTTTTCTTTTTGCATTTGTTCCTTTATTTCATTTTCCTTTTCTTTTTTATATTTTTGCTTTTCATCCATGTCCCTTAATTTTTCGTCTTTGGATTTCTTCTGCTCATCCTTTAACTTCTGCTGAAATTGTTTCTCTTTTTCCATTCTTTCCTTTTCTTTTTGCATTTGTTCCTTTTTTTCATTTTCCTTTTCTTTTTTTTCTTTTTGTTTTTCATCCACGTCCCTTAATTTTTCGTCTTTGGATTTCTTCTGTTCATCTTTTAACTTCTGCTGAAATTGTTTCTCTTTTTCTTTTCTTTCCCTTTCTTCTTGAATTTTTTACTTCTTTTTTTCTTTTTCCTTTTGTAATTCCTCCTTTTTTTCTGTATCCTTCTTTCCTCTTTCTTTTTGTAAATCATCCGCCCTTACATTTTGGTCTTTTTTCTGATCTGTTTGTCCTTTAGGGCTCTCAATATCTTTTCGAGCAATTTTCCGCTCTTTTCGCGTCTCATCCTTATCACTTTTAATTTCTTCGTCTTCAGTTTTGTCCTTTTCACTTGATAGTCTTGCTAAACTTTTCTCACCTTCCTGACTTATTTGTGTTTTAATATCTTGTTCGTCAGATTTTGTCAGTGGCTGTTTTTGTTTACTGCTTACTTTACTTCTTTTTGCTAGCTGTCTAGATATTTCATCCCTTATCAATTTAGCTCGAAGACGCAACTTATCCTGGGTATCTTCAATTAACTCAGCAGAAGTCTTAACTCTTCTTAAAGGTCTAATTTCTTCACTTTCCTCTTTTGGAAAAACATAACTAAAATTTCTTTTTATATTTTCAAGGTCTTGAAATCCATCAACAGAAAAAAATATATTTTCGTCTGAGTAATATTTCCTTAGCGTAAAAGGTGATCCACGATGTTTCAAGGTGGGCTTTTGCGCAGACTCTATATCTCTTCGTCGTATTTGTCTCAAACGTTCGAAAGAATCTATTTCTAGGTCTTGCTTGATTGTATCAATGTCTTTATCTAATGACGTGTCATACGTGGCTAATGACGATGACACATGCCTTTCAATGTCTGTAAATGAACGGGATTCAACTAAACCAGATTTAAATTTCGTTCCTTTAGAATCCAAACGCTTCGAAACGGTTTCTGATTTCGTCCCAATTTTGTCAATTGATCTAGCCGAGTCAGCTATTTTGACCCTCACTTCTAACATTGGTCCTACTTCTAATCTACGTGGGCAACTCAAGTCGTCTTTATGTAACTTATATAAATCTAATTCAGAATGTGCGCGGTATTTCTGTTTAGTTATTTTATCGGTTGCAAAGTTCTTCGACAATAGTTTGGGGATTTTTGTTAACCAAGCTTTTATTTGTTCTTTTCGCACACTTTGTTTATCTTTCTCTACTAAAAATCTTTTAAGTGCCTCATGGCATTCACAACAGTATTTAATGGATCGTTTTCTAGTTTGACAATGATCACAGACGCTGATTACATCTTTTTTTCCAATACTTGGTATATTTCTCAAATATTTCTGCGCACGTTGAACTAGTTCTCTACACCTTGGACAATATATTTCGTCATCTGGGAAAAAAATATATACATTATTGATTAATTGAAAGCAATGCAACATTGTAAAGAAAAAATAAGTAAGCGCAGATAATACCTATTTCAGTTACAAAATGGTCTGCGTTCATCTGAATATCTTTTGTATTGTGTATGATAAACACATCATCTGTAGTGTTTATTGAACTTTGAAAGTTTCCAGTTTTTTTATCGATCTGCAAAAAATATTTCACCTTATTGTAACATTGATTGTCGTTTATACCACAATTATAATATTTAAGAGTACAAATAAGTATCCACCGTTTCAATGTAGGTACCTAGACGGTGTGGACAGACTTCCCGTAAGCTTTCTCAGATGGTACCTGGTTTGAAAATTAGTAGGGTCATTTAAGAACAACATAACCTATTGATATCATTGACTTCATATTGGTAAAATATATTTTTTTTTAGTTGAAAATGTCCAAATTTGAGCCAAGTAAGCGTCTTTTGCGGGAAATTATAGTTTACTTCTGTAATTTGAAAAAATCTGCTGCTGGGGCGCATCGATTGCTAGTAGAAGCATATAGTGA
The DNA here is from genome assembly GCA_014595695.2 of Epargyreus clarus clarus. Classification (NCBI taxonomy): domain Eukaryota; kingdom Metazoa; phylum Arthropoda; class Insecta; order Lepidoptera; family Hesperiidae; genus Epargyreus; species Epargyreus clarus. The sequence continues at coordinate 581,812 of JACTTY020000036.1, forward strand.
GGCTACTTTAAGTGAGAAAACGTGTCGTGAGTGGTTTCAAAAATTTAAAAACGGTGATTTCAATGTAGAAGATAAAGATCGCAGTGGAAGGCCAAAAATTTACGAGGATACAGAATTGGAGGAATTATTGAAGGAAGATTAATCTCAAACACAAAAGGAACTTGCTCTAACATTAGAAGTCACTAAGCAAGCAGTCTCACATCGTTTAAAATCATTAGGAATGATTTATAAAGAAGGAAATTGGGTTCCGTACGAATTAATGACGAGAGATTTTGAACGCCCATTATGCTTAAGTAAAATACTGCTAGCTAGACATAAAAGGAAGGGGTTTTTACATGGTTTTGTAACTGGTGATGAGAAATGGATACATTATGATAATCCAAAAAGAAAAAAACATGGGGACTACCTAGCCACGCGTCAACACCGACAGTAAGACCAAATTTTCACGGTAAAAAACTCATGCTGTGTATTTGGTGGGATCAGCTGGGTGTAGTATATTACGAGTTGCTTAATCGTAACGAAACAATTACTGGAACTCTCTATCGTACACAATTGATGAGATTGAGCCGAACTCTGAAGGAAAAACGCCCTCAATACTATTTTAGACACGATAAAATTATTCTCATACGCGTCCACATGTAGCGGTTCCTGTGAAAAAGTATTTGGAAACACTTAATTGGGAAGTGTTACCACACCCGCCGTATTCACCAGACATTCCACCGTCTGACTATCATCTGTTCCGGTCCATGGCTCATGCCCTGTCGGAGCAGCGGTTCACAACTTATGAAGATACCAAAAATTGGGTTTATTCGTGGATAGCCTTTAAAGATAAAGAGTTCTTCATACGTTGGATCCGAATGTTGCCTCCGAGATAGGAAAAAGTAGTTGCAAGTGATGGACAATACTTTGAATAAATTAAAGCTACCGTTATGTTATAATACATATTTTATTTTTGTTGAAAAACGGCGGATACTTATTTGTAGTCTATTATAATCAGTCCCAAATGTAATGTAATGTGCTGTGTCACCAATACTTTTTTGAGGACTTGGTTGATTCGCTACCGTGTGTCGAGATAGTGTTCGTCATCCATGTCGGAGTTTTTAATGCTATGGAATACTACCAATGTAAAGATTGCGCACAGGTTCTTTATTGTATGGTCATTGTAAAGATAAAACATACCTGATCTTTGCGTTTTGTATGACTATATATAACAAGACCTGCATCCTTTAAATCTAATATTTTCTGAAATCCCGAATATGCTTCGCATGCCTGGCAGCATTCGCATTTTCCTCTAAAATTACAAGGGTTACTCGAGCACCTATTTAAAAGATTAAAGTTTTCATTAAACTTTGTAATTATTATTTCCTACCTAGTAAAGATTTTTATCTTTATTCTTTACAATATGGGAGTAGCAGACGAGCATGCAGTCCACCTGATGTTAAGTCGCTACTGCCGCCCATGGACATCTGTAATCAACCCCAGAAAGGATTATATATTCCTACATGGAGTCGGCCACTGGTGCGTAGGAGTACCCCTGACGACTAAGCTGAAACGTCTCGGAAAAGTATGTCTTCTTACCACACCCTTCAAACCAGAGTACAGCAACGCTCAACGCTGCTGTTATGAGACAGATATAGGTTTGGCGGTGGTGCCGCCGGAGTCGAATCACAAAATCTTTTACCACCTTCAAAACAAGATAAATTCAAATTAAATTAAATTAAGTAGTATTAGTATTAGTAGTATTTAAAAAAAAGTAATGATGCAGTTTTAGTTTTTATCAAAATCGATAACACCTTTCAGCATTTTTCGATAATCGTCATAGTTTCAGATTTGACCCTGAAGGCCTATTTGAAAAATTCACCCTGTATAGTGTAATATAAGTAAATGATAATTTTATGTTAAAGGTATTTGGTACATACTTGCAAGTAACTTCCATAACTTTGTCCATTAATAATATGAGTACTAACGCTAAGGATAAATTGTGTCACACACTATATAAAAAAAAATCTTATATGTATACAAAAATAATAACAAGTAAGTACGTGCGTAAATAAAATACAAAACCCTGCATATTGACAGTAATAATGAGATTAATCAAATAAACTGACAAATACAAATTAAAATACACAAATGCAATCTGGCATTCTTCTGTAGGTACAGGCGCCACTAGTGATCATAATGTTGCCAGATTGACAAAACTACCTAAGAAACTCTTCGGAAACCATGGTGTTTAACGATTTATACCTGAAGGCGAAGATTAGGGCCGCCTTTGCCGCCCTTTAAAGTCAGTGAAAAATTTAGACGAACATTCTGCCGTCCTTTAAATAGGTTGCCCAGGGCAGCAAATAGAGTTACAAAGCTCTTTCTATAAATCTTTATATATATATTTCTTATGTGCGTGTGTATGTCACTGAATTCCTCCTAAACGACTGGACTGATTGTGATGAAATTTGTTGTGTGTTCAAGGGGACTTGAGGATGGTTTAGACTCACAATTTAGTCCGTGGGAAAAGGTTTTTTTAATTAATTTTTAATTCGTAAGTAGTTATAGAATCGGAAACTATGCATTTGATCAAGTGATGATCTTTAGCAAAGTTGTTGTCCAAGAGGGTTTGGGAGTTGGTAAGACCAATTTTTTGACAGATGGCACTACTGTCATTCCAATGCAGGTACAAATTTTCCGTTTTATGTATGTCATATTATTTCTTTAAAATGCGGGCGAAGCCGCGGGCACCACTAGTAGATATTATATAATACGAAACAGCAGATTAACGCTCCATAAACCACGCCACCCTTAGCTAATATATAAGTTTATTGTAACATAATGGGAAGTTTCCTCTGTTAAAATAAGGGTAATTGAAAAGATGACAAGCAATTGAAATAGAAACGTCTGCAAAATTGTACATGGTATTATTTTATTGAAATTTAAATACATTTAAAGACTAGTCTTTTTTCCTTTTAAATAAATTTATAATTTTTTGTCGCAAAGAAACTGGGGTGCCAACTATTTTTAGCACTAGCTCCTTAGTGCAAATATGGTGAAGAGGTCCAAATGCAAGAGCTACTACAGTACACGCCAAACATATCACATTATACGGCATACTGAAGTCCGGTGTAGGTAATGACACCATGGCCCCATTTGTTCGGAACACAGCTGGATACCCTGAAATAAGGAAAACAGAAAATGTATAATTAATGTAATTATAAACTGCCCCTTTCCTTAGAAAAATATTTTTAACTGAATATAATGAACTATTTTTATAATTATATTCAGTTAAAAATATTTTGCTAATCATTTTAAGTGTTCAAAGCTATTATGAATTCCATGAATCTGAACTTGGTGTGCATTGCAGGCTATGGACTAAAATCATTAACATTCAGGAACAAAGCCTGTTGAATGATATGTCGTATACTATACTGAAATAATTGATGGTTACTTACATGGCTTAGATGCATTTATTGCTGAATCAAAATGACTACCAGTTACAGGTAAACTAGTATAATTCCTAGCTGTTGGAAGGTTTGCAGATATTAAAGCTGATCCAATGTAGAATCCGTGATTAGCATCAGGTGGATATTCCTGCCATTTTAAGAAAACAAATTCAAAATCTACGGTAATAGTAGTAGTAGATTTTGGTGGTAGTTTGAGCAGTAGTTCTAAATGGTAAGGTTTCTGTCTACTGCGACCAGGTGAATAATATTGTGACAAAATCAATTTACTCTCCGCTTCACCATTAACTCTTAATGAACTAAGTTGTATTGGCAGCCACCACGGTGCATTCTCTAGTAAAACAACATCAATTGGAGCCCAATAATTGTTTCTTAACTCCGTGACTATTCCACCAAACTCTTTTCCATATCCTAACACAGAGCGAGTAAATGTGAGTGGAGGTGGTATTGAAATAGGCAGTATATTTTTCGTTTCATATTTGGCTCCAATATTTATCATTTGCCCATTAGCAGGTATTTCATACACAGCAAAGTTAGTTTCACTTCCTCCTCTTTTTGATAGAAGAATTTCGTTCGGTACAGGGTACAGTTTAAAGGGTAGTGAATTATTTGAAGTTACATCAACATATATTTTGCTGGACGATGACAGAGGGCAAGCCCCAGGCAATCCTTGTCCAAACAACTTCCTGAAAGACCAGTCCATGCTGTTTATTATGTTGTAATCATAGACAAGAGCTACTGTTTGCTTTATTTCTAAATTAGTTTCTGCACAAGTACTAGATTTACACATCTGCCTAACATGTACACCGATTGAGTGGTAATTTGTGTTGTGAATCATTCTAGAATTGAGCAGGGATGCAAACCCATGTCGTGATTCACAAGGCAAAAGCTTTTTCCAAGGAGTCAAATTCTCGGTGCACACTATTTCACGAGGTAATGATGCATATCGTAAGTAAGATGTTGCATTTTGTTTTGACTGCACTGCTCCCATTGGCCATAGAGCCATTTGAGGTGTCACTGTATTAAAATTATCAATGAAATTCAATGATGCACAGAATAGCCCGGATAATGTTGCACTTAATTTTCTCCACTGAGTGTCTACATCTTTAACATCGGGAGAGAACCAGGCATACAGCTCTGCACCAGGCGCTGCGTCTAATACAGGATAGCCCCACTGGTTATGTTTCCACTGGCCTTCCGTTAATGTCAGATGCAACTCTTCTACGTCAAACCTCGACATCACTTCTCTTAAAGATCTTGGCGCTAGATGAGAATGTTCAACTGGAAACGTACAGAAAGTTAGCAGTTTTATTCAAAACACTAATAATAAATGTACTGTAAAAAAAATACATACAAGAAGTATGCCCATCTACTAAAGTAATGAACTGAAAATTAATGTATAGATGAGACGGTGGTAAAGGCTTAATAAACATTTCTTCGTTAAAATCGTCCGCGAAAATGAATATTGGTCCATACGACAAAGCGATTAACAATAATACACATAAGTTCGCCATGATTGAAGTTCTATGGACTTTCAACAAACGATATTTGATAAAATCTATGTTATCATTTTCTTTCTGAAATTCAGACAAAGTAACAAATATGAAAACGAATCGCTGTCAAGCAAATTGAGAAAAGATACTGAAAAGCCGTACGAATTCATTGGCTCAATCCATTGGCAGCATTGGCTGACTTAAGTGACAATAGTGACATTGACATATTGAAGTGATTGACCATAGAGTATTTACTTTACTGAAATATCTATGGAAATGACAGACTGAATGTTTTTTATGCAATATTATGTTATAGTCCGCGTAAAACTGCTAGTCCGCTTTGTATATAGAAATGAATCGCGTCGCCATAGCAAATTGTATGGTTACATCTGCTTGCAACAACTTTAGAGTGGACAAGCAGTTTAGCGCGAAATTGTGTTGGATATTGATACTTTTTGTAAACCAAAAATAGAGGCTGTAGAAAAACTCTGTTTTGAATTTAGAAAATATGTCATCGGTATTCTTGCTTTAGCTTTCACACAGAACGGTCGCGAAGCACTGAATATACTGTTAAACTCTGCTATTTCCTAGTTTTCTTTCAAATTGCGGCGAAATATACTTTAATTAATCAGAAATAGGGAATACAAAATAGGGGTCTGTGTAGTACTGTTTTGCTGCTGTGCTAGTTTCACGGACACACTCTGCTGTGTGAAATTAGCATTATATAGCAGAGGCATAGAGCAGAGGTTATCATTTTTAAGTGCTCTGCTGGCAATTCCTGTGCTAGTTTCACGGTCACACTATGCTCTTTAATAAATTATATGTAACTAAATGTTAAACGCTTTAATTTTACCTAGTTGAAAAAATTCCCTCGCCATTTCCATTTTCTATATAGGTGGTGTGGCTTACGGAAAATGACGGTTGAGCAAATATGCAGGTTTTAGGTTATGGGTTTACATAAACATTGAACGCAACTTATTCACGTCAGTGTCATTTCTTATTTTATATTATTGACATTGACATTATTGTTGTTTGTCAATATAACGTGAATGTCAAGTCAATGACTCATTGACGTTAACCAGACAGAATCGGTCATTTTGTTATTTAGATCTGTTCACTTTGTGTTTTTAAGGCATTTAATTTTCTTTTCACAAATAAAAAATAGCGTAGTCATATAATTAACAAAGCAATTAACTGACTTAATGTAGTACTTAAGAGCAACATATCGTTATTAATGTTTCTGAAGTTAAAGTAGTTTCTAAAGTTTAGTGTTTTAAGTCTTACCTAAAGCGTGCGAAAATGGATAATGAATTTGTTGATATTTCTACGAGCGTTAAACTGCAATTAGGTTACGGTATTGGACATATATTAAATGATGTCTGTGCAAGTTTGTGGTTTACGTATTTTTTAGTGTTTTTCCACCTCGTGCTAGAGTTTACCGCATCGCAAGCCGGTAATTTAATGTTAATAGGACAAATAGTAGACGCCCTTTCTACCCCGTTTGTAGGCTATCATTCTGATCACACAGACAATTCTATTAGTGCGAGGTATGGCAGAAGAAAATTATGGCATTTTTTTGGTATGTTTTTATTTTTTTTATAAAATTAAAATGTAATATATTCATATATGAATCCAAATACTTTTTAATTATTAATTGTATGGTTTTCACTTTATTTTCTTTGTTTGCAGGGACATTTTGTGTTTTAGCATCATTTCCTTTTATTTTTTCTGAATGTATTGGATGTTCCATGACACACAAATGGGCGCAAATGTTTTATTTTGCCTCCTTCATAATAATCTTCCAAATTGGATGGGCGGCTGTACAGATATCACACTTGAGTTTAATACCAGAATTAGCTGATGATCCTCATACTAGAACTCATCTTACAGCTATAAGGTAAAATCATTGAAATATAAGGTAAATTCAAATAAAATACTAACTTATGTATACTAAATTATAAATATTGTAATTTAGTCTTTTTTATAATAATTAAGCACTAGAAAACAAGCTTGAGGTCCAATTAATGGTAAATGGCTACTGCCATCAATATCTGTACTTAATGTACTCCAGATTAGCTTAGTCAGTATTGCCTGAAGTTAACCACTGATTTGTTGCTACTCCTGAGAAGTAACTTGGAAGGCCTTAATTAAGTATGTCTCCCTTCAAACCAAAACACAATGCTGCTTAACCGATTCCGTGCGGATGTGGCACAACTGTGGGTGATGTGGCACAATTGTGGTGCCATCCGCACGGAATCGGTTGACACTGCTGTTGTAATGAAATAACAGGTGTGACAATGGTGCCACTGAAGTCAAAATACAGACAGTTCCACCGCTTTCAAAATTATACTTATTGAAACCATAAATTTGGATAATATATTAAGTCAAAATGTACATACTCTTTGACTCAATATTGCTTTGCTTATTCTACTATCAGTATTAAAGTTTTATGTAATATAAATTTTACTTGTGTAGGGTAAGGTGAGGGTGCCTGGTAAAAGCATACTAATATGTTCCCTCTTTTTTAGATATGGATTTACAGTGTTTTCAAACTTATTTGTATATATTATCACTTGGGTTATATTACATTTAACTGGAAACTGTGATAAGGAGGTTTGTATGAAATAATTATTATGTTTACCAAGAGGAAAACAGTTCATAATCCAATTAATAATAATTAATCAGTATTCAGTACACACAATCAGTATTACAATTGTGCCACAATACTCAAATATGGTATTTTATCATGATTATCAATTGGGTTACCAAAACAATTATTTGAAATATGTTTTTTTTATAATTATTTAAGAAAATTACACTAAATTATTCTGTAAAAATAGACATAGATACATACATAATTATTAAATAAATTAATCCCACTCTATCACCAATGTCAGCAACACCTGAAAGTAGATATCAATATTTTCACAATCAATACTAATATTATTATGACTATATTTTTCAGCAAGTGGGACCGTCAGATGCCTGGAAGTTCAGAAATGTTATGTATATAGTCATAAGTGTGGGCACTGCAGCGTCTGTTGTTTTCCATTTTGCAGTCACTGAAAAACCACCAAGAAGTCAAGTATCCTTAATTGAAGACAATGGCAATACACTTCATTGTAGTATGTTCCGGAAATTTCAATTATATCAGGCAAGTGTTATCATATTTAATAGTTAATATTGATACTTGATGATTCATAAGTTTTGATCACAATGCTAATATTTAAATATTACTAATACTGACATAGTAGATTATTTTAAAATTCCAGAATTTTAAGTTATACTTGTTTTTACAAAATATTGCAAATTTTTCATAAAAAATATTTTTTAGTTATGATATGATACAATACGACATGCATTATATTTTATCTATTTCATTAAATATGGTCACCAATTTCTTACATCCATACATAAGTAAACACCCACTTTTTTAAATCATAAATGCCTTGCCTGTTTTCAGGTTGCAGGTATTTACATGAGTACAAGGTTAGTAGTGAATGTATCACAAGTAATGATTCCCTTGTACCTCCATCGGACACTGGGGCTGGCTGCCCGGGCTCTCGCAGTGGTGCCGCTCGCCCTGTATCTAGGGAGCTTAGCTGCAGCTGGCGTACATAGGCTGGCCCCACCATCCATTACCCGCAAAATAAACTACCTTGTGGGCTCCGCATGTTCACTTGCTGGTTTTATCTGGATTTATATTGACTCGGATGATACTTACAAAGTCTATTACATTTATGTTGTTGCAGTTCTAATAGGTTAGTAACAAAGATAACAAGTATTGATTGTGTATTACTAATATTATTATCAATCAGTAGTTACAACATTTTCTTTGAGATTAACACTGACTTGTAAACACATTATTAGTATCTTCTTGACATTTTATAATGAGCCTACAATATGTAGGCTCATTATAAAATGTAATGATTTTTGTAGTGTTTAAAATTTTGACAATGAAATGATTGTTTTATTGATTGAATGTTTTTAGTTCTTTTTTGAGAACCATTACAAAATATACCACATAAAATCTAAATATATGTCTTAGTATATACCTTTATCCAAAGACTTATAATAATAAGTAAATTTAAATGATTCATGATTTTTATTCCAGGATTTGGAGGCGCACAGATGTTAGTCACAAGCCTGGCGCTCACCGCTGATTTGGTTGGTTCGAGCACTGAAGCCTCCGCATTTATTTATGGGCTCATGAGCTTTACAGATAAACTCGCCTGTGGTGTCGCCATTGCTGTTATACAACACTAGTAAGTTTATTTCTCGAATTTTATGTAACATAAATTTGCGCTACAGAAGTATTTCTAAATCTTATTTACGCAATAATGGGAGGTAGATTTATTTTTGTAAGTCACAATTCGCCTTATTTTCAAAAAATCAATACGTTAAACCTTTTTTGCTTGTTCTGAATGCTTTAGAAAAAACTGAATCGATTATAATGGGGACATTCATGTAAACATTAGAACTTCGGTATTTGCAAAAGTAAAGATTAAATGCGTAGAGTCCATGCGGGTGGAGCCACGCCTGAATAAAAATGTTTTCTCCTTACAGTGCAGACACGGGCGGCATTACATACTACCGTGATGTTTTGTCGTGGGTTTGCGGTGGCGCTACTATTCTCGGACTTGTACTTACTCTACTGTTACCTAAATTGACCTCAGAGGCTCTTACTAATAACAGTGAGTATAATATAAAATTGTTACATCTTGCGTTTGGTATTGGATAAATCCTAATATTGACCAAACTCTATCTGAAAAATCCGAAATTGGCTGTTTTTTAATAAAAGTGCGGACATTTACCAATTAACTCAAGCTTTATCATACTTCGGGCTTTTACAGTAACTTGATGTAATATGTATAATACTGTTGGATTTTACCAGTCTTTATGTTTTATCGTTAATAGCCCTTTTAATTAAATCTTTTGATTACCCGCGTCATTGATTTACATTTTCAATTTTTATTTCAGGCCATTCAAGTATAAATGCAGTGGACGACGAAATACAAGTAGAACCAGATATTTAATTTAATAGCATATATTTTTAATGTTAAACATTTCTTTGTTCCACACACATTCCAATGAATCTTAATAATATTATGTACATTTATTTTTATAGATAAATAAAAAGATATATTGATATTTATAATAAATACTAGTTTAAATTAAACCATCTCTTCATGAATTGATATCATAGCATTCCCTTTATAAAAGGAAAAAAAGGTGTCAGTGTATCTAGCACAAGTGTGCGCTTACCCCGTAGATTAGTAATAATCTATGACTTACCCCCACACTTTTTTGGTGACGAGGGGGAATCCTTCAAAAGGTACTTGACGCCCTTTGATGCCGTGGACACACACGGCCGCGACACGGAGTTATGTGGATTTTTTATCGCACAAAAAACCCCCGACGGCCGTCCTCAGCGCTGCGTAGGGAAGTCGGTGATCTCCAAAGGAATGCAACAAGAGTCCTCTGAGCGTGTAGCCCCGTGGTGAGCACGGCATGCGCTCACACGTACCGCCGTCCTTCCCGGGGTCGCTGGCCGGTCGGTTTGACCTCTCACTCTTGCCGCCCGCATCCTCGAAAGCCCCCTTTTAGTCGCTTCTTACGACAGGCATGGAATACCATAGTCCAATTCTGGTTCTGGAACTACAGGGACAACCTGGCGACACCTATGGTAACGTTCATAGAGACGAGACTCGAGACAACATAATGTTCTATGGCTACATAGTACATATTTAATTAATATCCCTAAGTAGTCGGTATCCATTTTATTACAGAACCTGTTGTGGATATAGATATAGCTAGTAGTATGTTCATATTCTTATTCATCAAACTCTTATGTCAATACATAAAGGCTTCCACGAACACAGCTCGTTACTTAGGTACTACTTACGTGATGTAATCGCGTGTTTTCACAAATCAATCGATACGTAATCGTCGCTACTGAAGCCCCTATGAGTGTCTAGACAGGATTGGCTACGCTTCGATTCCGTATATATAACTTGGACGTATGATATATTCAGATAACACCTTTAAGATTTATGATTTCTTTCCTAGGCTACTAGTCTAAAACACATCTAAAACAAATAGTGTAAAAAAGTTACAAAAGCATTTTATAAGAAGGTACTTATTGAAAGATGGATTAGAATACCTGTAATTACAAAAATTTGAAAATCCTTATCAAAATATACCTTATATTGTTTTTTGAGGTTTTTGATTGTCTTGCATAAGTTCTTTGAAACCTTGCGGACCAAGCATTCTAAAGTACTCTTTTGACAATATCTTGCATAACCAATGTTTGTGAAAGTACTGAACTAACTTGCTTGATTAGAATATTTGTCTATTATTTATTTAATAAAACAGTAATCAAAATAATATATTTTTTTAAGAAGCCTTTAAAAATTCTGTTATTCACTTTGGTAAAGCTTGATTATTTAGCAAATGTAATCACAGTAATCAGGTATCAGTAGTGTGTCTAAAATAAATCATGTAGGTACTTGTGTTACTATGATTTGAACAATAACAGTATAATAAAATTGTAGTAAATAGTTTATGAATGATTTATTGCAAACTAGGTACATATTTTATAAATAATACTAAAGTATAAAATAAATACTTCTTTAATATCACATAAGGCGTAGCTAAGCATAGCTTGTATTACAAAGTATTAAATACCAAAGTTAGTTCAAAATGACTGAAAGCACATAGCTTGACATAGAAAAGTAGCAAAGACTTGTTGAGTATCAAAGTTTCTTCACTCTGATTCTACCAAAGCTACAACTGTAAAACGCACTTCATTGGGATCTCTGGCCATAAACTCCTTGCAAACCTTTGCAGCATCTTCCAGAAGAGTGTCAGGAGTGGTGGGACCATGGTTAATAGGAAATGCTTTACGACCATCTAATTCATACAGTATTCCATCCTTATGGACAAATGTAATAAAATGATGATTAATGGGTTCATCATCCTTTGGTTTACTAGTTTGGCCCTCTTCAGCCAATTCTTTATGAGCATTAATTATGCCATCACTCATCACAAGCAACTCCCCACGAGTAGCTGGATCAACACTCTTAGCTTGCTCCAAGAAACGTTGCAAATGTCCACTATTCAGCGCGATTTTATCGGTGTTGTTAGCGACGCTGTGGACGAGAGCCACCGTGCCGCATGCATTATGAATATTTTGTTTCATGTAGAATAGATTACTGGAAATTTCTTGGCTCTTTGATGATATCTGATTTTCTTCTTGTTGTTTATGCTGTTCGTAAGCATCCGAAAGAGGAAACAGGAGAGTCACAGCAAGAACGGGCCTTGGAACCCACGATAACATCTCAGGTTCCAAGCCCATAACGTCTACGATGTTAAATTTTGGTGGAACACCAACTTTTTCGAGGAATTTGTTCATTACTTCGGGATTGGATTCAAGAGGTACGAGAGTTTCCGCCATTTCGGTCTGAAATTATAATGAGGATTTAATTACCGGCGTTATAGAAATGGTTGAAACTCGAAAGATAGAAATTTAAATAAAGGTAGTAGCTTATAAATATAACCATGTATACTCACAGCTTACAAGGAAATCTTCGGTAATACGGGATTATACTTGAAATTAACGTTATATGCGTAAGTATCACACTCAGGTGTCCAACTTACAGGCTAGAAAAATCGATTATTCAAATCAAATTCTGAAAGTCAGCCCGTAGCCAACAGACAGATGAGACAAATTCAGGATTAGACATATGTCACAGAGTAAGATAAATTATAAAGTAAAAGTTTTAATATATGTTAACGACGTTGTACTGTAATAATAATATGGGGTAAGAAGTCTGCAATCACGTTGTAAATATGAATAGTATTAAAGATAAAGATAGTACTAAAACTACTAAATACTCTATTCTCAATAATATGACATGTACTTTGTCATTAATATATATTATATTACTTTATTTATGTCAGTGTCACGTATGTCATGTCATCAGTTACTGTCAGCGTTGTCTAGTGAAATAGAACCTGTGTGATTTTCGTAAAGTTTTAAGATATACCTTTTTAACTGGCGCTGTAACCGTGCATTCCATTTATATTCGTCACATTTCTTGCCATGGGTTTTAGTAACCGTAGTAAAAGTTAGTGTTTTAGTCATGAGTAATGAAATTGTGACAAAAACATCGATTCGAAATGGCCGTTTGTGGACTTAGGACATTGTTGTTAATTGTGTGTATACTTGAGTTGGTACGTAAAGGTTTATTAGACTAAGTAATTGTATGAACTATTTAAAAAGTATATTATTCTTATGATTGTATGTATTTATTGCAGATTGTAACAGTACAAAGACAAGTGTTTGATTTCCTGGGTTATATGTGGTTGCCAATAATTGCAAACTTTGTAAACATTTTGTTGATCATTTTTGGATCTTTTGGAGCTGTTCAGTATATAACCAAATATCTTCTTGCCGTAAGTAAACAATACATATAATGAAAATAAATAATTGTATTAATTAAAGTAGTCTGGACAAGTAATCTATAAACATTTATTCAACAAAATAACGTGCTTGCACAAATTTAAGACCAATAATTCATTATATTATCATTTTATTTTTCAAACAAATGTTGAATATGTTGCTATATTATTTGATTCTTTTGCAGTATGTAATATGGAGCTTTATGTGGTTGACCTGGAATATATTTTTAATTTGTTACTATCTTAATTTGGGCACCTTAAATAGGGTAAGATTTATTTTATTCATAAACTATTATAGTCTTCAATCTAAACAATTTTAACAAAGTGATGTCATAAGTTCGTAATCATAATATATAATAATCTCTCAATTTTATGTTTTTCGCCACATAAAATAATCTTTGAAATAATGATTATTGCTTTCTAGGAGAGTGGCTTACTGTCCTTAGGGACTGGCAGTGTAAGTTGGTGGGAGGGCAATGGCTGGGGGTGTCAGCCTGTGTGGGGGGAAATTGATGGACCCGGCACTTGGAGACCTGCCAGAGTTGATGGCTGTTTCTTCCAGTGGAACCATGTCGAGTTAGCTCAGTCAGCTTTGGCTGCTGTTTTAACTATCACTGCCTTGCCACTTACTGTACTTGTAGCCATTAGATCCTTTAAGCAACAGAAGCCAACTTCAGGTAACAATATTATTTAAGATCAGTTTTGATTTAATGTTTGTTCTATATGTTTAAATTAATGAAAATATACAATAACCTTTAACAATAAGTTACAGAAATAGTTTGCCCAGTTGTCGACATTTAACCATAATTTAAAATTGCACAATCTTTCAAAATGTTTATAGATGACAATAAATCTAATTGCTTTCAAATAAAAAAAAGTACAGAAATAAATTGCTAAAAAGAGAAACATGTATAATAATGTTCAAGACCTTGGAATTGCACTGGCGTTTATAATCCCAAGGTTTAATTGGTAGTACTAGTAGTTTTGCTTTTCCTACTGAGTCATATTACCCATATAGTTTATTTTTTGCAGATAAAAGTACTCTACCACGACGTCAAGTGTATACTACTGTTAGTGAGAGTTCTTTAAAACCTATGACGCCTCGGCGTGTGAAGCGACGTTCTGGATCGCGAGGTAACGGTTCATCTGTTAGAAGGTCGCGGAGGTCATACAGAAACGCGGGGTATCTAGCATCGAATGCTTCACTGCCACGCGACTCGCGGCCGTCACGACCCACTTCAGCGCACTCGTCCTACTCGAACTTCCACGCGGCGCGGCCGGCCTCGTACCACATCCCGGATCGAGAGGGCGCATCTCGGTCGGACGACGGCTACGATCCTCCGCCGCCGCAAGCGGAGTCCGTGCCGATAATGACCAACCGATACGACACGATAAGGAGGGGGGGCCCGACGTCCAGCCACGACGTGGTCGGCCCCTACAACGAACCGAGCGGGTACGACTCGGCCAAAAACTACGAGGCGAACATGCCGGCATACGACAACATCGGGCGCGGGTACGAGGCGGCGCCGAGCTACGAGAGCCGGGCGGAGGCGGCGCCGGCGTGCGAGTCGCCGCCGTACGGCGCGGGCGGCTGCGGCTACGCGGAGGGCTGGCCCGCGCCGCCGCCCGCGCCGCCGCCCGCGCCGCCCTACAGCGCGCGCGCCACGCCGCAGGCGCCCGGCCCGCCCGCCTACCAGCCTGCCGCATACCAGCCGACCACTGACACTTATAGCGTTTTGCCTTAATTCCGAATTTATGCCATCTTACCCGACCGAGGCAGTGGGGATCTCGAGCATTTATAAGAAAAAGCACTCGAACTTAATACTTTTCAATACATATCATACATACCACTACATTTAGCCACATGTAACATGCTGTTCAATTTTTTTCACTACTCACAAATAGCGCTTTTCGGGCATGATGCCCTACCCCTAACCTTTGCTACAAAAAGTTTATGATTAAAAAAAAAGCATATATAATGTACGAGATTACAAAGCATGCTAACTTGAGTGGCCCTGTGCTGAATTCTGAATGGGTAAGATAACCTTATTCTATTTCATGTGCCTTATCCAGTGAAGCTCACTTCTAGCTCAATCGAATTTGTTTGTAGGTTTCTCATTTGTTGTATTGTTTTGAATGGAGGAAGGTGAATCTTTAATCATATTTAGTTATATCGAATTTTTTTACATCACTATTATCTTTTTTTATGTGGTTGTTTGATGTTGTAG
Organism: Epargyreus clarus clarus; assembly: GCA_014595695.2. Taxonomy (NCBI): domain Eukaryota; kingdom Metazoa; phylum Arthropoda; class Insecta; order Lepidoptera; family Hesperiidae; genus Epargyreus; species Epargyreus clarus. The sequence goes on from JACTTY020000036.1 coordinate 597,445, forward strand.
ATTTCTTAAGTCTTATAAATTTGTTACTATTGTTGTACAAAATACACATTCCTTGTTTCTGACTGATAACTTTACCACTATCGACTTCGTTGATAATACATATATATTAATTACTTTGGCAAGTATATTGACAAAATATTTTGTATACACATGTACTTCTATTTTTTATGACTTTTCAATAAGTAGATATTAAGTTTTAATTGTAGTGAAGTCTTTGTTGGTTTATGATGATCATATTGAAAGTACTTACTAATATTTCTATACATTTACTTGTGTTCAGAAATCAGGGTTTCTAAATGTATCCGTCCAAGAAAATCTGAATTGAACTTTTGTTTAAAATTTTATATTATTATCATGAATATTTGATATACTTAAATTTTTATAAGATATATTCATAGGGCAATATATCTATCATTTACATTGTTTGTAATTTATATATCACCATAGTAAATGTGAAATTTTATCTGCATTTATATCCTGCACAAAGGTAATTCAATACAGTATGTCCACTACACGTTTCTTTAGGTCGCGGTCACACATGTAAGGCGACGGCAAAAAAGCAGGTTTAAACAGCAGTGGCGATAAGTCGGCGATTTGTGGCCACATCGCTTAGTGACTAGTGGCACTACTTGGGTCTGGGACTCAAGTTCTTCGCACATAAATATATTGTCGCGTCGCCATAGATTTACGAGAATGAAATAATCGCCTAAAATTTTATTCAGCGCGGACAATAATTTTCCATGATATAATCCAATTTTGGCGTTGGGCGATCGTCGTTGCTACCACTGCCCTATGTTTATGAGTTTGTTTTCAATAAATCACTGTCGCCGTACCTGTGCAACCGTGGTCTTAAAGCCTCAATTCGTAAGTAATTATAGTGCTCAAATAACACTTCAGTGATCATGATTTATATACACAAAATAACACATGTACTGCAAATGTGTTTATTCCATTCACTCGACCAGTATGTGTAGGAAAAACGAGCTTTATTAGATTAAGATATCCTAAGTTGCAGTCAAACTTTTTCATTACTTTTATACCAAATATACATCTATGAATTATTATTCTTTTATTTATATTTTATATGCTATCCTCTATCTGTATTCTGTAATGTGATTGCAGTGTGGAATAGTAGACATTTCTACTGTGTTTACTATAATGTTGACAAATACAGGTGATACCTATAATTTTTTACATATTTGCGATAGTTATATTAATAATTCATAAATCTGAATCTTTTTTGAAAACCATGCTGGGCTATAGATTAAAAACAGGCCTCATGTTTTCAGTTACCCCTTCAAGAAGGCAAAAGGATCAAAATAAATCTTATATATAGAATTCTCGTGTCACAATGTTAGTTACCGTACTCTTCCGAAACGGCTTTACCGATTTTCACCAAATTTTATATGCATATTCAGTAGGTCTGAGAACCGGCTATTATCAATTTTTCATACCCCTAAGTGATAAGGGTTGTTCACCCTTAACATTTTTTTATTTATATGGAAATGCAACATGCCGGGTGGCTAGTATATTAAATACATTTGGGTGTTATTTTATATGGTATCAGTTACTTGTAATTAAATAAAACAGTGTATCGAGCATTGTAATTATGTATAATTAATATAAACCTAATAACAAAACCTACAAATATAAAGGCTTTTATAGTAACAAAATTTGCAAATAATATAAAAAAGTTCTTCTTGTTCAAGTCTTGTTAGTAAAATGAATAAAAATGCAAGTGCGATTATAGGACCTAGGGTTATTCGAGGACATTTACAATCATCATAATCATTAAATTTATAGATTTAATGCTAACTTATACATAAAACCATTCATATAATATTTACATCGTGCGGATGGAGTTCTTGCGTCAAGTAATTTGATAAATAAGACCCTAAATATTTTTTGATAAGATTAGAGGCAACATACATCATGCAAAACTTTTATAGTCCGCATCTTTACGCCTCAACATGCGCATTTTTTGAAATATCAACGTAATAGATTATTTAACGCAATAGCGCTTAAAAATCCTTTTATCATTCCAATAAAAATGTATCACATGATTTCGATAAATACACAGCTAACTGAATTAGCTACGTAATAAAAAACAAAACAGTCGTACATAAATATTAAATGCTTTTTAAACCGAAACGAAAATGCGACAAAATTGGAAACGATTATGCTTATTGTCGCTTAAATTGACCATATATAGAACTTTATATATAATATTTGGTATTGAAAGCCCGTGAGACTCATACGCTTACGACAGGTACGTTACTTACAACAATATCAAATATTTAGCGTTAAAGTTTCTATAGTAGAGTTGAATGTTTTTGAGTTGTTGAACTACTACTACGTAGTTCAATTATATTTAGCTTTTTAGTTGAAAGAATTCCTTTTATAAAATCAAAGCTAAAATCATTACGTAAAATTGAACACGCGAATTATTGTCAAACTTAAAATGTAATTAAATGTCTCGTGGCAAATTTGCACAATACACTTGGGCCAAGTCTAAACTGTATTTAAAACGCACAAAATATAAAAGCAATAGGGTATAAAAGCAAAGGTGCTTCAGGAAAGACATCTAAGTTCTTAGCGATTTTCTGTAGTGACACAGAAATTATTTATGAACGCTAGTTTCGAAAAGCCTTTTACCGTGAGTCGTGTCTATGTACTTTAACGTCAAGTTTAGCGTATTGTCGCTTTCGAGCTGTATAATTTAATATACCCAATTAAAAAGAAATGAAATTGTGGACTAAAGCGTTTTGCTTTTATACCTTTCATATATCTAGAGGCCGCGCCAACCTGCTAGTCCGCTCTGAAGTTGTTGCGAGCAGGTGTAGTCATACACTTTGCTATGGCGACGCGATTCATTTCAATATTTACTAGCGGATTAGCAGTTTTACGCGGGCTATATATAGGTAAAACCAGCTCGTATAGTATCTTGTAGGTGAAGTGTTCTGCTAGATGGCGGGCAGGTCGCGGCGCTCGGCGGGCGACAGCGCGGGGTGCCACACGTCCACGATGAGCACGAGCCGCGTGGCGGTGCCGTTGTGCCACACCTCGTGCTCGAAGCTGTCGTCGAACATCAACACCTTGCCCACTTCCCACTGCCTGGAATTGTATGATATACGTTCATTTGCATATTTCATTTAATTATATAATGGTCGACTTAATGCCTATTGGCATTTATCATTGCCACTACCAGCAAGTGTATACTATATTACTTCTACTACAAATAAAAAGACGAATAGTCAAACATTTACAAATATTCACCAAATTTGTATGGTGACTACTGCGATACGCGGATCATCATGTAACATAGTGTATCTTTACGAGTACATGTTTGTACGTATATACGTTTGAAAGTAAATGACATCAGTTGTCACAGGGAATCTTTATGATACTATCAAATTTAGAAAGTATCGTGTCTAGAAGCAGCATAAGCGGAGCCTCAACAAACGATCCACATATACACCGACCTGGTCTCGTGTCCGACGCGCAGGTAGGCGCCCTGCGTGTTGCTGAGCGCGAGGTGCAGGCGCAGGCGGCAGTTGGTGGGGCCCACGTGCGCGCGCACGTGCGTGCCGCCCGACAACGCGCTGAACTTCACCTGCACAACATTATGTTTAAATATAAAGGAAGGATATTTTTTACAAAGGCGTGAAGTATGCTGTACTCGGATTGATCGTAAATGCATTTTTTTATGATATAGGACTAGCAGACGGGCATGCAGTCCACCCGATGGTAACATCCGTAATCAAACCCAGATAGGATAAGATATTTCTACTTGGGGTCGTCCACAGATGCGTCGTTACCCCTGAAGACTAAGCTGGAAAACCTCGGAAAAGTATGTCTCTCTTATTACACCCTTCAAACTAGAACACAGCAGCGCTTAACGCTGCTGTTGTGAGGCAGAAATAGGTGTGGCGGTGATGTCGCTAGAGTCGAACCACAAAGGGTTCTACCACCAAGATTTATAGATGGAAATATTAAATTAGCAATATAAATTAAAAGTCTGTTTGGTTATTGTCCAAATACATCCATAAAAAATTATAAATTGCATAGCTGCGCATCCATGAGTATCTATACTTATGTCTATAGTTTTACAGTCCACTCGCTTTGTCTATTGATGCACTAGTGACAAAATAAACAGTATCAGGATAACACGCATTTTATTACAAAAACTACTCGAGTAGAAAACACCTTATTGCAATGAACAGTTATTTCTTAAATAGTGTTAAATTAACCTGTCCGCGGCGGCATCGCGCGGCGGGCTCGCGGCGCACGATGGCGCAGGTGACGGGCGCGCGCTCGCAGCGGCCGGGCACCTCGCGGCCGCGCACGAACACGTCCAGCTGCGACCACTCGCCGCGCTCGCGCAGCCCCTCGCGCTCGCGCTCGTACAGCGCGCGCGCGCCTCGCCCTCGCGCAGGATGTCGCGCCACGCCGCCTCCAGCTCGCGCGCCAGCCGCGCGTACGCGTGCCCGCCACGTCCCACCACGGCTGGCTCTGCAGCCCGCTCCACGTTGTACACGGACCGCTGCAGCGGCGACAGGAAGTGGCCGAGCTCGGCGCCCCGCCGGTGCACCGCGTCCGCCTCGTCCTTCCGCCCCGACATCAGGAGCGCGTCTCCCAGGTGGTAGTAGAATCGGGGCTCGTTCGCGGCGCCGGCGTCCCCTTCCAGCGCTCTCTTGAAGTACGTCACTGCCTCTTCGAGCTTGTTGTGCTCGGTTTTTAGGATGAAGCCGTAGTGTGCTAGAGCAACGCGGTCGTTGGGCCATAGGCGTAACGTTTCTCTGAGCACTTCACTGGCCAGATCGGCTCTGAAACGAGATTATTGCACTTTTTACCTCTTAAGTAACAGAGTAAATATCAGTCAGTCGTTTTAAATATTGCATGCTTACCTATTGGCCATGAGAAACGATATAGTCAAATTATTTCGGTGTGTCACATCATTTGGGAATCGGCGTATCAATAATCTGTACACAGGTTCAGCATTTAAGTAGGTGCCTGGAAACATTATAACAATTATATAAAAGCACAGAAATATTACTTTTGTAGAATGTCAAAAAATTGTCAATTGTCAAGAATTAAAAAATTACTTGTAATAAATTATTGAAAGGTGATTCAAGTGCCTGAAATAAGAAATGAGGCTCTGCCGTTCAATAAATGTATGTGTTTCTTGCAAGTACGCGAGCCTTACTAACCTCTAAATTTTATTCTATCGATGGTTCGGAGCGCGACTTCGACGAGCTTCTTATCGGAGATTCCCTCATTCATCTTCAGAAGTTGGAGGTACGCGGATATGGCCTGCGCCAGCACGCGGTTGTCGCGCTGCGCCTCGGCCCTCGCGTCGAGCGCGCGCGCCCGCAGGTACAGCGCGCGGCCGCTGCCCGCCAACTGCGGTGCACTGGTTCGCTCCTCGCACGCTCCAAACGCGCCCTCCGCACGTTAGTACACAACAATCACACAATACACGCACACTCATTCACTACGTTCGATTTCGAATCGAACGACTCGCATTCGACGTCGAACTATCGAATGGCTCCTACGTTCGATTTTAAAGGATCGAATGACTTGAATTCGGTTTTAAACGATCGAACGTCTGCTACATTCGATTTTGAACGACCGAACGTACACTACTTGGGGGTTAGTCGTCGGCGCGGCGCCGGGGGCTCGCGGGTGCGGCGCGGGGCCGGCCGGGGCCGCGCGGACGAGGGGGGAAAATGGCACAACGAGCAAGGATGAAAGAGATTAAGTAAGTGCAAAAATTGTTAGTCCAGCCAGTCCTGGAATTCATCCAAATTGGTTTAGAATTAAATGTTTCGTTTGATTTAAATGACGTTATATAATTTTCAGTAAATTGGTGTATTCTTATTTTGTTTTTTATTAATGCGAAGCGAGGATTTTTATCATGCAGAAAACCTTGTATCACACTCCGTAAGTATCACACACAATTTAACCCTAAATAGGAATACACCAATACAGATTATTTAATTTCTCTGTAATATAAATTAAAAATCTGAGTATATGACTTATATTTAAATAAAAAATATTTACAAAGAATTATAATTTACAAGTAATAATATTTGACATTAACTTTCAGTTCTATTGTTTGTGAAGTCCTTTACTATCATTTTCAAAACTTTAGACTATCACTGCTAGTATATATAGAAATTAGAGTAGAGTTAGAAGAATTGTGCACCTTGAGTAAACACTGACTGCACACAGTGTTATAATATATTCATAATAAATTAACTCCATTTGAGCAGCCTGAAGAGTTCTACAAAATTAAAAGTTATATTCTTACTTGGCGGAGGTCTTGTTCAGCTTTATCCAGCTGTTCGCGCCAGAACACCTCGCTGGGCTCGCCCGGCCAGTCGTCCTCTACGCTGTTACCGCCGTCTTCTACAAACACAAAACAAATGTTATAACGCACGCACATAATAAATTATTTAGTATTCAACATTTATTCCTACTGTACTATTCGTTACACAGTATTGCCGTCATAAATAGTATTTTTTTTAGAAAAATAAAATATGATAGTAATGTTTAAAATGTTTGTCATCTATTTAATTACAAAAATGCACTAAATATTCCTTAATTCTTACTCTTGTATGTTGTCATCTCATGAAGTTCTATAATGATAGAGTATTCTATAATGATAGGAATATGTTTTTAATTTACTATACATTCTTAAGCAAAGTATTTTCAACAGTAAGCAAAAAATAATAAAATTTCTACAGATGTCGGGTTTATCGTTTACACGGGGTTAGTATTTAAAACCAGGATAGCAAGAGTTAATTTACAGTAAATGGCGATAAAATAATGAATGAATAAAATGGTTTGTCTGATTTATGAATTTATGCTTATTTACACGATAGTAAAACATAATATCCTCACTTGAAAATTTTAATCTGTTTTAGGTTTATCTTGTTACACTAGCTTAAACGGAGATATATTTCAGGTAGGTCCTTACAGGACTGAGTAAGGCTATTTTTTTACTCAGAGTTTCTGGGAAAAACCAAAACATGCACAAAAACGTGTACGATGCCGCGAAAGAAAATTCATGTGTGTACAAAATGTTGATTTAATTTCTCTTCTAACTAAAATCAACGTACAATAATAATTATATCTGTGTACACGAAATTTGCTACAGCTATATGTTAAACTGGCCTGAAACACTAACCCCGTAAACCATATATTATCAAAATCATCAAAAAAGTTAATATCACTCACATTTTGTTAGTCATGCCAACAGTGATTGTTAATTTGTTACTGATGTCATGCGTCAGCTACGCGGCGGTTTGTACAAGAAAGCGGACACACGTCAACGAGTCGCGTTTACTGTGTTTTTGTCCCGGCCTCTCCGGCTCCGGCAAGCGGCCGTATTTAGCCTCCAAACGAGTCAGCAACTCCGCATCGTCTACATCAGATATTTCCTCCTCATCCTCTACTTCTTCGTCAACTTCCTCTTCCACCTGTTCATCGTCAATGATCTCTACGTCTTCCTCTACATCTTCCGGTTCCTCTTGTTTCTTAACCGCAGAAACCTTTTGGACCAATTTGGGTATTTCTTCTTTCTCCTCTAATTCCTCTTCTTCGTCCACTTCTTCATCTGCTTCGTTCTCATCCTCATCGCTATACAATTCCTTAGTGTCATCTTTAGTTTTTTGTATTTTCTGATCCTATTTAACAATGATTGAAAGTTGATGTTATTACAAATAATTAATCGATACTGAACGGATGTTCAACAAAACGGCCCTATTACTTACTACCACGGCTTCTTCATCTACCTCCGCATCCTCCTCTATTTCCTCACTTTCTTGTTTCTGCACAGGAGCTGCTTTTACGAAGGAAGCAGTTTTTTGGACAATCTCCTCATCAATCTTTGGTTGAGAACTTTGCAGCGGAATAGCTTTTGCAGCTTCCTCCGATATTATGGTCATTCGCCGATCGGACAGAGGAGTCTCTTCCCTACTAGCATGCTCCTCCTGTTCACTTTCAGGCGCATCTGTTACGGGAATAGGAATCAGCGCTTAGTTTGTACTCCCTCAAGCGATTTATACGTGACAGTCCCCAGTCAAATATTTACAACAAAGAGTTTAATGTCAAGTAATCAAGGTGTATAAAAAGTGTATTTAAAACGGGGGGAGATAGTATTGCGTGACAAACGAGTGCTTCGCATCAAGGGAGTCTGACACGTTGGTATTACTGTAACAAGTGCGAGCTGAGAGCACTACAGCCTACAGGACGAGGTACGCACCGCGCGGGCCCGTGGCGCGGCGCACGACGGCGTGCGTGGCGGCCAGCAGCGCGCCGCCCACCGCCAGCCTCAGCCACACTGCAACACACGCGCCACACGCTTAGACTCTCTGCCCAATGCCACCCTGTCTGACGTCGACGTTTCGACCGCCTACGAGACGGGGAGATAATGTTTACTCCAAAATCGTGAAAAGGATTTTTCCACCGGCGAGCGGATGATGTGATTGTCGCTGTGAGTATTTACAGGTTTCGATTTTAATGAAGTGTAACGTTACCGAAGTATTCGTCTAGCGGGAGAAATATAAAATTCAAACAAGAATTTATAAAATTCGGATCGGCCGAACGAACGCTGGTGATGTCGCGAGCCAAATGTGACACGTGACATTGGGGAAAATCATTTACAAACGAAACTATGTTAAGTTGTATTAGGATTGTGTTGAAATTAGGTGGAAGCATAAAAATTGTATTTACCTCCCAAGTGTTCGTGACCCTGGGCAAAGATTTGCCCTAGAAAGTTTAAGAAGGACATGTTATCAGTATGAGTATTCTAAATTAATACTAAACGTGCACTGACGCAGCTGCAGATGACACAAATAAGCGAGTTTAGCGCGCGGAGAACGCGTGGGCGCCGCGTGGGAGGAGCGTTACATACAATATTTCACATAATTTTCATACCCAGCTGTTGTTACGCTTACTACTATTGTCCACTGTTCTAATTACTTATGACGTAATTTTTAATTATTTATCTATGAATACGAGTATATTTATATTTACTTAGATTTAAGTCATTTAATAGAAAAAGTCAATTAGCACGTCTTGTAAATTGTGAAAATTGATATAAAAAACGATTTATTTTTCAAATGGACAGTGTTTTTGATATAATGTGTTATGTGTTAATAATTTATAGTACAATATGTATGTATTACCGACCGGCTGGATAGAATGACGTGTTAATTACACAATGTGAAGTTTCATATAAAATCATTCTCTAACTAATTATTTTCTTTTTCACGTTATTTCTTTTGTATTGCACGCCATTTATTTCCCGCTATTAAGCCTTTAATTCTGATTAAGATTATCCCAAAACTATTAATTAATTTTAACTCAATTTATAGTATACAACATCACAATTTATCATTCTTATTATTGCATTAACATGCTTATTTTTATTATTCATCTGTAGTAATTATTGAATGCAAAATATATACATATGTTGTTGTTGAACGGTATTCAGCCTAATATAAGCTCTGGATCTTAATTAATTTTTAAAAGCCTCGTCACAGCAGAATAGTGATTTTTGGTAAAACATTGTCCTTCCACTTTTAAACAGAGAAAATGTACTTTTTAAAATCTAGCTAGCCCTATTTTACTGACGCATATTATTTCTACCTATAAAATTAGTAAAATGAGGTCATTTTGTAGCGCTGTTAGTGGTTAATATGGGTTAATTTTATGATAAAAAAGCAGACGTAAATATGAGCAATTAGTAAAAAACCAAACCACACACTACCTACTCAATAATAAATTAATGCATTCTTAATAAACTTGTATCATAATCCGGCAATACTGTTTTAAATATATTTTTACTATCATTTATTTTACATAAGCTTTCACTCGCGATAGAACTCGCATGCACTGTATTAAAAGTTTTCATCAGTATTTTTTTTTTCAAAAAGCATATGTCAATTTCCATATGATATCCCACCAATATTGTTTCTCTCTTTTCCAAACTTAACCTCTACAAACAGACAAACAAACATCTTAAAGCGAGATTTTTATGTTTTGACATCATGCAAATAAGCATAAAATATGAGTATAGATAATGACAGTTATCTTGAAATAACATGTTTAAATTTCTTTTATCACTTATTATTATTAATAGAACAACAAGAGATCTTAACAGATCCATAGATCGAAGTACAAATTCCAGCATGACGAAACGTGGAACCCTTTGTAATGGTTCAATTGCGGAAGTACTCGTCCAACCACCGCTCGGTCTATTTCAGTAACAGCGACAGTAATGGCGTAACTAAATAGCGTGCTAATGAGCACATGGCGTCCCCATGTATCACCAGCTCGCCACATAAGTTAGCAATGAGATAAAATCTGCTTTTATTCGAATTTTCTTTTATCTTAGAACTTGACTTACTTTTGGGCAACATTTTTTTGTGGTAAGCTATAATTTAACGCTAGGCAAACAATTAATTATCATACACCTAAGCCTGTACTAAGTGATTACTACGGTTAAATGCCTCAAGACATATTTACATAATGTTCGTATCTTACTATAAAATTCAGCCCTGAATAAGTAGCGCGAACGCTGTTACTATTAGGGATTCCACAGAGAGAAGATGTCCACGTGTCAAAACGGGAGATATCTTGTAATTTTTTTTGTATTATATCAACACTTAATATGTACATGCCTTAAATCATAACAATGAATTAAAAAGGAATGTGAACGTGGAACGATTGACTGTAGACCAGCTTTCTGTCTGAAGAAGTTTGATATCCTACCTATCTCTTAAATAATTCACCGAAAATATTTATTCACAAATATGCATTGAACATGGCAGTTTCAATGCTTTATTTTGATTTAATACTATTCAGAATATTGACCGATTGAATATTGTATTTACAACAATTCGGTATTGATGAACGTTATGCAGTGACTATATCTAGGCGTTAATATGAAAGGTATGGTACTCACTGTGGCTGGAAGATTGCTCTTCTTCTTGACGAAGTTGCTCCTGCTGCTTCTCGTATTCTTCCTCTTCCGCCAGCGTGTTCGGTGCTACTTCTGTGGAAACCTCATCTTCAATCTGTATTGTGAAAATAAAAGCATTTTTATGTAAGAGGATTGCAAAAGATTGAAAGATATAATTAAAATGCATCACAGATACTTTAGTGATTACATGCAAGTTATGCAAATATTTTAAATAATTTTATTTAACTAAGACATTTTTAACTTCATCAGAATAGGTATATTTATTATTTGATCTATATAACAACTATAAATATACGAAAACGAACGATAATTTTTTTTAAACGCAAGAGCAACTAAAAACTATATGTAACAATTTCAGCAAAGGACAAAATTTAGACATTAAGACAAAACAAATTTATTACTTAAAATTTAGAATATTTTCTGACCTATTTAAGTATTGTTGTCATCATCATCATCAACCCATTACTGTCCCACTGCTGGGCACCGGTCTCCTCTCATAACGAGAAGGTTAGTATTGTTGTAATTACACTTACATATTAATAGTGACGAAATAAATGTTTCTTTACATAATTTGTTGTGCATACCTCATCGTACGGCTTGCCGGACGGCGGCGGCGCGATGCGCTCCACGGCGGGCTCGTCCAGATCGTCCACTACCAAGAATTCACTATCGTCCGCCCCCTCCTCTTCATCAGGATTTACCAATTCCACTGATGTATCTAAGTGAATATAATTTAATTAATAAGAACAATACACTACTAGGTAAAAAAGTTTATTATGGCACGCTCACATCTTTCTACAACACATGCTATTTACATTCATTTTTGTCCAAGTGCATGGGCTAATTTAATTTTCAATATCATTGCATACATAGATAAGCAAACAGACTTTTTAAAACATGCATGTATGCATATGGATTTTCCCAAAGAAACATCAAATACTGTCTAAAATAGCAATTTTTTAGAATACAGATGAACTCTTTGACTATGAAACTCTTCAATTTGTATATTCACGCCATATAGAACCACTTAGTCGTACCTTCTTGTTTCTCCACACTTGTCTCTGGTAGCGCTACCTCTACTGACTCGGGCTCCTCTTGATCCAAGACTTCTTTCTCTATCTTTTCTATCTCCTCTTCGATCTCTTCCTCGTGTTCTTCTTCATGTTCATCGTCATCCTGCACGTTGAAAATATATTTAAACTAGCTGACCCGGCAAACGTTGTGTTGCCATATAATTAAAAAAATGTTAAAGGTGAACAACCCTTATCACTTAGGGGTATGAAAAACAGATACTAGCTGATTCTCAGACCTACTGAATATGCATATAAAATTTGGTGAAAATCGGTAAAGCCGTTTCGGAGGAGTACGGTAACTAACATTGTGACACGAGAATTTTATATATAAGATAATACAAACTATATCTCCTTTTTACCTCGATTGATCTTTTCAGACATATTTTTATAAGTTTATTTGAATTATTATATTATTTGCTGAAAATTTGAAGCAGTCCAAGTTACAAAATAGTTTAGATTATATATAGATATGTTGCTTTTAAAACAACGCGTAAGGTAGCATTGTGTCATAAGGATATAAGTCAGATAAAAAGATTTTAACACAGTAAATAGTCACGCTTTACGAGAAAAATCAAGATTTTGGAGCTGACCCTGCAAAGGTCTGATTTTGTTATATTTCCTTCCACAGCTTTAAAATATTTTAATGCATTTTCTGCCTAACATTGACTTCATAATGTTAATAACTACTGCACGAAGTGATACAATTTTGAGTAATATAATACACAACGTAAGCGTGTTATAGTGATGTAAGCGACACTCTATTTCTGTGGCTTCCATGAGGGACACCGGGTTAATCGATTTGTAATTCTGATGTTCTGTGCACATGCTAAAGGTCAGCAGCTGCTAGAAAATATTGGCCAGAAAAATTAAATAGAAAACTTTAAACATTTATAGCTCCAACTACTTTCGATCATTTTTTTAACCGATTGCAACCAGATATTTATAGTATCATGCAGAAGAGCTTTGAACGACATTACCATATTAAAATTATTATTGTAGACTAGCAAGTCATGGCTAGCTTGTTGAAACTATGATGAGTGATGTCCTAAGGAACAGGTAGTATTACACAGTAAGCATGAAGATGTCAAATGTTGCTAATCGATTTTAATATCTATGTTAAACTAGATATGGGTGTTGGTATTGAACAATCTACATTGATATGTAGTAATATGTATATGAATGTTTTATAATGAAGACAATTCATGTGAAGGTAAAATATACATAATTGGAAAGACATTTATAAAGATTTTATACTATAATCTTTGATTGATCAATGATCAAAATTGAAATATTGTTACAAATACTAAAAACATATTATATAATCTTTAAATAGTAATTGTTCAACTTCACAACAACCAATTTCACAAAAGCGGTTTGTTTTTACTTCAATAGTCTTTTTAGTTGCCACCCAGCTTCATTATTGATACTCTAAACAAAACCTTTATTTAAAGTTTTTGTACTTATTATAAGTCTTGTTAATACATATTTTAAATTGCTGTTATACTAGAAGTCATAAAAATACTCGTGCCATTGATAAAGCTTCATATATGTTAGTAGCCAATCATATCGTTTAGTTTGCTGCCACACGTTTCACATCACTATTTATCTGCACCTCATCATTATCTTCTTTGCTGTTTTCATCGTCGCCATCATCAGCGTTGTCATTTTCAACACTTCGATTATCGATTTCTTCCTCATTATCATCGTCGTCATCATCATCATCATCATCATCTATGTCTTTTAACTCATTATTATCATCATCCTCCTCATTAGTATCTATCCTGTTATCATCTTCATCATTTTCATCTTGATCATCATCGTCGTCTTTGTCGTCATCGTCGTTGTCATCGTCATCATCATTTGCATCATGTTTAGCCTGTTCAATTTGAGAGAATAATAATATCTTTCCTTTATAACTAAATGTACATACATACATAATTAAAATCATGCACCAATGTTTGTATTGTTTGTATTTTACAGGCAGAAGCAAAAAAGGGGTTACATTGCAGTATAAAATATTTTTTTTTACTTTTTTCTTATACAAAGTCCAGTAAATAATAAAGCTTATTTATTTTTAAAAGGTTAAAAGTCAAATATATGTTTTATAAGTTTAAACTTCTTTATCGCGGTATATGCAAATGCCATGCAAAACACAGTTGTCTACTTTTTTGAGCAAAGAAAATCACACCTCAACTTTGATATCTTGTTCTTCACTTCCCTCATCGTCCTCTTCGTCATCATCATCATCGTCGTCGTCATCAGCTTGATCAGCGTCGTTAGCTTGTTGATCTTCATCCTCATCTTCTTCTTGATCTATCTCTTTAGATTCATCTTCATCTCCGTCATCATTTTCGTCGTCGTCTGCATCTTCACCTTCTTCGTCATGACCTTCCTCATCATCATCATCATCTTCGTCATGATCGATCTCCTCGTCGTGTTCGTCTCCGTTATTGTCGAGATCGTTTTCGGATGCGTGCTCATCATCATCATCAGTATGCTCCTAAGCATTGTTGAATGAGTTTTGTATCTATTATCACCCTTACTAACTTCGACGGATACCACATGTTTGTTGAATTTAAATCATAACAGATACAACTTGATAATAAGTATGTGATTTAAAAAATGATACTTACTGCAGGACATTAAAATCACTGGAAAACATTATTTTGGTACGGATTTCAGTATTAAGGTGTATTATTGTATTTCATACTACAATATGAAATGGTAATGTTTGTATGCATATTCTAAAGGTATTATATTATATATTTAACACAGATGAAATTATCTAATATGATTCTAAACTTATACAAAAATTGCAAATACTACTCTATTCTTTAATTCAGAATAATGTACAGTGGAGTTAGATTATGTGATACTTACATGATGTTTTAACTCTAGTGTATGTTCATCATGGTGATCATCATCAGGAGCCTCCTCTATCCAACCATCGAGTACTCCAGAATAACGAGATTCTACCGCATTCGCTTCCACTGTAATTGAGTTAATATAAAACAATTATTAATCATGACTTTATTCTACATTTACTTTCATTCAATTTGAAGTACACCAGTATTATCACATTGCTTAATTATGAATTATGGAGTAAATACCTCTTACATTACATTACTTAATAATAAATTCCTAAGAAAGATTAATTTTTAATTACAGACATTCTTCAGTTATACGAAAGTACATATGTAGTAGTAGAATAGTCTTTTGTGTTTGATATATAATTGATATATAAGTGGTATGACAAAAAAAAACCTACATCAAATACTTACATTCAGTGAGGCCCCTGTTTTCCAGTATGATTAATCCAATGAGAGTAACAAGAACAGCTAGGAGTGAAAAGAATATGATCTTTGCACACCAGTGTCCTCCAGTGCCATGCTCATGCTGTGAGTGCATCAACACATCTCCCTCGCCAAACACTGCCGCTGTCCCACGGTGCTCCTCCACGCTCAGCTCATCTGGAAATACAGAACAGAAATATAAATATAATTCATATATGTTACTTTACTTGGTAATAAGACAATTGTTAGATACTTTATAGATTACTTGCATTACAGGTGCTATGTATAATTGCACTATACTGTGATTATTACAATGTGGATTTCTCTAGGAAATAGTAATGATAGTAGTACTAGTAGTAGTAGCAGTAGTTTCATTATAGTATGTAGTAGTGACACCTCACATAGCTGCAATGGCACGAATATTTGTTTAAAGTAGTTGTCAATGCACACTTCAGATTCCTAGGAGGCTTAGCTAGTAGCACTAGTGTATATCAAATTATATATATTTAAGATTTTCATGAATAACAGTTATTAAATTCACATTTATGTACTATTGTCTATATTATATTGCCATAGGGCAACTTGTAAGTACATTTTGTACTGCAAAGCCATTTAAAAACCTATAGGATTTAAATTAGTAATTCTTGTAGGTGGTATTTACAACAAAAATCTTTAAAACACGTGTGTAATTTTGCAGAGATTAATTAAATAGTCTATTTTATTTTTTATTTATTAATGTTGAGAAAAAGTACATATAGATGGTACAATTGATGGAACAATAAGATGAATGTATGAATTTGGTGACATAAAAAATTACATTATATTACCTTTCTTTCGTTTTTTATCTTTGCGCTTCCTTGGTTGTACATCGCCGGACATGGCTCAATTTAATCTGACGCTCCGTGGGCGGCAGAAGAGATCCCCTATTGTTTCATAACCCTGGGTAAACAATGGAATCACAATGAACCAGCAACTTATATATACAGTAATCTAAATGCGCAATTTTAATGAACATACAATATTGGCGCACGTTGGAATTTTAAAATAACCTACATAACAAAGTATGTACTGTACCGCCACGGGTTTCTTGAATTTATTTTAGATTTTAACCTAAAAATAACCGGCAAAGACAGCTGGGGAAAGACAGAGACGGGTATATAATATAAAAGACTTGACAAGTTGACAATTAACAGACATATTGACAACTTTGCAAGATTTTTATTAAAATTTTATATTAATAATGGAATTTGTATAAAATACAATAACGACAAACCAACTGGCGTTGTAAATACATCTTTTATTACTTCATTTTTCTTTAATAGGTAACTTAAGAAGTGGATAGTTTTAATGACTCTATTTATCAATAATATTGACATATTATTACAAAAATCTCTAAAATTATTTATTTTACAAATAAAGTTAGTTTTTAAGACCGTTATTTTACTAAATGGATGTACCTCCCATAAACTTTTTACTTGGGGAAATTAAAAAATTACTAACTTATCTTATTACATTACTTACAAAATAAATGACTTGTCGCCGAAAACCGCCACACATACAGAAATGTTTGTCCTGACTATAGCTTGTGTTTTGAAGAATAGTGCGTACGAGTCTTTTTTATATTTTAGCGTTTTATTTACTTTTTATAAAAAAATTCAAACTCCACATGCCAAAAAATAACAGCTGTTTCTAGACGGTTTACAGCTGATTGTGTGATCTGACATCAAATATTTGTTTGACAGTCTGACAATAGTGACAATAACAATACCGATATTACTGACATTGACGTCGTCAACGAGTTGTGATTTGAGATCATCGAAATTAATTTTATTGTAAATAATGTTTTACTTTTACTTTTGTATTTTTATATTCCCGAAGTCACTATAACCTATATATATAATACTTCAGATCACATAATCTTCTTGCATTGCATTGCTACTTTGATTGTTAAAAGATTACTTTAACTTCAGCCCGGCTCTTTTGGTTTTGAACACCTGGCTTTGTAAGGAAAGATGAACACAATGAGTGAAACTATAGTATTGTACGATGGATACTCAGAGATGAATTCAGATGACGAAATGTCAGCTAATTGCTCATGTACCCTTATAACTGGACCACACAATGTTATCGTCGACACCATGACAGCATGGGACTCTGAGCTGATAATAAATGGTAAATATTTTCTTATTCTTACAAGATATTTCTTAATTGTTCTGTAAATTCAGTGTAATTTTTCTTATTCCTTTTTTGTATCAGGTCTGAAGAAACACAATATTTCGCCCAATGATATTCACTATGTTGTTTCTACTCATGGACATTCGGATCATGTTGGCAATAACAACCTCTTCATGAAGGCAAAACATATTGTTGGATACAGCATATCCCATAAAGACAAATATTTTATTTATCCATTTGATAAAGGTACAGTATCTCTATTTATGTGACATAATTTATAAATTGATCAGATTTGAAAGATTTATTTCTTGTTCTCAGGTGAGGAATATGTTATAAATGATGGAGTGAAGGTGATACCAACACCTGGGCACACAATAGCACATGTGAGTGTACTGGTCACCACCAAAGAAGGAACCGTAGCTATTGCTGGTATGTACATATTTGATTGAATCAAAACTTTTTTATGTACAACTATCTTTTCATATAATATTATTCTGCTTATGTTTATAGTTATAGACATAATATGTAAAATGAAATTAAATGGAACTACTAAGCCTTTTTGCTGTAATTAATTAAATCTTTAAAATACTCATAAAACATTGTGTATGTATAAGGTTCTATATTTTTAGGTGATTTATTTGAGAAGTTTGAAGATATTGAAAATCCTGATATGTGGAAAGATGCAGGCAGTGAGGATCCCATTCAACAAAGGAAGAACAGATCAAAAGTAGCATGTTTAGCAGATTGGATAGTACCCGGACATGGGCCAAAATTTCAAGTTACTGATCAAATTAGAGTTGCTTTGAAAAACCAGGCATCAGAATCAATAGACATAATATAAACACTTAAAATTATGATCATGATCAGCTAAAGTTTATGTTACTTAACCCATTCCGTGCCGATGTGGCAAAACTGTAGCGGATGTAGCACAACTGTGGTGCCATCCGCACGAAATCGGTTAAGACATTTGCATTTGAAGACTGATGGTGGTTTTTGCTGCAAGATATTGTGATAGAAAGATCAAGTAAATAAGTTTTATATGCCATTTATTTTTATAAGATGAATTTTATATTAATGCCTAGATGTTAGGCAAGTTATGTAATTTTGCCAACAAAAAATAATTAAGGAAAAATTAAGTATGCTAATCTAATTATATTACTATGCATAATAAGTACAATTTATTGTAGTATTGTTAAATCTTATCCAATAAATAAGTACTTAATAATAACACAGCTTTTTTCTGCTTTTTTATATATTTGCATATACTTGTAAAAGAGTGGTGATAGCCCAGTGGTTGCAATGGGCCTTAAATACTACCAATCTGCATGTCTAGCACATTAGCCCAAACACATTTCACACTGAGAGGTTGGTTTTACTGACGAACTTGGTTTTATTTGATCTTCCAATTTCAATTAGTTCCTGTATATCACTTGAAGATGCCCATAATATTATTCTGATTAAAAAGATATGAATGAAAAGACTTCTTTGCATTAAATTTTATTACACATAGTACATGTAAAAGGATTTGTTTTACAAAAAATTCGGTGACAAAATAAGTTTTAGGTATATATTATAATTTATTCGAAGTATAATAACAATGTAATATTGAACAACACAGTTGTCTGATCTTAATATGAGGAAGCTGAACATAAAGATGTTTAAAATTCTTCATTTAAAGCAAAAAAGATATTTAAGAGTCTATTACTAAGATTAAACCTTTAGGGCAACATATATGAAAAAAAAAGAAATAATTTAGCAATTTTTTTTCAATAAAAGAACTTTTTGTTACATATGCTTACACTATACATTCAGATTTTGAAAATGTAACTCAAAACGAACATGAGAGACTAGAGATTAATAAGTCAATGATACATCATTTGTTGTACTATTATTTTGATACATTTTAATATATAACGAGTTCTTACGATACGCGGTTTTAAATTTATTTATTGCAAATACTTCGACAGTTTCATGGATCGTGGTCACGGCGAAAAGGGTGGCAGAGAGACACCGTTGATAATTGCTAATGGTAGATAGATTATTCCACACTCTATGTAACTGGGTCGAAATATCGGAAAAAAAGAAATTAAAACCGAGTACCGTAAGTACCCGTTACATAATAAAAATCTAAATTCCGCGATAATATTATTCTAAAATCATATTTTGATACATGTTAAACAGTAATCTGATAATCACAATCTAACGGGTAATTTCCCACATGCAAATTAAAATATACACATGATCTGCTTTGCTTGTAGTTTTTAATGTGTAGTATATGTCATATTTACAGCGAATCATTTAATGGCCAAGAATAAATATGTAATAAAAGTTGTATCACAATGAGCAAGAACAAAGATGGTTTACTTAATAGAGTACAATACAAAGACAAATATTATTAAAAGATGTATACAGATAAAAGCCAACTTTCAAAACTTGGGTTTTGCATTATAGTGCATCAATGCTAGCTGGCTTTGCATGTTTATATGAAAAGACATCCTATACTCCTATAAAAGATCTTTACTCCAATTAGAATATAGTTTCATGCTTTTTACAATCATAGCTCCTAGGCTAGGACACTATGTCGCGATTATTATTTGACACGCATATGATATCAATACAAACGTCCAGTTTGAGAATAAAAGATTGTATCATTTGGATGTCTGTTTAATAATCGTAGTATGATTTTAAATTTTACATACGAGATAGATGATAGTAGAATATATATTCTCCTAATATGAAATACTTCATTTTTGTAGTCCTCTCACACTAGTATGCTAGGACTGCAGCAAGCAAAATATACAACCAGAGATGAGATTTATATTTGAGACATGACACTAATATTTTCACTGAAATTTTCAAAAGATTCTAAGTGAAGGTAGTCACTAATCTAATCAATAATTACTGCATTAATAATTCAAATATATCTGTAGCAATAAGGAAGTTAAATTATATATTAATAATTTCGATATTTTACATATCCCGAGATGCACAATGACATGTCTCAAATACTGTGAATAGTGCAATGTGCACTTTATACACAATAATTCAAGCTAAGCTAGTTCTTAACCAGCGACCATCAAAGCACGCAGGCAAGGCCACCCACAACCACGTCCACACATTCAGGGTTGCCAACATAACCATACGAGATTGTCGAAATAATATGGCATCTTCGAATACTATGAGGTTGTCTACAACTATGCTAGTCAAAGTACAATAATAATGAAGTTCGAAAATACATAAAAAATATGGGTATTATATTACCTAAACCTACAAATTTCATCATTTGTATATCAATAGTATATGATTATACTATGCATTGGCAACCCTTTATATTTTCAACATCCGATGAGGTCGAAGCGCTTGATTTTGGATGCGGTTACCATAAAACAGATATCAAATAGACATTGCATGTATGGGAAACGTGAGAAATCATATCAGTAGCAAAAAGAAAAAAGATAAAAAGAAATATGAGAGAAGCAAAATTAATACTGTGTCTAATTGTGCTTCTTCTCTTTTGCATAAACACTCAATAAAAAAAAAATGGAAGGCAAACTATTTAATATCAGTTTTATGGATCAAATGGCTCTACAGATCAGTTTTGACTATGACAAAACTAAGTTACAACATCTCTAGAGACATACAGCATTCAGACTCACCTGGCGCTTTCACTACACCCTTTCAAGATCTGTTACACTGATCTTAAAAGTTCACGAAGCTTTAAAAACCTCGACGAGGGATGCGACAACTTAATATCTAACAATCTGTCGCTACGCGTGAAAAATCGCTGTATTATTTTTCAGATTTTGTATTTCCTAATTTCATTTCCAAAAGGATAATATCTGTTACAGTATAACAAAATTATGGATGAATTAATAAATGACTTATAAAAATTAATAACACTTCGTTTTGCACTAACAAGAAAAGTATGGTATAATCACAGCGATTTTGGCATGCGCCGCGACGTAACGATCCCTTTACATTGTGGCACACTTTTATATTTGTAATGATTAACATTTATGTCAGTTAAATATTACTCCCGGTAATACCTTCTACAGAGATCCGTGTGTCGACGAGTCCAGGCCACAATTGCTGCGTGCAATAATTCAAAATAATTCTTCTATTAATACCATGCTATGTCTATTTACATCTACACCTTATATCACAGCCGAAGATCTATACCGTTACAAAGTCTATACATTTCCGTATCCGTTCCGTAAACTAAAAGAAAGCTGCAACGAAAAGAAATTATACACAGGGTCAAGTACATGTATAATTTTAGATTACAAGCGCATGCATTAATGTATGTAAAAGTATTTAGATTTGAATTTTACTATAAATGCGTTCTACACTCATGGACATACACAAAGACAAGTAAACAAACACCCAGACAAAAGATGACAAAAAACATCTTTTAGGTGTTTGCATATTCGGGAATTGAACCCAGAAATCTCTGTAGGGCAGACCGGTTAGACATCAATAGGCCTGATAAGAAATTGCAGATTTGATGCAGGCATTATTATTTTAAGAAATTTGTTACATGTGTGCACCAATACCATTGGGATGAATTCTATAAAAATAATATCAATATGAATGCTAGCCTTGAAAATATAACAAGCAGGAATATATTTTTTTAATATAGAAAATAAATTTATACAAATTAATTCATTAAAAAAATGTTTCTACTATAATTATATAAGCCTGTATTTTTTTAATTAATCACAACATTTATTTGGCAACGAAATATAACTAAGAGATATGAGATACCTGTGGATCGATACTAGTCGGCACTGGTTGCGGTTCGTCGAGACAGAGGTCCGAATCAGAGTCGGTCCTACGAAGACTGTTGTCCTGTAAAGTATTTTTTTTCAGCATATTATTATAAAGAAAATATTGGCAAAAATTATTTTTTTATTATATCTCAAATAGTACAATTAACTTTTATATTAATGAAGAAGTAGGAGACGAGCATGCTGGTCATCTGTGATGGTAAGTGGCTACTGTCGCTCATGTACATTTGTAGTTAATCCCTGGTAAAATTAGATTTTTGCCTCAGGTCCGCTACAGTTGAATTGCTACGAAGACTAAGTTGGACTGCCTCTAATAAGTCCGTCTCCCTTACCTTCAAACTAGAACCCAGCAGTGATTAACATTGCTGGTATTAGACAGAAAAAGGAGTGGCAGTGGTGACTTCGGAGAACTAACACAAAGGGTGTCAAATCGTAAATGGCTTACGCTGTTTACAGATATATTACCATGTAATTATTAACTTTAAAATTCCTATCTTAGAAAGACTACAAATGCGTTGCTATCCTTGACTCTAAACTGGCACACCTAGGATAAGTACATGTATCTACATTAAGGGATTATATATTTAAATTAGTAGTAATAATTATCTAATTCTACTAATTTAAATACATAATCCCTTTTATTAGAAATAGTTAACTATTTATTATCCACGTAGGTTTCCGTAAACACTTACAGCCTGCGTGTACTGGCGCGTGGTGGTGAGTACCCGTGCGAGCGGGCTGAGGAAGCCGGGCAGCGTCTCGGTGAGCGGCGGGCGCGCGTGCGTCAGCAGCGGCTTCAGCAGGCGCGAGTCCAGCGCGCCCCACAGCCGCGCCAGCCGCGCCTTCTCGCCCGCCTCGCCGCTGCGGGGCGTCTCCTGGACGCACCACGTGGGACGTTAAGCCCGCTCCACGTTCCCGCGAGAAAAGCACGAGAAACGAGAATGTGGAGCCGGTCTTTCTCGCGTTCTCGCGAGAATGTGGAGCGGGCTTTATACTCTTTATTGCGTTTCAAGAAGTTAGGTTTCTTGGAGGCCAATTGTGCGTTACGCGTTAAAAGAATCGTGTTTCGGGAGCGTCTGTTAGTTTTATTGGGACTAATTATTGGTTTAAAGCCATTGTGAACTAGATACGTTCAAATGTAAGTTGAATTTTGGGGATTTACTAATAATATTATATTGTACTAAGTATTTAAAAAGGTTGTCAATTGATCAAAATTTGGATTTTTAGGTTATTTAATTACTGGACTTTGTAAAAGGGAATGAAAGAAACATGAATTCGTGAAGTCATACAAGAAAGGATTACTTAAAAATATGAAGTTAATATTTTACACCATGAAAGAAAAGATAGCAGAGAAAGGAACATTTTTATATTGATTTTAGTCATATTATTGTATAAAAGTATAGGTAAATGATCTTTGTCCATATTTTATTACCCCTATCTTTACTTTCACGTGCATGCAATACATAGGGCAAATAAAGAATATGTTTAGGAGTGCGTACAGTTGACAATACATTGATCAATAAATAAAAACTTGACAACATTTATATTGAGCAAAATGCAGAAGAGGATATAATATTGTTGTCGACTGTACGATGACATGCATGTCGCCCACTCATGCAGTGGAGTATATTGAATATAGAAAAATATGTTTACATACTGCGAGCACGTTTAGTTGCCAAGGCATTATCACTCCATTTTCGCCTTTGCCCCATTTAACTACCATGCTGCCATTCTAGACGTTTAAACCAAAAGTGAAAATAAAATAACATGCAATAAATTAGTGGAAATTAATATAGATACAACAGACGTCCTGCTGATAACAAAAGAGATAGACAATATTGAATTCGTCTATATTAATTTGATAACATTTAATTTTAATTATAAATAATTTTAATATATTGCAATTCCGATAAAGGTGCAATTAATAATGTTATACACAAACAGATGCAGCAGGATTTGTCTATTACATCAAAATGATACAGTACAGTTTATTTTAATTATGAAAGAAAAAAACCTATTCATTTCAAAAATGTAGAAAATATGTTTTCATATGACACCCCATCGTCATAATGTTATTGTTTACCGTTAACCAATTACGATCACATTACAATCATCAAAATAAATGTACAATAATTTTATAATAATCTGTACTGTCTCATCCAAGTTTAGTAGATTAGTAGAAGGGATTAGTTTGATGGACGTATGACATTATTTGCATGCTGGCAATATAGTCTTACTGTGGCCATGTCGCTACTGGCCGTCGGTGCGTCCAAGTTTCGGAGGCCGAAACCTACGTCTCCTGTCTGGATAAATACGGATTCCTGTTTAGTTTTATGCGCAGCTTTAAGGGCTTAATTTGGTGGTTAATTAACAATGGCTGTAGCTACGTGGAACATATAATAACATTTTGTTTTTATACAATTTGTTAGTGAAATCTTAA
This sequence comes from Epargyreus clarus clarus, assembly GCA_014595695.2. Lineage (NCBI taxonomy): Eukaryota > Metazoa > Arthropoda > Insecta > Lepidoptera > Hesperiidae > Epargyreus > Epargyreus clarus. The sequence continues at coordinate 622,206 of JACTTY020000036.1, forward strand.
TAAGTTAGTTACGTTACCTACAGAGTTCTTACTAAGTCAATTTTTCGCCTTTATTTTGCACACCTGTTATGGTATGAAAAACAGAGTAGTTAAGTATTCTACAAATCTTTGCCTTGTTAAAATACGGAATGACTCAAGTAGCTACGACCAGAGTTATATACTTAAAGACGTCCACATACATGTAACATTTATTACAAGTAAAGCATTTGACTGTTACCTGTCAAACAAATTTTATAGTTAACCTTTAAGATTCTTTGTACCAATAAAATAATTAGAATACTTATCAAATTCTGTACTAACGTTTTTTATAATTTGGCAGATAGTTCAGGTCTCTGAAATAAACGTTAAAAGGCATGACTGCCGGGTCATGACTTTTTATGTGAAGACACAACGTTAGCGGCCCTCAAATAAACTGTTATGAATTTTATATGGGGCCTAGAGCGAACATGTTAACATTGCCGACCAGAATTTTATAACAATGAACTTTTATGTTTGATACACACCTACTAATGCCCTGAGTCAATAAAAATAATTTATTATAGATTTTGAAAGTTGTCTTTAATGTAATTGAATATCTTTATCATGATTTCGGAATAGGCGTAAATATCTCCACAGTTATGTACTATTTCAGACGTTTATGAAGTTACGAATACAATATTCTTATAACAGAGTTTTTTGTATAAAAAATCGATAGATTTAATATCGATTCATATTTCATTTTCTATCAATAAATTCTATGTTGACACAGGACCTTATATAAGTTGGCCTATCTATGGATTGACCACTACAGTTCTAATTCAGATCGGCAGCGTTAAATGTCCCAATCACCACCATGTGACATGTACAAGCCCATGTAGAGTGCAGTGCGGTTATCTGTATATACATACCGGTCTGCCCGAATCCGTGGCCTGGTACAGCTGCCATAACAATGTTATATTAATCACATGCACTGTAACGCCCAAATGTGTACAATACCAATGAGGCATTTCTCACGCTTCGATTCAATGCAATTTAGTCACAAACAATATTTTTGGTTATTACAAATAGAAAACTTCAAAACAATTTACTAAGGTAATTTAAGAATAATTTTACAAATAATTAACATTGTTAAAAATACTTTACACGGTTCGTAAATACAAAAACTTGCACAATTTCGTGAAATATGAAATGTTTTCGGTAAATGCGTGATTTTTCTTGATAACTGAGAGTGCGTAAATTGCTACGACCATAGTAGCCATAAGAGGGTTTGTAATAAAAGCGAACACTACAAATTAAAGCTATACAATGTGTAACCGTCTCAACATAAGCAAGACAAACTGTTAGCACTATTTTAGTGCAGGTAATATCTCAGTAAATATTGCTGCAATATATTGCATCTTTTTTTCTACATAATAATTTAATATATTAATAACGATTTGTAGAATAAAAATTCAATTGGATTATCTGAGTATTACTTGCTTCTAATACTTGGCTCAAAAACATGCAAGTATAATGTTCCTTAATTGAAAAATATTTCTCACCTTGTGCATTATATTTACAAAGTTTTTGAGCCAAAGTCTATGTTTAAATAATGCAAAGAAATATACAAATTGCACCTTCTCTGAATAGCACGTGTTAAAGTTGTGCATCTATTTAAAATTAATAATACTTGTGTAGACAGCGTAAATGAACTATGAATACTTACACTTCTCACATCACGGTATGGTAGAGCTTCATTTTCATCGTTTTGGCCTTGGCTGAAAAATACGGCAAAATCATTTATTTACAGTTCTCAATTAGGTAGATGTCTTGTGCATGGGACTCGGGAAAGTATTCGTTTATACGGTAATTTTAAGGGTCCATTCGTATGAATAATACTGAATAATGAGTCATACGCCAACAAGATCAATTTTCCTAAACATGCTTATTAAAATAAGTATGTAATGTTGTTGTCTGTTGTACTTGGTAACTATTGTGTTGCCAAGAAAAATTCTTTGATATTTACAGTGTGTATTTTCTAAGGATATTTCGCAACTTACTATTAGACTTATCGTCAAGTAAACATTTGTATTTAAATGTATTTTTATTCTTAAATAACTAGCGGTCGTTAAGGTAATGTTGATGAATTTGCGTGCCTATATAACCACAGTAGCGTTGACAAATGAAAAACATTATAATGAGTAGGATTTTTGACATATTTGCACTTGGTATCGTGCGTGGCATGAGGCATCGTAGTCTTGCAGCAAGATATTGGCGATGATAATGAGATGGGTTGTAGAGTAGTGAGTGTAATGCAAACGAATAGAAATGAGGACGGCAGGGGCGTAGCGCGTAGCACGGTACGGCCTGAGCCCTACACGGACGGCACTTATTGAGGATCGGTATAATCTCAAAAATTATAGATTTCTCATATCATATATACATACATAAGTTATGTATTTTTACACGTTTTTTTTTTCATTAATTTACTGTTTGTCGCCAATTTTAGATTATTTCAGAGAATTTTACAAATAAAATTAAAATAAATGTGTTTTTCGCATATCACCGTTTATTTCGCCGACCGCGGCCGTCAAAAGCATCAAAACGTCCATAGCGGTCCGAGCCCGCGCTACGCCCCGAAGGAGAAAGGTAAATGTAATGCAAACAGAAAGAAAGACGACATATTTACAGTGCATCGTACCCGGTGGGTATGCGCAGGTAGGCGAGCGCGTGCGTGGCGGCGCCGCCCTGCAGCACCACGGTGGCGATCACGATCAGCGACGTCGTGGTCAGCATGGCCTGCCGCGCCTCCGACACCGTGTTGCGGATCGCCAGCGCGAACGACATCGCACCGCGGAGACCTACGGAATACGGAGTTTAGGATTGGGGTTTTAAGTATTCACGGAACCCTCATTACTCGAAATTCATGTAATTTCATATAAATATGGCAGTACCATACGAGCATGCTGTCCACCGAACGATATGTGGCTGGTGCCATACGTGAATAGCTGTAATCAACTCCAGACAGAATCTAAGTAATACCTGAAGTTAGTCACAGAAGCTGGGCTACCCGTAATGACTAAATTGAATTACCTCCTCTACACGAGGCGTAGTGTTTTATTAACATACTCTTTAAAACAAAACTTTGCTTTGCTTTTATGGTGTGTCTTAAGCGTAAAACGGTATAATTACTGGTGGAGAGTTTTCTAATAATATAAATATTATTTATTTAATGTAAGTAATCGCTACAATTTTTACCTTATTAAATCAATGTTTAGTAATGAATTACATAAATTTACATGAGGCTGTTTAAAATATTATTTCCACATAAGTATAAAATTTAATACTCACCAGAGAAGAAGAGCATGTGTTGGAAGTTCATAGGAATCGGTGGTTTGCGTCCTAGATTCAGTAGGAACGACAAGGGGTAGATGTTGACGGCACGTCCGAGGGTAGACGTTAACTGTTGTGTGGTTAAGGAATGTCATTAAAACAACAATTATACGCTTTGTCAACTCAATGCAGCCAAATTTTAATTAAATATTAGGAGCATATGAGTATTAACACAGTAGTATCAAAGTAAAAAAAAGGTTGTTTTATTACATTGTCTAATATTTCAAGTGTGTGCCATCGTATTAATCTTTTGACTGCAGTCAGGATAGTAAATTTTCTTTTTTATAAAAAAACTTAACATTCTATTAAAAAGGATACAAATCCAGCAATAATGAACCAGGGATCGAAGTGGTGTTTGGGGAAGGTGAACATGGAGACGCCGATGTAGGTGAAGATGAAGTTCTCCGCGAGGAAGTTGAGCAGCTCGAACAGTTGTTTGGTGCGGTTGCGAGAGTCCGACGATAGGTTGTTGTACGTGTAGTGCGCCTGGCATATGCCGCAGAATAACACCGCTACCACTCCTGCAATTCAAACAGAGTAGAATATTAGTAGTGCTGCCTGAAATTTCCAAGAGTACACAGTTCAAAATTGGGCGATGTAAAAGATGCATATAGTTCTATTAAAGGTCTGCCAATATATGTCACACAAATAATGATAAAATTGGTTCAAATTCAGTGTAAACAAAACGCGAAATATATAAAACAAGTGAAATTCGCGGACTTCTTGCAACTTTTTGGGTTGATGTTGCATTTCTATCCAGTATTGGTTTATGAATATAATATTTTAACTGATAAATTTAACTACTCTCATAAGCCTATCACCAAATAAATAATCCGGTTTCATGTCAAAAATATAGAGGACACGTACTTATTTGCTAGTTCGGGCATACTACACTTTAAAAAACTACATCACTATGAAATGTTTCGGATGAAACATCGGTCAGTTACAGTACGGCGACAGGGACTAGTTAATATCAGGTGGGTTTCTTATAACGACGCACCTGTGAGCTCGAACACCTCCGCGATGAGGAAGGCGGCGTACGACATGAGCACGAAGAGCGCGGACTCCAGCAGCGGCCAGTCACGCACGTGCGTGAACTTCGTCATGTGCGCGCAGGTTAAGGAATTATTTGCAACTAACCTAACCTAACCTAAGGATCCTAAGTATTTTATGTAACTATAAAAATCTTTAAGGTTAACAGAACGAAACTAACGTAAAATAAACTAATATTTTGACTTAAAGCTTATGTGTAACCTGTAACAAGGAATCCACAAAAGTCACGATGTAAACCATAATGGTAGTCCAGTAATATTTATACACATAATTTATATAATTTAATGACGTCATGTTGACTGATTTGGATTAGTATTTTACTTCATTTCTTAATCTACTGTCTATATAGATGCTAAAGCCTTATCAAGGCTACATTTAACTGACATCTGATGAAGCTAAGGCGTTAAACGCACTTTTCTTGATCATTCCAAAGTATACTAGACGCTATCAACTATAGTTGTTAAGTTATTAACACATTTTATTTCAAAAGGATATCAATGCTGTGAAACATCCCAAGAGAGCACCCACAAGCAGGGATAGACTGAAGATGCCGATGAAATCGCCAATCGCCGCCAAGAACGCAGTAATCTCGAAACCGCCGTCTACTGAGTACCTTTTCTCGTAGTTCTGTATGGCTCTGGAAATATAAATCGCGTTGTTAAGAAATTAATAATGCAGAATAAATATTATATTCCTGGAGAGATAAGTTTTAACATAATCATGCGCCGCGGAAAATATGAAGAAGAGGGTCAAAAGGTATTGTTGTCAGCGATAGCAATGCGTACAGTGATAGTTCAGTATTAGTATTAATTAGAAGTTTCCTTTAATTTTAATTCTGTATTGTTCAAATTAGAAACGTGTTTTACAGCTCAACAGAAATACGCTTGGGTATAATTTCATACATAATAAATAAATATTGAAAATTCGCATATAAATTGTACAAATTACTACTTATATTTAGTTTAATTTGATTACTTAGTAGGAAAGGAATAAAATAATTACAAATGTAAGATTGTATTACATTATTCATTGTAGGTATGTTCTTATATCTTGACAGACCTAAGTAACACCTTTGGTAGTAAATGTTATTAAACATTTATTAACTGATGTAATGTATTCTAGTAACAAACTATAAACAGGATGAACATAACCATAAATAATATATAATTAAATCATGAATAATAAACTTATCTCTTCTTTTAAAGTATGGATGGAAGGAATGTTTTCTATAACGTTAGTGAGTATTATAATAATTGTCTCGCGGAGTCATACACGTCTAAAATCCCAATAAACATTTTATTGGCCTCCCCCCTTGATTGTTGGTTCATACTACAGAGAGGTCTAAATTATTCTCCTGCATTACATTAATGAATTAATCTCTATAAAATATAGCTGAAAATCTGCATTAGTTTGGCTTATCGACATAGTATAGGCATAGTTATGGCAAAATACTTAAAAACCTTTTTAAGCTAAATGGGATTCTACACGATTGCATAATAATATGTGAACAAAATAATATCACCAGTGCTAGAAATATTAAGTAATAAAATGGCTATATAATAGGCATGTATATACATGATTACTAACAATATTGAAATCGAGTATTTTAATTAGAGGAAAATACGTTCGAAAACTCTTGCATGTTTATACAATATATCTATTAAAAGTAAACGTTATAATACATCCTTGTACCCATCATTTTAATAAAATTTATAGGTATTTATCAACATGCAAAATATGTTAATTACAAACATATATTAATAAAAATAAAGTATGTCACATATATGGGTCACAGGTAGTGTCAGAATTTTATTAACATATTCATAACCATTAGATAAACTTTTAGATAGACTTTAAACATGTTCTAACATTTTTCTTAAAAAAACTTCCTACAAACAGTTGACAGTGTATACCATATAAATCCTTGTAACGAAATATAGGTTTAGTAATAATATCGGTTACTACACTTCGTCGTTGGACTGCAGTATTTCGCCATACATATGAAATCCTCATTTAACTTGCTGTGTGCCTGTTTGGTTCCAGTAAGGCAAATATATCAGGAAAGATGTTCTAAACCCAAACTATTTATAAAATATTTTGTGCAGGATTTTCCCCCAATGTATGTTTTTGAATGGAAAATATGCAACAGGGTTATGGGCAGCAATACAACTCTGATCGATTTTCGATAAAAGTCTTACCCTATTTGATGTTTTTTAGAAATCACTTTGGTCGGCAGTTCACAATTAAAATGAGTTATATGCTTATTTACTAAGAAAAAAAATAACATGTGTCAATTACCCGCTAAGTACTAAAGCCACGGCGTCGTTGAGTACGCTCTCACCGAATATCATAGCGTACAAATTGACGTCCACCTGAAAGTATAAGTATAAGTTAACATACAATTATTCATAGACATTTCAACAAATCTGAACATCCCGTTACTCAGTAGTAAGACTCAAGTATGATTTAAGCGTTTATTGTTGCTTTTACATCACATTCTTCTTCTTCACTAGTTCTTGGCCGGAAATTAAATGATAAATGTCGTCCAGTATGATCATTTGGCTATTTGACTTTATTGCCCATTACTCCGACAATACATAAGTATATAATAGGTACTAACCATGACTGGTAAGCGTTTATTTCATTTTTAAATAATATTGATAAACATAGACATAATTGAACTATCTGTCTGTGATTTAATTTGAACATATGTACCCACGCTATAGGAGCGGGCACCCGCCGCGCGTGTATTGTCTTTGCACGCGCGTCTGTGACGCTGTTTATATTTTTTTCAACACAGACATGCGAGCGTGCACCTGCGCCAGTTTTACGGACGTAACGGGTTTTTTGTATATGTAACACCTTTTTAAGATGGTAGAACTGTGGTTCGAATTCGGCGGCACCACCGCTATTCCTATTTCTGTCTAATAACATCAGTTAAACGCTGACGTGTTCTGATTTGAAAGGTATGGTGACGGGAGACATACTTATCCGTAGCATTCCAGCTTAGTCCTCAGAGGTAGCGGCGCATTTGTGGGTGACCTCAAGTAGAAATTTAAGGCGTGAAAGCATTGCAAACAAAGTAACTCACTTTCGCTTTTATAGTATACTAAAGATTTTGTAAAAATAGACATGCACGTGGCGTGCATGTACCTACACGTATGCACTCATAAAAATAACTCTTTGCAAAACTTATATGTATTATGTTCAATTTACAAATACAAACGTTACGCGGAAGATAAGCACGTGTTTACGTAATATAAAGTGCGATTAAATTATTATTTGTTCTTCACGTGACTAGTCTTTTTCTGCTAACAACTAGTTTACATTGCATGACGTTTTTATTATAATCAATGACTATATAGAAGTATCTGATAATAGTAGAAGTATAAATAGTAGAGTAACTAAATTACGTCGCCTGGGAAATTCCAATTTTAAAACCAGTTAACAGCTTTGAACGTGCATATATACTTTTAGTTTTACGTAAAAACTATCCAGTAAATTTCATAAAATCTGGCATATAGAAGCTACTAGATGTAATAATTTGATGATAAGTAGGCACTGCTGACCCGTGTCACGAATTTTAACACGCTTCTCTAAACTTTTTGTAAATAATTATAACATGTGTATGTGAATGTTAGTAAAGAACTTACATTATTCCATTCAAGAAACAATGTCAGAGTATAATCACCTATCCTTCCTACCTCACCCTATTATAATGGCGACATGACATGTATCAAAGATTACTTTTCATAAAAAGGAGCCATGTCTTTGTACTGTTTCATTTAAATTTTACAAAAACAGGAGAACCTATTGAGTAACTGCGTCTTTTTACCCCTCTATTCTATCTAGGATTTTTCTAACCAAACAATACAGCTATCACATAACTCTTATTATCATAATTACCTTTAACTGCGAGAAGATAGCGAGCACGGTGAGTGGATCGGTAGGCGAGATGAGTGCGCCAAAGTACAGCGTGTCGAGGAAGGTGAAGCTGGACGCGAGCGACGCGGGCATGAGCTGCACGAAGCCGTACATGAGCGCGCCGATCACCAGCGCGGACAGCGCCGTGCCCACCATCGCGAACGTCAGGATCGCGCCCAGGTTGCGGAAGAAGTATTTCTGAGGATATAGTTGAGGGTTTTCGATTGTCATTGTTATCAACCCTTGTGTCCTACTGAGAAGGGAGAAGGATTAAGGCCATACTGTAGGCACTGGTGGTTTTAAGGTGGTAGAATCCTTTGTGGTTCGACTCCGGCGGCACCACCGCCACACCTATTTCTACCTAATAACAGCAGTGTTAGGCGCTGCTGTGTTCCGGTTTGAAGGGTGTGGTAAGGGAGACAGACTTTTCCGAGGCGTTCCAGCTTAGTCCTCAGGGGTAGCGGTGCATCTGTGGCCGACCTCAGGTGTCCATGGGCGGCAGTGGCCACTTACTATCAGATGGACTGCATGCTCGTCTGCTACTCTTATATTATAAAAAACAAAAAAAAACTGGGCAAAACTGCTTCTGTTTTCCAGAGACATATTTTTTGTAATGCGAGTGTGTTTAGAATATTCGTAAATTTTAAGGCTGGCATCATATGGTTCATTATAGTTTAATAAGGTTCCGAATTGCGATTTACTCTTAAAGATAGTCATTTACAGTGTCTGTGCAAGATCTTTTCATTACAGAGCTTTGAGTCACTTTTCCCATTCAGCTAAGTAGGTAGTGCCATAGAATAATGAGTTATAAGTAGAAGCGAGACTAACAAGAATGACCTGAATGCATACAAAATCGTGCAGTTTTTCCACTGATAAAAATTACTTTCGTGTTTACGCAATTTTAAGTAGTAATCATCATTATGAATGAAATGGAAAATGATTGATCCGCATAATTACAACATCAATCTTGTATAAATATGCTGTTGTCGTGATAATTAGATATCGATACAAACAATGTGGAATATCTAAAATTACGACACGAAAATAAACTCATGAGGAAAAACATGTTATTCATTACAAAAATATTATTAATTCGTATCTCGACACCGAACAAAAACGTAATCCTCGTAATAGGTTGATGATATTTTAAATGTGCATTAGGATGGAACGTGTATAATCGCAGTAATTTTTTGGTAGAATACCTTAAAAATGGATCTACCACAGGAGTTAAAACGACCGTCGTAGAACCCAAATCTTCGTAACTTCAGAAACAATAGCTCCCTAGGCGCAAGTTTAATATAACTCTGACTCAAGGTGAGAATTTACAAAGAAAGCATGGTACATTCACCCCATTATCCTCTAAAAGACCTTTGTAATTTATTTGCTAATATAAAACTATAATGCCAACATCTGTTAATGAGTATGTGGTTACTGTAATAGTGTGTAGTAATTAATACAACCTGTTTGTTTAAAGATAAATAAGTTCGATATAATTTAATCCATAATCAATATTTTTAAGTTACAATTACAGTATTGTTAAGTTGTAAAACACCAAAAGCAATGTCTAGTGACTAATATTTTGTATTGCTATTTGATTAATTAAATGTTAATTAATAGTGTCACATTGATTGTTATTTAATTCTCACATAGTAATAATAGTGTCTAATCTTTACATACAAAACTTTCTATTAAGCATGTTAAAGGGTACTGTAATAATTACACTTAAAACCAGCTACAAAGATTTGTACCTTTACAAATATACATTTTACATACCTACATCGAAAGAAGACGACTATCTATCACCACTTGATATTCTATATCTGAGATGTGTTTTAGGTCATCCTGATATTATTATACTAGTTCAAATTCTTTATAGTGGACATTTTTCGTAACTATTAAACTCATATATTACTTACTCTTTTCAAACAGTATCCAGCGTGGAAAATAATTGGTGGTAAGATTATATTGAAAAATATCTCGGGATCGAAAGTTGCTTTCAAATCAATTTCATTCTGTTCCAAATTTACTATTTCTCCTCGGAAGCTGTATGCATATGTCTTATTTGGTACGGTATCTGAAATTTATGCACACATTAATTTAAAATCCTTAACATTACTCAAATAAATACTCAATAATTAATATAAATGCAATAAGTTTAAATATGAACGCTAACACTAATGCTTATTAACGCTTTCTACACACACAGCCCCACACTACGATTCCGTGTCATGGGTGCTATGGACACACACATAGACAAATACACAAACACCCAGACCCAAAAACGGAAATCTAAATTCATCATTTAAATATCTGTCTGGCCGGGGATCGAATCCGGGATCCTTTGTGCGTCAGACCGGTATGGTGACCACCCCGCCACGCGGGTTGTTAGTCAGTCAGTAAATGGAGTTAGTCTACTTTATTTACTTAATAGTAGCAGAGTGAGTTTAGGGTACTTACTAACACATTTATGATCAACTTCAAGGTTGATTAAAATCAGTTGATTAAGAATAATCTCATTAGACTATTTTAAACATTCAAACTGGTTTTAATCTTTGAGGTTTTAATGGCAAAAAATATTTCTTGTTTTTGTGTTGGTTTCTCACTTTGCAATATTTGCACTATTTTAGATTTATTTATTAAAATTTATCCTCCTGAGACATGTTTTTACAAATACTAGAAATAATTGACATGTTTCTTGATGGGAGCACATCTGATCACACATTATGAATTCAAACCTTCCTATTTCTACCCTAAGTACACCATTCAATTTATTCTAAGAATACATTTTGAAGATCAGATATCCAATACAAGGTTTAGTCACATTATAAACATTGATTGCAATCATTATAGGATTCCTAATCCAACCCTGTCGACAAATGATAATGAATTTACTTGTACATAAACATACAAACCTCCAGAGGAAATCTGTATTTTATCCGGGAAGCGAAAGCGCAGTATGTCTGGTGGTACAGACAGGTTGTACTTGGTGTCAGGTGCTGGGTGGGCATCAATGTAGGTAACTTGATTTGTACTGCTTGCATATCGGATTATTGCTCCCACGATTAGACCTATGAAAGAAATATTGCAAAAATTTCTTAGGATGTCTAATTATCCCTGTCCTTTATTTTTTGTCATAAGGTTATCAGTTAAGGTTATACAATTTTGTTATCATTTTAAATACTAGTAGGAATATTTAGTTTTTAACATTTTAATACATAGTTTGCTATCAACAATATACATTATGATAGACACATTGACTGAAATATCTAACTTAAATTATTTAATAATTGTGTATAGCAATTATTTGTGAAAAATTATACAGACACATGTTGTTACAGATTTATTAAAAAGAAAAGTCTAAGGGAGTATTTAAGCACTGTCTAAGATTATTTCATTGACAATATTTCAAATTTAATCTAGAAAAGGAAGTTATAGGTTAACCTCCTTATCAAAGTACCCAGGCAAGTATTAGTACCCAGTATTAGTAATGCAGGTACCCATATTAGATATGCAAATTACTGTTTCACAATTCAGTTCATGTAAGGTGTTCAACTTTAAGAAAGAAAGTGCCATTAGGCTTTCGGTAAATTTTGACTGTCATTCAAAAATTTTGAGATTTAATTCTTTTGAACACTGCAGAACTAAAATCATTAAAAGTACATGTAACAATATAACAAATAATTGATTTATAACATTATTTTTTTTTCAAATTTTCCCATGTGTCTTGTATTCATTTGTAATTAACTTATTATGCACAATATAAAAGAAAATTGAGAGCAATTATAAAATTGTTCAACAATTTTATGATTCTACTTTGCAATTATATATACAACAATTGTATATAGTTGCAAAGTAGAATCATGGCTATTCTTTTTACATTATTTATTTTGTTAAGGTCAGCTGAAATGCATGTCTAACAAGGTCGGTGAAGATATCACTCACTCATCACATGATAGCATTACACCTGTCAGGGTCAAAGCAATAGAATAATCGTCTCTTGAGGGGATCTTACCATATATCACAGCCAGGCCCGTCTCATGAAGCCAGCTCACACGGCGATGTTTAAATACCCATATCGTCAAAACAGTCAAAGTCAAAAGGCATGTGTAAATCAAGAGATTCAAGCTATCGATGCGATGTAATAGGGTCGCTTTAGCATCGAGAGCTATATCTGCACCCGAAGCATTACACAATGCGAGTAAATAGAATAGAAAAAAGGCAGATCCAACTACTGGACTCATTCTTGCACAATGAACAATAATATCACATCACCGGAAAAATCGATTTGAAAATCTACGTTTCATTTGTCGCTGTCAGATATATGTATCACATTTATTTATCGTAAAATGGTAACTAATAATGGTTTTGCTCGCCCAATATGAAGATTATTTCAACCGTTTTCCTGCTTCGATGTTTCTTTCCGTGAAAATACTAAAAGTTGCACAGTAGGTACAATTTTGTCAAGTGCAAAATTGACACTGACTGACAACAAAATTAAATAACAAACGAAGTCTAAAAATATTTGCCGTCCAATAAATTTGTTTCATTTAATGTAGACTTTATCCAAATGTTATAAAGTTCAAATTTTAACCCATAAAATATGATATTGACCATAGACTAGTCATAGACCAATGGTTTTATTTTTTATAAACAGACCAATATTAGAAATACTGACAGCCATTATAATTTTGTATATATTATGTAGCCCGTAAATAGCTCTGTTCAGATTATAAAAAAAATATTAAGCTCTTTATTATTATTGAAAATATATAGTACGTTCGTACTCGTAATATTTTTAAATTAATTTTGGAAAAAAAAGTACGTAGATAATTTTACAACGCCTAATTTATGACTTTGCAATAACATAATTTTAGTAAAATAATGCATATTGCAATTTTCTTAGTTTAATTTTTATTTAGTTGTCGTGTTATTCTTGAAACAATAGATTATATTGTTATAATGGATGAATAAATTGAATGAAAATTAATGGCTCAACTAATTTTAATGAGGGAGGATAGGTAAAAACAATTAGGTAGGTATCCTAAACTTATACTACACGGCTAGCATTAATAACATTTTTAACATAAGGTTCATTCTGTTTTGTTGTAGCTTTATGATAAATATGTAATATAAATAATATATACGTTATAGTTTACATTGAAATAATATCATATTTTTTTGTTTGGTGACAAAACTATACCTGCTTTACACCGTACCTTACCTACCTATGAAAACATTATTTACGTTGATATTTTAGTATTTAGTGTGGTAAAGTAAATTATGTATTAAGATAGTAATCTGTGACCTTACTGTTATGATCATTTGGGGTTTGAGGGTCTATTTAAGGGGGTTGGTGACAGATGTTCAAGGGTATCAGTGGCCATTCATATGACGCCACATGCTTAAGGCATAGATTAGTAAAGATACTTCGCCGCCTTGAAATTGAATGAAGTCACAAACGGCTTATTAATAAGTTCTTTTTTTGAATTCTTGACAAATATAAACATTTTTAGAGAAAATTTACGAATAAATAACTAATACTGCGTAATTGACATAATTAATAAATAATTATTTCAAATATTTTAGGGACATTTTAGCACGGAGAGGTGGCAAAACTTTTTTAAGCAACTATTTCAATTCTCAAAACTGGGTACATTTTCTTGTTAGGAGTGAGTAATCTTTACTAATCTATGGCTTAAGGCTACATTCTCAGTGGCGGATTTAAAAAAAATTAAGGTCTAGGCTGAACAGTTTTTGCCGCCCCTGCTTCTACAATTGTCATGTCCATTGGCGAATTAAAAAAAAATGTAAGGTCTAGGCTGGACAGTTTTTGCCGCCCCTGCTTCTACAATTGTCATGTCTTACTAGAGGTGAGGCGTATATACTGGTTCAGGGACTATGTAGTTTCCTGGACTAGGTGGTATATTGGACCAGGTAGTTTATCGGTTTAGGTAGCTTGCGCTCCTGTTTTTTTTTGCTCGCCACGTTGATTCAGAACATGTTTCCCGTTGTTTTTTTGGTCGTCGCGCCGGCTTATGATACGGTTCCCGTTTGTTTTTTTTTTGCTCGTCACACCAGTTCATGACACGTTTAAGGCATGAACGAACTAGCTTCCTAATTAGCAAAAAAAACATTCGGTCCCCAAATTTGCCGCCCCAAAAATCTTCCGCCCTAAGCTCCAGCCTACTCAGCCTGCTGGTAAATCCGCCACTGTACATTCTAGAAAGGATTAATGAAATATTTATTGCATATAAACTAAAAAATCCGAAGATAGCCGCAATAAAACTCTTTTGAAGTTTATAAAAGCTTAAATATTACAATAACATGATTTATCGGGAATTATGAATAGTTTGTTAAGTGAAGGGCGGAAGCTTTGACATCGTCGAAGGTTGTATTCTGGTATTACAAATCTAAAGCGTTTACTGCGAAATAATTAAATAACTTTGAGGAAATTTTATAGATAATGTGTGTAGATAGAAAAGGTAGTATAAATAGCAATAAAAGCAATACAGTCCTGTAGGTTTAGAGTGTATTTCCGGGTAAGTTCTGAATAGATGTTAAAAAAAAATTAACAAAAAATAAAACCGACTTCTATGTCACTACAAAGTAAAAAATAATTGAAATAAATGTTGGTTTAGTACAGCGTAAACAGCGTGTCCAATATGAGCGCCGGTTTATCATGTTAATCTAGATACTCAATGTTCATTTTAAGTTTCATGAGAATGGAGTGGGCAGAAGGTAAGTTGTCAAAAAATATGTAAAAAGCAGGGGTAGTGATGATGAGTTCCACCCCATAACTTGAGTTCTCATCATCAGAGCATACTAATGTTATGATAGGAAAATACTCACGCTCATGTACCTATTTCCAATTGCCTAAGAGTCCTGACAAGCATAATATTTGTAAATTAGTAGCTCTTATTTACACATGTTACGAGTAGACAGAGTATCTAGACTTCTTCACGCCTGACCATTTCAGTTTTACGTTGATGTAGGTATTTTATCGTACTTGTAAATATTAACAACTAGTTGTTGCCCGCGGCTTCGCCCGCGTTTAAAAGAAAATAATATGACATACTAAGTGGCGCCATCTGGCAAAAATTGGTAGTACCAACTCTGAAACCTTCGTGGGCTCATGGACGACTTTGCTAAAGATCATCACTTGATCAAATGCATAGTTTACGATTCAATCCTTACTAATATTGATTAAAATTATCGACTTTTTGGTCCAAAAGATCGATTCTCCGATTAATCGATCTTAGATCGCCATCCCTATTTCCCGTGGGATTTCCGGGATAAAAACTATCCTATGTCCTTTCTCGGGTCTCAGACTATCTTTGTACAAAATTTCATTAATATCGGTTCAGTGGTTTAGGCGTAAAGAAGAGACAACCAGACAGACAGACAGAAAGACAGACAGACAGAGTTACTTTCGGATTTATAATATTAGTAAGGATTAGTAAGGATTGTAATTTACCTACTACACTTACACTAGAGCTATTATTACATTTTTTTCAAAAATATATACTAACATATTTATTTAAAGTGGGAATGCTACTTCTGTTAAACCTTGTGGAAGATCATTCCCATGTAGAGTAGGGTCATTGTGTATAATCTTCTTTTACAAAAACTAGTATACGCAAGATACTTGAGTATCTTGAACTATTATAAGCTTGTAATGTTAAACTCTTATAAAATCGTACGTATAATCCAGTTTCTTGATATTTATTTTATTACCGCGTAACAGACCAAGTTGCACGAAACGGTTGAACGATCCAAATAAATTTAATAACTTATAGCATATTGCTAATAATAGGCAGCTGTGAATAAGGTCAGTTTATTCTTTTATAAGCAGGCACTTGTCTGCAATAACTAAGCTTGAAACATTACAGTAAGTAGTCTGTAATATTTATTCAAGGGTAGGTATAATTACTAATGTGAATGTTGACATACGACCTCTATCTTTTATAAGAGGCGAGACTGAAGTATTAATTTTATTGTGTGCATTACGTTTTGTCACTTTGATATTTCCAGTTTTTAAACCTCTGACCCCCATCGTGGCCAGCCGGAATTTACACAACTAGGTACTGATAAATACAAATTAAAAACTTTTCAATATAACACGTTTATAAAATACCATGTTATCATTCTCGTTCTCGTAATTAGGAATATATTGTATGTGTAAAAACACTGAACCAGCCTGTAAATCTAGTTATCATATTAAATCTAGTCGGAGTCTACCTCAATGAAAAAATGATATGTATTTAATCGAAATTATTTTGAAGGTCGACGTAAGGCCGTTTGGAATTGACATTTGGTTGTTTTAAATTTTTGATATTCATCGAGGTCTAGTTTTACATTCTAGGTGAAAGAAAGGCCATAATCAGTAACCTTCAAAAATAAGTAACGCGGGTAACATAATTGTAGATACTCAGACAAAAAAAACAGAAGAAGCCCACCAAATGGCAAACATTAATTAATTCTTCAAATATTATAATAAACGTACCTAATTATTATTGTGTCTATGACCTCTATACAAGTTATGTTATGCGTCGGGATGCAGCAGCCAGGATACAGAAAGACCGAATTACTTATATTGTATACGTATTTAATCAAAACAGAATATTACATGTTTTGGATTAAATCTAACCTAAATTAAAACTAACTATCCTAAGTGACTTGCTGGGGCAATGTTATTGCCCAGAGTGAACTCCCACGTTCGGGACTATGAGGTGGCAACGTAGGTGCGGAGCAGGGTTGTTGCTGATGCAGGTTTTTACTAGATCAGCGGATGCTGATGCTGATGCTGATTTTTCAGATTAATATCAGCTGATGCTGATGCTGATATTTAAAAATACTAAGTATATTTTATACTGAGGTATTTGTACGTCCCTTACGAGAATAGTATTTTTATCCGACTCCACAAAATGAGGCGGTTTCTCAATTCAACCGTATATATGTCTTTTTTATGTTTGTTCGCGGATAACTTCGTCGTTTATGAACCGAACTGGATGATTTTTATTTTGTTGGAAAAAAAGATATTTCCAAAGTAGTTCCATTATAAGGAAATAAGGGTCTGATAATGGCAGACCAGAGAAATGGAGGGGAACTTTCAAAAATCGTAAGGGCGACTAGTGCGTTTGTAAGATTTTTAGTATGTCATCACTAAAAAAGGTGAAAAAAATAATAATTAAAAAATACAATCGACTTCCATGTCACTACAAAGCAAAAATCAACTGAAACAAATTTTGGCTCAGCACATATCTCCGAAGCCGGCACTCATATTGAACACGCTGTTTACGCCGTTATCCAACGAAATATATTTAGCACCGACTTCAGATCCATGCACCAAAGCAACATCCACTTCAGCTACCCTCCACTCTGCAGTGACACAGAAGTCGGCATTTATTTGTTATTTTTTTTGGAGTTTACTCCTTAAGAAACGATTTGAGTTATAAGGCCCGGTACGGAAATTTTATGAGGAGTAAAATCAAGTGTAACACGAAAAGTTGAGGCGTAACGGAAACCAAAATATGAATCAAGAGTGCTTTTATTAATTTAAAATACAGTAAGTTCAAATCCCATATGAAAGTAATTATTACAATAAAAATAATTAGCAATATATAAAACATTAAAACGTCATTAACTAATTTATTTACATTTTTGCATAAATTAAGTTATAGGTTTGATCATTTATAAACACTGTGAAAAATATGAACATTGGCGCCATAATATGATTAACAATCTTTTATGAACGTTTTTAAAGAAGAGTAACATATAAAATCAGTAAGCAATTGAATAAGATATAATATTAGCAAAATAAGTTTTTAACATAAAGAGGCTTTTGTAAGTTACTGATATATTAATTTAACTTATAAAAATGGATGCATTATTGATCAGCACCATCTATCAACGATAAACGGGCAAAATCAAAACAGTATTATTTAATATTTATTACAGAATTATTGCTAATGAATTATGTTCAAAATAAGTTATATAAAATTAGCAATACGTTTTAAATGAATTCTAGAATTATAAAACATTCAGAAACAATCCAAATTAGATATAATAACATGTTTATTGAGTCTCATATAAATTTCATCCGTAAATTGCAACAAGGATATTTTATAGATGGCAAAGAAATTATAATTATTAAGTTTTAAGTTATAAAACGTTTAACATTGTTTTAAATATAAATAATTATATTATATTAAAATTTACTTTAATATAAACAATTATATTAAGTTACCATTATAATATTTGGAACCAAAATACATAGATTGATAAACTTGCAAACTTACAATTTATAAAACTTGCCACTAGATGGCGCTATTTTATATTATTTTGTAACATACTTTATGTAATACGCATTATTGAAGTAATATAAATAATCCGAATAATTACAGATATATGTTTGTTTCTCTTATCATTTTAGCAGATGCGTTCATTTACCTACCCTTCTTTCTATTCGATATATATCATAATTATCATTCGTAAGGAGTAAACTCCAATCGTGCGTCGTAGCTGACACACACACACTTTTTTTTTTACAAAAACTACACTGTGCCGTATCTTTGTTCAATAACGAAATATTTGGTCATATTGCACTTTTCGCTGGATGTGGCATTATGAATTGAATACATAATTCTGTTATTGATTGATTGAACTATGATCGAAAGTTATTGATGTCTGACCAAATTACGTTGTCAATACAATCGAATGATTGTTTGATGAGGGAACAAGTGACAACTTGTGTTTATAAACTTCTGTGATTGGCTAAAACTCCACGTGATTTAAGCTCGGTCCCGCCTTCAACGAACACGTTGCAATTTCAATATCAGCATTAAACATCAGCATCTTTTGTTGCAGATGCGGATGCTGATGCTGATATTTAAAAGAAAGCTGATAATCAGCGGATGCTGATGCTGATATTCGCAACAACCCTAGTGCGGAGTCAGCGTTCCCACGGCACGGCGGCCGTGCAGGATCGGATGTCTTCTTCATAATTTTGTTTAAGGCGAATTCCTAACTATGCTGATTAAGGCCAATATATAATATACATTTCAATATTTTCCTTTGGCTGTGGGAGTGTTTATTTTCCAATTTGTACAAATACCAATATGGATACGAATAAAATAGTATTGTTGTATCTCCAAGTTACAATACGAGCTACGGTAAAACTGCCCTTCTATGTCCCCTGCCTGTTGTAAAATGCGACTAAATGGAAACTTTCAGGGTTCGGCATGGTGGCTGACGGCAAGAGTGGGAAATCGAATTGTCCAGCCAGGAAGGACGACGGACGATGTCGTAGTCATCCTGAAACGTGGATCAAAATTTAAATTCTTTCCCTGACAGAGCCCGAATAGAGCTGGGGCAGGTCACCAGGAGGTTTAAGTGTCAAGATGCCACTGTACATTTCGAAGATATCCTGTCAACAAAAAAGTTATTCTAGCTATGCACTTATTACGACAATAGTTAAAGTATTATGCATAGTGCATTGAGTTTCCTATACGTATAGCAACATTTGCGACCTGCAGTATGTAATGTTGTTTTTTATTCAATCCTATATGCAATCAATATCCGGAACTCACGACAGTGGAGGTTATAATTAGCAACCTACATATAGTACAGCTTAGGAACACCATAAATCAAGGTCGTTTGTATATTATCTGATAATCTGTCACAATACATACAATACTACATTGCTAATGGACTGCCTGTAACCGTTACCAGATTAAGTAATATTCAGTAGGCTTCTGTGTTAATTAAGTAATACGTATATCCTTCAAATCTGTTTTATTGCAGTTAAACTACAAAGTAATACTTAATATATTGTATTTTAATGTTTTTTTACTAATGGTATTCTGGATTAACGTATATTTGAATTAAAGTTTACCATGTTGTTTCTCCGCTCATCGTGGATCTTGTAAGAGGCAATTAAAATATCTCCCGAAAATGGGCAGTACCTTCCTGTTTTGTATTATTATAGTAATCTGCCGTTATATATAGTTATGAGACGACGTTGGGTGACTACGACAAAACCTTTAAACTCTTTATAGAGAAGATGTAAGTTTAGCAGTGTTCGTCCCAAAGGCACTTCAATTGACAATGAGCTTACTCATCTGTAATAATACCTGGAAGTTCCAGCATTCCAGTTCTTCCTATATTTTCACTGAATAGGCTTGGTAAAACCCTGTTCCGTGGTAAAACAGAAGAGGAAAAAGTATAAAGGTGCATATTGTATGAATGTACAAGAGGAGTAAAATATAAAGCAGGATAATTGCAAACATCGTGTTGGTATATCAAGTGACTTATAAGTAAGGAGAATTCTTCTCTAGGTAAGTACAAAGTACACTTAGGTATAAAAGTGCCTTATGAACCTAGGTACTAAAGATCTTCATGAAGACCGGATGTTGATTTAAACATTCTGAATGAAGACACAAATAACTTGAGTAATTGATAAGGAAGTATAAGCTAGAGCGTAACATTGGGTATCTACATATATACGAGTACTAAGTACCTTATTCGGATGTAATTTAAATATGCAATAGCAATCGAGTACGCATTCCACCTGAAAGTACTTATTCAATCTTGCATGTACATGTGTTGCATTGCATTACGAATAAAATTAGGTACTTATTTGACGTGTACTAAAGAGACATCGTTATCCAAGATGACTATGTTGGCACCTCTAGTGTTTTTGTACTTTACGGCATAGGTAGGTATATGAAACAGAACACAGCAGCGCTGAAAATATGGGCAGGTATGTGGTTGACCCCAATGTGGTAAGTTTAGTGACTGAAAAGTCTGCCAAACAAGTGACTGACGCGATATTATGACTGTTGCGACATGTAACATACTCCATGGGATTTTCTAACACTAAAATATAATGCATCAGCATTACATACGTCTTACTCATTATCAAATAATGAGAGTAAAATTCATGAATAATTTACATTATTATTCACATAAATACATTCACTATATCTTTAGGTATATGGTAGTTAAAGTAGAAATTATTTATTCTATTTAGGGTTAGGGGGCTCCGACATTTTTTTAGCCGTTTGCGGTATCGGAGCACAGCCTTGATTGAGAAAGTCCAGAAGGAAACTCAGCGGGTCTGTCTTGCTTTTTTCGGCAAATGACAAACGGCCACATTATCCAACTTCTGTTAAATGGCTTTGCTATTTTTGATCGCATTGCTGCGTTCCTGTTTGAAGAGTGTGTTAAGACATATTTGTTTGCAAAAATGTGGCTGCGGTATTTTTTTGTGTACTTAGTTTTGGGTGCAACGCCTATTTTAGAGTCATTGAATATAATAAATCAGGATAAAGTACAGCTGGGGAACACGACATAGATTCTGAGTGAAAATGTTTTCGATTGATGGTTTTTGGCAAGTATCATGTTTTTTTTACACGAGAAACAATGTAAAATTACGATAAAACTAGGTATAATATAATAACCATGTTTCCTTAATAAAAGACGACTTAACCATATATATTTAAACTATTTAAGACTGTAATTATAATGGATTGTTATTAAGAAATTACGTATTAAATATATTATTAATAATTATTTCTCATGGAATACCGTTGTATGAAAATAAGAGGAAAATTCTGTCTGTATATGAAACTTCCTTCACGTAAATAAAGGTGCTTAACCTTTGCAATGTTAACTTTGATTCACTTTTCAATGAAAACCAATAAATTCTTTAAACAAAGTTTTCCTACACTATAATAGGTAATATTAATTATATTGAATATAGTAAGATCCCCACACAAGTGACACATGACAATATTATTGTATCCGATAATACTGATACGATGCCATCATTTGAATTTGAGGTAAACTTCCGTATCGATTATTTTCATCAATCAACACAAACTCGTTATTACGCGAGACTTTTTACACCACACCTGTAGTAGGTATCCTCAGGGACGACGAACTAAGTAGTTAGCAAGTATTATTGATAAAAAAGCGAAAACATTATTTGGGAAAAAAACGTATCTTTAAGTTGCTGAGCCGTCGTAATTTGGATATTTATTTTCTCTATTGTGGTCCCCTTCATTGTGGTGGTCCCAGGGAAGTATTCCCGCTCGTTATCCCTCAAATCTGACCCTGATTATACTAATGTGTTTTAAAATAACAAGCGGTATATTGGCGGAGTATAATTATTTTGCAGCATAAATGTTATTCCTTAACTTTTTATATGGCAGGAGGTTTTAGGTACTTGTGTCGCTGGGTGAAAAAATTGTTCAAATAAGAAGATATAACCCGGGACGCCGCGCAAGCGAACATCACTAATTAAAATGAATCTACTCATATGAAATCCTTTTTTACTCAACACCATCGGAGTGATTGACATTGAATTTGTACTAAATTTTTGTATGCTATGCAAATCGTCAGAATTTGTTACGATAAAAGTTTGTTCGAGAGGCTAAGTCTATATTAGAAATACTCTGACTTCTAACTTTACACGATATGAGTGCTTGAAATATTCCAACCAAGTCTTCAGAGTTAGGGAAACGTCTTATCAATTTATGATTACTCTCTTCTCTTTTGGACGAAGAATACGTTTAACTGTGTGCATTTATAAATTACTGCCAACTTTGGGCATCTAACGACTACTAGACCTACTTACATAAAATATAAATTAGGATACCTCGCATACCTCGCATACCAGGATACCTCGTCCTAAAAAGGCTCTACTTTAACACTGCTTTCCACCTTGAAATTTACCATTTACCTTATTTACCAGGAGTTTCCACGTAAAACAGTCTTTACTAATATTTAATCTGAAATTGGAAATTCTACCGTAGCTGTTAAAACGAATTTATCCTGTAGTATAAAGTATACTTCCTTCTATATTATGCAGTGCGTAAGTTTCCCGGATTAAGCTGTTGGGAAGGACGCACGAAACTGTGACGAAATGCCACTGATTGCTTCGGCGGTGACGATAACTTGCCAACATAATTCCCCTTTTCAATAGCTAAATTGTCTGCTCAAAGAGTCTGAACATTCGTTATGACTTTATAAAATGAAAATCTCGTGCGCACAGTGCGCGGTCGGTAGGCGCGCGTGTTGCACGTACACTTGCGAAAACTCGTGAAGGACTTCGAGTCGCTCGATCGCTACACTCGACTGAGCTACTTTTCAACTCAGTAGTTATGATTAGAACTTAAATTATTTTGTATAGTAATTTAAAGTTAGATAGATTTAAAGTGATATATTTGTGATATTTATTTTTTCGTAGACAGTGTTAGAAACATTATAATGAAGATGTACAAATATTTAACTTTCATAACCGTATTAGTATTAGTGTGTAATGGGTAAGTACATAAAATAATTTATTGTTACTTAAAGAACCTTTCATTCAACAAAGCCGATCCAACAATTTGCAACTGCCCCACAATGCTCTCAGAATTAAACACTCAAAATATATTGTATAATTATATAAATAATTTATTCTTAAAATTCCGTTATAATTATTGACAAACAACAATGGTCGTTCAAACAGGTAGGTATCTATCTAAACTACCTTACTGTGATAAGACAGCCATTTGTGTACATAAGTATTTATGTATTTATTTTTGTTAGCTACATATTTTTTCTTATAAACTGCATAATAATAATATATTAGATATTTAATTGCATCGTGTTATGAAAAAAGATTTTCTTATTAAGCAACGTTCAGCTTCAAATACTAAAGTGCACGTGATCTATGTGCACGTGCAATAAGTAAAAGACAATTCCATTCTATAAAATATATATAATTTTATAAAATTTAAATGTCTCTCAGTACCTACAATTTTATAAGCTCACGAGGCATAGCTTTTACAGCCTGCAGGATTACATGACATTGTAAATTGAAATGAATTTGTAAAAATAATGTTTTTTTTTAAACTGACATTTAAGCTATCCACATTTAATTTTATTGTATTAAACTATTTGGTATTATTATTATTATTTTCTTGACATGTGATTATTTAATCTTATTATTGACTTGGTGCTTATGTAAATATTATTATTAATGGACTAATGCCAGTCAGGTATTATAATTTAATTAGTAACAAATTTTAATTTTGGTTTTATATAATTTTCTTGAATTTTTGCAAACCTCATACAGGTAGAACACACTGGGCTGTAGTATGTACATAATATCTGTGTAATAACTGTGTTCTAGTAAATAAAGAATTTGAATTTGAATTTGAGGCGTGTACTTATTTGCACGAATCATTTTTTTAAATACTCTACAGTAAATACGAGTAAATATTAGAGAAGTAAATAAATATTTTTTAAAGTAAGCAGTTTGCTAGACTGTACATTTTTTCGCCCAAAGATAGAGGATTTAGGAAAGATACTCCCGAGAAACAAGAAGTAACTTTTTATTCAACGATGTAATGGTGTAAGGCGTAGGTGCTTTTGAGTCAATTAAAAAAACCAGTGCGGTTGACACGAGTTGACATGCGCGGGTATGCCCGGTTACATATTTTTACTATTCTAAAGAAAGAACGTTTATGTTTTTCCTCATAATGATTGCTCTTATTCTTGTCAGTTGTAATAATCATTTTTTATTAAAGAGTCAGTAAACCAAGTAACATCAATAAAAGTAAACTCCTATCAAATAAATGATGTACAATTTATAGACGTATTAGATCTAGTAGAAGGGCTTATAAATAAAATAATGTTAGTCATTATATATAAAACAAAGTAAAAATACACATACACAATAAGTCTTAATCAGACTCCACACGATTCTTATCATTACCTGTTTGCGCAGTTGTCTGTTTTTATGAGGATTAATTTTAGTACTTACTTGCCAGATCGTTATACACCTCTCATAGATACGATATGAATATAAGTTCCAAAACATCGTTTTTGAACTTTTTTAAAACCACATCTTTACCGTTCTATATTACTTGAGAATCTAATCTAATAGGAATTTCATCAATTTTGTTGTTATTACTTATTATTTTATTTATGATTTCCTACTTCATGTCGTCTTACCCCAATCTTTCATTTAATAAGATAAGATATACTATTAATAATATAAGATAAGATTTTTATTAACTATGCCTGCAATTTCGTGAAAAACAAAATTGCAATGATGATTGAATTGACAAAGATGATTTCATGATGATTAGTGCGGACATATGACATTATCGATATGTGGGATTGCATAAATGTTCGTATTTTGCGCGCTTCGATGAGCAATCCAATCGAAAGTTTGCATTACTTGCAAATTCCTATCGTAAGGCCCTACAGTTGATTTGCGTTTTTACGTGCAGTTTATATGTATTTGGATTGTATAAGGCGAATAGTAAATTTAATATTATAATAGCTCGTTTCAGCGTAGACATCATAACATCATAACATTGCCATGTATTGAAACCTCTAATTTTATACAGAAGTATTATTATTACAGAACACTCGTATCCATTATTAGCGTTCATTATTGCAAAATCCTTTCAGTGGTAGTTACACTTAATTACTTTGACTAAAGGTCATATCTAAAAACCTGATTTTTACGTGTCAAGGTGAAGTTTTGAGGTGGGTAATGTATTTGAAATTTCTGAGACATTTTGACAGCAAATTTGAATACAAATCAACATGTAGATGATAGATACAGTTGAATATAGCTATCATAATATTATTCTAGTCCCTGTTGATAATTATAAAATTCCCGAATCGACATATCGACAATAAGTTTCTTTTTGAAAATCGCCCGAAGACGATCTTCAAAAAGAGACTTATTGTCTTCGTGGGATTTAGTTTTATCCTATATTTTTTGCTCGTTAGTTGTTACGGTGCTGTGATTTCCTCTGTTGTCCTTATCATTAAATCGATCATTACCATAACATTAATCATTAAATGAGTTCTTGATCACAGTTTCTGAAGGTAACGGAATTCGAGATTATCTTGCCGTTTTATAACAATCAATTGAAAGTATATAAGTTACAGGGAACGGAAATTAAAATGGTAAGGCTAATAAAACTTTTAGTTACTTTAAACATTAATTTGATTTTAAAATGTTCCTTTACGTTTTATTGCGTCAATGTTTCTTGGAACACTTGAATGGTAGATAAAATATATCGAACTTATCGTAATTAGTAGGTCATTCAGTCGCATTTCGTTTTCCGCATTGTTTAAGGTAACGGGTAGAAGGTTTTCCTTACGGATATACATACGCCCTTTTTACACAGCCTACTCGTATGTGCGATAGCCTTATTTGAAGGACTTTTTAATACTACATTTTGTTGGTGTTAAATAAAGTTTTTGGATTTAATATATGGCCCAAATTATCAAATGGGGTCCAATTTTTTAATTCCAGGCACGCATTTCTGAATTTTCAGTTATTTGCTTATTACTCATTTACGTATCACTTTTTATAACTGAGAAGAAAAACACAGCGAGGAAAGCTAGACGCATAAGAGTACTTTAAACGTTGTAAAAGGTGTGTGAAGTCTAACAATTTGCACAGTGGAGTTTTGTTTTAATTCGTCTTTTTCTGATGGGTCCCAGTCCAGCAGTGGAACAATAATAGCCCGATGACGATGAGAGAATTACCTTTATATGTTTATATATGGATTACAATTCTGTATTGTGTGTATAGGGCAACGATGCCTTGTTACTGTAACCTCTGCGGATTCTCATTAAATATCAATTAACCTACATGTAACTTATCGATATACGAATGTAACCCAGAAAGTATGATACAGTCTCGTGTCATTGTTGCTGTTTCCGCATAGCCCTTTTGAGCAATGTCTAAGTCATATTGAGTACGTCCTGGTTACATGACACTACGGCCAATGTCACGGCAGCCACGCCTCTCACGGGAGATACGTATACAGTGTTTCCGTTAAAATTTAACATCGAAGGTAACGAGATTTATATTGATACGACGAACGTGGTAACACCGATATTTTCAAGATCTTTATTTGTACATCTTACCTTGCCTGTACCTCTTGCCAACTAGCTTATATTCTGATAATCGGTTTTTGTTAATATAAGTAGAGTAGCTGGTCTGGTTTTGTAAATCAGTGTTTACATTCGTTTTTTTATATCTGCGTCCGTATGTAGATTTTAAGAATAGGTAGGTACCTACCTACTCATAAAACAATCACAGGTTTTTAGCTCGAGAACATAGGCTATTTAAAAGTAAGGTTTATTAAGGTAATAAAGTAAGGTAAAACTTTATTTCATTTCACAGGATCGGATTGAATGACATAGAAAAGTTTACAATAACTTGATTGATGTAAATCGGTTATTTCTTGTTTTAGCTAGACAATCTATATTTATAAAAAGGAGGTGCATAGTTATCGTAATCGTTAAGCAACCTTGAATAACGTTCGCATAATGTGTTAAAAGTTAAAACTCTTTAATTGTCGTTTTTAAAAACTAAATGTAACTTCAAGTTTCAACTTGTATCATATCATACCTACGAAATCATTATATCATAACTTAACTCTTAGGTATATCATATTCTAAATATATAATATTTACACGCATTTCATTTATAAAGTTTTGTAAATATATTGCTTATCAGACGGTTTAAAAGCGATCATCTCTTTCCAAGAAACTTTTGCATATTCACGTGCACTTATTTATTTTTTGTACCGATATGAGGATAATTTTCAAATTCAGTAATAACAGGTGTTTAAATTCATTAATATGTAAAATAAATTTTAATTTTTGATGTGAAACATCTATAGCCGCACGTAAAACCGATTTCTGGCGTGGTGATGCATGCTTGTGTATATATATACAGTCTATATGCAGTAGTGTGTACGGTGTGGCGACGCGTCGCCATGCGCAATCGTAATATCTTATTTTATCATTATGACATATTTAGTTCCTATCACAATATGTTCTTTTCTGCATATTACTTTTACAAAATAATGTCGATGTTTCACATCTGCCAGGCGTCCCGTGACGGCTCACATTTTTTTTCCTGTTTGAAACTATTTGTTTGTTATTTTCTAATTATAATTTAATAAAATAAATTAATAATGCTTATTTATTTTCAGGAGTGCTGATATATTAAACTTTTCTGGTGGTGATAAATCAAATTACACGTTTCCAAAAGAATTCTTTTTTGGTGTTTCTACGGCGGCTATTCAGATTGAAGGAGCGTGGAACGAAGATGGTAATATATTGATTTAATATTGTTGTTTCCTTCAGTAGATTTACTCATATTAACTTAGTTATTGTTACCCTACTGACACATTAATTTACTGAAAGGTAAATTAGCAATACAGTTAAGACCTATTTTTCTGTTCTGCTTTACGATTTTCTTAGTCTAGTCTTGCAAGTGCTACGTTGCTAAATATACGTATCTCCCATTTATTTCATCAAACTAGTTTGAATGATTATAAATATAATTATGATCGTCAGTCTTATTGTTAAATCGGCTGTAATTATGCAATAAATATTTTATGCTTATATAGTTTATGTAATATATATTTTTTACAAGTGCATATAATAAAATTTCATCAACGGGTTTTCCTATTAAAACAGGATTTAAAATAAAAACGGTTTCCTCGTACTGTTTTACATAGGTATACCTGAGTGTTTCACATTATATTTTTAACGGTGTGTTTACCGACTCACTGTTGGTTTGAGTATTCCTATGATTTCAGTTTATTGTTAATTAATTTGTTAAGGCACTGATAGTTTAGTGGTTGACAGTCGGCCTCTCGATCGAGGAGTCCGAGGTTCGAATTCCAGGCCTCTGATTTTTACAAGTCACCTATGCGATGGTGTGTAGTTATAGGGTGAAGAAAAACATCACGACGAAACCTGCATACCTGAGAGATCTATAAAAAAAGTTCTATAAGTTCTATGTTAAGTTTACCAATACGAACTTTGCCAGTTCAATTTAATATGGCCTAATCCTTCTTCTTCTGAGAGGAGAAAGGTAGTATAACTGTAGTATGTATCTCCCTGTAGTGGGTGGTTATTTAAAGTAAATAAAGTTTCGATGCTGCACTACAAGCGTTACTGGTAGGACAATCTAAGCACAATATACTAAGAAAAAATTTATTGTTTTGACTTAGGTATATTATGTTTTTTAAGATAAAGATAATATTAAAATCTTCCAAGAAACAATACACACAATTAAGATAGAAATGAATAGCATGTTATTATTTTATTTTATTTTATTATTTTATTTATTGATTTTCGTTAATTTAATGTTTCATCAATTTTAATGTTTCACATCTCATGTGTAACCCATGATAGTCAACTCTTTATTTTATGTTCTTATTCTGTTGTTCCAGGAAAGACAGAAAGTATATGGGACCATTTAATACACACAAATCCCGATTTCGTCCGAGACCGCTCCAACCCCGACGTTGCTGCGGACTCCTACCACTTGTATAAGCGTGACGCAGAAATGGTTCATGAACTTGGAGTCGACATTTATCGGTTCTCAATATCATGGCCACGGATATTGCCCACCGGCTTAGCTAACGAAGTCAACCCGCTCGGAATTCTTTACTACAAAAACCTTATAAACGAACTGGTCAAGTACAATATCACTCCCATGGTGACGATATATCACTGGGATCTACCGCAGAAGTTGCAAGACATCGGAGGGTGGACCAATGCCCACATAGTTGATTACTACACGGACTACGCGAATGTCCTGTTTGCAAATTTCGCGGATAAAGTAAAGTATTGGGTAACTTTCAACGAGCCGATGCAGACCTGTCTCGAAGGTTACGGAGGCACGTACCGGGCTCCAGCTCTCGACAGGCACGGCATTGCTGAGTACCTCTGCACCCACAACTTGTTGAAAGCTCACGCCAGTGCGTATCATTTGTTCGACCAACAGTATCGCCCTACGTACGGAGGTATGTCAGATTAACCTATAACTATATATCTGTATGCTGTATTGGTATGTCCGTGTGAATGTACATATGTCTGTTTGTTTTACTTTTATGCAATGAAACCATGATAATGTGTCACGAAACTTTTGAAGTTATAGAGTAGGTTTCTGCAAAGTTTCCAGCATAGCACATTTTTTTTTATTATATCTAATAACACTGCTGTTATTAGATAGAAATCGGTGTGGCGGTGGTGCCGCCGGAGTCGACCACAAAGGGTTTTACCACCTTCAAAGTGTGTATATAGACACTTTTGTACCCGATACGTCTGTCTTATGTCGAGATATTTTTGTGGCATTACAAGGTTTGCCCGAGTCAACTAGTATGTAATATATTTGTAATTACTGGTAATAAAATATACAATCAGCGCAGACTATAATCGATCGCAGCTATGATCAATTAACTCTTAATGTCGTAAATGTAAATTAACTGTGGTTCGTTTCAAATTGTTTGTCCAAGGACCGGTATTTGAGTGCAGCTTAAGTATCAGTTTTTATGCTGTTTTGTTTTTGTTGTATCGCGCTAAATTATTACGTAGTTTATACATTTGTTTTTTATTCATCAACTCTCGAATGTCAAGAATATAATCATCTTAATAATTCGACCTTTAAAATGGTATTTTGATAATGACGATAAATTTATTTTATTATACAGGTAAAATTGGCATGTCACTGGACTCAAACTGGGCAGAACCGAAAGCAAACACATCTAAGGATAAAGCTGCAGCGGAATTGTACTTACAAACTCATGTGAGTAGTATTGATAGTCATTTCTGTATAAAAATTAACGTACGAGTACGTACAATTGAATACAATTAAATTTATATTTCGCATCCAAATCTTCGGTTTGGAGAGTTCAGTAAATTGGCAGTTTAGTAAGTTGTAACGGGCCCCAAGCAAAATATAGCGTGTGGTATCTGAGATGCAAAAAAAATCTAATATGTATAATGACAAGACGTTTAGGTTACAGAGCGTGTGTGTACACGATATAATTGTACGGTTTACTACCTTGATATATTTGCAAATAAAGATTTAATAAGTAGCAGGTACTAAAAGAGTTATAGTGTCATTAATCTGATGGTAAGTGGTTGTTTAGAAATAAAGTGGTATCGTCTACACGCAAAGTTTATATTATCTTCAACTCTCTACTTGTGGAATATTATTTAATAGTGTGGAATTATATAATTTAATTGTATTTTAAGTGCTCTTGTCGCAAAATCCTGAAGCACTTGATAAACACATCTAATCCACAATAATCTCAGAGATAGTACTTCTGATAACGAATTTTGTTTAACAATAGATTTTATCTTACATGAAAATAATATGTTGTAGGTACTTTAGAAACTATCAGATAATTAAATATGTTTATAAGATTAACTACGTACTGAAGTCATAAAATGTTTCAGGACTGTAACTAAAATTCCTGACATGTGAAAAAGCTCGTTGAAGCTTTACCTGCAAGATGTAGAATAGTTTATCATATATAATTATTATATTCTCTTATTTATGTTTAAAGAGTCAATCTATTTTATTATATTTAAAACAATATGTTGCGCCACAGTTTAAATTACCGCAACCTTTAATAGTTAGGTATTATTACTCTTGAGTACCTAATTTGCCAATACACTTAATTACTGGAAAAAATGTGATACTGCGAATTCCATGGCAAAACTCGCCTTGACACTTATGCTAAGTAGGCTGTGGTGGATTCTTTATTAACACTTTATTTTTATCGACATCATATAAACTAAGATAATTCAATCTAGCACCTCATCAATTTAGAGTACGCAGAGTATATTTTTTATTTAAATATCACAGTACTTTTTGGTCAAAAATAACCTACGTCACTATTTGTAACATCCTCCAACTTTGTCCAAGAGTCTCTTCAAAATTTCCTCCACTTCCATGATTAGCACATGGAGGTGCACGGAGAAATTCTTAAATTACAATTGGACTTTTTGGTATCGTGTGATCTTAGAAAATAAGAATTAATTATAAAATATGGGCAGACATATGAATTTGATTTTTAATATGTATTGCAGTAGGATGTGGTAGCCTTATACGAATGCTTGCCAGACATTAACCCTTCTTAGAATGTTGTTCTTGGCATACATACATCCAAATCGAATTTAATTGTAGCAGTTATAGTGATATAACTGTAGTTTTATTAATTCTAAGAAATTAACTACACAGTAGAATAGATACATAATAATCATTCATATTTTTGTATTGTAAGTCACCTGCTGCTGAGTGGTTGATGAACTCGGGCTAGCCCACATATTGAGAGTACCTAATGTACCTATTAGTGTTCGTGGGCGTTGGTTCTACATTATATCTCTATGGCAGATGAATTACCCATTGTCATGATCATTATGAACCTATTGCTATTCTGTTGCAGTACGTACTTATCTCCTTTCAGAATAAGATAGGTTCTCATCATAGTTCAAGCTGGACAGGTGCGCAATGACTTCACACCATTTATTGTGTAGAAATAAGATAAAACTAAATACGTACTCATGCGCGACTAATGTGACTGATAGTACATATATACTTTAAGACATGCAACAAACAAAAAAATCCTAAACGTCATTATACTAATAGGTGTGCTTATTTTACACGTGTTTCCCCAAAAACTCTTAAGTTAATCTACAAGTAGCTTTTCCATTAACGATAACGATATTATTAGTAACTTAAGTTGTTATAAAAAATATAGGGATACTTTAAGCTTAAAGGTTTCTATATAACATTTTCTGTTTTCGTTTCAACACATAGGATTCGAGAAAAAACAGGAGTATAAATATAAGTGCTGCTAATGCTAAATTAATTACATTTGCATTTTAATTGGTATATAAGAACCTCCGATGCAATTTTCTTATGCTTCCAGACCTACCGTTTTTATAATAGTAGAGCTTTGTCTTGCAATGTTAAGTAGATTTGATCATCGGTCACAGCATGTAGCTATGTAGAGTTAAAAAATACTAACATAGTCAATCATATAACTTAATATTCATAAATGTGGTTTTATTAGAACAAAACATTCTTCAGGTTTCTTAATTGACCTGTACTGCGTACATAAATACCTACATAAGCAGTAATAAATAACGTATCTATATTTAATAAATGTTTAAAATTTTAAATTGTATTGGACAGCTTTTTATGAGTTTGGATGGCTCTGTAGATGTAGAAGTTGTATATTTTTAATTCGATTGTTGAGTTTATTGTATATGTATAAAAATGTTGACATGTTTGTTGATTTTTATATGAATTCCTGTTAAGGGCCTAAACATATCATGGAATGTAGATTTTGTAAATTGATATTTATGTCACAAGAATTAATGATAGTCGAAGTTAGAATATTAAAAT
Organism: Epargyreus clarus clarus; assembly: GCA_014595695.2. Lineage (NCBI taxonomy): Eukaryota > Metazoa > Arthropoda > Insecta > Lepidoptera > Hesperiidae > Epargyreus > Epargyreus clarus. The sequence continues at coordinate 655,780 of JACTTY020000036.1, forward strand.
TATGTTTTTGTATCGTTACGTACAAATAGATAAAGTTGTTATCTAAATCTAAATATGTAGTTAATTTCCTGAGAATATTAATCTTGTACGGCGAGAATCGCGTGCAATGTTTAGTTTTTCTTCATTATCCAATCAAAAGCTTTTGCGAATAGAATGTAATTATTCAAGGACTATAAAACAGTGTGGTAAATAAAATATGGAACTTCCCAAAGCTTTTTTTTAATTAATCATTTATATTAAAATTTATGCATTATGAATGGTAACATAATACACAAGGTGTTCCAAGGTTTACGGGAAAGTAAATTATCTGTTGCTTATGTAGGATACTATTTTAAGCTAATTATGAGGATAGAAGTTTCCGCTTACCATCAGGCCACTCTGAATGTTCTTTTATTATGCTTGTCATACAAAAATTACCATTATTACGACGATGTGGACATCACTTAATTTTTAACGCAGTACTTAATGAATACTTTTGTTTCACCTTTCAGGTGGGATGGTACGCGCATCCCGTGTACTCAGCCGAAGGAAACTACCCTCCTGATCTGATTAGACTGGTTGACGAGAAGAGCCGTCAACAGAACTACACTCGCTCCCGTCTACCGAAGTTTAGTCCTGAGGAGGTCGCTTACATCCGCGGCACAGCTGACTTCTTCGGGTTGAATCACTACACAACTTATATGTTGAGCATGGCTGACGGAGAAGTAGGCAAGATACCGTCACACGAAAACGATATCGGCATCGTCAGGGTTCAAGATGCAAGCTGGCCTTCAATGTCCTCCTCGTCTTGGTTAAAGGTAATTTTAGACACATCAATGAATTAAAGATGGTACCTTCTGTGTTTCGACTCCGGTGGCACCACCGCCACACTTTATTTTGCCTAATAACAGTAATAACTGTGTTCTGGTTTGAAGGGTGTGATAAGGGAAATATACTTTTCCGAGACATTCCAGCTTAGTCCACAGAGGTAGCGGTGCATCTGTGGCGGTCCTCAGGCAGGGATGTAATCTTATTTGGATATCCATGGGTGGCAGTTTCTACTAACCACCAGGTGGACTGCATGTTCGTCTGTTACTCTCATGTTATAAAAAACGCGTCTGTCCGATAATCCGCTAATGTTTCTTACAACGTACTCAATATTTTGCTAAATTGCTCAGATTACAACATAATGGATGTAATTATTTTATGATTTGTTCCTTGTGATTATCTTTGCCTTTGTTCGCATAATAAACTTGCATACGCGTTAAACAATAAAGTAATACCATAGTAAATGGTAATACATTGTAAGAGTATATCTATAACATATGTATGCGGGTTGCTTATTATAATTATAATATATTAATGTCTCATTGTAATATCACAGTTTCACTACTTATCTGTTATTTTAGTTATAATAAGTTATAGAACGTGTAATTGCAGTGAAAATTTACTGTTACCTTTTATTGAACTTTTGAAGATAATAAAATAAATATACATATATATTCACGTAATTGTGTTGAATAAACCAGGTTTGATATGCAGAATGATGCATTTTAAGTAATTAGGTTTTTATATACTATCTAAATGTAAATTATTTCATTATATCCTTTATCTACACAAACTTGAAGTGTACCTGTATTATTTAGTACCTTTACCTTGTTTTAATTATAATTTATCAATGTCAAGTAAAGAAGCGGTAGAATTGGGAAAATATTAGAGTCGAATTGTTAAAAGATTTGGAAGAAAAAATGAGTTTTAACGTGTTTCTCTAAGAGTATAACTACCTGTCTAAATGTAGGTAACTGTTTCCAGGTCGTTCCTTTCGGCTTCAGGCGGCTACTGCGTTGGATAACGAAGGAGTACAACAACGTACCTATCATAGTGACAGAGAACGGGTATGCGGACTTCAGCGGCGTGCACGACGACGCGCGTGTCTCCTACTACAGCCACTACCTCAACGCGTTGCTGCACGCCATCCACGAAGACAACAGCAGCGTCATCGGTTACTTCGCATGGAGCTTGATGGACAACTTCGAATGGGATGATGGATATGTGTAAGTATGGTTTTTATGTTATGTAGAATGATAATAGCCGTCAAGTCCACCGACGTTGCGGTAAAGGAGAGATACTTTGTGTTGCATTTCATCTTCGCTCACAGTTCACGATTGAAGTGCTGTTTCGAGTTGATTACATGTGTCCACGGGTGGCATATAATCACATTATAATAGGATATCATATAGAAGATTACTTTTTTACGCTGCATATATAATAGACAACTATAAAATATATTTTAATTATACTCATATTGACGTCATGAGATAAAAGTAGAAGTAAATGATTAATCGAACTGTCGGTTAATAACGAACTAAAGGTGATGCCAATACATTTAACTATTCGCTATAAATAAGTATTATCTGTGAAGATACTTGTATAACTAGTTTTATACTTGATTCCAGTCTTTATGATAAATAAGTTTTTATAGCGTTTAAAAGAAGATGGGGAAACCATATCTCATATCATACCAAATATTTAAATATGTTTTATGTTTAGCATTTCTTTAATTTTCGTACTATAAGATATAAATATAGTTTGATGATATCATAGCGAACGAATATAGAAATTAAAGGGTTTTGGTCTTTAAAATATTTTTACGCCTTTTTAAGTTTATTTATATATTTATCAGAAAATACAGTTCTGGCTTGAACACGCAAATGGAAGAACAACGAGATCTTTTTATTACGATATTTTTAGTGAATACCTCAGATATTGCAATGAGTTTGAAACAAGTAAAGTATTTTTTAACGACTTTTGTGAGGAGTTATGTAGGAAATGAAAAAAGACTGCTATCTACGTGACTACTAATTACTTTGTAGTTTGTGTCATATGGGTCACAAGGGCTGGGCAGACATATTTGGTGTGAGAGGACCGTTAAATAAATCAATCATGGAATTTGATCTGTAATTCAATTTAGGATTTTCAGTCAGTAGCCTACGGAAATTTGACAACCCTTTATCGAGAGGTTTTCGATAGCGTTTCCCATACAATAGGTTTTAAATTTATTGTGCTTGTATAATAAAAATATTTTCCTTATATAAATTTAAAAATTATAAAAGCTGCTGGGGTGATCTTCCCAATTTTGCTACATGTTATATAATTCTATAAGTTTTATGAATGAATAAATACTAATTTATTATTCATATAATGGGCCGAGGCGTCTATTTGCGAAGGTTAATTTTTTGTATCATAATATTTCAACCGTCAAAGGCTTTTTCGCCACCTCGGAGACGACGATCCATTGAAAAGAAGTACATATTCACAGAATTGATGGTTCGTTGTAACCTATTGTAAGTGTAAGACTGGTCATCACAGTGTGATTGACACACGACCTTCCCCGGGCATTCACCTTTTGTAAAATCTTCGAAGTAATTTTGGATGTTCACACTCATTATTATAATACTCAAAGGCCTTGTCATTGTAATTACTTGGTTCTTTTGACCAGTCACCTGATATTATTCTTATAATATAAATAACTCAACAAAGCAATAAGAAAACACAATTATTTTGAATGCTTTTTGTCTTATACTTACGATGTCGATGCATTGGTAAAACTTACTTCAGATATTCAATATCATCCTCGTGGTATTAAAATTTCGTAATCCAATTGTCAGTTCCAGTAAATATTCATGTTGATTGAAAGGAGTTTCTTATGAGTTCTATGGGAACTACTCAGTAAAGTTTATAATGTGCTATTCAGTGGTAATAGCCAAGATGCTTAACAAGGGCTTAACGTGTCCTCCAAAGCATGAAGCAAATACAATTTAGCCCCTAACGATCATCCATTCAACTTTGGTCCTAATTTAACTCAACATTGTAAATAGGTTACGTTATACACTTCAGACATTGTACCTATTACCGTCCCTAAATAGGTACTATCTCTACTGATGTAGTCTTTATAGACGTATTGCTTTTGTGAGGACTAAGTCCGAAAGCTTTCAATCATTTTAAAATTCGTTACACAGCATGCAAAATTTCAGCATGCTTTATATTATTAAGTACTTAAGTTATTCTTATCTTAAACATTACTTTGACTCCTATAAGGAAGCTTTATACAGCAATTCCTCGTTTGGGGAATACCTCACACAATCTAGACTCAGAATGGGAATTCAATTCATCAGATAGTTGCCTAGCCTGAATTCGGACCCGGAAAGCTGTGCGTGTTAGACTAATTTAGCTAACACGATTTTTCGGTTCCATCTCCCGGTCGAAAGTGAGGTGAGGTCTGGACTCAATTTGAGCTAAAATTTAGCAGACAAGAGTTCTACAATTAACTATTATATGGTGTGTAATTATTTATCCATGGGCCGCAGTCGTAGGCGAATATGCGCACATTGGATCTGGATCCTTTAAACATCTTAGCATAGACGAAAACAGAGAAATCCGTCAAACAGGAGGACCTCTTTGTTTGTCGACAAGTTTTCAGAGACTATTTATTCCAAACTTCCTTGGTTTTGAAAAATAAATTCAGGGCCCAGACGACCTTTTCTTATTTCGCCGACGTTCTTGCCTATTCCACTGTTTTTGCATCTCAAGTTAAATAAAGCCAATCCATAAAAAAAATCTACACCCCTTGCTGCAGCTAGATACTTTCGAATTTATGTATTATACAAATACAAGTAAATTATAATAACATTACAAATGAACAGTCCAATTTATCCTTTAATACATAAATATATTGTAAAACTGTTTTAAGATCCTTATCTAACAGTAACCTACTTTAGTCGTAATTTTGACTGGAAAATTCGTGTTTACTGATAACAGTAATCATTTTAATTCCTGTCCATTTATTATAGTCTAACATCACGGTTATTATTAACTCTTTAAGTAAATTAAATGCATTGTTTTCTGTAAATGTAATTATTAATTTAGGGTGTATACTATCTACTTTGCTTACTATAGGTACCAATTAAATACACAGAACGGTCTAGTTTCGATTCTCGATATCTGAGTGATGTTTATAATCTGTTTAAGGTATGGGACTATCCACCCTATCTAAATCCCATGTTTTAAATTTGCTTGTGTATGGCATCTAGGAGAGAGATAATCTTAATATAGGGTTAATAATATAGAAAGCGTTTTAGTGAGTTGAAATGAAACACATAGTCAGTCAAATCATGTTATAATTTCACTCGTCATGTTTGTAAATGCAATTGCAGGTCCCGCTTCGGTCTGTACTTGGTGGATTTCAAGAGCCCGAACAAGACGCGGACGGCGAAGGACTCGGCGCGGCTGTATGCGAGCGTGGTGAGCTCGCGCGGCCTGCCCGCCGACTACGACCCCGAGGACTTCACCGCCTTCTCCGCGGCCAGCAAGCTCGTCCCCACCGTCCTCCCCGTTTTACCCCTCCTGCCCCTCTACAGGCTAATCCTGTGATACGCCTTGTATTTATAATAACACTTTGCAACGCTAAGTACGTATGTAAAACTATCATTACACAATTAAGTAATATCTTTAAGTTTCATTTCGACTTGATCCCTAAGTAGATTTGCCGGACCGGGACTTAACCGGACGCGTTATCTGCCCGGACATGTAGCACTTAAACCGGACTTCCCTTCATTTGTAAAAAAGTAATTAAGATTAAGTGTTTTAAATTATTTTTTATTTTGTTACAAAAGGATTTCTTATGTTACGCGTTTAAAAACTAAATAAAAACCAGACAGGTCGTCCACGAACATAAAGCTACATGCCCGGTAAGACAACCTGGCAACCTATGCCTAAGTAAAGTACGCTTAACTAAACCGGCCGTCCGCCGCTAATACTCGACGGTCATCAGTTTGCTGGCGTTGTCGCGCGCGACGTCACGCCGCAGCTGCGCCTGGATGCACGCGAACGACTTGCCCTTCGTCTCGGGCAGCACCACCAGCATGAACACCAGCCCCATCAGTGAGAACGCGGAGAAACCCCAGAATGCTGTGTAGATACCCCACGCGTCAGCTACCACCTGAAAACATGTTATGTTGTAGATCCATATTGAAAATATCTTTCCATACTAAAGGGTCTAAAGTCATCTATGGTTTTTAATGAAGTCATTAGATTTTTTTGTTTTTGCACTATTTTAAGGGGAAAAATTTGGAAACCTTTGATAACGGACCATCAGTACATAAATTTATTTTGAACACGTACGTACTAAAACAGAACATAAACTAACGGGTCTAAGTATTATTATGTTAGTTGTCAAATAAGTTACAGATTTTATCCGTTCATTTTAAGAACCAACGCAAACTTTTGAAATATATTGCTTCATAAACTTGTTTGAGTTGGGATTAAAAGTACTCGTAAAATATAATTTCAATATCTGGAAACAATTACTCAACATTTTATGTTGTTTTATACTTACTTGGTAGAGCTTTTGGACCGCAAACATAGAGATGCCGGTGTAAATATGAGCGACGCATGAGGCGTATAATTTAACGTTTGTGGGGAACATCTCCCCTATGATGACGTAGGGCACCGTCGACAAGCCGATAGCGTAGCATACGATGTAGATGAGGAGGGCTGTTATCGGTATCCAGTGGAGATGCTCCACGGACGACTCATCAGACTTTAAGAAGAAGAAGTAGGTGCCGATGGTGCCGTTCATGAGGCCCACTCCGAGAGCAGATAGCAACAAAAGGGGCTTCCTTCCGACGCGGTCCACGAGGATGACGGATAGAACGCAAGTTGCAACTTGCACGCACCCCAGGATAATGGACTCCTGGAAGGGCTGAAGCTGGCCCTTAGCCTGCTTGAATATTTCTTCGGCGTACGCTACAATTGCAGCACTTCCACAATATTGCTGAATTGTAAATACTCCTAAGCTTATCCACATGGCTTTTCTATTGGTGGCCTCGGTGAGAAGATCGCTCCATGTACCTCTATTCTTCATGTCCTCTTGGACATTTATCTCGATATTTTTGAGTTCGAGTCTTATATCTCCGCTTCTTAAGTTCCTCAAAGCTGTCTCCGCTCTTTCAGAGCGTTCGAATTTAAGGTAGAAGTAAGGCGATTCCGGCAGGAAGATGAACGATAGTACGAAACTTATAGGCAGGATCAAGTTGATGGCGGCTAAGGTGCGCATCGAAACAAAAGGTCCGATACAGTACTGGGCAAGAATTCCGACCTGGAAATGAGAAAAGATTTATTTAAAGTAAAGATCTAATAAATAGGGAATATCGTATAACATTTAGGTACCATAGAAATCTTGTTAAAAAAGTGAATTCATGAGTGAAGGACTTAAAATCTATATTGGGGTTATTTTTTTCTCATTAAAGTATTAAGTGGCGAAAATAAAAAGTAAGTAATTGTTATAGAAACTGAATTGTCTTTAATTATCTTTAGGTTAGCTGTGTAGAAATTGAGAACTTAGTTTAATTTAAATCGCAGGGTAGGTAAAATGGTTTATTTAATTATTTTTCCAGCGTTTTCTCATTACTCAAGAAAAATTCCTGTCTATAATCATGAAACGTCTTATATGGACGGTAATAATAAACATTTAGGATATGTGGATATCTTATCTGATATGCAGTGTAAATAGAACGTGAACGGCATAGGATATTAATCTTCACCAGATTAGTACGCGTCGTACTTAAGGAAAATATTGCCTATAGGTTGTAAATTACCCATAAGTGTGTTATAAGTTTACAGATAAGTGCTCTAATCCATAGTAGGGTAATACGCAATCGGTACATTGTACATTTCATGAAATCCAGATTTAGAAGACTACTCGTCTTAGGTCTTGCTTGATTTGATGTAATGACGTCCATGTAGACTTCCAAAACAGTTCTAAATAGAGCTGGAATTTTACATTTATACTTTGATCGTCATTAAAAAGGGTTTTACGTATAGATTCCAAGTGAGTTTACTCAATTAATTTTGAAACCAAGTTTTTATTAAGAGTACCTATTTTAAACGTACTAAAAGCTGGAAACATATTGAATTAGAAAATACTAAAAGGTGATGCACGATATCATATGGAATATTGATAAGAACGAGTTATAATGCAATATGCATTTAATATGTGTTTATTATATCTTGACTCATGACTAGGAATCGGCTTACTGATGTCATATGTACCTATTATCGCAATAGTTAGTACGAATAATTAAGCGTAATAAATTGAAAACGATATATGTAATTATACTCTCTACTTTGAGTGAGGAAAAATAAAATGTAAATGCGTATGAATATTTCTCAAAAGTTAAGATAACCATAACGTTATCAACTTTAAAAGAATATTTGCTGGCGCAGTATGCTGCATGCGTTTAAACTATTAAGCCGGTGGCTTATGTATTTATCTTTATTTGAATTTCATGTGCAACACTTTATACTTATAGCAATGACTCATGTTTACGTGTTAGCTCGTGTACCCATTTATTAGTTTACAGAACGGCGTTTGTAATCAATTACGAAACAAAACACCGTCTATTTATGCGAGCTTAATGAGCCATTTTATTAAAATTGGTACAAAACTTAGGCTTCTACACACGACAAACTAGCAATTTCTTTTACCTTGACAAAAGATAAAAACTTACTCGTATAAGTTATTTCTAAATACTCAAATGTGCTTAATTGATTTAATGTGTAAATTAACAAAATGTGATTTAGAAGAATAATGCGTATAATATATATTATTATTACGAGTACTGAAACAATTATTTTTAATAACGGCTACGAAAACAAACGCGAAGTATTTACTATTTGACTATTGTAAGCAAGGTGATGTCATGGCAATGTGTGTACAGGTGACAACTGTAACCTAAATGTTAATGTAGTTTCAACTGACCTTATTCATGAGTGTTATTAGAGTGGAGAGGGCGCCTCTGACTTCGTTGGTGGCGATCTCTCCCGTGTACATAGGAGCGACGGTGTACACGATACCGTAACCGAGACCGGAGAACATTCGTGCGACGCACAGGACGACTACGGACTTGGCTACGATCACCAGCACCCAGCCGATGATGAAGGGGACCGCTCCCAGGAGTAAGGCGGTCTTTCTGCCGAAGCGGTCGGCGAAGTATGCTGACGGTATTGGCGTCAACGCCGAGCAGAGGATCATGATCGAGACTATCCATGATCCTTCGTCTGCTGTAGTGGGTATTGAACTTGCAGACGACTTTAAGTACGGTAGGGTTGGTGATGGCCAACCGTAGCAGGTTCCCGCAGTTGCAGTGATGAGTGTCGCTGAAGTGTAGAAAAAATATCGGTTATTTATGATACAGAAATAATTAGGATACGCAGTAATTATTTCGTATAAAAATATGGAGATGATATGAAGCAGGAATAGAACAGGAGTAATGAGAAGGGTCAAGTAGCTCAACGAGTTTTGCAGCAGTTATTCTTTTCATGTTAATCACAGGTCTTATTTGCGCGTTGCGTTTATTGAAGTCGATTGGTGGACTGATTTGCTCTTCCTTATTAACGATGATTATTATTGTAGGTACAGACACAAACTTAACGAGTAGGTAAAGATAGGGAGTATAACGCCCTTACAATTTTCCATGAAAGTCTTTGACGTGTCTATTTATCTGTTTGACTTGAGTAAGTGTACAAGAGATGTTAAAATGTTTACATAGATAACGGCACTGCTAAATTACAAATAGAACAATGGAAAATAGGAGTTACCTACGTGCTTATAACTTCACAGGTTGGAAGATATTTGGATTGCCATTTTCAATCGTGAAATGAGATGTGGAAGATATTTAGGTTGCCATTTTCAAACCATGAAATGAGTTGTGTTGTTGTATATTTATCTTAATAGATATTTTGGGGACACCAAATAATACAAAGATTAATACTTAACTGATCTTAATTTTATTATTATGAGTAAGAGAAGTTAATTAATAATAGAAGCTTAAACTTATAAGAAAAATTATGTTGTACTATTTACATGTAGGATTTTATTTTAATAATGCAATTGGTAAAAATTATGTATCTATGGCAATAGTATGGAAACGCATAAAATATATGTCTTAATACCGGGGAATGAGCGAACGTGATTAATAACGGTTTTCACACACGGAAGAAGTTGGGAGCATGAGGTAGTATAAATAAATATGTAATTATAAAACAAGTGTAGTTGGGGCGAGTGGCGCACACACTCGCCCGGTTATCGTACTGCACCTTATCACCACACTTATGGAAACTTCTGACAGACGGACGTATCCCGATTTTATTTATCTTTAAACTTTACTGATATGTGGAAATAATTATCAGTAATACGTATTGTGATCCAGTTTTTTAATTTGTTTTTATTAGATTTCCTTAAGTTCTTTCACACTTCTTAACCAAATGGTAGTATTATTACATGTTTTCTCTTTTTTACCCGACATCGACGGTTTTTTGAGCGCGTGTTTGTCCGTCTCATTATTCTGGTCTAGCATTATTAATAAAATGATAGAATGAGACAAAATCATTATTTACTTTTTATAACTGTTTAACTTTTTAGGTTAACAAGAAGGTTAGTTAGGTATATGAAACTGTTTACTTTTGTTTATTATTACTTCCACTCTAATTCAATCAACTTTACGTAAACTAACAGCCAGGCTAAAAAAATGGATTACAAAATGCATCACCTGATTGTATGAGTGCGCAGTGTGTGGAAGTGAACTAATTTAAAATCAACAGAATAGTAATGCGATGCTTGGATAAGCCCGAGCGACGTGAATGCTGACAGGACAACTTGACCATTTTAATAACATTTAAAATGGGACATTTTTGTACGAATTCGAAGCTTCAGCTCAAAACCCCCAAAAACGTTAAGGAAAATCCTTACTAAGTAGGTAAGTATACCTAATGTTATGTTCACTTTTGCCATTTTTAATATCTCACCGTCAATATTTTACTAATTAATTTGATTGCCGTGCGTTGATACAGAATAACTTTTATAGAAATTGTAAGTATCTTTTATAATTTGATAATGATTTGATAATAAGACGGAATGCCGTAAAACAGGACCGTCCTATTTAAAACTGGATTTATGGTCACAATAGGTATGCATTCAAGCAAACATCAATTTGTCATCACTTTCAGCTATATGACATTGAGTGTTTCGTTTATTACATTACTTACATGACTTGCATCTTGAGTGACATTAATATTTTCAGTTTTACATTAGTACGTGCATGTATCTACAAAGTAAGGCAGATAGTGCTATACCGATTTTAGTGGATAAGAGCAAATTTTATTAGTTTCACATTTTTAAATCTATCAAGACTAAGTTAATTATTATTATAATTATCCTCCAATATTAAATTTAAAATTTTTCTTTTTAAAAGTTCTCTTTGGCTGTTTTTTATACTTGTCGAGTCTTTAAGATACTAAATTAGGAATACTTACTTGGAATATCCAATATAAATATTTTACTATCTACTAATTAAGACGTAAAATGGTTCATAATATAATCATATTAGGTACATGCTAATCGAATATGACCATCATTCGTAAACTTAAACATAAATAATTAATTAAGGAAGTTGCCGCCTTGATTGGCGTTGTTTTTACTTAAGAACTGGACAAGTGCGTGTTAAATTAGCGTGGAGATGATTTCATACGTTGATATTATCTACGTCCCATAACTTGGTTTAAATCTGAGCCGATTGGAAATATTGGAAATACGTTTACCAGATGAAAATATTGATGTAAGTTTGCCCGCATATTTTTTTTTATAATATAGGAGTAGCAGACGAGCATGCAGTCCACCTAATGGTAAGTGGCTACTGCCGCCCATGGACATCTGTAATCAACCCCAGATAAGATTAGATATTCCTACCTGAGGTCGGCCACAGATGCGCCGCTACCCCTGAGGACTAAGCTGGAACGCCTTGGAAAAGTCTGTCTCCCTTACCACACCCTTTAAAACTGAACACAGCAGCGCCTAACACTGCTGTTATTAGGTAGAACTAGGTGTGGTGGTGGTGCCGCCGGAGTCTAACCACTAAGTGTCCTACCACCTTCTTAATATAACATTGCAATATCGAGAGATTTACCGTTTTTTTTAAATCCCACGTTTAATGGTTATGAAGCTAAGGGAAGACCTATTTTGTTTTTGTTTCGTTGTGTTTATGATTTTTCTTTTATTGCCAAAAGGCTTCGAAAAATATGGCTTCGAAAATTTAAAAGATGAATAAATGTAAAATTAATAATGATATTTTGATACATTTTAGCATCCAGCTAACGTCTTTGCGAAGTGAGTCAATTTCCATTAAAATGATTTCAGTCCGGTTCATTGATCTTGGGATATGAAATGAAATGACGTTACAACTTCCTACACTCAGTTCGAATGTGACGTGATTAGTGTGAAGTTAGCGGTAGACGGAACAACTTCGGGATGTGAAGCGAATGCCAGTTGGCACGGCATCCTGGATGTGTACTTTGTGGATGGACAAGTTGGACGAACACCCACACGCTTGTTCTTGAATATTTACGGTTCGATTGTAATTACGATTATTGATTTCATTGAACGAGTTTTGTACTTTCGGGATACATTCGTATCTACCCTGAAATCGGAATTGGAAAATAGTATTAATATTTCTTGTGTGGACTTATAAGACGTGTTCGTAATTAAATACATACTTATAATAATGGAATTAACACTTCCCAAAATCTTTATTTAAAGTGGCACTCCTCAATAGTGGGCGTTGAAATTATCTTTAGAAGTACACTACAGTAACAATAGCCCTTACTGTTTTACAGACAGCATTCGTTACATGTACACACTATTATCGATCATGATGATTCTAGAAGTTATTTAGAATACTCATGCAGACGAAACGTGTTAGTATATACGAGTAAATATTCTGTAAGATAGGGAATCTAAGCCTCCATTGTATCCGGTGTCTTCAATAAAAAAGCCGATAAAATCACGCGCAAGAACGTGATGTATGTGATCATTATTGATTAAAAACGCAAATGCAGCATATTGTGATTCAATCTCATAATTATAATTTAATTTTATTTAATTATCATATTTTACGGATGAAGTTTTACGGATGGGGTGTAAGGGGACATAACATCTCAAGTCTCAAAAGTCAACCTCACCTGCACGCGGTACACCCTGCTGAACAACGAACGAGGCAAATGACGACCGAAATGATGGCGGGATAACCATCACATTTACACTAGACCCCAAATGACAGTGCCAATGACGGGCAGCAGCGTCAATGGTGTAGAAAGGTCTAGTGTCTGCGATCGCCAACCCGCTTGCCCAGCGTGGCGATTAGGGCAAAACCTCCCATATGGATAGTGCAACACACAAAGGGCCCCTAGTTGCCGGCCGCTCCACCAGGCCAGGCCACGGTAGCGGTCATGGTATCGGTGGGGCAGGGGGTGCGAAGAATCCCCGGGCTACGGTAGGCTACCACAAAAAACTGACCCTGGCGACGTACAATGGACGAAGTTTGAGGCTTGACGAAAGCATTGCTGAACTCGAGGTAGAGTTGGAGAAAGTGAATTGGCAGATTTTAGGGCTATGCGAGGTCCGAAGACAGGGGGAGGACAGAATAACCTTAAAATCAGGCCATCTCCTTTACTTCCGAGAAGGCGATCGCCTCTCCCAAGGCGGAGTCGGATTCCTCGTCAATAAGGTCCTCACTGACAATGTTGTAGAAGTATCCAGCGTGTCGACCCGAGTTGCATACCTTGTGCTGAGATTGACCAACAGGTATTCTTTTAAGGTCATTCAGGTGTATGCGCCCACTTCGTCACACTTGGATGAAGAAGTTGAAGGTGTATATGAAGATATCGCAAAAGCCTTGCATAACACCACAAAGGCCCACTAAGGCCAACATTGTCATGGGGGACTTTAACGCTAAGGTGGGTATCCAGACTGGCGTCGAATCGTCTATCGGCGATCACGGTTTTGGCAGGAGAAACCACAGGGGACAAATGTTGGTTAATTTTCTTGAGAGCGAGGGGTTGTTCTTGATGAACTCCTTCTTTAAGAAAAAACCTCAAAGGAAATGGACCTGGAGAAGCCCTGATGGTAAGTCAAAAAACGAGATTGACTTCATCATATCGGACTGTAAGCGCATATTTAGAGATGTCTCCGTGGTCAATAGGTTTAACACCGGAAGTGACCACCGACTTGTACGAGGCTCTCTAAGTATCAATATCAAGCTTGAAAGAAGTCATATGGTGAAGTCTGCGCTCCGACCAACTCTCCAGCAAATCGAAATGTGCTCCGACAAATTTCAGTTGGAGCTGAAAAACCGATTCGATGCCCTGGAACCCACTGTGGACATAGACGAGGATTTCGAAAGAGTGGTGAATACAATTAGGGCTGAGGGCAACAGGTTCTGTCGAACGAGACATAAGGGCAAGAGGTCCAAATTCTCAGACGAGACTCTGGAGCTTATGAAGAAAAGACGAGAGCAAATTAATCCCACACCGTCAGAACTTCAACGCCTTACAAGGGATGTGCGAAAATCGATACGTAAAGATCTTCGGCGCTCAAATGTTGAAGTCATACAAAAGGCAATTGAGCGTCACCGGGGGTCTAAAGTATTCGCACATCACCTTGGAAGGAGTAGTTTGACGAGGCTGAAGACCCAGGATGGTAGAACCGTCGCTTCTAAGCCCGAGTTACTCGCTGAAGTCGAAAATTTCTATGGCCGGTTATATGCCTCACGCACTCCACGACCAGAACCTCAAGCCACGGATCCTAGAGCCACCTTGACACGCCACTACACCGACGAGCTTCCTGAAGTCAGTCTTGGGGAGATCGTACTAGCCCTCGGGCAACTTAAAAACGGAAAAGCCCCTGGTGAGGACGGCATCACTTCCGAGCTGTTGAAGGCTGGAGGGAAGCCAGTCCTTGAACAGTTAGTTAGGATATTTAACTCCGTCCTACAAACAGGGAGAACTCCGACGGCGTGGAACAGGAGCATCGTAGTTTTGTTCCATAAAAAGGGGGACAAAACAATGCTAAAGAACTATCGTCCCATCTCGCTCCTGAGCCACGTCTACAAGTTGTTCTCGAGGGTTATTACGAATCGACTCGCACGAAGACTTGACGAATTCCAGCCACCAGAACAGGCCGGGTTTCGTAGAGACTTTGCTACCATAGACCACATCCACACAGTGAGGCAGATTATACAGAAGACTGCAGAATATAATCAGCCCCTGTGTTTGGCGTTTGTGGACTATGAGAAAGCATTTGACTCGATCGAAACCTGGGCTGTTATGGAGTCCCTGCAGCGATGTCAGGTCGACTGGCGATACATCGAAGTGCTGAGATGTCTCTACAATGCCGCCACTATGTCCGTCCAAATCCAGAACGTCCAAACAAGACCCATCCAATTAAGCAGAGGCGTGAGACAGGGGGATATACTGTCCCCGAAACTGTTCACTGCTGCATTGGAGGATGTCTTCAAGGTATTGGACTGGCATGGACGGGGCATACGCTTAGACGGAGAATACATCTCGCACTTGCGGTTTGCCGATGATATTGTCATTATGGCAGAGTCGCTGCAGGAGCTGCAGGAAATGCTGAACAGCCTAAATGGTGCCTCCCGACGGGTGGGTCTGGGAATGAACTTGGACAAAACGAAAGTTATGTTCAATGAGCATGTTGTTCCTAGCCCTGTTACCGTTGAGGGCATGACTCTCGAAGTTGTTCAGGAATATGTTTACCTCGGGCAGATCATGCAATTAGGTAAAAACAACTTTGAGAGGGAAGCCGATAGGAGGATCCAGTTGGGCTGGGCAGCATTCGGGAAGCTTCGTCACATCTTCTCGTCGCCTATACCGCAAAGCCTGAAGACCAAGGTCTTTGACCAGTGCGTCCTACCGGTGATGACCTACGGAGCCGAGACGTGGACACTTACAGTAGGGCTAGTCCATAAGTTAAAAGTCGCTCAACGCGCTATGGAGAGAGCTATGCTCGGTGTATCTTTGAGAGACAAGATCCGTAACGATGAAATTCGCATGAGGACCAAAGTCACCGACATAGCTCTGAAGGCTAGCAAGTTGAAGTGGCAATGGGCTGGCCACATCTGTCGAAGAGCCGACAACCGCTGGAGTAGACGGCTCTTGGAGTGGAGACCGCGTCTAGGCAAACGTAGTGTGGGACGCCCTCCTGCAAGGTGGCGCGACGATTTGCGCCGGGCGGCGGGAGCTAGTTGGATGAGAAGAGCCGAAGACCGGGCTCAGTGGCGTACCTTGGGAGAGGCCTATGTCCAGCAGTGGACTAACGTGGGCTGAAGATGATGATGATGATGATGATGACGGATGAAGTACGAGTAGAGTCAACATAATTAAATTCTAAGAAAAGACCGAAGTGAAAAATAATACATACTTACAATATCTTTTGTGTGGCTTACTGTTCTATTTATCATTCAAACACTTCCGTGGGTAAAAGTTTATGTAATGAACACATGTCTCGTCGAATTTTTAAAATAGATTTGACAATGTTTTGCATATAACATGAAGAAGAAATTTGTAAGAAGGAACTAATTATTTGACGTAGGTTTGTAAGTAGATTGTCGGAATGCTGCATTGCCGAAATGCGCATAATTGTTTATTACGCTGATAGTTACATTGTTACATTGTTGTTATTACAAATATATTTATTGGTAAACAGCTTTCACGTTATAGCCACCTTTGTGCTGTTTAAAAATTCTTCTGTAGAACTTCGGTTATTTTCCAATAAAAATAGATATTGTTATTACATAAAAGCAGTTATTTAAAAATTTACCCTAAACAGCCGCCGTTTTCATTATAGACAGACGCTACATTTTTTTATTTATTCAGATAGGTTCTGTATCTAAATAATGTGTTCATTTCGTATTAAATGTTTTTACGTGACCTGTGTGCGAGGTCGACGCGGGTGGGGGCACGCGCGGGGGGCGTCGCGTCGCGCGGTGCGCGGTGACGTAAACCACCGGTAAAGTTGCGTTCAGATTACGAGTTTTATTAATTTGGCACATTTTTATTATAGAAAATTGTACATTAATGTAGAATTTTTTTGTCCTAGGGAGTCTTATCTAACGTTGTGTATCTATAAGGAAGTTAAGGTTAACGGCGTAAGTGAGGTGCACCTACGTATTAACCATGGGTAGGAAAATGTAATCGAGCTTAAATAAGACTTTTTTTCTTTAGCTATAATTTACATTACGTTTACGGCATTGACAAAAGGTGGAATTTGTGCTATTCGTAGATTAATAAAAACTCAGTGAAATAATTGACACTGGTCCTTAAATGTCGACTTTAGTTCTAAATTAAAATATTTCAAGGCAAGGCAACCTTTCACAAGAACTAGACTGTCAACACTATTTTTCAAGTGCCTATTGTTTATTGAGTACCTGTAGCTAAATGTAGAGCTGTCTTTATTTGTATTAATTTGTATGATTCAGCGGTCTAGAAATAGTTACATCAATTGTCTGCGGAAAAGCCTACGTTCACTTTTTGTTCCTGATTTCTATTGAAGCTTTGGTAGGTATTTTTTGCGAAACAAAGCCACGAGTAGTAAGACAACAATGCCAACAATAAATATTGTAGGTAAAATGTTAACGCCAAGGACACTGGTCAACATATATAATAGTTTGATAGTGAATTTTCCTGTAATTTTGGAAACATTTTTTATAATTAAAATGTTTATCTTTATTGCATTTTTTTGTGATAAGGTGCTATTTTAATAAGTTAATAATTAAAGTATGTTAACTAGTAAGGTGCACTTAGTAAATAATTATTTGGCGCTACTTTGAATACTAAGGTTAATTTTGACCTTAAAACTGAACTTATAGATAAAACTTCTAAGTAGTAAATACATACGTCACCAGACTCATAAAGCAATATTAATTATGACGATCTCTATCCATTCCAAGACGTATACGTACAAGTAGGTACGGATAATCAAAACCATTAAGTTAATGGTAGCTCGTAACAAAAACCGGAAGAAAGTGTGGTTCCAGCCTTATATAGAACAGCACAGTAATTACATTATGTCTGTAGCTGTAAAGGAACTTTACCTACATACCACTATCAATGTCAACGCTCAACAAGTTGTGTTGAAGTTCTAAATCACGTGAGATGAGCTAATAATAACAAACAGTTTTTAAACTCATTCTACTCGTATGTCCAAACAAAATATCATTTTATATGCCTCACGCTTTTGCATAAAATTACTTACCCGTATATCCGGTCTAAATAACGTAGTTTACTGCGAAGTTATTATTAGAATCGCTCTACTTTATGTTAATTTTTAACATTACTATGTTAAATTATGCTGTCGAAATAAAAAACAATCATTTTCCTCGTTTTCGTTCTAAGAGACGAAAGTAGTGACGACTTACGACACGTTAAGACGAAGGGTTGGGTTAGTATATAAATAACTGTATGCACGTGCCTGGAGCACGTGTCGTGCCAAAACTTGCCTCTTGAACGATTGCGGTCGCGCGTTTCCACCTCTCGTAAACACTGCTTATCACTTGCGGATTCGATTTTTTTACTCGCTTTTATTATTATTTTTACGTATATGATATGAAAGTAAATTAAATGGCAAATGAATCATAACATTTTAGTATCAAATAAGCACTGAAATATAGAAAAATAAATTGGAGTAAAAATATACGTGAACACTACGTGATATGATATGATCGTAACTGGGTATCGACTTCTTTGAACAACCTGAAATTTGACAGGGATACTATGTGACACTCTGTGTCGCTAAATTTGAGGACAGATCGAACGCCTCAAATGAATGCAATAACTATGAGTCACTTTTACTGTTTATCATGGTTTGAAAGTTGTGGTTACAAAGATCAGCCACCTTTAATATCTTTTGCCAGGCTTCCGTGTTTTCAGAAATGTTTTCTCTTATATACACGTGTGTCTAAAAATCTTTAAACGCAGTATACTCTTTAAGTTTGTACGAAACCGTATTTTTTTTCAGAATTCTGGGCATTTCGGATTCTAGGCAATACGAAGAATGTAGGAAATCAGTCATTTAGCTGCTAAACCTGATAGCGTGAAGATACTAGCGCAAATTGGAAAAGGTTTAGCGTATATTAATATAATCAATAAGGTCAACTATCATCAACATATCGTCATAATAACATTGATTGTTTATTATATTACTTCCATGAGACTTATGTCTTTATACATACGCAGCAAAGAGTTGTTGCGCATTACATTGCCTCCATTTATTAATAAGATAGCCTTATTTTAACCAGTTTTCATAAGTTTAATGTGTATACAACACATCCAGATATAGGTAACCTTTGAAATAGGTAACGTTGGGGAAATTTTATCGAATTCCAAATTCGAAATAGAGTTTGCATACCTATAAATTAAGTACGTATTAACAAGAGTCCTTTGTTTTGAATTTTATAAACACTTAATTGCACTCAAAATCACAATTAAAAATATTTTCAGCATTATTCTATTAGTTTCGCCTATTTTTTATGTAACTATGTAAACAAAAATAGGAAGTCGATTTAACTTACGTTTAATTGCCGTATCGATTTATGTAAAATTCAAATAACAATATAATAATTGGATAGCATTAAGCTGTCATAATCATATAACCAGGAAAGGGGCAGTGGCACGCTTTAATGACCATTAAACTTAAAGAGATTACTTGTGGGCTCTTTGTGACAAAGTTTTTGTGATTGAGCTGAGCCGAAAAGTGGAAAATATTTTTTAAAGCGTATTTTTTATTACTACAAACCAAATGGTTTGACATTCTTATGAGGTGTCGTTGGATTCGTCTAAATTGTGGGTGAGTAATAGACTACTTTAAGCAGTTGAGTTTTTTTTAAATAATATTTTTGTAGTAATCGATAGTTTATATTATAAGAAATTAAATTACGACGCGTGGGATAATATATAAATAAATCGCTATCTATGCACTTAACATTTCATTGTGTCGAGGTTATCTATAACTTCTCTGTGTGACGCAAATGCGGATGTAATTCAGTTTTCTATTAGAGAGTGAAATATTCTTAAGTGCACTTTTACGGCATTGAAGTAGAAATGCATTCGTAACGACTGTTGATAAGAATTCATATGGTTTGAAGCAAAATTCCTGTTGGCCATGAAGATAGTAAAGTTATAAATAAATGCAAAATATAAAATTTAGAAATGAAAACATTGGATAATTAAATACAAGTACATAAATTTACCGAAACTGTATTGTATTCGCCCAAATTATTTGGAAATCCAGTGTTAATTAATACAAATTTATCAATTGGACAAAAACCACAATAACTGGTGTTGCCCTCTTCTGTAATATACTACTTTCCCTTAATAATTCAAAATGATTAAAATATATTTGCCTACGTCCTAAAAACTGCCAATTTATTGATAGCAAGATACTAAAATATGCCGTCGTTTCAAGTAGTAGTGGTAGTAGGAGTAGTGTTAAAAATTATAATTGTGTGCACATTTATATAGGTACCTAATTGTACTTTATGTTGTGTTTTACAAATCGTACCTAACTACGAGTACTATTATCAATACTTTGATAATATAAACGTTTGCACCTACGTTGCTGTATCATAATTGACTAACATTTTTATCATTATCATACATTTAAACAATTTATTTCCTACACAAGATATATGGCTATGATAATATTTGACTAATATGTATCTTTATAGAAAAACCGTTATAGGTTTAATGAAACAGTGACTCTATAAATATAGTAGTTTAAATATACACTCGAATACACATATACTCGAAAATACACTCGAAAATACTCGTGCATTGCCTTTTTCGGTACTTTTAAAAAAAAAATGGTGTTTTTCTGTATTTTTTATCCTGCACTATAAACAACACTTTTTTAACATAATTGTTGTTTATTGGTACTCGATACTTTAACACAAATCAAAGACAATATTCGACAAATTTATTTGCATTTACGGAATATTCAAAAGTATGTAAGTGGGCGGTTATTTGTGTCGGTGAGTGTACT
This sequence comes from Epargyreus clarus clarus, assembly GCA_014595695.2. NCBI lineage: Eukaryota > Metazoa > Arthropoda > Insecta > Lepidoptera > Hesperiidae > Epargyreus > Epargyreus clarus. The sequence continues at coordinate 676,703 of JACTTY020000036.1, forward strand.
ATCGAAATTGATTAACCTGATGATGCGTGAAGTGCTATCTATACAAATAAATAAAATTTAAGTGCCTGTCTGACATCTTACAATATCTGTCATTTTACTGATACGTTATAAGCACAAGACATGTAATATAGACCCAGTTTTAATTATCTTTCTGTCTGTAACACTTAATTTTCGAAAGGACAGACCCGATTAAATGTATATAGAATTTTATTAAGAAAAGATTTACGTAGTTTTATGTACGTTGTTTCAGATTTGTGCATCAAAATTTTAATCTGTATATGCGCGAATGTGGACATAACCGTGCGCTAAAGCATGTTCAATAATAAGGATAATACAATCGCATTGAATGGGACTGAACCGCAGCGAACTCTGTCGGTTCCACGAAGAACTATTGAGGCCTGATCGAAGTGGCGTTGTTTATAAACATCGAACGTCGCTCCGTGCTGCACAGACTGACAACTGACGATCTCCCCCGCGTGAGCCAAAGATAATCACCACTAGTGCTAAGTGCCTATTCACATGTACCACAGCCACAGCATTTGGCAGCATAAAATATCAGAAAGTGTGCGTTTATAACAAAAACGTGTCTGTGCGATAGAGTAGTGGCCTCTTACGCTATGCTTTGTAGCTGTATTGTGATTTTAATGCGGTCCGTATCGTCCACAGTTTGATTTTGATGTCAAAACGTGGTCCGTGTAAATAAAACTATGCAATTTTATATAAATGTATACGCGGTTACGCATTTGCGTCGAGGTTTGGTATGGCTATGGTACGTGTGAATAGGCACTAAGTGTCGTTGACATGAGCTTCTTGGTGGATATGTGCTACTTATCTGTTTAATTTATAGTTACTGGCAAATAAATACAAACCCATCTGTTATCCAGATAATGAGTCGAAACATAAGTATTGTTTTAGATTGAAGTTCGAGTGTCCACGCATATTGCAGTAAACATAATATAATTATGTATATTAAAATCATTATATTTTCAATATAAATTCAGTAAAAAATTAAAACGTACAATACGTTTATTTTGAAATCTAAAGTCATGAAGAATTTATTAATCACTCTGTCCATTGGTGAAAATCACATCTACCATGTTTAATCAAGTCATTTGTTAAGTAACATAAATAAACGTTAATACCTAATAATACAATGCCGTAGATAATTGTGTGAAATGACTGAATAGTAATTACAATGTCGTTACTAATGTTTAAAATAATAGCTATACTTTTTACGTCATAAGCAATTCGTTGCACCGTGGCTTATGCGAGAAATTGCACAGATAATTCAATAATTGCCCTATAGTAACAATGTGCAGATAATCAAATCATAAAATTAACAAAGCCTTTTCTTTATAGTGTACAAAATGAAGTATATTAAGATAAATTAGCTATAATTTATTCAAATGCATTACTCTCTATCTTTGCTGTAAACTCTAAGACTCGATAAGTGAGTTGTCAAAGCAATATTATTCGTCACAAACCACCATAAAGATTCGTTAGATATGGATAATAATACAATAAAATGCAATTTGGTACTTGAGATAAGTTAAACCGGTAAATTAACGACGTAGTCCTTTTTTATTTATGATGACAGAAGAAATGGGAATGCGGACCATCTCGCTGAAATATAGAGACAGAATCTTATCCGTCAGTATCTCAAAGAACAAGTTGAAAATGTGAAAGTAGATACATAGCACCATCGCAACCCTTCTGCCTTATAACAACACTATCATTACTCTGGTCTGTTAGGAGGGTAGGAAAAGGAAAGACCTACATTTTAGACTTATTGTTACTCAGTACTCAGGAGAAGACATGCATTTGTGTACGATTGCCAATCGCTTTTATTTAAACAACAGGTATATAGACCAGATTATCCCTGGTAAATCTATACTAATATTATAAAGAGGAAAACTTTGTTTGTTTGATTGTAATGAATAGGCTTAAAAAACTACTGGACCAATTTTAAAAATTATTTCACCATTCGAAAGCTACATTATCCACGGGTAACATAGGCTATATTTTATATGATATTTGATAAATAGATTTTGAGGCGATACAAAGTTTGCCGGGTCAGCTACTACACTATAAAATAAGGTTGAGTTGCTATAAGGAAAAAATGGAGTGTTAGGTGTAATTCCGCAAACCAATTGTGGGATATACCTCTATATAATGTTTCTACGCATAAATAAAAGTGCATTCTTATCTAAAACTAGGCAATAAACTTTAAGAAATAAGAAATCCCATCATAAAATTCGTTGTATAAGAACTGTATTTTTTTTACAGTATGATTACTTTTCTGATAAATGTGGTTTACATACTTAATGTTGCTTTTGATAACTAAATATATTACATTGTTGGATTCTAATTATAATTTCGGCACTCATTAATTGTATTTATTTGTAACGATGCATTTTTATTTATATTTTTTTGAAAGATATATTTAATTTGTTTTATCGATAAACACGATATTGCATCACGAAAAGTCGTGTAATTAGTGATTAATGTTTTTTGATAGCAATCTTTTGAGGTTGTTGATACTTCGTTTGGTACGATAGTATCAAAAACACGGATGAATAGTCCGAATGTTCTTAGGAGGAAATGATAATAATTTAATACCAACAATATTCAATTAAAATTATTTTTTGTACTTTTTAAATTAATAGTTATGATAGTTACTATATGTCAATTTTCAAGGCAATGATATTGTTTAAAAATAATTCAACAGAAAAATTAAAAAGTTATTTTTTACAAAATATGGAAACTATAAAAATTATGGAATGAAACTACAGAAAGTTTTTAAATTAAATATGTAAATAGACCTACTATTATAATAATACATGTCTGCAGCTATTTTAATACGCTTTTATTAGCTTCAGACGTATGTATGTTGGTATGTTAGTATGTAACGGAATCTTTGAACATGATTTTAACCCCCTTCAAAACGTCGGATTAACTTGAAATTTGGCATACTTATTAAGGACCGATGACAATTCAATATTTTAAACATTCTGACCCGTTATCCTTACTAGGATAATCAGGATCAGCGATTTTTGTTTTCCTGAGACCCGAAAGGTCTGCGTTAAAACCAATAAAGGAATCTACCAGGCGCGCCGATCACCTAACCTAACCTGACCTGACCTGACTTGACCTGACCTGACCTGACCTGACCTCAACTTCGACGCGTCCGTTGTTAATAGCATCATGAAGCGGTGTCTCATCATCCTTATTCATTCAGCACTTCAACATCTGCACCTTCCTTTAACAAGATTTCCACTATTTCATTGTTCCCATTTCTTGCTGCCAAATGTAAAGGCATATATAATTTCAGCTCATCGTCATAGTCACAACTTATATTATTAACTCGAGCTGTAAAATTAATTAAACTACTAACAGTTTTAAAATCTCTGCAGGCAGCAGCAACACAAAGAGAAGAAATTCTAGAATTATTTTTGATATTAACATCATCATGCTGTAATATTAAATCGATGATTGGACGACGTCCTTTTGAAATGGCTAGATGTAAAGCAGTTGACCGTTTTTCTCTTGAGTATTGCCATCAGCGCCTGTTTTTAAAAGATGGTCTATCATCCTTTTTCCGTGATTACTTTTATCCAAGATAGAGGACCTGGGATATGGTATAAATTATGAAAGAAAGCAGTTAGCATTGGCAATTCGGATGTCATTCAACAACTCCTCTGGGATTTTCACGTTAACAATAAAAATAAACACCAATGTAAAACACCACTTCATACAGCTGTGTTAAACAATGACCCAATATTCATTTTTGCACTGCTAAGCAAAGGTGCTGATGCTGATTCGAAAGATAAACTTGATAATACGCTACGTAATAATCGTTAAAATAACTTTTTTTTACAATAAAAAATATTTTTATCTTATTTACACTATTCTTAATTCAAATTTAAAAAAAAATATTTTCTATTTTTTAGTTGGATTTTCTATAAAAAGTGTATTTTTTTAGTTTTTTTAAACTATTATTTATTTAATACCTTTCACTGAGGTCTTTGAATAAACTTTTAGTAATTATTACTTCTTATTGAAAATAGAGACTCTAGAATTAAAATTCTACAAAATACATTTCCAATAATTGTGAGTATAACAGCATTTATTTCCTATTGTAGATTGTGATTATGTTGCGTAATGTAGCAATTTTGATAAAGGCCCTTTACTAAACGGATTGGCTGAACGAACCCGGCATCGAAGTTTTATACCTGGGGCTGCCTTCCGAGAAATCCTTTGGTTATTTCTCAACGTCGGGAAGGAATTATGACCACAGGATACTCTTGATTGATGTTCAATGTAAGTGAACCTTCAAAGAGCCGTACATTATTTTTTCTCTTGAACAATAATTTTGAATAATATTTAAGAGGAACATTACACGTCTGTATAAATAAAATAACTTGCCTTGGACATTGCCTTCATATTGTTCATCGGGATAAAATATTTATGAAGCGTAACGACACAAATAAGATGCATTTTTATACTTTATACTTATCAATGTTTATTGAAAATAAGTGACCTATATCATTATTAAAATACTAAATATAAGTTTTTGCTGTTTTGGAACTAAACAAGGCCGATGGTTTTTATGCTATTTTTTATCCTCTACTTTGCTATACATTTATCGATATTAATATTTATAGTTTGAAATATGTCTGCAATATGATGCAAGTTATATGGTGTAAGTAGTTATATGTGTACACATTTTTCTTTGTATGTATAACATATTTCTTTGTATTTTACAACTAAAATACATACTAATAGTTTGTTCAACTACGTTTTATATTTAAATTCCGGTTTTTTGTCAATACATCTATCAAAACAGGAAGTGTCGATTGTGGTTTGATATTATCATTGGCTTATTAATGCCACTTTGTAATACGCAAAGTACGGTACACGAGGCGTATTATATTACATTAGTCGTATTGTTTGTTATAAGTTTCGTGGAAAGCTTCGTCAGTAGGTTGTATTTGGAAGCACGTTAGTATGCAATTTAACTGCACAGTAAAGATGTTAATATTCTGAAGAAACTTAGAGTATTCCGATTTGTTTATGGCTTTTAGGATAATCGAAAAATATGAATGAAGGAAAATGTCAAATATACTTTTTGTTATTATTTGTTACACTGACACAGACAGTTATGTGAATTTTATATAGATACATTTTATTTTAAAGAATACGCAATACTTAATATGTATAGCGGATTTCGTACAAATAAGACGAATTAGAATGACTCAACAGAAGAATTAATGGTAGAGACTCTTATGAATTTATTCAGAGTTGTTTAAAAAAAATAAAATGATTTATTGCTTCAAAAGTAGTACATTGTTTTACAATATTGTTCCCTATTTTAAGTACATTAGTACCTAAAGGAAAAGTTAATTCACAATAAAAGAGAAATACAGCACAAAAATATAAATAAGTGAATAAGAGACATCAACTTAAAACAAACGAATCAGGAAATGTTCCTGTTTCAGACTTTATCCTTAAACTAGGGCATACGTCATGTAATTTTACACTTCAGCGGGAGTTATTGAAGAAATTTGTAATAACTGCTGCAAACATACAGTCTTAATTATATTATTGATAGAGCTATAAATCTGTTTTATTTCTGAGAAGAATAATAATTGGCTCGCTTGCTATCGCGCGGTTTATGCATAGGAATCGGAAAGCGGCGAATCGTGTGATACAACTTTCACGATTTCACGTGTATGCAGCAAGTGGTTTATACTAGGTAGTTCAGATATTAAGACATCTGTAACCGTAAGTAAAATAGGATTTTTAATACCTAGGCGAGCGTAATTTCGTCACGCCTTTACATTAATTACACACTGAAATTCAAATGATTTGTTTGTCGTCGTATCGGTTTAATTTACCCTCATTATTTTAATTGAGTTATTTTTCACGCTCAATTGAACTAAATAACGTATCGCTGTTTATCACTAGGTAAGGTTCTTAATTTAACCTTCAAATTAATATCTGTGGCGACTGCCAACATTAATAAGTGAATTATGGCGGCAATTCCACGTTGTTACTCATTTTTCCTGTTAAAAAGGCGCGAACGTAGAACGTAGAGTTTCTATATGTATTATAATAAATTCAAGATATTATTTCCATCATAAATCAAATGTAGACTTTGGTTGAATTCTTAGAAGCCGGAGCGCATGTCAACAAACACAAATTCTTTAAGTATCATTTTGCGACACGACACCGACAACTCTACACCTACACGGGATGGGTTTTTGTGCTTTCATAGATAGTTTTGCGGTAATAGGTGCTTGGAAATGCGTTTTTGATTGTGGTGAAATGGCTTGGAGTCACTACGACATATTGCGTTGTGTTCAATGTGGTTGTGCGGACCCGACACGTTTCATTAAAATGTCGAACGACCGGCTCGCGAGACTAACGTTCGCGATAAACGTCACCGTAAGGAATGCATGAATAAACACCTTGCTACTTGCAATATTAAAGTAAATAAAAGAATAAATACACCCTCCAAAGCAATGGAACATGGAATAGTTGGAAATGATATGTAGTAATGACATGGGCGGCGCTTGTGAGATGCGAATAGGTTAGAAAACGAACTCACCACAGAGTGCTGTTCCATATTCCTTCCAATGTGAACGAGTTTTGGCTGTCATTGCAAACGATTTGTTTTTCTATCAGACTAACTTTGAATTACTGGGCGTTTTGGAATGAGATTATCTTGAGCACTGATTTGTTTTTAAAATATAAAAATACTATATAACATAATTCGAACCCATGGTAATAATATAAATAGTAACGTTGTAATATACAAACTAAATATCACAATAATAAAAATATTCGATCTAAAAATTAATATGTATTTAAGAGAAACGTTATAACCGATTAGGCTTCATTTTGGAAGGTTTATGTGTTGTTGGTTTGCTGGTACATAATGCGAGGATACGCACAAGAGTGTTAACGCGACGAGGGCGAGTGAACAACTGAACTAGGTGGCGTTTGAGGCGAACGAACTAATAGGATCGCACGGAGTGGAATGGAATGAGGCAAATCGGCGCGGGCGCACGCTTTTGCTCCTTGTTTATCGGCTGAGTTAGCTCGCCGGCGCCGAGTAGCTCTTGTATCGATAACGAGAAGGTCGATATCGCAGACGCACGCCGTGACGCGCCTCCGCCGCGACCGCTCAGTCGCACTATGCTCTGTACACCTAGAGCCGCCCCGACTACGAATATTTGTAGAGACACATGTATTTTTAGTTCATACTTGCCAAAAATAATACTGACAATAGTTAACTCCACGCGGACTGACGGGACAATGGTTGGCAGACCTTTCGTACATTCACTGATAACATTAGCCAAGTACCGACTAAAAGAACGATTATTGTGTAGTTTTTTTTTCTTAATTTTGTTACAGTTTTATTATGTGACACACTTATGATGTCATTTTATTTCTAAATCCGAATGTAGTGCTGACGAATTTGATGACTGGACATTGGACTCAGAGAATGAGGCTGTTAATCTTTGGATTGGAAATACTCAAGGCAGTAGCTATAGTAGGAGGAAGTCAAAGTTCAGTAATAGGTAATCGTTATGCCTCTAAGTATAGCGAGTTCTCAGAAATCTAATCTTTAAAGTTGACTGCATAGATATTTTATATAAAAAACGATTAGGATTTTTCTAAACTAATTATATAAACTATGTTGTAAGCCTGTGACACAAATGAATGAAAATATTTAAAATGTAGAGTTCACTATGTGTATATGGTGTACTCCCACTATTGCATTTTTTTCGAAAAGTCTTTGGCACTGCTAAGTTAGAAGCAATTAAATTATTTTTCTGCTGTATCTGTGTATGTACAGAAATTTAAGAAAGATTTCTGAGCCGATGATTTTATGCCAAATACTATCGTCAGAAGTCAGTAATGATGCCAGCCATCTTATGGATAAATTTATTTACAAAATAGAATATATACTATTTACATTTTGTCGGCACATAAATTCAATGATGCCATGTTTTTAAATTTAAAACCGTACCAATATAAATAATGCAGTCTTTCTAAAAATAACCTGAAAATAAACATTACGAACGTCATAATATGTTATCGTTTAAGTAGTCTACGCAGGATGTGTTTTAAAATATTTGCGATTCAAAATGATATTACTTCAATGTTTCATATTAGCAAATAGTACAGTTTACACTACGTACTACTGACGCGTGAGTGACATGTTGAAACAGAGTGACTTATGTAAAGGGACCAGTTACCCACTTTTCTTGACTTCCGATGGAAATGAGTAATTTTCCACATAAATAAATACCGGTAGTCATTTACGGTAATTAACTGAGACAGACCATATATCTTCGTCAGTTTCACAAGTGTAAATATAGATTCTGTGGTAATTTATTAATAAATGTTCTGATTACTTTGAACCGTGGATGTTATCGTTACCTCTTCCTCTGAGAATTGCAGCTTAACCTTCATATTAATTAATTCATCAGTCGCAAAAATCCTAACTTCACAGGATGTAGGGCTAAACAAGAGCGTTTACATTACACGAGTAACTTTGCATGTGTGTCATCATAGGTATTTTTCACAATATTCAGAGGAAGAGACGAATAGAAATAATTCAGACCATCACTACTAGGCGCATCTCATTAATTTAAATAATAATAAAACATTTTCATATATTATGTACTCTAGATTAATTCAAAATTGATATATCTGCCGTTATAGCAGGTGAGACTACGGATATTATATTTTGAGGGAAACACGACTTGTTTATCCAGCTCATAAACCGGAAAACTAAGAGACAGTCCAACTTTATTTATGTTATTAGTTTTGTCGACAGAATAGCAGCCAAGGCTTAGGCCTTGTCTCTACAAATCATCCTTAAATCTCGTACTATCATTACATTAGATGCATTTAGACTATTTCGCTTAATACTATGTCTATGGCCAAAGGTTAATGTATCTAAATGTTCGTAGTTTGCTTGTCGGTGTAACCGTTTTATTATCTATTAAAGTAAACAATATGATAAGCGACACTATTTTAATCTATTTCTATCTTGTACCTCTCTTCCATACATAAGGCGTAGTACTTCCGCGTGATATTACACGGTTAAGGCCCCTTTTATATCTACGAACGAAAATTCGTAAGTAATCTTAGATAATTAAACCAACTATCTAATTTGGTTTAATTATCTAAGTAAGTAATAGTACGTCCAAAAACGTATCAGACAATACTTTGATAGGCACCGCCCGCGTCTGCTGTGACAAGCGTCTGAAACGCTAAATGTCCCTAAATGTAAATGATCCCTTAATTACAGTATGATGCTGTGGAAAACCTAATGACCGATTTCACAATAGACTACCAAATGGTAAATTTACGATAAAATTCCTATCGTAAACACATGAATCATAAGTATTATTCAATTTGCATGATAAATTTCCTCTCATCGTAATCAGATTATTACAATTCTGATAGACAGCTCTAAAACATGAACATCAGGCCTTAAGTACGTGTCAGATATGAATAATTATGACGAAACACATTATCTAAATACCGACTTTATCACGAACTTCACACTTTCCTAAAACATATTTTTTCGTGTTCAGCATTCATTTTAGAACGAAAGCGTTGCTTTTGTCTCGTGATAAAAATGAGCTGTAAAACCATTGTTGTGCTTAAAACACATTATAAATGTCATATAATGTAATTTATAGCGGCCGCTGTCAACGGCAGAGCAATGTGTAGTGAAACTACACATTAATGTTTATTGTGTCTTATTAAAGATAAAGAAAATATTATTATGAAATGTAGGACTGTAAATGGATCGATAAAATAAACAGTAGATACCTTTATTGACTTTACCTACCTTTTCTTATAGCCGTATCTACAGTAGCCTATGATTTGGCTGCCTGTTTTTTATCTCCACCAGCAAAAATAGAGAAAATTGCACTTATTCATAAAAACTATATATTTGTAAAATTTAAATTGTATAAAATTATTGGTAGGTTTAAATCTGCCTAGATTTGTTATCTTTAGCTTGTTTGTTATACGAGTGGAACTAATAAAATTAGTATAAAATAACCAGACGTAGTTCGGTTATCTGGCTAGTATTAATTCATATGACGAAGCTATGTAAGTCCTATAGATAAGGTTATCAGTGAAGCACGTTTTTATGCATGCTTCAAGTCTAGCTAGAGTTTAGTCTACTGTAAGTCTAAGAAACATTTTATGATTTGTTTAGAAAATAAGTACATTTTTGAAACAGATGACTCACAGTGTGTCCTTCTGGTGAGATGCAAGCAGAATTTATACTCCTTTGAAAACATTGTGGAAAATTTTCAATGCTTTGCTTTCCTTGCGATGCTTTCTTTAACTTTCAAGCAGGTGATAATTTTTTGATTAGAGAGGATATGAACTAAGTAATCGAAAGTAGAAGGGTAGAATTCATATTGGTTGATCACCGTTTGTTAAATAAGCCATCAGAACATAATATTTCGAATGCAGTACCTACTTCCAAAGGATTCAGTTTACCATGTAAAAGCTGCAAGCTAGCAACCGACATGAAGGGGAGGATACATTTGTACTCAAATAAGAATAGTGCCAATGTGTGGTCGATTATAAAAAAATCTAACCGAGTACTACGCCGGAATCCATTATATTAGCATTTCTACCTTATGATATCCTTCAAAACAGAATATGGCAACTACAACTCGAAGGTGGTAGAACCCTTTGTGGTTCGACTCCGGCGGCACCACCGCCACACCTATTTCTACCTAATAACAGCAGTGTTAGGCGCTGCTGTGTTCCGGTTTGAAGGGTGTGGTAAGGGAGACAGACTTTTCCGAGGCGTTCCAGCTTAGTCCTCAGGGGTAGCGGCGCATCTGTGGCCGACCTCAGGTAGGAATATCTAATCCTATCTGGGGTTGATTACAGATGTCCATGGGCGGCAGTAGCCACTTACCATCAGGTGGAATGCATGCTCGTCTGCTACCCTTATATTATAAAAAAAAAAAAAAAAAAAAACAACGCTTTTTTTGTCCGATTTAGCCGTGATGCCTGTTATGTCTGAAATTGATTCCAACGTCCGTTGGCGACACTGAACAATTAATATAAGATAGATTGCAAACCAGACTGGTCAATTTGCTACCAATTGGTATAAAAAAGAAAATAATTTCAGTCAGTAGGCACTTATTTGTTTGTTTCCTTGTTTATAAAGAATAATGATGCATACCTTTATCTGCTTTTCTTTACTAAGAAAACATCAAAATAAGTTCGTACGTTTTGTTTATTTTAGGTGACACATTGATTAAACCAGAATCAGTACCTATATTATCTGTATCGTATGCAATATTCTGCATGACTGTGTAATTTTATCAGCAAACGTAGCTCGCAGTTGTTTGTTATATTACAATGTGGACGTTTTGTTTTAGAATAACTTCCTCGCTTCCTGTTAAAAACTAACTTGTTATTATAAACATTGTAATGGAATATGGCTGCATTTCTATTTACTTTTCGCTTATTCTCTACTTTATTTATAAAAAAATATTAAAATGTAGACATGACAAACTATAAAGAAAAAAATGAATTCAGTAATAACAAAAATATGACAAAGTATCCCACTGAAGTATATAATAATAATAATTGAGTATTATTCCTATTGTTACAATAATAAAGTTTCTTAATATTTTACGTAACGCAATAAATATTTTAACTAACAAATTAAAAAAATGACGTAATAAATGAGCACCGAGCGTCTGAGGTGAAAAATACAAATGTAGGTCAAATCGCACACATTGGCCGGCTGTTCAATAAAGTCCGTTGAAATTGAAACATGCTTGAAACCGTACAGATCTTTTCACGTCATTTATAAGGAACTCGGAATGTGGACATGTGATCATTCGTTCGACGCGTGAAGTCTCCGACGCACACATGCCAAGCACGTTTGTGTACGAAACGGTTGTTCACATTGAAGTATATTGCAGAAGTCAAACTTCGTACAGCGAGAACTTAGAAGACGCATCGGCAAAATATATAAAAGCAATCGCTTCCGAATCGTGTTCAAGATGGGGAAGTTTCATACTTTTTCGATGAAAGTGAATTTTATAGAAACGAATAGACTTATAAATTAGTTAAGTTTAAGTATAAGTAATTAATGTATAAGTATAATTAAATGAAAAAATATTTGTAGAAATAATTAGAGCCAGTATAGTTCAACTGGGTAGGTAGTATACCCATCTCCAGCGGAAGCAGTTCTACGTTTCGGTAGATGGGTGTTGATGCTTGCTGACTTATCAACCGACCATCTTAGTTCTCAAGAGTGATACCGCATCTATGATCTAATTCAGGTAGAGTTTATGTAATAGCCATTTACTAGCTGGTTAAGTACAAGGCCGTTTGTTATTTTAATCTTATAAAAAAAGGTTTTAAATTGTTATATTCCAAAGGCGGTAATTACTACTCAAATTCAGTAATCATATATTAACAGTACCTAATTCTCAGACTATTTAACTACCATTTATAGCTAAACAAAATCAAATGCCTAGATATAATGCAATAGCAGATAAATAATGAAATTCAAAGATGTTTTGTATGCAGTTCAGCTTCTGAGTGAATATGTATACTGTGAATCATTGTATAGTCTTGGCAGCTGAGCTTGTGTGCTACTGTTACGTGTTTATAGACTTCGGCACACATGTATAACAAAACTGACATAGGTATGTATTCTTATATGTATACGAATTTTTGTCTATCGACGTAGGTATGATTGATAATTTCGGCAAAATCGTTGCTATTTTATGTACTTTGAGTTACTTTGTCGTACTCTAAAGAATTTGTTGTTTCTTCTCCGAGTGACCACTTTGGCGAGCAACTTATAATGTTGATAGCTTTCATAAGTAAAGTTATTTTTACTTTCAATATCGTTGAATATAAAAATAGACGCCCTAGATTTAATCGACATTCAATGTCGTTACTCGTTGTAAATCTACAAACGGTGTGTGAGTTATAGTCTATTCACATGTACCATTCAGCACAGCAACAAAATGTCGGCAAGCGGTGGTTACGTGTAAATAGTGTCGCAGGATTTGTTACTCTGTTGTGGTAAATACAAAAACATGTTTTTACGATAGATTAACCGGCCTCTTATACACGGTGTCACTTGTAGTTGTGTTGTGGTCTGTTTCGTCTATATTATTGATTTGGATGGCAAAATGTAGTCCGTGTAAATTAAATTAGGTGTGCATTTACATAACTCATTTCTCACACAGTTGTCGTTGTGGTGTAGTTGTAATACGTGTGAATAGGTTTATGGTAAACGCACATATGCCGGGCGATATTTATGCAACTAGATAACTATCTAAAAATAAAGGTGACGTATATCGAACACACCCACCGTGATAACGCGGAATTATCGATGTAATTTGCACAAGTTTTTGATGAATCACCGAGATTTTGGTAAAAGATTCGTTTCGCTACATTCTGAGATGAACGTCCTAAGCGCGCTCTATTTTTAGTATCAGCAATTTGGACGCTAGTTGGCGCTTCTGAAAATATATCTCACCTTATTTATTAGTGATGCCATTCAACGATTCAAGTTACGAAATGATATCAAAGCAGTGTTCCTACGCCTTCTGACTGATAGCAGATCGATTTGGGCGCTTGACGCATCGGTTAGAATTTTCTTCGCAGGTTACAAAGTTGCTCTTGATATTTAATGGTGGACAAAAAATTCGTAGGAACTTTAAATGTCACATGCAATGCACATTCACTGTACACGTGTTTCTTTAAAAGAATTTAAGCGATGTATATATAAATATAGTAGATATTTTATATCGTATTCTTGCTTTGTTTAGGGTCTATAGCGTCTATACGGTACACGCTAAGTAAGTTAGGTACCGAAACTAAGCCGAAGAATTCAGATTTTTTTAATTATACACATATTCTCATTATATCATTATAGGTCTTGGCTGATTGTCGTAATGGTTTCCAAGATTTTATCTTGGAGATTTTATCTAGTTCCAAAATATATCATGGAAAACATTATTAGGACGCACTTAGAATAATTGATAAACTGATCTGACCACCTAAAGGAAGTCTATTGCCGCCTATATACATGTACTGAACTCCAGATATGATTATATTCCTATCTGAGGTCGGCCACAAATACGCTACCAGTGAAGACTAAGCTGGAACTCCCTCAAAACAGTATATGTCTCTCAACAAACCCTTTAAACAGAACAGCACCGCTTAAGACTGCTGTTATTTGGCAGAAACAAGTGCGGCGTTGGTGCTACCGGAGTCGAACCATAGAGGATTCTACCATCTTCAAACCTTGTTTGCTAGGACTTGAGCATATGAAGGGCTTATGATTTTGAAGCTAGTGTATAGAGTATTCGTAGGTACGTACGTCAACATAGGCGCGGCCCTTCGTCGGGTGAGGTGGATTTTGTCCTTCAAATATGACATTGAGTAGACAGATAATACACAGGTCGTACATAGCGTATATAGTATATAGCATTAGAAGGAATTTTGCTTAGTCGGAACAGAACATGTTACCTATTTCACACACACAATGACACAAATAGACACAAATAAATAACTTTAAATGACTTAAGATTACAAGTTTGTTTGTTGCTTCTATTACTTAAAAACTGTTGTAGTTGCTGAATTACACAATATAGATATCATCTTACATTAGTACTTCTGTGATACTTTCGTACATTGCTCTTATGTTAAGATGATAGCGCGTATTTTATCCCTTTTTCATTCATACGCGACATGAATGAAAGAACAAACACCATTATTTTCTATTTTCTTATTGATTGGAACGAAACTTAATATTTATAGACGACGATTGCAAATATGAACCATTAAATTACTTGTCGCAATTCCGATGTGAATATAAATCGTGGTACATTGAAATGTTTGTGCATACATAAGTCGAGTAGTGGGAGGGGTGACGGTGCATTACTAAAATTAAATATCATACTCTTATTTACTGTTGAATTAGGAATATCGTAGATATTCTTAGATACAAGTTTGAAGTAATATGTTAGGACATGATAACTAAATAATTAAATAGTTAATAGAAGAATTGTCGTGTCACGTGTGAGGTTGCTCTATCTTTTCATTAAGCAAAAAGTTTTATTAATTACTAGCTGACCCGGCAAAAGTTGTGTTGCCATATAAATAAAAAAATGTTAAGGCTGAACAACCCTTATCACTTAGGGGTATGAAAAATAGATAGTAGCCGATTCTCAGACCTACTGAATATGCATACAAAATTTGGTGAAAATCGGTAAAGCCGTTTCGGAGGAGTACGGTAACTAACATGGTGACACGAGAATTTTATATATAAGATCTATGATAAAAAAATAACATCTAAAAATTAAGTAAATAATATTTTCTTAAGTTGCTGTTTTTGGTGCTTCTAGCAACATCTAAAATAAATTGTTATCGAAGAACGCCTTAACCCTATTTTGACAATCTGTCTTTATAACGACAGGTAAGTAATTAATTATTTATGAATGTAGCAAAGAAGAACATTGCTATAGTCATTGCTCTGACGAATGTAGGGACGCTTTTTATTTTTTATTTTTTGACACCAATAAATAAATATAACCTTAAATGGTCGCAATAGGTCATTTATTGCTGTCGCGTCGTCTCGTATGTTTACGTTAAAACTGAAACATAAAACTTACAATACTTTATAATAAATCCAAAAGTGCACGACTCATAATGCTCATTTAATTATGAAATATATATATAAAAAAAAAAACTTAAGTCGTTCAAAATTAATTGCCGAAAAAACAGCTGTAGTAGGAAGAAGGTACTGCACAAGCGCCCCTGGTGGAATAAATGTACATAATATCTATAGATATATCACCATCCATATGTTAATTTTCTATGAATATAAATAGATGTACAGTCTTGTAGTTTACGTTTTTTATTAATTGTAATTAAACGACACTGAAATAATTAGCCATTTGCATTCAGTGACCTACAATCGTCGATTAGAATTTAAAAAAAAAAATTAACTCAAATGATGGATTTTTTCACAAGTTACAGTGTTTTCAGGTTTCACACATGACGGACAGGAAATTTTTTTGACTTATTTTGGTGTTTTTTTCCAATTCTATTGCAGTAAATCAATTTTTAAAAAGTATGGAATTAATCTCCATTAAATTATCTCGACAATAGTATGCAAAATATCTTTATTCCGTGAACTATCAAGGCTATAATAATAAAAATAGCCGCCAAAATGAAGCGAAAAAAATTTTTCGATCGTAAAGCACTCTCTGATGCTTCGCATCATGAGTCGTGCAAAAGTACTTATGGCGACCCTAATTGGATGTAGTTATGCAAAATGGATCCAATCCACAAAAACCATTTTATTTAGACGTATATGCAAGAAATATTCAAGCTGCATGGTACATTTGTTCTTTTGAAATATACAGATATCAGTGATACCAAGCATACATTAAGCAATTTAACTTTTACTAAAAGACCTATTTTCTCAAAAGCTTTTAGTTTTTGTGGTTGGATCTATTTTGCATAACTACGTCCAATTTTGGGTGTGAGACAAAGACTTAAACCTCGAAGTCTAAATGTATCTTTTTGTGCTAGGATTAAGATTAGAAGGAGCTACTAGAATACATTGCATAGAAAACCGGTATGACCGTTGATTATAACAAACAAATAATTAAAGTTGCAAATATGTTAATTAGAAACTGCTCGAAGACGACACACATAGATATTTTCTAGTTTTAAGTATAATTATTGTCTAATTATAATAATTGGATAATTAGGTGTCCAATCCGTTGCTGTATATACATTAGTTTTAAACTCTTTATTATTAAGTTTAAGTAAACATTAACATACTACGTAACATTATTTTGAAATAATCAAAACCCCATAGAAATTAGATCATTAGTTTTGAGAAAATGGCGAACATACAATTTTACATACATACATATAGCGGTTGAATACGGGACCTCCTTTTTCGAAGTCGGTTAACAATTGAAAGAAACAGTATCATGACATGTCGGAATGTTGTAATTTATTTCTTTATTACAATAAGAGATGGCGCTATTCATATTTGGTGATTAAGAATAATTTGCATAAATTCCGTGCTCATACATCTTGCAATAACGAGTTACTATTACTTTTATTACCTACAGAGTTATAGACGCAAGTTGGTTCACAATGAATCCTATCTTGTATTGATTGGTAACTTTCCACGTCGGGATACTGTTTGTTGAATGTGGATTAGGTAACACTCGAGATTACGATCCTCGAAGGCTATAAAAATTAGATCCCCTCAATCTTATCAACGCGAGCATCGAATGAAATGGAGTAGAACTTTGTATAAAGCAGTATACTTGACAGAAGTTCTAACTTGGATGATAGAAAAATAATTTGGATGCCTTCGAGATGAGGTGTGCGGCACAGTGTTACATTTTAGGCTGGCAAACACAGGGTTTCGGATTCGATCCACTGCCAAGCAGATATCTAAGTGAAGAAATTTGCATACCTTGTTGTGTTCCGGGTGTTTGGGTACTTATCTTTGTATGTGTCCCGTAAGTCGTCTGCCTTATCTCACCTTACAAATAAGAATAAAGCAGTGTAAAACAACAATAAAGGTACCGTAATATTATATCTTTCTTACACTAGGTCTGATCATTATCTTATAATTATTTGTGTCAACGCAATTAAAATATATTCTTAAATGAATAAAATGTTATCTTGAAATAAAAATAGAACATATTCTGGTAAAATATTCTTAAAATTATGGTACTTTTGAATGTGACCTGTATGTTATTAACTTATTACGTTGGCATTTACTTAGCTGTTTGCTGTACTGCAATAAATATTTAAGTGTAATAAATATTTAACTGGAGACATCAAACTCTTACTACTGATATGAAGTCTGTTTGTTTCACAGCTCAACTAATCAACCGATCTTCATGAAATGGGTACATAATTATGTCAGACGTGTTATTTGTGAAGGAATGATACCATAACCGTTTTACACACCATAAATTTTAACATTTAAGATTTTGGGCTTTGCTCAAAAACCTGCGAAATTTAATATAAGGAAAAACGTCTACATTATTCCCGTTTCGTATAAAAAATTATAATATTTCATTTAAAAAATTATACGAATAATATTTCATTTAAAAAATTATACGAATCTAAAATAGGTTTAAGAAATTAGATGTATCTACTTAAATGGGTTTATTCAGGATATCCTTTAATGTAATTATTGTTAAAATGTTTTCTGCCGGCACGTTTTATGTGTATTCAGCACTAAATAATATTTTCATTTGTCATTAGGTTAACGAAAATTAAAATTAAGATTACCATAGGCATGCGGGAAAATCCGATAATGAGGATAGTTAAGGAATGAAAAATATCATTGCATAATTCAAATACATTTATCAAGTTTAGGCTATGTTTGAACAGATTAAGTATATCTGTTATCAGTAAGCATATTAATAATTTGAAACACTTTTCATATTTAAGTTTGACTTAGATATTAAAATATATGATCCTAGGTATAGTTGCAACGGTCACCGGCATGGTCACCAAGACGCCAAGAGTATTTGGTCGCCCGGTGAAGCTGGGAAGGCCGCTAGAACTACCAGTAACAACACTTTTCGGAAAAAACATATAGTGGCGTGAAAACGACGAATTTCCTCGATAACTGAATCTGAATTGAAACAAAAAGTTCCTAACTGAGGTTTATCTAAGCTGTTATTGTCTTTGAGAGTAAAGTTGAAACGCATTAAAAATTATATTTAATTATAAAATAATAGAGGTAAATGAGGACTTAACAGGAAGGCCCCAATAAAACATAAGAATTCAGTGTATATTATTTATTTAACATTGTTCTAAATAGTTATAAATATCTACAGTTAAACAACGCAATCTGGCTGATTGATACAATTGCTATTATTGATTAGGCAATTAGGGCTGCCACCTTGTACCCACATAATAATAAATAAGCCTCAAAGTCATTACAAATTATCAAGTATGGTTGTTACTAATATCTATTTATGTATTTTATCTCTTCCTTTTGTATATATAGTTTTGATATAAGCAGCTAAATAAAACGATTTAACCGTACTATTTAAAAAAAGCGTGTTAAAAAAATCAAATAAGAGGTATTTTGGTTAATGATAAGTACTTTAAAAGTGATTTCATACTTTAATAAAAACTGGTAAATCTTTTCATGTATACCTGTCAAGAAAAAATGTGAAGTTTTTATGCCACGATTATATACGGCGGCGCGGTAGATACCTCCTAAACTTATCTTATGACAAGAACATTATGAATGTTACAATATTTAATAGTAAATAAAAAACGTCTTAAGAACAAATAAAAAATGTTAATTAATTCGTGTGGAAATGTTTAATAAATAATTGTACATATAAGTCGATATAAAATAATTCATGAAACATGGAACTTGATCCTTACATAATAGAACTTTTCAAATGTCTGTTAGATATGATAAAATTAACCTGTATCTAACCGTCAAGCAATTTTAATATAAGAAGTATACATTGGTGGCAGCCCTGATTATAACAACTCTAATGGCACAACACGACAAGGCACCCGGAATGTGGTCACATCACAATTACTTTTAAAAATACTTTCTTCATATAAAAAGTTTCTAAACATTACGATAAGTTAAATCACGATAAACCTCAGTATTGTGTATCTATTGCCGTGACCCCTATCGCTCACGAGGCAGAGGGCTTAGGCTTGCTCGATTAGATTAAAAATAGAGACGGGTTAGCGTTTTTTGCTTCAAGTCTTTTACACACGTGAATGTTAATGAAAATATAATAAAAAAACGTCCACAGACAGTTTTATTTTATTCGGTAAGGACCCTAAATATTTGCGGTTTAAAAAGTATCTAACGTCACTCTACTTAAAGTATAAGCCGTAGGATCGTTTGCAAAAAATCCGACCACTTGGGTTATTTGCAATTAAATTGACTAAATAGACGAAACATATTTTAATTATTTGGTATAGTGCAAGGTCTGGAAATATTTTGTAGTAACAGACAGGTACTTCAATCTTGTTTGTATATGAATATTTAAATATTTTTTTGTTGTTTTTACAGTTCTAACAAGCGAAATAAATAAACAAAGCTATTTTGCAAATATTTAAATTATATTATGAGGGAGAGGTAATTAAATTAAGTTAAATCTCTATATTTATCACATGAAATATAAGTACAAGTCTGGTAAAGGGTAATTTAATAGGAGATTCATTATTTGATTTAAAATGAAATATTTTTTCTTATCATTCAGTTATTCTAATATTTTTATGAATATATTAACATGTTATGTATAAACAAAATTAATCAAATCAAATAATCGATAAGAAACAATCAAATACAAAAATCGGTTTATTAATTGCAAAGTAACATAAAAATAAAGTAATTGTTTATTTCAGTCCTATATAAAATTCCGAATCAAATGTTAACATTTTTATGATCACAATTTCCAAAAGTTACAGTTTTCTTACGTTACGTTACGCTTACGTTAGTTAGTCATCAAAAATTGTTAATGAGTGCAAAAAACGTTTACATGTTCTTTAAAACTTATACAATATATAACGATAAATTAAAATTAGACTATAAATAATTGTGAAACAGTTCACTGGACTACTTACAGCGTTTAACATACATTAATACTAATAATTCGATGTTAAGCCACGTTAGAAGAAACCGTACATGTGATATACATTGGTTTAAACTTAGTACATATACACAGCCTATGACCAAGCAAAATGCTATTTGTGGATAAATAATCGTAAGAATTAATTTCATTACGCTTATGGTAACTCAGGGTATACATTGCTAGCTCCCAGGTTTTAAAACCACCTCCAATAATGGTTTTAAATCCAATGGATGATTGTTTGAGGCTTCGTTTCATTTTTCGTAACAATTTATCTTTATCAATTTATGAGGAATCTTTGTTTACTACCGTTATTAGTTTATATTAGACATTTGAATATCATATCACATACTGATGACCTACCGTATAGCTATGACTCGCTGAAACGTTGGCGATTGCACAATTTGCGAAAGTTCAGTGTTAATATTTAATTCTAAATTTCAATCAGCCAGCGACTGTTTCTCAAATTAATGTCTCATATAGGCAGATCATCATATCTATGACGCTAAATTACCTACAGTTTAAGTATCTGTGTTTCATTTTCACATTTCTATGTACTGTGTATATGTTTGTGTGTTGCTTATTATACAATTATATATCTTGTCCGTGATGATTCTTACAATGTTAAACATTTTAGCTGTTTTTATATTTCTTTTTGTTTTTTTTTTAAATATGTTCGTTTTACATAATAGAATATATCTTTATATTTCTAGTCAATCCTCATAATAGCACCAGGGTCAATAAACTTTCGTCGTTGCCTGTTGAATTATGTATTATACTTACTTAAAATAAATAATTATTTGGCACGTCAGTGCTAACACATGGTAATATTTTATTAAACTGTTGGTTTTTGGTTCCTTAGGCCTATGGTAGCTAATTCCAACTTAATTTTGACTTAAGATCATCGCAATTTATAAGGTCACATAGTCCATTCAATATTTATTTGACATATAACATGCAACACACCCTTTTCATATCTGGAGCGCCAATTCGAAAAAAAATCTATTTTCTACATAATAGTTCAAATGCTTTGGGATTCTTTTCAAGATAGTTCTGATAGCAGTAGGTATTTTTATTAAGACGACGTGAAATCATTTTACATTGGTAACATGTGCCTTCTAATAAACCTTTCTCATACGGAGAAGCTATCAGGGTTTATTATGTTAATGCTATGTCTATCGATGTAGTGTACTTTTCATATTGTCAACCCATTACTGTCCTACTAGCGTGGGTCTACTGCGTTCACCATAGTTAAGACACCATTGAGAACTTCTTTTTCAAAAAAGTCTCAGGCGCAAAGTGTTATAACAAATGTTTTTTTACAATTTAGCAAGGCATAATTTTCAAAAATCAGACGAGTGTGTCTGGGATTTGAACATCAGCTTACTCTGATGCTGTATCCCGTAGGAATAAGTGTGGAAAGGCACATTATTATTTACTATTACTATTATTAAGTAAAAATAAGTTCTTTAAGTAGTCATTTTATATTAAATTCTCATCTTTTAAAATATCATATGTCCGTATTTCTCTATATATCTCTGCTTATATCCTAAAGTTTGTACTTTGGTACAATATTTGAAAGGCACTGCGTAAACATTAAAGTAATGCTTTAATGAGCAACGAGGCTACGAACAATAACTTGTGTTTAATCAATTGTGATATCAAAGTATGCATAATTATTGTATAATACACTTACAATAGAGCTTAATTCGGTACGGTGATGTAAACATTGTAGATAAGTAATAGTCACGTGGCGATTATTGTTCCGCGGAATGTTTTAAATGTAATCTGAGATGGAGAAGTTAAGTACGAAACAAAATTAAAAGATAAAATTCACGCGTAACTCAAACCCAGCCTCACATTGCTCTTGTTATGGCGCTTCTCATACACTACTCGGTCGCTGGAGTACAACTTCTCTTGTATCGCGGCGAACGACTGACCCTTTGTTTCTGGTAATAAAATTAGTATAAATATCACACCGCCCACTGAGAGCGCACCGAAGCACCAGAAAGCCACGTAATTACCTAAATTGTCCGCGATCACTTGAAACAACTTTGTGACGGCGAAAGTCATTAGCGCTACAAATATTTGTATAACACACGTCGCTTTCGACTTAATGTTCGTCGGAAATATCTCCGAAGTAATAGCAAAAGGCACGGTGGCTAAACCTATTGTATACGAAAATATAAATATTGGTATAACAACAATAGGAATGAATTTTAAACCTACAACATATTCGCTATTTTCATACTTCATAAAGAAGTAAGCTCCTATAATGATGTTGGCGAGGCCAACGCCACAGGAAGACACTAATAACAGTGGTTTTCTTCCCAGCCTGTCAACAAGTTGAGAGGAAATCGCCGATGTTAATAATTGAACCGTGCCAAACAATATACACGACTCTTTTGCTCCCAGGCCACCCTCGGCAGCACCGAATATCTGTTGGGCATATGAAATAATAGCCGTGCTTCCACAGAATTGCTGAGTGAAGTATATGCCCATCAAAATAATCAGGCCTTTCTTGTTGCCACCAACGTAGTAGAGGTCTTTCCAACGGCTCTTTTCCTTCATATTCTCGTTGACTAAATGCGTCATACTATCTAATTCTTCTCTCATGTACTGCTTGCCCCGAAGTTTTTTCAACGATTGTTCAGCTTCGTTCGCCTGTCCAGACTTGAGGAAGTAGTAGGGAGACTCCGGCATGGCGCTGAAGGTCACCACGAACAGGATCGGTATGGCGATGTTGAAGCTCGCCAGTCCCAGCATTGACACGTACGGCCCGATACAATATTGTGACAGGATTCCAAACTGAAATTGAGAATAATGAACTTTTAAATTGGCTATGTTTTTCAGATGTGAAATGTAATTCATCGAGTTTCATTGTCATTAAATTGCATAATATTTTATCTGGACTAATAATTAATTTAATGACATATGAATTATGACACGAAAATATAGGTACTTCAAAGATTAATCTAGTTTCCCGATTTTATAAAATTAATGTTAAAATGTATTATAACAAGAATATTTATTTCTATATTATTCAGCGAATTCCTACTGATCTAGTAGAGTTCACAAGAGCAATAAAACCGTATTTCGTTTTAATTTGCTATTTAGTGAGCGGTAGGCGTAGGCACATGCCATAGTAGAAGTTTGTTTATTAATTGGAGATACTTATTTGATGATATATCTCGAAAGGAACGTAGACGGAGAAGAAAATACGATATAATTTATTTCATTATATATATATATATATATATATCCGTTCCTCAGTGGTTAATTTCAATCATTGATAATGGCGATAAAAATATTCTTGATACTTGATTATAATTTCCCATAATTAAGTTTACCTTGTATTTAAAGGAGGTTATTATACGAATTCTTACTAGTTCATTACGCGTCTAGATGTATAGAGGGCGTGACCTACGTTTTATCGGATTTATCGCTTACAGCTCGGCCACGGACTCAGCTAGCTAGTCCATATTAATTATTTGATCCAAAATCGTCTGAAAAATTCTGTTTTACGAAATACCACTCAGTCGATCAGTTATCGCATTCCCATTGACAGGCCATTTTTATTGCGAATCGCGCACCGTCGCCGCCTATAACTCGAGCAATTCGATGTGAGTCCGCGTTGCATGCTTCATATATTTCTATACATTTGTATCTAAAAATAGCCGCTACGTTCGTAGGAACGTAAGCTTAAGACAAATATAAAGAAATGTATGATCCATGTTACGTGGACGAGTGACAGGAGACAGCGGTGCGTGGTGAAAAACAAATGAAGGGCGATAAAAAATCGCGCCGCTTGTCGCTAAGCCCTACACCGTTATATTTGCCCGGGCTGTTATATTTTGTCATTGCGGTTAGTTACATAGCGCAACTGACAAATTGAATTACAAATAGACTGTTGAATTCATTCAAGTCTACAATCTACAGGTTACAGATTGCGGTTCCCCGTGACCTTAGTTTTTACTACTTAATAACTCTATGTTAGTGTTCGATAAAATTTATTAAAATAAACTATTTCATGTGCATATTCTAAATAAAACAGAAATTTACATTTATCGATCACGCAAGTAAATAAATGTAGGATGACTTTAATTAAGTTCATTTGGCAATACCTACTGCATTTTTTTGCCAATTTTATGCAATTACAGATTTAAATGAATTAACAAAACCTGCTTAGGTGTTTTTCTCATTACTAATTAACTAGTATAACAATGATAAGACTATTACCTATATCAGTGTCATGGTACTGTAAATATTAAAATGCATCGCTGTTTGATAAAATCGGCGCAGATTCATATTGTAGTGTCGATAATGTTTGAAAAACTAGCCCAAAATTAATTTTGCTTTGGATCCATGGATTATGGAAATATAAAGGCAATTGAATACCAAGACTTAAAATAAAATTCTAAAATAGTCTAGGTGTGTGATTAGTGTAAACTACATACACGACATAATGTTTTGAAAGTTGTGTAACTTTTTGTGCTTGAATTTCGGAGGTATCAACATCTATCATCCGCTATATTACACTGTTTAGTGTTGTTGTGTTTTCCTTTAAAGGGACGTGGTAGGGGAGAAATACCTTGTCCCTGTAGTACCGGGACCAAATAGGGCTACGGTATCTCCTGCCTGTCGAAAGACGCGACTAAAAGAGGCTCCCGGGGTTGCAGGAGTGGGTGCAAAAACGGTCCAGCAAGCGACCCCGGGAAGGACAGCGGTTTGTGGTCGCATATCGCTGTACCACCAGGGGATGTGAGAGAAGCGTAAATTGCTCCCCCCAGGGCAGAGCCCGATAGAAGGGCATCGCGTTAGGAGGACCCCGGTTGTGTTCCGTTGGATATCCCGGAGTTCTGCACCAAACGCCGAGGACGGCCACCGGGGGGGTTTTAGTGCGGTAAAACACCCACATAACCGTCATTCCCATGGCGTCGGGTACCTTTTGAAGGTTTCCTCCTCGTCAACGAAAAAAAAGGGGAGAAATACCTGTACAAGGCGATCTATATTAGTGCTATGTGGTAAGGATGTATCTGTATTTAGTAAAAATAGTAACCGGCATAGTTAGATTGACATAAGAGATGCTTACATAGTTAAGTATACATAATTACTTTAGTTAAACGGTGTAACTATTGATAAGGCAACACTTGTCCTATAAAACAAGTATGTTACCTGTGTGAATGAATGTAGATAACAAATAATTACCGCTATATAACTTACAGTGTCAATCCTTTACAATAACCTTAAAATACTATTCCTATTTATAATCCATAATAAATATAAATACATTAGGACTAATTGTATAAATTTTTACACCACCTGACACATTAATCATACCTCATTAATGAATACTTACAAAACAGAATCTAATTAACAGAAATAAGTTTGACATCGGATATCTGAATTAACTAATTCCTTTTTGAATTTTGTTCTTTATTTAAATTGTCAAAATTACATTTTTCCTCAAAGGGGAAATTGAACTACTGTATAAGTTCCAAAAGCGGGTAGGAAGGTTTTTCATTACCTTATTTTTGATATCAAGGGGACAGTATTGGCGTGATGGTGGTAACAGATAACAGAGCGATACGTATCAGGAAAATGGTTGTGATATAAATACTGTTCAAAATATTTTAAATCAAAGCAATAACATAAATATTTCATTCATTAGAAAGGACTAGTTAATAAGTAAATAATGTGTTTCCATAATACAACACTGTTAATTTGTATCAGTGGTTTCGAGTTATTAGCTGACAAACAAACAGACAAAGGGACAGAAAATGTGTAAGTACTACGTACCTTGGACATCACAGTGATTAGCGTGGCCATCGCACCCCTGACTTCATTGGACGCGATTTCTCCAAGATACATCGGCGCCGCTGTGTAGGCAATGCCGTAGCCGATGCCGGAGATGAGACGGGCCGCGTAGATGGTCGGCACGTTAGCTGCCAGCATCACCAGGATCCAGCCGATGATGTACGGGATCGCTGCCAGGAGAAGCGTCTTCTTTGTGCCGATGCGGTCTGCGAGGTATGACGCTGGGATCGGGCTTACAGCTGGAAATTATAAATAGGTTTTTGTCATTTCACTGTATGTGTATTAATAGGTACACTTATACGAGGCGTTGTAAGTTAGTAAATGTAGTAACGCATTTGTAGGCCTATTAATTCTGTCTAATAACAACAGTGTAAAGCGCTGCTGTGTTCTGGTTTGGAGGGTGTGATATGGGAGACATAATTATATATATCTGAGGCTTTTCATTTTTGTCCTCAGGGATAGTAACACATCTGTGGCGGACCTCAGGGCCTATGTCTGCATGCTTGAAGCTACTTTTATATTATAAAAAGGTAACTTATGATGTGTAATATATAATCTTGTTGCCTTAAATAATAAAATAAGTCACGACGTCTTGTCATGACAATAATACTTGAACTTTTAAAACCTCTTATCTTCTTTATTTTCTTACGTTAAGTAATTAATGTCAACTCATTGCAATTTATTGGTCCCTTAATTACAAAATCTCATTCCGTTGCGTATTTAGTTATTTATTATGTTGTGACTACTGTATTGTTCGTCATACAATAATATAAAACGTCTTGTTCTAAAATTAAACCTTACCTTATAAAATGTTATTTTATATTAACAAATGCAAAGCACAATGCAAAGTGATCATAACAAAATAATGAAATGCACAAATTAAATCTGTATTCTCAGAATGAAATATGCTGAGATTCTTCCTACGTTAATTAATGTGCCACTTTCAGGTTTGCGTATTAATTTATAATAAAAGCAAACATTATAAATTCTTAGTATAAAGGGCTTCCTGTTAAATAACCTATTAACTGCTAAATCATTTCAATCTATGACCTGACAAACTTTATATGTTTCGATTACCTTAATACATTATTCTACTCTCTTTTATCCTACAGTTAGGTTAGCTTAAGTTAGTCGTCAATTTTATACGTCCTAATGATAAATCCAGGCTTGAACTTTACATACAGTTTCGGGACCATTTATGGATAACTTTCACGAATATTTTGCTGTCCTTAAAACAAGACGTAATTAATTTGTGACATCTGCCTTGGATGCAAAATTGCGGACCCTAGATTTCACAGCGTAGTTCACAGAAACTCATAGCTCTAGGCTATCATTGCTGTTTAGGGTTCCGCACCCAAAGGGTAAAAACGGAACCCTATTACTAAGACTTCGCTGTCTGTCCGTCGGTCACAGGGCTTTATCTCTGGAACCGTAATAGAAAGACACTTGAATATTTACAGAAGATGCGTAATGGTGTCCACTATAACAACAAATACTAAAACTAAAATAATGTTGAATATTGCAGGGGGTTTCCATACAACAAATCGGTATTTTTCGGCATTTATCGATCTAAATGTTAAAAAGTACTAGAAAGACAGTTGAAATTATTACAATCCGTTTACTGCTATAACTGGTATTATAATAAATACAAATAAGAACAATAAAATATAATTTAATATGGTTATTTTACAAAAAATAAGTAAAATATAATGAACATCTCTAGGTACGAGTAGGTACGGAAGCCTCCATGTGCGAGTTCGACACGTACTTGGCGAATTATTATTAAGCATTACCTGAGAACAATATCATGAGCGAGGCGATCCACGAGCTCTGGTCGGCAGTGGTCTGTATGGGCGAGTCTTTGGACAGCAGGATGGGCAGCGTGGGCGACGTCCAGCCCACCGTGGTGCCAGCCGCCGCCGTGATCAGCGTCGCTGGAAACGCAAATAAATCTCCTTTAAGTATAGAGGAAATACCAAATCGCAAAAGTTTGTGTAATGCATTCCGCGTATTATTAAGGAAATATATACAAAAATACACATATTTACAGTTAATACATTTACCAAGAACTCAAATCTTTATACCTAATGAATGTTTTATCTCAATGCTTATTATTGTTGCATAAAAGTATCAAGTTAAAAAGTTATTTCATTTCTATCTTTATCTTCATTATTTTTTTAAACCTAGAATAAAACAGGCCTTTTGTTTTTGTTGTAGGTATACCTATATGTAAATTATAGTCACTTTCGACTTAAGGCTGCAGTGGACTCATGTAGTAAACAATAAACAACAGTATATAACTAAATATAAATATATAATTACGTATCTATAATTAAAACAGGACTAAAATAATTATACTTTATAATACTATTGTATACATTGTGTTTTGAGTTATATTTACTTGTATGTTGTATAACTTTTTTAATAAGCATTGCCGTAGCAAACGAGCTTAAAGACCATCTGATGGTAAGTGGTCATTTTCACCAGTTTCTACCTGAAGCCGATTATAGACGGCAACACACAGAAAACAATTAAAAGCATGTATGTATTTTATTGACACAGTTGTAATATCGCTGTACGCAATAGAACGGCATTAGGTACTTCACCGTCGCAAAATAACGATTGAAAAACTGGTCACAGATAGAAAATAAAATAACTTATCAATGTAATATACTTACATTGTATAAGATTTAATAAACTTCGCATACTAGAGTCTTATCTTAAATAAAACATTTATTATATAAAAACAATGTTGATGCAAAATGTTGTAGCGCTCCATATAATGTAATCATGGATAGTTTAATGAAATTATATAAGAGCATAATTTTATTTAATATGAAGTTATTATCTATAAAGTTTACCGAGTGCTAACCTCATAAAACTTTAAACTCAAACTAAATTAAATTGTTGCTTTAACGTATAGGTAGAGTGAAGCTCTTGGGTAGGTGAATCTTTTGTAGAGCTCTGGCACTTTCCTCTTATCACGCGTATTTCCCTGTAAACATCGTGACGTCTATTGAATATTATATATATAACCATGGCTTTTGTTGTTGCGGGATCACGGACAATGAGCATCAGTAAACGTTGTAAATAAATAGAGGAACAAAGATGCACGTGCATTCACTACTGTCTTCAGAGAACATAACTGTCGTGAAGTTACGGAGTAGGTACAATATAGGTATGAGTATATCAACAATTAGAAATTACAAGCAGGATTATTCTTTGCTATCCAAATACTGGAGACGGTTTTTAAAATCGAGATCAGTTATTCCATTACGCGTAATAGTATGAAAGCCGACTGAGGAATTTAAATGTATTTTTTATTTATTCTCAATATATTTTTACACCTTTTATTAAAATCATCGATAATAATCAATCAGTTCTCGTGCAGTCGATGATAGAAGTCGAGGTGGCTTTACCACAATTATTACTCGATCAGTTGGTATAATGGATTAAACAGTTGTATCTTGTAAACATAACTTATATTGCGAATTATTGTTGTGTGAGGACGTGGTTTGTATTGATTTAAATCCACTTCGTTTATTTACTTTTTATGTAATATGAGTAGCAATCTTGCCAGCATATTTTAATAATGGCAATGTAAAATTGTGTGATGTTTTGAAAACTCGTATTAAGGCTACCAACTAACCATTTAACATTTGGGGACTGTTTGTGGTTCGCTAATTGAAACACAGTTTGTAGGCAACTAGATATTTAGATACAAATAAGAAATCGGTAATTTGTGATGATGATGATATTGATAATCATCATTATACCACACCTGCATATGTATTATATTTTCTTTAGGGTCTTTACAATGGTTATATGTTTCTGGGCAATACCGGAATGGACAATTGACATTGCTTTGACATTAATGACATTGCTAGATTGCACATCTTTATCTACCAATTAATCCCAAAATTAAGATTTTCAAATAGTTATGTACTTATTCAGAAGCGTCAAATTACGTGATTTACTCAATTTTTCGCATCAGTAGGCATTAATTTTCATCAAAGTGTTTTCATTATCAACAGCCAGTGTTTGTTAATTAAACTTGAGATATATCGCGTGTTCACTACGCTTATACGCTAATAACCTATTCGTTTGACAAGTGGTATACAGGACATACTTGTATGCGATTAATACCGTTGAGAAATTATCTTGTTTTCCATTAAAATCAAAATGATTATTAATATCGCGTGTATATGTAGTCATATATGTATTATCTCGTTAAATACTTACCGCATGTCACTCTTACAATTTAGAAGAATCCATCGAAAGTCAAGCCGTTTAGCTTGTAGGAGGTACCAAAAAATGAGACATACACTTGAAAACATTGCCCTCTACGATCAAGGAAATAAGTATTAAGATAACTAGAAAATATTGAACAGACCTCAATTTCCCGGTTTCTACCCTTTGTAATAAAGTGTTATATGTGAGGCTCGTCAAAGCATATCAAATGTGCCGAAATTCATTGGATTTGTGGCGACTTCCCGCTACTCGACAAGAGATGGCGTCACGAGTATTCTGAATCACGCTATCGAAGTTTTCTAAATATCTTGCATATATACAAGCTCCGAACTGAGACTGTTGGAGCACGGCCGCTCCCCGGGCATGATCACCTAGCCCGGCGGGAGATCTCCCTTTGCCAAAGATTCATTAGTAAAAAAGCTCCACCGTCCATTCATCTCCTAGTCCATCGTTCCATAAATAGGTAATCAAATGAACCTCGTGGTGCTAAATGATTACAGGTTAAATATACAATATATATGGTAAATTTAAAATGGAAAGGGCAATTATTAATTACTTAATTAGGCTGTTGGTTACGTCAAGTGAAGCTAATAAAAGCATGTTAAAAGCAGTAATAGCGCAATCGGCCTTTCGAGAACTACAATTGTTCACAACCCAGGCATGCGCTCGTTTTAAACTCTTTCAAGAATTGGCCATGACCAATAACAAATACACAATATAGGTGTGTTGCAGAGACGCAAAACACCTCGTAAGTCCTTATAGTCTAGAATTACTTTCGTAACGCTCGATCTGCCTTTGTTTGTAGTAGATTTAGCACTTATTAATTCATAACAACGCCTTCTAAGATATTAAATCCAATGATGTTTATGTCATTTACATAAATTTCGAACAACAAAGTATAGAAAGAATATTTCATAAATATATAATTCCACTTAATTCAAACAGTGTTTCATCTTATAAGATTTATTTTAACTTAAAGACTTTGCTATGAATTATGTAATTATAGATCATTTTACTTCGAAAACGTGAAGGGATTCTTCGTAAAGAGCAGAGAAACTAACTAGACTCAGTACCCTTAATATGAGTTTTTACCTTTGCTCACAAACTTTCAACGTTTACGTATTCGCTCAAACAGCGCTCCCGCGGACCGTATCGGAACTAAAATTTCGCATTATGAGTTTTAAAAATATGAATAGTCAATTGTAACGACATTTAGTTTTACAAATATAAATATAATGTATTTATTTTTAATTGTTTCACTTAATTTCGATAGCGTTATAGTTCCACGGAGGCGCTGTATGAGCGAAAACGTAAACGTTGAACGTTTTCGAGCAAATGTAAAAACTCGCACTAAGGGGGCAGCGCCAGGTAGGGGCGCTACTTTCAATTACTACTTTTAACATGTTCAATCGTTACAAACACTGAGAATAGTAAACATGATTTTCCATTGCATTCTGCGTAATATAATAATAATGTCTAACAGCGGAGATAATGCGAGTGCAAATTAATTGCTTACATTAGCAATATTTACATTAATGATATGACATGATTAAGAAGAATTACACATCCTAAACATTACATAACCAAAACGTCATAATTGAGGGCGCGAAAGCAAATACATCAACTATGAACAATAATAAGTCAGATTGTGGAATTCGCTCCCACCAAATATACGCGATTCCAAAAACATTAATATTTTCAAAAAAAGGGTAAATATATATATATATATATAGGTATACTTTCATGTATTTTATTAGTAGTCATATAATGTATTATATGAAAGTGCACGCATTACTACCAGGCGTTAACCAATCTCCAATCGCAGGCCTGCTGGAAGAGATTTCTTAAGAAATAAGCAGTGCCTTTGCACTAAATTTTAATTATAAGTTCTATTATATGTTATATTTTGTGTGCATAAATAAATAAATAAAATAATTTACCTCTACATGTTTATCTTTTAGTAGAGTCCTGGATAACAGTGTTACGTAATTTTCTTACAAAACTATTATCTTTCTAAAATTTACTTTCATATTACTTAGATTAGCTTCCTTATGTAGATTGACAGATTTGATATTTGTGGTAAAAATGTTTTTTTATTTCGGTATCATGATCGTCACAATGACTGCTGACTAAAAATAGAGATTTAGGATTAGAATACAATAAGATTATCGATATACCAAAACAAAATGATAAAAATAATAAAATAAAATTAAATCAAAGCACACATGCAATATAAAGGTAACATGAAATGTTAAAATATAATGAAATATTATAAGACATTCTCCATGTGATTTAGTTTTAAAAATAAGTAAAAATGTAATGTAAAATAACTAAAAGGCAGTGAAGTCGCGATCATAGATTAGTAGTACATGGAAATCTGTACTATTCCTATTGTTTTAAAATTCTAAATTCAAAACCTATAATGCGCTAACAAGTGGTAGGCCTTAACTCAAGACAACATGTATTTGTAAACGGAAGTGAAACGTTTCTACACATACTGCTTCCGGTGCGACATACTCGTATAATCTTTTATTGACTTGTTTTATTAACTTGTATAGTGTAGTGACTCATCGGTAGTACTGCAAAACAATGTAATTATTGACCGCAAGGTGAGAATAAAATACCCGTTTTATAATATACAATGCATTTTTACCCACTGGGAGGGTAATGTTTTTCGAGCTTTTCGTATGTCTGTCTCATACTTTAGCTCGCCCTACATGCCAAAAGACTAGACGGATTATAACATTTAATTCAAAATAAGTATAAAAATATGGTATTATTTCGTTAATACGATTTTTGGGATCAGTAGACATGTACGACGTACGTACATTATAGAAGGGATTTTCAAAATTTGCCATCATGCCAATTGTGAGAGTGACCAAAGCTATATTATGTTTAAGCAGTTGGGTTTTTGTTTTTAAAATAATTTGTATTTCACTACTACTAATATTACGTCATATTACTCTTAATATTAAGCAATATACGTTTTGTAATATGTTTACGTCATGTTGAGATTATTTATTTTTTTGGTCAAATATATGCTGATGTAATTTAAAAGATGTTCTTGTATTCCGTGAGTAGAATAGCGTAAATATTCGTACGGTACATAGACTTTATTTGCGCATAAATAGTGGAAGTTCCACTGCTTCTATAGCCTAATGTGGTGAATGTGCTAAACTTGTGTTAACCAGTTACGCGGTTCCCATACGTAAAATCCGTCACACATTATGGGGAAAATCACAATTTTTTACTAGTAGAATTACTTAGAACAGGACAGTGAAGAGCTAAAATTATAGATGTTGGAAATTTATTCGACGATTTAGTCTACTTTTCGCTGGCTGCTTTAAGTTAGATACAGCGATCAAACGCTTCGCCTTGGATACGTGTGAGCTAGTTGCAACTGCTTTAAACGGACAATGCAACAAATGAACGCGAAAATTACTGCAGTATTCATGCAGTCACTTAAACGCACGTTTTTAAATAGTGCGACTTACCACTGCAAGTCTCCAAAACGTACCGTGGTATCGACAAAATCGTCATAACGCCAATCGCCGGTGCCAAAAAAACACATACAGCCGAATGTAGGTCCTCCTCCTTTTCGGAGCCGGTTAAAAATAGCTTGGGCCGTTATCGATAAAATCATATTCGAGCGCCACCTTAGATAATCCTGTTTCTCTGGGCCCCGTGACAAGAAAGTGTCACAACGCGCGGAATAAGCCTCGACCTACTTACGGACATGATCAGGATCGAGATAGCGTACCGTGCTCGTGGCCAGCGATGTTATCAGGAACTGAAACGTTTCTAGCGCTGAGAACTTTACATAAAGGACGACAAATATTATTACGGTTTTTGTGTTTTTGTGTAATGGGAGCAAAAACTAGCAGTAAAATAGGTGTTGAAGTGACATTTGTTGGAATTTGTATTAGTTTTTGTTAACGTATTTGCCCATACATTTCCAATCAGCGCCCCTAGCGGACTGTATCAGAACTGATCGGAAATGTATGGGAAATACGTAAACAAATACAAAAACAGTCATTTTTATAAAAACGTATAAACTCATACTAAGGGTAAAACAAAAAGTAAACTGATAGTCCATGGATAGTCTACTTAAGATTGATCCAGTGATCGATGTATCAGTATATATTGTCCCTGAAAACAAATTAGAACGCTTCGTATAATTGTTTCTCCTAGATATCTCAACCTAGAACACTAGCTTCACACTGTTACTCATATTATAGAACAAACATACTTGTAATGAACATAAGAGCAGAAATTTAATAAGTGTACTGTATAACATACACAGTGTATGTAAAGGTTAACTTGGAGTATTTGGCGTTGTTGCTATAAGGTAGAATGCAATTTAAGAACAAGTTTCGTTCAACACATCTTCCATACATATAATAATAATGAAAGTTCCACGAGTCCTTACAATAAATATATTTGCACAGAATTTCTGTGACATGTGTGTGTGAGGTGTGTGTGAGCTTGGATAATTAAGAATAAGTAATTTTTGAAATTTCTTACTTTTCTAGAACTTTTTCTGTTTTTTAGTGTATTTAAACTTGCAAAAACAGCAAAACTACTGAATCAAATATCTTTGAATGTTTCGCAATGCATCTTAAATTTCGATGGTCATATTAAAGTCTAAACTCTAAATGGTTTGCTGGCCTACGGGACACATTTTACAATATCCACGCAAACAAAGTCGCGGGCACGGTGCAAGCATAATAATATGCTGTATTGTGAAAAAAAACAAGAAGTATGGCAATGACATTCGACGAAAGCGATATTGCGTCGGCGTCGATCGGTAATAAGTTTAAAGGACCCGCATTACTATACATAATGTAAACATTCGCATTGACTTAATGGGCGACAGGATTGTGTCATGATAAGAAGACACTCACGACCTACTTGCTTCAATGGCATGTATGGATGACCGTAGCAAGACAGGTTACTGTATCGTGTACGGTTGGAAGGAAACAAAGTCACTTGTTTATGTTTACGAGTTTGCTAATAAACTAATTTATTAGGACGAATGAGTTAATAATCCGATTTGACTATTTAAATTGACGTACTGCATATTAGTATGACAGGAACCAATCATTGTCTCATTAAATAGACAAAATGAGCACAGGGACCTGAAGAAGACGTCAGGAAATTTCTTGTTGAGATGATAAATTACTGGAATAAAAGGTATTTTGTCCAGTTGTGTGTACCACAATTCACTAAACATTCATACATTTTATCGATTATGTTACATTTCATTTACGAACTTTGAATTAAGGTACTTAGAACATTTTTATACACGCAAATTTTGTGCCGACCGTGTGCTAATAAAGGTAGGATAAATCAAGT
The DNA here is from genome assembly GCA_014595695.2 of Epargyreus clarus clarus. Lineage (NCBI taxonomy): Eukaryota > Metazoa > Arthropoda > Insecta > Lepidoptera > Hesperiidae > Epargyreus > Epargyreus clarus. The sequence goes on from JACTTY020000036.1 coordinate 712,825, forward strand.
TATAGCTGACTTGATTTACTTACGTATGGGACGAACCGTACTGTGGTATTAATCATTGATCATACAATGGTTGTCATTGTACGTTAAATTTATTGGGTAGATACCTACTCTCCATGTTCCTCCCAATCCTGAACATAAAATCATGTTTTATAGAGTGCGTTTAAGGAAAACGAAAACATATCCGGATATTGATATACAAATATTTACAAGTTGATATGTTTAAAGTCGCAGTGTACAGTTAACACTGCTGTTATTATATAGGAATAGGTGCGGGCGGTGGTGCCGCCGGAGTCGAATCTCAGAGGGTTCTACCACCTTCAAAACTAAGAATTTCTGTACGGAAATAATAAATAATGCCGGTAGAGACTTTGTAACAGTAATACGATAACTTTGTAATATTTTGATAAAAGATAACAAAACGTGTCTGGATATTGAACTGTTTGATATCAGGAAAATAATACCATTACCTACTACTTACTTTCTCATTGTGGTTCCGGTTGAGTAGTGTTGTGTCTTTGTTTGAGTACTGTCTCCGTGAATGAAAACGCAAGATTACGTATAACGTACTTTTATACAAAGCGATTCGATTTTCAGAAAGTGAAGGAAGGTGATATACTCCTCCGTAGTTTGACTCTAGCGATATCAGCATCTATTTCTACCTTATAAAAGTGAAGTGAAGCACTGCTGTTGTAATAAGGACACTGGTACGGCAGATACACTTTCATACATAAGGCCTTCTACTGAGTTTCCACGGTTAATAATAGATCAGGGACCAACTCTAGCCAAGACCAAATTATTTTGAGTGATAGTGGTCGCTTATGTAGTTAATTTCCACTTACATACTTTAATACAAAATACGCATATTTTACTGTAACGTTTCATTTTCGAATAACTATAATAACAATGCGTATTGTATGACAAAGGCTCTATAAATATTTCTAAATATTAGAAGACAATATTTTTATTCAATAAAAACAGTTATAAGTAAAACAGTATAAAAGATGAATAGCCAAAAATTCTATATAATTTCTTAGTTTAAAAGTTGGCAGTAAATTTATTCAAATTATATCTTTACTGATAAAACAATGAATTCTATTGATTCTCTAACGAAGCGTAACTCACAAGTACGTACCGCATCTAATGAATTTATATTATAACTAATAGCATGAAATTTAGACTAAGACCGAGACCGAAATACATACCTATTGTACGAAAAATAGCCTGAAAACTATTATTGATGTGAAACATCTATAGCCGCACGTAAAACCGATTTCTGGCGTGGCGACGCATGCCGTGGCGTCGCCACGCTATACGATGGTGTGGCGACGCGTCGCCATGCGCAATCGACTGTGCGATCGTAATATTTTATTTTATCATTATGACATATTTAGTTCCTATCACAATATGTTCTTTTCTGCATATTACTTTTACAAAATAATGTCGATGTTTCACATCTGCCAGGCGTCCCGTGACGGCTCACATTTTTTTTTGCAAACAAGTTTCTTAAATAACCACTTTAGAAACACAAATTTGGTAAATAATATTTTACTTTTGAAATGGAGCTACGAGAAGAATAAAACTATTTACTGATCCAATTTATGTTTTTTTATTCCCGCGCAAAATACAACTTAAACGTCAAGCCCATTCTTATTCTTTTTTATGCTAACTCATACAATCGTACCTGCCAGTGATTATATAAATAAGAACTTAATATATAAAAATAACACATCATGAAAATAATTAATATAATACTAATAATAAAATAATTTGAATAGATTTCTAACACTACGAGTATGTTTGCAATAAATATAAATGACAATAATGGTCTCAAAGGGAAGTAGGGCTTGAGGTATCAGGGTTCCGTAAAAGTAAAGGTTCCGATCACTCGGTATGTAGCTAGCGAGCATGGAGTCGGTACATGTGGTTGAAGTCTCTGCCGCATATCAAGATCTGTAACCAACTTCATATAAAGGAAAAATTATTTCTGAAAGCGATAACAGATGCGTTGACCACTGTTGAGGACTAAGATGGTCTGCCGGCATCCAAACACGTAAGAATACACGACAGAAAAGTGTGTGACGGTGGTACCTACCTCCCCATTTGAACTATGCTGTTTCCTGTACCACCTTTCATACATATATTATGTATAATTGTATAAAATTAAAACTATTATCAGACACTATGTATTCACCACTGTTATCAGACATTAAGCATAATATGTATTCTTTTAATATAGACTAGAAAACAGAATGTCGGATAAAAACGGCACCTTTTTATAAGCAAACGCATCATCTATATATCCTGGGAAAATTGGAATCGGTTACGGCTTTTATAAAGCAAATATTGCACCTCACTATGTGTAATTCTTCAGGACTGAACACTAGCGCTTAACACTGTTGCTAGGCAGAAATAAGCGTGGCTGTGATATCTTCGGAGTCTCATTACATAGAGACCTCATAATTTAAACTAAAACCTTTGAACTTTTCACTGATTACGGGTCTTTTGTTCAAAACACCTTTTCAGTCAAAACATAATAGCCCGTGAATTGCTGGTAAAAACAGAAATACGCGTGGCAGCATTGCCTCCGAATTTAAGAGGCGTTCCATCATCGTCAATTTTTTTTATTATGAGACAAATTCTCAAGAAAATACAGTACATATCCATAGTGTACCGGTACTATTCCGACGATTACATTACCATTGACGTCTACGAGCTCCAATTGTTTGCTCTGTTTGCTCCAATAAATCGTGTTCTGCTACATTTCACTTGTCATGTGTCAAATGCGACTGGTCTAGACGAAGTAATAATATTGTCATTCATTTATTAATGCTTAGTTCTAACCATGACATAGAATTTTTATGTGTTCTAGACATTTTATCATTAATCGTTGTTCGCGCCCCACATTTTTAGTGGCATTGACAGAAAAATGAAATGGAACTGGAGACTATCTGAGCCGCTTATTAGCATGATAACCATTGTGTTACGCGGGTTATCAAAAAAATAAACATTTGTTTTTCATTTTTATTTTAATAATATATTAATCTGGAAACTTAAAGAAAATATAGTGATAATTACAGTGGGTTAATTTCTTACTTGTAATTTAGAAGTCTGACTTTATCATTGCAATCGATCTCTTCATTTGGGATGAAAACAAAAACTTAGTCTAAAAATAAAGCTAGAAACCTGCAAAGAATGTCGTACGTATAACATGATATCATCAGACCCTCGTCCAGATCACAATCTGTACTACAATGAGGCTGAAAACTTTCTAAAAGGTATCGAGGAATTGGCAGCTTATGCTCTAAGATTGCTGGTTGCAGCATCAGGTCAAGGTCATTGGATTTGCTTAGGTGCTTATCAAATTTAAGTACGATTAGTCACGTGAATTCATTCATCCATTGAATGAATAAAATTCCAACATTAACTTGAACAACAGCTGATATTTTTATATTCGATATTTTTTTGTAGATTTTAGAATAAGTATTAATAAGACCTCATCGTGAGTTAAATAATTATATTAAATGTTTACTCAATAGCCGTAAGTAGTTTGAAGATAATTATAATATTTAATTGCATATTGAAATCCATGCGATCATGGGAATAATGCGCATTTGAAACACTAGCTGAATCTGTTAAAATATTTCTTAGGAACCAATTCATCAATTCTACCCATATTGAAGCCATAGGAGCATTTCTCTAACTCTGCCCGTTAAGAGGTATTCAATTACGACGACCTATTACGAAGACGCCACCACACCCCTTGACCCTTGCAGCGATGTAAAGACCGCATCTAATCAGCTTGGAATGTCTTGTTGAAGAATGCGACTCGTGAGGGTCCGCACCGCCTTGACAATAAGACATACGATTCGTTTTATATTAGCTTCGTTCTTCAATTCCTTTCTAGAAATCAAATCGCGATCTACTGATTTCCGATTACCAGTAACCGGAATACCGCAAGTTTAAAAGTAAAGTAACATTTTAATTTGATCAAAAAGGTGTTATGTGACTTAATATGTATTAAATCACATAATTGACAGTGTTTTTCTGCTTCAATTGATTCGCTAATTTCTTATCATTAACGACAATTGCTTCTGACACGAATTTAGTTTTAAAATAATGCACTTATTTAGTTGGCCTTCTACTAATATTCTACTTTAATATGAACAGTTGTTATGATTCAATTTTATTACTCCAATGGGTCATAACTTTGTAGGCATGATTGTTAATGTAGACATGTAATCGAAACAAGTGAGGTTGTTGAACCCGTCATCAAATCTTTAACATTTAATTGAACACAGTAGTGATCTTTGAGCTGAGAACATTTATCGAAAGGGGCCAAATAAAAATATGCATTTCACCTAATTTTTAAAGGCTCTTTAAATGTTAGTGCCAAAACAATTTAAATACAACGGTGAAGGCCAATCTAGACGTATTAACGGTGTAGTTTACCATAATATTTTCAAAAGTGTGAATATGAAATTAATTAATTTGCACTTCATAACCATGGTATAGTATGGCCTTAATAATCCCATTTGAGAGTGCACTTGAATATAGAAGTAATAGGTTAATGATAAAACGTTAACACGTAGATGTGTTAGGACAGATAGCAACGTCAAGTTGTCAGAAATTCTGACAGCGTGAGGCATAACGTGCCTTGTGATCATCTCGGTGGTCATCTGATACGACACTTATTAGTCACTTCGAACAATATTATATTTCCAAAGATAAGTTAGGAACCGCTTATTATTCTTATTATTATGAGAGATTTGAATTCGAATTTAATGTACCGTTCGTAGCATTGGTTGATAGGGACAAATTTTCAGGTGATCAAATTGGTCGTTTTTGTGTAATCACTTTACTGGATTCACTACCTAAGTTACAGAGATGTTTAACTCTAATTAAGACATTTCTGCATTTGTCGTTGAAACTATGGGGCACTAGCGATTTGATGCTACGAGTAGATTAATCTTTAAACGACTTCAATCGTTTGATAGAGTCAACGAATGACCAGAGAGCTGGCTCTTATCTCAGTCAGTCATCTTAGTGAATTACTCAAAACAGGTGATATTGCCAAGATCTTAAGAACTGGCGATGGCAACTAGGATGCAGATCTGCAGATTAGCTCATCTTATAATTTCAAAGAAGCCCCGTAGTCTTTACTAAGTTTAAGTTGATTATAATGTATCATTTATTTTTTTATTACATAGTACATACGGAAACGCTTATAAAATTATCACTGCCACTCATGCAAATAATTTATAGATAATAATAGGACTTACGGTCAGTTCTTTGTTGATAAAAATGCTTCAATTCGAAGATTAGGTGATCAAAGCGTGACAAAAAAGATAAATAAATTGTTCTAACCTTTTTATTTCACCTTTCATGACCAGGTACGGATATTTGCAAATAATTTGTAATATATAATATTTGTTGAATAAGAATTACTATCATTTTTTTGTTGATAAAATTGCTTCAATTTGAAGATTAGGTGATCAAAGCGTGATAGATAAACTGTTTTTCATTTCTAACCTTTTTATTTCACCTTTCATGACCAGGCAACGCGAGGATTTTTTTAAGGATATAATTCCTATTTCTTGTTATTATCGCCGACTTAAGTAGGTCATTTGTAATATCATCAATGTCATAGTGTTGTTATCGTTGGCAGAAGTAACGGAAATCATATTTTCTATTTTTACGTACCTTAGCTAAATCTAATATGGAAATAAGTAGGTCTTGTGATATGTGTATAATATAAGAGTAGCAGACGAGCATGCCGTCCACCTGATGGTAAGTGGCTACTGTCACCCATGGACATCTGTAATCAACCCCAGATAGGATTAAATATTCCTACCTGAGGTCGGCCACAGATGCGCCGCTACCCCTGAGGACTAAGCTGGAACGCCTCGGAAAAGTCTGTCTCCCTTACCACACCCTTCAAACTGGAACACAGCAGCGCCTAACACTGCTGTTATTAGGTAGAAATAGGTGTGGCGGTGGTGCCGCCGAAGTCGAACCACAAAGGGTTCTACCACCTTCAAGCTACGAGCACCTCGTAGCTTTGTGGCTACGCTATATAAAAACCAGTATGAAAAATTCTGGTACCAAAAAAAAATCGCTCAACCCTGAAACATTAAAAATGAATTTCGATAAGTAAATTTTGTGTATTTACTTTAAAAAGACATTTATAATGTTCGTTGCAAATCTGAATTGGTGATATGAACTCTTTGAATCCATGTTTCATATTCATGAATTACCCAATATTTTGCAAGCCGATTTTTATACTACTTTGTTTCATGATAGGCAGTGTCGTTGTTAAGAGTTTGGCTTGACAACTGCCAGGGGAGCAGTTTCTGTCCCTGTAGTTCCGGGACTAGAACAGGGCTACGGTATCCCATGCCTGTCGTAAGGGGCGACTAAAGGGGGTTTCCGGGGTTGCGGGTGGCAATAGTGGGAGCTCGAACCGCCCGGCCAACGACCAAGAATCCCACATAATCCCGTGTCGCTTCCACGGCATTGGGTACCTTTTGAAGGTTCCCCCTCGTAAAAGAAGGGAGCAGTTTAAGGGAGCGCATTTTGCCGATCCACAAACAAAAAATTAAACTATATAATCTATATTCCAATGAATCGGAGAAAAAAGGTCAATACGACAAAAAGGCACCGTGTACCGTGACGGTGAAACTAGTAGATAGTTCTATTAGTAGATATGTTGTTTTAAACAAATACAAAACAACTCTCTACTATTTGTACCAATTTTTTTTTTTTTTTTTTTTTTTATAATATAGGAATAGCAGACGAGCATGCAGTCCACCTGATGTGGCTACTGCCGCCCATGGACATCTGTAATCAACCCCAGATAGGATTAGATATTCCTACCTGAGGTCGGCCACAGATGCGCCGCTACCCCTGAGGACTAAGCTGGAACGCCTCGGAAAAGCCTGTCTCCCTTACCACACCCTTCAAACCGGAACACAGCAGCGCCTAACACTGCTGTTATTAGGTAGAAATAGGTGTGGCGGTGGTGCCGCCGGAGTCGAACCACAAAGGGTTCTACCACCTTGCACTGCAATGGATGCACTATACTATAATTTTATTATTTTGACCCTTAAAAATATTTTATTATTATAATTATTATAATCACAATTAGGTAGGTGAATAATGCCAATTAAAAGGTTGTTTACCTGTTTTTTATGAACTTAAGTTTATCTTTTCTACGATAATAATATTAATTAACAATGTTTTATTTAACTATATCATATGAAAGTAACATAATTGTTAAAAGTTGCTTTTTTACTTTTTTACTTTTTTTAATATAAACATTATAAGGAGTTAATTTCTTTTATAATGCGATGGGTAGCAAACGAGCATGCAGGCCACCTCGTGGCAAGTGGCCACTGCCTATAATATGATTGGCGTCCTAATTGAGGTAAGTCACAGATGCGTTCCTAAACTTGAAGGAATAAGTTGGAATGCCTCGTATAAATGGCTCTACCTAACCACAACTATTAAACCAGAACAAACAGCGTTTAACACCGCTATTATAAGGAAGATATTAGTGTATTTAAAGCAACACATCGATAATCCTCCTAAGATAAGTTCATTATTTAAATTTGTGAATTATCCGTCGGTCAACGGTCGGTGATCACTTAATACCAAGCAAGCAACAACTAAACAAGGGCTAAACTAAACTTAGCTAAACTTAGCAAGGGCTAAACTTTTTGGTCTGTGTCTATATTTAAGCCTGCTACCCTACCTGACAGCGATTACCTGGAAAGTTTTAACGGATATCTTTTAGGCAAGCGCTACACAGACCTTATTTGACTAACGACTAAATTATCTGACGAGATGAGATCATTGTCAAAAATATTGCTGTAAATACCAACATTTAATAAAAAATGATTGAGAATTACTTTAACGCAAATAAAGATCGGTAACCAAGGATTAATTCGTTACATTGTGAGAAATGAGTACCTCGGAAGTGCTATCAGAGATTGGTAAGCAACAGATAGTGAGTGTTATGGTACGTTATATTTACTCCGATATGATAATGTAGTAACGATAAGGAAAATTATCTCAAGTTTCACGTGGTACTGTGACCTACATCTGTATATATATAAAACACTAAAGGAACGATAAGTAATATTTAACTTTATAATTATGCTTTTAACGGATTATATATATCGTAAAAAATATACGTTTTCGATAATCGTATCCCGCGGGCTGTGTGCCATAGATACCCACAAACATCAAACAAATATTCTGAATCCAAAGAAAAATCTAAATTCAAATCATATGAATATTTGCTTAGCCAAGAATCGAAGCTGGAACTCTCTCTGTCAGACCAATGCGATAACCGCTCTACCAGAGAGATCTAATATAAAAACATAATTTTTTTTTTCAAATTCCTTTTGAAACTACACCAACGGATTATTTTTCTTCTTCTCGAAACTGATTTTGAAGTTATACTTCTTTTGGTGCAATGAAAAACAGATTAGACTGAGTGCTTTCGGCATTTCATAACAGATGGCGTAAGACGTTGTAAATTTTAATTTTTTAAAGTTACATGTTTTTAAATACCTCTTTCTGTCATTATATTTTTATGATGGGTATTGAGTCTTTAATATTTATAAAATTAACTGTTTCCATATTTTTTAAGTCAAATATGTTTGTGGAAGTGTTACAAATTTTATTATAAGAGATGGCGCAACAAGTATTATGAATTACATGTACCTATGTATGCAATCGATTGTAAATGATAAAAAATAAATTAAGTTATTGCAGCAATTTTAAATTCAAACATTTAAAATGCAAGTTTATTGTAAAGTTCCTTCTTATTTTATTAATTACACCAAAGAAGTATTATATCGTACGTGCGTATAAAAGTTCGCTTTTTTCAATCATTTTTTTGTTTTTGATAATTCCGGCATCACAAGGCAACGCCGGTGTTATAAGTAGGTAAATCATCCATTTAAAATTCACAAGGCTTACTTGTTTCGATATCAGGCTAACTTAGATATGTACGAATAGAAATAGAAAATTGATATTTCCGTTAGTTCTGCCAACGATAACAACACTATGACATTGATGGTAGTACAAATAACCTACTTAAGTCGGCGATTATCGCAAGAGAGGACAGGAATTATATCCTCCGACAAATTACCTCATGCAGCCATTTCCAGGTTAGAAAGTAAAATTAATATGTTAGAAATTAAAAAACCTATTGGAAATAAAATAAACAAAAACTAACTATAACTAAAAATTGAACTATTGATTTTTGTGAAGAACAAATCTTTAAACGGAATTAATTTTCTAAATACAAGATGACGCTCTTACGCTTTACAGTGACATAGACATTTTTGTCTCGGTGGTATCGGTGGTATCTGTATAAGAATCGACTGCAATAGATTTCAATGTCAATTCTTAAGCAGATATCCCAGATATCAATGTAGTGCGGAAAGCATGTATTTATAAAAGTTTATATCATCAATTCTGGTTGCAAATCGTGTGTCGTTGCTACCGGTGGTAAACAATGACATATAACTTGTATGTTATCACTAAGCCTTGCATTACCCAATAGAGAATATGATTTACATTGAAATACGACTAAATATATTGTAAAAATATTACTTGAATTACTTGAATATTACTTGAGTTAGTTTTAACAAAAAATAAAATTTTAAATTAACTTAATTGTAAATAATTTGTACATTTTTTTAGTAAATGCTTGCAAAGTTATTTCGAATGTGTACATTTATCTTAATTAAACTAGATAGTAACATGCGACAACTTAAGCGAACTGTGTAATAAATTAAATTCCCGACAACAATTTGGTTGTACACCGTCTGCTACAGTGGTAATTGACTACGGCATTAGTTTCTATTACAGACCTTGTTATGTACGTAACTTCTCACAAATGGTTCAACAAAGTTTGCATAGAAATTAGTAAGCGATTACCGGTAAGCGCGGAACAAAAATAAGCCAAAATCAAGGTTAACGATTTCACAATATTACATACAAATGCACCAGACTTTACATGTCACTGAAACAATGATTTGCAGTCAAAATTTGTCCTGACTCGGGATTAGTCCGAGTCAAATATAGTGTATATAAACAAAATATACCTTGGTATTGTCATAAGTTACACTCATGTTTACAGAAGCTCGCTGAATGTACATTGTAGTATTGTACAGTGTTGCCCGCGAACGCTCGCACGAAAGCACAATTTAATAACGAAAAAGATTTACAAACAAAACATAAATGAAACTAACCACTGAGTGCTGCCACATATTCTCTCCACTTGCGTCTGATGCACATTTTTTATTTTCACAGAGTATTTTGTAATAAACATTTATGTACGGTTTGCACCGGCGGCTTAGTGCATGTGGGCGTACACTGGCGGATTATGCGATGTTTTGGAACGGAACGTGCCGTGTATCTAATATTAGCTGGCCACGTGTGGTCCGCGATTCGCCGCGAGCGTGAATGGTGTTATTTCTCTTGATACAGTATTCCAGTTTTGTTGACGGTTTCAGCTGTCAAACAGTGTCAACGCGCGCGACGTTTGTTCGCCAGTCGTCCGCGCCGGGGCGCTGCCGGCATGATTGTGGTGTGTTACCTTCCCGTTACTTCAGATAAAGCGACTCTTTTATTTACATTATCGTTCGTTGCGTTAAGGTCGTTGAGACTGATAACGTCATAACTTGTTCTGATTCAACGCACGCTGATCGTCGCATCGTCATATTGGCGATGCTCCCTTGCAATTGTATATACTTACTAGGATAATATTTATTATAGGATTATATTTGGATAATATTCAGCAGCAAGAATTTTATATATTATGGTACGGCAATTATTTGAAGAAATATATGTGAAGATATCATAATTGTGATTATTTTGAAGAATACTGGAAACATAACTTTTAATCAGTCATATTAATACGTGAAACAAAAACTTGGGGTACCTTTTCACGTACATTGCGTCCACGGAAGAATGAGACATTTGTTTTAGTTAAAGTTCACAAGTTGAAAAGATTATATTTATGTATAAATAGATATATTAAATTAAACAGCTTTACATTCACTATTTACGTAACTGACAATGTAAGACGTGATATGTCAATAGCAGACGTCTCTGACAAATAACGCGTTATTGCTTTTAAATGCAGCTTAGCAAATAACCTTATTTTTCCTTAAACATAGGTATAATATGTAGTTTATAAACATGGTAGAAAACAATATAAACTATTATATATTATGGAATATCGTACTTCTGTAAAAAAATAAAGTAAAGAAAATGAAGGTGGTAGTCCTCTGAGGTTCGACTTCGGGAGCATCACCGGTCATATAACGGTCGAATTTGGGCCACTGTGACGCGCCTTAAGTAATATTAAGTATGTATATCTAAATACGTTGTTGTGTCTCCGTAATAGGTAATAGGGTGAATAGTAACATAATAATATTATTGTTGTTATGACTGACCTTAAGACTGGTGGTTAATCGATATCAGTAATCCAGGAGAGAAAACACTAAAAAGAATATAATGGCAAGGTACTCGTACTACTAAACAATACATAAGTGGTCAGTATAGAAAAATAGGGCAATTAAATCATTAATTTAAAATATATATATTGTTCGGCTGTATTCAAAGAAAGCGCGCTATTTTCTGCCTTCCAAGAAACCTATATACTTACATAAGGAAAATACATTATTTTTTGGTCGGATCATTAAATTTTAAATACGTCCCACTTAAAAGTTTTAATAGAATAAGAATTATTCTTATTTTTTTAGTTGCACGATAAGTATGGAACAATTATAGTGATTCAGCATAATCTAGTATGACGGTTTTCATTTATACCTACATTGTAATAGAAAGGACGCATTCGGTAATCATATTGCAATATTGTCGTATTGCGTTCTGACGAGAACCGATAAAACAGTTTCCAGATTAGTTTTCTGAAAGTTTAACCTTATTGGTTTAGCGTTACTGCAGGAAAATTGGAAGAACGATGAGATTGTTCAAATAAAACATTGTTCCTTGTTGGTTCCGGCTATTATTCATTATAAGGGTTTAACATATAATTAATTTATAGACTAGACAGAAATGCACTGTTTTTATTATAGCATAAATATGAATGTTCAGATTTTAATTTTGTTTGTGTGGCTTACTTTGGAAATAAAACTAATAAGAATATTATGAGAAGGTAGAGTGTTTATAGAGATCTTTAACGCGGGTTAAATATGAAGTGTTATGTTTAAATATTATATATTATATCCTATGTGAAAAGCCAGAATTATAAGGTACCTAAATGGAAAAAATATAATGTTTATAATATTAAGGCTCATTATTGTTTCTATATTTTTTGTTATATTCATAAAATTTAAATAAATAAACGGTACCCTATATACAATCGGCTAACTAACATATAAGATGATCGTCACAGACAAATATTCCTTGGGAATGGTAACGAATCGGTGACTGTCTTCAGGTGGAATCTCTATTTCACCTGGAGTAAGTAACAGATTTCTACAGGCGGCAGGTATCACTTATCATAGGCGACAGGGAAAGTATGTTTTTGTCCCTGTAGTTTCGGGACCAGAATAGGGTTACGGGATCCCCTGCCTGTCGTAAGAGGCGACTGAAAGGGACTTCCGGGGTAGTGGGCAGCAAGATTGGGAGCTCGAACCGCCTGGCTAGCGACCCCGGGAAGGACGGCGGTATGTGTGGCCGCATGCCGTTGTACACACCAGAGGATGTGGCGAGCTTATGCTCACCTGGGAGGAGCCTGATGGGGCAATCGCGCTTAGAGGACTCCGGTTGCGTTCCCTGGAGATCCCAGAGTCTTCAACGCAGCGCCGACGATGGCCACCGGGGGGGTTTTAGTGCCGTAAGAATCCCACATAACCCCGTGTCGCTCCCACGGCATAGGGTACCTTTTGAAAGTTTCCCCATAGTAAACAAAAAAAAAAGGGAAAGTATGTTTGCTACTGCAATTTTATAAAACATCATTTTATTTGTAAGTGGTTAGAGACGTGAGCATATTAAATATAACTGGCACTATTACCATATGTTCCCTCCAAAACAAACAATGTTCCCAGAGATGTTTGTGATCCCAAATTGGTTATGAAATTGAGAACCGTCCGCTGTGAAATTCATTTCGCTCAGTCGTTTCAGTCCTTCGCAGCAATTAACGAAAAGATCACAGATGTTCAATTACATCAGAATATGATGACTCAAGAAATGAAGAAATCAGTTTCGGAGGTTTAAGGAATATTATTTGAGATGCGAACACGCTTGTTCACCTTACAATGGAGAAAAGGTTTCGTACAATGATTGATGATTGCGCGCGAAATTACTTTATTCGCGAGGAAAATAAAATGTAATTCTTACCATCATTGGACATGGGCTATTATCGTGAACTTGAAGTAAACGATGTAATTGTAAATCACAATGTCTTGCAATTATTTTAAGTTACAAGATAAATGAGCCTCTTTTTTAGTTTGTTTACAGTTATAAGTAGGTATGGTTGGAAACGCTATTTCCTGTACTTATGCAATTGTCTTTTTTAATATGGAAGAGGGAAACGAGCATGACGTCCACCAGATAATTGATGGCTATTGCTGCCCATCGATATTTGTAATCAGCCCCAGATAAGATAAGAGACCTTAGCTCGGCCAAAATTGCGTTACAAATCTTGAAGACTAAGGTGGAACGATAAGTATCCTTTACCATCCTCCGAATCGAAAAACAGCAGCGCTGAATACTGTTATTATGCATAAAATGTGTTGATAGGTATAGTGAAGAATTTAAATTTATAGGTCCAGGATAAAGCACTTTTTATATCTATTTAAAACACCTATGTATGCGATAGCTGTTCACGTAGTTCGCTGTTTCTCCTAGGTATGTCTACGGAATCCTCGACGTGTGGAGCAAGTGGCACTTGTCCTGTTTTTCATTGCCAAGCTGAGGCTGACCTCAATCAGTCACTGACCAAGTCGCTTGAGTTAATTGTTTCTCCAGAAACTGATATCTTGATAACGAGACAGATTCGAGATTCGCAGAAATAAATATTACATAAGTCGCAGAGCGGACAAAATGCATCTGTTAAGTAGCTCTAAATTATTATTATAAAATAACTTACTAGTGAAGCTGTTACACTATATACAACGTAAAGTAATCACTATGTTAAGAATTTTTTATATGGATGTGGCCGATATTTTATGTATTGTATGCAAATGTGTAGTTAAGGTCTATTAATAAGAAGAAATTAATTTTGAATATAATTACTGCTTATTATAAATTACTTGAGTAATAATATGCAGTTATTCGACTTTTAAGTATAAAAACAATTATTTCCATCTCAAAATTCCCTACAGAGATTTTTAGGCAGGCTTTTAGTGCAAAAGATTTAGAAACAGGGCCGTTTACTCGGAGAAAATTTGCAATAACAGAACCTTGATACCCTGGGGATTCTCGTAAATTTATTTTGTACTCCTTTGAAAAACTTTGATCCGACTTATTAGGGTCTATAGAGGATCCCAGTCTATTTTGGACCTCTTTGTATCTACATATTTTATTATCATAAAACGTGTTTGTCACTGGAGACCTAAACCGAGTTATTCACGCGTCACATGTGTGAATCGCAAATGATCCTGAGTATATTTTGTAAGCGTTGCTTTCAATGTATTTGTGTTTATACAGTAATTTCTAGCCGACCCGGCAAACGTTATGTTGCCATAAAAATAAAAAAATGTTAAGGGTGATAAGCAAGGGTTGTTTACCCTAAACAGTTTGTCACTTAGGGGTATGAAAAATAGATAGTAGCCCATTCTCAGACCTACTGAATATGCGTATAAAATTTGGTGAAAATCGGTAAAGCCGTTTCGGAGGAGTATCTACGGTAATTAACATTGTGACACGAGAATTTTATATAGTAAAGGTTGTATTAAAAGTGCGTGTGTATGTGTTTTTAAATAATTCACTGTGGTAGAACTCTTAGTGGTTCGACTCCAGAAGCACCACCGCCACATCTAATTGTGCCAAAAAACAACAGTGTTAAGCGCTGTTGTGTTCCGCTTTGAATCTTGTAGTAACGGAAACGTACTTACCCGTGGTCAAGTTAGTCTTCAGGGGTAGCAACGCATTCCATAGGCGGCAGTAGCCGTTAACCAACAGGTAGATTGCATGCTCGATCAATACTTCAATTTTATATTAAAAAAAACTTGTTAAATAACTGCATATGCGTAGATGCGGGGTAAGCTTAGTTGTTGTTATGGTGTATGCGCACTGAGTTTTTTATTTATAACCACAAATATCCTGTACATGTATGTAACAAAAGTAAATAGTTAATATTATGTTTAAGTACTTTAATTATTTATCTTTTCTATTGTATATAAAAGTTATCCTTCTAAACATAATTGCCAATACTTAAATTTCCGTATTAAAGAGGCAAAAAGAATTCAAAAATAGTATTAAATATTTTTAAAATATTGTCACCGTGGGGTCTACATGTAATATACCTTTGACGGCATTCATACTCGAACAAAGAGTTTGATCAAAGCACAAAAGTATATTACATCCGATCGTAAGTTTCCGTTTGATTTTGTTAGTGAAAGTGCCTAACGAAATGGAATGAGCTTCACAGACTATTAAGGACTTCTTTTGTAGTTGTCGTTGTTCCCATTAGAAATTATATTTTTTGTACAAAAGGAAAAGTAGGTAAGTATAAATGCGTAGAGGAGTAGTTAGATATTATTCTTATAGGTTGTTCAAATATTTAAAAATTCTATTGTGCGGCGTATTTCTGCTTATTAGCAGCAACATGGAGTCTAATTTATTCTGGGGTGAAGATTGTAGACAACAAACATTCTTATTCTAATACAATATGTGAAGGTGGTAGAATCCTTTGTGGTTCGACTCCGGCGGCACCACCGCCACACCTATTTCTGCCTAATAACAGCAGCGTTAGGCGCTGCTGTGTTCCGGTTTGAACGGTGTGGTAAGGGAGACATATTTTTCAGAGGCGTTTCAGCGTAGTCCTCAGGGGTAGCGGCTTATTTGTGGCCGACCTCAGGTAGGAATATCTAATCCTATCTGGGGTTGATTACAGATGTGCATGGGCGGCAATAGCCACTTACCATCAGGTGGACTGCATGCTCGTCTGCTACTCCATATTATAAAAAAAAAAAACATGAATTTAACGTAAATGTAAGTGGTCATTGCCGCATTGTGAACATTAGTACCCAGCTTCATACAGTCGAGTGGTTCCATCTGGAGCTTATTGCCGATGCATTGCTATTACTGAGGACCTGAGGACTCACGTGAACCTACGTCAGTTGGTGTCCACCCTTCCAACGAAACGCAGAACTATTTCACAGCATTTGTTTGATAGACTCTTATTCTACTTTGTTTAGATTGTTAAAGGTATTTGGATGGCAATGAGCATTTAATATCAAGAGGACTGCACATTCCTTTTGTCTCACGTATACAAAAACGGTGAAATCACAAAAAAAAAATGTATGTTAAACGTTATTTAAGTTTTATTTTATCGCATTTGACTCGACATCTCGACAAAAAACTGATACTGTGCGAGATAACAGAAATTATTAGCAACAGACTTTCACCATTATCGTATTTTGACAATCGCGTCGTTAAAAACCAATTTGTTATCGGGACGTAAATTAAAAGTACCGTAAGATCACTGTTCAGAAGTTGATATCTACTGTTCTTAGTCATGATTGTATTTAGAATGCCAAAAGAACTCAATTTTATAATGGTAATTGAAGCAGGGATAGCGTAATGGTTAAGAAACGCGGCCTCTCGATCGAGGGGTCCGAGCTTCAAATCCCAGGCACGCACCTCTGATTTTATAATTTATGTGCGTATTAGAAATTAATTATCACTTTCTGTGATTATTAATTGCTAATACTGACGTTGCATTAACGGTGAAGGAAAACATCGTGAGGAAACCTGCATACCTGAGAGATTTATAAAAAAAATATTAAAGGTATGTGAAGTCTACCAATCCGCACTTGGCCAGCGCGGTAGACTATGACCTAATCCTTCTCCTTCTGAGAGGAGACCCGTGCCCAGCAGTGGGACAGTAATGGATTGATGATAAGATCATTATAACGACTTGCGAAATGGAGCGCTGACGGTCTGACGCGCAAAGGGTTCCGGGCTCGAACCTCGCTCAGATCAATATCTAAATGATTTGTTTGTGTTTAAAACGACCGAGATGTAAAAAGAACTTAATTTTATAATAAGTAGTTATTTAAAATCTTGATGACATCACGTGAAATAGATCATTAATAAGACGACCTACGTGACGGTGCGATCACCGTATCGGTCTGCACACAAAGGGTACCGGATTCGATCCCCGGCCAGACCGATATCTGAATGATGAATTTAGATATATTTTGTGGGTCTGAGTATTTGTATATTCTTCTTTGTGTGTGTTCATGGCACGCATGACAGATTATCTGATTTGCGATCTTACTTTTTGTATCGAATTTGCATTATATATTAAGCGAAAAATAATAACTATTTATAAAGTATCCAAAAATCTAGTTATAAAAATATTTGTTGCATATTTCACAACACCTGATGATTTCGCTTTTACATATAATGTTATTGTGAATTCATTTTTTGAAAAAATACAAAAAGGTTTAAGCCGTAATTGAAAATGCAAATTCTAATTCTAAAACATTTAAGGGCATGCTTCAATTTGTTAACATCTCATAAAATAACAAAACTGTTTAAAAGACGAGTTTGTTTTTCATTTTATATTTACGTGTAAATATCGCTTAAATAAATTCTGAGCTGAAGCTCCGAAAATGTTCTTGACTTTTGCATTAAGGTTTATCATTTTAGCCCCTTGGGGGTCAAAAGGATTTAATTAATTATTATTAAGCACAAAGTGGCTGTACTTGCGTCGGGAAGGGTGAAGTTTGCATCTTGAAGACAGTATTTCATTTTGCCTTGCCACCTCCAATCTCCCTTACAATAAACTCACCTCCCAACATTTATATGCCCCTAGTACATTTTATATTTAAATTTAATGTTATTTATAAGCAATTAATGACAAAATTATCTATACTATTAGTCGATTATCTATCAGTCGATTAACTCGACTTAATAGTTATTACACTATTGTATACACCTGTACGAATACTATTTTGCTTTAAAGCAGCAAATATGATGTCGTTAATAATTATGTCAATGTTAATAGAGTGTCTCAGTTATCTCCCAATGACTATACATTATGCCCGTATTTATAGTGCTTATCACAATGACTAATTTCTGAAGAATCTGTGTGATATTTCTGGCTTACCTACCTACTACTCTTCAGACTACATACGCGGCAGGACATGTATAACAGATATCGAAGTTGCATAGGCAACATTGTTGCAACAGTTTTAAAATCATTTGATAATAATCTGTATTTGTCAAATCGTCTTCGACTTATAAATAACGATTTATGGGTTTCACAATCGGTATTCTAAGTTGTGTAGGTATTGTACTTCTAATACGAGGTAGGTTTCAATCTACTGTATGTATACAATGCTTGCTCATACGCATCAATGCTTCTTAGACTAAGCTTACATAAAATATCTTTATCTAGGTTTACATAAATGCGTCACTATGTTTACAAAAAATATCCATAATAAGACATTAGCCTCAACAAAGTAAACTTACCGTGAGTATAATAGAAAATAATAAGTAAAAGATAATTTTATCAGCAAATAATAAAGAAGTTTCCTTGTTGGCAAATAATATTGTTAGTGTCACGTTTAACTACTTCTGAGAAAAGCAATAATTCTACAAATTACCGAGTGAAACTGTTTCACTGTACTTTGTTAAGGTTAAAGATAATAATGGTTAAAGCTTTATAGCAAAAAGCCTTAAACGATATCACTGATTAGGACATAAAGGTTTTTTGATAAACAATAATGGTTAAAGCTTTATAGCAAAAAGCCTTAAACGATATCACTGATTAGGACATAAAGGTTTTTTGATAAACAGAAGTACGTTATTATTTAAATATGTTAAAGTTGGAATTAAATAAATTTTACAAGCTTTTTTTTATTTTCCACAATATATTTGGTAATATAGTTAGTTTAGTTAAAAATTAAGAAACGTTAAGCGATGAATTATTTGTTGGTTACCGTGAACTAAGTCTATTTTCTTTTATCGTCGTAAGATTTGATATTCTAACGACATTGATATAATATTTATGATAAGCGACGCTAGAAATGAGTATTCAAAGACTATTTTCAAAGGATTTCAAAGATTTTAAGAAATATTTAGAATAGGCCAAATATTACATTGATATCAATGACGTTTTATGTCTTTATTAGTAGTATATCGATGATTGATATGAATCTAGAAACACAAGCAATCAATTTATTGTAACAAAACAGAAATAAGAATTTACTACGAATAATTATATCACATCCGTATTTGCCTACCAGAAGATTCAAACTATTCATCTTTTTAATAACCACAAAAACTCCATTCATACAAAATTAAAGAGGAAATCGCAGCTATTGCTGTATCTCCTTTTTTCAGACTAATAATGTAGCACGGATAGAACAACACGAAAGTCGCAGACAACATAAACGAGAAAGAGGAAAGTGCCGTCGTGACACTTAATTCTGCTGATAGTATTTCTACAGAAATACAAAGTATGACGGTTTTTGCAAGCTAGCTCATAAAAATCTTTACTTCAAAGGAAATACATTAAATAGACAAAACCTAGAATTATATTACCAGTAATTGATGCTAAAGGATAGATATAAATAAGGGTAGGTAGATATCATTCATAGCCCAAGTAGGAATGGTTGAACTGTAGCGAGCAATCGAAGAAGTTGTAAAATACCTACATGTCTCGGGTTTAATAAATTCTAATTTGTTTTTATTTGCGGTTTAGTAACAATATATTCATAAGTCGCGTAGTTAAAAATAATTGGCTGACTCATTTTGATAAAGCCAGCGCAATGCACGCAGTGAGTCAATTAAATATTCAATGCATAAATAACCAAGACAATGATATTACAAAATGTAATAATAACGTTATGACCACGACAAAATAAGACCAATATGAACAAAGTATTTCAACACTAAGCGTGATGTCCGTGGTAAAAGTCTACGTAGCAGAACCCTTTGAACATTTCCTTCTCGTCAACAAAAAAATAAATAAAGATCGTATGGATGTGATGGATGAAGTAAATAGTTAATAAATGCGCTACAAAGTTAACCGTGGCGATTTGTTACAGAAATCAGAACCACCAGCGATGTTGCTGGATTGTAAAGTAGAAGGCATCATGTAAGTATTTACCTAACCTTCGTATACAGCTCCGGCTTTTTTTATAATATAGCAGTAGGAGGCGAGCATGCAGTCCACCTGCTGGTAAGTGGCTACTGCCACCTATGGACATATGTAATCACCCCAGATAGGATTAAATATTCCTACCTGAGGTCGGCCACAGATGCTCCGCTATCCCTGAGGACAAAGCTGGAACGCCTCGGAAAAGTGTATCCCTTACCACACCCTTCAAACCGGAACACAGCAGCGCCTAACACTGCTGTTATTAGGTAGAAATAGGTGTGACGGTGGTGTCGCCGGAGTCGAACCACAAAGGGTTCTTCCACCTTTAACAGATGTGGACACCTTCCTTAGACAGGGACATATTGTCCAGCATTGGGACACTAACGTTGATTAACGTAAAAAGTTAATTCATGTCAAGGTTATTTTATTGCAATTCAACAATTAAAATTCCATAAAAATACAATTCGACCAATCGATTAAGGAAAATGATTATTTAATTACAATATGATAAGAATGATTGCAATCAATATTTCAAGGAGAATTTCATTACCTACTCATTTAAATGTACTCTCGCTAAATTATTTATAGTAATATTTTTTTAGGTTTTGTGCATTTTGGAGGTATGAATTCGTGACGTAATAAGCGACAAGCGAAAAGTTAATAATGTTTTAATTACTAAAAACAGCTATTATTATTACTTTTTTAATAAATACAATATTTTTATTCCGGCGCGCACCTGCAATTAATAAAAAAAATCGTGTGTTTAGAAACATGTCATACTTTTGTAATATGTTTTGTGTGTGGCAACAAATAAGTGGAAGGGATTAGATTTTTTTAGTCTATTTTTTTACTTAATCGCTTATTTTATCATAAACAAATAAATTAGCCGGATTAAAACTCAATATAGATTGGAGATTAGTTATTCGAATTTGTGTTACAGGGCGATTAGTTACAGACCCTTTAAAGTTCTTAATTGAATTACATTGGCACATATAAGATCGAGACAGTCTTTTCGGACTATAATAAGTTCAGTTTCAGCCATTTCCACCAAAAAATATACATTCAAATGACTTTAATACAGTAACGTATTCTACGTTCGGTCTCAAATAAGATTCTAGAGAATGTTCCTCCGTTGTAATGGTAATAAGCCTTAGAGACTTAAAAGGCTACGTTCTCAAAAATGTACATCAGCGTCTTTGAAAGCAAATCGAATAGTCAGGATGCAAGCTGCCTTTTCAGCGGTACATCGCTTCTAACTTCGTTCGTGCAAACACTCCGCTCGACAACTTTTCGCCCACTTGCCTTCATTTCTACAAGGTTTGCATCCAAGTTCCTGATAATAACAATTTCGCTCAGATTCCGCGCTGCCAACTTTAATTATCATCTGTGCGAGCTCCTTTAATAGTTTGTGCAAAATTGTCCTGGATTAGTTGCAATAAGTTGTTAACTCTGATTTGGTTTCATGATTGCGTCGTAGGAACCATTTGTCGTTATTTCTGACCGGCTTCTGGTAGAATCTCTCATCTATGGAGCTGGTTACAGACATACATGGGCAGCAGTAACTTACCACTAGGTGGAAAACATACAAGGCACACGAGACCCGTAATAAGGAGAGTCGAGAAATCGGTTAGCGTTAGAAAAATGATAATGAACCTATGACCATTTTAAGTAGTTGTTGATGATATTTCTATACTGTAGGTACATTAAGAGATTTGAATATAGGTATATACCTATAAATGTACTTCGAGTGGCACTTAAATTATTGCCTTAACATTAAATTTGCATTTCACATTTACTTCGCTTGAAGTAAATCTTTCTTTCGAATAAGAATATCTCGCTACTAGCTGACCCGGCAAACGTTGTGTTGTCATATAAATAAAAAAATGTTAAGGATGAACAACCCTTATTACTTAGGGGTATGAAATATAGTAGCCGATTCTCAGACCTACTAAATATGCATATTAAATTTGGTGAAATCGGTAAAGCCGTTTAGGAGCAGTTCGGTAACTAACATTGTGACATAACATTGTATAAGATAGAGCCCTAAATGTATACTTTAAAGCTTATTTCTTTTTTCGTAATTAAATTCATTTTGCTTTGTAAATTTTACTAAACAGAATATCAAATTCAAAAATAGTGCACTGTACGGCATTATTATAATTGCAAAATGTTATATTTTTAAGAGGTTTTATTCACTAGACTAAAATAATTAACAGAATTATTTTGGAGACGAATCTGCTTGTTAAACTAAAATTTTACAAACAAAAATTTTCAATATGGTTGTAAAATATTCATTTTGTTACTTAGTTTTTGACCCTTTGTTTTGAATGTAAACATTGCAAACAATACAAAGGTATTAAAATAAGGAAATCGTTTCATGGCATTGCGCTGGCATCATGGCCATGCCCTCAGATTAGAACAGCGATGTTTTTGCCTGTTGTATTTTTATCATGAATATATTGTCGATCTTTTTAATACGTTTATTAATAGCAACGATGACAATTAAAAATTATTTAATATCAGTTAAAGTTAATTTAAATTAATAACGGAATTAATTTTAGCTTTGTTTAATAGCAAAGTTTGACTTCTTAAGTACGATCAAAAGTGTCATAAGGTCATAACCGATGTTGACTAGTGAATTTGGCTATGCGGATACACGATACCTATAAGTCATCCCAAAAACGTACAAGTACGAGGACACGATACCCAGAAGTTCCGAAATGCAGGATACATTTTACCATTCCACACGTTTCTCATCGACAGAGAGCGCATCTGTTTCCCCGCTTTTTATTACTGAACGATCCTTCGCTGAAGGTGGCAAGTGAATGGATTGCAATAAAACCAGTTTTATTGGGCGCCATTTTTCTTATCGTAAAAATTTAGATTATCTTGCGATATGACGGAGGGTAGGATAATGAAGGTTTTTATAGGAAGGGAGGTTAAGTGGCTATGACCAGCCAGTGGTAATAGGCTATTAGCGTTTCCAATCGTTTTTAAGTATCTAGATTCTTAAGGATCTAAGATGCTCTTACGTTATGTAGTTTTATTCTTAATCGCTTGGTACACGATAGACTTACATTAATTGATACCTTTGTTTAACTTTAGCGTCTAATTTACTCCTAAATTCAGTTACTTGTCAATAAGTGTGAATTGTAACTGTTTGAATTGATATTTGAAAAAGAAAGGAAAAATACAAACAAACATTCCTAAAGTGAAAATAAAATTAACCCCGGGAAGGACGGAAGCATGTGTGCTCGCATGCCGTCGTAAACACCAGGTGTGCGGGAGGAGCGTAAACTGCTCCCCCAGGGCAGAGCCCGACCGGGGCATCGCGCTCGGAGGACTCCGGGTGTGTTCCATCGGAGATCCCAGAGTTCACCGACCACTGAGGACGGTCACCGGGGGGTTTTAGTGCAGTAAAAATCCCATATAACCCGGCGTCTCTCCCACGTCGTACCTTTTGAAAGTTTCCCCCTCGAAAACAAAAAAAAAAGGTTTCTTAAAATTACAAGGTAAATAGAGAACCTCTTATAATAACTATGTATCTCCATTTATTTCACATAATCCGTAACCCTTAACGTGACAAGAATTAGGTGCTTAAAGGGGAAGAAGGCGAAGTAATAACTAAACCGAAGGATTAAGGATTTTATGAATAGGGGGTAGTGTTACCCTAACGTAAGCGGTGTTAATTTATGGATAAAGCACAATTTATATGCAATTCAGTACTGGATATAAACTCATGAGAGCCCTTTGATAAGTCAAATAGAAAGATACTTCACCGCCTTGAAATTGAAAGACGCCACAAAAAGCTGATTAATCAGTTATTTTTTGAATTCTTGGCAAATAAAAACACTTTTAAAGAAAATGTACGAATAACTAACTAACACTATGTAATTTACATAATAAATACATAATTGTTTTAAACATTTTAGGGACACTCTAGCACGGAGACGTAGCAACACTTAATTACGCAACAATTTTAATTCTCAAAACTGGTAACGCTTTCTTGTTAGGAGTGATGTATCTATGTAATTTACTTATTTACGTGAGAGCCAAAGGACGAGGGTGTTCTAAGTTTGTTAATTTCACATAGTGGCTTGCGTGCAACAAACTTTGTCAATCTATGTACAGGCAACTTTATAATTTGTGGTTGGTCCGCAATATTCCAAGAAAATTGTCTTACACACCACTATTTATTGATGTAAGGGTTAAGTAATACATTTTTGGATCAATAGCATTCGTTGCTAGGTTGGGTGTAGCTTTTTGCACTTCAAACAGAGGATACTTCTATATAAGAGTTCGGAATTTGAATCTAGGTCAAGCAAATATATGAATGTTAAATTAAATTTATATTTCTGTTCTGAGCTTGTACATTGTTTGTTTGTGTTTGTGCGTGTCCGTATATAAATGATTGTTATATTGTAACATAAGACAGGAAGACGTGTTTCGGAGGAAGAAGGAGCCTGGTCGTATTTACATATATTTACAAATACAAATACAAAAATGCTTTATTGTACACCAACGAATACATGAAAAATATACATAAACATAATGAACGGTACAACAGGCGGTCTTATCACTTAAAAGCGATCTCTTCCAGACAACCATAGAGTTGTTGAAAGAAAACAATACAGATGCAAGAAATACAGGTAGGGGTGTACAAATGTAATACATACTGACTCGTAAATTATCTTTGAACATATTTGAATATATTTGAGCAGCTAGTGTAGAAGGTGAAGAAAGTAAGGGATAGAAATAGTGGTAATACAGAGAATAGAAAAGAACGATAAAGTAACTACATACAAATAATAATAATGTTTTATATGTATCAGGTTAACGTGTCAGGTAGAATTCCTTTACTTGTCTTTTAAAAGAATCTAGTGACTGTGCGCGACGGATCGACGTACATATATTTATATCTTTTTCGAAAGATTAAAATTACGGTTTAGATCCTACACAGTATAATATAATCTATTATTTTAAAGAGATAACTCCCATTAAGTGTGATGGCAGACAGTGTGGCTGGAACATACTCTACGTATGATCCAGCACTTTTCTAGTTCTGGGGTGAGTATATATACATCCTGTAAAGGGACATAAAAAGGCTTGCAACAACGTGTAACGGTAATATTCTCAGTAGTCCATACGTATTTCTACTCTCTAGAATATTTCATGGCTTAATCTAAGCAAGTGAAAGAATTTTATAAACCGTTGACTGCATGTAGAAGCTGCAGTGACGCTACAGGCGCTGTAAGTAGTTCGACTGCATCGCTTCATTTCCTTAGGCAACAGAATAATATTTGTGCCGGTGTCAGGGTTCGTTCGTAAAGTGCCTTTTTCCGTAAAATGTTGTAAATATTATGTAGAAGCTATTGAAACACCTTATCCTTTATAAAAAAAAGTAATATTATATCTATGCATATATACTTGTAGCAGCTATAAATTGACACGATATTTTGCGGCATCACTCACAATGGGACGTCATTTACTTGAATTTCTCCTACTTGATCTTTAGAAAATATAATATTTTTATTTCTCAAACTAGTTTTATCAAGCTGACTTTTTAAAAACTTAACAATGATAAACCGGTCACTTGAAAATAATTGCTAGAGATAGTGCTTTAATCCCCGATATCGTCATTCAAATGCCTTAAGTGCTTAGTTTCGAAAGCATCCAACGGAATAAAACCTAAAAATTCCTTCGAATGAATGTCGACCGTTTAGGCCATAAAATTCGCAAACACAAATTGGATATCTAACGGTCACGGCACCAATTTTACAAACAGAAACCAGATTCCCCAACAAAGGCAATAACAATAGACAGATTTACTGCGGAGCGAAATTTTCATATACTACGTAGGATCTTCGCGAAAATGGTTAGATATTTGAATAATATCAATACACGAAATTGCTTTAGGTTTAGTTTCCTTTTGCTTTGGAAGTTTATGTGTGGTGGAGCAAGAATGGTTCGATTGGGGAGGTAGTGTAAAGTGGTTCTACGCTTTGGTAAGGTCCACACTTTCACTACAAGTAATGTCAGCCGATATCCATATACCGGCTGGTCTTACTCGTGAGACCTTACCACGACCACCGTACTCGTCAGGAATGCTTTACGTGATGCTTTAGTAGTCAGCTTTAGGTAGGACATGTTGTGTGTAGCTAGTCTAAAAAGTCCATGGACAGCATTGATCATCACCATCAGGTGAACAAGCAAGCTAGTTTATCTCTCCAAACTTGTCAAAAAAATCATAATCCTAGGTGATATTTGATGTTTGTCTCCTGTGATATCGTCATCACATTATGGTCTTTAACAACTGTGTTTGCGCTTTAGAGTTATTATGTGAAGTGTGATGTAAGGCAAACTTATAAGGAGGTACGGCTAACAAGTTACGCTAACGTGACGCTTCATGGTTTAATTCTTAAATAATTATTCCTGAACGACTATTTTGGATTTGCAACAAAAACATGTATTGTAACTTCTAGGTATTTGTGGTTTACTTATATCTATGTATTTAGTGACTTTACATAAAATAGAATGCACTTGTATTTCATCATTATCAACCCATTACAGTCCTACTACTGGGCAAGGGTCTCCTCTCAGAATGAGAAGGATTGGGCCATAGTCCACCGCGCTGGGCAAGTGCGAATTGGTAGACTTTACATACCTTTGAAAACATTATTTTAAGGTTTTTCAGGTATGCAACCTTTCTCACGATATTTTTCTTGACCGTTTTAGCACTTGCTAAATTATCACTTGAGAATTAATTTGTTAAACGCACATAATTTTGAAAAATCAGAGGCGCGTGCCTGGGATTTGAACCTCGAACTCCTCGATCAAGGACCGAATTTCTTAACCTCGTCACGATAAAGTTTGTCGGTATCTACAGGAAGTTTCTTCGCTTCCTAACCAAATACAGGGATTGGTTGCTACGTGTGAAATTTTCCGTAACGAGGAGTGGTTTTTACGTTTGTAGTGACCTTAGACTGAGTATTCAAATAGACGCCAAATGCAAGACATATATAAATACCAGACAGTGTACGATTACTTTGGTATTTATATTAGAAGTCTGAACCAAAATGCGTAAGTAAAAAGTTAGTAAAAACTAATTTAATTTTGGGATACTATGGGATTAGGGTTCAATATCTGGGTAAGATCGACTTGTATGGAAGCTTCTATATTCATATTTTGTACTTGTTAGATGGTTACATTTTGAATTCTAGTGTGAGTGTAGGACTCCATTTATTGCCTTTTAGGAGTCTCTTTTGTGACTTCATCTACGTCTCTGAGATTTCGCATATTCTCGATGCCATTTGGATACGTGTCTGGAGAGCGGACGTAGGTGATAAATTCTAAGTGCTTCCACAGAGAGCACAGGTGATTTTAAAAGGTTTTCTTTTTGAATTTATGGAATTGTTTATTATTGAGTCCTATTTGTTTAATAAACGTTTAGCAGTGATAGTCTTGTGGTTGAAATATGGTCTTGCAATCGAGAAGTACGATGTTTAAATTCCAGGCACGCATATTTTTAAAAGTTATGTGCATATTACAAATTTACCGTCATTTGTTTTAGTGAAGGAAACATGTTGAGCAAAATCCCTGACACTTCTCAAATAAAACTAAAGTGTGTGAAGTCTACCAAAACGCACTTGGCCAGCATGGTGGACATCTTCTCACTCTGAGAGGAAGCCCGTGATGATAAATAACTCCAAAATGTAACAATTGAAATAGATAAGTTAACTACAAAGAGTTCTTCTATATCTAGAAATGCGAGTAAATTGCAAAAAAATCTGGAATATTGGTTATATATTCAAATTATAGTGATTCCACTCAGAATGATTTATGAAATATTAATATTAATATGCTGAAGAATATTACATCGGAGATTGAAATGTGGTTTTGGTTATCGAAATCATATTGCGAACGTTAGCAATTTGATCTCGAAGTACAATCAAATATGAGATTAGATTAAATTCTATCCTGATATATATATGCCTTCGTCTAGATTTTAACGTTCAGGTTTCAAATTACATATGGGTACTAGTGATTTTGACCAGTATATCTATATATGTATATAGGCGTCACTATCGAGGTTAACGTATAAATTTGAGGTATATAGGGATTTAGGTACGGACTATATTTTTTGGAAAATCGGTTTTTGTAGTTTTATAATTTGTGTATTTTAATTGATTGTTTAATATCATTGTAACTTATTTGTATTTAGCACCAGATTTAACGATATATTAAAATACACAATATTCTATAATTATTTTTTATCTTTCAGTGTAGTACATATAATCAAGAATATTTAATGTTTTCTGAACATTAACATTCGTTTCTAGAAAAACTGTTTAAAACAAAATTCTTAAATGTTTCTCGTAAACAATAAAAGAAAATTATCCATGGCATTGTTTTTCTGTAGTTAATCCCCATGACAAACACAGACGTTGGTCGTTTTAGCAAGCACACCTATGCTAATAAGTAGAACAAAAGAAATGTATCTGTATTGTAGTCGTTGTGAAACGTGTACGGAAATTTCACGTGTTAACGCTGAAAGACGTCATATGTACTAACAAAGTATCTAATAACCGTATTAGAATAATTATTTTAAAGCAGCTTCGTTATACACAAAGTAGCCACCATCTTGTATATTAGGTAGTTTAGGCATTCACAAGGGTATATTAGGCAGTGATAGATTAGTGGGTGAATCCTCAATCGGAGGGTCCGAGGTCGAAAAGTCAGGCATCCATCTCTGATTTTTCAAAGTTATGTTGCGTGTGCATATTTGAAGTATTACTTACTTAACGGTGAAGAAAACCAGTGCAAAAAAGGTCTCAAAGTTGTTTTTTGCCAAGTATTCTCTTGGTCTGGGCGGTGGACGGTGATCTAAGCCCCGGAGGAGAAGGAGATGAGAGGAGGCCCGTGCCCAGCAGTGTGATTTTAATAAGATGATGTCAGATTTAAAGTTATTATGAGCGATACACTGATTGATATAACGTAGCTTAAGCTAACATTTTCTTCTCCCACAAATTGCCTTCTTTGTGGGCGTACACCGTAATTCCACACACCCACACTTCGAATAGGAATTAATCATCCTAAACTAATTATATAGATGTCTGTCTGCTCTAGAATATTATCCAGAACTTTTTGTGCGGCAGACCAGAACAGCGTCTGTGCCACACCAGGCACGATGATACTTTTATATCAAAACATGGATTCCAAAAAACTAATCTGTTTAATCTTTGAATAGACAAATCTACTTAAGGGAATTTACAAAATTGTAGCGCTTGTTTTACAACTACTCCTTATTAAATAAAGAAATTAGTACGGAAATTATGTAGCCCATGTGACTTAGAATAATTATTGCGAATTATAGACGAAACGAACCACGCCTAGTATGTTAAAATTAAGCCGTAATAAAGTCAAGCCGTTTGGGCTGTAGGGCAGGCCAAAGACCAAGACATATTCTCGAAGAACATTACCCTCTGCAGTCGTCTAAAAATAGAAAATCCGCACACGGGGACGCACGCAGGTGAATCCGTGCACATACGCTCTTCATATACAAAGCTATATCATCCACTTTACATTTTAAAGTGAAATAAACGTGAAAAGATACGAATATACTGCAAAAGCTGATTCCGTCGTGTCGTACACTAAAAATAAAATGAAACAAGTGTGAAGGAATAAGAGGTAAGATTTTATTTTTGTAAGAACAACACCTCCACACTCGATACGCGTCCATGAGTACTACCTTGGGAATTAAGTTGGGACATACACAGCTCATTTCTTATTTATAGTTACTTTTTACATATTTTATAAGATTATAAAAACGCTGAGTAGTTCACTTTATTTCAAAAAAGCTTGAGATTATATTATACTATCCTAGACGATATAATTGCGGATTCATACATTTTTGATAAAATAATGGAAATGTTTCAGGTATATTTCCTAGCGTTTTTGTAAGCATGTTACTTTTAGTATCGGAGATCGACGATTTGACTGCTTTTTAGAAGCAGCAAAAGCAAAGCAAATGACTTCTGAATGTCTGACGCAAAAACGTCAAAAACGTGACGTCTTGCAAAAGGCGTTAAGGCATTAATTAATGCAGTCCCTAAAAGAGGCGTTATCGTTATCGAGTTCGCGGAACTATTGCAACAAGTCGCGAAAATGTGATGCAGCATCGATTCAATCGCCGAAAACGCCAATCGTCGATGCTAATACTAGGACATCTGCTTGGGCTGTAATGAGTCAATCACGACTACAACTGTAACCACAACCGATGCTAATAGTAGCAAATTTGCTTGGGTTGTACCTAATAAGTCAATAACAACTACACTACAACTGTAAATAAAGACGTTTAATTTACTTATCCGTGCTTATTGTGTATACAACTTTTCTATCACAATATATCTTCCCCATGAAGCTGGCACTTCTGAATACTCCCACCTTGTCGCGGTTCCGGACTCAATCGGTTGAAGCGTAAACTTTTATTCCCTAGACCCGGACTATAGTGACTCAACGATTTGTAAAAGGTTTAACTCAATACCTTCCACGTCAAACCTTTTGTTATCTAGATTCGTCTTATGTGTAAGCGCTTAGAATCTTCGATAAATACCTTTAAGTTATGAGTGGAAGATGTTTTTCTTCAATTATGAGATTTATGGATAATAAGAGCAAATAGTATAGTTAAACGTTAATGAACATAGCTCATGAACATCTCCAAATAACGTTGAAAATCCTGGTTGAAATTATAGATGCCGTTTGAAGGTGGTAGAACCCTTTGTGATTCGACTCCGGCGGCACCACTGCCACACCTATTTCTACCTAATAACAGCAGTGTTCGGCGCTGCTGTGTTCCGGTTTGAAGGGTGTGGTAAGGGAGACAGACTTTTCCGAGGCGTTCCAGCTTAGTCCTCAGGGGTAGCGGCGCATCTGTGGCCGACCTCAGGTAGGAATATCTAATCCTACCTGAAAAAGCTTACCATCAAGGGGACTGCATGCTCGTCTGCTACTCCTATATTATAAAAAAAGATGCGTTGCTACTCTTGAAAACTGAACCAGATCACAGTATGTTAGCTCTAATACTGTTTTATAGTGTACCACCATAGCCGCACGACGATCTTCCACTTTTAAATTAATAGTACCCAGTAGGTTTTTTAGGGTTCCGTACCCAAAGGGTAAAACCGGAACCCTATTACTAAGACTTTGCTGTCTGTCCGTCTGTCACAGGGCTATATCTCCGGAACAATAATAGATAGACACATTAAATTTTTACAGAGGAGGCAGCTATAACAACAAATACTAAAAATAAAATAAAGTTGAATATTAAAGAGGGTTTCCATACAACAAACCGGATTTTTCGGCATTTTTTGATCTAACTGTTAAACCGTACTAGGGACACGGTTGAATTTTATTAAACGTTGTTTACGTATCATTCATCGTCACCCCAACGCCATCTATTGTTGTTTCATATAACTAAGTATTGTTGAAAATAATAAATTGAATAAAAACAAGTAAAAAATAGCGTACATTTGGTGGTACGGAAGCCTCCATGTGCGAGTTCGACTCGTACTTGGCGAATTAGTATTATTTTCTACGTACTAGTCTTTTATTTAGTCGTATTTCATAAAATTTTCACGTTATACGGTATGTTTTATGTGGAAATCTGAATAATTTGCTACAAAGCTCTCATATTTTGGTTTTCGTAACATAAATGTTGGTTTCCTGTAAGCGTTTTCATATTTCCAACATACTTTTTTTAGTGAAATGTAATTCAATACGTTGTACAGTAGGTTTTCTGTGGAACTCTGAATAAATTGCTACAAAGCTGTTATATGTTGGGTTTTTGTAGTATAAATTATGGTTTCCTGTAAGCATTATCCCTATTTCCAACATACTATTTTCAGTGAATTGCCATTCAGTAGCTTCCACGTAAGACCTTTTGTTATTCGCAACCACCCTACATCATAAACGTTAAATAAACTGCCATAAATAAAGCGTAGCGACGAAGCACTTTTGTGTTGGGACGTTGTTTCTTTCTCTGAAGCGTAATTGTAGTTTTGATGTATTGTTACATTTTCTCGACATCAACTTTTTTATTTCGCATCTTCAGGTCAGCTATGTTACTACAGGTCATGTTTTGTTATATTGAAGAATAACTGATGGGACATATATTACAATATTTGATGATTTTTCATATAGATTTTTTAAAAATATTTCGGTACTATACAATATACATTCACGGCTTGTGACTGTTTGTGTGAGCCTTATACTGGAGTGCTACCGGTACATCTATTTCTGAAGTGAAGTAGCTTTTGCTTTTCAGTAAGTGTCGATCCTCCATCGCACCACTCGCCAAAGGATGAAGTTCCATACATACCAACTGGACTCGTGGCGATCCTCCACGATTCGGTTCGCGAGGACGTTCTTGTCACTAACGTGCAAGATGTGGAATGAACTTCCTCCTGTGGTATTTCCGGAGTGCTATGAAATGAGGCTCTTCAAAAAAGGTGCAAAAAGAGCTCTCCTTCAAAACCGGCGATGCATTGGCGTCGCTCTGTTGTTGCAAATGTTCATAGGCGACGTTGACTACTTTCCATCAGGTAGCACGTTTGCTTTATCGTTAGGCTCAAATATAAAAAAAAGTGTGGATGTCGTCTACTTACGTATGAAACGGCCATCCAAGCCCTCAGGAGCGGGCAGCAAATCAGTAAATAGCATCAGGTAATACATTTGTTCTAAATGAAGTTGGTTACAGACGTCTATGGGCGGCAGTGACATTTTCCATGAAGTCAGCAACCTGCTCATCTACTTCAATTATCAAAATAACTATTCAGTGCCACCTACGTGACTCTTTATTGCACTTGAAGTTGAATGTTGCATTACAATGTAGATCGGGTACCTAATATATGTAATGTATGTAAATCCCGGGGCTTCTTGTATGGGAATTAAAAATTGTTTGAATAACTTCCTTTAATGGAACATCATAACGAAACTTTGGCGTTTGAGATGTTTTCAAAGGGATGTGTAGTGCAGCAACTTGCATTTGACTAGCTTGTACTCGATTAAGTTTCAAAGTACTCTAGTTGTTCGACTGAACATTTATAATTCAGTTCAGTCGTGTGTAAATATCTGTGGAGTTTACCATCACTGTATTGGACATACTACAACTTACCTAAAAGATAAAGTTATATTATGAATCTGATGTTTGCAGTATGTTTCTAAGGTTCACTGTAAGAAAATATTTAATTATAGTGTTATTTTTATAATGATAAGTACCCATGTATATAGTCACTGGCTGTATGCATTATACGATTGTATGCGTTAGCATAAAAAAGAAAAAAAGAACGCTCTTGACGTCAGAGTTGTATTTTTCGCGGGAATAATTAAAAGTTGTAAATTGGATCAAGAAATAGTTTTTATTTCATAATACTTGCAAGGCTCTCTATACAAAATTATTGTATAACCTTATGTGAAAATATATGTTTAAAATCTCTTCCTGGTTTGCAATTATTTCTGTTCTAGATAAACAACGTTAAATGACTTGTTTTTAAGAATGTGATTCAGAAACATAATTATGTACGTTAAAATAACATCCTGTTTTGAAGACGGTAATTAGTCTTCAGGGATAATAACGTACCCATCGTGGTATACGTGGTCTATCGTATCCTATCATTCGGTAGATTACATGATTAATGTTTATCAATTTGGCTTGATTACGAAAAAAATATAGGTTAACATAATTGCAAAAGGTTAACAATGGCGTTCACTGCCATTCTACTTTGAAAGGACATTGAAAATTAAGGCCTTAATTTACGTAGACTTTATTGCGTACGACTCCACATAAACTAGTTTTATAGACTTTTTTCTGTAAAAGAGATAGTTAGACATTTAAGAAAATCTTATGTAAAAATAAAAATTACTGTATAGCAATTCCTACGGAAAATGTTGTAAAATATATTTACCATTGTTCCGTGTTAAAAAAGAAAGAACGAGGAATGCAAACATGATTTATTATTTTTACAATAAAGATAAGGTAGCAATGTGTAAAAATCTGTGAAATTCCTCGATATTGGATGTATTGTCACGGAAACGGCTTTTGATTTTCCCTTTGTCTTCGTTACAAATGTTTGGATGCTCAAAGAATTGTCGATACCACTGCGGAAATTGTTTCAACGATATTAGGCAAAAACACCTACATCGTCGTTGAAGAGTTTCTGTCATTATTTGAAATTTGTAGTGAGGCAACTTACTCATATAACTACTTAAATGAGGTATCAGATAAATTGTATCATTTATGTTTAACTTTCGTAAATCTTATTTGCCTATACCATAGATTAGTAAAGATTACTCACTCCTAACAAGAAAATGTACCCAGTTTTGAGAATTGAAATAGTTGCGTAAAAAGTTTTGCCACGTCTCCGTGCTAAAATGTTCCTAAAATATTTAAAATAATTGTGTATTTATTATGTAAATTACGCAGTATTAGTCGTAAATTTTCTCTAAAAATGTTTTTATTTGTCAAGAATTCAAAAAAAGAACTTACTAATAAGCCGTTTGTGGCTTCATTAAATTTCAAGGCGGCGAAGTATCTTTACTAACCTATGGCCTATACTTAAATATTCTTAGTTGCTAGCTAACCATGTAAAATCGTTAAATTTGATCGCTAAAAAAGTTATAATAGAACAAGTGATGTTCGAATGATTTGAATATGTTATTATTTAGATATCGATAAATTTTATTATGTGTAATTATAAAATATTCAATATATAAAGCAACAAGATAGAAAAGTTCATTTTCGATGCATGCGCTGTTCCGAATTTAATGTTTCTCAAAAGAGGCATAAAAAGAGCGTTCCTTCTAGTTGACGACACAAATGCGGGCCCTCTGATCGTATTCTGCTGTTTGCTTATTCTTTCAGTGTGTTTATAAAAGGTTTTGTAATGTTTTTCGAGCGTTTGTATGTATGTATGAGTGTATATATGTATGTATGTATGTCTCAAGCGTTGTCCTTGCAGCCCAAACGGCTTGACGGATTTAAATAAACATATTGGTGTTGTTGGACGCGTCTAAAATGTGGGAGTAACATAGGCTATATTTTAAATAAATCGGGATTTGTTGTTTTAATAAATAATTCTCTAGTTACACTAATTTACGACTAGAAACAAATCTATAGCAAAAACCAGGAAACAAAAAGATTGTGCTGTACGTAAAAATCAATTTCATTACGCATCCTTATTTGATGAAAGTTTGGAAACTCACGCCCTTCTTCCAAAAGATCGTAAAATCAGTAAAGTATTATAGCATCAGAGTGAAGTTTGATTTACTTTGTGTACCGTGTACGCTACATGCCTAACTCAAGCTGATTTGTCGATACCGACAAAGAGGGAAGTTTTGGGATGAGAGCGACTTATCCGTTCCTTTCAACACCTGATATGAAATATGCAAATATATTTCTGTAAATATGTATCTTATAGATAACAAGTCAACAATACCTCGCCCCTCATATTCTTAGAAATGGTAAATAAACATTTTGAGGAAACATTGATAACAAATTTTCTTTTAATTAGGGTCAATCGTGATTTCTACAATGAATGGTATTTTAAATAACTGGGCATTTGTAAGTCGAACTCGCGTCTTATTATCCTATATACTTTATACTTGCTTAAGTTAAAATTGTTTTTTTATTTCGCTCGAAGCTGAAGTCGAAATAATGTAGACTTTGTTATTCAGTTTATACAGACCCTTTTTGTTCAGAGGCCTAAAATATGATTTAGAATCTCAGTTGGTTTACATTACCAGAGCTTTACAACTCAGAGCCGAAACAATAAACCCGACCTCTACCACTCAAATCGGTGACGCATGAAAATCAGTCAAGTTCTCTGGACATAACATCAAAAGTACGAGCTTTGAAACCCTTTGTCTTTGCCATACACGGTCGGCTGCACGGCAAAGCAAAGTCGAAAAGGATAATGAAAAATTATTAAAAGAAATAATATGTAACAATTTTGTGGATTGCTTGACTGTAAGAAAGTAATGAAACAATAATAAAGAAATATTTATTTTAACTTTTATTTCTTGTGAATATAATGTGATGGTAGTTAGTTATTATAATGTATGTGATTGTGGCTATGGAAAAGATGATTTAAATTTTAGTACCTTTTGCAGTTCCTAATTGAATTTTGCTATTTATGTATAAAACAAATAGTCAGCGTCGAATACTTTAGAGATTATTAGTCTGTTTTACAACTAAATTAAAAATAAAACTGATTTTTTAGATTATAGTCGTAATATATAACAAACATGTGTTAAAGAGACCATCCCAACAATCTTGAAGTTGTAGATGAAATTCCCACAACAAGTAAAATGATTATGCCACTCATATACGCATAATAAAGAACGACAACACAAATTGTATTACAACAATATCTCCTCATGAATACTCGTAAAATGAATACAAATTAGACAAAAGCGTGTATTCTTTCTTTTGCTGTATTTTTAGAACAATGTATCCTTATCTGATTCGAATTGGATACAACAATGACAATTGACTATCGACACGAGGATTGTTAACATGCGGTACACGTATGCCGTATATTTTCCGCACATTTGGAGACAATGAGACCTGGCTAAGTATTTTCATCATAAAACGAAACATTGTGTCGCGGCACCACGATTCATCGGTTTAGAAATGGTTCCTATTGTGGTTTATTTACGCTATCAGAGGTACATTTGCTAGAACAATTGCGGTTCTAAACCGCATATTTTTTGCAATTACACTTCAATTGCTTAATGTAAAAACTTGTTTGTCATTATTGATGACTAATTTAACCATTTGGATTCGCAAGCATTAACTTATTAACTCTTTAAAAATGTATGTCATGTGTTTTAAATGTTTATGATAAAATTCCTATTGATAGAACTATTAGGAGTTTTGATTACATTGTACGTAGTAGCAAATAATATGTAGTGACCATTTAACAGATGGTAAGTTGTCCCTGAAGTCCATGGACATCTATACAAAATCTATTTAAACAAGGGTTCTACCTGCAGCCGATTACTGATGCTTTGGTACTATTGAGGACTAAGAAGGTCTAGAGTCACGGTGTAGGTGTGAGGGTGGTATCTTATTGGTCAAACCAAACCCATCTTATTTCCCTTCCTCATTGTATTAATAATATAACCATTTAATACTATTGTTATAATCCACGTCAAACTGCTAGTACGCTCTGAAGTTGTTGCAAGCGACGCGATTCATTACTATGTTCAGAGCGGCCTAGCAGTATTATGTTCTTGAGTGTTCACTTCGTTTTAAAGTTGTATACTTGTCAAATGCAAAGCGAGCAGCCAGATTACATACAAATGTGAGTTACATATGTTTATCCGAGTGTAAACTCTCGTACACTTGTATGAGGTACTTTGTTATTGTGCTCTCCTCACGTTTTCACGACTCTATTGGCTCTACGTGTTCTCTGATAGTGGTCATTGTTGTATACGACTTAATATTCTTTTATACTCTTATTTTAAAAATTCTCTCAGCATATTCATATATATTAAAGGTAACGTTAATGATGCTGTGTTGATGAGTTTTGTTAATTGTCTGTCTTAAAACATTCTCATATAAAATATCCTGACTATAGTTGGACATTTGCTACATAAATAGGGATCTTGAAAATTTAATTACTTGCGTACACTTAACTTTTGTCTTCAAATATTTCTTTACACGGGAAATGTTCTTGTATTTATTTTTACTGTCTATGTAAGATTTCAAACTGTCTCTAAGAGAAATTAAAATCTAGGTCTCTTCAGTTAATCTGACGCTAATTAAATTCTAAAGCATCATGACTGAAAATAACTCTAAAACGTTCTAAAAATAAAACAGAAGCTGAATTTTAAACGTTATAGGTACAGCGGTATAGGGGTTACGGAAAGATAAACTGAATGCTTTCCTTTTTCATTTTCATTTTACGACAGCCAGTAACAAGACTTCATAAAGAGAAATTCTGAGGTGAAAATCGCTTTAAATATTACAGCAGAAGCTCCAATTTTCTCTAGAAAATGATATTTCAGAGCACTGTGGACTGAAAATGGAATATACTAAGTTGTGGATTCAATATTTGCCATTAGTTAGTTCCAACCTTTTGAACGTGTAGGAGTTATCTCCGGGATGAAGTTAGTTCGGAGTTTAGTAGTTGGGCGGAACATCGTTGTATTATCATGAGGTGAGAGTGAGGCTACTGGCACAAAGGCGCCACCTGCCTTCAACTACTTTAAACTCTGCCTTACATTATCGAAGTTCAGATATTCGTATCATTCGCGGCGGTCTCAAAGCACTTGTCAGACATAATTTTATCTCGTTAGTAGTTTCTCACGCTCGCAAAACTATACGTACATTTCAGTAACTTTTTTAAAGAGTATTTTTATGAATAAAATGTATGTTGCCTGGTGCTAAAAGTTTGCAAAGACATATACAGATAGGTATAAAGTAATATTTATCAAAATAAATTGCAAGTTCTTGTGTAAAAATCTATATCATTTAGAGGGAGTGAGAAAAAAGATCAAAGAAAGAAACAAAGAATTGTAAAGGAAGCTCGTTAGACATATTTACGTCGTATATGTATTGATACGTATAACTTTTCTTTTTTCTTCTATTTATTTTCAAAGGACGTTACCGTAAATCGGATCTTATTTATTCGGCAATAAGATTAAGAGATACTTTGGGAAGTGTTTTCGATTCGCCATTCCTCTTTTAAGACTTACAATAATGAGGTGTTTAACTCACACGTACACAGTGATAAAGGGTCTGAAACGTACAATCTTTTAATGGAAACACCCCATTACTTCTTCAATACTTACCATATAAGATATTATCAAGATTATCTATTGAAATGTAATAAAATTATCATTCTTCGCTATTCCTTCTAGTTACCGATTGGT
This sequence comes from Epargyreus clarus clarus, assembly GCA_014595695.2. Taxonomy (NCBI): domain Eukaryota; kingdom Metazoa; phylum Arthropoda; class Insecta; order Lepidoptera; family Hesperiidae; genus Epargyreus; species Epargyreus clarus. The sequence goes on from JACTTY020000036.1 coordinate 752,081, forward strand.
CACTTGAACATAAATTCTGGTATTTGAAATAAAATATTTATTTTAAATACATGAGGTACCTTTATTATATTTGAATTGAAGAAATTTCGTACATCTCTGCAAACCCCACTTTTTCTTAAGACCTATAAAAGGAACAAGCACGAGAATCCATAATTTCTTACTATAATTTAAAAGGGAAGAATTCTTGTTTTCCTACACCCACTATAGGCATATGTTTTTTGTTGTTATCAAATAATTTATACAAAATATTGGAATATTTATCCACACAATATCATCTAACAGTGTTTCGTAGTTTCTGTGAAATACGTGTGCAAAATATAAAACCATGCTATAAACTGAAATGCACGCTATGAAACTTGGTACCGTAATATTAAACGTATATCGGTATGTGTGAGTTATGGTTAAAAAAATGAATGAATACAATCTTTAAAAGTACTATAATTGGTATGAAAAAATGAGTTAAATATAAATTATATACTGAAGTTTTCTAAAAGGCTAAGGGCACCAAACACTACAGATATATTAGTGTTCGGACTCAATCTCGCCTGATGGTCACCGATGAGGATGAGTGGTGGCACGCTTGCAAGTCCATTCACTCTTGATTTGAAAACTATTGATTATAGGGGAACGCGGAAGCCGGCGGGGCATTTCATATCTTGGCGGTTCGTATACGGAACGACGAAGCAAAATTGCAAAGGAAGATCGACTTAATGGGGGTGGCAGCCCGCCATCCGAAGCTAGAACAGACATCTAGTCAAGAAGCTCGGAGTACGTTCCCAGAAATTCCGGCAACGCACGCAGTATTGTATACTACACGAAAGGTTTCCTCTATACCTAACCCCCTATCAGAACTTCATTATCCTTGCACTTAAATGCATGAGATTTCGTATCTAAATTCATGACTATTCCAGTTTGTTATTGCCCTAAGATCGATTTAAGTGAAACGTCCTGTAAGTCATTTTTCAAGCGGATTTACATAATCGGTCTCGAACATTGCAAAGTTAATACTTTTTATCGGACGTGGTGATAAATTAAACGGCTCACTCCAGAGATACGGTTCATTAATCTTTCAGGGCCTTTCGTTTCCCGAAGGCTACTATGCATTTCAAATAATGTAGAGTTCGGTATTGATCTGATAATTTCGAAGGCTCGTTGGCAGGCCGGACACTCGTAAATTTGACCTTTTATGAACCATTAAATCGGCGATGATACGAGCCAATGCGTGGCTGTAGATTTTACTGCATGCCTTAGAGTTTTGGTTACGTATTTTTTGGGTTCCGTACCCAAATCGTAAAAATGGAACCATGTTCATACGTCTCCGCTGTTTGTCCGTCTGTCACAGGGCTCTCTTGAATCGTAAAAACTAGACATTGACATTTTTACAGAATATGTATAACGGTGGCCGCTACAACAATTTTAAAAATATAAAAATGCTTAAAAAATAAATGGGGGTCGCATTACAAGAGACCGCTATTTTGCGATGATATCCTACAATTTAGACGAGTACAACGACACCTAATAATCAAATTTAAAATTCGATTCAAAATTATTTACCTCTAAATACATTTATATATACGTCCAAAAACATTACCCTTTGCAATAGGGTAAAAATATAACTCAAAATTGTGAGCAAAGTGCTTGGAATGAAATAAGGTATAGCTAACTCTATAATTCACGACGTATTAAAATAACGCTTTTGGGCATCACACAATTAATTACATTTCGTGCCAAATATGGTCTTTCCTAGAAAATTCTTATTACCTAAAAAAGCTTCTAACTCAATTTGGATAATCTTAACGTTGAGTGTTTCCATAACACCTACACTAAAAGGAACTCTCATTTGACGTTTAGATTAAATATGTAAAAACGTTGCTATGGCGCTGAAATAGGCGCTAAGTTGGTATTTTTCGTATTTGATTCTCACGATAAGAGCTTACTGAATTTTAATAACTTGTAATCAATTCTTTTTTAGTAGAAATGTGATATGGACACATATCCGAAATAAACGATTATTATTATTTAATTCAGCAATTGATTAATATTAGTAATTGAATAACTGAACTGAAAATGAAACTATTAGTACACGTTAATATAATTCGATCCAAATTATTTGTACAATACCACATTAATTAATAATGACTGTAATGAAGTTATGCCAATACGAGTGGCACTTGTTTTATCTATTAAATAAAATTCATGCCTGCATTATTCACTTCATTTGACGCGTATTGATGTTATATATCGAATTACACCTATTTAATGAAAGTAAGTAAGCCTGAAGTAGATAATATGTATTTTTTTTTATAATATAAGAGTAGCAGACGAGCATGAAGTCCACCTGATGGTAAGTGGCTACTGCCGCCCATGGACATCTGTAATCAACCCCAGATAGGATTAGATATTCCTACCTGAGGTCGGCCACAGATGCGCCGCTACCCCTGAGGACTAAGCTGGAACGCCTCGGAAAAGTCTGTCTCCCTGTATCTATTAAACACATATTATTTTATGTAACGGCAACACTTAGGATAACAAGACTAGTTTGAACATACGAGTATTTTTTAGAATACTTAAAAACATTAATAATTAATATATATTGAAACAATCTATTACCAATTGTTGGTTCAAAGAGTAGCTTGGGTTGTTACCTAAACTACTCTTTTTTACTCATAACTGTGATGTACATGCCCATTTTCTCTCTTAACAATAAAGTAAAGCTGCATTTGGTTTAAAGATTGTCGTAAACCATATACGTCTATATTAAGAACTTCAACGTTTGTCATTTATATTCCTGCAACTGCCAACAGCTTTGTTCTTCTATTCACAGTAGCTTGTATATTTTTTTTTAAGAAAACGATACTGAATATCAAAGATTTTGTAAAATAAACAGAAATTTTTAACTAGATCATTACAGAAGATGACAAAAGTAAGGAGATATGTTTTACCATACAAATTAGAAGTAATTCAAATTACTCCCTTCATCTCAGACCTATACTTCAAATAATAAGGGTTCTAATGTACTTGTATTTCAGATTACCCTCTCATTAACAAGCAGTAGTAATGAAAGGTTGTTTTCATTTATTTTTATTGGGGCTAAGGGTAGTGACCCCTTCGGCCTTCGCCATTCGCCTGGTACGTATTATTTATTGGCTATTTTAGTTCATAGAGTTTCTCTGATATATATACTGTATTAGCATGATCTTAGTAACTCGTACATCTCAATCTTCAGATAGAATTAAAGTCCTGTCTGAGCACAGAGCGTTGCTACTTTTGAGGAATAAGTTGGAACGCCTCCTATAAGCGTCGATCTCTACCAATTTGTAATCAAATCATAAGTGCTGTGAATACTGTTGTAATAAGGCAGACATAGGTGTGGCAGTGGTATTCAATAAATATTATACCTAATCCAAAATACGTTCTACACAAAAATATTTTTTTAGTTTCAGTATTGTTTAGGAGCTAAATTTTTGAATTCAAAATAATTTATAGTGTTAGTATAGAAAACAATGTAGCATCAATTCTTAGGCTCAATAAGACAAGTAAGACCCGCAATAGTTTCCTGACGTTCTAACAGCCCACTAATCATCTTTTAGAACAGCCAATAGCATTCATCAAGGGTAACAATAGGCAACTAAGCCAGATAACAACAATCTATAGGCTAACGTGCCTACCGGACACCACGGACAATGGCTTGCCGGCTGTAACTTAGTTAGTTAGTTAGTAGACACTATTTCCTGTCAACGCCGGAAGCTAGTTCGTTAGTTAGCTTAGTTATCTTTTGTTATGAACGTCGTGTCAGACTGGAAAATACTTCATAAATACTTTTTGTGTCTATTCACACGTATCATAGTTACACCAAAATTATTGCATTGACAAAAAATAAAAGACTGGCAGTGTTACGTGTGAATAACATTGTTGCAATTTCTTGTAGCTGTCTCATGGTAGTTATAAATTAGTATTGAATGTACAAAAACTAGAATTGAAGTAGTGTGGTGAAGGATGTTTCAGGCATAAACCTATTGTGAGGACTAGTAAGGACCCGTATCCAGCAGTAGAAATGCACGTGTATAATACATGAGTGCTGAATTCAATAATATTATTGACTGAACTTTCATTTAAATTACTTTTTACCCGACTGCCAAGGAAGGGTTATGTTTTTCGTGCGTATCTTGTATGTTTGTCCTTCTTTATTTGATAGGATCTAACAAACGGCTGGATGAATTTCGACAGTTATTAGTTAATACTTTGTGTTACATATATGTTTCTGTGATTTGTCACTAACAAGACTTGTACTAAGATTCGATGCTAATGATCTTTAAACTTTTATACCATATGATAAAGTATACGTATGTATGATAATTGCAAAAAGTCGTATAAAACACAAGAGCCTGGAAGCATTATTGTAACGAGGTCGTAACGAGTAACATTATACTTTTTCTGACGTACTCATACAAAGTTGACGATGTCATAATAAGCACCTACAGTATTTCTGTTTAAAAGCAATCCGGAAAATCATTGCTTGATTGTTTTACCAGGCATTGTTATATTTTTGTAGGAAATTGTGTAAAAATACAAATAAACTTGTATTGATAGATTCGTAGATGATACAACATTTTAGATTGTTTTGTTATTTTTTTTTCAACTTATTATTATTACATTTATTACTAATCCTTTGAATTAGAATGCTGTATATAAATTTATATACAGGTAAACGTCTCAAAATTTTATTTCAATAATGTTTCTGTAAAAACCGCAGATTGAACAAAACAAACAGATTGAATACAGCCGCGGGATTGACCTGAACTGAATTTGTTTCACTTGTCGGATAAATAAAAGCAGAAAAACTGGGAACATATTTTAAATGAAAATTTTAACTTGCAACACAACAATTGTTAAAGCCTTTCTCTGTTTTTCCTTTGTCGTGGTTTTTCCGGCCGTCCTGCTACTAACGAAAATGAAATATTGTTGACGGCGGAAACTATTTCCAACTCTATCGTGGGCTCGCACTAATGAGGCTCTTGTAATGCAATTAATACAAGTGGCTGAATTTTGTGCTCGGAAGTTTCGCTAATTACATAATATGCTACCGTAATTTATATTACGTATTAGGTGTTTTGTGGTTTTGTTGGCAGCAAAGGCCGCTTTCTAACAATTATTTGATAGTAACCTTTTGTCGCAAAATTAATTGGAAAGGATATATAAATATATTTTATCACTATACATACTTTATGATGAACTGTATGTTACGTCCTTATGATTATTTAGTTTTATTATTGAATCTAAAATATACCTATTTTTTAATATTTCATAGAAAATTCCGTGCACATTAATATTACCTAAAATTGAATTTTCAAAATAACCAAAATAAAATTAGGTATGTTTTTCATTTGAATAATGCCAAGAACTGATAAAGAATAATTGCAGAGAGCAGAGGGTCATGTAATTTACGAGAGAGATGTAGAGATACATTTGATTTATAGCAACAGATACCAACAGGGCTTCACATAATTACCCACCTACTTCACATACATAATCATGCTACCAAGTGAATTGTAATTTATTATTCCATGGGTTTTTTATCTCATTGCGGAGAGTAATGTTCTTCGTGTATTATTGTATTAATGAATGACTCATTCATTCGCGAAGGCACTGCTTACCTGTAACTCAGGTATTTCTTACCTACAATAGGCACCAGTCTCTCACTACGCAAGTTTTAAGATTTGTTGTAATCATGCAATTTAACATAAGACCTTTTTTGTAAGAGAAATAAACTATTTTCATTTATATCATTTTCATTCATAGGCACGCACTACAGCTCAAACGGGTTGACGGTTTTTAACATCAAGTTAGGATTAAAACTACTTCTCAACAATACGCTATTTATATTATATTTTAAACCACGCAGTATGTACCACCCTCTCTCACACAAAGGATGCGTGCACATGCAAAAAATAAATATACACCACCATACATATGCCTATTTTTCTTTATTATACCAATACGTGTTTGCTCCAAAACAGAGCATCATCAGGGTAAGTTGAGTGTACAACGATTAATCGTAAAAACGGTTAATTGGATTTTAAATATTATGAATTATCGTAGGATTGTGCAAATGAGGAAAAAAATTTAAACTGTCAGGTTTTTGTTTTTGTTTTTTTTTTTTTATAAAAATTGCTTGTTTATTTCATTGATTTACAGATTTTTTAAATTTATTAATGTTATGTGTAGAATATCGCTGTTGTTTAACATTCCTCAAAAACATTAAAAAACGCGCACGAAAATATATTTATAAAAAATTATATTATGTCTAACGTTACAATTTAATTGTTATACTTATAAAGAAATTTTGCGTTTAGCAATTGCGTACAGCAATTTTATTGTAGGAAACAAGAAAATGTACGGCAACAAGGAAATGTTTCCCTAGTCTTACGAGGTTTTTGTGAATGTGCCTTTTCATAAAGTATGCAAACAAAGATCCAGTCAGTTCCCAGTAACCTACTTTCGTTAGAGGAAAGGGCGGTTTCATTGTAGCTTTTACCTGTTTTTTAATTGGACTACATGTTTGTGTCAAAGAAACAAACAAAGAAGTTCAGCGTATTATTTAAATGTAGCATTTGTATTTAAATGGATTTTAGTTTTAATACAAATATTCGTATCTCAAAGTAGATAATATTTTTTTATAATATAGGAGAAGCAGACGAGCCTGCAGTCTACCTGATGGTAAGTAGCTATTAGCGACCATGGACACCTGAAGGCTAAGTTAGAAAGCCTCGGAAAAGTATGTTTCCCTTACCACACTCTTAGTATGCTGTTTTGCAACCAATATATGAGTTTGTATCAAATAGTAATAAAGCCAATTTCGACTAAAATACGAAAGTTATTCATTCAGTAGTAGGTAGACTTTTTATTTGTTTTGCAACCAGTACATGACTTTGTACCAAATAGTAATAAAGTTAATTTCTACTAAAAGACTAAGGTTATACAATATTATACATCCAGTTGTACCTACACTTTTTATTTTTTTACCTAAAGTTTACCTAAACTCTTTATTTTGTAAAGTGCTCTTGGACTTGTAGCTATAGAGTGGGTGTTTCCGTTGACGGCTACAAGTAGAGCAAATCGTTTTATAACGTCAATCCACTAGAGGCTTTGTTGTCTTAGGATCCTCTAACAAATAATTCGCTCGGCCCAAGACCTTGCTACTTTTATCCCACGCGAAGAGACCTATGTTTTTGTTTATCTAACATCACTATATAAGTCCTTCGATAAAAGAAAAAGTCAGAATAAGATATGTTAAATAAATAAATCCGCAAAGACCGTAGGAAAACAATAATTTAAAGTATGGTATGGTATAATGTATTAGAAATTAATTATCATTTGCTAAAACGGTGAAGGAAAACATCTTGAGGAAACTTAGTACCTGAGAGATTTATAAAAAAAGTCTCAAAGGTTTGTGAAGTCTACTAATACGCACTTGGCCAGCGCGGTGGACTATGGCCTAATCCTTCTAATTCTGAGAGAAGACCCGTGCCCAACAGTGGGAAAATAATGGGTTGATGATAATGGTATGATACTAAAGGTATTAATATTCTTAAATATTGTATTCGACACAATTACTTTAAATTACGTAATAAAAAGTGATAGCTTCGTACTCCTACGATGGACTCGTACTTAAAATCTACGGTTATTTTAAATTTTCTTAATAATATTAGGAATTATATTTTTAAATCCGTATTGATTATCTAATTATCCTGGTAGGTAGATGTTGCAACACACATAACTATACTTATCGTTGTGAAATGGAGAGGTATCAGATGATTCTGTAGATTAATCACTAAGGTTCTAAAGTTTAAAACCTGACCAACGGCCACTTTCGATTCTTATTCATTACGTTCAAAAAGTAATCTGTCTATATTCGATACATACTAGATAGCAGTTACAAGGTTGTTAATGCAATAAAACGGTTAAAACACACACGCTGTCTAAGTTTGTATGCACGGAGGAAATATCCATTAAAAGTTGCAATTGACTTGAAGAGCAGCAGGAAGTTGAGATTAGTTTCTTGCACTAAATCATTAATCTTTCAAAAGTGGTGTTCTGTTCCAGAAGATTCGAGCTTGGAGCGTAGCATGAAATGCACTTAGTTCATAATTTAACCCACATGTGAGAAATTGATAAGTTTCTTATAAACTTTTATGGTTGAGTGGCGGAGGTTATTTGACAATACTGCTACACCAGTAATTTTAAATATTTTTTTATGAAGAAAGAATTGTGATTATTGGTTCTGTTTTGTATTCTGAAACAAGTTTCAAACGGCTATTCTGCTCGCTCAATATTGCTATAATCTTATAATAAGAATTCGTTCAAAGTTCTGAAGTAATCCACAAATTACTTACAAAAATGACTTTGTTTACAATTGGGTCAACTTCACTATAAACGTGCCTTTAGTTGATGATCTCCAGCCTGATTACGCCTTTACAAAACATTTCTCGGAGTGTAACCAAGTTTATTTTATTTGGTCGCAATCATCTGACCTATCTCTATTGTTATCTTTTGGGAAATTGGACCTCTCTGAGTTTGTGTCAATTTCAAGATTGTCCCAGATAATACCGCATTATTATGTAGATTTATAATTAAAGTTGTGATTACTATTGTTATACGTTATGTAATACAACGACAAAGATCCATTTTATTTCTAATTTCACCACAAATACCGAAGATGTTTTATAACTAACAACTATTGTTCTAGTGTGAGGACACGAATTATATTAAAACTACATAGGTATATTTATTGTTCATTACGGTAGCAAAGGAACATCTAACATCATGGAATCATTTTATCACATATCTTTAATTAACGCTACAGGCCAAAGCCTATACTAAGCCCGTACACATTGTCGACAAGAAAATAGAAAAAAAAAACAATAAAAGGCCAACCGAAGTTGAGCAGTCGGAACAAAGAGATTTCATTCGAGTGGGTACTTTTGACTACAATGTCCTTTTGACTTGCTTGATGGCTCAACGGCATTGAGTACGGTTTCTATTTTTTTACCTTTTACAGTCATTACTGGAGGCAACTTTTCCCTAGTTGAAAGCTAATAAATCTTTCATTTACTTCAAAAGTTTAATTTCAAGACTTATGTTTGCAAGATAAATTATGTTCAGTTACTTTACTTTAATTAAATATGTAACGATAACACGACTATACATTACTTTGTGTGAGAATAGTAAAATTTTATGTTAGTTTCTGATTAATTTATTTAAAGTACTCTGTAAGGAATTGCGTAGAAAAATTGAGAAAAATAATTATATTGTCAAGTACTCAAGTTAAACATTTAAAAGGTACAGGTTACAAATTCTTTTAAACTTTTAATTTCAAAAAGTTTTAAATGTATACATACATATAAATATTTAAGTTGAAATAAAAAACTGGTGTTTGAAAATGTATCTACATTCATTTAGTAAATACTTGTAAGAGAAAGTAGGTAGTAATTGCTCGATATTCCGAAAACTGCGTTTAAGTTCTATCGGTATCTTGGAAGTTTCTATCATACCCTCTAATCAGTCAAGTTTTCATGTTACATGTATGTAATCTTCAATAGTGAGTTATTCGTTTACGATCTTCCTCGTCGCAACTGAGAAGTGCACTAGATTTTAACGAGTTTTGCTTGAAGAGTCTCCAACAGCAATTATTATTACCAGTGGGAGTTTTAACTGAATTTTCAGCCGTAAGTTTTAATTGTTCTTTCTGTCGTGGTTACTTACTAACCGTCGTAATTACGTTGTGCAATGCAGCGAATTCTACAAGGTTCTTTTGTTAAGCAGCCAGTTATTTTCATAATTTATAAGAAAGTATACCTACGAAATATTATATTATTTATTCTTACAACTAAACGTGAGCACTTGAGCAGTTTTAACATATAACAATGAAAGCTGTTTATTTTATTTTGTGTACTATGACCTAATTTCGTTACTATTCGTAAATATAATTAAGTGGGTAAGTAATGATTAAGTAATATTATAGGTACGTATGGTCTACAGTGATTACTTACTATCATGTGGAATACATAATCGTTTGCAATTAACTATTTTCTTGATCTAATTTACAACTTTTATTACTTATTCCCGCGTAAAATACAAGTCTCGCGCCAAGCGCGTTCCCTTTCTTTTTTCATGCTAATGCACACAATCGTATAACCAATACAGCCAATGACTATATAAATGGGCACTTATTATTATAAATACAACACATCATGAATATAATTATTTAAAATAATACTATAATTAAATTAGATTTAATATATTGCTAACAGGTGTAACTGTTTAAAATTATATACCAACTATTCCGTACTTCTTATTACTTACCGATCACCATTAAATATATTAAATTTGAGTCAAGATTCTGATAAATTGACTTCTCTAAAGAGTACTTAACTATTTCACACTACTTACATAGCTCGGAGCTCTGGGACTTCGAGCAAACTTTACCGATGAGTCTAGCTTACTTAAATATTCAAGTAGTTAAAAATACATAAAATTAAATATTGTTAGAAGCTACTTGGTAATTTTTTTTTTAAAAACTTATAGTTGTAATTTTGTTTTTAACAAGTTTCGACGAGCACTTATAAAAGTTTTTGTAAGTTCTTACCTTTTTTCAATAAAAAGTTATATACATACCTGCTAGTGCTGAACGTTTGAAGCCTTGTCTAAATCGGTTCAGTGGTAATCTGTTTGGTCCCTAGCACACATGCTATTTTTAACACCGCTGATTGATAGTTTATCTGCTTTTCGGAAGATAGGTGCAGCTATCAATCGCTACATTCCGCACATATTTGAGTGTAGCTACGTTTTGGATGCTAGATAGATCTATTGTGACGACCCGCGTGGCGGAGCGGTCACCATACCGGTCTGATGCGCAAAGGGTCCCGGGTTCGATCCCCGGCCAGACAAATATCTAAATGATGAATTTAGATTTCTGTTTCTGGGTCTGGGTGTTTGCGTATTTGTCTATGTGTGTATCCATGGTACCCACGACACAGGGATTTAGTGTGTACACTCACAGCCCCACACTAGGATTTAGTGTGGGGCTGTGAGTGTAGAAAGCGTTTATTTATTTATTTACTTATTGTCCTAATAGCTCTTATGCACAAAGTGCAATAATAAGGTCCGTAAAGTGTGCGTTTTCAATACCGGACCGCAATAAGTCGCTAAATTGAGACTCAGCATCGGTACAGTCGCCATAACGCGAATCGAATAAAAGTAGACAATCTGCTAGGGCTGCTAATCCATGCATCCTATAATGCAATAATAATAATAAACAGGCGAACATTCAATAGGACGTTATGTGAAATCAATGAAATCAAACCTAGTACCTAAGTTATGAACACTCAAACGTTGATAAAACATTATATATTATTATTTAGAAACATTTTTAACTGCCAATCAAATTGTTCAAAAGCTAGAAAATTCAGCGAAAAGATTGATTTTACCAATATTTAAAAGATTGCCCTTATTAAGTCTATTCGTCAAGCTTAATGTTAAAGTTTATAAAGGCTACCCTTTCGCCCCAAACTCTAGGTCATTGCTTCATTGGTATTCCTTTCAAATTCCTAACTTTTATTAAGAAAAATCACGCTAAGATAGACTCTTTGATGGAGTTTTAACTATCTTTTAGAAATATATTTCAAGTTTGATAGGGTTTTTGGTTTTGATATAACTCTTAAACTTTTAACGAATGTATTAGAAATAATGTGGTTGCTGGCTGACTTATACGAGCATGAGGTGTGATGATCTTTGTCCATCTGCAATCGGTTTCTATATTATGAAGCTGGTTATAGAAGTTCATGGGTGGCAGTGTCCATTTACCATGGTGGATGTATGTAGTTGCATGTAGTCATGCCTGCTAGATCAGTATTATAAGTTTAGGCTTCAGTGTGTGTGCATTTTTTATAATGAAGATAATATAAATGAATGGTTTAAACCATATAATTTATGTAAATAGTCACATTACTAAAGTTAGTGATGTATTAGACATTTTATATTACAGTAATTTTAAGATTTCTATGGACATTTACTTAAGAAATCTAGAGAAGCTTAAAAACTTATAAATATGCAAGAAGTTGAGGAAATCTAGTAACTATGTAGAGAAAGCTCAACCTGAATCGAGCTTTGTTATTATAATACAATGAACATAAAGCTCTCTTCATCACCAGTGCAGAAATATTTTATTTAAATTCAAACTTTAAAATGAAAATAATGAGTACGAATAGTTATGTTAATTCAAAACTTTAAGAAGGGATAAACCTATAATGTATATTTCTCCACTGAATAGTAATCAGTAACTATTCTATAACCTGCAACTTAAATTCGTTTTCATTAAATTCGTAGCTATATTTTGAGAAGCACTTAAGTTAATACTATATATTTTCTTCAGTAATTTCATCAAAGAAAACGCTTACTTATCTACTTTATCTAATGTTATGTAAAAGAAAATAACCATATACTATCATGTAGTTGAGGACGTTAACTACTTTATTGCATATACCCATCATCATCACCCCATTACTCTCCCACTTCTGGACACGGGTCTCCTTTCATAATGAATAGGATTAGGCCTTAGTCTACTCCGCTGACCAAGTACGAATTGTTACTGTTATATATGTGATTACGTTATCTGTGGCTTGGCCACATATGAAAACCTGAAGAATAAAATAAATGTCATTAGGTCAATAGCAACCTCCCCCCCGAACGGGCTGCCACCTTGTCGTGGTGGGGGGGCTTGTGTGTCCTAATGATCCCCGAGGCTATACGGCAGAGTTACTCATACCGGAAGGCGAAGGGTGAAGGACCAGACTAAGAGCGGCCCAGGGGAGCTCACCCCTTAATAAAAAGCAAAATATGGAAAAGGCACGTTGTGAAAACGGTCTCCAGGTGGGTACCCGAAAGGGAGAATCCCACCCCTCTGCTACGGCGGAGGGCTGCCCCACGTACTCTGGAGGGGGCAACAACTGCCTCGTAGGTCGGCAATCCGCCGACCTTCGTAAACACGACCCAAGCACGTACTCAACAGACTCTGAATTGCTTAACGAGACGGAGAAGATGCCCGCTTCAAAAGCGGTAACGAGGAAGGCGCGGAATACAAGAGGCAGAGCGCCTAAGTCAGCTGCTTCGACGGACGCGGAAGAGCTCTCGGACTGCTCTTTAATGTCGGCTATGTCCACACAGTCCAGAGCCACGTCGGTTGGTGCCCGCAAGCGAGCACTACCGGCCAATGGCAGCGACGGAGAACGGCCAAAGAAGAAGACCATCAAAGCCCAGACAGGTGGAGACGATGACTTCCTGGCTCCTGTGGCCCCTGCGGCCAATACCAGATCGAAGGCTTCCCTCCCTAGTGCCGAGGAACTGGGAAGGGAAATTAGTAACGAGCCTACGGGGGACCTAGGTTCTCGCATTATCGAGAACCTAGAAGTAATCGAAAAGGTTGCAGATAAATCCCGCAACCTAAAGGGAGATATGGTGCGCACTTTACGTTTGGCCGTGCGCCACGTTCAGGCGGCAGCAACGGAAGTAGTGCAGAGGGCAACCACTGCACACCTTGAACGGGAGAACGCCACGTTGCGCTCCCAACTCGCCGGACTGAACGGAAAGGTTGAGGCACTTACGGCGGAACTAGACCAGTTACGACGTAAGAGTGCCTCAAATAGACCCGAGCCGCCTCGAGCTGAACAGAGGAGGCCCGTTAATGGGGAAGACGCTCTGATGGACCGAATCGGGTCCATAATAGACCAAAAACTGGCGTCTTTTAGGGATGAGCTCTTCCCCGGCAGAGCGATGCGGCCTCCATTAGGACAGAAGGTAGCGCCCGTTACGCCCGCGCGTCCCCCAGGGGCCAAAGCGCCGATGCGCCCTCCAGTGACGTCAACGTCAGTCGCACAAGCAGGGACGTGGGCGACTGTAGTAGGGCGCAAAGCTAGGGCGAAGGAACGGCCCCCGCCCCCGACCCGAGTAGGGCCAGCCCGGAAGCAGTCTCCGAGTCGCGGGCGAGAAAAAAGTGCCTCCCAGCGGCGACCTGTCGCCAATGCTGCACTGGCACCGGTGGCTCAGGCACCCAAAAAGAGTCGGGCCGGTAGGAGGAAGGCTGTCAAGCGGAGGCTTCCGCGAGTGCCGAAGTCGGCAGCAGTCACCGTGTCGGTGCCCGAAGGGTCAAACGTTACCTACGCGGAGGTCATGAAGACCGCGAAGGGACAAATTAAACTGCCTGATTTGGGTATCGTTGAACTGCGCCAGAAGAGAGCCCTCAATGGTGGCTTGCTGCTTGAAGTGACTGGCGAGGACAGTGCCAAGAAGGCCGACGCACTCGCCGGGAAGCTGCAAGTGGTTGTCGCGGAGATGGGAGTAAAGGTGGCGAGACCCACAAAACAGGGGGAGGCCAGGGTGATGGATCTGGACGACTCCGTCACCCAGGAAGACGTTGCCGACGCCATCGCCGTGGCTTGCGGGTGCGTCACCGCCGACGTAAAAGTCGGGGAGATTCGGCGGAGGCCTTCAGCCTTGGAGACGGCATGGGTGCGCTGTCCTCTCACAGCAATCCGCAAGCTGGCCGCTGCAAAGCGAATTCTTGTCGGGTGGGTATCTGCCAGAGTGGAGATACTGCCGGCTAGGTCGCTTCAATGCTTCCGTTGCCTCGAAATGGGGCATGCCCGGCACCAGTGCACCAGCACCAGGGACAGGAGCGCATTGTGCTACGTATGTGGCGAACCCGGTCATAGGGCGAGTCAATGCGAAGCACAGTCTCCGAAATGCGCCCTATGCGCGGACCTTGGTCGACCATCTGACCACCGCCTAGGTAGCAAAAGGTGCAAGCCTCCAAAAAAGAGGAATAGAGGCAACGGAGGAGACGAGACAGCGGCCAAGACTGCTAGCTCGGCACGGAGAGATGGGCCTGCGCATCCCAGCGCTTCGTCCCATTGTCCGCCAGCGGAAGCGATGGACTCCTAATGGATAGGTCTCCGTCACTTAAAATACTCCAGGGGAACCTAAACCACTGTCGCGGGGCACAGGACTTGCTCCATCAATGCCTCGTAGACTGTTCGGTTTCTTTGGCTGTGGTGGCGGAGCCCTATAGAGTTCCGGAGCATCCGCGGTGGGTAGGAGACGATGCGCAGTCCGTAGCCGTGTACTGGGCAGGCGGAGAGGGAGATCCCCCGTGCTCCAGACTTCACTCCGAACGGGGTATAGTCGCAGTGGAGTGGGGTCCCTTGGCGGTGCTAGGGTGCTATGTCTCCCCGAATTGCACCTTGGCGGCATTCGAGACGTTCCTGGACCGTGTGGCAAACTGTGTTCGGTCCTGTCTTCCCCGACCGGTATTCGTGATGGGCGATTTTAATGCCCACTCGAGGGTTTGGGGAAACAGACGAGACAGTGTCAAGGGAAGGGCAACGCTCGAATGGGCAGCTGGGCTCGACCTACGTCTGCTGAATCGTGGCTCGGTCAGCACGTGCGTGCGGTGGCAGGGAGAGTCGGTCGTAGACCTTTCGTGGGCGACTCTTTCTGCCGAACGCTTAGTCACGGGCTGGAAGGTGGCCGACGACCTAGTCACGTTGTCTGACCATCGCCACATATTGGTGGACGTAGTGTTACGGCTTCCGGCTGCGGATGTCCGCCGTACAAACGACCAGCCACGTCGATGGGCAATGAAGCGGCTCAACCGAGACCTGCTCGTCGCTGCTGCCCATGTCGTGGACTGGTCCAGCACCGCCGAGGTGGATGATCCGCTCGATCCCGAACGGGAGGCGATCCGGATCAGGGATGACATGGCGGCCATCTGCGATTCCGCGATGCCGCGTGTCAGACCTGGCTGGAGGCGCCCTGTGTACTGGTGGACGGAGTACATCGCACGGCTGCGTGCAGTCTGCCTGCGCGCCAGACGCCAGTACACTCGAGCTCAACGACGCCGGTCGTCCAGCGCCGCGGAAAGGGAGGAGAAGTACGTGGAGTACCGGGCCGCAACAACACTGCTTCAGGGCGCAATCGCCGAAAGCAAGGCCCGGAACTGGAGCGCGCTTGTGGAGGGGCTTGACCGAGACCCATGGGGACGCCCGTACAGGATGGTGCTCGGTAAGTTACGTCCATGGGTGCCTCCTCTCACGGAAACTCTTGACCCGCATTTCGTGGATACAGTGGTGGACAGCCTGTTTCCAGGAACCACTGACGAAACGGGTCCTCCCGCCGCGTCGCCGGATCTCCCTGGTTGGTCGGATGACCTGGCGGTCACTGATTGTGAGCTCGACGGAGCCATAAAGCGCATGGCGAGGCGAAACACTGCTCCGGGGCCGGATGGTATCCCAGGCCAGGCTTGGGTCTTGGCGCTGACAGTGCTGGGGGGGAGGCTGCAAAACCTGCTAACCACCTGCTTCCGCTATGGACGATTTCCGTCGGTGTGGAGGCAGGCGAGGCTGGTGCTGTTGCACAAGTGGGGCAAGCCTCGAGACTCCCCATCAGCGTACAGACCCATCTGTTTGTTGGATGAGGCGGGCAAGCTATTCGAGAGAATCATTTCTTCTCGAATTAGCCAGCACTTAGCGTGTCATGGCCCGGACCTCTCCGACAACCAGTTCGGCTTCCGGCAGCGGCGTTCAACGGTGGACGCCATCCTCAGAGTCCGAATGCTCTCAGAGCAGGCCATATCCCAGGGTAGAGTAGTCTTGGCAGTAAGCCTTGACATTGTCAACGCTTTTAACTCTCTGCCCTGGAGTGCGATCATGGAGGGCCTGTCTGTTCACCAAGTGCCTTCCTATATACAGGAAGTTTTGAGGGCCTACTTGTCGGACAGGTGTATCTGCTTCCCAGGTCGCTATGGGAGCGTTCGCGGGAGGAACGTCATGCGCGGGGTGCCGCAAGGTTCGTTACTGGGCCCACTACTGTGGAATATCGCATATGACGGCTGAATGCATGACGGCGGATGAACGGCTCGGCTAGCAGAACTCGGGGTGGCACGCGTCATTGCGAAGATCCGCGGGTTGGGCCTACAGGTAGCGTCCCAGAAAACCAAGGCGATATGGTTCCACGGCCGCAGGCCGAGAGTCGAGCCAACTGAGACCTCAGTGCGCGTCGGGGAAACGGACGTCCGGATAGGCAGGTACATGAAGTACCTTGGCCTAATACTGGACAGCCGCTGGTGCTTTGACGAGCACTTCGACCGTCTCGTCCCCCGAATCCATAAGGTAGCGGGTGCTATGCATAGACTGCTGCCGAATCTCGGGGGACCAAGGGAAGAAGTCCGCCACCTCTACGCGGGTGTGATACGCTCGATTGCGCTCTACGGTGCGCTGGTATGGTCGGACAAATTGTCTGCCAGCCGGCGTCGTGCGCGGAAACTGAACTCCGCGCAACGTACGATCGCAATCAGAGTCGCCCGTGGTTATCGTACCATATCGTATGAGGCGGCGACAGTCCTGGGGCGGTGTCCGCCCCTGGACATTCTGGCGGATATGGACGCACGGGTCTTCCATAAGATCCGAGTCCTCCGTCAGAGGACTGAACCCTTCGACGAAGAGACGATCGGAGCGCTTCGGAAGAGAGCCAGATGGCGCGCTCTGAGGTGCTGGCGCGAACGGCTTCAGGAGCCTAGGAACATACGCCAAAGGGTGGTTGACGCTATCCTACCGAACTTTCGGGACTGGCTGAAGAGCAGGGGTAGAGTGACCTACCGCCTTACTCAGATACTCACCGGGCATGGCTGTTTCGGTGAGTATCTGAACAGGATACAGAGGGAGGAGACGGCCCAGTGCCATCATTGCGGGCACGATGAGGATTCTGCACAGCACACGCTGCAGTACTGCCCAGCGTGGGAGTCGCAGCGGCGGATCCTCATCGAAAAAGTGGGACCGGATCTCTCTCCGCCGGCCATCGTCGGGGCGATGGTTCAGCGTAGCGAAGCCTGGGACGGCATGATCACCTTCTGCGAGGCAGTCATGTCCGCGAAGGAAGAC
This sequence comes from Epargyreus clarus clarus, assembly GCA_014595695.2. Lineage (NCBI taxonomy): Eukaryota > Metazoa > Arthropoda > Insecta > Lepidoptera > Hesperiidae > Epargyreus > Epargyreus clarus. The sequence continues at coordinate 770,068 of JACTTY020000036.1, forward strand.
GCCGAACGAGCAAGGGAGCGCGCTGAACCCGCTCGGAGGAGGAGTCGCCGCGGGCGTACGTAAAGGCCCCAGGCGCTGTGTCCCTGTAGTTTCGGGACCAGAATAGGGCTACGGTATCCCCTGCCTGTCGTAAGAGGCGACTAAAAGGGGGCTTCCGGGGTTGCGGGCGGTAAGTGTGGGAGCTCGAACCGCTCGGTAAGCGACCCCGGGAAGGGCGGCGGTATGTGTGGTCGCATACCGTCGTACACACCAGATGGTGTGGCGAGCGTCAAGCTCACCTGGGCAGAGCCCGACGGGGCAACGCGCTAAGAGGACTCCGGTTGCGTTCCTTTGGAGATCCCGGAGCCCTCTACGCAGCGCTGAGGACGGCCACCGGGGGGGTTTTAGTGCGGTAAAAATCCCACATAACCCTGCGTCGCTCCCACGGCGCCGGGTACCTTTTGAAGGTTTCCCCCTCGTGAACAAAAAAAAAAAAAAGGTCAATAGCAACCTGGTCTATTATTTACATTATGTATTTAATACCTTAAATACAGAATATTTATCAGTTACCTTCTCAGGTAGGTATGCAGATTTTCTCACGATGTTTTCCTTCACCATTTAAGCAAGGGATAAATCATTTCTAATATGCATATAAGTTTGAAAATTAGATTAATATGCATATGAGATTTGAACCTTAGACCACTCTATCAAGAGGCTGAGTTTCTTAACCACTATATAATCTCTCACTATATCGCATATACAATATACACACGCAAGACTACATACATAACATAAATACATACTTCTTCATCATCTTTTTCATAACGAAACACCTTGTGAAGTGGTGGTAGTTGTATTGACATTCAAAAAGTGCTCTGTAAAGAACCTATTTTAAATAAAAAAATTGTAAAAAAAAAATCAGTAAAAGTTAACAAAAAGTGCGGACGGCAATGTGAAGCGGTTACGGCATTAACTGCTATTTGCGACCGTCCCTTAGTCCACCAAATTCGCCTATAACAAGAGCAATAAAACGTATACCAATAAAACGAGCTTTATTCCCCGATGTCAGGATGAACTAGTCCGATCTGTTTAGTGCGGATTAATAATATACTGTGTCATTTTATAACGTTATAATAAATAGACATTAAATACTGCTAATACTACTTAAATGATATTTGTTTCAAAGGCTAATATAGCTAATATTCAAGTTGTTACCTCGCGGTTATTTTATTTTGATATAATGTAAAATATATTTAAACATTTATTTGATTTTAGGTACAAATTAAATATGGTTTGTATTTATCTTGTCTGGGTAATCGCTACTTTGGGACTTTTTGTAACATTTTTTAAACTACGTACATACGTAGGTTTACGCTGTATTATAAGTATGTGTACTTAACAAATGTGTATGAATAAATAATCCATTCATCCATCCATCAGACTTTTGAGGTCCACTGCTGAAAAAATGTAAGCCGTCACGGGACGCCTGGCAGATATGAAACATCGACATTATTTTGTAAAAGTAATATGCAGAAAAGAACATATTGTGATAGGAACTAAATATGTCATAATGATAAAATAAAATATTTCAATTTTTTTCCAGATAACGATGACTATTTATTGAATAGATAACGATGACTATATATGTCATCGTTATCTGTTCAATAAATAGTCATGTACACACTACTGCATATAGACTGTATAGACGGCATGCGTCGCCACGCCAGAAATCGGTTTTACGTGCGGCTATAGATGTTTCACATCAAATAGGCCTCCCCTAATTGGCGCCACTCCAACCGGTCTCGTGCCCTTTGAAGCCAGCGGTTTCCCGCAGTCTTCTTCAGATCGTCGGTCCACCTGGTCGAGGGGAGGCCTATAATAAATAATATCCATGTAAAAATAACGCTAACCTGGATTAAGAATTTAGAACTATTAAGATACATGACTAAAAACAAAACACTATGTATGTCGTACAGTAAAATTCGTAAAGTAATTGAATTCCCAGAGAAATTAAATCTTTTAAAACCAATTCCCCCGTTCCGAATGGCTTTTATACATCACAGAAACAGCAAATAAAAAGCGAATTAAAACATTGTTTATAGAACAGGTGTCAAGTGGGCACAGCGAAAGTTAAGGTCCAATTGCGACCCGTAGTTCACCAAACTCGCCTATTACGGGGGCAGTAAAACGGAAACCAATAAAACGGGTTTTATTCCCCGTTGCTGGGCTATAAAGTCTACTAAATCGTCTTTTTCTGCGCCAAGCCTGTAGCTGGTAGTAAATATAAACTATTCGTACTGTGCACTAGAGTTGTAATAGGCAAATAGTAGACATTAGCCTCCTCTTCTGGGGGTATAGGGTTCGAATTCGATGCTTGTTTGATTATTCGAAGTTATATGGAAATCAATTAATTGTGTAACTTGCATATCTTTTTCTGAACAGCGAGATAAAACATTGTGAAGAAAATTTGGGTCGAGCCTTTTTTATTATATTATTGCTTATGCTTATTTCGAGCATAACCTCTGTTTGCGACTTTCCGTAAGTGAAACAGGTATACTTTTTACTGAATATACATAGTTACAATGCGCATAGTAAAACTTAAGCGGTCAGTAAGTATGTATTAAATTCTTAGAATTTGCGCAAAGTAGTCACTAAAATTTACTACAGAAGTAGTAAAATAGAAAGCAGTAAAACGAGTCTCCATTTGGCTATAAAGAAAGCATCGCATGTAATTTCTTTTTATGTGCGCTCCTATTACATAGGGAGTTGTGAAGTTTCAAAAGGGAAATTTTCATGTAGTGTTTTTCACATAGTTTGTTGCTTAAGTTAAATAATATTATGAAAAATAAATAAATTTTCCTATGCCTAAATATTTTCCGGGAGAAAGTTTTTCTGCAAGGTTTGCAAACTTTAAGAAATCTCAAATAATATACCGTTTTCATCATTACCGTGTCCCAATAGATAGAAAATTGTTTTTTTTTTGAGATTTTACATTCTTAGTTTTGATGTCTTAGTTTGAACATCAAAATGTTGCTGTTTGATATTTTATATTACCGATTAACTTCTAATTAATTTGAAATTTATTATCCATGTAGCAATAAAACTTAATGGAGTCTAATACTGTGAGAGGCTTTAATTGTTCGAGTACCTATCAACTATGAGCAGAATAATGTTTGAATGCGGCGCAATTCACAGCGAGAGGGAAAAGTGGTTGTGATGTCATGATGGGCTAATTAAGAGTTCTACGGAATTATGCTTCAAATGTATAACTATTGGTTGCGTGCAGTTTCGCTCGCTATATCTAGCTTTATTTTAATTTATATCCGATTGAGGAGGGTAATGTTTTGCGAAAGTATGTATGTGTGTTTCATTTACTGGCACGCTCTACAACGGACCGGCTTGACGGCGTCGTATAACTCTTTCTTATCACAACCTTAAAACCCTTTTCTATATTTATTATAAAATAATTTTATTGATATTCATAAACCATTTTATTGACCAACCCAAAAAGAGTTTATTATTATAAAAAGAGCTTATATATACTTATTATTATATTTATATTTTTCTATAAAGATTGTAGTTTGATTAAAATGATATACAGATACAATGAAATAATACCTCATATACTTATATGCACAAAAAATAACATATATAAATGAGGTATTTTAACACACATAGCCAGAATAATAATGATCTCTGAATGTAGAGCACTTTACAGTGAGTGGTGTAAAGAGCTCGGATGTGCCGCTGTCATAAGGGGCTAATTACCTGTTCCACGGAATTGTACCCGAGAAATGTATTACCCACCTTACGCATGTAGTTATTGCAATTTCAAGCTGTTGCTTAACTTTTGGCGATGTCCTCTTTTGTACATTTTAGCGATGTAAAGTTAAGCAACGTCAAAGCGTCGTGATTTGGATGGGTAACCGTTAGTTGTTACATTTCTTAATTGACACGTAAATCCACTACTCTGTATCTTTTATATTAATGTGCGTTAAATCAGCCTGGTGGAGTGCTCTCTTTATTTCCTCCAGTTGTTGGGAGAGAACTGTACCCAGCAGGTGGAACTTATACGGGATGCAAAGATAAAAGATTACATTACTTTATAGTCATACTTTATGTACAACTAATTTATATTATAAAGACTAATTTCTTTATAATATTCGTGTCTTTACAATATGTACACAGTATTCGTCTCAACCTAGTTGTTATTTATTATCACAGTAACACGACAACTGTACTTCAAAATGCTAATTACAAGTCTTGGGATGTTGCATCCCAAATTCCTGGCTGAAACAGCATTCATGAGTGTTGAAAGCTATGCAAATGGTTACTCGTGGCCAGTGTGTGGCTTGTAATTTGAATTCTAAAGAGGCATGTTTGTAATGTTTGTAGGATGAGACGTGGTAATAGACAGAAAAAGAAAAGCATCATTTCGTGAAGACGTACCACTGCTTAACTTTCCAGTCAAGAAATAAAATATTTTTAAAAGATTGATTTAGCAAACAAGCATGCAGTCCATCTGATGTCGGATGATAAGTAGCTGCACTGCCGCTACTTGTGCCGACACTACCTGTGCCGTACTCCATATATATTAGGTTGTACCTTACGTCGATCACTAAGATTGTCATCACATATGTAAGTCAGACGGCATACACAGTGTGTGTATTACACACCCTTACATCGAAACGCAGACCTGCTTCACGTAACTGGTGTGGCGGTGGTACTACCCCATTCGAACCTTGCTATTTCAACCTGGCATAATAAATCTATTTATAGGTTTTTATTTATTTTAGAAATAGGTATATTCTAAAATATTAATTGGGCTGTAAACGTAAAACAGATACAATGTTATTTGAAATTAACTACAGAAATGTAGAATAATATCTTTAGACCGTAGGCTAATCAATCTTATGGCAATTTCTATTGAAGTCTCGACTCCTGATAATTATAATCGATCACCAGTTCGCAGGTTTCAAATGTTATTAAGTCTTCTTATAATTTATTAGACTTTCTAAGATGAACTACATAGTGTATAAATATTATAATTTATTCATGTAGATATGGTTTATGAAGATAACTTATTAATGTTTGAGTTATGGCGGTTTTCGTGATGACTGTATCATTAACTGATTTAATTGGAATAATATTTTGAGTCAATTTTTAAAATAATAGGAAACTAAATATATATTACGGCCGTAACTATTAACAAATTAATATTGTTATACTATCACCACATACGTATAATATATTATGTATAAACTTTTTGAAGCGTGCAGATCGCTGAAATATGTAACCAAAAACGTTTTTAAATACATACAATGTAGTTTAAATAAATACATGTATGATACATACATATTCCTGTACATACAGGTGGACATACAAACAGTATTACACTCGGTAACACTGTAATTATCAAAACTCAAGAGAGCAAATAAATATAAATTGTAAAATCTCGGAATCTAAGAAGCGTTGTTTTCTCCAGACAAAAGTAATTATTAGAATGCTTAGGCACCTCGATTAATTACGCTTTCCACGAAGTATTTTGATGGATGCGATGTAATGAAAATTTAGGAGAAATTGTCAATTTTACTTACGTATTTAAATATGTTGAGCTGCCTACATAATTAATTATTTACTTCTTTTATTTTTATAACATGTTTCTAATATAATCTACGCTATTGATGAAGTGTAATTAGAAATCTACTATCGGAAGTAAAAATAAGTCACTTTGAGTGAAATAAACTTAATGTTAGGGTTTGCTGAAAGTAAATTTCCTTCATATAAAATTACTTTTATTCAGAGCGTGCTCAGAAGGAGTGACTTATGACTATTTTTAATACAGACCAATGATATCTACATCATTAGAAAATTAATTAAACTTAAAATGTTTAACTATAACAACAATAACTGTATTACAATAATAATTAAAAGGGCATTTTTTTCTACCTGTGCCTCTAAATTTGTTCACCAAAAAATGATTTTTGTGTGGAAATGGAGTTGTTGTATAAAAGTAAGTTTGTTTCCCGTTTGCATACCAATGCAGGATATTTAATTATTACTCAATTTCATAGAAAAAAAATGTAAATTCAGTTTACTGACTTGAGTCACACAATTTAGTTATTACAATGTTCATTTTTTGTTACAATGCTTCCGTTATATATAACGGCACTTCCGCGAGCTTAATAATGTTGACAAACCTTTAAGCAAAGGCGGGTGTTTGTCGTGTCGCCTCTGAGAAATTGAAGTATCAGTGGATTAACTTTTAATAATTTTAACGTTTTTTTACTCAGCGCATTTGGGTCATTCATTTTCCTATAGATAAATTAAACGGCCGTTTTGACCTTGTCTATAATTTATGATGATAAAATGTGTATGATAGTAATTGTAATTCTTTTATAAATAGATATTTTGTAACATTGGCATACGCATATATTCAAAATTAAATATCATGTACCTATTAAATATTTGTATTTATGTTTATGTTTACTTATGCCATACAGATTAAGTAAATATAATTTACTTTTTTATTCACTTGAACAATAACCAGATTTGTCATCTTACTATTGAGGGCAAAAGAAAAATAATACAATAAGAAAACTACGGAGTTCTCAGGAATATTTCTAAGAGCGTTTACTCTTAAAATCCAACAATGGCATTTGGACAGCTTAGATCTTCTAAGAAATGTCCAAGAAAGTGTCGTCATATCGAATAGAAGAACTGTGTTGAGCTCGAGCTTATAAGTAAGAAGTGTATGAAAGTTTACTCTCACTCGGTATAAGTTATCTTATCAAGCCCGCTGTCTGGGCGTAAGTAGCAGAAGTTGAGTTACTTTAAACGTCACTTTTCAGACATTAGCTGACTTGATTCCACGCTATCGGTTCCCTTATAAATCATAGGCGATAAAATATTGCTTAATATACTTCTAAAATAACTACTACCCGACTGATATAGTGCTGATTTTTGCACTATAAAACGCAAAGTGAGTAGTGTTTAATGACAGCAACTTGATCTCAACAAATGTTTGTGTGCAAGTAGTGAACTTGTGTAATATTAGCTGGGGACTCAAAGAAAATTGTCGATAAAGACACATGAACCTTACGCACACAAACATAATTATATTAGAAGTGTAAGGTGACGCGAGAAGTCGCGCACACTTTAATTAAAATCATTAAGTGCGTACAGCTCATTTTACCGCGTGGATTTTAAATCGAATAATAAACTATTTATTAGTATATCTTTGCCCATAGACTACAATGATCACTTGATAACAAATGACAAAGGTCGCCTAACTTAGCTTATACAATATTATAGGTAGGTAGAAAGGTAGATTCTTATAAGTTACAGAAGATACTCTAACTACCGTTAATAATACTTATTAATCCATTCAATGTTTTATCTACCAAGTATTGTCTTTTGATCATTTCTGCATACACCCTATTATCAAATTTTGATCCTTAGTAGCCAATGGATAGATTGAGTATTAATAACGGGCGTATCTCTGTTATAGTATACAGTGCGACAATAACCTCTATTGAAGCTTTACGTATAAGTTCAATGCCATCAAAAACACTGCTTGTAAAAAAAACCAAGCCTCGCCATTCAGCTCTTCCACCGTAAAAAGTCGTAAGATCCATGGAATCCAAGTCGGTTGGTTCATACAGACTCTACTTAAGAGACCTTCTGTCTTAAGGTATTATCTCACTATCTAACCTAACAACATCTCATGGGACCATATCAATATTAAAAATATTTTATGTTTCAAATAAATAGATTGGATATGGCAATCGTACTAAACGAACTAATTTAATTTAATATACATATACTTGTGATATACATTGTTTTTTTTATAATATAGAGGAAGCAGACTAAGCTGGAACGCCTCGGAAAAGTATATTTTCCTTACCGCACTCTTAAAACTAGAACATAGCAGCGCTTAAGACGCAAAAAATTGATCTAGCGGTGGTGCTGCTGGAATCGGTGATACCACAAACAGTTCACATTGTGTTTTAATCGCATCATATCGCAGCACACGAGTAACATTACTACGATTGCCAAGTCCAATCTATTTATTTGAAACATAAAATATTTTTAATATTGATATGGTCCCATGAGATGTTGTTAGGTTAGATAGTGAGATAATACCTTAAGACAGAAGGTCTCTTAAGTAGAGTCTGTATGAACCAACCGACTTGGATTCCATGGATCTTACGACTTTTTACGGTGGAAGAGCTGAATGGCGAGGCTTGGTTTTTTTTACAAGCAGTGTTTTTGATGGCATCTCATTCCTTTTTGTAGGTATGCCTACATTTTTTCCTTTCCGGGACCTTCTATTACTTGAATGTCAACAACAGATTTTTTTAAAGCCCCCTCACTGTCTTACGAGAATGAGCATTCTTTTTTGTAGTTAATATTTGTAGTTATTGTAAGAATTATTATTTGAAGAGTATATTAATAAAACATATTTTCCGCTAGACCACGTTTTTATTAATTTCTATTTTAATCTTGAGTCACCGAACAATATAATTTTATATACAACCAGTAATATAGATTACAATTTATATTATAAAGGTTCTTACAATACGCCCCCTTTATCTATATTACCCACCTGTAACAAAACTCTTCATAAATACTACCAAACATAACTCTTTCGTGGAACTGGCTAAATAGTTGAATCTCCCCACTAAACTCTGACACGGTAGACTACTGTTACTATCTGAGTTACCTTTTGTTTATTTCAAATCAACCTCCATTGAAATTGATACGGACTTACAAACGGACATACCAAAGGCTTGCAATAATTTTAAAATACATTGTTTTTGGTCTCAAATAATCATTCAGTCATCTATAAGCATGCTATCACGCGGCGGTCCAACAAGAATTCAAGTTTGATTTTATTTTAGCACAAATTACGATCAGGCCTACACTCAGGCCGTTACAGGACCACTCTCTGAAATTAAATCACATGTTAAAAAGTTGTAAAATTCAGTTTATTTCCTCTCTCTAACATGATAACGCCTATTACTATCATTACTTATATCAACAGATTCACGTTCCATTACTTCAGACTCGCTTACATCCGTCATAGCATTAGTCACATTACTTACTTTACTTGTATCTGTAACCGCAGGCACACATACACCTATATCACCTGTAACACCCGCATCAGTCATGCACTTTTTTCGTTCATCACCACTTTCATTCGAACATGACAATAAATTAAATCGAAAAAGTTAATATTTTGACAACTGGAATTACTCCCGTTATCCTCAGAAAAAACATCGTCTATAAACTTAACAACTCGACTGATTGTGATTTCACGTGTCTTCGTATTAAATAATCGATATCTTCTTATGAATATCCGACAAAAATCATTGGTTTTGACTTTGCATCCAATTTTCGTCTTTTCTGTTTGGTATAAGAGTATACGCTGCACATCCAAATAAGCATAAATAGGTAACATCTACTCGTTTCCCAGACCATTTTTGTAGTGGCACGCAGTCTTTCACTGCCTTCGTCGGACTCCGGTTTTTGATATAAATCACAGTATTTAACGCTCTTGCTCAAATTCGCTGCAATTTATAATAGACTTCTCGATTTTTCGATAATAGTTCTGTTAGCTCTTTCAACCATACCATTCTGTTTGGTGGTATATACTATATATCGCCTTCTGACGTAGAATTTCATTTGTTGACAAAAAAATATCGTAAGCTCTATTACAAAACTTCGTTCCACCATCTGATCTCATACACTTGTTCGACTTGCTAGTTGCCTTTTCAACGCGAACTTTATATTTTTTAAATTTCGTACAGTCTCACTTGAACCGTTGAATGAAGTAGCTTCCATGGGACCACATAAACCTGTATGTGCGATCTCCAGTATATCGTTCGCTCCCGTTCAAAGTTTTGGAAATGATTTCTTACTAGTCGACATATCCGTCGTAATGTTCACATCATCAAGACGAGTCACAATATTCTTTAAAATTCGCATATATTCCGGATTAGTACGGGCTAGTCTTCTATGCCAATATTTATTTGACATTGTCAAATTACATATCGGTGATTTGACAAATTGTTTAAATTTATGTATACCATGTACGTTGTGGCCAGTTGCGATGATATTATCCATAGAGTTACTAATAGTGCAACCGTTTTTCCGGAAATTAACAGTAAATCCTTTTTCAGTAAGTTTACTCAAACGAAATCATACTTAAATTATTAGTCTGTATTTGTCTTCTGCATTCAACCTGTAGTTATTTTTAAAATTATTACTTGCAAAGTATATTAATAATACATATATTCAGCTAGACCATATTTTTCACCGAACAATATCGAAAAGTGCATTAGCGAAAAGTGCTGAAAGGGGTTACGAGGCCGATTTTGATAAAAACTATAACTGCATCATTCGTTTTTAAAATATCTTTTTCCTTAGCCGGGAATCGAATGAGTTCAGTTTTAAAAAAATACACCCTCTATATTATTCCACTATATGATAATGTTGCTTATAAGGATAAACTTCTGGAAAGTAATGTTATGTGACAAATTAAAGTAAAAGGAAAATTTTGAAGAAAATACATATATTTTCATACCTTGGTATACTAATCCTTAAGGATTATACGTAACATATGACTTATGTATAATTCTTTAGGACTATACATAAGTCATAAAATTGAAGAATTTGTTGGTTAATCAACTAATTCTTCGATGTTATGGCCATGACTTACGGCTTAGTATGAGAAAGTAATAGGTTGGCAACTAAGTTCCCGCCGAGGATTTATTTTTTAATAAAAATAGATAACTGATTCATTAGTAAATTCTTATTTTTCGTTGTTTACAACTTCGTAATAACGTTGAATATGATTTTCAATATCTCTTTGTTAAGTAATCACTCGGATTTGACTCGAAAAATTCATTCTCGCAAATTTTCAACTTTACATCTGTATGTAAACTCCGCATACGCATAGCAAGTTACAAACGCATAGCAATTTACAAATCTATTATAATGGTCCTAGAAATAACCTTAACTAAGTCGAACATAAAAATATAAATTCTTGGAGAACAAAACGTCCGCTTTCGAATGATTTAAAACATTAGGCCAAAAAATTGTTAATATGCGAAATGTTTAAATTAATGAATGGCGGTAACTTAACTGCCAAATTATTATGAAAAAATTTGAATTTTCTTAAAAATGAGGCTTTTCCTTTACTTTGTCATTTATCATTTCTTTCAAGAATTTTATCCTTATAAGCAACACGATGAGGTAGTGGAATAATATTGAGGGTGTATTTTTTTTCAAATATTACGTAAGTTGAAAACATGATTTTTTGTTTGTGTAGACATTGGTTTGTCTTTAATGCCATTTGGTAGGTTTAGGTCTAAAACGGATAGGGCAAAAGAATTGTGTAATTAGGGTAATCCGTTTAAAAGTTATTAAGGATTTTACATTGTGAACTTTGTAAAATATGCTTATTTTCATACAGACATTTATTTAAGCGCAACAAGGGCGAAATTTGCCTAAACATTTGTTTCCTTGGAAACAAACTTATTATTATTTTATAATACTGTGACAGTTGCTTTACCTCACGACAGTTATTGTATTTTGTGTATGTTACCGTTAGATTGCAGAATACGTTAGCATACACATTAACTAGTTAGTCTCAAGATTAGCTAGAAGATAATAATATGCAGATTAACTATGTAGTAAAATTCGAAACATCTTTTCAGACTTGTTCTTAGGGCTAAAACGTATGCCTTTTTACGACATAACGACGTATCGTGATACATAGCGACATCATGCCGCAAAGCGATATTGTTTCTTGAAAATATGCAATGTTTGTCGTAAATTTTCATGACACGACGACGCATGATGGCATGCACGAAACGACGTCAAGGGGTGAAAATTGATACAATCTTCGTTTTGTACTTTAGGTAATGGGCAAGCTAATCTGCGTTTTAACTGATTAGGCACATTAGCCGCAACATATAGTTTGATTCTCATGACATTTGTCAAAAATTCGGAATGTTTTTGATATTATATTACTTTTTAGGGTTCCGTACCTAAAGGGTAAAAGCGGAACCTATTACTAAGCTGTCCGTTTGTCTGTCTGACATAGAGCTCTATTTCTGGAACCTTCATAGATAGAAACTTATTTTTTTTACGGAATATGTATAATGATGGCCACTTTAACAACATGTACTAAAAATAAAAAGAAAAACTTTCAAATAAAGGATAGTTTTTTTTTTCTTTATGAGGAGGAAATCTTCAAAAGGTACCCGATGACGTGAAAGTGACGCGGGGTTATGTGGGACTTTTACCGCACTAAAACCCCCCGGTGGCCGTCCTCAATGTTTGTTGGAGAACTCCGGGATCTCCGACGAAACGCAACCGAAGTCCTCCAAGCGCGATGCCCCGATCGAGCTCTGCCCAGGGGGACCAGTTTCGCTCCTCCCAAACTATCCGGTGTTCACGACGGTATGCGACCACACATACCGCCGTCCTTCCCGGGGACACTTCGACGGACGGTTCGAGCTCCCACTCTTGCCACGCCCAACTCCGGAAGCCCCCTTTTAGTCGCCTCTTACGACAGGCAGGGGATATCGTAGCCCTATTTTAGTCCAGGAACTACAGGGACAAACATATAAGGACCTGCTATTTTTTGGCATTTTTCACTTTATCTATTGAACCGTAATAGATGTTACAGTTGACATTTTCACAATGCATTCTATGGCTGCTATAATATCAATTAGTAAATATAAAAAAACACATGTTTTTTTGGTACGGAACCCTCAGTGTACGAGTTCGATTCGCACTTCACCCATTATTTGTATTGAAGTTAAATTGAAGTTGGAATTGAAAACTTCTTTTGTCTCGAGAATAAAAACAATTGACGTCGCCAATAATAGTAGGGGAGCCCAAGAGGGGATTTCGAGAGTGACTCGAACGTGGCAGATTAAGATATGGGAGATACCTTACATCCTATAGAGTATCTTAAACCATCCATTTGGGGGGTTCGCACGGGGAAAATATCGTGAAATCCATAGTAGCTTAATTACATGCTGAAAACAATAAATTTATAACAATCTGACGATTTGAGGATCGCGTTAGGGAGTAATAAGGTTGCAAAAAAATCGTTACCTGGACATACTTGAGCGCGGTATTTTTTTTTAATATAAAGGAAATAATGCTAGAAAACAGGTAACATCATAATCATACCACACGTTGATGTAGTGAAAAAACAGTCATTTAAAAAGAGAATATGTACATACACTATCTGATAGCGTCACTTATTAGCATGAATCCCTGGAAAGTACTAGTGTATAACAAGCTAAAGGAAAAGGCAAATTTTATGGAAAATACATTTTTTTTTTCAAATCGTCGGTATAAAAAGACCCCTCCACTAAATCGTCAGATGAAGGGTTATGAGAAGTAAAACATCAGCTGGAATTTCCTGTATAATAATCTTACGCCCTCGAGTGTGTCAAGATAACGATTTTTTTTTGCATTTTCGAAGAGTCACTGACAGTCTTTCGAATCGAATCGTCAGTCTTTCGAATGGGCGACTCATCTGGGGTAACTTAATATCCCCTTTTGAAAATCTAATGCACTGGTGTAATTTTTTTTCTCCATTTTTACCTCTCGTATGGCTGCAAACCAGCAGATAAACATATTTCTGCTGCGCCTTGAGTATGTCCGTCTGACTCATTTTTTTACATCTTTCGAATCCTCTAGAAGCTATTCCCACCGTGAATCGAAAAATATCATACAAACTTTTCTTCACTCACTAAAGTGTAATCTATACAATCGTATAGGTCCAAACGACGCTCGTGTTTCTACCACTTAGCATCATGGGCTCCCCTACTACTCGTACATTTCGCGGACAGGAACACAGATTCATTAACTGCAAATATAACTTTGTAATCCTATATACTTATATAGGATACAAAGTTATTTTATGTAGTTGGTGTATCTAGGTAACCGGACAGAAATTGCAAAATATTATAGTTTTTCCGTGAGTTATATACTAAACACTAATTGTATTCTCAATCTTAACCTTCTATGTCTGCTAGAAGTGCCTTAACATTTTGATGATCGGTCAGTCAGTGAGTGACAAAATTACGAACTTTGACTACTTGTAATTCTTAAACTACTGGTTCAAATTAAATGAAATTGGTAATACACCGTGTCTATACAATGCCTGCTTGGCTCCTGAAAATTCAGGCTTCTAGCTTCATATGCAACGAAGTTACAGGGGGTCAAAAATGGGCCGAATTGCTTCGAGAAAAGAATGCTACGGCCGTGCCGCTATTTTTGGCTTTGGCTCGACTTGGCGGAGGCACTGCCGTGCCTCCAGATGTCGCTAAGTATGTCACTTGCGAAGTAAGCGCTATGAAAAATCGCTTCCAGTTTTCAAGTTTTCCTTTATGTCTTACTTGGTAGGTACTAAGCGGAAATTTATTCGGGAACCACGTTTTATATATTCATAACAAGCGTAACTTTATTTTGAGTGATTCGAAACTACGTTACTTCTTTCCGAACACTTAAAATCTTTCGCAAAGTTAAGTTTAAGAAATAAATTGAATAATTTATTTACTAGATGTGTTGGCTTCCGGTGGTTTCATACGTATTAATATTAAGTAGGTTTCAATCTTAATTTATAAATTACAATAAGTAGGTATGCAATAAATATTTTTTACATGTATCGATGTAAAGTAATTTTATAGCCAATACAAAGGTTAGGTAGGAACAATCTCGAGGATTACAATTTTCGCGGAAAAATAATTTTACTCACAATACGTAGCCTAAAAGTAGAAAGTTACTAGGAAATTCCCTTTGAATACGGAGCTGCCGTTTCCAAACAGCTTAAGAATAGCTATTTAGATAATAAAAAAAAGATTCTCGTGTTTTGTTTCGAGTCCTACCTATTGCACGTCAAAAATGTATCTTTGACGGTATATTTTGATACAGTGGTCACTGCCGCCCGTGGACATCTGTAATCAATCCCAGATAGGATTAGATATTCATGAGGTAAGCCACAGATGCGACGCTACCCCTGAAGACTAAGCTGGAATGGCTCCGAAAGGTATGTCTCACTTACCACACCCTTCAAACCAAAACACAACAGCGCTTATCATTGCTGTTATGAGGCAGAAATATGTATGGAGGTGGTGCCGCCGGAGTCGAACCACAGAGTATTCTACCACCATTAAATTTTCATTAATTTTTTACCTCTAAAATCAACGACGCAGTTCTCGATTCTCGATTAACCGTCCTTAATAATCCTCATATCTATTCTCTAGTAACAGGGACACAAAGGCATAGTTGATTTTATTTCCTTTGCAATTTACGGCCGTACTGTGCCACTTGTATCATATTTCATACCAGTTGAATAGCAAGCTCTATGTTTGCATATTGCAAAGGAATTTAATTTCATTAGAAATACAAATATATCAATGGTCGCGAAAATAAATATGTCACATGCCATGCTATTATATAACGACAGACAGACGTTTATTTTGTATTATATAGTAGCCAACACGTATACGGAAATATAAAAATAGAAACATTTTTCATCTTGTTTATGTCGGACGCGGCATTTACAAAAGAATTACATAATATACGTTAGGTGTTATTGTAAATATACGTAAATTATTACTTTCATGTAAGCTCAGAACACATCTTCAGCTCATCTCAGAGAGCCGCCTTGAGAGCTTTGTGTATCGTTAGCTAAATTTTAATTAAGAAATCCCCAAAGAGCTTATCTGCTCTAATCTCTCAGAATAGATCCGACTTAAACAACTTCTGTGTATAAGAAATTAGTTGAAACAATATTCTGTAATTAGTCAGTAACTTCCCAAGGGACTGCGAGGATTTGCCGATATTATCTTTCATTAATATTCGGTGTTTTGTTCGGCTGAGTAGTTTGAAACTAATATCGTAGATATAAATAACCAATTTACATATCCCGTTAAATAAGGATTATCAGTAAAATTTAATTAAAATCAATATAGAAAATTTTGAGTTTACTTCATTAGCCGTTTTTTATTATTCATTATCATTTCATTCTAAACTATTCATATAAAATCGTTGTTTTTAAGGATTTGTAGACATAAACAGATTTTTATAGTGCATAAAAATGAATCCACTTGTGAGCCAAGTCTCAAATGCTATTGAATTACGATCAGTTGAAACCGGGCAATGAAGTCCTTGAAGACATGAAAGAATATTACTTCTTTAACGTATCTATACATACGTAAGGAGCTGGAAATATCTCTGTCTCATGAGAAGTAGTTAAAAAGAAACACAGTCATTTCAGTTTAAAAAAGCACTGGCAATGAAGTATTTATTGAATAAACAAACTTAAGTGTACGTTAGAAACTAGAGCGTGTAACAAAACTAAAATCGTTGTCGTTGCTACTTAAATTGAGTTTATATTTTAAAGAAAGAATGGTCGACGCTAGTTCGTTTGATTTCCCAGGAGCGTCGATTTACGGGAGCGAGGCGCCTCACTTGTTACGTTTGCCGTATTAAGCTACACTTGCTAATGTTTGAAGAGTAACCTACATGTATACAAGTAGGTTAAATGAAAGGTGTATTTAATTCAATTAACTAAATACCTAATAGAATAAGTAAATTGCAGAAAAATGCAATGAAAATGTCGTTAAGTCTCCCACATATGAATACCATACAGCAAACTATTACCTATATCAAGCGTGGCATTTGTTTTTCGCAAGATTTACTTATTTTGACATAGGACTTAGGCGTACTCTTTATCAATAATTTCTTTTAATAGATAATTATATTAAAAATTAATATCATATTTTTAAGACATACTTAGGACGAAAATCGAAATCTACTGAAAATCTACCTAATCTTGTAAATATGTACCAAGGTTTTCATGTGGTACCTACGTTGTTTTCACTTACATATGAGGCATTATAAAGTTTTTACTGCTATCAAACAACACAAGCTAATGTTGAAAAATGTTTATGTTTTAGTACAATGGCTTTACCAGATTTTGTAAAGTCTACATGCAATCATTTTATTTAAAAACGACAACGAAGAATGATTTAATACCAATAAATAAGAAATGAAAAAGTGTTATGAAGGAATTTGCTACAGTAATTTAATATTGAGAGAAATAACAATACAAAGTTACAAGTTCAAGATTCTTATCTCTCCATTTCTTCGTTTGAATTTCCAGCAATACCTTAGTACGAGATCCGGTTGCCTGATTTTTTTGGCTCTCTTTTTACCACGCTTTTATTAGCTTGAACTGTATGTATGTATGTAACGGAATCTTTGAACTCGATTTTTACCCACTTTAAACGGTCCGATTAATTTTTAAATTTTGAATAATTATGAAGGATAACATTATTTAAACCGTGTATTGTAATACACGAAGTCGACCACAGATACGCCGCTAACCCTGGAATTAGAACGCGTTGAAAAAGTATATCTATCTGTTTTTAATAAAAAATACATGTTTTAAGTATCTAGATTATCCAGAAGTTTAGTTGGGTTTCGTACCAAACTTCTAGATTATTTATTAGTAAATAAATGCTTTTTGCCTGTTTATTATTTATAAATACTTAATTTTATATAAAGCTTAAATTTTAATGGGCATTATTTTAAAACCATAAATATTATGTCTAACAACAGATGAACGCAGTTAACATGCAGTCAGATCCTAGACTATATTACCCATTACGAATTTATTGAAGACAAGTAGCTTAGAGTCAGGCCTTTGTTTGCTACTTTGTAATCTAAACAACTAACTTTGACTCCCAATTTCATAACTTGAATACTTTGGTTTGTTACAGAATTTCTTTTTTTAACCGACTTCAAAAAGGAGGTGGTTATCAATTCGGCCGGTATCTTTTTTTATGTATGTACACGAATTACTCCGCCGTTAGTGGACCAATTTTAATAATTCTTTTTTTATTGTATAGATACGAGCTGGAAGTTGGTACATATTAGATACGTTGGTGGTCTCATATTAGATACGCTGTTTACATCGTTATCCAACGAAATGTATTGAGCACCGACTTCAGAAATATGTAGTAAACCAAAATTTATTTCAATTATTTTTTACTTTGTAGTGACATAGAAGTCGGTTGTATTTTTTTGTTAAAAATTTTTTTAGCATTGAAAAAAGGAAACCTCTATACTCTGTTACAGAGTACATTTTTTAACCGAATGCGGAGGGTAATGTTTTTCGAGCGTATGTATGTATGTATGTCACATTTTTTAGCATGTCCTACATCCCAAACGGCTCAACGGATTTTAACATATAAGGTGTCGTTAGATTCGTCTAAATTGTGAGAGTAACAGAGGCTATAATTTTATGCGATCAGGTTTTTGTCTATTTTAATTACTAGTATACTTTGACTATTAGTCTATGAAGTTTAAATAGAATGTAGTTTGACTATTTTCTTTATCACGTAGGGATTCTAAATGTTTGTACGGTAATAAAGCATTAGGATAACAGTCATTAAGAAAATTTTAGAAAATCGATAGGAATTGTTACAAAGTAAATACCTCACAGATACTTTTTCCATTCGTCTTTGCAGAGCGCAACGGACGAAATCAAATTAAAAGAGAATCGGATTTTGCAAATGAAATTGTATGTTCCAACCTACCTAGGTTTAAAATCCCTATTTAATGAAGATTTACTCTCTAAAATGTTTCCATTTAGTAATTGCAATTCCAGTTACATAGCATAAAGGACATAGATTTATCAAATTTAAATTGAAATTGTATTAGAAAAGTGAAAATGGATATTAACCATTTCACAATTATTTTAGTTATGGCATTATTCATTAATATATAGAACGAAACGTTTCATAATAAACGAAATAAGGCTTCATAATTAGGAAGTCCGAGTTTCTAATACATGACACGCATTTCTGATTTTATGTAATCATGTGCGTATTTCAGATTATTTTGTTGTTTTAACTGTGAAGGAACACATCGTTAGACTTTCTTTCATACTTTCGATTTTATTAGAGAGCGTACTTTTAGAGATTACATAAACGAGAACACCCGCCTATAAGGTAAAATAATTTAACGACAATTTTTACCACAATTACAAACTTATTGTTAAAATAGTTGATTACTTTACTATCATTTCCCACCACCGCGCGATTGGTTAGCTTAAATGTTGAGACTCTGAGAGGAGACCTGCCTTTTTTTTTTGTTGACGAGGGGGAAACCTTCGAAAGGTACCCGACGCCATGGGAGTGACGCCGGGTTATGTGGGATTTGTACCGCACTAAAACCCCCCCGGTGGCCGTCCTCAGCGTTTGGTGGAGAACTCCGGGATCTCCAACGGAACACATCTGGAGTCCTCCTAACGCGATGCCCTTATATCGGGCTCTGACCTGGGGGGAGCAAATTACGCTCTTCTCGCATCCCCTGGCGATTACAGCGACATGCGACCACATAAACCGCTGTCCTTCCCGGGGTCGCTTGCTGGACGGTTTGAGCTCCCACTCTTGCCGCCCGCAACCCCGGAAGCCCCTTTTAGTCGCCTCTTACGACAGGCAGAAGGTTTTGAAGGTGGTAGAAACATTTGTGGTTCGACTCCGGCGGCACCACCGCCACACCTATTTCTACCTAATAACAGCAGTGTTAGGCGCTGCTGTGTTCCGGTTTGAAGGGTGTGGTAAGGGAGACAGACTTTTGCGAGGCGTTCCAGCTTAGTCCTCAGGGGTAGCGGCGCATCTGTGGCCGACCTCAGGTAGGAATATCTAATCCTATCTGGGGTTGATTACAGATGTCCATGGGCGGCAGTAGCCACTTACCATCAGGTGGACTGCATGCTCGTCTGCTACTCTTATATTATAAAAAAAAAATATAAAAAAAGGCAGGGGATACCGTAGCCCTATTCTGGTCCCGGTACTACAGGGACAGAGAGGAGACCTGCCTAGCAGTGGGACAATATGGGTTAACGACCAAATTACTATTAGGTATATACATTATACATATGTATATTCTTGCGACACTTTGAACTGCCACGCGGGAACGAAGTCCATTATTAGATTGTTGTTCAATGTTATTTTTGCGAAAGCTACGGAAATAGTGTGAGAAAAACAGTGTCAAGAACACGCTTAAAATTCTCTTTTCTACGCAAAATTAGCAAAACACGTGTTTGAGTTAGCATAGTGATACGCTATAGCGGTATTTTAAGATGAACTTTTTATTTTCTCTTTAAAATTTAAAACCCAATCATGGGCGACTTTAACTTGCTTGCATAGGGCTTCCGTAGCGACTTTGCTACGATGTTGCTTTTATGTAAATTTTAACCTGTTGTTTGTATGTTTTAATTTGTAATAAGAACAACACTTTTCAAACTCTAACTTCATCGTTTTTATTTTAAACTGGCCAGGATCAAACCTGGAACCTACTGCATGTTAGCCAGTATAATATCCGCTACTTCGCAAAGGTCGTCAAGGGATTACATTGTATGTATATAACGCTCGTTATTTATAACCAATCTACCGGATTTTATCTGCCAAAGACAGAAATTTATCAATGTCTACCAGGCAGAAACAGCCAAATTCCTATCTTTGGTCGGCGGAACATAGGGTCTATTCATATAAAAATATTCTATTCGTATTCGATTTTGTACTTACAAAAAGAATGGGAATCACATCCACTGCTCTATATAAAGACCGTATTTTAAACATTGACTGTGTTTATCCTTTTGCCTTTTCTGTAAACTTCCTTCCTTTCAGGATACATCCGCCGGTTCACATGCATATTGTTTACGCTTCTTTTATGAGCTTGATTGTATCCTCTATATTTTGCTACGACATTGTTTCGTTTATATTTTTGAATGAAATCGTTCGCTAATACTTAGTTAATGGTCTTTGTACTTGTAGCCCCATACTAGGATTTTACCCGTGTCGTGGGTGCCATGAACAAACACAAAATACCCAGATCCAGAACATACATCTAAATTTACAGAGAGATTTTTATCTCTCTGGCCGGGAATCGATCTCGGAACCCACTGAGTATACATGGTGACCACTCGGACACGCGAGGCATAATATGCGGCTAAATGGATGTAAAAGCAATAGACCGAGTAAAATGCCGAGTAAAAATGCTAGTCTGCTCTGAATTTAGAAATGAATCGCGTCGATGGCGACGTAGTTAATATGGTAGTAAATTGTATGAGTACACCTGGTCGTAACAACTTCAGAGCGGACTAGTAGTTTCGCGCGGACTATACCTACTACTGTCTCAAAATAATTATTCGTGTAAAGGATAAAATCATCAACTCTTATCACTTCATTTCTAATGTGATTTTTCAATATGTACGCAGGAAAATCCTAATATTTTTGTGGTAACATAATAAAGCCATAAAGCTCCGCGTAAAATCCATTGGAATTGCGTTTTAATGTTTTAGCGAATTTAGCAGTTTTGATTTTACCCATCATTTAAGTATCTAGTTTTTTTTAAGCTTATTTTAAAGTTATTCCTAATTTCTGGCTTTATATATTATGTACTAAATATAAAGCCAGAAATAAGACCTCAATTAGTTACTAAGATGTTAATGAAAATTTAAACATAATCACTAATACACGGTACTGGCCTAAATACCGTAGGCCTAGTAATGACATTTACCTAATATTCTATGTAAATATGTTTAGGTACAGTGACTACTTCAAACTATAATTGTTTGTTTAGTGAGGACCTCCCATGTGATTAGTCATGTCCCAATTATGTTCCTACATATAATGTATTCACGTTCATTAATTACACACCTGGGAATTCACTTTCAATATTGATTATGAATCTGATTATAAATCATATTATGTAAGTTCATATCATGTATGTTTATAAATACAAACCAATATCATGGAAGTGAATACTTTAATATACTCCTGATGTTTTCTCTCAGTGTTAGTGCAAGTCATAATAAATTTCATAACGTACCTTACCGTACGTGTAATTACCTTTTAAACAAATACTTTGTCTTAATAAAAAAAAAACAAAAACAAATAATACGAGTATCTTATCTTGCAACGGAATAAAAATTGGTGCATATTCAACTGTTCTCTGGAATTAATATGTGTTTTGTTAGTGCTAAAATACCCATTTTAAAAGACATTTTATATTTAATATTAGACATAACAATTATATGCAAACATTTTTAAAGGTGGTAAACCCTTTGTGGTTAAACTCAGGCGGCACCACCGCCACACCTATTTCTACCTTATAACAGCAGTGTTAGGCGCTGCTGTGTTCCGGTTTGAAGGGTGTGGTAAGGGAGACAGAATTTTCCGAGGCGTTCCAGCTTAGTCCTCAGGGTAGCGGCACATCTGTGGCCGACCTCAGGTAGGAATAGCTAATCCTATCTGGGGTTGATTACAGATGTCCATGGGCGGCACTACTGCGGCAGTAGTGCCGCCCATGGACATCTGTAATCAACCCCAGTGGCTACCCACTTACCATCAGGTGGACTGCATGCTCGTCTGCTACTCCTATAATATATTAAAAAAAATACAGTAGCTGATAGTAAGTGGCCACTGCCTCTCATGGGCATCTGTACCCTTACCATGAGTTTTAAGTTTTGACAAATATGACTGTTTTGGTATTTGTGTACTTATTTGCCCATACATTTTCCAATCAGCGCCCCAAGCGGTTTGTATCAGAACTATAGTGTCAGTAACGTAACATTAAATGTCTAAATTGACAAAATGGCGCTTTACGCTTTGTCTCTCTTTTTTGTGCACATTATGCAGACAGAAAGACTTGAGCACATACTTATTGTTACGTTTATTCAGTCTACTGAAGCAAACGGAACAGAATATTGGATTGAGTAAACGTAACTTAAAATTGTGGGATGTTTTGAAACCTCATGGTAAGGGTACTGTAGTCAACCTCAGATAACATAAATCCTACGTGAGATCGACCACAGATGTGTTGCTACTCTTGAGGATTAAGTTGCAAAGCGTCGGACAAGAATATTTACGACACCCTTCAAACCAGAACACAGCAGCGCTTAATACTCCTGTTATTAGGCTGAAATAGGTTGGGTATTGGTGCCTCCGGAGTCGAACCACAAAGAGTTCTACTACTTTCAAAAATTTTATGTTTAAAATGATAGATAAAAATGTTGTTTCATTTCAAAGAAAATTTTAATCAGACACAGACGTTTGCACCCAGTACCTAAGTGATAATTTCAGATAAAACATAATGTCAGCATTTTAAAACGACAACAGTGTCTTTTATTTCGCCTCGTTGCGAAACTTGCGCTTTTAATCTGCAACGTTCCACAAAGAAGTAATCAGAGATTAAACGCCACGGGCTACATTGTCGCTTGCTTTAAAATTTAAGAACTTTATTTTTGGGGCTCTTTGGCAAAATATGTCGTTGGGCGCTTTATCGCTCCTATTATTTTAGCTGGAATTATAACAAAAGAGATTGCAAATAGGTTTTTTTAATGTAGTTTTATTGTCCATAAACAGCGATGACGCTTTCAGACTTACACCATACCTATGCCGTGTATATATTATGTCTAGATAAAAAATATTTGCCCTTAAATTTGGTAAAAGCGTATCCGGTGTGAGCTGGAATTCACATAAAATTGATCTCGTTTTGAAATAAGCCAATTAAAATGTGGAATAAGCTGCGACAATAGTTGGTCAGCCCTCATCGGCAGAAGACTGGCCAACAAGTTAAGCTCAGGCACAATATCATGCATGCATTTTGCTAGATGTTACTTTACCTATTAACTATACATATAAATTATACTGAGTACTGGTATTCGAGTGATTCAGATCTTAATCCCATCAAGCATGCGTGACATTTACCCAGAGTAAAACCTTTTCTCAAAATTAAAACACAGAATAGTTTCTTATGTCTTATTATAGTATGGTAGCATATTCTAAAAGCGACAACTCATAACCTTCAGCAAGTGCCGATGTAGCAACGTCATGCCATGGAAGGTCAAACTACTTATTAACAATGAAATGTGTTTTATCGACTTTTATTTTGTAGTGTTTATTTATCATTAAAATTAATGCTATATTACGCTTTTATTAATGCATTTCAATTTAATTAAATAAGTAAGAGTACTTACTTAAACCATTTTGTTCCCTACATCTTCTTGAGCAATGTACATTCAATTTTGTGGGTGAACTGTTAATTTGTATATTAATGAACCTGCCGTGGTATCCTTCAAAATCACGCCCTTTGATTCGGAAGGTAACAAGTAATCTGTTCCAATTTGAATAATGTTGTAACAAGGAAGTTGTCATCTGGAGGGTTATGTTCAATTAAGAACCTATTTTACATTACGGGGTGCTAGCTTATGGTTGAAAGTCGGGGGGTTCGGGGTTTAAATCCCGGGCACACACCTCTGATTTATTATGTCATACCAGTGGCGGATTTACCAGCAGGCTGAGTAGGCTTCAGCCTAGGGCGGCAGATTTTTGGGGCGGCAAATTTGGGGGTTTTTTTTGCTCTTTCATAGAAATCAAAAAGATTTTTGCATGACGGTATTCTGGTCTTCTGATGCCTTACAGATAAAAGTCTGCAACAAATGTTGCCGATGACTTTGTTTTCTCACTTGTCATTGCATATTCCGAGAGTAGCAGACTTCCATATTCTGTAAAACAGCTAGTTCGCCGCCCCCAACCAGTAATCGGCCTCTGTACCCTCTGTCCACACTTTTTATGAGTGAAAAGAGCGAAATTGCAGAAAATGTATTTTATATATTTCCTCTTCTTACTATCAACCCATACATGCTTGTCCTACTACTGGTTGGAGCATGCGAAATGAATGGTTTGTATATAATTTTGTGATATAAATTCGAATATAGTAAATAATTTGGCGAACAATTTGACCGATTTCAAACTTATTTATCAACTGTTATGTGTTGAACATGCACTAACTTTAAAAAATTCAATTAGAATTTAAAAAAAACTTGAACAATGATAAAGGGATAGTCAGATCGTCTTAAGTAAAAAAAATATTGACAGACTCGTATCGGAATTAGAAAAAAGGAAAAAAGCGTACGACAATTTCAATGAAAAATTTTCATTTCTGACCAAAATGATCGAATTGTCACCATCAACACTTACAAAAAAGTCTCTTTCCTTAGAAGACGAACCTATATCCTAATGATTTAGAGACTGAGTTAGTTCACGAATGCATACATTTTCGAAGCTACATATCGTCACAAACATTTTGATAAAACCAGTTTCTTCGACATTAGAGAGTCTATCTGCGTTTTTGCGAAACCAGAGTCTGCAGAACGTTTATTCGAACTTGGACATATCCCTTCGTATGGCCACCAGCGACGAATTGTTCGGGGGAGAGAAGATTCTCTTATTTAAAAAGAGTAAAAAAATATCTGAGATCGACCTTGAGCCAAGAAAAATTAAATGCTTTAGCTCTTTTGTGCATAGAGTCGGATTTAATGAACAAAATTACTTACGACGACATTAGCGATGAATTTTCCAACAAATAAATCGCGCTAAAAGGTATTGTAAAGAAGTAACAAACTTTTATAACTTGACTGAGTTGATTGATTTTAACTGTTAAACTGTTTGTCAGTGCAATAAAGATTATTTATTCAGGTTTACCAAATGTACATTATTGTGTAAGTAGCACACTTTACCCTGCTCATACATGATTGAGTTTTGATTAGCTCAAAAATTATTGGATTAAAAAAATGTAAGACATGACAATTGTAGAAGCGGGGGCGGCAAAAACTGTACAGCCTAGACCTTAAAAATCTTTAAATCCGCCACTGTGTCATACTATAACGGTAAACTAATGAGGATACAAATTAACCTCAGAATGTTTATTTTAACGTAAAAAATCGAAGGCCTGTACATGGCTTAGTTTTATTTTCAAAAAGTTCTCAATGTATCTGACGTTTACTATTTCGCACTTGGTCAGCTTCATCATGGTGATATATTATACTATCTGGGGGCACGGTAGTGCCCCCGCCAAGTCGAATAAAATAAAAGCGGCACGGTATATTATTATGCTATCGCCTTATTTTAAATCAATATTTTTCTTATGATAACAGAGTAAAGACTTAGTGTGACTGTTTTTCTATATTATACTAAAGCGCGATTTATTGCAGATAATAAAAGAACGAGTAGGTATCCTAGAATGAATTATCTTATAAATGATTACATAATAAGCCAACAAACCAGTTTTAATAGTTCGAGCAATATATATGGACAGTATTTTATGTGTTTATCACATTTAACTATTATAACTTTGTGATAGGGATATATTTTAGATACGAGTTCATTTTAGTGCGTCTAGAATATTTTAACATTTAAATAAAAAACTTTGTTCCCTATATTCTAATTTTGTATTATGTGAATTCATTTACTTAATAAGTTTAGCATTATCTAAAATATTTTACTTATCGTGAGAAAGTAGGGTGGCTGTGTACATTTCGAATTGAATTAACCTTTGCCTTCCTATCGCGACGTAAAGCGAAATATTTTCAGGGTTTCTAAGCTCTATTCATGCGTAAGGCTGCCGAGTTTTGTTGGTTGCGGTTTGGCGTGCTTATCTTGAGATGTGACGACGATAGAATTTGGCCGGGTAGCCGTGGGTGTCTTATCTCCCAGTTGCGTAGTGGCCGTGCGTAACGGGGGACCACACCCCCCGCAGCGTCTTCTGACGTTCAGTTAAGATGCGCGCGCATTCCTACCCCGCGTAAGGGTTAGATTACACGAATTGATCTTCTATGTGTTAATTTTTCTTTGTTCGCCTTCTGGAACAGTATTTTTTAAATTAGAATATTGTTCTTTATGTTGATTTTTTAAATGTTTTATGAGCAAATTAATATATTATTTAGAATGTTTTGTAGGTAGGTATATTATGGGTAGGTAATAAAATATGCTGGAAATAAAATTATGTACTGATATAAATTTTTATTTTATGTCTTTACAGTTTTTATGTCTATGGAGTAACATCGGTAGAAATTTAGACTAAATTAGGTACATTATTAAAAAATCTTTAATTATCTATGATTCGTAGGTATAAGAAAATTATTTGTTGTGTATAGAAACATTTGTGACTTTTCATTTTTTCTTTGTTCTTGAACGATTTTCAATATATGTACCATATACTTTTACTTTAATGGTGTTAAAATTAAGTGATTACTAGAATAGATTTGGAAAACGATTAATAAAACATGTGCTTAACTATTTTATATTATTTTTCGATAATGTTGATACCAAATTGATAAGCGTGAATTGTTATGTGAACGTCCCCTAATATGATGTGTCGTTCACGCGATGCGTTCGGAAAAATCTGTAGCTAGAATCAGCAGCGCAGCGCCGCGGTTCAGTCGCCGAAACTAAACGTCACGCGTGCGCATGTACCGCCATCTAGCGGCCGGCCCGTCATCCTCGCCTCACACCTGCCTGCCGCTCGACGGCTCGACATACTCTGTCGCGCTCGCACCAGTGGCACGTAAAAATAACCTCAAAACGTCTGATCGTGAATCAACCAATCAACCAAATAATATTTTACGACGACAGTGACATTAACTGAATAGTTAACTATTAAGTAACAGTGATACGGACGTGTTACCCTCCGAGCCCGCACATACGGATTATCTAATCGTGTTATTGTGGTGATATTGCCTAAACCGAAAGTTTCCAAGGAACAAAATGTTCGTTTTGGTGGGCTGTCGACGGGCAGCCCCCAAATATTGTGCCAATATGTGGTGGTATTTTATTTTGTGTGTTACATTAGTAAAAACATTCGGAGTATTGGGATCTAATACGACTGAAGAAATTACTGGCAGTAAGTATTTTTGTTTTTATATATTTTTATTATATTTAAATTTAGCAACAAAGTTTTACTTACTTAAAATAAAATATTAATAGAAAGAACAGTTGTTTATTAATTTAGTACATAAAAAGTTGATTGTACCGTCAAATCGAAAGATTAATTACTTGTAAATCTGGTTAACACGACACACACCTTTTACGTCCGTCGAGAATACGTATCACCTATTGAACAGTTCCCAAGCATTTATTTACCTCCATCGGCGCTCAAGGTATTGTTAACTCGTTACGTATTTACGCGTGCTGGTTTTTTTCTATGCGTGTCTTGTTTACAGTCTTTATGATAAAAATATTTGGAATCTGATAAGATAGCACAACCTATCTACATCGATTGAAGGTATAACTTGTTACTGAGTTCCCAAGAATTCGGTATCCTAAGCAACTACTTAATTAATAGCGCAAAGTTAAAACACTTTCGTTCGAAACTTCCTATACAATTCCGGTTAGGCTGGTTTGTAATTTACTTACATACCTTTAAGTAGATGTCTAATTATGAATAAAATAAGTAAGGCACCGAAGTTTAATTCGAAAGGCCTTGTGGGTACTGTTTTCTTCCAATTTCTGCAGCACTTGGTAATTTACAACAAACGAATATGAAAAGGCGATTATAAAAAGATTCGAAAAGAAAAGGCAAGGATGATCAAGAGGCAAGAAGAGTTAGCCAAAAAGTCTAAGATTATCGATCAATATTTCTAGATAAGGTGGAGGTGGATAGAGGTGGTATATAAGTGGAGATGGTTAAAGATTTTTCAGTACACTGCGAGAATTTGTCTAATGCCTGTCTACAGTTAGCAAGCACATGTGTGCTTATTATCCAAGTCATGTTACTTGGATAACAATAATAATATCCATCCATCAGCCTTTATGAATCGTCTGAATCCAGCGGTTACTCGCCGTCCGCTTCAGGTCATCAGTCCACTTGGTTGTGGGGCATCCTGTATTCCTTTTGCCGAGACGTGGTCTCCATTCGAGTGCCAGGAAGGGGGTAACAATAATAATAACATTCCTGGTTTTCGTAAAATAACTGTCTAAAAAGATGTTTTCTATACTTAAAGCTTCATTCGAAAATAGTGCGTTTCATGCTCGCCTTGGACACACAAAGACGAATGTAAAAACATCTTAAATACGAAAATAAACAAAGGCAATAATATTGGAGTGGTCAATGCACCGTGATTTTTAATTAATGTCACTTGTTGGAAATGCGCTATGCATTATGTCATATCATATTTAAATACAGCTAAATCGTGACACAATTATTGCGAAAAACGGGGCACATTAATGACAATCCCTTAATATTAATGTAAATAAGGCCTCGTATATTCGTAAAATTCCCAGTGGACTGCTGATGTACCGTAAATTAATTAATTTGAATAAATTTAATGGCGGAAAATCAACTACTCGTAGTTTAACCATTTTTATATATTTTACTTCAATATTAGGTATCTATACGCATAGTGTACAATCTTAATATTATATCATAGGGTATGCATGCTTTGCACAAGACAATTTGAAAATAAAATTAATCGAAGGTCGTCTCCGAATAGCTTGTGTAAATATGTGCAAATATAATATAGCGCGAGCTAGTCAGAGATGTACACAGGTGGTGTACAGGTGGTGTGGTACAGGACTTGTGGTACAGTGTAAAGATACAGCATTGTTATTAGTGTTTTATGTTATCTAAATAAATGCACTACCAACAATTTAATATCTGAAATGTTTGTACTCTCAGCGCTACATATAGTTTTGCCCATGTACATGGGTAAAACATATATGATCAGCATGGCCTATGAACAAACAGTATGAACAATTGAACAACTCTTTGTTACTAAAGCAAATAAACTGAATATAATTAATGAATACTATCTACCTTCCTATGGTTTGCTCTCATGGTGTTATTTTCGTAGGAATTCCGTAAAATAATGTGCCAAATTATTAATAGAGAAATAAACAACTGAAAGTGACTTTAGACTCATATTTTCCTGAAACAGTACAAAGTTCAGTACTTGAATGGCAGATAGCCAAATCTTAAGGAATTATTTTGGTACACTGTTTACATCAGCATCTGAATGTGATACATAGTAAAAGATGTAAATCAATTATTAATGATGCAGTATGAAAATGGAATTTATGCGGTTAATTGATTTTGAACGCGCCTTGCAAAGTAAATAGAGCACAACAACAGACAAAGATGAATTCATGAGTGCGTGCAATATGGATAAGAGATAACAGATTGATGATGATGAATTGACATATTTTTTGCGAGACGTCTTAAAATATTTTAAAAATTATTTACCACAGTTATCGTTTTAAGGAACAAGTATAGTTTCAGTTATTTCTGTCAATTTAAAAATATTACGCAAAGAAAGTCTTAACAAAATTCCTAAGCAAGGGAAAGTTATTGCAACAAATTGGTTGGCCGAATGAGAGTACCCAGCCATAACTGTCTCAATTTTGGCATACCACAGCTGACGCGACGTCCATAAAAGTTCCGTTGATGAAAGAGCACAATCGCATTGTGAGGCCATAAAACGGCCTTTGTGTCCGAAGGAGGCGTCATTATGTGAAAAATGAAAAACGAATTGCACTTGTCATATCCAGCTCAATTTTATTGCAGACAACGCCGCCGCACTTAGAAACTTTGTTACGTTGATTTATTGTTACCTTTTGTTGTTATCATGGTAGCTTACAACCAAGTCGTGGATTATAAAAAAATGTCGGTTTTTGGCGCCTTAAGTTGTTAACACAGGTCAGGTATACATTATTTCATACCTTTTTTAATGTTAGCTCGAAACTTAAGCCGTTGAGTTTTGCTGTAGTTCTGCTGTTTTGAGTAGTTGTGTATCATTATTATGTAGTTTTATTACATGAGACAGATTATTCCTAAGCTAATATGACAATATTATAAGTTTAGTTACATGATGTGGGTAATATGTAACAAAGAACTTAAAAAAAAATCCTTACTGTTAACATTTAGTATTATTATCATCTATTCAATATTTCAGTTTATGGATTTTTTCAGTTATTCTGAATATATGTATGTCATATTTAAAATTACTCGTATAAAAGAATTGGTACACTGATTTTCGAACGTGGTGCTATAATATTTCCATTAGCTCCTCCGAATCATAATGCAATTTCCTGTTCACCTTGCAACATCTAGAGAATACTTGCAGTAGAATATTAATGTTTCATGTATCTTGTTTATTCGAGCAATTATTTGTATATAGATAATGTTATACTTTCTGTTTATTTAGACAGGTGTCATAAAATATTCATATGAAGAGCGAAACTTGTGGCCTTTTTTATCATAGCCTTACGTAGCCGTACTTTTTTATATTGATTTTAAAATCTTTTTGATTTTTAAGAACTATCTTAAATGAATATAATAATGTTTACGTACGAGTAATATTCATAGTTCATAATTTACTATCAGGCGAGCTAAATGCTCGCTTACTTCAAATACGAAATGTTCGCGATAAAAACAATACTGTGTAACAATTTTAAACGTATATTTTAAAGTGTTTTCTCACTTTAATAAAAAATGTGAGCCGTCACGGGACGCCTGGCAGATGTGAAACATCGACATTATTTTGTTAAAGTAATATGCAGAAAAGAACATATTGTGATAGGAACTAAATATGTCATAATGATAAAATAAAATATTACGATTTTTTTCCAGATAACGATGACTATTTATTGAATAAACATTTATTTTCATTAAATACAAAAATTTACGAATTTATTTCAAATCGTGACTACATACTTAATTCGTTTAATCAGTGACTTCGGTAATAGTTATTGCGCATGGCGACGCGTCGCCACACCGTACACACTACTGCATATAGACTGTATATATATACCATCGTATAGCGTGGCGACGTCGCCACGGCATTCGTCGCCACGCCAGAAATCGGTTTTACGTGCGGCTATAGATGTTTCACATCAAAAACCGACTCACTGTCTTTAATAGTTTTACATAGAAAATATTCACATATATTATTTATTTCATTATAAGCCTAGTAAACAATGTAAAAATCTTGACAGAGTAGATAAAGTACCAGGTTGACGTCACGCTTTATTCTCTAACATTTTAATACGTAATATACATCGAAGGTTAGCTTAAAATTGCGTCGTTAATAATTTTAATTAATTATATTCAAATTCGAGTAGGTCTTTTTTATAATTTCTATTGAAATATTAAATTAAGATTTGTTTACTAACTTAGTAAAAGTACTTTTATTAACATTTACACTATGTCTGTGTTTATCATAACATGCTCGACGGCTTGTTTGCGGGGTTGGTTATTTTTGTATCAACGCCAAAAATAAAATACGACATGCATTCGAATCGTACGTAGTTGCCAGTTTTATGAAATTAATGTACGAGATTTCGAATTTTATTCATTTCAGTATTTAAAATACCTGCTTTTATAAAAAATATCCCTAGTCATAGTACGAGTAACTTGTCTGGATTCGATATTGTCTAGTGTTTTAGTTAGGTTACAATATGTTGATTCAGGCCATGCTATCGTTCGCATAGAAGAACCTGAATGACCGAGCTTTGCTTGGTGTTTATAACCGACTTCAAAAAAGGAGGAGGTTTCTCAATTCGACAGTTGTTTTTTTTAAACGACATTTTCTGAAAATAAAACCTAGCTAGATCGACTTATCGCCCGCGAAACCCCTAAATCCAAAATTTTAAGAAAATCGTTGGAGCCGTTTTCAATATTATATATATATAATCCTGTAAGGAATGGCATGCGTTCTCCATGTTGCCGTCTAGGAGCGACTTTGTTGTCTATGGCGGGTTTTCTCCTCTCCCCCCCGAGGCAAAGGGAAAAATATGAGATGCCATAGATTCAAGATGGCGGCCGATTTAAAATTTTTAACTTTTTTATTTATTGACTTTATGCTGATGTTTGTTTCTTTTTCGAATAATATTCAGGTGGGTGTTACGATGAAATTGAAAAAAAATGAAAAACCAAGATGGCCGCCGAGATATTTGAGTTTGAAATTTTTCAATTTTCGAGGTGTTTTTGGGAGGTCGTATCTCTTGGGATTTTTAATATTTTGTTGCCATTTTTTTTTTATTTTCTCGGATATATCCTCAATTTTGCCAAATCGGATTTATTTTTTTTTTCAACAAGGTGGCGGGTCGTCTGTTAGGCGATTTGTAAAATGTATGAAAAAACAGATTTTTTGAAGTGAAATATTCGGAGGTTGGCAACGTTTGAGCGATTTGCTTTGTTCGGGGCGGTCATGGGGCTCGGTCCGAGGTGTTGCCAGGTTTGAGTTTTTTTCTCCCCACTCTTACAATTTTTCAAACTTTTCATTCAAAAATATGAAAAGTAGAAGGAGAAATATTTTTGATGAAAATTTTTCACTGGAATATTTTTTTTGGCTGTCGTAATGACATTTGACCATTTTCGTCGATGTCGACTGGCAACACTGGCCGCAAGAATTTTTTTTCAGTTTTACGAAAAATCGACTTCCTCGACCTGAAGGAGTGGTGGGGGGTGGGTTTGATGTATGAGTGGAATTTTTTATTTGCCTCCGTGTCTATGGGAAAAATCTGAAACTTTCAAAATTCAAGATGGCGGCCGAGCTGGATTGGGCAACTTTTTTTTTATTTTGCACCTATCCAAGATCGGTATCGTTTCCGGCTAACTTGAGGGCGACTGATACGATGAAATTAGAAAAAGTTGAAAAAACAAGATGGCCGCCGAGATACTTGAGTTTGAAATTTTTCATTTTTCGAGGTGTGTTTGCGGGGTGGCACTGATGTATTTTTTTTAAGATTTTTTTTATTTTTTTCGTTTTTTTTCTCGGATATATGCTCAATTTTACCAAATCGGATTTATTTATTTTTTTAACCAGATGGCGGATCGTTCGTCAGGCAATTTGTAAAATGTATGAAAAATTGCATTTTTTGAATTGAAATATTTTGAGGTTGGCAACATTTCAGCGAATCGTCTTGTATGGGGCGGTTGTGGAGCCTGACTTGAAGTGTTGCCAGGTTTAGGCTTTTTTTTCTTCGTTAATACTTTTTTTGGAACTTTCCATTCAAAAATGTAAAAAGTAGAAGGAGAAACATTTTTAATGAAAATATTTTACATGGGTATTTGTCAGGGGGGTCGTAATGACATTTGACCATTTTCATCCAAATTAACTGGCAACACTGGGAGCTAGATTTTTTTTTTCACTTTTTTGACATTTCGAGTAGCCCAGCCTAAACTATTGGTGGGGGGTAGTAATAATGTATGAAATATTTTTTCGGTATATTATGGTGGTTATAGGAAAAATGGGAAACATACAAAATTCAAGATGGCGGCCTTCCTGCGATTTTCAACTTTTTTTTTATTCTGCGCGCCTACCTGAGATTGGTGTCATTTTCGGCTAATTGTGGGACGACTGTTCCGATAAAATTAGAAAAAATTGGAAAAACAAGATGGCCGCCGAGATATTTGAGTTTGAAATCTTTCATTTTTCGAGGTGTGTTTGTGGGGTCGTAGCGCGGTGGTTTTATTAATATTTTTTTAATATTTTTGATTTATTGGCCGGATTGTATCCTCAATTTTATCATATGGCAATATTATTTTTTTTAAATTAGATGGCGCACCTTGTGTCAGCCATTTTGTAAAATGTACGAAAAAATGCATTTTTCGAAGTGAAATATTTTGAGGTTGGCAACATTTGAGCGAGTTGCTTTGTATCGGGCGGTCATGGAGCTCGGCTCGAAGTGTTGCCAGGTAAAGTTTTTTTTTTCATCGTTCATATATTTTTTGGAACTTTTCATTCAAAAATGTAAAAAGTAGAAGGAGAAATATTTTTAATGAAATTTCTTCACAGGACAATTTTTTTTGGGCGCCGTAATGACATTTGACCATTTTCATCTTGATTAACTGGCAACACTGGGATACAGAATTTTTTTTCGCGATTTTCACTTTTTGAGTACTTGGGCGGAAACCGTAGACAGAGCATATAAGTAATGTATGGGAGATATTTTTTATTTCAAATGGACCCTATGTAAAAAATCGAACATCCAATGTTGCCATATACAAAAAAAATGTTTTCATACAAATGCATTTTCTACAGGATTATCGAAGATTTCAGGCTGTTGCCACCATTTGAGGTCAATTTTTTGTATGAGGCGCTTAATGGCACTTATAGACTGTACCAATGTGTAACGAAATATTTCAGTGTTGCCATACAAAAAATAATAATTTTCAAACATGTGCATTTTTGTATGTCATATTTCAAGCTGTTGTAAATTTTTGACAATGTTATAATGTATGACGCGTTTGTATGTACTAATAGACTGCACATTTTGGTACAAAAATATTTTAGTGTTGCCATACAAAAAATATTAATTTTCATACAGATGTATTTTTGTATGTGGTGTTTCGGACTGTTGTCTCCCTTTAAAGACCACCGCCACCATGCCCAGCATCACTAAACGTCAGTTTTCTGTATGAGGCGTTTAATGGTACTTATAGACTGTATAAATTGGTGAGAAAATATTTCAATGTTGCCATATAAAAAATAATAATTTTCATACAAGTGCATTTTTGTATGCCATATCTCAAGCTGTTGTTTCCTTCTGAGGTCATTCCAATGTATGAAGCGTTTTTTGATATTAACAGTTAAGACATTTGGGTAAAAAAATATTTCAGTGTTCCCATACGAAAAATAATAATTTTCATACATATGCATTTTTGTATGTCACATTTCAAGCTGTTGTTTCCTTTTGATGTCATTCCAATGTATGAGACGTTTGTCGATACTAGCAGTTTTAACATTTGGGTAAAAGAATATTTCAATGTTCCCATACAAAAAATAATAATTTTCATACATATGCATTTTTGTATGTAATATTTCAAGCTTTACTATATTTTTGCCAACCTTATAATGTATGACGCGATTGGGGGTACTAATAGACTTTACCTTTTGATTTAAAAATATTTTAGTGTTGCCATACAAAAAATAATAATTTTCATACATTTGTATTTTTGTATGTGGTGTTTCGGACTGTTGTCTCCCTTTAAAGACCACCGCCACCATGCCCAGCATTACTAAACGTCAGTTTTCTGTATGAGGCGTTTAATGGTACTTATAGACTGTATAAATTGGTGAGAAAATATTTCAATGTTGCCATATAAAAAATAATAATTTTCATACAAGTGCATTTTTGTATGCCATATCTCAAGCTGTTGTTTCCTTCTGAGGTCATTCCAATGTATGAAGCGTTTGTTGATATTAACAGTTAAGACATTTGGGTAAAAAAATATTTCAGTGTTCCCATACAAAAAATAATAAGTTTCATACATATGCATTTTTGTATGTAATATTTCAAGCTGTTGTATATTTTTGACAGCCTTATAATGTATGACGCGATTGTAGGTACTAATAGACTTCACATTTTCTTGAAAAAATATTTTAGTGTTGCCATACAAAAAAAATAATATTCATACATTTGTATTTTTGGATGTAAACTTTGAGGCTGTTGTTTCCCTTTAATGACCGGCACCATTTGACGTATTTTTTCTGTATGAGGCGTTTAATGGTACATATATACTGTACAAATTTGTGGAAAAATATTTCAGTGTTGCCATACAAAAAAAAAATACATATGCATTTTTGTATGTAATATTTCAAGCTGCTGTCTCCTTCTGACGTCATTCCAATTAATGAGGTGTTTGTCGATTTTGACAGTTTGAATATTATGGTGAAAAATTATATCAGTGTTGTCATACAAAAGTTCATATGCATGTATTTTTGTATGTAATATTTCAAACTTGTATTCTTTTGATATCATTATAAAGTATGAGGTGTTTGTAGGTATTTATAGTCTGAAAAAAAATCATTTTGTTAAAAAAATATATCAAATTTGTCAAACAAAAAAATATTTTTTCATACATATGCATTTTTGTATGCAATGTTTCAGGCTCTTCTCCCACTTTAATGACCACCACCACGATGACCGGCACCATTTTACATTTTTTCTTAGTATTTATTGTAAGGTAACATATAATTATACCTTACTGCGTTAGTTCAACATTATAAAAATTAGTTTAAAACCTTTCACTCGAAAAATAATGCTGGCCACATATTTAATTGG
The DNA here is from genome assembly GCA_014595695.2 of Epargyreus clarus clarus. Classification (NCBI taxonomy): domain Eukaryota; kingdom Metazoa; phylum Arthropoda; class Insecta; order Lepidoptera; family Hesperiidae; genus Epargyreus; species Epargyreus clarus. The sequence goes on from JACTTY020000036.1 coordinate 807,000, forward strand.
CTGTAACGCTGTACTCGTGATTTAAAAAAAAAACAAAAGGGTATTATGGCGGGAAACGGCAGATGTCAAGGACGATGTTTGTGGAGGTCTTGGAATTAAACAAAAATAACTAGCTTGATTCAAGCCTTTCATTGGAGACACCCCCAACAATTTAGCCAGTGGGATCGCCTGCGTAAAACTGCGTAAGTTAATTTATTGGATATATTTAAATACAACAAATTAAGAATCGATACAAATGTTGGTTGGTACAGATTGTCTTAAGTTTGCTATCTGAGTTTATTAAATAGGCATGTAGTAGCCTAGCCGGCCGTTTTACAGGAATTTGATTGGGTCGAATATTTATGTTTTCATTTTACCTTATTTTGATATAAATCATAATTTAATTTTTAAATATTAATCATATTAGAAGTTCTTACTTACACAGTCGAGATATAAAATGGCAGTACCTTTATTATGAGCAAATTTTATATTTGTTTAGAAGAACTTTAATGTTATAAGGCAACTTTTGCATGCTCAAATTATTAGTATTTTGTCATACATTTAACACTTAACGTTTCGGAGTTTGTGTTAAATATGTATACGTATATTACGAATAATTATAACAGTCCTATATTAGTACTAGGGCTTATTGTGCTGATAATATTCGAAAGTAATAATGATTTTTAAAGTTATCGATGTTATATTGTTTAACATTATATTATCCGTATAATAATAATAAAGGGATTAGGTTATTGAATTTTTGTTCTATTTGCGTTATTCCTAAGTATCCATTACGTTACTAACAATTGGAAAAGTATGGTTACAGCTTGTACTTACTTAGTTACATTTTTAAATAGAATTAATTGCAAGTTTAATTTTAGTTTTCATGTTTATATTGGATCAAACAATGGAGAATACCTGTGGTCTTTGGTACGTAATAATAATGGACTGGGCATTCAACACTAAAGTATTTAAATCACTTGTTACCATTTCGGAGGAGAAGAATTCATAGTCAGAGTTCATAGAAGAGTCATAAGATATAAAAGAAGAAAAGCAAGACAAATTGTTTAAATTATTTGGAGAGAAGTAATGGTTATCGATTACAGGGTTTATAAGTATAAGTATAAGTATATTTCGAAATTTATTTATGAGTCGTTTAAAAAGGTACATATATGATTCAATCTTAATTAGCTAACTTATTGGTATGTTAAGAAAGCAATAACTGGTTTGAAATTATTTATGACTTGAGTTTTTGAGTATTCTATTTATTTGAGTTAAATTGTTTGTGGCTTACGTTACCTATATGAATTTTACTCGTGATTATTCTTTTTGGAGTGTTGCCCTACCATGCACATAGTGGGAAGGGACGTAAGATGTTAGATTCTCTTCTTACGTAATAATTTATAATTATTTAATTGTTCGTCTGCTACTCCTATATTACATAAAAAGGTACCTATAATACTTCCCTCAAGATACACCTTTTTTTGTTGACAAGAGGGGAAACCTTCAAAAGGTACCCTATTCTGTGGGAGCGACACGGGGTTATGTGGGATTCTTACCGCACTAAAACCCCCCCGGTAATTATCCTCGGCGCTGCATAGAGGACTTCGGGATCTCCAAAGGAACGCAACCGGAGTCTTCTTAGCGGGTTGCCCCGTCGGGCTCTGCCCAGATGAGCATGACGCTCACCACTCGGTGTGGCGTACATGACGGTATGCGACCACACCTACTGCCATCCTTCCCTGGGTAGTTGCCCGGGTGGTTCCAGCTCTCACTTTTGCCACCCGCAATCCCGGAAGCCCCTTTTAGTCGCCTCTTAAGACAGGCAGAGGATACCGTAACCCTATTCTGGTCCCAGAACTACGGGATCAGATGGGCGTTATATACGCCCACGGTGACTCCTCCTCCGAGCTGTGCGCTCCCTAGCTCGCTCGGCTTCTTCCTTTGTGGACATGACAATGTCGCAGGTGATCATGCTATGTCTTGGAGCTATCCAACAATGGCGCTGGAGACAGGTCCGGTCCCACTTTTGACACGAGGATCCGCCGCTGAGACTCCCACGCTGGGCAGTACTGCAGCGTGTGCTATGCGGAATCCTCGTAGGGCCGTCATCTCCCTCTATCCTGTTTAGATACTCACCGAAACGGCCATGTCCGATGAGTATCTGGGTCAACTGGTATGTTGCATGACCTTTCGCGAAGAGCCAAACCCGAAAGTTCAGTACGATAGCATTGACCACCCGTTGGCGTATGTTACGTGGTCCAAATAGCCGATGATGCTAGCAACCTCCAAATACACCTATACAGGGTGAATTTTTCAAATAGGCCTTCAAGGCTAAATCCGAAACTATAAGGATTTGCGAAAAATGCTGAAAGGAGTTACGAGGCCGATTTTGATAAAACTAAAACTGCATCATTCGGTTTTTAAAATATCTTCTTCCTTAGCCGAGAATCGAACGAGTTCATTTTGAAAAATAATAAATTTCTATATTATTTCACTATCTGATAGTGTCGCTTATAAGGATCAAATTCTGGGAAGTAATGTTATGTGACAAATTAAAGGAAAAGGAAAATTTTGAATAAAATACATATTGGCATACTAATCCTTAAAGATTATACATAACATATGACTTATGTATAATTCTTAGAAGTATACATAAGTCATAACTTTTACTTGAAAAAGTCATTCTCCCAAATTGTCAATTTTACATTTGTATTAAACGAAACTCCGCGCAGAGCAAGTTGAAAATCTATTACAATGGTCCTAAAAATAACCTCAACTAAGTCAAACATAAAAATATAAATTCTAGAAGAACAAAACGTCCGCTTCTGAATGATTTGAAATATTAGACCAAAAACATTGTTAATACGCGAGATGTTTAAATTAATGAATGACGGGAACTTAACTGCCAAATTAATATGAAAAAATATGTATATTATTAAAATTTACGCTTTTCCTTTAGTTTGTCATTTATCATTACTTTCCAGAATTTGATATTCCAGAATTCCCAGAATTGAATTTGACGTGAAGTTCAAAATACAGTCTAGATTCTTACAGATTATATAGATTCGATGGTCCGATATAATAACGAAAGTCGAATAGGTAAAGTAAATCCTTTAGTTCATATAAGAAAAACAGTGGTTGTGGATATCCAATAACATTAAAACTGTTAATTTTTAAAACAATATTTTTTGAGGTTTTCACCAGACTTATTTGTTAACATCTGGAACCAGCAGCTGAACGTAAATTCAAAAGCACGAAAACGTTTGAGGAGACAAATAACATTATGTGGCGGTCACCCATCTATGTACTGCCCACAAATTTAACCTACTCAACCCTGTTAATATACAATTATTTTCAACTTAATAAAAGTAAATTATTTGTGCTTGCGCATATATTCAATATTAAACTCCTTAATCCTGATGATACAGGGATACCACCTGTCTATTCGGCCATTTAGCGCTCACTTTTTTACACTTCACAATATGGGAGTAACAGACGAGCATGCAGTCCACCTGATGGTGGGTGGCTATTACCTATGGACGTCTGTAATCAACCTCAGATAGGATTATATATTCCTACCTGGAATCGGTCACAGATGCGCCGCTACCCCTGAGGACTAAGCTGGAACGTCTCGGAAACGTATGTCTCCCTTACCTACACCCTTCAAACCAGAACACAGCAGCGCTTAACACTGCTGTTATGAGGTTTAACCACAAAATGCTCTACCACCTTCAATCACTATATATATTTGAATCATGATAAAAAATAATCTTTTACTTTTGTAACATTAGTACAGAAAAAGATAGTAGGTATGTAGAATTTGTTAGGTTAGGTTAGGTTAGAACATGAAAGAAAATATAAAACATGTCATTTAATTAAAAAATCAAAAATACGAATGCACTAAAAAGGCTGAAGTAGAACTTTTTTAAAACGTGTTACTATTTCGCGAAAAAAATCACAATTTATGCTCCATAAAATATATAACTTCAGTAATTTAAAGTTCCAAACATTATTTTACTTCGTTTAGGGGTAGAATTTCATTATTTTTTTACCAGCAAACCAGATACAAAATTTCATAGCGTTTGCTTCTAAAATTGACGGTTGTTCAAATGAACTTTCAACCCCGATTTTATCCTCTACGGGGTTGATTTTTAGGAAGGGGATAAATGGGTATTTCCTTGTTCCTATCCAGGAAGCCAAATACTAAATTTTACAGTAGTTGCTTCAAAATTAAAGGATTTAAAAAAAAAACTGACATGACTATTTTACCCTCTTAGGGGTAGAATTTTCAAAAGGCCTTCCTTAGTACTTATTAACGCTACATACAGAACCTATGTGCAAAATTTCGGAACTCTATGGTCCGTGGTTTCGACTGTACGTTTATTTCCGAAAAATGAATTAGTCATTTAGTTAGTCAGTCAGTCAGTCACCTTGCTGTTTTATATATATACAAATATGTTTTTATAATCTTCGTTTAATTTTCTTTCATTTGATACCCTGCTCGATAGGTTCGGTTAACTTTATTTTTTAAATGTGGTACTATTTCGCGCCAAAAATCCGCCATTGTGATATTTTTTCTAACACCTATCTAAGGACACTCGGGTCATTGAGACGAATATAATGATACCTTAACTCTCGAAATTTAAATCTCCAAAAGAACGCAACCGAAGTCTTTTTAGCGCGTTGCCTTGTCGGGCTCCGTCCAGGTGAGCACACGTAATCGTCCTTCCCGGAATCGTTGCCCGGGCGGTTCGAGTTCTCACTTTTGCCGCCCGCAACCCTGGAAGTCCTTTTAGTCGCCTCTTAAGACAGGCAGAGGATACCGTAACCCTATTCTGGTCCCGGAACTACAGGGACAGATGGGAGTTATGTATGCCCGCGGCGACTCCTCCTCCAAGCTGTGCGCTAGCTCGCTCGGCGTCTTCCTTCGTGGACATGACAATGTCGCACGTGATCATGCCGTCCCAGGCTTTGCTACGCTTAACTATAGCTCCAATAATGGTGCTGGAGATAGGTCCGGTCCCACTTTTGTCAAGAGGAACCGCCGCTGAGACTCCCACGCTGGGCAGTACTGCAGCGTGTGCTATGCCGTCATCTCCCTCTATCCTTTTTAAATACTTACCGAAACGGCAATGTCCGGTGAGTATCTGGGTCAACCGGTATGTTGCATGACCTTTCGCGAAGAGCAAAGCCTGAAAGTTCGGTACGATAGCATTAACCAACCGTTGGCGTATGTTACGTGGTTTCAATAGCCGATCATGCTAACAACCTCTAGATACACCTATATATCAAAGCTCGCAAAAAAATCTCTATACTTCGGTCTAGACGTCCACTGGACAAAGGCGTTCACAATAGTCGCATTAAACCTTGATTTATAGATGGGTATCAGTCCAGAATACTACAACAGTGGAAGACAGATCGTCTGGTCCTCCTGGAAAGCAGGGCGTCCAGCGCAACCCCATCCGCGTACCGTTCCGTCGTGTTGCTTGACGAGGACGGGCACCTCGAGGATGTCGGTCTGGATCTGTCTGACAACCAGTTGAGATTTCGCAGAGGGAGATCCACCGCAGACGTGGTACAGTAGGCGAAGTCCCTGGCAAAGAATACAGTTACCCGGGGTGAGGTAATGTTGGCTGTATCACTTGATATGGCCAACGTGTTTGACACCCGCCCCTGGAATTGCAAGAGGGTAGCGTCTCGTTACCACGGAGGTTCTACCGGAGAAGATTGTCGGGGACTACTTATCTAGGCGTATGGTGGAATACCCTGGCCAAGACCGGTGGTGTCGGCGGGAAATATGGTGCGGAGTTCCACAAGGTTTGATGCTGGGTCCTATCTTGTGGAATATCGGCTAAAACTGAGTGCTGCGAGGAGCTCCCCTTCCGGGTGTCAGCATAGTTCGTTATGTATACAACACCCTGATGACTGTCTGTAGCGGAAACCATAGGGATGCTTTCCTGCGCGTCACCGCTTGCACGGTATTCATAGCGGGCCGCATACGGCGGTTGTGTTTAAAAATCTAGAAAAATCCGAAACTGTGCTTCATGGCAATCATGGCGATGCTTCATGGCCCTCGGAAGGCGCCGCCCCAGGATGCTTATATCGTCGTCTCCGGAGTTCGTATCGATGTGAGGCCGTTGCGAACGTATCTGGGATTCATCCTGGATAGCCGGTGAAATGTCGGACCCCGCTTTGGATGGACCCCTCAGCGCCTGAGGTCGGCTGCGACCTTGGGTAGATTTTCTGCCTTATCTCATGTGAGGCAGCCTACGTGTTGGAGGGAAGTTTGCTCTGAGATTTGGGAGCGATGACCTTTTCGTCGCTAGGTTATTGGCGCGAGGAAACACGCCAATCCTGGAGCCGCCCGCCCGTGCGACAGGAACTGGAGAGACACAGAGCTGAGCTGCGCCAATGGATTACCGAGACGTGGAACTCAAGGTTGGTGCATCCTAGAGCCGTCCTGAGGACTATTGAGGCAATTCGTGCGTTATTGAGAAGTGGTTATGTATGTTTCTGGAATTATTTGTGCTGGATCGGGCGGGTGTCGACGGCCACATGCCATCACTGTAACGATTACCTCGAAGAGATGGCCCAGCACACGCTAGAGGTAGTGCTGGTGGTTCGCTCTATGGTTGGAAGTGTCTGGTGGCCGGGTCGTGACAGTAATGCTAATGTTTTCTCGTGAACCGTCTCTGAACGTCCAGAGGAACGCCGCGGAGTTTTAGTTGGTAAGAGTCTGACATACCACTGTTCCCCCGATCTTCTGATCTGATATGCAAGAATCCTCATGGATGCTCTTCTGAATTTCTCCGCATTAAAAAAATGGGTAGAAGCAATAATTTTAAATATACCTACCTAGCCCTTTTTGCCATTAATAGCTTAAATTTTTACATTTTTTTACTAAACACAGACTGTAATTATAATATTCAATTTATACCTAAAATGCTACTTATTTTTAATAATTAAACGTACTTTAATGAACACCTTACACGTCCTGCCACTTCGCCTACCGCTCGGCAAATGGAACATTTTCGTCGACTCCGTCAAAAGGGCGCGAGCACACGTAGTAACATTTAAAAATATCGTAAATATTGTGAAACTTAAATATTGGATGCCTTTAAAATGTTGTAAGATATTTTTTTGTGTCCATTACAAGTGATTAGGTTTAGTTTTTATGTCCATATTTATATGTGTGTGTCCATTACAAGATTAAAAATTTAGTGATTTGTTTTACATAATTAAGGATTTAAATATGACATATTTGTATTTCTTATACCATATAAACGCTGTAACTATAATTCGCCTTTAAATCTCATACCGCGTAAATACTGTAACTGAGCTGGGACTAAAATTCTCAGACCGCGAAAACGCTGTAACCCGTGTTGTGTTTAAATGTTTTGATAGTGAAATTAGTGTAACAGGCGCAGTATAATAAAACGAAGGACTTTTACAGGGTTACTGCAATTTAAGGTCGAAAAAAAACATTGAAATTTTCTACGCTGTAAATGAATTTAAAATGCTCTTAGAGCTACACGAGTGTTAGATCATACAACACAGAAAAAATCTGATTCCAAATATGTATATAACGTATTTCCAGACTTTTTGGCGTAACAGCAATAACGCATTCCTGGGTCGATATGCACTATTTTATGTAATATTTCAAGTTGCTGTATACTTTTGAACGCCTTATAATGTATGACGCGTATGTACTAATAGACTACACATTTTGGTAAAAAAATATTTTAGTATTGCCATGCAATAAATAACAAGTTTTAAAAATAAGTATTTTTGTATGTAATATTTCAAGCTATTGTGTCATTATGTTTTTAAAATGTATGGCTTATAGACAAAAAAATCAGGACACAAATTCTTGGTATTTTGCAAATATTAACTCGTATCCTTTACAAACGGCCCCAAAAATTAACAAATTTTCAATAAATATATAGAAACAAAAATTGTAAAAAATCTTGCATGCAAAATCTAAACAAGACATTTCCCCGCGAGCTGCTTGCAGCTCGCGCACCCAAGCGATACCTAGTCGTTGATATAAATATACAAAATACATACTGCGTGCGTTCAGCTGGAACTATTGAAAGATTTAAATTTGGCCGACGCGCTCCGTGCTTGTAGATAAGCTACTAAAGATTTTTTTTCTGATTATGTTTGTTATTTCCTGGAATTTATAGTCTCCGATATTTTCAGAAATTAATGAAGAGAGGTCTTCCTCACTAATATCCTTCTGGATTTATTTTTCTTTTCTTTGGTAAAATTGTATAAATAATAATTATTACTCATGAAATTATAATTTAGTGTATTTCATCCTATTATCGTTAATTATATTCGTGAATTATGTATAAATACGTTTTATATGATACAGTAGGTATAACCACATAATTTTGATTTCATTTAAAGTAAGTTTAAAGTCTAACTCAGTACCGGGAGTTGAATAGAACTAAGTTAAAGTTTTAGGTAGATTGGTACATTAAATTCACTTCTCTTGTTCCGAAGTTGTGCCTTAGAATTTATAGTTTTCAAATTCCGTAACATTATAAAAAATAATTTTGTGTCTATACGAGTTAACTTTTAAATAACACATAAAAATTGAAGTTTATTTATGATTTTATAATAATTGCCATTTTGTAGGTTTCTGTGTATATTTCAACGATGTCATAATATAAAAAATAACCTGTTCTGGAAACATTTGTCTGCTGTACCTTACGAGCTTATCTTGGAACCTTTAAAAAAATTTCACGGGAAGTAACATTATTTGGTATTTTTTATTTATATAATATTGATTAATGTAGAAATAAAAATCATTTGACTTAAAGTTCTTTTTTATTTTTATTGCAGTAAAGGCTCAGATTTAACTGTTGAATCTGAATAGGTATAATAAAATTGTTTTGTCAATATATCTGAAACAAAAATTGAGCTATTCTTCAAAATTTTGCGGAACAGCACTAACCGTTATTGGCGACCTCAATTGCATTGGGTATTGGGTGGTCGTCATTAAGCCATACTGTCCTATGCCGATGGTATAGATAGACAGTTGTTCAATAAACGAGGGTTAGATCGAGCCCTGCACTTCTCATGAGCGAAACAGACCGTTTTTGCTTACGAAATAGGTTCCGTTTTTGGATCTATGCACTGCCGCATAGGCCCTTCTGCACGGTTAACGCAATTGGTCCGGAGCGTGTATTAATTGTAAACTCGGATATTGGAGTGATGCTCCAAATACATTCGTTTTCAGTTTTTGAAAAACATGCAATATCGTGCTCACGGAGCTGTGTGTGATCGTTTTGATCTATTAGTGCGGAACAATTTTGAATGGTATTGCAATAACAGCTTTATTAAAATCTTAAACACACGAAAAATGTTGAAACTATATTCTTGTTTGTAATTTTTTATACTTTACTTTGGAATAAATGTGTATCGCATTTTCGCGATGATTTAATTTGTTTGTCTATATGATTAAACATTATACTATTTGTTTCAGATTAGATTAGATTCAGATCTCTCATTAATTTAAAATTTAGGTTAATTATATTTATGATAAATTCTCACTTCGCAGGCTTTCTACAGACAAACCGTAGCCTAAAACGCATATAGGTAAAAAAACCTATTACATCGTTGCAAAACCGGGCAATTAATTCTATGACACGAATGCTAAGTGCGTTACAATGGTGTGTTTATGGAGGCAAATAACTGCGCAACAATGATGTTTGCTGCAGAAATAATCAGATATCAAGTTCATAACGAAGTATCAGAATAGACTCCTAAAGTACTTTCTTGTAAAGCATAAAGTAACTTTATTATGTAAACTCGTTGCTTACATAGCTTTCCTAAAACAAAGGTGGTTTAGTGTGAAAGATTATTAACCGGTAGTTAAAAATCAAATTGATTATATGCTGACAACTGGAAATCTATTGAAATTTTTCCGACTAACTTGGAAGTTTTGGAACGGTGGTTTTCATTTTGACAGGATTTAACTCAAAGTTAGAAACTAAGGATATTAAACGCTTTAGGAAGTTAATAGTGACCACTTGATACTGGTAATAATAATAATAATATTCTTTATTGTACCCAAAAACCTTATTGCTAAAACAGCGATTTCTTCCAGGCAACCTTAGGGTGAGGAGTTAAAGAGTGGATGACTTTAAAAGAATAGGTAGGGTGCAAATAAATAATAGTTAAAAGACTACCTACGTAATACATAAAAACAAGTCTAAATTTAAAATATAATTATAACTAAATAAATAATTCACATACATACTTATAATTATAAAGTAACTAACTGTAAATTAAAAACAAAGTTAATACTGTTTATAAATGATTGACAGTAAGAGCACAAATTTAGTGTGTGTACTGTGTACTGGTACTGTGTAGGTACCATTATTTTCACTAAACTCTCTTTAATTACATCAAATTTTACTGTTAATTAAATATTAAATATTATTTCAATTATTAGATAATAATATTGCACTTCCGGCTCATTTTCCTTGAGCGGTTTCCACTCGTTGATTATTAATTAATGAGAACGATCGGGTTACCTCATTAACTTTTAAAACGATGTTAGATTAAAGAGAATAGTCTATTTACGCCAAGTACCCACAAATGAACTCTTTTTATTTCATTTACTTGATACTTAAGGTAAAATAAAAAAGCGATAAATATTAATGGAAAATGTCTTAAAAAGCTTTAATTGATGTAAATGACGCGATTCATTTTCCGTCTTGTCGGCAATATTAAATACAATACAATATTTTTTTTATATAATATAGGAGGAGCAGTCGAAGATGTAGTCCATCTGATGGTAAGTGGTTAGTGCCGCCCATGGACATATGAAATTAAGATTAGATATTCCTACCTAAAGTCGACCACAGATGCGCCGCTACCCCTAAGGACTAAGCTGGAACGTCTCGGAAAAGTATAGCTCCTTTACCACAACCTTCGAACCAGAATACAGCAGCGATTGTAGTGTTAATAGGCAGAAATAGGTGTGGTGCCTGTGCCGCCGGAGTTGAACCACAAAGGGTTCTACCCTTTAAGAAGACCTTTAAGAAGATTTAGAATTTATATTGGGATATACCTATAAGTCCATTATGTGAAGTTCTGTGTTATAATTATCTTGTGCATATGTGTTTAAAATTGTAAATTGGTATATTTTGTCTTACAAAAGTTACGTAAAATTTACATAATACCAACTAATTTAAGATTAATCCAAAATAAGTTTCATTAGCTACAAGCCTTTAAAACGCAATTAAGGTAACTTTCCGTAACTGCCACCTCCCTCATATTCAGGTAAATATTGCTATAGCTAAGTACTAATATTGTCTTCACTAGTGCCTACTCAAATTACGATTGTGACATTCTTAGTGTATCTAAACGCAAACAAAACTAATCACTAGCCTCACAATGCTTGTATGAACAATGCCTAATGAAACTGATCAACAGAGTCGCTTAATTAATCAAAAAATATGTAAATGTTGGTGGTACGGAACCCTCCGTGTACGATTTCGGCTTGCACTTCGCCAATTATAGGTAATTATTTTATTCTCAGTATATATTTGTTATTCTAGCAGCCATTTAAGTAAATGCATTGTGAAAGTTAGCACTCTATTAATCGAATAGTAAGTTCAATAGATAAGCGAAAATCGCTAATAGTGGTTTCTTGTATAGCATCCCCATTTATTTTATTTTTTTTTATTTTTAGTATTTGTCGTCATAGCGGCCACCATATGTATATCTAGTACATACTCTGTAAACATTTCAATTGTCTTTACAATTCAGGAGATAGACAGCGGAAACTCAGTAATAGGGTTACGTTTTTACCCTTTTGTTACGGAACCTTAAAAATGAGTGTAATATGAAACAAATTCCATAGATTTCTGAAAATAACTGTTTAGTTATTACATGGTTTGGTGTGCCAGTTAAGTGAATAAGAGTTAAATTATTAATAATCATCTTATTGAATAATTAATCATACAATATTGATAAAAAAGCATTTAAATAGCACGTGTGACCATTGAATAAGATAATTGCACGACTACGTTATCTTTTCGAGATATAATTACGCCTCGACACGAAATTATGTTTGCTTTAATAATCCCTTATCAAAATTCGCAGTGTTTGTGAAAGTATGATTATATACACAGATATAGTTTGTTTACATAAATTAATCACACAAATTTTTGACACATGCAACGAAACGTTTTTTAAATCCACTTTTTAAATCTGTTACAATTACTTAAATATATATGCACAAATACCACAAAGATGTCTACTTTATTAGCTTTAGAAACTGCAGCATATAAACCCATTGTTAATAACCGATCTATTCAATCTTAAACCTACCATAGATTGAAATTTGACAATTTCCAGTGGACAGATAATATTTCTATGTCAATTCTTAGTCATTCGGTAGTTTGATTATAAAAACGGGCAATAGTGATTAAACTTTTTATTTTATTGCAACTTGCAAAAGTGCTGAAGAAGATGTAAATATAATGGAATGTTTGTGGTTTAACTATGGAAGTGTGATTATAGACACACTTCTATTCGTTTGACACCAGTACTATGAGGTAGAATTAGGTACGGCGGTGCCTCCACCGGAATCAAACCACTAAGGATCTACCACCTTAGGATTTAGTTAGCTTAAGGTCTAAAATGTGTTAAATAAAAGGGGTGTTTCTAAAAAAAACAACACTTCTAAGCTGACAACCTAAAACATACGCGTGGATTTGCTATCCTCTTTGGTTATTTAAAGCTGGTTAACGATTTTAGTTTAACACAAGGTCATTGTAATGGAGTACGTGAGAGATTGGCTTAGTTTGCCAATAGTGGATGATAGGCAACTTCATTGTCCGTTTTTTGTTCTCAAAGTTGCAAATAGTCGGCATCAACATTGGCCCCACTGTTTGCCCTTACCGTTCTGTAAATTGCTTGTGTGAGCGACATTACATTACCTTCTGCAACGAGTTATGAACAAACGAACGAAAATAAATTGTTATTATTATAATAATGTCATTACGGCATTGATAGAATAAAAATAAAATAAGAACGAAATATTACCACAACTACTTGTTTCAAGGAAATAATAATTAATGGTAATTCCTTAAGACACCGCTCAGACACTCCATACCAGATATAAGTAAAATATCACTTTTTTCAGAAAATGCAAAAAACTGTTTACAGTGTAGAAACGCTGTGTATAGTGCACTCCATGATATTTCTATAGTGCTCAATGTCTTTGAAACACAGAGAGAAGAACAATGTTATAGGAATCTCATGTTTTAATCATAATATATCATTAGTTATAATTAATTAAAATAGCTGTTACATTGAAATAATATTTGTACTTGCCAATTATAATGTGTAATAACTTTACCACAAAATGAAATAATGCTACGTAAATTGAGAGTAGTGGAAATGACTAAATTATTTGTATTAAATTAAATATTAATGTTTTAAATGGCAGAAACATGAATTTTGAATACCTTTTCGAACAATGAGTCAATTTACCAGTAATGGGTTGATAATTCGGAATACTTTTTACCTCGGGATATGTAAGAGTCTCTTACTCAGGCAGGCAAACGAACGGAAGCTTCTGTGCAATAAAATAGTATTTAGGCTATATTGAATGTTACTTTACGAGTACGTCCGTATTGTTCCGTAGAAAGGGCGGCAAAAACAAGCTGGCCGCCATTTTGTTTGTTGGCTCTTCGCAAAAGCAAATATTACACAGTTAGCTTTTTGTCAAATACCGCATTGCTGTTTTTGTCCAGCGGTAATTATTTGTGTGCTAGCATTTTTTCGTCCTCGCTGAAAAGTTTTGATAAGAGCGTAGCGGATTGAATTTATTTTGTTTTCGGAACGCGTTCTTTTTGTTTGTTATTTTTTTTTTAATTTAGATACATGGCGCAGGTTATCAAGTTAGTCTGGTAAAAGATTCCGGGTTAGATCTCCGGTTAATCAAAAATCAAAATTTAGATTTACTTTGTGGGCTTTTGTGTTCAAATCGTGTTGGTGTGTTCACAGCACCCATAAAATACATAATCTTGGCGTTTGGCTTATTTAGCGTTATTTCATTCACATGACATTTATAGGTCAGTTTCATTGTTTATAAAAATTATAATTTATGAAGGCATATTATTTAAGGCCGAATGGAAGATGTTTCGTAATTTTATCTATAAAAACACGCAAACGATACAAAATCGAAAGAGTTGTGTAAAGTCGAAATTCATACATGTGGCAATTTTAACCATAATAAGACAAAAACGATACGAAATCGAAGGAATCGTATTTAAGTCGAAATGCAGACGTTTCGAAAATGAGCAACTAACGAGTATAGTTAAACGGGCCTGTTATTTGCATACAAATTGGCTTTGGGGGATAAACGCCCCATTTGTATTCAACCACGGGATCCCAGTTCAGTAGCTGAAGAGCATTTATCCAGTTTCGGATTTAAGTTGACATAGAATCATTTGCTTATCGGTATTAGGCATTAGCTACTTCTGTAAGATTTAATTCGATTAAGACGGTAGAGGCTTTCGTGAAAATTAATTAAAAATAACCTTGACAAATGGTTACATACGAGACAGATTGGATTCAGTGCTGAACCATATAACAGTATATCCTATCAAATATATAATATCAAAAGAATATCAATCGATTAAACCACAAGTAGTTTTTTTATAATATAGGAGTAGCAGACGATCATGCAGTTCACCTGATGGTAAGTGGCTACTGACGCCCATGGACATCTGTAATCAACCCCAGATAGGATTGATATTCCTACCCGAGGTCGACCACAGATGCGCCGCTACCCATGAGCACTAAGCCGGAACGCTTCGGAAAAGTATGTCTCCCTTACCACACGCTTCAAACCTAGCAAACCTTGTAATTTGCAATCGATCTGCCTAAAACAAAAAGTGACAAGTCCTGGAGCATTCTTGAAAGCGGCAGTGAATATCTTTTTTCATGTAAGTAGACAGTTTTTCGACATTTACCCTCTCTTAGACATTTCTGGCGGGGAAAAAACGCTGTCTCCCGACGTTGTCTCCATTATGATTAATTGAAGCAGTTATCGAACCGCCAACCACGTTTTTCTGTTCCTACATCCCATCTTTTTACATGAGTACCATATTTTGTATCCGACGTATTTGTCTCTGGAATTACTCAAAGATGAGTTTTATATATATTTAAAAAGCTCGTAAGTTTTATACATATTCTTACGCTTCTCGTGATTAATTTATTAACAAAAACCTGTATTGATGAATTAACAGCAAAAGATAAATAATTGGCAAAGTGCACCCGGAGGGTTCTGTACCATAAAAAATTTCAGTTATTTTTATTTTTAGTATTTGCTTTTGTAGCAGCCGTACATGCGTTCTGAAAATTTGATCTGTCTACGTATTACGGTTCCACAGCTAAAGCGAAAAAAGACGAATAAAAGCAGTTTCTTGTACGGTGACCCCCATTTATTTTCAACTTTTTTATTTTTAGTACTTGCTCCTATAGCGGTAACCATAATACGTGCTCCGTGAAAAATTCTAGTGTCTTTCTATATCGGTTGATTAGATAGAGCCCTGTGACAGACGGACAAACGGATAGAAAGCGGAGGGTTAGTAATAGGGTTCCGTTTCTACCTTTTGGGTATGGAACCCTAAAAATACAGAAATAATGTAAAATTTAAACGGTAATAGTTATTGCGAATTATCAATATCAATTGAGTTTATCAATGTTTGTGCAAATATTTCTCAGGTGGATTTGTTTTTATCAATATAATCCTTTATCAGATTATTTCATTCGTATTTTTATGGCACGTATTACTGAAAATTTTAAATAGGCCTTGATAGAGTAAATGATAAAAATAAATGATTTTTATAATCTGGTCAAAGTAACGACACTGATTGTGCCTTGTTTATAAATTATCATTAAATACCAATTAGGTGCCTACTTAACGTAATTAATTATTAAACTTAGGTACCTTGGTAGGTAGATAGTTACTTAGGTAAAAAAATATTATTACGCATGTAGCGTAATAATATAATTTATAATTTTGAAATATGGATTTTAAAAATAGTAAAAATAGTAAATTGCTTTGAAGGTTGTCAGGTTACAAAAAAAATAATAATAGGAGGCCACGATACTTATGGATGCCATTTAATACTATGATTAATATTCATACTTGCCAACCTAGCACAGGAGGAACCGCGCCTAACTTCTGAACAAATCATATCTACAAGTTTCCGAACCCGTAGGGTCGTTGTCCACTCCAGACACATATGAATATGATAATCGGGAATACAGATCCAATCGTAGTGGCGACGTGGGATGAACAATACGGCTGAGGTGAATGACACACTATTGAGACATAGGTCCTCTTCTATTTGCATGCAAAATAAGGGATCCACTCTAAATTTTGTTATCAAAGAGATACCGTTCACACATCGAGTTTAAGGAATATATTGCTGTAAACAAGAAAGCGATATTCTGAGAAACTTCTTAATAGATCAGAAAGGTAAATTATTCATGGAAAATACTAGTTTTCACGTTATAATTATTTACGAGCGCGCGGTTATGATCTAGTGCATTTTCGAGCTGTCTTTTCAGTTTTACGCAGATACATATGCACACGTACATATACACATTACACACATATTCCTAGGTACTGGGAATAACGTAAATAGTTATTTTTATCCAACTGCGAAGAGTAATGTTAATCGAGCTTTTGCCTTTAATAGTCTTTATACAGCCCAAACGGCCTTATGGTTTTTAACATGGAAGGCGTCGCTGGATTCGCTTAAATTGTGCGATTGACATAGGCCATAGTTTGTAAAAATGTTTTTACAAAAATATATAAATATAATTTCTCTTAATATTATTAGGCAATAGTCTACGCGTGGTGATAAATGTTATTTCTCGTCCATGTCTTAGGAGGCTACTAAAGGTATTTGATTAGGTTGCGGTGTTTTCCTGTTTTTCAAATTCTATGCGAGTTGTAATAACTATGTTTCTTAGAAAGACCTTTATCGTTCTGTGGACTTCCAAGAGCTGACGGTTACATGAAATATCCTTAATCTTTATTTTAAGGGCACGCCAAAATTGACTTTCCAAAAAATTTTTTTAACAAAAAATACAACCGACTTCTATGTCACTACAAAGTAAAAAATAATTCAAATAAATGTTGGTTTAGTACATAGTTCTGAAGAACCTATTCTGATCTTCATCATATTTAAATGGGACCAACTTGTAGCAATTGTCCACACACGAAATTAAAGGCATTAAAATAGGTTCATAAACGGCGAAGTTACGGCTGTTATATTTACATGGGTGGAAGAGTTCCCCTCATTTTCTCCAGAATCCATCGATGGATCCTAACCATATTTAAATGGGACCAACTTCCAGCTCGTCTCTATACAATAAAATTATTAAAATCGGTTCACTAACAGCGGAGTAATTCGTGTACATACATAAAAAAAAGATACCGGCCGAATTGATAACCACCTCCTTTTTGAAGTCGGTTAAAAATATACCTATAGGGTATCGTGTAAAGGTGAATATGAAATAGTAATTATATGTGTTCATAGGTAGCTCCATTTTATTCATATACACGAATATAGGTGTAGATAATATTATGTTCTAGGAATTACTCATAGCGCGGTACTCAACGGCGTCAGATATCGCAGATTATGCGACATATTGTAATGGAGAATGCCTTTATTAGTTTATTCATATGTATGAGTATGCTTTGTGTCGATCTTATTGCAAGATTCGCAACTTAGCAATATAATATTACTAGCTTATACTCGAACCGTCACTCGTGCTCAGAAGTTTTTATCTATCCCACTGGAACTGTACTTTTTTCGGCATAAAACTACCCTGTATGTTTTTCTGAAGCCCTAAGAACCTGTGTAGAAAATGTCATCTCATTCGGTTATGTAGTTAAGGCGTGAAAGTCTAACAAACAAACATATTTACCGCTTATAATATAAGATGTAGCTACTTATATAGGAACGGTACTAAGAGTTAGCATCATAATTGTTAATTTCCTTAAGTCATTTATATTAAGCGGAGTCTAGAAACAAATTATTTAATTACGTAGTTTATCTTATCATTATTTATCTTTAATTACTTTCATTGAGTATAAGTAGCGAGGCGTAGTATTTTGTAAATGGGACCTCATAATGAAAGATAGACATGTAACTTATTACATGTCAATCTTTCATTATTATGTATAAGGTAAGACTTACAGTTTTCAGTTCTTGTCTAAATTAAGACACGAAAATGCGTGGGAGGTGCCGAAGGAGTAAGATAATAATATCCGTCTACATCTTTGGTAATTTTACTGTAAATTCTTCAGTACTATAATATTGAACCCCTGTAAGTTAAAAAGATAATTGTGTATATTTATTTAAGACTAGTTTCTACCCGCGGCTTCGCCCGCATTTAAAAGAAAATAATATGACATACTAACATACATAAAACTGAAAATGTACCTGCATTGGAATGACAGTGGCGCCATCTGGCAAAAATTGGTAGTACCAACTCTGAAACCTTCATGGGCTCATGGACAACAACTTTGCTAAAGATCATCACTTGATCAAATGCATAGTTTACGATTCAATCCTTACTAATATCGATTAAAATAATAGATTTGTTTGGTCCAAAAGATCGATTCTCCGATTAATCGATCTTAGTTCGCCATCCCTAGTTCCCGTGGGATTTCCGGGATAAAAACTATCCTATTTCCTTTCTCGGGTCTGACTATCTTTGTACAAAATTTCAAGAAGAGACAAACAGACAGACAGCCAGACAGACAGAGTTACTTTCGGATTTATAATATTAGTAAGGATTTTGTTGAAATAAGTAAGTAAGGAACGATCTCTTGTATCGTATGTCTACGGCATACCTACATACATAGAGATAATTATAAACACACACAGATCCAAAAACCAAATCTAAATTTCAAATTCTGCCTGCCTGCCGAATCGAATCCAAAACTGCATATCTAAGTGATGTGACTGCACCGATAAGCTTATCGTAACGTCCTCGTATTTATATATATTTTTTTCTAAAATTTTGCATGTGTGCAGTAAATGCATGTGTTACACGTATAGGCCATGTACTTAAGTAACCACTGCTGTCCATAGATATCTTAAACCTCAATATTAATTTATGTAATTTGCAATATGTATTTGCAATAAAATAAAATGGAACAAACACAGCTCAATAACGACTGATATTACGGTGTAACATAGTTAATTCGAAACAAAATTTCTCTGAAAACGTTTAACAGTTATAAAGTGGAACGTTAGAACCGATGGTTAACAGTTAACGATTCATGAATAACTAAAACAGCCAGTTTTATTAGTTTACTTTCCTGACAATGGAATATGGAACAAAGCGAAACTTTTTCATAAAAGGGGATATTTTGTATGCATTCTATGTGAAGCTTCAGTTTAAAAACAAACAGGTAATGAAGGAATAACTGCTTGGATAACTGTTCATCGTTTAATTAAAATCAATTTATTATTTACCGCGTGGCAGAGCGGTCACCATACTGGTGAGAGGCGCAGAGGGTCCGGGGTTCGATCCCCGGCCAGACAGAAATCTAAATGATGAATTTAGGTTTCTGTTTCTGGATCTGGGTGTTTGTGTATTTGTCTCTGTGTGTGTCCATAGCACCCCCGATACAGGGATTCCTAGTGTAAAAAGCGTTATTTAAGAATGGGTATCTAAAAGTCTTATATCATTTTGGTACTCATCGAAAATAATTCTACTTCGAAGTGATGTTCTTGAACAAAAATATTTTTTGCAGTTTTGACGTCACTTGAAAACTATTTTTGATAGTGCACTCATGTTATACTCTTCCGTATTTCCAGTTTTCTAATAAAGATGTATTCTACTTTTAAAACAAATGACATTACATTCGGTACCAGCATTTATAATATTAATAATACTTTATTGCTTCAAGTAAATATCTAATATTATACCTAATATTTGTATACAGGGTGAATCTCCATAAAGTGCACATATTGAAACAGGTAAAATTAAACCGCATTTTGTCGACAAAAAAAATAAAAAAAAAAATAAAAAAATTTTTTTTTGGGTTTTACGACCTTTTGAAGTTTTTTTTTGGAATTGTGCACCTGAAGTAAATAAATCGCTATAACTTTTGAACTAAAAGAGTTATCATGTTCAAACAAAAATTACAATGAATGCCAATTATAGGCCGTACTGATCCATGAAAAAAACAAAACAAAAAAGCTTATCTTCCCAGAAAAAAATAGTCAGTTTAGTGTGAAAAAAGCAATTTTTTTAGGTAAAATTTCAGTAATCGTGAATTTCCTCAAAATAATCTAGGCTCTTTATTTTATTTTTATTATTTAATGTAATTCTACGTTGTATTAGCTTTCAAACACTAAAAAAAGCATGCCTCTAACTTAAGTATAAAGTTTCCTACGAGCGCTTAAACAAAGGCAGTTTTTAAGGGTGTTGGTAATAAATAACATTTTTAATACAAACTAGTGTTTTTTTTTCAATTATTAAAGATTTATTTTATTACAGTTTTATCACTTTAATGTCGTCAAAAATAAGAAACTACCATGAATTTACCATTGAAACATATTTTTGATAGTTTTCTTTGTTTATATTTTGGACATCTAATTATGGGTCGGACTATACCAGTTTTATTAGGGCGCACGTGCGTCGCGTCATGAGTATCTTTTTTGAAACGTTCCTAGCAAACTTTATACTTGAGTTAGAGGCGTGTTTTTTTTAGTGTTTGAAAGCTAATACGACGTAGAATTGCATTAAACAATAATAAAAAAATAAAATGCCTAGATTATTTTGAGGAAATTGATGATTGCTGAAAATTTTACCTAACAAAAGTGCTTTTTTGCACTAATCTGACATTTTTTTCCTGGGAAGATGATTTTTTTTTGTTTTTTTTTTTTCATGGATCAGTACGGCCTATCATTGGCAATCATTGTTATTTTTGTTTGAACCTGATAACCCTCTTAGTTTAAAAGTTATAGCGATTTATTTACTTCAGGTGCACAATTCCCAAAAAAAAAATTCAAAAGGTCGTAAAACCAAAAAAAATTTTTTTTATTTTTTTTATATATTTTTTTGTCGACAAAATGCGGTTTAATTTTACCTGTTTCAATATGTGCACTTTATGGAGATTCACCCTGTATATAATGGTTGCTACTGCATGGAAAACGTTTATAAATAATTAATACTTATAACAGTTATATCTCATGAATAACTTAAACGAATATACTTTTACGGAAGTATATTGTCTTTCCTTTACCCTAAAAATCAAGATAAACTCCCTCAACATCCCTCTTTACCGTCATCTTGATAAAAATATAAACTTTTTTTTTTCAAATTATTTTACGGATAAAAGCCACCCTGATAAAAAGTTATGCTCGACAAATACTTTGAAAGAAAATCTGAGTAGTATGACTAATTCTATGCCACAAGTTCATTTCGATACGCATTAAAAAGCCCTTAAAATTCACGAGAACCAATTTTATACAGGCCCTTAATCGAATGCATACTTTTCATCAAACGATTTGTTCTCAATGAGATTGACACAAGGGCACTTCTCGCAGATTGGACATCACCGCACGTCCCTTACCAACACTTAAGGGCTTTGTTGAAATGAAATGAATTTAATGTTCACAATCAATATGTATGATTTATTTCTTAAAACATTCAGTTTATTAATGTATGTATATATCTTATATATAAAATTCTCGTGTCATAGTGTTAGTTACCGTACTCCTTCGAAACAGCTCCGATTTTCACCAAACTTTATATGCATATTCAGTAGGTCTGAGAATCGGCTACTATCTTTTTTTATACCCCTAAGTAATAAGGGTTGTTCACCCTTAACATTTTTTTATTTGTATGGCAACACAACGTTTGCCGGGCCAGCTAGTACTTGTATAGTTTCACTTCCATATGGGATGCATGCGCTTGCAAGTAATAAAACTATTCCACAACGTAAAAACGTCTAGCCAACACATGTCGGTTCAAAACGGATGTATTAGTATCTTAACTTACACCATGTAAATGAAGGTACATATATTTATTATTTGCAAGCTCATGTTATATATTATACCTACTTGATAGAGCGATATTCAAAATATATACCATATTTAAATCATAGGAAGTCCGAAAAAAAATCAAGTATACATTGTTCGGTTGTTGCGAATTTCACAAGAGCTACAAAAATAGTTTTGTAAAATTATTTAAGGAATACCCATAATTATTGTTTTTAAGCCTTTAAGTTGTAATGTAGTCAGATGATTACTATTTTCTTATCAAATTAGGAAATAATAAGTTTTTTTTTCTTAATTGAATTTCCGTTTTTGATTAGCCTCTACTTGTTTTGAACTTTAAATAACCTTACTTGGTAATTAATTAACTTTAATTAATTAACTTATATATAATACATTCGTCAAAGTCTGTGTGTACCTAACAATGTTTATATTTGTAGCAGTTAACATACGTCAGATAAATGATAAGTGGTACACACATGGAATATAACCATCTTTTGTTATATCTGTTTATCTTTTTTGTTTACACTTGCTTTGCATAAAACTCACTGTTCTATACAACTTGTAATTTACCGACATAAAACAGTGATAGCCTAGTGGTTATCACGGGCTTCTCAATCGAAAGGTCCGAGATTCAAATCCGACTCTTTATTACATCAGCTACCTGCCAATAAAAGGTCCGTCAAAGTCGGTCCAGCCATTTCAGATTAGTCAGAACAAACAGACAGATAGACAGACAAATATTGTAAAAAATGTTATTTTATTTACCGTATGTATTTTCATATGCATGTTTGTCAGCGCGGTGGACTATGAATATGAAACCCCTCAATCTGAGAGGTGACCCGTGCCCAGCAGTGGGACAGTAATGGGTTGGCGATACGTATAAGTTGCTCCAGTAGAAGTATTTATTTTTTATTTCGTCACAATTTAACTCAGCAAGTCAAGTTTCAACCTATGTAAAGGAGATGTTTCATTTTCGGCCATCTCATGTACACTATATCTAAAAAACACGAATAATTTGTATAATTGAAGAAAAATACACATATATTTTGATAACCTAAAGTATTCCTGTTTAAAAATATTTAAAATAAGCATTCCTCATTGAAATATTAAATATGGCGGAATACTGTCAATGTCAAGTTTTCAAAACTGTCGATGTCGGTCAGGGAACCTATGTGTACCCCACACATAGGTTACTATACTCTTTGGGTGTCGGTAATTCTGTATTTCGCTGTTTTTGTCGTAAAGTTATTGTTACCTTAGTACTTTACAACTTGGCTTTTGTTTTGGGTATCCCGTCATTGTTTCTGAATTTAATTAATTATTTATAATAATTATAACAAAACCTCCTTTTAAATAGTATCAGGTTTTATAGATGTAAGTGACATGTCAAATTAAAATAGAAGAAGTTGTCAATTTGATATGTGTAAAAGTGGATATATACATATTATATAATAGTGGAATCCAATGTAAACGTTGAATAAATATGTACTGATGAGAAGATTCAATTTCAATCCTGAATATGTTTCTGCTCTGTGCTGCTTACGATTTTGGAATGATTCTAACTTACTTGTTTACCCAGCTTATGTTTTATGGACTCTTGTGATTTTCGTGCGATCGCTGTGGATTGTGTTGACAAGGATTCAATATCATCAGGTAAAATATAAATCAGTTAGTTGTATTAATCGTGAAATAATCGTTACTAATTTTAAACTTGAGAAGCTAATCTTTTTACATTTCTCTTTTTTTTAGATAATTACAATAGCAAGACAAGGTCATTCGTGGGATGACAAAATAATCAGTTATTATTGCAACTGCATCGCTGGGCAACAAACCGTACTAGTAGGTAGCTGCGCTCACATTATGACCATTGTTTGATGTTTGGGCTGAGCTCGTCATAGGATATTACAGAACCTGCTACATGATCGGATAAAAATATTTATGAGAGAAGATATTGAAAATGAATAAATAACGTATCTAAGTAAAGAATAAATAAAATATTATCTAGATGTGTACTGAAAGTTGTTTTATTTACACACTTAAATGTTTTAACTAAAATAAATTGTTATTGAAGTACATATTTTGGTATGTTTGTTTTAAGTCAAGAGTTATGAAAGTAAATATAATTAATGTTTATCAAATAAAGGTATTGTTTCTCAATACATACAATACAATATTTATAGATCTACGCCCATTTGCGTAAAAATATATAATGTATATAGTAAGTTAAAATAGAATGACAGATGACATTATTAGGGTAATCACTACCGCCATGATGATTTTCCACTGTTGTGTTGCAAGTTTAAATGTAAATTATTGTTTTTAAACAATAAAACGGACATGATTTGAAGAAAATGAACGCCTACGAATTGTTCTTTGCATGTTTACTTAGTTTTTAGTATAGTGTACTAAAGGTGGCCGGGAGCCCATACATTTTGAAACATCTCCTTTATAACTAAACTCCTTTGTACTTATACGGTTGAAACGATTTCTCTTAAAAGGATGTAAATGCATCGTCACAATCATTTATGTCTTAGTTAATGAAGCGTACAGTGGGGGTATTAAATCGCCGAGACTCACATAGCCCACTTTCCAAGTGCCCCTTGACCAAAATGTAATGAAATTAATTACTGTCGGTTTCAGTGGGGACCATTCCATTCCCCATGACTTGAAACACGAAGTCTGAGCATCTAGGATAGTTTGTAAAGGATTAACCCTACTAAATGTTGGGATTATTTTGAAATTAGCCTAAATGTGTTTTCTTATTAGAGCTTCATATAAAAAATAATGGCTGAGGATTTTGAAGAAATTATTCCGAATACAGAGTATCTCGAACTGCGAAATTATAAGTTACATACTAGCTGTGCCGCGCGGTTTCATCCGCGTTAAAAAGAAAAAGGGGCACAGCTAGTTCTAAAATATAAGTAGCCTAAGTTACTCCTCATTGCATCAGCTAACTGCCAATAAAAGTCCCATAAAAATCGGTCCAGCCATTTCAGCGATTAGCCAGAACAAACAGACAGACAGGCAAAACTTGTAAAGACCAGAGCTTTTTATCCTGTTAAGGGTAAGTTACCTAAATACTTATTAAGTGTAATGACCGCTTGATATTAAATATATATGTATACTGTGGACTTACAAACATCCACAATGTAACAGCATATTTATAAACTCAGAATTCCAACTACTTGTAATGTAAATAGCCTTTTACTTATCGAGCAGATTAATTGAGAAAATTCCGACCGATTTATATTCATGATTAAATAAATAATCGAGGACGCAGTCGCATCGATTCCCGGAATTGCTTTTCGTGTTCCCGTGTTCTCTGTTTATGCAGTGATGTAATTTCCTTCCGACGTGTTTTTCACGTTTTACAACGCTTCTGTTAACTTACGAAGGAATAAATGTTACATCTACGTATTTGTGTAATTTGTAATCATTGGTTACACGTAATACTTAACATATTCAAAACTAAAGTTTGGGTTTTGTTCTAATTGTTTGTTTTGAAGGTGGTAGAACTATTTGTGGTTCGACTCCGGCGGCACCACCACCACACCTATTTCTACCTAATAACAGCAGTCTTAGGCGCTGCTGTGTTCCGGTTTGAAGGGTGTGGTAAGGGAGACAGACTTTTCCGAGGCGTTCCAGCTTAGTCCTCAGGGGTAGCGGCGCATCTGTGGCCGACCTCAGGTAGGAATATCTAATCCTATCTGAGGTTGATTACAGATGTCCATGGGCGGCAGTAGCCACTTACCATCAGGTGGAGTGCATGCTCGTCTGCTACTCGTATATTATTAAAAAAAATGGGAAAATAATCTAAGATTCTTGAAATCGGATTTCGTTCTTCTCTATGGTGTAATGAACTGTAATGAGTATGGCCTAAGGATTCGTCACCAATATACTATAGATCAGTGTAACGGAGTACGCTCTAGTCTATTATACTACTGAAGAAACCACAAATCTGACAGTTGTGGGGAATTGCGGGCACCACTCTAAAATCCCAATCAGGAATCTTCATCATTAATTGATTACTCATTAGTCGTGGCTTTCTTTACATCACACCACTTTCCATTTTTTCACACGACCTTGCACGAAACCCCAAAAACCATCTTCGATGTACACAAACATCTGTACTCGTATTATCGTTTCATTTTTGTACTTACTTTTTCATTGAATGTATTTCTAACATTAAAGGCAACGTATGATCAATGCACGGATACCAAGGTTATATTAGTTTATTTATATAGTTAACATACACGTGGATCACTAAACTAAATAATGTTTATTTACCATTGCGTGATGAATATAGTTGTATATTACTGCTAATGAATTAGCCTATTTCTAGCGTGTTTACAAACAATCATGAGTAGTCTAGACTAGATTGTATTGAAACAGTGGTCGATTCGTAACAACGTATTCAGAATTAATTGTAGCGTTTCGTGTTTTGAAACCATTTGTTAGCGAATATTGTAGAACTACAAATAAGTGTAATAGATAACATAGAATAAACGAATGTTCGTCATATTATTTCTCTAAATTTATGACAAATATTTCTGTTTTAGCAAAGGCGTGTTTATTTTCCTCGTGAATGAAATGACGTGTTTTTAGTAACGCAAGATTTAAGAATGACACACTTGTGGTGTGTGGTTACTATAAAAACAAAGTCACGTTGTACTGTCTTGTATTTATGAGTCCAAATTTGAAAAATACTTAATTTTCGTTTCCTCTTCAGAAATTAGATTTTACTGATTACACCGTCAGGCAAAGTAGTCAAAGACAGGATTTCATAATTTGATACGGTGCAAGTATTCAACGGAAATACTTAATTATACTTACTATACAAAGGAAATTATTATACGAACAGTTGTGTATTTGTATCGGAATATAATAAATAATATTAATACAGAATTTAAGTTACGGGTTCAATAATTTCGGTGTTAGAGTTACATAAAGCTTTAACGCTATTAGGGTCGACCCGCATCATGTGCGGGTCACATCATTGGGCCGTCGAAAATATACTTTGACATACATGACCGTTCAAATACATCATTCACTGTTCCGTTGCTAAATGATGTATACGAAACAATTATTTTTGACGGGCCCGACGAGCCTGATATGTGGATCGACCCTTACGTCCTTTTGCCGTCAGTCACGGGTTTCATAGCCCATTTAGCAATCGGTTCCGAATGTCAACGCGACATGACAGTTAGTAGAGCTGTGCCCGACAGATAAGCGAATTTGAGATCATTGGGAGAGTTGCTGTCAAAGAAGGATGGTCAAAACGTACCAGACGAAGAAACGATGGCGTCACTATATGCCATATATATGAAAAAATCCCTTATGTTTTAAGGTCTTAAAAAACACAAGAAATGTCTTTCTATGTAGCCACAAAAAAAAGTTAATCATTTATTTCAGTTTTTGTAACTTCTTCGAAATTATTTCGAGTAATAGTTTCAGAACGCACCTATTGACGATTCATTTCGCGTATGAAATGACTTGGTATTCAAAAAATATAATTATTCAAGTTTTTCTGAATAGTTGTAAACTGTTATTCAATTAAATTAGTATTTATGCATTAAATCAACTACTATGTTGACTTATTATGCATTGGATTCTTGTCATAAAAAATAATTATGTTGGTTCATAGTACGTATAAGCGTTTTGTTCAAAAACATACAACGGAACGTCATTTGTCATCGACAATAGTTACATAGTCTGTGGTCATCGACCCATGCTATTGATTGACACCCGGCAATCATTCAATTCAATAATGATATTTTTATTCTAGACAGGGGATTTAGAGATTCAATTAGTTTATTAGAGGCTTGCAGCTACAAAACTTATATGCCAGAATCCCTGCTAGAGGATGAACATCAGCTCACCACCGAGCAAGCTAACAGGAGTCGTTGTGTAACCATATGCCGTTGGGTGGTGGAAGTTGTTAACGGATACTTTAAAAGAGATTTTAAAATATTCCGGCAAGATTTTTTTAATAAAAGTGTTCCTCATATGATGCAAATGTTTTCCATAGCTGCAAGCCTTTTAAATAAATTCGGCAAACGATTAAAAAATAGAAATGATGCGGAGCAAATCATAAATATTATTAGGGAAGGATTTCCATTACATAATAATTTATCCGATTTTATAAACAATATGAATATGAATAGACGAACATCTGATTTTACTAGTATCACAGCTGCATCCAATACTAATATTATATTCCCCCGTCTAGAATATAGTGAAATTATATTATTTGCCCTAGGATCATATCAGATCCGACAGGCAAGGTCCTATTATAGTGAACATGTCAGGTTTCACGGAGGGTATCGTATTGAAATAAGCAGAGATAACATTAATGTAAGAGAGTATCGTTTGAGAGGAAGTGGAAATAATTCATTAATAAGAGGCAAAATTAAATCCAGACACATTTCGAGAAAAGTGTATTATGTTTATATAATAATTGAAAATAATGTGTCTGGAAGGGAAGCTATAACAGAGTATTGTTGTAATTGTCTAGTTGGTAGAAGAACGGTTGGGTGCTGTGCACATGTTATGACAATTGTGTGGTACCTTGGGTGGGCCAGGCATCAGCCGACAATATCAGAGCCAGCAGCATTCCTCGATGCTGTAGTTGTAAGAGATGATGATGAATAAAAAGTATTTTTGTCAAACCTATTTCTTTCATTTAAGTGCTCCTACCATTACATCTCATTGACTCCTGTAACTTACCAGTACTCGATTTGTCAATATCTATTCAACTTGAGTATTGAAGACTGAAAGACAGTATGTATCTAGCGACTAACTCTCTTCAGCCAGAATAAATTGAAGTGGTCAAACCACAAAAAAGCCTTGTAGAAATACTTCACGTGTGATGTTGTGCCATCCTTGGTTTTCTATACTACACGTTGTGCAAGTTAGAGCATTATATAAATATATCTGATAAACGGACAAGGGGACTTGTGCGCTTTGACAGATGTCCCATTTTTTGGGTAATTCTCTGAGAGAAATCGCAATAAATAGAAAAGAGATCGCTAATTACCCACTCGCTTATCGTTAAATACATTTTTAGGCTACGCCGCACTCGGTTAAAAGGTAGTTGTTGATCCTAACCTCAAAAGTATAGTTGACGTTTTTATAAAAAATCGTGGCTATTTAGATATGATTTTCAAACGGGATGGTGTTTACAACAAAAGGATAAACCAATCTAACTATAGTTTAATTTGGGACATGAAAAATAAAAGTCGAGTCCAGCTCCTATAGAAATCTGGCCATTGTTCTTTGTCCGATAAGGGTGTTAGCATAGCATGTTGTAATAATTTTTACCGTGTGTTATATTGTGGGCTGGTTTCTTATTAATTGAATCTTAATAAAAATAACAATGCATAGAAGGTGAAGGAAGATACCGAGGCCATTGGGACGTCGGATTTCTCCAAATCACCCATAAAGCCTCGGGGCTCCGAAAAGAAGGTATCTAATGATTATTCCTTTATGATAACTAGCAAAAAGTATTGAGTAACAATGATAATATTTGAATCCAACAGAAACAAGTTAATAAGGATAGAAATCTATCACAATACACAATCTTTTGAAATTTATAAACATAGATGGCGTGAATTTCGTCTGCCTCTCGCGTCACCACGACATCGGCCGGTCTGACCCGCCGCACTAAATGTGTTAACGTATGTATGTAACGTGTGTAACGTTTGTTAACGTTAACGACGATGTTACACCGATGGCTTAACGTACCTTCCGATGTACGAAAGTGCTAGACTAGTATCAACAAAAAACCGACACCATATCTTTCGGTTAATGTGGACCAATGCTTTTATCCGTTTTTTAAATATGGCTGAGTCTTGGTTATTACTTCTTGCAATTGGACCCGATTGTCCTCGTAACATGACAGTCATGTTTTACTTCGGTAAACGAGATCGATGGTTTAACCTACCCTCCAAGTACAAAAGTGCTAAACTAGTATTAATAAAAAACCGGTACCATATCATCCAGTTAATGTGGACCAATGCTCTTATCCGTCCTCCAAATGCGACTGAGTCGTGGTCATTACTTCTCGCAATTGGTTCCGATTGTCGTCGTAACATGACAGTCATTGGCGCTGTGACTGGCAGATAAACGGACTTCAGATATGGTCCGTTGGATTAAGGGCAATCTAATCGTGTAAATCATGTTAGCTGAAGTAATTGAAATGCGTCACAGAGATATCGCAGTTTCCATTAATCACATGTCATCATGGAAACCACAAGTATGTGTATGCATGTATTAGCTACACGTGAATATACAAGTCTTTAACAAGATGGATATTTCAAATCGTTTTATCTTCAGTTACCCAACTTATTTTTATGCTAATTTTCAATGAGCACTTTTGCGCAATTTATTCAGTCAGTTAAAATATTCTTCGTAAAATGAGACCTATAGCAGTAATCCCTTTAAAGTTTTCTATGTTTTCATGAAATTTATATTCTAATTGGTTTTGTAGTTTTCATATAGGCAAGTATTCAAAAAGTATTTGAAATCGAAAATTTCGATTTGTACCGTCACTTAAAATTTATTTACTTGTCTAATCTACGAGTATTTGTTCTTAAGCTACAGTGTTATAATTCACGAGACACGTTTCAAATATACTAAGCGCTTTTTATACGAGTTAATTGCAATCAGATCTAAAACTTAGTACAACAATTTATTGTAGGTCATTCTTTACGTATAACCAATGACTTTCCAAGATCCCCGCAGTAATCCTACGGTCGTTATTTCATACGGAGTAAATCAGACCAACTATTACAGTTCGCTTCAGATCCTTTCCTAAAATATAGCCGCATAAATCAGTATATTTCTTTGTATTGGAACGAAAGTAAGATATTTATTTTTACTATATAACATTATCGTGCTTTCAGATTCCCATTGTCCATTATGTAATGGGCTCACAAAGGACTAGTTTAGGATCAGAGGCGTGCTCGACTTATCCCAATACAGTAAATATGAGATATGCGCCAAGTTTCGCCTGTTATGTCTATCAGTATCAATAGCGGTTACGTAGTGTCTTATTAATGTGGAGACTCTTACTGGCATGTGAATGGATTCCGTTGAATATTTGTTTATCATTAAGTAGGTTAGAAAGGTTTTTTTTACCGATGTTTTATAGAGGCCTTTCTAAGACGATATTTTTCGATTATTAACGAATTTTTACTTAAGTACTTAACCGTAAGAACGAAAGTTTTCCTGTACAGTTTTCATACTGTAATGTAAGATGTAAAAGAACAGTTTACATAGTGTGATGTAAAATGTAAAATAATACTTTCAATTCTTTTCATATTTCTTGTTTTTCTACAATAACTCAAATACCTACTGTTATTCTGGATTGCTGATTAATCATTACGACTTTTGTACAACTTTATGTATGCCCGTTGTTCAAACATTAATGAGGATTGTTGAATATCGCGTTTATTGTGCAGATAACATGAAACTCCAGATAAATCGAATAAAGCTTTTATTCATGACATGAGCGCAGTATTTTGCAATGCGCCTATGCCATCTAAAACTTTATAGATACAAATATAGTTGGGTACTATAATTGTTTTTTTTTCTATTCTAGATACATAAACTAAAATAGATACACTAATGAGGCTTTTAAACTTATTTTTAGGGACTCCAACCAGTGATCGACCCCAAATAGGTCATCTATAAAATGGTGCGTTATATATGACCATGGGCGGCGATGGCCACTAAATCTATTAGGTAGGGGTCCGAGGTTCAAATCCCAGGGCACGCACCTCTGATTTTCAAATTAATGTGCGTAGTAGAAATTAATTATCACTTGCTTAAACGGTGAAGGAAAACATCGTGAGGAAACCTGCATACCTGAGAGATTTATAAAAAAAAAAAATCTTAAGGGTATGTGAAGTCTACCAATACGCACTTGGCTAGCGCGGTGGACTATGGCCTAATCCTTCTCATTCTGAGAGGAGAGCCGTGCCCAGCGGTGGGACAGTAATGGGTTGATGATGAAGGTTATGATTCACTATAACAATTCTGTCCCAAGCCCTGAAAATCCAATAATTTGACCATGTGTTGTTCCAGACGTGTGTTCCTTGAAGCAGTTCCAGTGCGCCAACGGGAAGTGCATACCGATCACCTGGGTGTGCGAGGGTGAGAACGACTGCGGGGACAACTCCGACGAGGACATCGAGGAGTGCAAAAAAGGTAAGCATTTATCTAAATTTCACACAACATACTGCATAAATAAATAAGCCACTTCCCACTTTGTTCGTAGCTCATCAGTTAAGATATTGTAGGTACTGTGTTCAATTCATAGTTGAATAAAATGTTACTAAAATCTGTTACTATTTTACAATAATCTTATTTATAAAATTCTCGTGTCACAATATTAGTTACCGTACTCCTCCGAAAAGGCTTTACCGATTTTCACTACATTTTATATGCATATTCAGTAGGTCTGAGAATCGGCTACTATCAATTTTCATACCCCTAAGTGATAAGGGGGACCCTTCATTTTTTTTATTTATATGGCAACACAACGTTTGCCGGACCAGCTAGTATACTCTAAAAGAGTGTGGTGGAATGCCCCAGGTGTAAACCGAGACTTCTCTTGCAATAGGACGTAAACGGTTGCAACATGACAACCTATTTTAAGCCGCTGTCCGTGTGTATAAAAACCTATTCTAGCCTTCTATCTATGAATAGGAAAATGTTACGAACTATAGTTAAATTGGAATACTCGTATCGGTAGCTACCTACTCAAATATTGATATTACGAACCTTAACAAAAATAGAAGCGGGTGCTTCGCTCAAAGTTGTGCCCATTACAGTAAACTAATAACTGATGGACTTCGACATTGGAATATCTGTAGGATCTCGACAAAGGCGGCCGTATTGCCCTCCTATTAATATTTATTGGGGGAAATGGCCCCGCAAGTTGATGGCAGGCTACTAATTTAAGATCAATTGGCGTTGCTATGGCATCTTGTTGTGTTTTTAATGAAGCAATGTTTCGGTCCTCTCTTCAGTGAGCTTATAAGATTGGTTATATAATTATGGTAATAGTCTTTGATTGTAAATTTCTATTTTAATGCTACGAGTATTTTCGATATACTTCAGATTTTAAGGTTAAAATAGGCTTGATGGTTCAAAAATATGTTTGTAAATGTAAAGATTGATTTGACTGTTAAGTAGTCTATTAATATTGACATCGTAGAACTGGCTTTAATAGATATTACTAGTAAAATCCAAAACAAGGTAGGTTAAACAGTATTTTCATTACAATGGAGGATCCATTGTATCTTTATGTATAGTTGGTTTTTGAAAGTTAAAATCCAGATTGGTCTATAAAAATGTTTAAAGTATTTTTAAAAATATAGAATTTATTAGGAGCGTAACTATACGCATTTCTATTGATAATGTAGTATACAGGGTGAATATTTCAAACGGGCCTTCAGGGCCAAATCCGAAATTATAAGGATTAGCGAAAAATGCTGCATGGAGTTACGAGGCCGATATTGATAAAAACTAAAACTGCATCATTAGTTTTTTAAAATATCTTTTTCCTTAGCCGGGAATCGAACGAGTTCATTTTGAAAAAAATTACACCCTCTATATTATTCCACCATCTGATAGTGTCACTTAAAAGGATCAAATTCTGGAAAGTAATTTTATGTGACAAATTAAAGGAAAAGGAAAATTTTGAAGAAAATACATATTTTTCCATACATTGCCATACTAATCCTTAAGGATTATACATAACAAATGATTTATGTTTAATTCTTTAGAAACATACGTAAGTCATACCATTGAAGAATTCGTTGGTTAATCAACTAATTATTCGATGTTATAACCGTGACATACGGCTTAGTATGAGAAAGTAATAATTTGGCAAGTAAATTACCGCCGTTTTTAGGATTTATTTTTTAATAAAAATAGATAAGTGATTAAATAGTAAATTGTTATTGTTTGTTGTTTATAACTACGTTTCAACAGTAAATATGATTTTCTATATCTCTTTCTTTAGTTATCACTCGGATTTGACTTGAAAAAGACATTCTCGCAAATTGTCAATTTTACATCTGTATTAAACGAAACTCCGCCCATAGCAAGTTAAATCTATTATAATGGTCCTAAAAGTAACCTTAACTAAGTCGGACATAAAAATTCTTGAAGAACAAAACGTCCATTTCGAATGATTTGAAACATTGAGCCAAAAAATGTTAATACGCGAAATGTTTAAATTGATGAATGGCGGGAACTTAACTGCCAAATTAATATGAAAAAATATGTATATTCTTAAAATTGAGGCTTTTCCTTTAGTTTGTCATTTATCATTACTTCCCAGTTTTTGATCCTTATAAGTAACACTATCATTATGTATTCAAAATGAACTCGTTCGATTCCCGGCTAGGGAAAAAGTTATTTTAAAAAAGTAATGATGCAATTTTAGTTTTTATCAAAATCGGCCTCGTAACTCCTTTTAGCATTTTTCGCTAATCTTTATAGTTTCGGATTTGGCCCTGAATGCCCGTTTTAAAAATTCACCCTGTATATTCGAGTATAACGAACAAAGAATTAAAACAATCACATTTTTAATACTCCTAACGATTTTGTATACGGCAAAAGTACGGCCATTATGAAAATGTTTCTGACTGCAAAATCCAGCAAAGTGTAAGAAGAAAACCGTTTCAGCGGATTCAACAGTCAGAAATACGGGGAAAACATGAGTAGAACTACGGTAACTACGGTAAGAAGATTCGAAACTTGTTGGAGCCGGCCCGAGCGACGTGGAGATTATATGGTCTCTCCGCGCACCGTATTTTCGGTCCTAAGAAAGATAAAGTTCGCCTTTTCAGTTTATTTTTTTAATTTTGTTTAAGTAACTCGGGGGTAGATTTTTAATGTCAGCATTTTCATGTTAAAGTTATATTAACGTTTTAAAGTTATATGTTATATTATTTCGTTAATTTTGTAGATTTTCGCGTTATTATACACATCATCGTCATAGTAATATAACTTATTACAATGTGACTAGTACTCTAGAGTATTAATTTATTCACAGCTCCTCTTATACCTAAAGACTTGTCAATTATCATTGCAAAGTACTATGTGAATGTATGTGACAGTAATAATAAAGGTGTAAAGTAGTCCGTTTTCAACGTTTAGACCTGCCCGACATATACTTACATTTATTGTGGCCGTTAATATAATTATATTTTTTGAGGCTTAAAGCACAGATTCGAGTTACCCTTTTATGATCATTCAATATATTCATATCTTTCTTTAATTATATTACAACATTAAATACATGGTAATGAGCCCTACTGATTGGGAGGGTTCGTGCATACATAATTGCGTAATAGTCTTTCCACATTATATACGCGTGTCCGTGCGTATTGATGTCAATTACGTCATTATACTCTTTACTAAAGTTCTACATAAATCTCTTTCTGTACCCTTACCATGAGTTTTCAAAAAATCCTACAATTTTACGTCACGTTTACTCAATCCATTATTCTGTTCCGTTTGCTTAGTAGACTAAGTAAACGCAACAATAAGTAAGTGTCACATCTTTCTCACATGTTCGCAAAAAAGAGAGACAAAACATAAAGCGCCATTTTGTCAATTTAGACATTTAATGTTACGTTACTGACACTATAGTTGTGATACAATTCGCTAGGGGCGGATGATTGGAAATTGTATTGGCAAGTACGTAAACAAATACCAAAACAGTCATATTTGTCAAAACGTAAAAACTCATGGTAAGGGTACTGACCACTTTAAAATGAATTGGCGTCGATAAGGAAGACCCGTAGTCGATGAGTTGGTTTATTGCCATTGGCTTCCTTTATTGATGACCGTTTGCGACTCACTGGCGCACAAATGCACTTAAGATTTCTTTGATTTAAAATGTAAGTTAGTTATCTAACATAATAATCATAAAGTTTAAATAAAGTTCATTGAAAGTCTTAATTAAGCGTGAGTTATTGGCTGTCGGATGCTAAATACTAATTTGGTAATTAAGTAGGCTCGTAATATGCACTCGTTTTACACGGATAAGTCTGTGAACTCCCCATAGATATATTCGTCAGTAGGATAATATATCTATGGAACTCTCCGTAGCTTGTAGGGCTGCGTACTGATTGGCTCGGTCAAATGCAAGACATAATAAGACTAATTTAAAATAATTTTATTGGTAACCAAATAACATAAAATAAATATTTATAATATTATAGGTGTCTTGTTAATACCCTGATATGAAGGTGTGTGCATTGTGTCTGAAGTGCACCAAGCTTTAGGGATATGATTAGTTTCTTTGTTGATCTTTACTTGTTAATATCAACGAGCGAAGCCAACGGATAAACGCTAGTGAAATACATAAAGCAATTACAAGAAAACCGTGTTGTAATCGGAGGGACTCTTGAGTGATTGTATTAGAGTTAGTTCATTATCCTTTATTGATGACTTAGGCTTCCTTTATTGATGACTGCCCGCGACTCATTGGCGCCCGAGCTCCCATGCTACGCATGCGTTAATAGTTTGATGAAATAACATCGGACCGTTTGTTTAGACGCGTTACGTAATAGTTTGTGGACAAAGTGGGATTTAATAACCTATTTGTGATTGCTATGCCACTGCTGGGTATGGATCTTGTCTCATAATGAGAAATTGTCGTTGTCGAATCATAATGAGTTAAAGTCATAGTCAATGGACTAAGTCAGACATAGTAAATCTGAACTTGGCTAATGTAGTGACGTCCAGTAGGTCAAGCTCGGATTAACCTTCGAAAACTAACCTCTCTGAGAGATCTTTAAATTTCTCACGAATGTAAGTTTCCTTACGAATATAATCCTACAATTAAAAAAACGCATTAATTAATTTCTAGTCGTTGGACTTCGAATATTTAATGTAACATACCAACATTCAAAGAACAAGGCTATCATTATTTATTATACAGATTGTATAGGCTATGTTACTTAGCAAATAATTCGGGTTCGACGGAATCATACATTGAAATTAAAAAACCGTGCATAAGGCTCTACGTAGGCGGAACCGTGGTTGGAAACTCGTTAAAGTTTACCTTCGACGACATTACGCCTAAAACTTACATTGCAAAAGTTTTCTTAACGTGATGAGACAAAGGTGTACGGATTATATTCATTTTTAGGGTTCCGTACAAAGAGGAAACCTGTTCTTGCATTAAAAAAACAAAAATTAGTTTGCCGGATAAATGTCAAATGGATAACAAACCAGTATGCCGTTTAGATTAAGAATAGAAATCTACAATCTAAAACTACTAGAACTTAAAACCTTGATTCTGGCTTGCGGTTTGTTACCAGCTATGAAACGGCAATGGGTTCATGAAGATGTAATTTATAATTGAACAATCACTTTATTCACAACGAAATGTAAAGCATCGAAATCTAGGTATAAAATGTTATTCCTGCATTCTGTCATTTGAATACAGCAATAAATTAAACCTACTTCAAACACCCGTATTTCGATAGGTGCATTTTTTTTGCTGTTTTTTTGATGTTATTCATATTCGTATGCGCGTCATTCATGCGAAGAATTCGAGTAGACGCCGCCGGATTTATTAAATATTCTTTTCTTTATGTCGAATAATTTGGTTTATAAATTTTCATAAATTTGGCAACGTACATTATATTTGTCCTAGCTATTCTGGTCTTTTTTCTTTGTCTGTATAAATAAAATTACCCAAAATATGGAAACTTAATGGATTGAATTATTATATTTCTACGATCCAGACGTTACACAGTAAAATATTTATGATGTTTTCTCACTCGAATTTTAGTTTGTGTTTATCATACTCGTATCATAGGCTTTTGATATTTTACTTATTATTCTTTAATACTCTTGAGGCCAAAACATTATAGATGTATGAACCAGCATCCATTACAACTTTATTCAAAATATATTTAATTCAATCCCTCTCTTCAGTATTCACAACTCTTTTACGTCTCCGTGGGATGTACATTTACATTTGCAAACACATTAAAGTTTTATTGTTAAGTGATTGTTATTGATGTATCCATCAGTCATATTTCCAGTCTGCTCCTTTATCCTCAATTCGTCTTGAAGCAAATTTATTACTCCGAGTAGATAAGATTGTTCATCCCATCCATCTCGGTGATTCCCAAAAGTAATCTTCTAACTTGCCAAACAACTGGCGAACAAAGCGCGAACCTCGTTTAAATTATAAAAGTACTTATGACCAGTTCAAGGCGGAATGGGTTTCTTTTTGAAAATTACGCCCAACGGCGGTAGCTCCACGCGGGTAAATACATTTTGTATTTTTTTACCTGTTTTTCTACGTAATTGATATTTAGTTTGCTGTAGAGAGTTTTTAACAAAGGTTAAACTGTTTTTTTTGGGAAAAGTAATATTTGGTGTGTTTTTCTGAGAACCCCTCCCTTTTGGACAACGATTTTTTGACACTTTAGATATGATAGCATGCTTCTCGATATATTACTCGATTACTACGTGCTACGATGCTCGCAGGCATCGAGTAGGTAAATCAGTAACAACAAAATAAAGCTTACTTCATTGACTTTTACATGCCTTTGTCTATTTACCGCAATTGTATAAAAATCTACTGTTCATCGTAATTCATTATTTTCGCCGATTTTTATATCATATTTAAATATAGGTGGTATAATTAAAAAGGTTGTTAATGAATTCCGAATGACTTGACAATTATTTGCAACACGAATAAAATATTTCATGCATTTAAAATGAAAGTCGTATTTTCAATTACGGCATCACATTAAACATACCTAATTATTTCAGCCATCCATGGCCACTGAATTCCAAAACAGATTTCTCTCGTAAATTTTACCAATTATACCGTCTGACGGATTTAAATTGCAACAGTGTTCGAATTTGTCGAATCTAGCTGAAGTGTGTCCTCGAGTGGTGTTGTTTCATTGATATTTTCTGCTTAATGAATGCACCCTTTACCAATTTCGAAATTTTTATACGCTGATAAGTTAGTCAAGTGTGAAAATATTAGATAACTTGCTGAAGTTTGTACTGCAAAGCAAGTTCAGTATTTTTAGTAGGTTATAAACCTTATTATAATAATGACTTTTCGAATAACTATTATTTTTTTCTTCCGGTACATACGGACACCAAGGCTGATGATACTTGTAACGTTATTTTGCATCGGAAATTATAAATGTCCACGTTATGGAATTGCAACACGGATCTCTAGAGTAACCTAAAACTCTTCCTTCTGATGTATCCCGGCACAACAGAACAAATAGACCGACAGAGAGCTTTTTATATTACATTTCCAATATAACCGGCGTTTTCCTTAATTTAATTCACGGAGAAGCTTTTTATTGGGCACGACTTATGCTGCTATAATTTTGTAAAAGTTTTTCTAACTTGTTCGAATTTTCTCATCAGCGCTTATTAAATTTGCTGGGAGGCTTGTATTTATTTTTCGTTCAGGTAATTGCCTTGTTTGTGAAGTCAGCTTGAAATTTCAACAATACAAATCCGCCGTGTTATTTCTCTCTCATCTATGTTCGTTTCGTTTGGTTTTTTGATAAAACATGTTATTTTTGGTATTGGTTTTACTGTCTATTGTAGGAACAGTTATGTTTGGGTTTAACTTTGACATACTTTACAGTTTTACCATACAATTAATTACATGTTCAATGATGTAACTAGAGGGAAAAATTGTAAAGCTAGGAACGCCACACCTTTTTACAAAAAATATATCAGCAGTTTTATCACTGCTGTGTTCTAGCTAGCGATAGTAGTAGATAGCGAAGTGGAGCATTCCAACTTTGACCTCAAGGAGGCATTCCTAAAATTGGTTTATTTCGTAAATTTGCTTTTAAGTCGGAATAAGAACCTCCGCCGCTATCAAAGTTAGTAAAGAAATATTAAACTTTCCGAATATCACAAAGACAGATTCCAATAAATTAGATGATCGAAGGTTCCGACGCAGATCGGATCCGTTTCGCCTTTCGTTATTTCTTATTATCGTCTTTTAGTTAATAATAATTTTTAAATAAAGTTTCTAATTATTTTTTAAACTGTTGTTGTGTTGAAATTTCAATATTTTTAAAGTAACGGAATATGTGTCTCGTTTGTTTCATTTTGTTTTCTTTTTGAAGCACACAGTCTTAATAAACATTTCTATTATCATAGAGCTTTTTTTAGATTAGATTATGCGTGTTTGTAATTATTTTAATGTGAATTGGTTGATAAATTATGTTGGTCTACAAACTTCACTTATTTTCAAAGAGTACTCGTACATTTTATTAATCCCTAATACATACATTTGTAGTCCCAAAGGTTATTCAGAAAATATTGCCAGCAGCGTATCGTAAGATCGTATTTTTTATTGCTTATCTTTATAAATATGAAATAATAATTTGTTAAAGTATAGATATGTTACTTGACTATATAAAATAAAGTATTTAAATTAATGTAGTAGAGTTTAATTTCTTAAGGAAGCTAGTGAATGAGGAGTAGGGACAAAAAATAGCATGAGATGGCGATGTGAGGACGTTATGAGAACAAAATGTCAGCCTCATAAAGTTTTGAGTGCTAGAGCTTTCCGTGACAATTTTATTTCGGTTCACAAATCCGATCCCATATAAATTAATGTCTTTCCTTATACAACGGAGACAGATTCTAATAAATGAGATGATCCGAGGTTCCGGTGCGGAAGGAGTCCGTTTCACCCATCTGATCACGCGATGTTCGATCAGCCCTTTAATGTTTAACAGTTAATACAGAGGATAGACTCCAATTTCTAAATGGGAAATATTTGTAGATCCGAAAGTACAGAAGCCACTATATTACCGGATATAATATTCGGTAATTGAGATATCTAAGTGACAAATGTAGAAGTCTCTTTTCTGTACTGTACTGGATGCTCGTCTACTTACTTTTAAGGTATTTCATAGTATTTCTTTAACCGCTTGAATTTGTAAAAGAGGATGATGTCCTTGTGATGTTACTAATCTTACTGGCGCCCATGTTACTAATCTCAAATAATGTAACATTTTTATATAAACGTTGCTAGGCGGGAGGAGTAAGTTGGAATATTTCTTATCGACGTATCTCCACCACCATACTTTTAAGTCCAAAAAATAGTGTTAGACAATCCTGAGAAAACCAAGAAATATGTAAAATATAACATGTAGTGTCACTGGAGGTGTTTAACACCTTTCAATAATCCACTTATTCCATTCTAATATACAGGTGATCTAGGTATAAAATTTGAAAGTTGTTTGGTACATAATGTATTCGTTTGTAAAAATCTTGTATTTTTTATTTGAATATTCAACAACCGG
This sequence comes from Epargyreus clarus clarus, assembly GCA_014595695.2. NCBI lineage: Eukaryota > Metazoa > Arthropoda > Insecta > Lepidoptera > Hesperiidae > Epargyreus > Epargyreus clarus. Next base: position 848,401 of record JACTTY020000036.1, read on the forward strand.
AATTGTTATATTATGTACCTGATTGTAAAATTATATTACGTAAAATTTTCACATAAAATTTCTAAATTGAAACAATATTTGAACACACGTAGGATTTATCAAACGAATTTACGGCGGAACGTTTAAAAATTCAGCGGTGATTTGGTCATCAAATAAAAATGCTAGGTGTGGTCCGCAATAGGGCCACTTCATGAATAAAGCAGCCGCTAATATTGGATTGAGTGGATATATTTTTGATAAATATTCAGAAATTGCCAAACGCAATTATATAGGTATTTTTTTTTATAATATAAGAGTAGCAGACGAGCATGCAGTCCACCTGATGGTAAGTGGCTACTGCCGCCCATGGACATCTGTAATCAACTCTAGATAGGATTAGATATTCCTACCTGAGGTCGGCCACAGACGCGCAGCGGCGCGTCCGAAGGGTAGCGGCCCTTAGGACTAAGCTGGAAAAAGTCTGTCTCCCTTACCACACCCTTTAAAACGGAACACAGCAGCGCCTAACACTGCTGTTATTCAGTAGAAATAGGTGTGGCAGTGGTGCCACCTTCGAAATCTATCTATCTATGTTTCATATTAATAAAAGTTCTGTAGTATGGAATCAGGCAAGCATGTAGTACGATTCGAATTCGAAATCGATTGCTCCTAACATAATTTTTTGTGTTCAATGTAAAAACCTAATTGTTTTTAAAAATAAAATTTATCGTATCGTTTTTTATGTGTGTCTATAAACGGCCCATCCATAGTTTTTATCCACAGTTCCCATATATTCGGATGGGAATCACAAAATATGAATATACTTTACAAGCATGGGCTTACTGTGAATTTTATGCGCCATTTAGTGTCGTTTGTGGTAACATCAGCGTTATACGAAGTGACAACCCTTTCGTTTTGGCCCAAAAACCACAAGCCATTCTGACCCTTATTATCACGTACCAAGACAAGAAAATCCCTTCACATACCCTTCAGATATATCTAAAACCCTTTTTCCAATTTAACAAATGAGTATAGAAGAGTATGAATAACGTTTCACTATACACTATTTTAATAACAGGGCAATATCGTAAAAGCTTTCGATATAAGCTACTTAAAATGAATAAGTACGTTCAAGTTTTATTCGTTTTTGTTGTTTAACGGTGTAAATGGTTCTAGCGCTTTTTAAGTACATACGCTTAGTAGAAATACAATTATTGATTCGTACTCGCAGTTATGTGTATGTGGTAGTCAATATCAGGATGTAACTGATAAAACATCTTTCATCATAAAAGAAAACTGTAGAAATAAACATGTTTCTGTTTATTTTAGTTATTTTTAAAGCTCGTAACGCGTTACAGCGAACATTTGATGATTCTAGATAACTATTTACTTCAGGAACGTTTAAAACATAAACCAGAATATCCGGGGTCCCCTCCCTCATACCTGTAGTTGAAGATTAACTGATTAAAGAATGCACCTATGTGAATAAGACTTGGTAAACTTGGCATTGTTCTACATCGCATCCTAGCGCCACGCATTAGGTATACGAAATTCAACTTACATATATGACTGAGAGACATATGTCTGACATTTGAAATGAATCAATTAGATTTTGTACGTAACACATTGAAGCGGACAAACTACAGCCAAATAATACTCTATTACTACTTGATGTATGAAGAACAAAATATTATAATAGCGTTTAGTGTATGAACATCTGAACTAAAATCAGACCTGAGTTCAACGGGGCTAATTAAGTTACGATGTGTCGAAAACGAATTGAGTTTGGCGTATAAATTAGCTAAAGTTAGACCGAAGTTCGCCCTCTAGTAATGCTGATGTGAACTTATACGTAAATTAATAGTTGCCGCACATCACTCGTTATATTTATAATATACCGTAACTTATGATCGAGTTGGCTTACAAAATAGTTATTTTCATTATCATCATTACTGTCCCATTGCTGAATACTCAAAATTAGAAGGAGTTAGTTTATAGTCCACCATTTTGGCCAAGTGCGGATCGGTAGACTCTACACATTTTTGACAACATTTTTATAAACCTGTCAGGGCTCTTAGGCGTGAAGGTTTTCGGCAGGCACAACATTTTTCTTCACTCGTTAAAGTGATATTTATTTCACCTCAGCGTGAGGGGTAGTAGGTCACTGGTTTTGTTGTTTTGAATTCATGAAATTATAAGTACCTAAGCATTACCTTAAAACTTTAGTTAATAATTTTGTAGATTTTGTATAAAATTGCTTTATTTCTGTACAAGTACATATTTAATAAGACATTTTTGCCTTCTCCTTAGACATGTTAGACATGATAGAACTGACTATTATTTCTAGGTAACATGTCGCCGAGCACAGTGACACATTTAAACCTTATGTAACTGCAATACTGCCGGCAGGTGTGTGTCTATGCATATATCGGTCAACTTTTCGTCAGCCCTGTATGGCGGTCGATTCAGGTTACTTGGTGAAAGAGCTTCAAAGACCTCATCGTTTCAGCTTGGTTTTACCTGTATTCCAAAACGCTCTAAGCGATTGCTCCATTTAAATTCCGTTCTGTATACAATTGGTAGTGGTTTTAAGAAGTGTGGTAGTTTTAAACGTATATCTAATAGTATGTAGTGTACCTTTAAGTATCAGAGGCGTTGAAATATTTAAATAAAGTTTCCTCCATTTACGAGTAAACTATTCGAGAACAGGTTCGATAGTAAATACTCGACAATATTACAGAATTAAAATAACCAAACGAGTTTGTGTAATTGGCAACAGAGATTTGAATCACTTTTAAACTGTTGTTTACAACAACTTTCGAAGAGGCTTGATTGTTTATTTATACTTCGCAACGACAGAAGTAGGTCGCCATCTTGCGAATAATTAAGAAGTCTGTGAAGTTTCGAGTCTCCTTGACCGGTTTAAAAAGTTCAATAACGACATTTCCCAAAGACCCATAGAATGAAACCAATCTCGTAATATTCAAGATGAAGGGTGCTAGTAATTGCTGTCATAAAGTGCGGTACCCTCCGACTTCGGGCCGATGTTAAATTTTAGTGCCGTCCCAAGTTTTTGGCTGTTCCAATCGAATCGTACTTTGTCATTCATTTTTAAATTCAATTCTACAAAGTGCTTCGGGCTATTAAAGAGATTAACGATGTTTCGGAGATCTGTAATCATCGAATGGAAACAATCGAATCCAGGTTTTGTAAATTTAAATTTCGGTAGTTGCTTTATTTTATGGAGTTTAATGTTATTTTAAGCTTCCGCTGCCATACGATTTACAATGATTTACGTACGATTCGGTTTGTTTAATGTCGAGGTGATTATTTCATTTATGCAATCGGTTTTAAATGTCCCAATCACTATAAATAAACATTACTCTGGAAAGCATGTGCTATATTGAAGAGCTTAATTTTAGTGCGTATGATATTATGTTTTTAATATTATGTAAAAAAATCTTCATAGGGGTTCTTAAGTTAAGGATAGGGAAGAATTAAAGTAAGTACTTGCATAAGCCAATGAAATGTTAGTTGATGTAAAACTACCTTTGAAATTGCATTAGGATTTTATAAAAATATTTTCCCGGGAAATGTTGCGGAATTAAGAGCGCACAAAAGCATGTCCGATAAAGGTTCCTATTTTCCGTGAACATCAAAGTGGCATTTATAAAATGTTTCTAGATGTTCTCTTTATGGAATGAACAAAAGTGATTCAAAGACTTCTCTAAGCAAGTTTCAAAGCAAAGCTCGAGGGCGTGAGGCACTTCGTCAAGCCGTTTGATATTTCTGTTTCCACTTCTCTACACTCGTCAAATGGTGTTTCTATGCTTGTATTTTATCGCTTTAGTGGTTTAACCAGAACTTGTAAACGCAGGGATACATTCTCATTGGTTACTTAACTGCAGCATTATAACGCAATGTTTATAGACTCGTATCTTGTACCACACCAGTTAGGACTCCTCGCAGATACTATATTCACGTGTACACTTCATTGATAATAATTAAAACCTACTAGAACATATTCGTCATTCACTATTTACTTTATTTTTAGTTGCGATTAGTATGGGAAAAATATTGTATATTATACAATCTGCATTATTTTATGGTTCTCATTTCTGTTGAATGGTTCTGGTGATAAACACAACTGAACATTTTGTAACACTGAAGGCCCAGAATTATGTAGACCATGTCGCTATTTCAATATGAAGTTTAATTTAGCAAGTACACATAAATAGTTTCTGAATGTCGTGTTTATTTTCGTTACAATTTCAACAAAACCTACATTTTACACAAAATTAATGCACCGTTAACTGGATGTCAAATATGTGCTGCAGATAATTATAAATATTGGTCGAGAGCGGGAATTCAAGCGAAAATGTTTAGTAATTATTGCTTACATTGTATGTTATTTTTGGCATATCAGTAAATGTGGCTTTTAACAAATTCGCTATACCTATTCAATATTGTGAACCTACTTTTAATATGGCGCACGAATATGTACAATATGCATATGAATTTTGATGCTTTTACATATTTATTTTATGGTTTACCTTTGAAATTCCTTTTTTCAGAGGTACTCGTATTTTGAGGAAACCAGGGATATTGGTTTTGCTATAATTGCTGTGCTACAAGTGAAGTCATAAAAAAAGAAATACAATTATTATAGGCTAAAGTTTGGTATTTTTATAGGATTCCAACACGTAGGTAAATACATTTGTCAATAGGGTAACATTTTATAAATTAAGTGGCCTGCGATTGCGAAGACAATTTACCAAACATTTTAAACAATAAATGAAATATACGAACAAAAGTGTAACTTAGGGTACAAGTGTAGATAGTTATGGTAACATTGGGTAACAGTAACAAGGGCATTGTCACTCCGGTCACGTCGTCCGGAGGGTTGCCGTGCTGTAAAATTGTACGCAGCTGCCTGAATTCGCGATGGCGTCCAAATTTTACGAGAGGAAAAAATGGACGCTGACACAATTATTTGCAAACTTCGCGTGGATGAACTCAGTAGGTGTGTATTTTTATATAATATAGGAGTAGCAGACGAGCGTACAGTCCACCTATTGGTAAGTGGCTACTGCCGCCCATGGACATGTGTAATTAACCCCAGATAGGATTAGATATTCCTACCACAGATGCGCCGCTACCTCTAACGACCTCTAAGGACTGGAACACCTCGGAAGATTATGTCTCCCATAACACATTCTCTAAACCAGAACAGAGCAGCGCTTGACACTACTGTTATTAGGCACTGTTCTTAGACAAATATAGGTGTGGCGGTGGAGAAGGCGATATTTACGTTAAACAAAGTCATATTGAAAGTGACATGAGATGATTTATCGTATTATTTAGTTTTTACTACAATTAGAGACCTTAGTATCAATTTTAATAATTCATTTTATAGATTTGTCATCATAAAAGACAAAACTATTGTTATACGAATATAATTTATATTCGATTGAGTTTTTATATTGCCCGAGAAGTTTTGGGTACAATAACGACTATACAATATAATATGGGATAATTACATATTTCAAATACGTTTGTACCCTTTTGAATTTATAATTTATTTATTAAAAACTACGTTTGTTCAACTGTAATATTGCGAAACGCCGCTAGCATAAGTTACATCAGCTACAAAGTAAATTGTGTTGCTTGTTTCAAGCTACCAGATACAAATAAAATACAATAAGCTTTCATGTTTTAAAATAAACACAAACAAACAGGATCTTTGTGAATAGCACGAATGAACTAGCAAAAGGAACGAGCAACGGGCGCAACAAAATTAACTTTTCTCAGATCGATCGCAGTCTACACAATAATATCAGTCTTCGTCGCAAGCAGTGATGTGATTTTAAAATGTATATCCGCCAATAGAGATACTTCGTATATCCGCGAATGGAGATACGTCGTATAACCGCGAATAGAGATACGTAGTATCATTAGTGTGTAGATTTGCTAATAAGCAATCAAAATTCAACTTTTTATTTAGTCGCAACAGATGAGTGTGACCTTTCAATGATCGTTGATGTTTTGCATTAGCGATTAATTTATATTTATTAGTAGCATATGCCAGATATATTTAAAGAAATAAAACCAATTTAAATGGTATTCAAGAGTGTTTCAATACAGCTTCATGTAGAATGTCACAGACGCAGTGATATTTATTAATGCTTTTTTTATTCATTTAATAATGGAAGTATGATATCCGCCAAAAGTTGACGGATTCGGTTACAGATTTTTTCATTGTCGCAACATTCTTTATGTTATGTGCAGGCCACATAATTCGATACTGCTGTTACTAAACATAAAGATGAACACACAAGTGATATATCTTTATATAATAACACTGTAGAACGAAATAACTGAAAAGAAAAGAACAACGGGTGCAACGAAATTAACTTTTCTGACTCTCCACAGTCCGCAATAATAATAGCATTCTTACCAACTGACTTGGAACTTAGAAACGAGATCCATTTATATCACAAAATTGCAGGTCATAACTTTTTTAAATATATTATAGGAGTAGCAGACGAACATGCAGTCCACCTGATGGTAAGTGGCTACTGCTGCCCATGGACATCTGTAATCAACCCCAGATAAGATTAGATATTCGTATCTGGTGTGGGCCACGATCCGACTAAGCTGGAACGCCTCGGATAAATGTGTCTGCCTTCCATACCCTTCAAACAACACAGTCGCGCTTAACACTGCTGTTGACTGCTGAGGCAGAAATAGGAGTGGCGGTGGTGCCGCCGGAGTTGAACCACAAAAGTTTACCAAAAACACTATAACCTTCTAGAAGGTTTTTAGTAGCGAATTTTATATATCATGTACATACACATATAATATACATTACACATGTACACGTATGATGTGTAGCTATATTGCTACTTAATGCAAAAAGAAACATAATAAATCTATCTTTCTATAATAACGTCGGTAGAACGAAAAAAACTGAAAAGAAAAGAACAACGGGTGCAACGAAATTAACTTTTCTGGCCCTCCGCAGTCCGCAATAACAATAGCATTCTTACCAACTGACTCGGAACTTAGAAACGAGATTCATACTTCACCCAATTTACATGAATTTCTGCTATGGTGATTTTTTCTGTCTGCGCCTTTCAATGATAATGAGAACTCGGAATATTCAAGATCAGATTAGATTTTTTCATTGTTATATTGTCTGCTTGAATGAATGATTAAGTTTATTCATTTCGTGCGGACTTTTAGGAGTTTGCGGATTTTTCTTTATTCAAAATACAATTTGTTAGGACCGCTGTTAAGGGTTGATTTTGGTCTTCATTAAACTTGTACCCGATAAATGAATTTATTACTTCCAATGGTTCGGGATTATGCTCTCTTCATGCTCAAATAAAAAGAGTAGTGATTAAATTGGATTGTTATGTTCTTACTCATCTCATATTTATATTTAAAGAACTAATGAAATGAATATTGTATTGAAGATTAAACGTATGTAGAACTTGATCAAACGAACTGCGAAGTGAAGATCGATTGGTATAATAATATGCGTTACTTTAGTTGAAGTATAATTATGTTGAGTTATCTATCTATGATTGATATATACATTATAATATTATTAATATTTGTATCTAAATCTTCAAACACATTGACGAAATAATAAAGATTGACGAATGTTTTATTCAGTTCCAATTCCCATAAAGTAAATTGAAGGTCGAGGATTCTTGTTATAGGCTACATAATTCAAATATACGCCTCACTCGCCTACACAGCGCTATTAAATTTCACACCACGTTTGTTTATTAACTTCTTTCATACTTCATTTACATTTATTACGGTCAATGTAATACAGCGGCTTCACGATATTGAGTTTTACTCGTAATAATGTTGGCTGCATAATCCGGAATCCCGAGTTTGGGAACAACGTCGGGAATTTTCGCGGAATTTTCCACGTCATTAAGTAGAGCCCGAAAGCGTCGGTTAGATAACAAAACAAACCTTCCCGGCTTCGTACCTGACTCCCGTTAATACACCGTTCAGGAAGCTACGCCGACGGCTTACCTATAATCTTTTAATCAATACTTTCTGGATTTGAGATTGTTTGTTATAATCACGGTTTTTTGTTGTATGCTGTTGTTTCGATGCGGAAATTACGGGGGTTGTGATAATTGTTTTCCATAGATTTTTTGGTTAATAGTATTAGTTTTTTCACGGGACTTTTCGATTAAGGACAAGCAAAATAGCAATATTTTAAAAAATATTTCATTTTTGTAACTTAATTGATAAAAGTCAACATTTATAATTACTTTTTATTAATTCTAATATACAATTTTGTTAAATAAAAAGGTTCCTTTGTCACAGTAGTTTATAATAAATATTGTAAAATGATTCAACTGAGGGCGGGAGACACGGAATGATAGTCGGTTGGTACTTGCACAAAAGCGTGTATTCATAAAGACGGCGTAAAGCGGACTGGCGCGGCGAACGGGGGAACGAGCGAACGAAACTCGCGGCGCCGGAGACGTAGGTAAAGGCGCGAGCGAACCGATGCTATATAAGGCGGCGTTACAGTCTCCCCCTTTTGACCTAGTCAGGTGACCTCACGACAGGTCAAACACCAGTAAAACTTACGCGACAGTGTTTTTACGAGGACGACCGCGCGGTCTTTTAGGACATACAGGCTCCGGCTGATCGTCCTGACGAGCGTGGTATCGACGCAGATCCCTGGTGTGGTACTTCCCCAAAATTTCGTCAGGTCTACCACAACGAGACAAGATGTATGTAGTTGGACTAACCTTCTTAGTTATAACATACGGACCATCTTGCCGTGGGGCGAGTTTTGAACTGAACCCCTTACTAGTACTACTTAATATATGACCGCGTAACAAGACTAAGTCACCTGGAACATAACCCTCGGCGTTTTGACGAGTCTTGTCCTTAACGCGTTTCCTCTTATCTTGCTCATTCTCGATGCTTTCCTTAGCATCTGAGAGAATACCGGCTAGCTTGAGCAAATAAGGCGTGATCTGAGGGACATAATTCTCGGTCTCAACTATCGCTCGAAGGTCACTTTGAACAGAGATGGGCGAACGCAATTCCCTGGCAAAAGTAAGAAAGGCAGGAGTCTGCTTTGTTGCTTGGGTCAACGAAGTATTCAAAGCGAACCGGATAAACGGCAAAGCTTCGGCCCACTGTCGGTGCTCCTTCTCAACTAATATGGCGAGTTGGACTTTCAAATCCCTGTTCTTCCGTTCCACGGGATTAGCTTCTGGATGGTACAGAGGTATCAGATTTTGTTTGACTCCCAGAACAAACATAGCGTGCTGCATGACATCGGCTACAAATTGCACACCGTTGTCAGAAATCATACGCCTCGGAAGTCCAAACCTCATGAAGACTTCATTGACTAATGTTTTCGCACAGATCAGCGCCGTGGCCTCGGTGAGGGCAAAGAGTTCCACCCACTTGCTTGTGGTGTCCTCGACTATAAGGATCCACCTCTCACCTAGAGGTCCTTTGGGTAAAGGCCCAAAGAGATCGACGGCGACAACTTCAAAACGCTGAGCCGGAACCGGTGTTTGGAGCAACCCAGCTGGTTTCACATTACTCGGCTTGTAGCGTTGACATTCTACACAAGTCTTGAGATATTCTGTTACATAACGACGCATCCCGGGAAAATAAAAACGTTCGGCAATGCGGTGAAGAGTTCTCTCTATACCGCCATGACCGGAAGTTGGAGAATCATGACATTCCAACATAACCTGTTTCCTAAGGCTTTCAGGAACGACGAGCTGCGGTTCTTCGGTGTCAGCCTCGATGTACCTGTACAACACTCCTCTAACAAGGTGGTATCCTCTTTCGGTCCACGTTTTAAGAGCTACTTCATCTTTTCCTTCCAGGTCTTTAAGGATCTTCGAAACTTCGGGGTCATCGAGCTGAGATTGACGGACGTTCGTCGCATCCCATCGAGGTACCTCTACGATAACTGTACATACTCCACAGGACTCGCGAGTATCCTCTTCGCAGGGCGGTCGACTCAGCGTATCCGCGATGACGTTGGCCTTTCCCGGTGTGTAATCGACTTGAAGATCGAAAGACTGGAGCTTCATGGCCCATCGTACCAATCTACCGGTTGGTGACTTCAGGGTAAGTAACCACTTGAGCGGTTGATGGTCGCTGGCAACACGAACTGGATGTCCATCAATATATCCTCGGAACTTCTCACAAGCCCATACGACGGCAAGAGCCTCCCGCTCGGTCGTTGAATAATTACGTTCTGCTGGCGTGAGAAGTCGGCTCGCGTACTCAATGGGTTTTTCTTCACGTGATGACTCCCCCTGGAGCAAAGCGGCGCCTAAGGCGTAATTGCTGGCATCAGTGCGGATAACAAACGGCAAACTATAATCCGGTTGGGCGAGTATTGGCGTTGAGGTGAGTAACCTTTTCAGTTCTGTAAACGCATTGACTTGTGCGTCACCCCAGATCCAAGACTGAGCCTTTTTAGTGAGCATCGTAAGAGGCTGTGCGACCTTCGAAAAATCTGGCACGAATTTCCGGAACCAAGAACAGGTCTGCAAGAAGCTCTTGAGATGCTTTACGGATGTAGGTTCTTTCATATCAGCTATGGCCTTGATCTTATCAGGATCAGGTGATACTCCTTGAGGCATTATGATGTGACCAAGATATTTCACACTCTCCCGAGCAAAAACACATTTATCCCGGTTGGCTCGGAGGTTGAAGACTCTAAGACGGTCAAATACAGCACGGAGATCCTCAAGGTGTTTCACGAAACTGTCAGAAATTATAATAAGGTCATCGATATAACCTAAGACTGTGGTGTTTTTGAGAGAAGAACCCGTACGAAATCGGTCAACGAGGCGTTGAAACGTCGCGGGCGCATTTCGTAAGCCAAAGGGCATACGTTTGAAACGGTGAACCCCAAAAGGTGTGACGAAAGCGGTTTTATCCTGGTCGGCTTCTCGAACACACACCTGCCAGTACCCGGCGCGAAGGTCTATCGTGCTCATGTAACAACTCTTACCGGTGTACTGCAGTAGGTCGTCGATGATCGGCAATGGATAGGAATCACTCTTGGTGACGGCATTAAGCTTTCGATAATCGACGCAGAAACGGTAAGTTCCGTCTTTCTTTGGAACGAGTAATGCTGGCGCAGCCCAAGCAGACTCGCATTCTTCAATAATGTCTTGCTGTAACATCTTCTCGAGCTCGGCTTCCATAATAGCCCTCTTAGCTGGAGTGAGGCGATAAGGAGGAACTGCAATGGGAGGATGATCACCCGTTTCTATTCGGTGCTCAGCAAACGGTGTTGGACCTCCCCCTTCCTTAAAAACGTCTTCATACTCCTGAAGTACTTCAGCAAGTGTTGTACGCTCACCTGGTTCCAACATCGTACCCTCGTCTGCCCTCAGAAAATCCGCGGAAGCACACCCCATAAGACTGCGGAAAGACTCGCAGTGCAAGCGGTGAGTAACATGAGGTCGATCAGCCGTGAACCATGTATTACGATGCATGTTAATAGTAATGCGCGCTTTGCGCAAGAAATCGACGCCTAGAAGAGTTTCGTTGTTGACGGCGTGCGGAAAAATAACGAAGGTGGTAGGTATTACTACATCAGTTCGATCGAGCCTTACCTTTACATGTACTAGTTTGACATCCAGTGTTTGAACGACTCCGTCCGCGAGCTTCACTGACATGACACTATCGCGAAAAGGTAAATTTAGCCTTTGGAATAGTGCATAAAGTGAGGCTCCAGCAATGCAACGCTTGGCAGCCGTGTCAACTAAACCCGTACCGGTATTACCACAAATCTCGATATAAAGAATGGGACGGCCCTTACTAGAATCTGAAACACGCGATTCAGTCGGTCGCCCCGTCCGCCAAACCGTTCCGCTCATAGGCAAACATGCATAAGTAGGTACAACATCATTCTTAGATACATTATTATTACCGTTAAAAGGTAACTTGTCTTCCAGAGGCAAAAGTTCGCGAGTAGGTATGTTATCACAAATTGAAGACTCAAAATCATTAGCCTTGGACGCTGTCGGCATGCGTTTGAGTTTCGACTCGGACCGTGAAGACAAGTGTCCTTGAACCTTACACTTTTTCAAATTTCTTTTACACAGTTTATCTTTTGTAACATTACGAACATAAACAGAATCATGATTTAAACGATTACAAACAGAAACATCACTCGAACATTTGCAACCCGAGTTAGAGTTCTGTAAAACATTAAAGGACGCGAAAGAGTTACATTTTACGCAGTTAGAACGGATAACACCTATTCGACCGCAACCGTAACACGAAATTTGAGAACCGGACACTTCACTCTTACTTTTAATTTTCGGACACAAATCGCGCGAATGTCCCGATTTACGACAATAAACACAGAAAAGTTTACCTGCACTCGACGAAAGTCTTACTACTTTAGTCGTGTCGTCACTCGTAGAAGTAGCGGTCAGCACCGGCGCGTTTGATGCGTTTCCCGCGCTTCTAACCGACGCGACGGCCGGCGGCGGCGGCACGCTCGCACAAAGGGCGGGCGACGGCGCGGCGGCGGTCAAAGTCGGCGGCGGCGCGCTACAAAGGGCTGGCGGCGGCACGCTTGTATTCAAAGCGGGCGCCGCAAAGCCGCGCGCGGCGAACGAAGGGAGCGTTTTCTTTTGATACACATGAAAACCGCGCAAAGTACCGACAGTACTTGGATACGCTGGCGCTTCATTGATGGTGTCCTCTATGTGTCTGGCTTTACTTATCAAATCTTCGATGCTGTGAACGGATTCTCTACTGACACGTTCACGAATTATGTTGTTGAGTAAACCGTAAATCATATCTAACTGTATTCTTTCTTCGATGGTATAGGGTAGTTTCGCCATCAGAGCACGGAGGCGAGTCACGAAGACCTCTGCACGTTCGGAGCGCTGGTCTGACGCGAAGATGTCCCTAAAAATCTTATGCGGAGGCCTAGGAGCTCCATACATTGAACGTAGGCGCTTGAGTGCGTCGTCCCACGATGCGATCGATGATTTAACTCCCCTGAACCAAACAGCGGCCTCTCCCTCTAGGAGCATCGGAAGGCCACGTAGTGCATGGTCGTCACTGATGTTAGTGCACTCCTTGTACACACATATAGCGTCGACGAATGCTTCTACGACTTCTGAGTCCTGCTTTGATCCATTGAAACGAGCGGTACAATTCGCGAAGTTTCCAGTCTGAACCATTGATGACATGCCTGGAGACGTAGGGCTGGTAGAGCTCTGGTTGAGCGTGTGCGAGTTCAGAATAGATTCAATAAGCTCACGATTCGACTGAGCTTGAGCTCTGGCGAACGCTGACAACAACGGCTCCAGCCGATCCTCGTATGACGAGTCCAAGTTCTTGTCAGTGCCCTCTGCACTGTCCAAGGATTGTCTCTTACGACGTGGTCGAGGCATGTTTAAAACTTAACACTTAACACAAGTACACGAACACGATAAACTATAGTCACAGGCGTGTCAACACAGTTGAACACGATCGTTAACACTAATTAATTTACGAATGTGAGTTCTAAAAATCTTTTAGATGCCACGAGTTGGGACGCCACTGTAAAATGATTCAACTGAGGGCGGGAGACACGGAATGATAGTCGGTTGGTACTTGCACAAAAGCGTGTATTCATAAAGACGGCGTAAAGCGGACTGGCGCGGCGAACGGGGGAACGAGCGAACGAAAACTCGCGGCGCCGGAGACGTAGGTAAAGGCGCGAGCGAACCGATGCTATATAAGGCGGCGTTACAATATATAAATTTATTATTCATTCTCTTGAAAGTTCAGGCCAGTCAATTCAGTCAAGCCTGTCGATCAGGATCAAGTCTTCAACAAACTGATTATTTCCAGTGTATTTATAGAAATTCCTATTGATATAAAACCAGTGGGCGTAGTAAGTCAACATACAAGTACGCTTTATGTGTGGTGATGTTCGTTAGTTTGTGTAAGGAGAAACTTTTCAGTCTCAAAAGACTCGCTTAAAAATCCCTTGTCTCCGAACAAATTTCCGCAAACACTACGATTGGCTCTGAACGTTGGTCCTGTAAATTAAGTTACTGTATCTGGGATAAACTTACATTTTGCTTTTGACCTAGATAACCGAATTGTTCTTTTAAACCATTTCGTACAAACAGTAGTTTTATCTGCACGGGAAGGAAAATGCGGTATGCTTAATTAAATAGTCACTGTAGCTCATGGATAAAGTAACTAAATAGTGTATCTACACATTATAAATATGTATTTATATATTTTTCACATGGTCCATAGAACAGTATGCTGATTGAGTCAGATAAAATCGCTATATGACGATAAATTTAAATTGGCTCTGCTGTCCATAGTGAGGTGTTCAAGTCGTGACTTAAAATAGCAACGCTGCTTACTAATACATGTTGGGATATTAAAACAGGACAACATTTTTAAGGAAATTATATATTATTGCGGTTACCAAGAAGTACAGTTACAGTTAAACACATTGACCATTGTAAAGATGTACCATATCCAGTCGTAAATTTCGAAGAAGTGATGGATGAATAACCTCATTATGATACTATTCTTGAGTAAAGCACGATAGTATTTTTCCTTAAAATTTATACCTCTTAACAGAATTTTCAGTTAACAAGCTAAGAGTTCCTGTTTTAACTCCTTCCTTACCCGTATTCTTTAGGTTTCGTTCGATCGCATGCTAATAAGATCCCCAGTGAGCTTGGTTTACTGAGAAAATATATTTCACTATTCTTCTCCGAATCGACTTGGGGTTTTCTTTGAAAATATCAAGGAAAAGCCGTTACGAGTAACTGAGGTTAATTGGATGGTAATATATCCGAGTCCCGTGGGTGTTTCGAGTCCATTATGAATACAGGTACTGTAATTTGATAGGTTTAACATGTTCGGAATTATATTCGCTGGCAGTTGTGGTTTGCGGCGGATATTGTATCCGACAATACCTTAATCAACATTATACCTGGCCTATAGCCATTTGTTGTTAATGCGGGTTGATTTAAATAGCTTATGTTTTGACTTTAAGCGCCCACTACTTTGTTAACTTAGGCTTATTATGGAACAGTTGTTTTAGTTTTCATATAAAGCTGTGTAGGCGCTTAAGAAGCAATGGTGTGACGTATTTATATTCTATATTTTTGCTACTTTAGACAAAACTAAAATTCGTTCTAAGTTTACCTATATGAAGTTAATATTGATTTGGGAAATTGTATTCTTCCGAGTTAAATTTACTCAAAGTATCTGGTATTTAGTAGGACTTCGCGGAATATACATAACCGATAAAGTACGTTATTATTTAAATGTATGTAAAATATGTTACGTGTTGTTAGGCTAATATCATATAATACGTAGTCTTCATAAGATTTACAAAATTGTCCCACTCACAAAAATCGCATGTGCGTATGCGCCCTAAAGTTGCAGCATTTAATTGCCTTATAAAAATGCAACATTGTTGACATTAGACTGTACAATGCTGCTACACTTTTTTAATAAAATCAGTTTGCAAACCAAATTGTAAACGGAAGCTTTACAACTCCACATTGATGGTGTTAATTGATTTCGTTGTTCGATATCCAATATGGCGTCGTAGTGATTCCAGATTGAATTGTCAATTTGGCCATTGCGAGGGTGCATTTACATTTGTTGTTCATGTTAATGCAGCCTGTTGTGGCCAAATTGCCAATTCAATTTCAATAGGGCGCGTTATAATGGCTATGATATTGGAAATTCAAGGGACAAGCGTCAGCCGCGCCATCTGCTGTTAACTGACTTGTGTGCTTAGATTAGTAAGATTGGTGTGACAATAAGGGTCATTGTACTTTTCATCATCATCATCATCATCATCAACCCATTACTGTGTCCCACTGCTGGGCACGGGTCTCCTCTCAGAATGAGAAGGATTAGGCCATAGTCCACCGCGCTGGCCAAGTGCGTATTGGTAGACTTCACATACCTTTTGAGATTTTTTTTTTTTTATATATCTCTCAGGTATGCAGGTTTTCTCACGATGTTTTCCTTCACCGTTTAAGCAAGCGATAATTGATTTCTAATACGCACATAAATTTGAAAATCAGAGGTGCGTGCCTGGGATTTGAACCTCGGACCCCTCGATCGAGAGGCCGCGTTTCTTAACCACTAGGCTATCACTGCTTTTTTTACTTTTAATTAAATATATTGTACTTTTAATTAAATATATTTATGGCAACTACGTATAATTAGTTACGAATGTTTGAGTTGAAAAAAAAAAAAATCTTTATCTACTTAAGTCATACTTACACTTAAGTCGTCCATAAATGTATGATATAATCGAAGTTTCATAGGCCAATACAATCGCAAAAAGACCTCGATATAGTCGCAATGCTGTCGCGATTCCCGTCGCTCTACCCTGTCACTCGTTACAGTTGCATATTTTGACATAAACGAGCGACTACTCGCGCTGACGATCGTCGCCGACTGTCGCTAGGGACATAACGACAGGCGGCGACAGTTGCTGGCGACGGCCGAACGCTGCTGCCGGTCGTTGGCGCGGGCTGTCGCTAGTGTAGTAGTGACCTTAGTAGCAACGCGTTCACGAAACGCGCTACTGAATCGCTACAAAACGTCGCCCAGTGTAATCCCGCTTAAATTGAAATCAAAGCTTGACTCCGACTTGTTCTCTAATAGCTTTATTTTGTTCATAATGCTGCAAATGTATTGTATTCCATATAATAGCAAGGGAATGCGCTAGCAGCCGGCATCTCAGAATCATACTCATTTCTTTTATGTCGCTACCTAATGGAATTTGTTTCTGGCGGTAACAAATTTTATAAAGGACACTAATGCACTGCAAACCGCATTTAGTTAAATATTTGTTCTGTTCTGTGACTGTTGTGTACTGTTAGAGAATACGATACCTTGTGGTCTTCTGTTATAGTCATAACACATGAAGAGTCTTAAGGGCATATTCTAAGAAAAGAATCGGTGCAAGTTCTCTATTTTATTTTTATAAAATTTAAGTAACAAACAGCATGCAGTTCATCCGATGGTAGGTGGTCACTGCTGCCCACCAACCTACAGAATTCCTCAGAACTGAGATGGTCGCTACATACTATATGTAAGTCAGCCGGCTTCAACACCCTTTCGCCAAAGCATGAATTGCTTCACGCTAAAAGTAATTTTGCTGGTGGTACGTTCCCTAAATCTTACTCATTCCTATCTTACTATCTTCCAAATGATTAATGTGGTCACGGAGGGTGTTTTTAGTAACAAATAATAACGCCCAGTCAGATCCTCCAAAAATCGAAATCTTTTTTCTCTCGAAACAAAGTAAAAGGATAACCTATCGGAAGCGAAGCTGACCTGTCCGATAATGGCGCGTATTTTGCTACATTGATGCCACAAACGTGCCGTAGCGTACAATGGCGCACACAATGACGCCGGCGCCTCTGATTTATACTCGTTTCTTTTATGCGATACGTAATAGGGCTTCGCTTTGGTCACAAGTTACGCGAATGATACTGGACGGCATTGCGGAGAAGGATACTTAACTTTGTACATCGTTTAAATTTACATAACAGCGAGGATATATTGTGATATTATATTCTTTATGTCATAAAAGTAGGAAACAAGCATGCAGTCCAGCTGGTGGTAAAAGGTTGATTATTAATATCCATGATCCGCAGTTGTTTAAAATACAAGGATAAATTATCGGAAGCGAAGCTGACCTGTCCGATAATGTCGTGTATTTTGCTACATTGATGCCACAAACGTGACGTAGCGTACAATGGCGCACACAATGACGCTGGCGCCTCTGATTTATACTCGTTTCTTTTATGCGCTACGTAATAGGGTTTCGCTTTGATCACAAGTTACGCGAATGATACTGGTCGGCATTGCGGAGAAGGATACTTAACTTTGTACATCGTTTAAATTTACATAACAGCGTGGCTATGTCATATTATATGTCTATGTGATACAAGTATCAAATGAGCAGTCCATCTAATTATATGTGACTACTACTGCCCATGGACATGCATAATCAACTCAGATTAGATTCTTACCTGTAGGTCACATACGCTACCCTTGGGGAATAATTAGTAACGCTTCGGTTCAGTAAGTCTTCATTAAAACACCTTTGAATCAGGACAGCAGCGCTGAAAACTGATGCTGTTAGGCCAGAAATAGGCGTGGCGGTGGTGCCTCTGAAAACAATTTTTATTATTCTATTTTTTTAGAAAATGTTAAGTTTAAAAAAAAAAAGATTATATTTTTCTTGACTAAAACATCATATTTGTTCGTTACAAGACAACATTAGATTGGAAGCAAAGCTGACCTGTTCGGTAATGGCGCTTATTGCTACGCCGGCACAAACGTGGCGCACAATAACGCGCCGCGGTAATGGCCGCCTCTTGATTTATACTCATTCCTTTATGCGCCACGTAATGGCTTTCTTTATAGAATGTTTCGTTTATGGCGGTCACAAGTTGACACGAACTGATTTTGTTTAGCTTCAGGCATTATGTTTGCAGGTTGAATCTTTTTGAGATGACAAAGGTATTATTATTGTTGACCATTGTACCATATTATAACATTTTTTCGTTCAATATATTAGTAGCAAACAAGTATACAGTCCACCTTATAGTAAGTGGCAGTTGTTGCTCACGAATATTTGGAATCCAACTAATCGACAAAGGTAAAATTAGAACTGGACCAGGGGTCGGTTACAAAATGTATGCTCCCCCTGAGTACTAAGGTAGGACGCTTCGGATAAATATGTTTCCCTTACCATACCCTTCAAACCAGAATACACTAGCGCCTTAACTGTAAAAACAAACATTAGATTGGAAGCAAAGCTGACCTGTTCAGTAATGGCGCTTATTGCTACGCCGGCACAAACGTAGCGCACAATAACGCGCCGCGGTAATGGCCGCCTCTTGATTTATACTCATTCCTTTATGCGCCACGTAATGGCTTTCTTTATAGAATGTTTCGTTTATGGCGGTCACAAGTTGACACGAACTGATTTTGTTTAGCCACAGGCGTTATGTTTGCAGGTTGAATCTTTATGGAATGTCGGAGACTGCGTTATTATTGTTGACTGATTATATAAAACAGCTATAATGCATTTTTAATATATAGTAGTAGCAAACAATCGTACAGTTTACCTGATAGTAAGTCCCCACGACCATCCATGGATATCTGTAACCAACTCCAAATAGGATGAGAGTCGTATCTGAGGGCAGCCACATATGGCTGCGAGGATAGCGCTTAACACTTCAGTAGTGTAGTACATATCCAGTTTTAAATGAATGTCACAAAGTGGTTAATATAATTTGGTAGAAAAGTATCTTAAAAAATAACAATAAGGGTACGAGTACATTAGTATCATCGTGAACCTACATTTACCATTTTTGAACCTCTTAACTTCGATAGCAAAAGAATTTATGTCATATGTGAGTTTTTACGTTATCCATAATCTTCAATTCAATGAAACATAATGTCACCTCACCTAAAGAAAAATGCTTATATGCTTTGAAATGATGCTTGCAGATATTTTCTCAATTATCGTATACAATAAAATATAATGGTCCTATCTCAGCTTTATTAATAAGTGTTGAAACGTCGGAGCCAATGGCACGCGACAAGTAGAACCCGACATCCGTGCGCCTCTTGCTCATAAACAAACGACTTATCTGTTAAGGCGAATAGGCTAACGATATTTGAATGAATTAATAAAAAAATATATCAATTTTAATCCTGTGCAGTGTACCTAATAGTTGCAATAGGTACTCGTAACATTGTTATGGGCAACGGCTTTTAAGTCATTTATCTCTTTTGAAATTAGTGCGCATATATTATGAGTACTTATTACTTAATGTTTTTTAAAGGATTTTTGGTAATTTTGAAGCATTCCTGATTCCTCTGTGATACCAGCCGCTGAGCTCTTGATTCGAAATTGGTGCTATCCCATTTAAGAGTAGGTACTCGTATCTATGCTACGTATCAATTTAGGTAAAATCTCAACTCATCTACTTTCAGTTGACAATAGTGTAATGGACGATAGTCGGTACATAATTCGTATATCGGTTGCTTTATATTTGGAATTGCATGGGTTAAGAGGTTCACAAGATCTTCAAGGACCGTCATTACGTAGCAGCTAATAACTGTGCCGGGAAATGCCCAATACACTTCTCATCTGTGGATAGAGGCCAACCTTCCTCGGATAAGCGCCATTAACCTATTGTCTCAAATTATGTCACACTTGCACTTCAACAGAACACTCGCATGAACTATTATCCTGTCTTGTATAATTCGTCATATATGCCAATAGTTTTAGCAATACTCAAATTGTGATATATCACAATTGGCCGCCTCTTGATTTATATCTTGACAAATAATATCAATTATCAATTCGGTACTCGCTATAACGAGTAAAAACACACGCGAATAACATCACTTATCAATCCGAATTGATAATTGATATTATTCTCGTGTGTTTTTACCCGACTGCCAAGTCTGTCCTTTATTTGATAGGATCTAACAAACATTTCGACAATTAAGGTGACATTATATTCGTCTCAATGACCCGAGTGTCCTTAGATAGGTGTTAGAAAACAAAATTGAAAATGGCGGATTTTTGGAGCGAAATAGTAACACATTTAAACAAAAAATGTAACCGAACCTATCGAGTAGGGTATCAAATGAAAGGAAATTAAACAGGGATTATAAAAACATATTTGTATATATGTGTGTGTATATATTTATATCTATATAGCGTTAATAAATACTAAGAAAGGCCTTTTGGAAATTCTACCCCTAAGAGAGTAAAATAGAGGATGACAGTTTTTTTGAAATCCTTTAATTTTAAAGCAATTAATATTAAATTTAGTATTTGGCTTTCTGGATAGGAACAAGGACACGCCTATTTATCCCTTTCTGAAAAATCAACCCTGTAGAGGGTAAAATAAGGGTTAAAAGTTCATTTGAACAACCGTCAATTTTGGAGCAAACACTATGAAATTTTGTATCTGGCTTGTTGGATCATCATCAACAGCGACTATAACTGCTGTTATTAGGCAGAAATAGGTGTGGCGGTGGTGCCGCCGGAGACGAACCACAAAGGGTTCTACCAACTAAAGGGTTCTACCAACTAAAGTGGTTCTACCTTCAATCAATCTTTCCTTGTTTTGCCTGTAGAAGATTGAAATTTGAAGAATTTCCTGTTTGTCCAAAATTGTCAAATATCGATCTTTGTTTGACATCACTTCGGATAAACGGATTATTAATAACTTTATGCACTTATTTGTAAAACAAAACTATAATCAGAACTACGGTGTACCTACTGCGTCGCCTTAATACCGATTTACATTTGAAGGAGTCGATCATTCGAAAATAGCAATTTGTTGTGTCGCTTCTTGTTTACTTCCTCTCAATATTTAGTCAATCGGAAACGTATTTAACGCCTTTCGGATTACATTTTCATTCAAACAAGCTGTTGTTTTCTTACGAAATATGCCTAAATTATGGTTTTGTATTAAGGTTTGACATTGCTTCATTCTAAGGGTGACTTTGCTCTGTGTCGAAATAGTTATGTTTTTACCCGACTGCCAAGGAAGGGTTATGTTTTTCGCGCGTATCTTGTATGTTTGTCTTTCTTTATTTGATCCGATCTAACAAACGGCTGGATTAATTTCAACAGTTAAAGTGTCATTATATTTGTCTCAATGACCCGAGTGTCCTTAGATAGGTGTTAGTAAAAAAAAATCAAAATGGCGGATTTTTGGCGCGAAATAGTAACACATTTAAAAAAAACAGTTAACCGAACCTATCGAGTAGGGTATCAAATGAAAGGAAATTAAACGGAGATTATAAAACCATATTTGTATATATATAAAAAAGTAAGGTGACTGACTGACTGACTAACTAAATGACTTTTTCATTTTTCAGAAATCAACGTACAGCCTAAACCAAGGACTTTACAGTTCTGAAATTTTGCACACAGGTTCTCTATATAGCTTGAATAAGTACTAAGAAAGGCCTTTTGGAAATTCTACCCTTAAGAGGGTAAAATAGGGGAAAACAGTTTTTTTTTGAAATCCTTTAATTTTGAAGCAACTACTATAAAATTTTGTATTTGGCTTTCTGGATAGGAACAAGGACGCACTTATTTATCTCCCTCCGAAAAATCAACCCCGTAGAGGGTAAAATAAGGGTTAAAAGTTCATTTGAACTATCGTCAATTTTGAAGCAAACACTATGACATTTTGTATCAGGCTTGTTGGATAAAAATAATGAAATGCTACCTCTAACGAGGTAAAATAATGACCGAAACTTTGATTTACTGAAGTTATATATTTTATAGACCGTAAATGGTGAATTTTTTCGCGAAATAGTAACACGTTTTAAAAAAGTTAACCAAACCTATCGAGTAGGGTGTCAAAATAAAGGAAATTAAGAGGAGATTACACATACATTATATAATATATTTTATATATAAAATTCTCGTGTTAGTTACCGTACTCCTCCGAAACGGCTTCACCGATTTTCACCAAATTTTATATACATATTCAGTAGGTCTGAGAATCGGCCACTATCTATTTTTTTTACACCTAAGTGATAAGGGTTGTTCATCCTTAACATTTTTTTATTTATATGGCAACACAACGTTTGCCGGGTCAGCTAGTACATATATACTCGTATATACACATCGAGATGACTGTCTGACTAAATGAGAGAGTTGATGTGCCAGAGATCAACGCAAAGGGAAACCGCTGAACTTAAGCGTGCTGGAATTTTACACATAGGTTCTTTGTATAGCGTAAATGAACACTACGAGGATAAAATAAAATAGGATAATATTGTTTGAACATTTTTTGTTTTTGAAGCAGACACCTACTATGAAACTTTGTATTTGGCTTTCTGGATAAAAATAATAAAGTGCCTATTTCACTGCTATTGCAAATTCTACTTCAGCCTTTTTGGTGCAGTCGGGTTTTTGATTTTTTAAATTAATTACTTGTTATATGATGACCTTCATACACAGTATTATCACCACCCAAGATTATATTAAAACCGTAAGAACAAAATATCGAAAAAGGTAAAGGTACATAAACAAAGCAAAAATAGATTATTATTTCAGGCCGATTCGTGTGACGTTTGACGTGTGACGTTTCAAATTTTTTTAATTTCTAAAGTGTAAACAAATATTTTGAAAGTATAAACGGCAACTTTAAAAGGTTTCTTAATTTGCGATAAAACTTGTATTTTGTAGTAAATCATAAACATGTGAAATATGGGTACTAAAAATTGTAGGATTAGAAAAATCTTTTACCCTACCGCCATGAAAGTAGGCAGTAAAGTGTGTCACATAGCTGTCATAAAGAGCATGTACAATGCTACTAGGCATTGCCTGTGGCTTCGACTGAACAAGCTGAGAAATATGTTTTTTTTTTTAATAATATAGGAGTAGCAGACAAGCATACAGTCCACCTGATGGTAAGTGGCTACTGCCGCCCATGGACATCTGTAATCAACCTCATATAGGATTAGATATTCCTACCTGAAGTCGGCCACAGATGCGCCGCTACCCCTGAGGACTAAGCTGTAACGCCTCGAAAAAGTCTGTCTCCCTTCAAACCGGAACACAGCAGCGCTGCTGTTATTAGGTAGAAATAGGTGTGGCGGTTGTACCACCGGAGTCGAACCAAAAAGGGTTCTACCACCTTCAAGTAATGTATATGTAAGTATGAATTTATATAGAATAGAAATGGATTTATTTCAGATAAACAGAGCCTAATGACCATTTTTATTGACCTCCCGATTATATGATGGCGCGTGCTACAGAGAGGTCAATTAGGATATCTGGGCCGAGATCACCCAGATTACTAATTACGTGTGTACTAAAGTCTTCATCAACAATTGCTATTTCTAAATACGAATAAAAGTTAAAACTCGTAAACAAACAAACAATTTTTTGATGTGAAACATCTATAGCCGCACGTAAACCGATTTCTGGCGTGGCTACGCATGCCGTGGCGACGCGTCGCCACGCTATACGATGGTATATATAAACAGTCTATATGCAGTAGTGTGTACGGTGTGGCGACGCGTCGCCATGCGCAATCTATTTTATTTTATCATTATGATATATTTAGTTCCTATCACAATATGTTCTTTTCTGCATATTACTTTTACAAAATAATGTCGATGTTTCACATCTGCCAGGCGTCCCGTGACGGCTCACATTTTTTTTTAAATATTAGTAGGTATAGGTTCCATATGAATATGTCATAAGATATGCTTGTCTTTATACTGCCATTTTCGCTATACATATACATATTTCGCGCTCGTGTCTCGAAGGGCCTGAAGCGGTAGTTAATAACGATTTATGGAGCCCTTTTGTTTCACGTCCTTATCTCTAGCGTGTGCTGTTCACGGTTGATTTATTGCATCGCGATGTCAGGCCAATGGAAAGAACGCGATGCCTCCCTTACCGAGCTTCAAAGGGCTGAGTTCATATAGTATCAGTTAGGGTTACATAATACGTGTGA
Organism: Epargyreus clarus clarus; assembly: GCA_014595695.2. Lineage (NCBI taxonomy): Eukaryota > Metazoa > Arthropoda > Insecta > Lepidoptera > Hesperiidae > Epargyreus > Epargyreus clarus. The sequence continues at coordinate 872,943 of JACTTY020000036.1, forward strand.
CACTTGTGATAAACGAGGTGTCAGCATTATTGACTATTTTATGGGTGTTAAATTCTTTGTAAAATTGCGTTGATTATAAATAAATGATAAAATTAAATGTGAAAATGGATTTGGATGTTTCGGACTACTTCTTGTTAACACATTACTGCTGGGCATGAGTTTCTAAGAGAGATTTAAGTTAGGTTAGGTTAGTTTGATGTTTTTAACAACTCTCAGGTTGCGATGATTTATTAAGCCGTTTAAGCAAGTAGTAATTAAATTGTAATGCGTACATAATTTTAAAAATCAGGGGCTGGCGTGTCTGGGATTCGAACCTCTAACCTTCGTTTGAAGGGCCGAATTTCTAACCAAGTAGGCTCAGACTACTTTGAATTGTGATGTTAAAATATAGGTAGGATTATTTTAAATATATCAGTATATTTTTGGTTTTATGACTTCCTTGTGGTCATATATTTATTACGAAGATTCATATCATGCACAATAGGTGCTCGATAACCGAGACTTTACATTCACCTGATAATCCGTTAACTGTGTGCCGACTCGATCATCTTATTGGAGCATATTAATGCCACGTTATTAGATTTGCATATGCTTGAGAAATTTCAGCTGAATCTGCTATCGGAAGCGAGTTAAATCAATTATGCTGTGGACACCGGACAGATATGGATTTATGTATATTGTATCATCATATAGTATTGCATGCATCATATTATATACATATGTGTGTATTATATCATACTTATCATGCATACGAAATTTGTGTTTTTTTGACTTGATCTGCCTAACGGAGTGGTAACCGAATTGCTATGATATGCAAAGGTTGTCCCTTTGATACCGGGCCTAGCAAAATATATATTTTTTAATTTGTATTTATCTCAAAATATTCTATCAAACTCCAAACTATCTACCAAATATCTTTACAAGCCTGCATAAGAATGTTAGTGAAATCACGAAACGAACTCAATTTCGACTAAATCTGTATAAAGCATGTTCGTTTTGAGTTTCGTTATGAAACAAATTTTTTCTCATCATGCTTCTATATTCTTGAATTTTGTCTAAAGTAAGAAGTTATTATATAATAACCTGATAGTCGATTTTCGAAGTAATTTGTTTTTAAAAAGTGTCTTAACATACAGACTATGTAAATGATGCGAAAACATACAGATGGGTATTAGAATTTACAAAGAGTTAATATTAAAATTAAAAACATATGTCCTACATTTGGACTCCAAGATGGAGTGCTTCAGTGACCGTAGACTAATGGATATTATTAAAATGCGGTAAAATCAAATCCTTTGGAATTATTGGAATTTAATCATTGGATTAATATGAGACTAATGAAGAACTTGCCTCTTTGTAACTTGTAACTGAAGTTTAAATTTGTAAGGCTTGTTATAATTATGATAAAGAAAATGGGTAATATGTAAATATATGAGACAATACACGTTAAAATTAAATTTATTTATTATATACATTTATTTAAAAAATACAAATTTATTAAATGAAATATTTAATGGAAATTCTATAATCTTGTAGCTAAAATTTGTGATATAATTTTAACACCACCATAGTGTTATATTTTAAGAGTACATTCTGAGTACCTTGGCCTCAAAGCTATTTACTAGAAATCCACCGCAATCCTTACAAGAGCAGGTGCTTATCAGAATAATCTTCTAAAGCCGCGAGAAATACTGATATTATCACTTTATTTCGCTGGTATTATCTGTGGCTAAATCTAAGATCTGAAATGGATTCTGAATAATGAGCAAGTAATAGGTTTCTACTTGACGACGCAATTACTGTGTTCAAATTGTTTAAGACTGAGCTGTCTTATATTGTAAAGTAATTATTGTAGTGAACTAAGTGTGGGTATTTTATTAATTTACTTATATATACTTACACAGGGGTTACAAAGGGCGAAAATGACATTACGGCAGCCCTCTTGGTGAAAAGTTGCGGTAAAAATATATCAAAAATCCGTTTCATCTACATATGTATTTCAATACTTTTGCAAACATATTTAAACATAATTATAATGATGTGGCATTTTCCCAATTTGTGTAGGTTATAGTGGTCTAAGCGTGTATCAATTTTAATGGTTTCCATGTGAAATATATGTGATACTAGCAGAACCCGCGGCTTCGCCCGCGTAAAAAACAAATTAATATGACATACAAACAACTGTAATCGTAAATTTGTACCTTTAACAATTTTAACGATAAAGTAGCATTAATATTTAATTATTTACACTATTCCATAGGAACCGTCCATCTATGGGGCCTTACATACAGTGGTTCTTTCCAGGATCTCTGACTGGGCGATTAGAACTCTCATTCTTACCACCCGCAACTCCAGAAGTCCCCCATTAGTCTCGTACGACAGGCAGGGGATACTGTAGCCCTGTTCTAGCTCAAAATTTTAATCCAAGATCTATGTATCTATCACATCACCATCACTAATCCACGCATAACCACAACCATACCCCACGGCAGGACAAAATGTTGGCATATAGTGTGTCCAAAGTAGTTGCGACGTATCTAATCAGTATACCAAAATGTAGGCCAATTTGAATAAACTTACGCATTATCATATATTTGTCTGAATAGACGTTATCTGAAATTTCACGTTTCTAAGTTCGAACCTAAAAGATTCCCGTATACATACATATAACACTTCCTTTACCTTCTTAGTAGAATTTCAAAAACATCCTATGTACATATGCATCAATAAATACTTTATCAGCAAATTTCTGGAAGCTAATATTCAACACCAGCGGTTGGCAACCCGACACCCACGGGTGGTGTGTGGCCCGCGACTTTCCCTTGTGGCCCGCGGGTCTGTGCGTTATTAATAATTGGCCAAGTGCAAGTCAAACCCGCAACTGGAGGGTTCAGTACAACCAAAATTTTCATTTTTTTAAATTTCTAGTATTTAATATTGCAGCAACCATTAAAGTAAGTACAGTAAATAAATTTGAACTGTCTACCTCTAACGGTTCAAAAGTTAGTTGGAAAAATATCGAATAGCAGTTTGTTGTATGGTGACCCCTTTTTTATTTTTAACTTTTTTTTATTTTTAGTATTTGTTGTTATAGCGGCCACCGTTATGCATCCTCTGTAAGAATTTCACATGTCTATCTATTACGGTTTCAGAGATAGAGCCCTGTGACACATGGACAGACAGCGAAGTCTTAGTAATAGGGTTCCGTTTTTATTCATTAGGTACGGAACCCTAAAAAACCGCTGTTCTACACTTCAGCACGCGCAATACATTGCCATGTTAAAAATATATGTTATTACGGCCCGTGGAATTTCACGGCCTACATTAAACTTCTCTGCACTCTATTCTTTTTCCAGACACGCCAAAGGAAATAACTTCAATAACGGTTTTTAAAGAAACTTTCTTTACTTATAGCACCCTAATGGGGTTGATTGTTGAGTTGCTAAAAATGCTGAAACAGATGTGTAAACAGAAAGGCATGATGCATACACTCTTTTATAGCCGTCTTAAGGGTTGATCTAAAAAAAAACAGTGACTCAGATGCTTTATTAAGTCCAATGATAGTTTTTCATAGTGGTTGCTTCCAAATTCACGGATCATAAAATATATAAAGTTCCAACCCCTATTTAACGACCTCAAGGGTTAATTTGGTGTGTGAAAATGGAAAAATAGTGATATATTATTTACAACCAGAAAGCAAAATACCAATTTTCATAGACTTTGCTTCAAAATCTGCGGACTTCTAAACGAAGTTTCTACCCCTATTATAGCCTCATAAGGGTAGATTTTCCATAAAGGATGTTAAATAAGCTCTATTATTTCGAACCAGAACGCTAAATGCTGTTTTTACAATCCTTGTTTCGAAATGAACGGATTTAAAAATAAAGTTCTATTCCCGATTAATCGAACTTAAGGGTTGATTTTCCAAAAACGGTAAAATAGGTGTTCTATTATTTACAATCAGAAAGCTGAATACCAATTTTCATAGACTTTGTTTCAAAATCTGCGGACTTCCCAACAAACTTTCAACCCCTATTTTACCCTCTTAAGGGTAGATTTTCCATAAATGTGTTAAAAAGTTCTATTATTTCCAACAGGAAAGCCAAATGCAAATTTTTATAAGCCTTGCTTCCGAATTAACGGAGTTTGAAATAAAATTCCAACCCCCATTTAACGACCTTAAGGGATGATTTTCCAAAAACAATGAAATAAGTGATTAATTATTTTCTATCGAAAACCCAAATACCGATTTTTATACAGTTAACATCAAAACTGGGGGACTCTCATACAAACCTACAACCCGTATTTAACCCAAATAAGGGTTGATTTTCCAAAAACGATAGAATTAAAGTTCCACTATATCTTACCAGTAAGGCAATGGCTAACTTTCATAGTGCTGGCTTTCAAATCGGATTTTTTTAAAATAAGCTGTCAACCCTTATTTTACCAACTTAAGGGTTGATTTTCCAAAAATGGTGAAATAGATGTTTAATTATTTTCTATCGAAAACCCAAATACCGATTTTCATACAGTTTACATCAAAACAGGGGGACTTTCATACAAACTAACAACCCTTATTTAACCTACATAAGGGTTGATTTTCCATAAACCGTAGAATTAAAGTTCCACTACATCTAACCAGTAGAGCAATGGCTAACTTTCATAGTTCTGGCTTTTAAATTATCAAATTTTATAATAAGCTGTCAACCCTTATTTTACCAACTTAAGGGTTGACTTTCCAAAAATGGTGAAATAGGTATTTAATTATTTTTAATCGAAACCCCAAATACCGATTTTCATAGAGTTTACATCAAAACTGGGGGAATTCCATACAAACTTACAACCCTAATTTAACCCACATAGGGGTTGATTTTGCAAAAACGGTAGAACTAAAGTTCTATTATATCTAACCAGTAAAGCAATGGCTAACTTTCATAGTGCTGGCTTTCAAAATGGCAAAATTTAAAATAAGCTGTCAACCCCTATTTAACCACCTTTAGGGTTGATTTTGAAAAAACCCTTAGATTAGATTTTTATTACTTTAAATCAGAAAGCTAAATACCAATTTTCATCCAGTTTGCTTAAAAACTGACGGACTTTCATATTAACTTTCAACCCCCATTTAACCCTCTTAATGGTGGAATATCAAAAAATCCGTTCTTAGTGCGCATCTACATTATAAAATGAAGCTATATTTCAAATTTCATGATTGTAGCTTCAGTAGTTTCGGCAAAACCTTGATTAATACGTTTCGAACGTGAGTATCTTTTCGCTTTTATATATATAGAAGATATATATATATATTGTAGGCACTGAATTATTACAGTTTTCTACTTCCTCAAAGATAAAAGATTGGTATCTACTTCATATTTTTCCCAATAACATCCCAAGATACTTTTCAACGTACTCGTATCTTTTCCCTAACATACTTTAATCACACAGTTCTCACCTCCATATGAAGTAAATATGAGGTTACTTATACTAATTCATTATTTCAATAATAATAAGTAAGCGAAGGTTATGAGAACCGTTTTTAATATCGCCAGCGTTTAATAACGTTGCTGTACTCAATGACATGTAAGCCTTTCATATAAAGTTGTTTTGTCGTCAACCGTATATTGTGTGATAACATATTATTATATTTTTTGATATTACGGTCTCGTATAGTGTTTGTGATAATGAAGAGGCTATCTGTTGGGATATATTGTTGGGATATGTGGCACTCCACACATAATATCCTATCAGTATATTCTAACAATAAATGCTCTGAATTTAGTAGTAATAAAAATAGTTACTTTAAAAATAATACTTCCAATATTATATTATACGATATATATTTGTAAGTCTATCGGACTAATAATTGGTTTAGTTGGCTTTATCTGGGACTAAGTTAAATATTATTGTAATTTCGTTTTACAAAATTGGACTAGCGGTATTGGACATAATTATGCAAACTTAAAATGTATCAGATAATTTATAATAATAATCTTAGTCGAGTTTATAAATTAAATACCACGCTAATTTCGTACAAGGAAAACCGCAATCCTAACGATCCTGTTGAGGAAAATGGGACAAAACTATTAAAATCGTGTGCTGTTATCGGTTCTTGATAAGTGTTCAAAATTTTAAATTAATCGGACCGTTCAAAGTGGGTAAAAGTGGGTAAAATTGAGTTCAAAGATTCCGTTGCATGCATAGGTACATACCTACATGCATACAGGTCAAGCTAATAAAAGTGTGGTAATATCTGGGGGCACGGCAGTGGCCCTGCCAAGTCGAGGCAATAATAAAGATACACATTGCTTGTTTCAACGCGCTCTCATAATGAGTTACATTTATATACATTTTACGACAAAATAGTGACACATTACAACAGATCTAATAAAATATAGATAAATATGTTTTACCCTTATTATACCTATGTAAATGTTACACTAACTAGTATTCGTATATAACTGACGAACAGGCGGGGACGGAAGCGTAACACAATTTGTTTCGACGCCGGCGGAAATATATCACATGTAAACACTCACAGAAATAACATGAAAAATAAATGAGAGATAAGGACCGAAACACATTACAAGGATTACATTTTAACTCAAATAGGAAGTAATGAATAAATGTTCCACAATAATCCTATTGGAAGCTTTTACGAAAGGTTATTTACCTACAGTATCAACATACAGTGATTTGCATATTGTTCCAGTTATTAAGTACTTATAGAAGATGTGTACTTAAACGAACTAAATTTTTATGAAGCAGTCTAGTGGTTGAGCCTCGACCTCTCGTTCGACCGGTCCGAGGTTCGAAACCTAAACATATATCTGATATTTCAAAGTTATGTGCATGTTATAAATTATTTAAAACTTTCTTTAATGGTGAACGATAGATCGTATGGTACCTATATTTATAGGTGAGTGATCTTTAAAAAAGTCTCAAAGGCATGTGAAGTCTACCAATATACACTTGGCCAACGTGGTGGGCTATGGCCTAATTCTAATAGCCTCATAGCCTTCTCATTGCAACCCATGCCTAGTAACGGAACAGTAATACTTTGACGACGATCATATGAAAAAATACCACGCCTTTAGTAAATGGAATCTACTAGACACATTTTCAATAATACTATAATATCTCGGTATATCGTGTAAATGACGAGCGACGGAGACGGAAGCGTAACACAATTTGTCCCGGCAGCGGCGGAAATACATCACATGGAAACACTCGGAGGAAATAAAAAAGTAACACAGGCCTACGATGAATTACCCGTTTATATTTTAATATGCTTTATGATCAAGTAAAGTGATATGGAAATAATGTGGATATTTAGAAATATTAGCCATTTGTTACGTTTAAGAACTTATTTCAGAGTATAAGAATAAGAATAGGTATATAAGAATAAGTATAGAATATAAGAATAAGTATAGACACATTTAAATTAGGTTAGGTCATGAAGTTCAATTAAGAATACAGCATAATTGTTTAACTTTAGATGTAACTTTAATAAAACGTTAGAAGTTCGAAGAACTTTGTAATTTCATTGCGGTAGGTAACATCTTTGTCTTAATATTTATGCTTAATGCGAGCAATGCTGCACTAATTAATTAATTTTGCTGCAATTGTGCTCAATTCAGGTTGAACCGTCCCATTTGGAGTTAGTTAAATGTGTTAATTAGTGCCACCTATCATTTAATATCGGATTGCATACACGTTGCGGCTAATTCATAAAACACATAATATATAGGTATAACAAGGATCTTTGTTTTCGTGTATGAATTTCATACATTACCGGAGGGGAACGTTACGAAATTTTCTGTTTTTTCATCGGTGGCGGCATCCATACGTACATATTACATACATACATTTGATGAAAACTCGCGCGCGAGATAAGAAATGTGTAACAAAGGCCAAGATAAATTAACAGCATTATATTTTAACACATTCGGCACGCTCTGAAGAAAGTCACACTTTTTAAACACGATCTTGTGAGAATATTTGTTTGAGTGATGTAGGCATATTTTCTGATTGCATGGTTTAATATAAAAATGCGTGTTGATTTTCCTTTAATTTGTGACACTGTTTATATAGTAGAATAGATTTGTTTACGTATATCTGTGTAGATTGTAATGAATAATGTATTTTCTGTGTATGAAGAAAGTACATAATAAACAAAAGTAAACGAAATCCTACCTACTTAAAAAATATTGCCTGTTATTTACACAATTTTGACCAATCCAACAACACAACATATGCTATGTTAAAAGTGTGCGAAAGAATGACACATACTTACATAAGCTCGGTAACATTACCCTCCGTAGTCGGGTGAAAATAATGAAAATGTGTCATATTTAATACACAGCTAATACTATGTATGTAACAAAGTGATTGTATAAGATACTCGTAAGTAAAAATATACCAAATGTAAGTTATCAGTAATAGTTCGATGAGTTCCATGTAGTTTGGGTACCATAATTCTGTATATTTTCATAGTCACTGCCAAGATCTCATGGCGCCCATTATTGTGATAAAGAAATTTACATAAGTGAATATTCTAGGGTATATTTACACATCTGTTGACCTCTGTAATACGGTCAACTATAGGCAAGATGTATTAAGAGAAATGGGGTATGAACAAACAGACTGACACCGGCGTATGTGATTATAAGCGTGTGGTACCTAAGACTTATAGTGAATTTGTTTTTGTGTTCAATGAAAGTATATGTGGTGGTAGAAGCCTTTGTGGTTCGACTCCGGCGGCACCACCGCCACACCTATTTCTACCTTATAACAGCAGTTTTAGGCGCTGCTGTGTGTAGTAAGGGAGACAGACTTTTCTGAAACGTTCCAGCTTAGTCCTCACTGGTAGCGGCGCGTCTGTGGCCGACCTCAGATAGGAATATCTAATCATATCTGGGGTTGATTACAGAGCTCGTCTGCTACTCATATATATATATATATATATATATATATATATATGTATATATATGTAAAGTAAAGTATGTAATAAACGTGCATGTATATCTGTAATAACGGGTCATAGTTTACGAGTCCTTCCTAAGGTCTGCTGTGGGTAGATTACCACCCCTACGGTCTACGTTAAAATGCTTTGGATCAGATTATTAACATTGCGAATAGAAGGCCGAAATAGGTATATCAAGTTGCTACCTAAGCCGAACCAAGGGTTCTATCACCTTATAACTTTAATTTATCTTTATAAATCCTTAATTTAAGGAAGCAACCCTGAAATAATCAAGCGAACGTTATGTTAATTTCGCTAAGTATTCTCATCATAAAGTGGTCGTTCTTAAAATGGAGCGTATTTTTTATCGAGCTTCGTGAAAATAAGGCAAAAATAATTTAGGTTTCTGAAGCGGCACTTACAAATAAATGCCTTACTCGGGTCGAGATTAATTTGAACATCGCGATTAGTTGAAGTAGGTTTAGTAAGCACTGGCTGTGTAAGGTTGTTCCTATGGGTAATGAGTCGTGTTTAGTTAGTGAGCTGCCTTAACGAGCTTACGTTGAACCGAACTCTTTCTTTTAGCCTTCTGGGGTTAGTCTGGCTTATGTTTTGTGTTTAGTTAACCGTTTGCTTAGGGATGTATGTAAAATGTAATTACTAGTAATGCCTTGTCATGTATGTTATAATGATTTTTCACGTTTCTTCTTTTTATTATATCCCAGGTATCTATATAATCGGTGTATATGATTTAAAAACTTTTTAGTTTTAGATTTTATGTTTTCATTTGTTTATTTTTTGTAGTTTTTAATAATCAATAATAAATTAGACAAATACTTTTTATGTTACCTTGTAGACATTACTTTTTATCATGAATGTTTTGAATTAAACACAGTTAGTACATACTCATTTAATAACCTTTTACCATTTTAACTATTCCAGGTTAGAATATATAATCAAGTGTGAATACAAAGCATGTTTAGTTATACGAAACATATTCATCTAACTAAGCTTATCACACAAGTGTAATATCGGTTATACCATACATAACCATTTACAGATTCTACCTCATTTCTACTTGATTACACAATACTAGTAGTATTTAAAATAATAACCACCATATTTACCTTTACTTATCTTACATAGTTTCCCCTTACTTACAAGCTGTCTGCGATACGACTACAAAGTTACAAACCGACTACCCGAGCCAACGTTATCACAGCCTTTTATAGGGATTTTAGATACATACTACCCGCAATATAAGTGTATTTTATTATCAAACTACCTATTTTAATATTTATTCTTCAATCATTGCTGTTAAGACGACAACAGTTTTAATAATATAATGTAACTGAGTATATTTCGGTGCCCATAGTTTATAACGGCTACGTTTATTTTTATTCGTCTATAAACAGTATCGTAAAATGGCGTAAAGTATGATGTATTTTATTCATTTTATATTGTGTTAAAATTGTTTACATTGCTGTTAATTGCTTCAACGGTAAACATTTTGATAGGTATGTTACATGTAATTATTCATATGTTATAAATAATCGAGGGATACAATATATAGCTTCAATATGACCTACCGATAAATTGCTGCAATACTTTTTATGTTTTGGTTTATGTACTGCAGTCCTGTTTATGTCCTAATGCCGGTCAGTCATTATAATGCGGAGAACTTCACTGGAGTCATTCACTACACTGCTTCAACGCGGATTGGTGGAGGCAAGGGTTGGCTCAGAGATCAACTCGTGGCACATAATTTAAATCAATAAGGCTCTCAATAAGGTTTATTGTATGCTATTCAATGATAATAATCCAGACTGATGGTCTAAGTGCGCTTATAATGCCACTAGTGGTCACATTTCTTTTCTCCAATGGCGCTCAACATTGCATAACTTTGTAGATTAGCTAAGTTCTATACAGATATTTTCAATAAATTAAGATCAGTCGTATATGAGCTTTAAGAATGTATTCTTTTCAGCATCATATATCAACCATAAGCTTCAGTATAATATTTCAATGGTAACCGTTGAACGGTTTATTCCAAGAAAATATTGTTTTCCTATGTGACTACTGAGCTTTGATTGATGGGGGATCGGCAGAACCCTTTTGATAGCAATACATATTTCACGGCAGAAGTGAGCTTTGTGACCGGTATCAGTTCGCCCTATTCTGGGGTGAAATGGATAACTACGGATTCTATCGTCGCAATATTCGTATTACAAAAATAAATTCGGCGATAAATCGCTAACGATATTCCCGTTACGTAAGTACGTTGGATGTTCGCGACCTATCTAAAGACTTGAAAGACCTATTTAGATGGTCCAGATAGATAGATACAGTTAATACTAAAGTGAACTGGATGGTCTCTTTGAACGATGTAGTAAGTAGGCTTTTGTATACGGATAAGGCAACCCGAAATGAATCTAGTTCTGCTTATTTATTTCAATTGCAAATTACTATGAATTAGACCATTGAAAAATGACATAGTAAGAATTTCGACTGCATTCTGGTGGTACGATTTAGAATCCTAAGATGTGCTGGTTAATGATCCCAAAGCTTTTTGGTATTATATAAAGTGCTATTATAATTCGTGGAAGTTGCATTTTTTCAGATTGATTGTTTTTTCGTAAAACTCAATTAGAAGACAAAAGAAAAAAAGGAAAATGATTGACGATAAATAAATATTTTATGAATACCATTTCAGTATATTATTTTTCAAATAAACTAGTCTTTCAAATAACTACAAGTTAACTAATATACATATACATTTTGATGCTACACATAACATACTCGTATAAATCAAGTTAAAATTTCATATAAGCCTTACATATAAGATTTGCGCATAGAAGATACTTTTCACATGAATATTTCAGAGCAGAGCGTTATAACTTGGTATGCAAATGAACGTCGGTTGAATGTATAGGAAGGGATTTATTACAAAATAAATTCAACGCATGATTGCAGAAAACATAATGAACTTCTTCAACGGAACCGATTATTCCAGCGCGCTGAGCGATGAAGCGATATGAGCACACTTGTCATACCGCCAGCGTCAAGAGATATGCGATTAATAAATTTAAGAAAAAAAATCTTTTAAATTTAACTTAGATTAATTATGTAAAGTAGATTTAAAATACTTAATGTAACATGAAATAACTGAATAAATTTATGAAATATTCCAACTACACTAAACGACGTAATGACTGTGATAGGCTAAAAAAAATAATTGGGACACATTAATTAACTGATTCTCTATTATTCTAAACAATATTTATCAATAATAAAAACTAAAAAAAAAACTTATTTACAAAATTTAATATTACTCGTATTATTAAAAAAATAATTTATTTGTAAATTATATAAAATATTTATCAGAACCAATAAATTGTCTAATATTATTTAACACATATTCGTAATCTGCGGGAATCAAACAATCCCCTAAATCAGATGCTCGGTTGGGGCAGCAATTGGGATTTCATGCCATAATCCCCCTCGGAAGATTGGGTGTAGCAGATAAAACGCATATTTTCCCTAAAAAGTATATTCACAAAATTGCCGGCGTTCCGATTTTTCCAAAGTTTCTTTTCGGTTCGGGAAATCGTTGAGTTTTCTTTGTTACGATAACTTTGATAAATAATAGGATTGATTGGAACTTCCGAATTTTTCACTTCGCCCGATTTCAATTTGCCAAACCATAAGTCATTGAGCAATATTTTTATTACGTTTTTGTTGTATTTAATCGGGATGGAAAACAATTTTCCACTGTTATAATAAAATTGAAATATTTTTACAATCTGAGTATTGAACCTAATATTTTATCACGTGTAATTGCTTATTACTCTGAAGTTAATTATAATATTGGGTTTTTGTCAATATCGTGATCGCCTTATCATTAAAGGCAATTTTAACTGAATGTCATATTCTGTAAACTAAGACATTTTTGTTAAATTATCAACGAAATTAATTGTCCCAGATTATTCTTTAGTAGTATTTTTGGTGCTTTTCTACTTGAGATTTCGGAGTTCATATCTATATGCGTATTTTATTGCAATATACGATCTCCATACTTATAAATTATCCTGATATTTATTTATTACAATACAGCCACTTGTCAAATATGGTTCAAACCTATGCGATTAGTGTACTTACCTATAAATTATATTTGAACGATGATTTCAATTACAATTTCTGCTTAAGAATTAACATGACTTGTTTTCTCTCGATATCACAATTATGGCCAAAATGCTAATGTCAGGAAACGATGATTTACGTGCGACGAGGACTGTTTGTATGTTCAAAAGCTAATGACTCGTAAAATTCCTGTTTGCGCTACGTAATGGCGCTACAGTCGATGAGCTACGAATGTAGCTGATCTACGCCAGCTACGGTGTAACATAGCCACGAAGAAAATTCATTGAGTTAATTTTATTGCTATTTAACTTTCAATAAATTAGAGTCTTCAAAGATGTAGGTATTGTAAATACAAATTTGTCGGTACATATCTTCTATTTTCTTTGGGGTTAAGAAGATATGAAGCATAATGTATACATTATCACGTTTTTTAAGTATTAAGTTTTTTATTTCAAGTAGCACGTAGAACCTCGCGTTTAGGTGGATCGTAAACGATCATGCAAAGTTAAGCAAGTTTCAGTGCGATTAGGAGTTTGATGGTTGACCCTTAGTGCTACGAAGGGCTTGTACTCGTAAAGACGTCTGTCCCAGTCCTTAGTAAAAGAAGTTGTTCAAACTTATTTTAAAATATCATCGAATGTAGTTTGGCCACCGACTCATACCTCTCTAGTTAGGTATACAATAATCCGCATGAAGGATGCTTAACGCCTCCTCCGTTGCACAGCAGTCATGCATAGATAGTTTCAGTTACATTATTTTCAATTGTTATTTCAATGATTATTTTAATTAAATACATGTCATTGGTGCAATTCCATATATACATACATATTATGTATACTGTTCAAACTAGACCGTAATTATGAGACCTTTTCCCTTTAACCGAGAATGAGGTTGAACAAAAGGAAGAATAGCCTAAAGGGACACCGTTACTGTAGATACGGGCTAGATATCTTGCCTATACAGAATATACGTACGGTGTTAATTAAGAACATGTTTGTAATGAGACCCGACATTCGTGACTTGCCTTCTCTATTGAAACTCAATTCGGGTCGAACAATTTTATCTCTGTGTGCCATGTTTAATTATATTTAGAGATGAAGTTACCCTTCTTATGCTTTGCCTGTACAATGAAAAAATGTCCTTGTAATCTATTAATGAGGTTGACAAATCTTTATTATCATAAGAAACATATATTGAATTACATGAGATTTACTTAAAAGTAAAATTAGAGTATGGATTAATGTAAGTTTTATATTATATTGTCTTTTTTATTCCTAAATGCTCTTAAGTATCTTAAGATTGAGAGTGAGATTGTGGCATGTCTTGCATTGAGATTGTGATTGTCACAATCTCAAGTATTACCTTATAACAGCAGTGTCGGGTAAGAAGTGCCATTTCAGTCACTATTATTGATGTCCATGGGATATGACCACGTGGATCACACGCCAGATTCCATTCGAAAGGAGCAATCCAATCCAACCGATATAGAGCAGGTTTATGCTTATGCCTGAGCATGGCTGTGTCTGTACCCTAGTAGAGATTGCTTTAGGCGACAACGGCTTAATACCGTAATTGAGAAATTGGGTATTGTAGCATCGTACATAGGTTTAGATTGTCGCTGACGAGATGAAGTATAATGCACACACTATCATGCTTCTGTGCCAATACGAATAATTCTATTGACGTGATAACGTGACCACTTACCATCAGATGTATTCTATTAAAAAGGGCAATCTAATCCAACCAACAGGGTTGTTCTTATGCCCCAGAAGATATTGTCGCTCGCTTAATAACGAGATGAAGCATAATGCAAACACTATCACGCTTCTGTGCAAATACGAATAATGCTCGTGGCGTGACAAAGTGACCACTTCAGGTGGGTCCCATTAAAAAGGACAATCAAATTCAACCAACATTGAAGGCGGCCATGCTTGCGCCCTAGTAGAGATTGTTTATGGTGATACCAGCTTAATGACGTATGTGCGAATTCGAGCATTGTAGCATCTCATATAGGTTCAGCATGTCGCTCGCTTAATAACGAGATGAAGCATAATGCATACACTATCACGCTTCTGTGCAAATACGAATAATGCTCGTGACGTGACAACGTGCCGTGCCATTTGCTTTACATACTCTATTTTGTTACACATGTACAATACACGATTCTGCTATTACCAGAACACACATGGTTAATTAAGCACAAGATATATGTACGTTTCGTAATAAGCGATACCATGTTCTTAGGCTTTATATGGCCCTGCTCAAATTTATTGTGTACAGGCGTTTATATTGCGTTCCTCAGTAAATTGTTGCTTTCAATTAACCCTCTTAATTGAAGTTTAAAGTTTACCTTATCTCAAAACAAGGGAGTTTTGGATATCTTGGGATAGATTGACCCTTTTACTGTAATTCGACTGAAGGATTTTTGAAATTTGTAGTCAGTGGAATATCTTGTATTTCGATTGTAAACAGACAGGTTAAGTGCTGCTGTGTTTTGATTATAAGACTACGTACAGAAATACGAGGCATTCCACTTAGGAGTAACAAAGCAACTGTGGCCAGCCTCAGATAGGACAGAACTCGATATAATGGGACTGTAATGGGACCAAGGCTATGTTATTGCTGTGAATATTTCCGGTTCAATTCCTGTTATCGTTCAATGAATGTAACGAGTAATCGTGTATACATATAATAGCATTTTATACAGTAACAATACATTAAATTAATATCCACTAAATCATAAAAAAAATGTGAGCTCAGTTAAACACAATTTGTGACGTGCGTTACGTTAACGAATTGGTCAATTCCAATGCTAGATTACGTTCTATTTAGATACACATCAAGTCTGATTGGTCTAATCTACAATACGTTAACGTTGGGTATGCACTAATTAACGGAGATTTGTCGTATCAGTAAACGGGGAATCGCATTAACGGTGTGAATAATGACTCACTCACCGGTACCGGTAGTGGTATATCATTAGGTGTCAGGCAGTAGACATGCTTCTAATTGATTTGGTGCAAATGGGCGGATAAGGAACTTGTCTGAGATTAATTTCTTATTACGAAATAACTTGTACGGTGGCTTATTTTAATCGATATACGAAATTAAGCATCTTTGGGTGTTGTTGGGTGGTGGATGGGTGACTGTTAGTGCCAAAATGCCATGCGCACTTTTGTGTTACGGATGGATTAGGCCGTCGCTTCAGGATGTTATTATTTGATAATTTTCATTAAAACATGTTTACTCGAAGTTTGCTTTAAAATATCCAACACTCCTGTTTTGGGAAAAGTTTTTTAATAACTGCTCTCTCTAATATATTGTTTTTGTTATTATAATTAGTTTTCTAGTGCCTTTGTGCCTTAATAGTTAAGTAAGTTCTACAATAACGCAATTGAGTTATTTGTGGTATAAACTACATATTCATGTCTTGATATGAGTTGTTCTCGTGGGATTGAAGTGGTAACATATCATAGAAACAAGAATCCTTGCGACCTTGCTTCAACCTTAAGTAAGTTACTAAACCACAGTAGGGTAGGTCTGGGTAAATGCGGTACGACTAATCCCATCGTGGGATTGTAATGGCATTTATATATAAATAGACGCCTTGTCTAGTATTTATTACACAGACTTGTATGTAGACCTGTATGTAGGTCTGTGAGACTTAGTGGAGCATAAACTTAGTAACCCTATAATTTCTCTATTAAAAATTCAACACATTCTGTGGAACATTTTACAACTTAATACAAAAACACCTTTTACGGTCGGTATATATTTCAAAATTGCCTTTTTCTATTTGTCGTGCAATTTGTCAGTAAATTATTCATATTTTACTAATTTAAACCTATTGTTCACATTTTCTCATATTCGTCTTTGTGTTAGGAATATCCATCCATCCATCCATCAGCCTTTACTAGGCCACTGCTAGACATAGGCCTCCCCTAGTCTGCGCCACTCCGACCGACTTGGGCCGTCTGCATCCAGCGGTTAGGCTGGGTTTGGAATATAGGCAATACCAATTGATGGCCATGACTAAAGGTAGCGTTGTAGAGTATTTATCGTTTCCCAGCTGTGGTAAGAGGCTGTGCCCAGCAGTAAAAAATAAAGAAGCAACTTCAGTTAAATTTTCCAACTAAATACATTAACCATCACCATGCCTGTTACTGTTACATTACTGTTGTGTTCCAGATAGAAGGGTGTAGCATTAAATTCCTAATTGTAGATCTAATGATTACCCACACGTCTGTGTGCAATTAACTTCCTATTCTAGGTTTTACTTCTTAGGAGGTATCTATTGGCGCTATTAAGTAGCCGCTTTTATTTTTTATCACAGTAATTAACGGTTTTCAGTAGCGGTTTTTTACCGTTAGCGGTTTCTATTTTTAACTTATACTACGAAAGTAGTTGCAATATTAACTGGAAACGTGCTAAAGTTATCTCGCCTCCATAAAGATAACGGCACCCGAACCCTTAACATGAGATCGTGACGTTACAAGACAATTTTATGATTATTACACCCGCCTCCAACAATTGCCAACCCAAATGGTATAATTTTCTTTTATTGATCTTCAGAACTGTTCGCTATCTAGCCATCTTCATTGCTTCGGCCTTTGGCAACGCAAGTCTAAGATCTACGAATGGTAGTTAAACTGTTACGGTTCCGTTTCACCAAGTTATTGTAATATAACAATTTCCGATTTCAAACTTCGTAAAGTTATTGTTTTCCTATGAGTTATTAAAGTGCTTATTCTGATTTTGGAAGTTACTAAACTATCAGTTAAGACAGTTATTTTTGGTTTAAAAATACAGTGTTACTAAATTGGATCTATGAGTATTAGATACTACGTTTGCTTATAGTCTAGTCAACAAGTTCACTTTTCAAGTTATCAATAGTTATAAAAAAATCATAATTAACAAATTAATAAACTTTAATGAAAATTTACCGCAGGATCTTATAAAGTATACATACAAGTATATAAAGTATACATATACCAAAAGGGCTCCACGAAGTTTAAAATTTATAGGCCAATTATTTATACCTTTCATCCCATTGTTTATGCCAATGGAGATTGGGAAAAAAATGGTTAGTTAACATTTGAATAACTTTTTGAAAAATGGTGATTAAACTTTTTTTTCTTCAGGGCTCGATTCTTTCAAGTGTTAAGAAGATACTAGAATTTTTTCAAATTTTTAAAATCACATTTTATGTTATAAAAAAATTATTTTTACTGCAGAACTCTCTTTAGCGGCGGCGCGCGCATGCCGTAACTGCCGCGCGGAGCCCTATTTTCAACGTCTAATTAAAATTATAAATAATGGAGATAGAATTCCGGGAGTTAGGACTGTTTTATTGGAAATTTCCTCCTCTTTAACGAGCTTTTTTCAAAATTTCTTAAATGTTAATATTTTTCGAGTTATTAACAAAAAACGAAACATCATTTTTTTCATCTTATTTTGTTAATAACAATTGCAATTTTTAACCTGCACCAAAATCCTTCAAAAACATTTTTCTAGAGGTGATTACGAATCGAATGAGCCATCGCTCATATTTTTAGGATCTTTATCTCTATTTTTCACGTTTTTGAACTTGTTGACTAGACTATTATTGTTCATTGTAACTTTATAACAACAAATATATATATTTATATAACATTGATATATATTTGCCGTCAAAATCAATCAGGTTTATTACGGATATGTTAAAATCAAACCACAGAATCCACGGAACAATGAACTGTGATCAACTCACAAAATGATAAGCGAGGAAAATCTTAATTAATTTAATGTTTGTGGTTAAAATTATAGAGCTGTTTAATACATTGATAATGTTTGTATTTTATGAATGATTTTGTAATTTGAAATGGACAATTTCCTGGCAGCTGTTGTCAGTTTAAATGTGGTGGATTTAAATAAATTATTCCCATAGGTGTAATTCTAATTCTTTATAATAATAATAATAATTCTTTATTTCAGACCTATTTTATAAAGTAGTAAATCCTAAAATAGGAATTTAAGATCACAGATGTGTTGGTAATCATAAGAACGATTATGCAATTAGCAATTTAATGCTATACCCTTCAATCTGGAACACAACACCGTAACATGAGAGTAACAATACCCTTAGTATGAGTTTACGTTTTTACAAAAATTACTGTGTTTGTATTTGGAAATACGTAAACATATACAAAACAGTCATTTTTGTAAAAACCTAAAAACTCATACTAAGGGTACATGGATGGTATGGCGATGGAGTGTAATAAAGTGTACATACATACTAAGTTTGAAAATTGAATGGATGTTGCTTTTTATCATTTACTGCTGGGCACAGTCTCTGCCCACACCTGGGAAACGATAAATACTCTACTACGCTCCTTAAATTTATTTTGACAATAAGCTTAATCAAATCAAATCATTATTTTTTATTCAAAATAGGTTCTTTACAGAGCACTTTTCGAATGTCAATACAACTACCACCACTTCACAAGGTTTTTCGTTATAGAGAAGAAGAATTAAACATAAGATTCAAGATACACAGTCAAACGTAAAATAAATCCTTTGATGTTATACTAGATGTAACATTTCCAATGTATATTTCATTAAAATTTATTATTTTGTCAACATAACCCTAATCCTGCGTAGGATTCACACAGTACACAGCCGAACGTACATTTTGTGATTGAATACAAACAAAGCCAGCCGCTGGCAATTACGATAATGAACGTTCGTACAATGTAACGCGGTTGCAATAGAATAAAAACACGAGGACAAATTTTTGTTACCTTTCCCATTTTATTTGGGATTCTTCACAATTATTTTTGTAACCTATTTTTACAGCATATTTTGTTAAACGATATGCGAGTGCTTTTATTTTCGGGTTTCTAATATAATGTATATTAGAAAAAAATGTATGAGACCCGGCTTAAGAAATATACACCAACATACTTATGTAGAGGATTTAAATAAACTAAAATAGGTTACGTTGCACTAACACATAGATGAATGTATAAATTTATATTAATACTCTACATTTATAATACTCGTATTGTGTCAGCTAGGTACTCGTATTTACGAATATAATTAGTATTCCACAAGTACTTTTGTATTTAATTTACGAAGAAAAAATAAATTAATTATCTCACGTATCTTTCATTAAAAATATAATGTCAACATAACCCTAATCCTACGTAGGATTCACACGGTACACGGCCGAACGTACATTTTGTGATTGAATACAAACAAAGCTGGCCGCTGGCAATTACGATAAAGAACATTCATACATTGTGCGGTCGCAATAGAATAAAAACACGAGAACTAGTTTTTGTTGCCTTTCCTGTTTTGTTCGCGCAAAATTATTTTTGTAACCAACGGAGCATATTTTTTAGGCGCTCCAGACACTGTTATTTTATTTTTCGGGCTATAGATGTCAAGAGCAGTACATCAGGGAGGTGAAAAGAACATCTCGGAGACATTCAACATCACTTTTATGTAGGTATAATATATGAGCATTTAAATTTAAACTCAGTACTGGCGGACTCGCTACAGCATTTTACAAAATTACGAAAATGAAATTTGCTACGTGGATTTTAGTTCTGTACTTTGCTAAAATATATAAAAAAATATAGTGTTAAAGTCAGTAAAACAATCGCATAAAATTCTTCTAAGCGAATTTATAGAGCAAGTCAAAGGTTTAAGGATCTTTGATGATGTTTAAAAACTTTTTGAATGATATGTACCAGAACTGGCTTATCCAGTCCTCGAAGGATTGAAGCATGTGTATGAAATTTTGGGACTAGCGGTCATACATTCAACTCCCTATGGGCAACTTTGTACATATAAAAGTTTATAACAATATTTTATATAAAGTACTATGTATTACATCTGAACTTTAAAGTGTTGTAAAAGTTTACGCGAGCTAAGTTACATTTCACGAGTAATGTTTAACTAAATGTTCACAAAGCAATCCCAAATCTGACCAAGTCAAAACAAACTTAGGTAGGGGCGTTGTAAAAAATAACGGTCATTTGAAGCACAAATGTTCATAATGTAAGCAGGGCAAAATAAAGCGCAGTTAACATTTCGAGTCGGGACCTCATTTTGCGTTGGGGGTGGAAAACGCCCGTAAATTCACATTTCCGCGTCATTCTCTATAACAATGTCAAAACTCCTGTTATGAACACATTGTTCTGTGACGTAGAATTATGCAGCCTACGGAATCGTCTTTTTACGGAAATATTTTATCTTTCATTTTCCTCTTGGATATAAAGTAAGGAACGTTATCTTTTTCATTTTGTTTATAGCCTTACATTTGAGTTATTTAAATAAATGATTTGATAAAAAGTTTAGAAAACGAAACCACTTCAATTCAGAACACAGTTACGATTGAAACTACTGATGAAGGCGTCTCAGTACTCGACTGTCTATCATGGTTTCGCATGTAACTTTGAAAATCGAGTTAAGATTAGAACCTTGGACCGAAACTCCGTTCACCAGGTTATCACTGTTGTAATGGGTGTATTAAAGTACAAAAGGATACCCATAATACATTTTCGCGTGTAAAAAGGGACCTTTTCTTTACAACAATAGTAAAATGTAACGACCGCGACGCATCCTCGATCCCGGACAACACTCTTGATACTTTTATGGAGAGGGAAAGGTCAACGGGAATCTTACCTGCTTTAGTGTTTCATAATATATGTATTTTTAGAATTATATTATACTGAGGATTAAAAAACGATTTTTTTTTGTTTGGATAAGATGCATTGTTCCAGGGATTGTTTACATCGTTGCTGTTTTTCGTAACATTTAAAAAGTTAAGCAGCTTTCGTTGTGTTCTGGATGAGATTGGATGGATGACCCTTAGTGTTTAAAAGATATACGTGCTTTCGTATTTCATAAGGTTCAATAATTTTTCGGTGAAGTTGTTTAGACTAGTCAAAGGCCTTATAGACAGTGTTCAGTGTTATATTTAAGCGAAAAATAATAATAAATTGTATGGATCTCTTTAATTTAAAGTAAAAAAAACACTAATATGGGTTCGACAATAGAAGTCGACGACATGTCATGTGCATATGAAACAAACAAACAACGTAGCGTCTCTGCTAGTCATTCAAGTTATCTATAGAATATAATTTTAATTACTGTTCAGAAGTTGAAAGACCTATAAAAAGGACGTTTCTCCATTATTCTCTTCTGGGTCGTTGATCCGCTGTGGTAATACTCGGTACTAAATGCACACTAGAACAAAGTGGTATAAGTGGTCTCGATAGCTTTCAGAGTAATAAAGCGGTATTCAAAGTCATGAGGTGAAAGGCATGTAAACATTTTAATTTAAGCAAGCAGTTTTGATATTTCAGCGAAGTTGTAAGAGAAATGTGCAAACCTACGGAATTTTTAATTCACTTGCCAGACATGAGCTTTCCGAATTTTTATTTTAAGCAAATGAAATTAAAAAATAAATTTGGCCAAGTGCGACTCGTACGCGGTATACGGAGGATTCCGCATTACCATGAAAAATTTGGTTACAATGGTTTGGTATGGAGTCCCTATTAATTTTCAACTTCTTTTGGTAATTGTCATAACAGCAACTATAAAGTTTGTAAAAATGTCAAGAGTCTAACTATTACGATTCAACAGATAAACCGAAAAAAACGGATTCTTGTATGAGTTCCGTGGTGGGTGCGGAACCCTAAAAGTGCTGTAAACATTTAAAAATGAAGCTGTAGATTTCGGTTATTTGTTTACCATTGAGATTCATCCCAGATTTATTGTTTGCATAACCTTTGGAGCGTAATCCGAAACAAAAATCCGAAACCAAAAGGATAAAAAACATAATATTTGAATGTTAAACGTAATAAACGTTGGTATTCAAATATGTTTAAGTATATTCGCGTAACGAGGAAAGCGTTCGAAATAAAATCAAACCTTTCGGAAGTTACGTCCTTTTCCCAAGGGACCGGAAGTCTAAGAAGAAAAGGATAGACGTATTTCTCTGCCTTTTGTCGCAAAAGGCCTGCTCCGAATTGTTAAGGATTTCGTATAAGTATTTACACGAGATAATTGACCGAATTCCTTATTATTTTTTAGTAAGATAGACAGAAAAATAATGCAAAATAACACTTCGAAAGGCATTTAGTGATAATCGAAAACGTAATAATGGTCGAATGTGTATGAAAATACTAAAATACTCAAAATAGAAAAAACAAATAAGTATAATATATAGACTATTAAAATAAGCAGACCATATACATTGACAAATTTTCCTAAAATTAGATTTGTGTTCAAAAGGTTGATATTTTAGGAGAAATACTCGGCAGATATTTTTCCACTCGATTGGCTTATATTGACGCGCAGGCCCTACATATGCAACGAGGATAACGTTGGAAATAAATTCTATAAAGCCTTTCAAAAACCTCGTTTTCTACCCCCGAAGGGAGTTGATACAGGGAAACAGGTTTTAAGGTTCCATACCTAAACGGTAAAAACGGAACCTTATTACTAATTTCGACTTCGCTGTCTGTCCGTCTGTCACAGGGCTCCAACTCCGAAACTATAATAGATAAACACTTCATTTTTTTACGTTGGCCGTTATAATAACAAATACTAAAAATAAAATAAAATTGAATAGTAAAGGGTCTCTATACAACAAACCGGTATTTATCGACATTTTTCGATCTTACTTTTAAACCGTACTAGGAAGCCAGTTGAAATGTTTACAATCATTTTACTATCTACTATAATTGATATTATAATAAATACAAATAAGAAAAATAACACATATTTTAATATCGTTATTTTATTTTTTGATGGTACGGAAGCCTCCATGTGAGAGTTCGACTCGTACTTGGCAAATTATTATGGAATTGAAGTTACAACAGTTACAGAAGTTACAAGTGAGCTTGTAAGTGGTTATTCCCGCTCATAGACATTTTTATATGTCCCAAGTAGGATTTAAATGATATCCGGCCACTGCTCTATTGCAAGCCTAAAAGCCAATGAATTGTATAAACAAAACCATGAATTCTCCAAAACTTGAATGTGTACGCCACAAAACAACACGGTACAAAGTTTTAAATAAAATTTAACCAGTCCAAACGTAGGCTCTTTGCCCAAGGGACTAGAAACTTAAGAAAAATAGGTTATACCTATACTTCTCTGACTTTTATCATACAAAAATATTCAGCTGAAATAGCGTTTTCTATATTCATAGGCTAGGATGTCCTGTATTATCTTGACTAGACCTAAGGTATAAATATAGATTATTCAATCAAATCTGCTTGGCCAAGGATCGAACCTGAAATCCTCTCCTTGTTAAATCTGCGGGAATGCTCTGCCACACGGGTCGTCCATTCCATTATAGAGCATCTTCATTAGCTTTTATATTAAAGCTAACAAACCGTGGTCTTATATGAATACGCAAATCATATAAAAATACTAAAATACTTCAAATAGAGCAAACAAATAAGAATTGAGTGGCAAATATTGACGCTCTGGGACCGCGAATATATTCAAATATATTCGCAGCGAAGCGCCGCAACGAGCATAGCGCTCGGAATAAAATCTACAAAGCCTTTCGAAACTTCGTCCTGTGCCCCAAAGGGAGTGGATATGTTAGGGAAAAAGAATAGGCTGGTATTTTTCTGTCACACTTTTTTACTTCTTTGACGGCTTAACGATATTACAATATTGCTATTATTCAATGATAGCGGCTTCGAATCGATCGATTCGATCGAATGTACCAAAGTTAATTTGGAAGAGTACAGAGTTACTGACAACCAAACTATAACATTTATGTTGCGAGAGGTATATAACCATTTAAGACATTTTATCTCTCTATCATCTATGACTGTTCTAATATATGTTACGATACATTTTGGAATCTTAAATCTTTTTGTCCTAAAACAATAAAATAAGAATGTGATAGAAACCTTTGTGGTTTGACTCTGGAGGACACTACACTTATTTTTGTATTTTTAAAGCAGTATTACGTGCTGTTGTGTTGCTGCGAGAGGTGCTTTTTCTTTAGTTCTCAGAGGTGGTAAATAATTTTTGGTCTAACTGGGTTTGCTATTTTCGAAAGGCGGCAGTTGCCCCTCACGAACAGGTGCAATGGCTCGTTTGCTTTTTGTAAAAAAAATATTCTACATTGTATGTAAAAAAAAAACAACAAATTCCGAACCTGAAATAGAGCGAACAAATAAGAATTGATGTGACTCGAATACATTTAAATGTATTCGTTGCGAAGCGGCGCAACAATCGAAGCGTTCAGAATAAAATCTGCGCAGCCTTACGAAACTTAGTCCTTTGTCCCAGGGGGCGGAAATGTAAGGCCAGTCTTTTTAAATCGAGTTGTTTTATCTATATCTATCTATTTGTATTCTATAATATACAAGCAGTGAAATTGAAATGTCTGTCTGTCTGAATAAAATAAGTATTTTTTTCATATTTAAAGAATGCCGAAATATAAGAAGCCGTTTCTTTTACTTTATAGTTATCGTTTAGTATTCCTGAACTAAATTGGTGATAAATTCCATAAGGTTTCTTCGAAATACATGCAATAAGAGCTGCCCATCATTCCGGCGATGCGTTGACGAATTTCGTGGTATTATTAAATGTAAATAGTTGAGAGTATTGTAAATCCGGTCAACCGTGTAGCTTATCTAAATCTGTCTAAAAACCTCTATATATAAACATATTTTTTGAAGGTGGTAGAACCCTTTGTGTTTCGACTCCGGCGACAGCAGCGTTAAGAGTTGCTATCCTATCTGAGGTTGATTACAGATGTCTATGGGCGGCAGTAGCCACTTACCGTCAGGTGGACTGCATGCTCAACTGCTACTCCTATATTATAAAAAATATATAAAAACATATAACAATATAACACATCTAACGTATCTCATGTATATGTTACGGATACGATTTGATTACATACAATACCAAGTCAATTGTCTTGTTATTCCGTGCGAATATTTTTAATAAAGGGCATTGATATGAGTTTATTAAGGCCAAACGAACCAATAAAATCAATATGACTGTTAAATTGTAGGGCTGACTGCGCTGTTTTATCCATAATATTACATAGTAATATCTGTTAGTATTGATTGTTCAAAAATTTATACTTCGGTGAGCTTTTAATATTATTTTCCACGTTTATAACTCCGTGTAGATTTAATTAAGTGATCATAACTAAAATAATATTCTCTGCTAAATTATTTATGTTTACTAGATTTGATAGAATATAACGATAAAGAAGTGAACCCATCTCGACCAGTAGCAACAAAATGGATACTATAAAAACTTTACTTACAAAAAATAACGCTCAGATGTGCAAACTTTTATAGTAATCGGTTAAAATTCATTACACTTTAAGCAATTCATTTCAATTAAAACGGATTTCTGTACCCAAATTATCGGTATATTATACTTATATTTACTTTCAAACTGAATAGAATTTTGGTGTCCTAAGGACCTAAGGTATCTTGAAAGTAACGTAAGATTTATTGTAGTTGCATTTAGCACTAGTATTTAGACTCAGTGTTATCAATTACGAATCCAACTTTAGTAGATACAGTAGCCATTTACTTTGCATAGTCAAGGCGGAAATAAGCCATTAATTCGACTGTACTGGCAGCGCATTTCAATAGTTTTCGGATATTTCCACCGTTGCTATCAACTCCATTGTTAATGTTTAAACGATGCATTAATATTCACGTCCGCTCCGTTAATTCAACTATTTGCGCCATGTTATACAAATTTGTTCAATAGTGCGTATTTGAATCATATAATTGTTATTGTGTGCGAAATAAATTGGCAGATTAAATCGCTTGTTTCGATAGTGCTCTTGTTGTGAATTTTGGTCAAATTGTTACTGTGGTTATTAATATAACCATTAATTAATGTAAGAAAACCGGACTCACTTGCTATATTACTCGTAGTAAAGGTAAACCGTGAAAAAGTTTGCTTACCGTAGAGTAACATCATACTCCTTATCGTCGCCATAAAATTTAATAATTCATATTTTGGACATTTTTAAAAAGTAAAAGTTTACGAAGCTGTCATCTTACTAATCTGGCATGCAGACAGCTCCGGGTTCTATCTCTGACCAAGCAGAAATTTAATTATTAATTTAACTTTCTTTTTCTAAATGTTTTAATTAATCTTTGTCCATAGCACTAATAACAGAAGGTGTTTACGCGTATACATACGCATATTGTATGCCAATGCTTCACTACACGTATATTATATACACAAGTACCTTTTGTATGACCAAAAACATTCACAGATATCATATCACAGCCAGTCAGAATTACGGGTTTCTGTTTATACACGACCGAACACATTGGGTGATGTAAAGCCGGGACCCGCTCGCCGCATCGGACCCGGTTTAAAGCTTGACATTGATGAATGTTCCATTTATTCTCCAGTGTGCACACAGCCCTACATCCGAATCTGTATCAGTCTTATTGTGTAATTATTTGCGTCGATCTGTTTGTCAAGTTTGTTTAAACGTGGATTGTTAAACAAAATGTGAACTTATTCTTCTTGATGCAATGATTAATGGTTGGTTTCTTTTTTACAGGTACGATGCCAAAATTTAATGCTGAAACCTTTCTACATTTTAAACGCAGCGGTAAGACTCAACATAGCAATAATATTCTATTTCCTAATAAATAGGTATGTATGCCATTATAACCCCATATTACCTATTCATGAGCTTATGATTATAGAACATTTGTAAATTGGATCCTTAATATCAATGTTATAATAAACAAATTTAAGCTAGTTCTAAAATTAAATTTGAATATTGTTTCAATCGGATTGCGATATCAAATTTCCCGACGACTTTAATTCCAGAGAACTTCTTGTAGAACTTTGTAATGGATTCGAAACTGTTGATGGATGTACCGACTAATCTCTATTGCACAATAATGCTAAGTTTAATCCAAATAACATAATGACGTAACAAGCAGTGACAGCCTAGTGTTTAAGAAACTCGGCCTCTCGATCGAGGGGTCCGAGGTTCAAATCTCAGGCACGTACCACTGATTTTTCAAAATTACGTGCGTATTAGAAATTAATTATCACTTGCTTAAACGGTGAAGGAAAACATCGTGAGAAAAAAATCTCAAAGGAATGTGAAGTCTACCAATACGCACTTGGCCAGCGCGACTATGGCCTAATCCTTCTCATTATGAGAGAAGACCCGTGCCCAGCAGTGGGACGATAATGGGTTGTTGACGATGAACATAGTGACGTAAAAACTTCCCCAATATATGTAAATAAACTACTTAACTTTTATTTTACTCCCGTGTTGCGATATCTATTATCTTTGTACGCGTTTTGTATGCAGAGAAAATGTGATAAATTATCTGAAAATGGTAATTTATTGTTACAATTTTGTGAACATGAACCTCTAAGCAGTTGCGTTGTCCTCAGGGAACCATTGTACAGAAACCTTGTCTTTCTTTATTTCCTTTTTCATACTTAATTTTATTTACGACAGTATTAAGGTGACGAAAATAGCTTAGGGCTGTTATCAAGTTAAAACAGTATTAAAATTGAAATTCTTCGATATATTGCATTTGCATTCGATGTTGACAATAATATTCACTGATTTGTATTGACACATTATGATGGAAAAGTTTGATATTCTAAGTCTTCCTAAAGATCACACATATCAAAATGTTTTATGTTTGCCAGAAAATTTGTCGTGTTATTCGTATAGTGTAGCGCTGGCCTAAATGACTCTAAGTGATGTTACCTTTCAGCAATGTTATTCAAATAACAGCAATACAAGATGGGATTTCTGTACCCTTACCAGGAGTTTTTACGTTTCAACAAATATGACTGTTTTGGTATTTGTTTACGTATTTGCCCATACAAATTCCAATCAGCGCCCCTAGCGGATTGTGTCAGAACTAGGAAATCATATGGGCCAATACGTAAACAAATACCAAAACAGTAATATTTGTCGAAACGTAAAAACTCCTGGTAAGGGTTCTGTTTAACATCACCACATGTTTAATATTACCACTTTAAATCGTCTGTTATTACGAACTTACCAATTTTTCCATTGATACGAGAACATTTTTAATATTTATGAATTTTATTCTACCTTCAACTTTGGGGGCAATATGAAAACCTATATGTTAGGAATTTGTTAAATAAAAGCATAAAATCTGTTTCGAACGGTATAAAAGTATCATCAACTGGGCGAAATATTTATACGATGTGGCATCCGTTGTATCTACAGCAGAATGCATATAAAAGGCTTACAAATTTTGTACGCCACTGTTATTTTTACGTTACATTTATCAACAACTCTATGTGTAGTCAAACTAGAAAAAGGGAAAATAATCCTTTTTTTAAAAGTAACATAGGAACAGTTTTCAGTATTAAGTTACTTGAAACGAATGTTTGTAGTATATGTACATAGATTAGTAAAGATACTTCGCCGCCTTGAAATTGAATGAAGCCGCAAATGGCTTATTATAGTAAGTTCTTTTTTTGAATTCTTGACAAATAAAAAAACATTTTTAGAGAAAATTTACGAATAAATAACGAATACGGCGTAATTTACATAATAAATAAATAATTTATAATAATAATTTCAAATATTTTAGGGTCATTGTAGCACGGAGACGTTTTTACGCAACTATTTCATTTCTCAAAACTGGGTACATTTTCTTGTTAGGAGTGAGTAATCTTTACTAATCTATGTATATGTAGTAAAATATAGTTAATGAGTATGCAGTGCATCTGATGGTAAGTGGCTACTGCCTTCCACGTGTCCAGATAAAATTAGGCTACTACTTGAGACTTTATTTTGCCACAGATGTGTTGGTATCCTTGTGGGCTAAGTTGAAACGCCAGGGTTAAGTATGCCTCCCTTCAAATCAGAACACTGCAGCGCTTAATGTTATTAGGTAGAAATGTGTGTCGCGGTAGTTCCGCTGCTACTTATAGTTCACGGGTATGTAACAGTATATGATACTCTACGGGTATATAAGGTCTATCAACTTTACTTTCGAAGGTGGTAGAACCCTTTGTGGTTCGACTCCGGCGGCACCACCGCCACACCTATTTCTACCTAATAACTGCAGGGTTAGGTGCTGCTGTGTTCCGGTTTGAAGGGTGTGGTAAGGGAGAAAGACTTTTCCGAGGCATTCCAGCTTAGTCCTCAGGGGTAGCGGCGCATCTGTGGCCGACCTCAGGTAGGAATATCTAATCCTATCTGGGGTTTATTACAGATGTCCATGGGCGGCAGTAGCCACTTACCATCAGGTGGACTGCATGCTCGTCTGCTACTCTTATATTATAAAAAAAAAAAAAAAAATGTACGACTTCATTTTTGTCCTATTTGAAAATATTTAATTTTGCTACCACACAGGCAGATACCCGATTTTAGTATTAAAAATATTTGGTTTTGAATAACATTACATTTTGTCGCTCCATTGCACTATAGGTATTTTTATTGAAATTCTTTATTACATTAAAATTTACACCATTTTATATACCCTTTTATAAAACTGAATTGACACACAATAATTTATCGTTAATAATCTTTTTTTTATTATTATTTTTTTTTGTGTAAATGATTTATTTATTATTCATTTTAATTAAGTAACATAATTATATATAATATATCTATCTATTTACAAACTTAAAATCTATATACAATATACACAAAAAATATAATTTAAACAAAAAAAGAAATATTAAAACTTAAATAATTAAATATAAAACAATGAGTCCAAATCACTGCCTCCCGGTAGAGTCCCAAGAATCTTAATATATATTTGTTAATAATCTTAATATATATTTTAATACTTTTTGTCAATGTTCTTTCTCCCATTATTCCACTATCTTTATAAAAACAAGAAAATATAAGTATACATACAAAATTATCATATTTATAGGTTCTGCAAGATAAGCATATTCTATTAAATATTATAGTTGTTATCATGACATGATCTCTAATTATAACCTCGGTGTTTGGAAGGTGACTTGAGGTGGAAGACAAGGTCAGAGGTCGCAAGGGTAATAAAGTTTAGGATTTAGTCACCTTTGTCGAAGAAGGTATTATATAGAGGCGATGGATGTCGGCATATTAATGTGATTTATGTAAGCTGTGGCTTACTTGAATGGGGTGTTGACTTTCGGAACTGATTCTATTATACAGATTGATGCTTTTTAACATGATAAAAGGTAGTCTTGTAGGTAAATCTGTAATATCACGAATTAAAATACACAAGAGGATGTTAATACATTCGAACTCTCAGTTTCATAGAATGTACTGAATGCATATGAAAATATATCTTTTATAAAACTAAAAATTGCGGGAATTATTTGTGAATTAATTTTATTTTTCAAATAAGAACTTTAATAAAAAATATAAAGTTTTTATGAAAATGATGTACCGTAAAGTATCAAAATGTTCTTAGGCAAGTAGGTACACAAAAATACATCAATCAATTGTTAATGAAATCACAAATTACAAAATATGATTCACAAAATCATATTAATTTTCATATCAAATGTCTACAGTCGTAAATTCGGTATTACTGTCCGGATCATCAATTTGCGTCAACATGTTATTGTGCTAGTTAATTTTGGTTTAAAAAGCTTAATTTATAGCGATTTGTATCCCATTTATAGTCGGCACCGCATCATTCACGACACGCGCTATTTGCTGCAATGAAAATAAATCCACCGAGACTATCCATAGGGATTAGCTGACGCCATAAATAGGGATAAATGAGGTTTAATTATACCTTTTTGCTAGTGTCGGGCGGTCTAGTTCAGGCTTTCAGGGCACGTCTGCGGGAGCGACCGCCCGCCCGCCCTATAACAAATTAAGGCTCTAGTATCGCCCAACTTTCTCTGTGTTATGACTACGAGAGAAATAACGGAGAAAAAATATACCACGCACATAAATATCTGGTGCGGTACCATACATTATTCTTTATTACGTTCCAAGATGTTAATGACTTGACTTTCGCCTCCGAATTCATTAGCGTTTGTAAGTAATAGATATATTACGAGTATAATGCTCGTTTGTCCAGTGGCCGTAATGTGGCGTAATAAATTTTACTTTCTTTTTATTAAGACATACTCTAGTACCTAAAGTTTATACTATAATTGTGGTGACTTTGGAATTCCACTTATGGCGAAAAATATTGAGAAACCAAACCCTGTGAAATCTAAGTTCATTTATAAGAAATAAACCATAGATCATACATATATTTTTTCAGATATTGTGTTGTATTTTTTTAAGAAATATTAATTTTAGATATTTATACAACATTGAGGTGCAAAGTAATGTAAAACAAAGACAGAAACTCCATCAAGTGTATATACACTAGATTGATCATTGATCTAATAGTCTACGTTGCCAAAAAGTAAAATTGCATACAGCAATGTTCGTTCGTTAGTAAAAATATATGGATTCGTTTTACCAATTGTTCGTTCCTCGAAAGGAGTACGTTGATTGAAATACTAACGAAGTATTGTACTCGTACGTAGCTATGCAAAGTGGTCATTTCTGGAGTGCAGCGCTGGTACAATGTTATTTTATTTTTACGACTCCATATATTTCAGTGTTTTCGGGTAATTGACTTTATTGTATGGTATAAAAATGTTTTATACTAGCTTCGACGTGTGGTTTAATCTGTCAGTGACATTTTAATAAAAAATGAGTGCTCAGAACAATAGGGGTATACCTGTCAAGTTTTTTGATGTTGTACCGAAATCGTTTTGAACCAACGATAGATAGTGGCAGATAGCATAACTTTTATTTAATTGTTGTTAGAAAACAGTACTTCACGGTAGTCACAAAGGAGTAGGTCCTTTTTTTTTTTTTTTTTTTTTTTTTTTTTTTCTCGAGGGGGAAACCTTCAAAAGGTACCCGACGACGTGGGAGCGACGCCGGGTTATGTGGGATTTTTACCGCACTAAAACCCCCCCGGTGGCCGTCCTCAACGCTTGTTGGAGAACTCCGGGATCTCCAACGGAACACAACCGGAGCCCTCCAAGCGCGATGCCCAACGGGCTCTACCCTGGGGGAGCAGTTTTCGCTCCTCCCACACCATGTATGTTTACGACGGTATGCGACCACACATACCGCCGTCCTTCCCGGGGTCACTTGCTGGACGGTTCGAGCTCCCACTCTTGCCGTCCGCAACCCCGGAAGCCCCCTTTTAGTCGCCTCCTACGACAGGCAGGGGATACCGTAGCCCTATTCTAGTCCCGGAACTACAGGGACAAAAGGAGTAGGTCCTTACCTATATAATTTTATTAATGTCTCCATTATAACTTGATATTTCAGTTTATTTGTTATAAAGAGATAACATCTGTTATCATTTGTGACACCTATGTTTGCTATAACAGTTTCCATGTTACTATATACTTGGTACATATGAAAAGAAAGCAATCACTGCTGAAGTGAAATATGAAAACGTTTTTACATACACGCATAATATTTATGTTATCTATTAAATTCTACATACATTACCACCCACGACTAGAAATTATCGAACCGTGCACAGAATTCCTACCATGTAACCTACAGTCAACGGACGAAAATTCATCGACCATAGTTGTCTAATCGGACCGTGCCGGAACTTGCGCTCTGTTTAAACTGATTTCATATAAACATAAAGTAAACTAATAGGAATATCTGTTTCACGGAATATCTATTTACTTTTCAAAGTATCCGAGGAGTATTGATCGACCTGTGGCTTTAATTGCTTTCCACGAAGTATCCAGTTAGAGGTGTGGGTTCGATTTTGGGGATGCATACGCCTTTCCCAAATAGAATTAGTAAACGATTTGCGGTTTATCTGGTAGAGAATGGTTTCTGTCACTATAATCATCTTTAAATAGGATTAAGGTTCTTGAGGTCAATCACATGATTATGAGTTGCTACCGTTGTGGAGTTAACAACGTTGTTAAAAGTCTGAAAATAGATATAGCGGTGATGCCGGAGATATCGATCAAAGAGGGCCTCTTACCACCAGGTGCACTCCCTGATTCTTTTCTACTTATATGTTACATAAAACATTATAAGAAGTTCATTGTTGAGGACTGGTTTTATCCCTACTCTTATTCGTAATACAAACGTGTAATGACCTTAGGCTCCAACCCTAGTATGGCTAAACCTACTCTAAGTTACATTCAAATTCGCAGAAACAAAGTGAACTGAGAAAATACGTGTTACGCAATTACTATTCTGGTTACTTCTGAAGGGCCTACCTTGTAGTTACATGATTTGTACAAACGAGTGGGAGGTTGTGCGAGTAAATATTCGCTGATTTTGAGGAAAAATGTGAAGGTGAGACATGTTTTCAGGGTTGTCACTACGCAACGAAAATATTTTCCTACAAATATTGACTAACTCTGTCTGAGTATCTTGCATAAGGTGCTTATCAAGAATAAAATTTATTTTCTTTTTTGTATATGTTTTTTATGTGGGTAGTTAGGAGGTAAAATCCGGTGATGGGCCGCATACTATATAGCTAAGGATTCTAGAGATACTCTGTATTCATCAGTGGATTTGTAAGGGTACACATCTGTGTTTATCTAGAATATCAGTTTTGGGCATTAGTAAAATTCATAATAAGTATTCATGTTTCCTTTTGTGAGTCATATTTTACACAAATACTTAGGCTGGTATTGCCTGTACATATTTAATTATAGAACAGACACGTGCGTTAAAGTTTAAATTAAAGAAAAATGAATTAAGTAATTTAAGGCTAATTTTGCATATTAACAATTTCAAAGAAACGATTGCTTATAAAATTAAGAAAATTAAAACAAACAGAATAAATTATATGTTAACAATGATATGTGATATGTTTTTATCAACCTTAAGTTCGAGTAGAAAATATAATAAAGGTAGTGAACATATGAGAATAAAAAATTGAATTCTGTTCTGCTGTACATTGACAGATCGTTTTCAGGAGACGTCACCATATTGGAGACAAACATTCGTCTCGTACTTTTGTATTTATAGAATATACGATCTTGAAAAACGTTGAGTGGAGGACGCGTTTATTTTCAGTTTTTATTTCAGTGAGGTTATTGATATTGGCGATACATACCTACCTACAAACATTTTTGGCAGCAATAGACTTACCTATACATAATCGTTATTTATTTTGCGTATTCTGTATTATTGTGGATCTGTTTTTATAAATCGTTGCCAAGCTCCGCTTACTGGTTTTGAAATCTTTTTTATATAGCTTATGTTTGTAGAGTTTATCCGTTCATCCTAAAATATTTATTAGATTTTTAATTTTGATGTTTTTTTTAATATAATACAAGATTGAAGGCTATATTATTACGTGAATATTGTTTGTATTAATTACATATTTAATTTGATGTTTGCTATTACTCCAGATGCGCTTTTTGATACTTTACCAATAATGATATTCACCATACAGGTATTTTGCTTAAATCTAGACCTTTTGACATCTATCTCCCTAGGACTCGAACCAATAACTCCGTGTCATACCAATTCGAAATTTATTGTTTTCCTAGATTTTTAAGAAAATATTTTTCCTCTTTCCATAATCTGTTCCCATCTTCTACAGTTGTACACAGTGGATGTAAATTAGGCGACAGCTGCTTCGCTAGACCCAGATGAGTTGCCGCTGGCTTGTTTGAATAAGTAAAACTTCTCGGGGTTCAGTAATACTTCATACTTCTGCATTTCCACTATCCTTTATATTGCGATAACCTGTTCGAGAGTTTTGAGATATTTTTTTTAATAATCTTTCAGGTCATAGATTAGTAAAGATGACTAACAAAAAAACGTAACCAGTTTTGACAATTGAAATAGTTGCGTAAAAATGTTTTGCCACGTCTCCGTGCTAAAATGTCCCTAAAATATTTGTAATAATTATTTATCTATATATATAAAAGAGATTTCCACGTATATAGTCACTCATCACGATATCTCTGGAACCATTAGAGCTAAAGACTTGAAATTTGGTAGGAATATTCTTTTCACCGAGTAGAGGTCAGCTAAGAACGGATTTTTTGATATTCCACCGTTAAGGGGGTTAAATGGGGGATGAAAGTTAGTATGAAAGTCCGTCAGCTTTAAAGCAAACTGGATGAAAATTGGTATTTAGGTTTCTAATTAAAGTTATAAAAATCTAATCTGAGGGTTTTTCCAAAATCAACCCTAAAGGTGGTTAAATAGGGGTTGACAGCTTATTTTAAATTTTGACATTTTGGAAGCCAGCACTATGAAAGTTAGGCATTGCTTTACTGGTTAGATGTTATAGAACTTTAGTTCTACCGTTTTTGGAAAATCAACCCCTATGTGGGTTAAATAAGGGTTGTAAGTGTGTATGGAATTCCCCCAGTTTTGATGTAAAGTCTATAAAAATCGGTATTTGGGTTATCGATTAAAAATAATAAAATACCTATCTCACCATTTTTGGAAAATAAACCCTTAAGTTGGTAAAATAAGGGTTGACAGCTTATTTTAAAATTTGCCAATTTGAAAGCCAGCACTATGAAAGTTAGCTATTGCTCTACTGGTTAGATATAGTGGAACTTTAATTTTACTGTTTATGGAAAATCAACCCTTGCGTGGGTTAAATAAGGGTTGTAAGTTTGTATGAAAATCCCTCAGTTTTGATCTTATCTCTATGAAAATCTGTATTTAGCTTTTTGGTAGAAAATAATTAAACACCTATTTCACCATTTTTGGAAAATCAACCCTTAATTTGGTAAAATAGAGGTTGACAGCGTATTTTAAAAATTTGCCAATTTGAAAGCCAGCACTATGAAAGTTAGCCATTGCCTTACTGGTTAGATATAGTAGAACTTTAATTCTACCGTTTTTAGAAAATCAACCCTTATTTGGGTTAAATAAGGGTTGTAAGTTTGTATTAAACTTTACGAAATCGGTATTTGGGCTTTTGATAGAAAATAATTAAACACCTATTTCATTGTTTTTTGAAAATCATCCCTTAAGGTCGTTAAATGGGGGTTGGAATTTTATTTCAAACTCCGCTAATTCGGAAGCAAGAACTAAAAAAAAAAAAAAAAAACTTGGATTTGGCTTTCCTGTTGGAAATAAAAGAACTTTTTTTAACACGATTTATGGAAAATCTACCCTTAAGAGGGTAAAATAGGGATGGAAAGTTTGTTGGAAAGTCCGCAGATTTTGAAACAAAGTCTATGCAATTTTATATTCAGCTTTCTGAATGAAAATAATAGAACACCTATTTTACCGTTTCTGGAAAATCAACCCTTATGTTCGATTAATAGGGGATAGAATTTTATTTTATAATTCGATAATTTGGAAACAAGGATTGTAAAATAAGCATGCAGCTTTCTGGTTCGAAATAATAGAGCTTCTTTAACACCGTTTATGGAAAATCTACCCTTAAGAAGGTAAAATAGGGGTGGCAACTTCGTTTAGAAGTCCGCAATATTTTACGCAAAGTCTATGAAAATTGTTATTTGGCTTTGTGATTAAAAATAAAACGACACCTATTTCACAGTTTTTGGAAAATCTACCCTTAAGGTAGTTTAATAGGGGATGGAATTTTATGTTAAAATTCGTTTATTTGGAAACAAGGACTGTAAATATAGGATTTAGCTTTCTGGTACGAAATAATAGACGTTCTTTAACAACGGTTATGGAAAATCTACCCTTAGGAGGATAGAATAGGGGTAGAAACTTCGTTTAGAAGTTCGCAGATTTTAGAGCAAAGTCTATGTAATTTAGTATCCTGCTTTCTGATTGAAAATAATAGAACATCTATTTCACCGTTTTTGTAAAGTTAACCCTTAAGGACGTTTAATAGGGGATGGAACTTTATTTTAAAAACCGTTAATTTGGAAGTAAGGACTGTAAAAAATGGCAATTGGCTTCGTGGTTGGGAATGATAGAACTTTTTTTAACGCCATTTATGGAAAAACTACCTCTAAGTAGGTAATATAGAGGTTGAAAGTTTGTTTAGATGTAAGCCGATTATGAAGCAAAGTCTATGAAAATTGGTATTTTGCTTTCTGGTTGTAAAGAATATATCAATTATTTTTCCATTTTTTTTAAATCAAACTTAAGGTCGTTAAATAGGGGTTAGAACTTTATTTTATAATCCGTTAATTTGAAAGCAACCACTATGAAAAATTATCATTAGACTCAATGAAGCATCTGAGTCACTGTTTTTTTAGATCAACCCTTAAGACGGCTATAAAAGCGTGTATGCATTATGCCTTTCTGTTTACACATCTGTTTCATCATTATTAGCAACTCAACAATCAACCCCATTAGGGTACTATAAGTAAAGAAAGTTTCTTTAAAAACCGTTATTGAAGTTACTTCCTTTAGCATGTCTGGAAAAAGAACAGAGTGCAGAGAGGTTTAGTGTAGGGCGAACACGGGCCACGGGCCACGGGTCCACGGGCCGTCGTAACACATATTTTTAACACGGGAATGTATTGCGCGTGCTGAAGTGCAGAACAGCTGTAATTTAGGGTTCGGTACCAAAAGGATAAAAACGGAACCCTATTACTAAGACTTCGCTGTCTGTCCGTCTGTCCGTGTGTCACAGAGCTCTATCTCAGGAACCGTAATAGGTAGACATTTGAAATTCTTACAGAGGATGCTTAACGGTAGCCGCTATAACAACAAATTAAAATAAAAAAAAGTTGAAAACAAAAATGAGTCCCCATACAACAAACTGCTATTCGATATTTATCCAACTAACTTTTGACGTTAGAGGTAGACAGTTTAAATTTTTTACAATGTGTTTACTTTAATGGCTGCTGCAATATTAAACACTAGAAATAAAAAAATGAATATTTTGGTTGTACGGAACCCTCCAGGTGCGGGTTTGACTTGCATTTGGCCAATTATTAGTAACGCGCAGACCCGCGGGCCACAAGGGAAAGTCGCGGGCCACACACCACCCGTGAGTGTCGGGTTGCCGACCGCTGGTGTTGAATATTAGCTTTCAGAAATTTGCTGATAAAGTATTTATTGGTGCATATGTACATAGGAATGTTTTTGAAATTCTACTAAGGAGGTAAAAGAAGTGTTATATGTATGTATACGGGAATCTTTTTTCAGAAATTTCAGATAACGTATATTCAGACAAATACACGACAACGTGGACGGGTGCAAATTTCATATATGATAATAATGCATAAGTTTATTCAAATGGGCCTACATTTTGGTATACCAATTAGGTACATCGCAACTACTTTGGACACACTGCGTGCCAACATTTTGTCCTGCCGTGGGGTATGGTTGTGGTTATACGTGGATTAGTGATGGTGATGTGGTAAACAAATAGACCTTGGATTAAAATTTTGGGCTAGAACAGGGCTACAGTACTACAGGCAGGGGACCTGTAGTACGAGACTAAAGGGGGACTTCTGGAGTTGCGGGCGGCAAGAAAGGGAGCTCTAACCGCCCAGCCAGAGACCCTGGATAGAACCACTGTATGTAAGGTCCCATAAAACATGGACGGTTCCTATGGAATAGTGCAAACAGTAATTATTGTATCCTACATGAAACTTATGTTTTAAAGAAAGTTTCATTTCAGTCCACTAATTAGAGTTTTAGTGTATGTTTCTGAAGAAAGCTTGACCAATTTAGGTACACAGTGACGAAAAAGAAGCTTTCATTAATGAAATATTAATGAACCCTTTAACAATTTTAACGATAAAGTATAGCGTTAAAATTGTTAAAGTACAAATTTACGATTACAGTTATTTGTATGTCATATATAATTTAAAATATATGATTTAACGCGGGCGAAGCCGCGGGTTCTGCTAGTTTATTATATAAATTTCGCAGTATTAGTTATTTATTTGTAAAATTTCTTTAAAAATGTTTTTATTTGTCAAGAATTAAAAAAAAAAACTTACAAATAAGCCGTTTGTGGTTTCATTCAATTTCAAGGCGGCGAAGTAATCTTGAGTAATCTATGTATGCATAATCTTGAGTAATCTATGTATCAGGTATGCAGTTTTCCTTTACCATTAAAGCAAATAATACTCGTAATTTATTTCTAATACGCACGTAACTTTGAAAAATCAGAGGTGTTTGCCTGAAATTTGAACCTCGGACCCCTCGATGGTGAGGCCGAGTTGACGAATAAAATAATTTGAGAATATTTTTGTGAATGATATATAAATGTATACAGGGTGAATCTCCATAAAGTGCACATATTGAAACAGGTAAAATTAAACCGCATTTTGTCGACAAAAAAAATAAAAAAAATAATATAAAAATATTTTTTTTTGGGTTTTACGACCTTTTGAAGTTTTTTTTTTGGAATTGTGCACCTAAAGTAAATAAATCGCTATAACTTTTGAACTAAAAGAGTTATCATGTTCAAACAAAAATTACAATGAATGCCAGTTATAGGCCGTACTGATCCATGAAAAAAACAAAACAAAAAAGCTTATCTTCCCAGAAAAAAATAGTCATATTAGTGTGAAAAAAGCAATTTTTTTAGGTTAAATTTCAGTAATCGTGAATTTCCTCAAAATAATCTAGGCTTTTTATTTTATTTTTATTATTTAATGTAATTCTACGTCGTATTAGCTTTCAAACACTAAAAAAAGCATGCCTCTAACTTAAGTGTAAAGTTTCCTACGAGCGCTTAAACAAAGGCAGTTTTTAAGGGTGTTGGTAATAAATAACATTTTTAATACAAACTAGTGTTTTTTTTTAATTATTAAAGATTTATTTTATTACAGTTTTATCACTTTAATATCGTCAAAAATAAGAAACTACCATGAATTTACCATTGAAACATATTTTTGATAGTTTTCTTTGTTTATATTTTGGACATCTAATTATGGGTCGGACTATACCAGTTTTATTAGGGCGCACGTGCGTCGCGTCATGAGTATCTTTTTTGAAACGTTCCTAGCAAACTTTATACTTGAGTTAGAGGCGTGGTTTTTTTTAGTGTTTGAAAGCTAATACGATGTAGAATTGCATTAAATAATAATAAAAAAATAAAATGCCTAGATTATTTTGAGGAAATTGATGATTACTGAAAATTTTACCTAAAAAAAGTGCTTTTTTGCACTAATCTGACATTTTTTTCCTGGGAAGATGATTTTTTTTTGTTTTTTTTTTCATGGATCAGTACGGCCTATTATTGGCAATCATTGTTATTTTTGTTTGAACCTGATAACCTTCTTAGTTTAAAAGTCATAGCGATTTATTTACTTCAGGTGCACAATTCCCAAAAAAAAATTCAAAAGGTCGTAAAACCCAAAAAAAAAATTTTTTTTATTTTTTTATATTTGTTTTGTCGACAAAATGCGGTTTAATTTTACCTGTTTCAATATGTGCACTTTATGGAGATTCACCCTGTATATAAATATAGTTTAATATATATATAAATGTCCTTTATAAAAAATAGTCAAAGTATAAATAAATTCTTTAAGTCTCTTTAATAGTCTAAACCTACCTAAAAGTTAATTTGTAACTATGGAGCTAATCCTAAATTTCAAAGCTAACACACATTATTCAAATATAATTTAATATTAATCAACGCATTTTAAGAACGGAGCGTACTTCTGAGCTCAGAATAATTAAGCCAGTGGGTTTAAAGTTTGAAGCCAAGTCCCTACAAAGTCATTATATGCTGACCACAGTCGCCGGCT
Organism: Epargyreus clarus clarus; assembly: GCA_014595695.2. Lineage (NCBI taxonomy): Eukaryota > Metazoa > Arthropoda > Insecta > Lepidoptera > Hesperiidae > Epargyreus > Epargyreus clarus. The sequence continues at coordinate 914,695 of JACTTY020000036.1, forward strand.
GCGTTGGACTGTGGACCGCGAATTAATGGAATTGTTCGATGGCTAGTAGGTATTCTAGACGGCCCTTAACTATTGATAAAACTTTGCGGTCAGCTGCTACTTAATAGAGTCGAGAGTAAGTTTTCGTATAAAATAGTTGGTGTAAGATTTGTCCTGTCCTTGAAGAAAGGTTCTGGAATAGCGACTGCGTGTGGGTAAAAGGAACACAGGTCGCCCTCTGATCAGGTGGGCTGATTAACTAAAGAAGACAGCGGGAACGATTGAATGCCTCGGAAAAGTATGTCTCCCTTACATACCATACCCTTAAATCTAGCATGAAACTTACTTGCCGGTAGAAGGGTTTGAATCCGACTGACTTACCTATGAGACGACCATCTTAGTCCTTAGAAATCTCAACACATCTATGATCGGCTTCAGGTAAAACTACTGCTCTATATGGAGCTAGTTTCAGATATCCATGAACGCCAGTCACCACTTATCATCAGATGGACTGAACCGTCGTTTGCTATTTCAATCTTATAAAAATCCTATTTAGATAATCCATAATTTGTTATCATAACTCATTCGGTTAAGCGTTTAAAAGCACATAGTTTGCAACTACCAACCAAGAGTTTAGAATTCCGCGGTCAACGGCGGTATTACTGGAATGTTTGCCGACCTCTTCATTTAGGTATAGTTCGTTATGGTTTTAATCAACGCAATTGATGTGAACGCGTTTCAAATATTCTATCTGTCTGTAATTAGTTGCAATATGTTTGTGATTGAAACAGAAATAGAAATAGCAAACAAACATGCGGTCTATTTGATGATGAGTTACCGTCCATGGACATCTGTATGGATTACGTACATTCTAACCAATCCCAGATAGGATTGGAAGGCATTTATCTTACCCTGGGGTTAAAACTTACCCTGAGATCTAAGTTGAAATGTCTAATAAGTATGTGTCACCACCTCTACACCTTTCAAGTCAGAACAGTCTTAGTGCTGACCAAGCTTTGTTTTTAAGCAGAAATAGTAGTGTCGACGGTGCCAGCAGGGTCGATTCCTAAAGGGTTTTTCTACCTTTACACAAGTTCTACAAATAATATTAGAAAACCTTTTAACATAAAAACAGAAAATTCTTGCACATCACAATTTTTAAGAATTTCCTTCTACGAAAACGTTAATAGACAAAATTGCTTTTGAACCTGATTTAATAAAAGTCTCTTGACAGCGAAATGAATTTTTCTTTGCTCTTTCATTTTCCTTTGTTTACCTTAAAGATAAACGTTCACATTTCTTGTAATGAAAGTAGTATAAATATATTTTTAGGTCAATTAAAAATGTTTTATTATTATTATTTTTAATATAGAGGTAGCAAATGTTCAGTTCACCTGATGGTAAGTGGCTACTGCCACTCCTGGACATCTGTTTTCAAGCCAGATAAGGTAGATGATCTACCTGAGATCGGTGAAAGATACGTTTTATGCCTGAGGATTAAGTTGGAACGCGTCGGATAAGTCTGTCTCCCTTACCACTCCCTCCATAATACAGGAGCGCTGCACACTGTTGTTGTAGGCAGAAAAAGTTGTGGCGGTGGTGCCATCCCAGTCAACCTAACAACAACAACAAATGATTCGACCACCTTCATATATAGCAACGAAGAATATCGAAACCACAGAATGTGAAATCCGACAAGTATCTTTATTAAATTTCTTTTTCTTGAACAAAAATCATTTATTTTTATCGCATTAAGTCCGTGTGACTTGTTATTATTTTAATTCCGTTTATACGCCGGGAGCTTTTTACGTGTCTAATTGAATATTTCTACAGCATCCGCTGGTCGGAAGACGATGAATAATTAAAAAAGTCATTCTCTTTAAGAATCCTCATCCGCAACGCAGTCGTTTTCTTTTTACAACCATAACGCGATTTATTATTCAGTGGGTACCTCGACATTACGAGTATCTTATGCATACTTTTAAATGCATTAAAATTGGATATTTAGAAATGTTGTATAATGAATAGGCTGCTTTTTTGACAATTTGTTCTACTATATCGACAGATTTAATAGTGTATGTACATAATAGATTCTACATATGTATAGTAAGGATGAGTACAGTGATGTGTAAAATTTATAATTGAATAGCTTTTTGACTGATACTGAATGGTATATGACTGCAACTAAGACACATTAACCACATTTGTCCTATCTACCTTATATTGTATTGGTTACAACTCACTACACTTACTCGAGATTACCACAAAGCATTTCGCAGAAGTTATGATTTTTATTACGCGTTCCGTACTAAATTAAAATCTATTTGTTGCATAAGTGTAATGTTGACTACAAAACCTTGCATGCAACTTATAAACTCAGCTCACATTCATGCTAAGAAACCTAAGAAGAACATAGTTTAATATCAAATAATTCTGTCTGTTTGTAAAGATAGCGCACAATTTGTTCCTTGATAAACTGTAACTCTTGGACCTTACGACCTCTACTTTGCATGCATAATAGGTAAACTCCGTGAATATCGTCCTCAGCGAATATAAAGTTACGACGTAAGACCAAGTTACTAACTTGTCTCATTATTGACGAGCGAACGATATGCTATTTGATAGGGTTTTCAGTGCTCTAGACTACGTAGAAGAGAAAAATCCGCCTTGATATTAATTTTTGCAAAAAATAATTATAATTAATTTAAGCTAGGAAATTAAGACTGAAAATAGTAAAATGTGTAAATTTTTAAGATGTCCTATGGTGACAAAATGATGGATATATATTTCTACGAGATGATTTCTTGAAGTTTTGATACCTTACGTATATTATCAATAATAAATAGGGGTAATATTATTTTAGGGCTATCTAAATATGATAATCTAATTCGCCGTGAAAGAAATTGAACTCAATACAAAACTGAAATGAATAAAACTAATAGGTAACTTTAATGTCGGGCTTGTGATATTTTACTAAATAACATGATATATATAACCTATTCTAACTTTTATTGGATCAAATACCAATATCTTATCGCTACTCAACGATAGTCCGACAAGTCCCTTACGCAACCTTAAAGTCTGATTGAACGTCTTCGAGAGGAATAGACCTCACTTTGTTTAAATTATCCCTTGCTTTGGCATAAACTTGCCGGCTTTCGATAATGTTCCCGTCAATGTTTATTTTAATATTTTTCTCGTAGTAACGCGGGCTGACATAATGGACCCGTGAAGTAATGTTCTTCTTAGTATAAAGATATTTTTATGTAGGCATATTTTGTTTTTATTTTTTGAAGCTTTGAGATCTTTTTGTATTTTTGATAGTAACAGTGTTAAAGGTAAGGTAATGCCTCGTGTGTGCTGTGTTCTGGCTATAAGAGTATGATAAATAGAGATTTGTGGAGAGTCCTTACCTTACAAAAATAATTTTGGGTAACTTGCTTCAATCCTATATGAAGTTTGATATACAATTTCCTGGTTACTATCTTAGATATGCCATCTTGAATGCTCATTTGCTACATACTTACGATCTCTGCCGTGGTTTGAAACTTGGCACAGCTTTGGCATGAAAAATTTTAGTAACTACTACAGTAACTTTACTCTCATGTACACAGTTTGCAAGTTGATTAAATTTTCCATACTAAATATTCAAAATTTAAAGGCGTAGACGGAGATAATTTCGTTGTAAACATACAACTTTATGTCATGCCATGTGCTATGTTAATACGTTCAGAACAAAGTAGAGTTTAAGGTTATTTAGAACAGAATTAATGATATCAAAATGACGAGGTATAAACTGTATTACAAAGAGAATCTTCCACAAAAATTAGTAAACAGTTTCGTCGTCATTAAGTTAGATTTGTTAAAGAAATAACGAGCTAGCAGAAAGTGGCGTTCAGAACGTAATCGACCGCTCGCTGAGTCTACAAAGATATGTTTAATTTTCAAAAGTCCCAATTTTCTCCGGCGTTTGATCTAAGTAATGATTGAAGCATAAAGCACATTTCTGAAGAAAATTGTGGGAGATTCCGTCGAGCGCTCTTATTTTAAAGTAAGCGTGCTTAACTCAGATTTATATTTGGTGCGCGTATTTACCTAATTTTTCCTTGTAATATTCAACGGGATTTAAAATATTTTTTGCAATTGGATTCAGCCGGTGGGCTTTGTAAAGTGACATTGTTTAGTTTTGAGATTATATTATAGAATCGCAAATTTAACTCGTTTATTATTTACAGATGTTCAACCAATAATAAAAATTATTTGCGTTGTCATTTCAAATATTTATTATATTTAAAGTAACGTGTATTCAATATCTATGACACTATTTGTGAGATTTTATAAATAAAAAAGTAAGATTTCGGTTTACAGTACAATTTATTTTTCACACAAAATCCTTAACAGCATAACGTTACAATATGAAAACTATTCCATCACGGGCTAAACTAGGACTTACTTCCAAATAGGGCGATTAATAGTACAGTCAAGTTAATCTCCATTAGAATCCAGTACTTTGTACTGAGTTGCTTCCCTAATGCTAAAACTGGGTAGAGACGTGCAGTACAAGGCTCTCAGAGCTAACCACAGGTAAATCGCCGCCACCACTCTAAGACTGTCGTAGTGCTTCGCCGCGAATCACTTAAGTTTAAGCTTCGGGGAATCAGTATAAATGACTGAACATTTACGTCGTCGTACCAAATTAGATGTCGCGTGTTTATCTTCTAAATAAAAACGTTTTTTGTTTTCGAATTAACATTCAGTATGGGTGTTGCGACACAGTGTAATTTGATGGGCGAGTTAGCACTGCATTTTTTTTCGAAAGATAAATTCGGACCGTTTCTAAAATAAGCTAACAAAACAACTAAAGCAAGAATTGTGTTCTCAAGGGATTGCGGTGTAAAAGGTCCTGTCTGGTGACCTATTTGTCATTATTAAATAATAGTTTTACTAAAAACACAATTGTAACACATAACTAAGATTATTATATAAATAGAAATAAAATTGAAATGATAAGTCTCATAAAATTGTTATTCAAAGTCTCGTTTAAATAGCTCATAGGAACTGAATAAGTCACAAGCTATGTAATTTATATCTACATATATTTATGTTTAATTGTCTGTTTTTTTATTTCATTAAAATAAAAGTAACAAGTAAAATACAAATTACAAATGCAACAGTAAACCAAATCGTAAACACTAAGTTAATGGCACAGAAAAGTCGCAAAACATGCAATTGCCACCCCTAATCCGATTACACAGCACAATAAAACGGGAACCATACAGCCATTTAAATTATGCGCGATCCATCTAGTCTCACCGGCGTCCGAGATGGAGCGCCGTGCGTCCGGCAGAGAACGAATAAATCTCTTTGTCCAAGCGCATTAGGTATGATAACACCAACCATTGACCAAATTTTTTTGTCAGAAAATACGGTCTACTAACATAAGGCAACATAACACAACTCAATCCAAATTCTTAACCTAAAGCATGAAAAAAATCTGTAATAATGGATTGTAATGCCTGTCTGTAATAATTGCCTTCTATTATATGATTCAATAAGAAAGAAAAGTTTAAATCAAATTGCAACAGGCACATTTTTGTCGTAAACTATAGTTAATTTCACAGAAAAACATGCAATTTTTACCACAATTCTGATTACATAGCACAATAAAACGGGAACCCGTACTTTTAAATTATGCACGATCCATCTGGTCTCACCGGCGTCCGAGATGGAACGCCGTGCGTCCGGCGGGGCACGAATAAATCTCTTTGTCCAAGCGCATTATGTATGCTAACACTAACCATTGCTTTTCCTGTTACATTACCGTGGTATCATTGTTTCTTACGCGACAATGAGGATGCAACAGCATTCGAAATAGTGCAACTGCAATACAGCGCCACTGCACTTTTTTGTTTCGAGTATTTTATATTTACTCTCATTTTTCCGTCGACCCGCGTGGCGAAGTGGGCAACATGCCGGTCTCACGCACAAAGGGTTCCGGGATCGATCTCCGGACAGACAGACATCTTAATGATGAATTTGGATATCTGTTCTGGGTTCGGGTGTTTGTGTATTGGTCATTGCACGTGTCCATGACACCTACTACGCAGGAAATCCTAGTGTAGGGATGTGCGTGTAGCAAGCATCTTTTTATTATGAAGCAATATTTATTAATACAATAAAAATCGGTTGTCTGGAAAGTCGGTTTACTGACGACAGTTGAACGTGACAACGTCATAAGAAAATACTGATGGAATGGCTGCATTTTTGAAAAGAAAATTTTAATTTTATTTGTTTGATAGATATTTTGTAAGGATATAGAGGAGGTAAATACTCGTCAGGAGGAGTCATGTTTTTTGGTGTGTGCAGCCGGCTCCATCGAATTATAAGACGTTGTCACGTCAAAAGAAGGTGGTAGAATCCGTTGTGGTTCGACTCCGGCGGCACCACCGCCACACCTATTTCTACCTAATAACAGCAGTGTTAGGCGCTGCTGTGTTCCGGTTTGTGTGGTAAGGGAGACAGACTTTTCCGAGGCGTTCCAGCTTAATCCTCAGGGGTAGCAGCGCACCTGTGGCCGACCTCAGGTAGGAATATTTGGTCCTATCCGGGGTTGATTCCTGATGTTCATGTGCGGCGGTGGCCACTTGCCGTCGGGTGGACTGCATGCTCATCTGCTACTCCTATATTATAAAAAAAGACAGAACGTGTTTAACAAATAGCATAAAGTGGCAGCATCCCATAATACAGGAAAACCCAGTGGGAGCCATAAAATGTATGTCTTTAATAAAGGTTTTTGGTTTTTTAATGAAAGTTTGCAGTGTATCCAACCACTAGTCTACACACATTAAAATGTTAATTACCACCTACTTTGTTTACGCAAATGAAATGAGGTTAGCGAAAGTGGTCGGCAATATTGTGGTACAAATAAATTAATGTACAAAAAATTCATGTTTGTACACATAAATTACAGCTTTGCGTTTTAAATGGCTGTAGATTTCACGCTCGTTCCTTCTCTACTGGGTCAAGAGTCACTGATATTTTTTTTATATTTTCGCGGTATTACGTTTGTTCGTGACGGTCGACTTTAAAAGTAAAAAGTTTCAATCGGGTGCGTTAAATAAAGTTTGCTGAAATTACAGTGAGGAAAAAATATTTTGGCTTAAGATAAAAATTATAAATAAAATTTATTTAAACTTTACACAATAATACTTTTAATTAATGTTAATTTATAGTTGTAAAATATACCAATAATAACGTTAGAAATACAATAATTAAAATTTAAGTCTTTAAATGTTAGGAAAATCTTAAGCTACTCGTATATCAAATGAGTATTATTATATTTTTTGCCACTAAAAGTAATTATAACATCACATGGCCACTTTCACCAATATTTGAGTTATAAATATTAATATTAATTCATATGAGGTATAAGTTGCTTATAGCTTTAAAGATGTATTTCCAATAGATTAAACTACATAAGTTGGAAACTTTTTTAACAATAACATCTGTTTAAGCAATACCCATATTTTTATTTTCTTAAACTAATCTATTTGATTGATATTGCTTTGTTATTGATAAAGTTTTTTCATTCCAATCCAACAGATTCTGCGAGGGTTAGAGGAGTTGAATCCATTATATTATAAAAGATTAATTTTACCTTTAAGGAGATAATATAAAAAGTTCTGATGGATATGTTAAATGTAGATTTTGATTTGTATACTACTTTATTATTAATAACCTATCGATACGTATTTTATTGTAGTAGCCAAATATATATATGGTAGCGACTACCGTGAAACATGACATTTCGAAAGGTTTTTGAGCGATACATTTTACATTTACTTACTACCTATATAACGCTAATTCATATTCACGCTAAGCAAAGCTGCGGCGAAAGTATATAACAAAATAAATCTAACAGTATTCCTTATCTATTTTCAGACAATTATCTGACCAAATTAAGCCCCGCGACCCATCCATGAGTGTGCTCACAAACGGCGGATTTTGTCAACTCGAGCGAACATGCATTACGTAGATAATACTGCCCCCATGCGGCGAAAAGGTCAATTTCTATTTTAATTGTCTATCTGCAGTCGTAAATTTATATCTCGGGAGAATGGGTTTTACGGAGACCTTTTAGGATTAGCGTTTTGTCTACTTGCGGTTACGCCTTTGTCTGGAAATAGAACAAAGACAATTGTTCAAGATACCACCCAAGTGCGAGTTGGATTATTTTGTGAATTGTATACCAAAACTGTTCTATTGGAGATAAGTTTTTGTACCTAAAATATTGTTTTGTGCTGTAAATAATACTACTAATACTAATATCCTTAATTAACTTTTTATTATCATTATACCGTTGAATATTACAAATTATGTTTAGGAATTTATAAATAAGTATTCACTCAGTTAGAAATGCAGCTAAATTGGTATCAAATATAAATAGCTGTGGCACGAAGTTTATATTGAGGGTGACCTTTACAATTGGGAAACTGTACCAATCAATAAATGATTTGTAGCCGGTTTGCTCGATGAAGAGAATGTCGTAGGGTCACAGTTCGTAGACGGCTTATAACAACGGAATTATACTGTTTGCTACGATGTTTCGTTTAATAAACGCGGTCATTATCCAACACAAAGAAGTATGTAAATGAGTGGAAGAGAGTAAAGATATTACACTGAAGGTATGAGGAAAAAACAACAATAACGCTTTAACCGCCATGAATAATGGATGGAACAATTGGCTTCCTGTTTTCTTTGCATCTACGCCGTAGACTAATATCGTAGCAGTTCGTAGCACTTACGCGCTACATGGCACGTGATAAATCAACTTGAAAGTTAAAATGCAGAGAAAATAGGAGTTAAGTGACCTATTACACTAGCGATTTCTGAGTCACAACGAGAGGTCGCTAGCGATTTTTAAGCGTTGTCGTGGATGCAATCGTCCCTCGTAATATAGGACTCAAAAGTTTGAAAGTTATTTAGTAAAATTAGATAGAACATATGGATTTTAATGAAGAAATTACTATTCTATTCAGACAAAAATATTGAAATACAATACAACAGAAACGGCCAAGTACACGACGAAGAACAAAAAACCGCAATCCCGTTGCGTAATCGCCGCGATATTATTGCGATCAGAGTGTAGCAGTTATCATTAACTCATTACTTTCCCAAGCTAGGCACGGTTTTCCTCTCTGAATGAGAATTATTAGACCATAGTCCACCGCGTTGACCAAGTGCGTATTGGGAGATTTCACATACCTTTGAAAACTTTTTTTTAGATTTCTCAGATTTCCTCACGATGTTTTCCTTCAACGTTTAAGCAAGTGACATCCTGTGGTCAACGCCTACGCTGAATAATCGCTCGTGTGTTAGTCACCTTAGGCTAAGACGGTTAATGTGGTGAGTCGCAGTAGGATGCGACGTTATTGGTTTAACGGAGGTTGGACCAGACATTGACGGACGGGACAATCGCGTAGAATGCGAAACGAGACTTATTGGCGACGATCCTTCAACGTCACGCGGTGCAAGGCCAATAGCGCTTTTCTTCATTTAATTTTCTCGGAGACTTCTAAAACAGTAAGTTCGTCATCTGTTATTGAGCACGAGCGTCCTTTCAGAATGCGTGGTGTTCGAGTCATGGTGGCACGTTGAACTTCCGTGTTTACGAGAATGTTATGCAGAACATCCAGATATGTTTGTATCCGCATGCTGTCTTACCTCTCCTTCCAGCAAGCAAGTTGTGAGTGAAGGAGAACCAGTACCATTTTATCGGGGAGATACGTCATATGAGACGTACTCCATTAGAGTAGCAACATATGTATGATCAGCTTCAGGCATAACCTGTTAAATTGGTAACATTTCTATGGCAGGAAGTGACATTTCATATGGATATTTTTTATTCCAATCTTTTTAAAAAGTTTTTAATTTTTATTATTAATGTGCAATTTTGATACGATTGAACTTAATTTTTAATTTTCATTTTTGTGCTGAGATTTAAGCCCGAGTTTCCAGATTAGAAGAAGTAATTCATACAATATAGCCATCATAGCTACGTACAAACGTGTAGAAGTTTACTTTACACGGACTAGAACTCATCCCCGTATATTTTTATTTTTGAAGTACAACACGGAGATGTGGCCACTGCAATAAAACGTCTAGACCGAACTGTTCCGGGAAATAGAACGTGAACAGTGAACAGTCCTAGATTTTACAGCGTTTTTACTCGATTTAAACAACATCGCTCTGTGTCAATGGTGAGTCATACTCTACTTCATGTTTCTATGTGATGTTTTTAGTAAAAACGTTAGTTTCGACTTCTAGTGCGTGTTTTTTCTATTCTATTAACCAAACCGGTATACTCTTATTTCTGTTTCTTGGAGACCTACTATCCATTTAATGTCTCATTGCTGGATATCTCTGGGTGGTTATGAAGACCTGGAATATGCTGCTACAAAATGAATCAATAGAATACGCTGTGGGCTAGTGGTCAATCTGTGACTGAACTGTTTATGAAGCCTCAGCCAAAGTTCAAATACTGGCATCCAACGACTACAAACGGAACTGATCGGAACTAATTACGTAAGCAATGGGACTTACGTTTATTTTTTAATATATTTTTTCTTAAAAATAAATATACAGTAGGCAAATTTAATACATTAGCAATTAAATTTGTTACTAAAATTATAAAATTAGAATCATAATTAAAATGGACCTTAGAAAAAAATGTAGTTAAGTGAAGAGTGAATCTATTTTGGTCACAAGATTTGTTTATACTCGTATGTTAAATTTGCGTAAAAATAAGCAATATTTATTCATCATCATCATCTACCCATTACTGTCCCACTGCTAGGCACGGATCTCCTCTCATAATGAGAATGATTAGGCCATAGTCCACCGCGCTGGCCAAGTGCGTATTGGTAGACTACACATACATACTCTCAGGTATGCAGGTTTCCTCACGATGTTTTCCTTCACCGTTAAGCAAGTGATAATGTATTTCTAAATTTCATTATTTATTAATGAGCGTAAATCCATTAAAGAAATTGTATTAATATAAAATTAGGAGCAAAGAAGTCAGTAAATGACTCTTACTTAACTGCACTTTACAAATTGCACGTCTTTCATATAAAAAGTGGAAATTTGTAAGTATATTTTTCTCTGAAATATTCTTTACTTTAATATTTCACTCATTTACATAGGAATAATTAAGCTTCCGAGGGTAGTTGTATCAAGTTGTTCCACCGTTAACTAATGAAAGACGATAAATATTATTTTGTTAAATGTTAAAAATTGTATCTTCTCGATTTCATAATTAGGTTCTTTAGATAGGTCATGTTGAAAGGCCCTAATATAGGTTTTGGTCTTTATGGGTATTTCCGTGGTAAATTAAAGGCTAGAAAATATTATGCCGTAGCACCAGCACCACAAACGACTTCAGGTAAGGCTCCAGTCCTGTTTGGGGTATGTGTCCATTAGAGGCAATGGTAACGTATAATTCAGTCTATGTAGACTTTGTCTACACCAATTTCATACAAAAATGGCATTCCAATGTGGAAGGGCGTAAAGGGCGTACTATTCTTCAAAATGTGCTTTGATTTGAAATATTAAAGTAAACCTTCATGATAAGAGAGTGTAAAAGGTAAATTAAAAAGTTTATTACTCACAGCTGATCGATCTTATCACAACTACATCAACCGCTTAAAGCGTTTCGCTGTAATCGCTTCACGCATCCACTGAAGCCACTTCTTTAAAAAGGTGAACCCAACTTTTGCATAGCTCGTAGACATGTAAATTAGTGGATTTTCAGGTGGATGTTTCATGAACACACGTAAATTAAAGTAGCCCGTGTAAAAAGTAGAGCAAGCGAGCTTCAGGTATTTTAATTGGCTCTACATATGGCAAAGGTGTACGTTGTCAAGAATTTTCTTGAGAAATAACCAAGTAAATTAAACTGTTTGACGCTGCGTGGTAGAGTTGTTTGCTCTATATACCAATTTTACGCGCATAGTAATTTGACTTAAAAAAATATGTTTGTACTTTCTTAATTTTTCTTTTTGTTTGTTTTTTTTTAATTACCGTTTTACTTTTCTAAAGAATACATTATATATAGTCGCCACTCTTTACGTCGTATCAAATGATGAACATTGTCTCATTATTGCCTCTACGTTAAAATTAAGTTTCTTAAAAGTATAGTGAAAAAATAATAAGAATTCTTAAAAGCAGGTTTTGATTTAAAAATAATAACTAAGCTATCTAGTATAAAAAACCATTTAAGGAGTATGCGCAAATAAATTACTCATTGCACTACAAGTATTTCATTACTAGCATGAAATTATTCTAATGGTAAGAACGAAGAATATAAAATTAGGCTTCATAAATCCTGGGTCTCTAGGGACACGACATGAAGAGTTTGTAGGGGCTTTGCTGGACCATAAACTGGACATTTTGGCAGTCAACGAAACCTGGCTGAGACAGGGAGAGGAAGGGCGCGCCCCCTCTGTACCTGGGTACAAGCTCGTTCATACGCCGCGACCAGCTGAGGTGCGCGCGCGAGGAGGAGGTGTTGGTTTTTATATACGTCACGACTTGCGTGCCAGGGTTATCGCTTGTCCTATAAGTCATTTGGTTGAGCAAATGTGGCTGGGTCTAACTATTAACGGTAAATCATTAATTATTGGTACTGCTTACAGGCCGCCATGGCTCTCTTTACAAGTATTCATTGACGCGCTTACTGATACTATTTCAACATTTTCCTGGCACGATTACACTGTTTTACTGGGAGATTTTAATGTAGACCTACTGAATAAAAATCACGTTAATTATAAAATGATTAAGGAATTTTTGACAATAACTGACTTAGTACAGTTTGTGGACAAACCCACTCACTTTACTGACCACAGTTCCACACTTTTAGACCTTATTTGCAGTAATGCTTCGCTCTCGCAGGTTAACGTTAATTACATTCAGGAGCTCAGCAGCCACGCATTAATAACGTGTTACCTTCCTTCCATTAAATACCATTGTCACCCTAAATTTATATCATGTCGCCCCATAGATGGGATTGATGAGGGTCAATTCAGGGCAGATCTTGCAGCTGTAGATTGGGACGGCATTAAGACTTTAACTAGTGTTGATGACATGTGTTCATGCTTTACGCGCGAAATCCTTAGATTATTTAATTTACACGCTCCAGTTAGGAATGTGCGCGTAAAAGAGAATCAGCACCCATGGGTGACCTACAACATTAGGTTAATGATGAGAAAAAGGAATGAAGCACAAACTCGTGCGCGTAAAACTAACCGTGATTCTCATGTACTTTACTACAAACAACTGAAAACAGCCGTTGTTACTGCGCTGTATCGTGAGAAGAGGGCTTATTTTAATTATTACGTCAATTCGAATGTAGCGAATCCCGTTCGTCTGTGGAAGCATTTAAAAACCTTATCACATTTAAACCCTCCAGTAGCGTATCTCTTTCGACGGACTTTGGTGGCGTTGATATACTAAACGATCATTTCCTTAAGGTTCCCGGGAAAGATAATGTGCCTCTTTCATATATTACCTTTTATGAATTCCACAGATTTAGTTCCACGACGTTTCAGTTCCACGAAGTGACGAATACGGACGTATGTAAAGTCATAAAAACATTACATTCGAATGCTATAGGTACAGATGGAATTTCGCTTAAAATGCTGCTAATGACATTGCCGACAACCCTCGATCTTATAACAGACATCGTAAATACTTCGTTTATCACCGGTACTTATCCCGACCTATGGCAGAAGGCGCTGGTAAGGCCTATAGCAAAAAAAAATAACCCCCAAGTATTAGCAGACCTGCGGCCCATCAGTATTCTGCCTAACATGTCTAAAATCTTGGAGCGCCTTGCTAGTTACCAACTTAGACATTATTTGGAGGTAAACAACATTTTGCCTACGATGCAGTCTGGTTTCAGACAGAGAAGGGGCACGACCACCGCACTGATGAATGTTACGGATGATCTCCTCACTGCGCAAGCTGCGGGGGAGGGTTCCATATTGGTGCTGTTAGATTTTACCCGCGCCTTTGACAGTATAAACATTCCTCTTCTTCTTTCTAAGCTGTCCTACTATGGGCTTGATCATACTGCAATAGAATGGTTCCATAGTTATTTTAGTTCCCGATCCCAGTACGTGGTATTAAATAATGTAAGCAGCGCGGGAGACTCCACCTCTGCTAGCCGACAATTAACAAGAGGAGTAGCGCAGGGATCTATATTAGGACCCTTATTATTTGTGTTATATAGTGCGGATATCGTGCAGGAAATCCGTTATTGCAAATACCACATGTATGCTGACGATCTGCAGATATATATTTCCTTTAAGCCACATGATACGCGAGCAGCGGTAGAAAGATTAAACGCAGATCTTCAGAGAATACACAATTGGTCTGCTAATAACACGTTAGTTTTGAACCCACATAAATCTAAATATTTAATTATCGGCAATAAGAACCAGCTAAAAAAGATAGCAGCACATAATCCTCTAGTTTATATACACGGCGAACCTATTAAAAGAGTATCGGAGGCGCGTAATTTGGGTATTCTTATGGACGAATCTTTAAGGTTTGAGGGTCATGTAGCGAACGTAGTACGTAATTGTTTTTACAGACTGAAAGTGATATATAAAATAAGGGATTGCCTTAGTTCAGATCTGCGCATAAACCTTTGTGAGTCTTTGGTGTTGTCTAAACTTAATTATGCAGATATAGTAATAGGCCCAAGGTTGTTTGTACGTACGCAAAAATTAATCCAGCGTGTGCAAAATGCTTGCGCGAGATACTGCTTCAATATTCCGCCTCGCGCGCATGTCACACCATACATTAACGGCGCTAATATTTTAAAAATGAAGTACCGCAGGCACTTGCACTTTGCCACGCAACTGTTCGGCATTGTTAAATACAAGTGTCCCCCATACCTGTACGATAAGCTGAAATGGTGCAAGGATATTAATACCATCCATATTACTAGAGGTTCGTCTTATAAACTTGCATTACCAATGCGCTGCTCTGCAGCATTTCGGGGCAGCTTTGAATATTGTGCCACGAAGTGCTGGAACAATTTGCCGCCGCCAATTCGTTGCCTGAATACATTGCATAACTTTAGGATTAAGTATAAAGCACATCTCCTTAACTTTCAAAAAAATTAAATACACTCACAACACGCAACACACACGCACACACACGCACACACACACACACACACACACACACACACACACACACACACACACACACACACACACACACACACAACCACCTACCCATACATACGTATATGCAAGCACATATGCAGGCGCGTCGGTCGTTACACCTAGCATAGCCAGACTGTTGTATTAGCCAGACAGTAGGGAATTTTATTTTTATTTTTATTTTTATTTTATTTATATTACTAAGTTTAGTAACACTTCATGTTATTTAGGTTTATTTGTAGGTATACACGAGGTATTACGCATATGTCTTTCTCATTTTCTGTTATTTACTTTTGTTTTTTTAGTTATTACTGTAGATAATACATTTAGTATAGTGTAATTGGTGTGGCATCGTTGGTCAGAGTTGCACGACGTACAGGGCCGCACTGAAAACCAGTCGCCGGAGTCTGTTATTTCTCACAGGCATCGGCAGAGACTGAGTGCGACCATTTTTGCTGCTATACTGTATCGTTTACGTCACGTGTTATTTTATTTGTTATTATTTTTATTGTATCCCTTCCATTGTTATTATTTTCTTTTGTATGTTGTAACTTGTATAGCATGTAAAATAAATGGTTTCTTTCTTTCTTTCTTTCTTTCTTTCTTTCAAATGTGTATTGTATTAGATTAAATTCTAAGTAGTGTCTAAAATTTTAGAGCCGGCGAGTAAAGCTTAGCCTGACTAATTGCTAAGCTAGCACTGAATACTAAACTTTAGGTTTAATCCAAGGCTCGTAATGCAATCCTCTAACCTCGTTTAACTCCAAATTGCTGGACTAGTATGACAGATGTAGGTCGCTTAAACTTGCCAAAGTAACTAAGGTAAAATTGTTAGCAGAATTTTTAAAGATTTCATTTTATAAATTGTATGGTAAATATACGCTCTCTTTATTAACTTTTGCATATGTTAGTACCGTACCACACTCTTCAAAACAGAGCACCTAAAACTGATGTAATGATGCAAAGTAAGTAGCTAAGGTGCCAGTTCAATGGAACGAGAAAGGGTTCGTCCACCACACATATGACTTTTAATATAACCGTAACGGAGTTGGGTCTGTAAGTTAACACAAATACAAATTGTTTGTCCAATTTGAACACTATCTTAGTTATTTAATAAAAAACTAGGTCAATGTCTAAAAGTGAAACTGCTTATTAGTTTCAGAAATTCTCATTTACGGAGGTCGAATCTCTCAAAATAAACGATTCGTGTTCGTTAGCACCAACTTTGAGAAGCGAGTCGTTTTAAAAGAAGTTGAAAAAATTGCGGTGGCGTGTGCGATTTGGCTAACGACTGAGGAGATGAAATAGAGGAATATTAAAAAAGTTTCGAGGACACGGAAGGTTGAGGGAGGTAGGTTTTAGCATTTAAACAACTTCATCTCTGCGATATAACGTACTTAATGAAATTAGTGTTTTTTGCCAAGGTAGTATCTTTGTATACGGTGACATGAAATGTGCCTTAAACCAACAAGATTGGGCCTTGAGTCGTTCTTATTTAGTTCCTTAACTGCTAATGCAGGACTCCGTCAGGTCTGTTTACTCAGTCTGCAGGCCCATTTTATTCTCAGACGAAAATACATAGGATTATCCTATAAAACATTTTTCCGCGAACGCGTGACCCTGTCATATCCTTCATAACTTTTGGTTATCGACGCAGATCTACGTCTCGAAAAGTACATCAAAGTTTTCCAGATACTCCCAACCTTATGGGCATTCTTGTACTTCTCCAGAAATCTGCTTAACAGATTCGAATATGATTAAAAAGCGTTTGTTATCTTGCAGCTGCCGCATAAATTTGGCGTTGGCGGCGCCCCAGGCCGACCCACAGAGAGCCAGTAATTAAACTGTAAATTACCGCTAAGTGCAGACCGGCCCGAAGGTCGTATCGGTAGCCCCTCCGAAGAATACCAATGAAGCTGAGACCGTAATCAAAAATTTATTCGCTCGTCTTATACAGGTCAAAGTGTGTTAGTATATCTATCGGAACTTCGATTGGTACGTGTGATGTTTGGCAAATCATGGAATACAGTTTTACTAGTATCTACTTGTATTTACCATAATACGTATAATATAAGAAAAAACGTTATTCCAATCGACGTATAAGATTTTGTACTAGAATAAATCAAACGGTTTGAAGCAACTTCGTAATGAATATTCTCAGATAATTATGATAAAGTATCTTAAAATGTTAAGTAAGAGTATAATAGTACGTAATAGTCTATTCAGTATGGATTTTAAGGTTTCTCGCTGGCGTGTAGCATAATTTTATGAGTATTTAATTTTTGTGGAATTAAGTACGTTATTTTATTTTATTTTATTTATTTATATATTTATTAAGGTACAACAGGGCAAATTTAATGCCTGATGGCATTCTCT
Organism: Epargyreus clarus clarus; assembly: GCA_014595695.2. Classification (NCBI taxonomy): domain Eukaryota; kingdom Metazoa; phylum Arthropoda; class Insecta; order Lepidoptera; family Hesperiidae; genus Epargyreus; species Epargyreus clarus. Next base: position 932,283 of record JACTTY020000036.1, read on the forward strand.
ACCAGTCAACCCTTGGTGAGTGGAGAGAATTTGCTGTTATGTAAGTCAATGATGAATTTGGAACTTGGAATTATATGGGATGTGTATCTAAACAACATTTAATATACCGCTGCTTCTATGCCTACGCATTTGTGATAGCCTACGGCATAGATTGGTAAAGATACTTCGCCGCCTTGAAATTGAATGAAGCCACAAATGGCTTATTATCGTAAGTTCTTTTTTTGAATTCTTGACAAATAAAAACATTTTTAGAGAAAATTTACGAATAAATAACTAATACTGCGTAATTTACATGAATTTTCATAATAAATAAATAATTATTTCAAATATTTTAGGGATATTTTAGCACGGAGACGTGGCAAAACTTTTTTACACAAGTATTTCAATTCTCAAAACTGGGCACATTTTCTAGTTAGGAGTGAGTAATCTTTACTAATCTATGGCCTACGGATAAAACCCCTATATTATGGAGTTATGTTATGGATGTTCATTTACGGCAGTGACCACTTGCCATCAGATGGACTGCGTGCTCATTCGGTACTTTAGTCTTATAAAAAGGTAGATTCTGTTAACTTTCACTGACCAATTCTCACCAGTTTTATAAATGTGATCTATTAATATTTGAGTTTCCAACCGCGAATGTGATGCAGGTAGGCACAAATCTGTGTACATATCGGGATTAAAACACGACTGAAATATTTCAGGACAATATCGTGTCATGCTATGTATTAAATTTTGTACTCGGCTTTCAGTGAAATTTATGAGCAACGAATTAACTTTGTGCAAAAAACCTGCTTGCCTTTTGTGGCACATTTTGACAATGACGAACGAGGGACATCCGACAGCCAGCGAAATTCATGCCACGATTTGTCATCTATCGTGTTGTATTCTTCTTGAGTTGTTTTATGGTATACAGGGTGTTTTTTCAAAGGGTACCCAAATTTTTTTACCATATTCTAGACATCAATAATGTTATGTTCAAAATGTCAAAACTTTAAAATCCCCCTTAATTATTTAATTACATTAATTCTAAGTTATTCCAAATTCTGCGTACATTATGGACAACCATTGCATGGTACGCGCAGTCATTGATAATAACACTAGCACTAACGCACACAAACTCGTAATACAAGTATGCTGACGCGCGGTTCTTTTCATTGAGACTGACACGCACACAAATAAATGATCGGTTAAAGATTCCAATTTTTCCTTCATACTTTTCACGGGCTTAGGACCGTCATAATGAACAAATACACACTACCTACATTACGACTTTATTGTTTTAAAACGAATGTGCATGTTTAATTTATTATGGCGTATTTAAAAAATTGGAATCAACTATTTACAACAAATTAACTTACCTAATTGCATAATTAATCAACTTTCTTTAAGTCCCTTATAAAACACACTGGTATTTACATTGTCTACATATCACTGGTATTTCAAAAACTGTTCAAAGTGGAGTCCATTTCTCTCAATACAAAGCTGAGCACGCTTTCTTAAATTGTTTTTTTAACATTATTTGTGTCTGAACACTTTTCACTTCACTAAAAGCTGTAATTATTTTATTGCGTGGGTCCTCATAACTCTGGGCTTCCTCAACGTAAACAAGTGTTTTAATTTCTCCCCATAAATAAAAGTCTAACGGAGTAAGGTCCGGTGACCTAGGTGGCCACGCTATTGGCCCCCCGCGTCCTATCCATCTATCACCATATTCATTATTTAAATAATCACGCACAGCAGTTGAATAATGGGGTGGTGCACCGTCATGTTGGAAATAAAAATTATTTAATAATGCTAAGGGTACATCTTCCAATAATTCCGATATGACACTTCGTAACATTTCTAAATAATTACCGCCAGACAACCGTCCCTCGATAAAGTACGGGCCAACGATTATGTTACTAATGATACCAGCCCAAACATTAACGCTAAATCGCACTTGATGATGGCTGTCTTTAATTACGTGGGGATTGCTCAGTGCCCAATAATGTTCGTTGTGACTATTATAAAGTTCTACCCGCGTAAATAACGCCTCATCAGTCCACAAAATATTTACAGAGTCAAGGTTTGACAATAACCATTGACAAAATTGTATCCGAGGAGGACCATCGTTGTCATGGAGTGCTTGAACACGTTGATAATGAAACGGATGATATCCTAAAGAATTTAGCAACTTCCACACGTAATAACGGCTTACGCCGAATTGTCGGGCTGCGTCGATGGTACTAGCACGAGGATCTCGCTCAAAAAACTCGAGAATAGCATTCTCGACGGCCGGACTAATTACAACATGACCTCCTCGAGATGATGCATGGACCGGCACAGTGAACTGTCCAAAATCTAACAACCTTTGGTTAGCTGCTAAAATCGTCCTCGTATTAGGTACTCTTAAGTTATTTCCATGTATTTGTAAACGCGGTAAAGAGTCACTTTCGTAAAGTCTTTGCGCACCACGTAAACTTTCACCACTTAACATGTAGCACCGTACCATCTCATAATACTCGCGGTTCGTATAACTTATTTGACTTTGTGCCGCCATTTTCACTCATAAAAAATAGCAAACGCATTCGAAAATCGGTCACGGTTGACTGGCGCCACTGGCGGCCGGCGGGCGGCGGTTGCGCATCACAGGTGTCTGCGAGGGCGCGGGGGAAAGGGGTTGTACGAAACTAGGCGATCGCTAGCCGAATATTACCGATATCTCCCTGCATAGTTTTTATGTTTGTGTGCGAGCGCTCAGAGTAGTGTGTGATAATAAATAGCAGAACTTATGAATGAAAATTTTCGTTGTTGAAATTATGTCCATGAGTTCTGTATTTAGCGGATAAAATGGTTCAATATTTCTTAATATTTTTATTTTTTTTTTATTTCAAAAATCGGTTATATTACCGCTTCTGAACCATCTGTGTCAATTTGGGTACCCTTTGAAAAAACACCCTGTGTATAATAGGGTTACGTATTATTCAACTTTATGATGGATTAGTGTATGTTTACGTACGTTGTGTTGGTGTTACGCTCTGAATTTTTGGTTTGTTTATGCGAGACCCTTACATATAATAGACACAGTCACACATCAGTCACACATCTTACAGTTTAACGGTTTGTCGTCTATCGCGATGTTGTATTCCTTTTGAGTTGTTTCATGTCATGGAGAATAGGGGTATTACTATGTATGATGGATTGTAAATAGTCGCTTATTAAAAAACTAATATTTCAGTCGTTAATGTGAGAATTTTAGGACTACAAATAATATTGATTGTGTTTAGAAATAAATTAATGAACGACGAACAGTTGTCATTCTAACAAAAACCAACCAACATGAGTCAGAAACACGTCAGAAATGTATGGCTAGCGTAGAAAAAGCTTAAAACGTGAATATTCATTATACATAACATTATAACACCTTTTTTGTTAGAAGGTTACCCAGATCGTGCACGTAAATCTAGTTTTTAGGGGCTTAATCATTTTGACGCCGCGTTAATCCAAAATATTTTGTGAAAATACACCTGTGATGACATATTTCTTTAGGGATCAAGGTGGAAGCGTCTCACATATTTGCGAGTAAATTCTCGGTATTTAAAATGTTTCCAAAGGAGCATCAGTCTTTTTGATGTGCTCAAGAATGTTGGCAGGAAAATATTTTATTAAATTTATAAAGGTTTTAACGAAGGAAGGTTTAATTTTTAATATTAAGAATGATAAATCATTTTAAGGATAAATATTTTTGTGTTGCATGTAATATTTGCTGTGTTTGTAAATAACGACGATTGAATAATTTGAAGGTGGTAGAAACCTTTGTGGTTCGACTTCGGCGGTACCACTGCCACACCTATTTCTGCCTATTAACTGTAGTATTAAGCGCTGATGTGTTCTGTTAGAAGGGTGTGGTAAGAGAGATATTATTTTCGAAGCATTCCAGCTTAGTCCTCAGGAGTAGCGGCGCATCTGTGGTTGACCTAATCTTATCTGTGGTTGATTATCTACTGATGTCCATAAACGGCAGTATATAAAACGTGTGTGGAGTACGTGTTGTTGTTTCAACGTTTTAATGGCACATAACATTAACTTGCACGAGTTATATTTTACTATTTTCGTAGAACGGAATATTCCAGGACGAGAATAATAAGTTCATTTTAGCCCGACTAGGCAATATCAACATGAAAATGAGAAAAACGTCAATGTAAGGAAAATGGCGTTGCGGTTTAGCGTCGCCTTGGATTTATACGTCGGGAACTCTGCTACTGTAGTTATTATTCCGTATTTTATTTATACTTTTTATTTGTTGTTTTATGTTAGTGCTGAACGTGTTTCAGTATTAAAAGAATTAGAACATAATCCTAAAGTCTAGTTGATGGGTGCTTTTTTGTGTCATTACATGAATATTGATCATTCTCTAATTATTTTTCGCCAGTAATGCTCAACATATATATGTCTATAAATTTGGAAATTTGTTGACTGCTGCAAAATCACTTTTTTATCTAAAAGTGCCAAGTGATGTTGTCATGACTTAGTGATTATAAACTCTTTTTGTCTTTCAATAGTTTTTTTTTTATAATATAGGAGTAGCAGACGAGCATGCAGTCCACCTGATGGTAAGTGGCTACTGCCGTACATGGACGTCTGTAATCAACCCCAGATAGGATTAGATATTCCTACCTGGGGTCAGCCACAGATGTGCCGTTACCCCTGAGGACTAAGCTGGAACGCCTCGAAAAAGTATGTCTCTCTTACCACACGGAACACAGCAGCGCCTAACACTGCTGTTATTAGGCAGAAATAGGTGTGGCGGTGGTGCCGCCGGAGTCGAACCACAAAGGGTTCTACCACCTTCAAAGTCCTGACCTGAAAGTTGTACCTGGGTCCGAGGCTCGAACCCCAGGAACGAACCTCCGTTCTTTCAAAGTTATGTGCGCATTAAAAATATTGATCACTTACTTAAACTAAAAACGGAATGAAAACATCGTGAGGAAACCTGCACTCCAGGGAGTTATTGAAAAGTTCTTAAGGGTATGTGAAGTCTATCTACCCGTACTTGGCCAGTGCGGTGGACTAAAACCACATTATGAGAGGAGACTCGTGCCCAGCAGTGGTGCAGTAGGAATTTACTACGACTTAAGACATTCTTAGGAATAGTGTATGAAACTGACCGAGACCGACATGGACCACTCTACCACTTACTATAAACTTATTTCAGTAACTAAAGTTTGCTATTGCAATTTTATATACGAGCGGGCGAATCGTGCATTGAATGTAAACAGTTCTTACGTCGTAACTTCTGGCTATGAAATCTTAAATTTCATTGTTAAGTTAAACAATGTTATACGGTACTGTTCTCTCCGAACTTAAATGTTTATTGTACATTACGGCTGATAAGAATTCGCGAGTACATTGTTTTGTTATATAACTGTAACTAGTTTACGCCCGCATCTTTGTTTGTGATAGCCAACGGAATAATAAGACATTGTAGTGGCCTACGAAATGTAATAAAGATTCAGAATCTTCGTAGTCTTATTACTGCTTGTAAATTATATGATGCTAACTTTAGTTTTGCTAAATTACTTTACTTTGTGTCCATAAATATTATGGACATAAAGAACATCATGCCTTTTTTAATATCGGTGTAGCAGACAAGCATGCAGACCACCTGATGGTAAGTAGCTACTGCCGCCCATGGACATTTGTAATCAACCTCAGATAGGATTAGTTATTCCTTCCTGACGTCGGCTACAGATGCGCCGCTACCCCTGACGACCCCGGAATAGTATGTCTCTCTTACCACACTCTTCAAACCAGAACACACCAGCGCTTAATACTATTATAATCTAATAGGCAGAAATAGGGGTGGCGGTGGTGCCTCTGGAGTCGAACCACAAATAGTTCAACCACCTTCAAATTACTGATAGAACATAGACCATTCAAAATAGATTTCCACTTTAATGAGATTTTACATGAAAAGGTAAATTTTAATTATCTTCCTTCCGGCTTCCGTATCGTAAAGAGATAGTTTCAAGTCCAAATAAGATTTAAACGCAATAAGATTAGTTAAAATAGAATCAATAATTTTTGCGTGATACTCGAATCAACAGACAAACGACATATTATATTTCGTGAGTACAAGCTTGGTTCGTACTTTAATTGGGTAATTAAGTAGGGCCAAATGTTTTAAGATATTATCGGAGGAATGACGAAAAGGATCGGAAGGGTGGGTCCCTGAGAGTTGTCATTGCTCGTGGCTCATAAAGGAACGTAACTGCTGTTGTGAAAAATCTTTCTTGCTTTTTTTATTAGAAGTGGAATTGCGACCCTTGAACCTATTTTATGTAAATATGCTGCGTTTACGGCACAATAATATTTTTATTAAAAGAGCTTCCGAAGTATATATATTTTTCCACGACTCACATTTGACTTATGGCCCGCAAAAACTATTTTATATCACGGCGTGCGTAAATTGACGTTTTACGCACGCTTCGCGTGCGCAAAACCCCCATTTCCGACCCCGTAATATAAAATTTTATACAACACGCGGACGAAAAATGTTTTTCTGACTCGTGTGATTGCAGTCCTCGCCTGCGGCTCGGCCTGCAAACTCACACTTGTCAGAAAAAAATTTTTCGTCCTCGTATTGTAATGTACTATTATGATCGCCCGACGACAAATGACACTTGTATTTTTATGTAGATTTCACATAAATAATGTTCTGCAGTCGGCTATAAATCACTGCATTGTTTAATATTTATAGAAGGAAACGTTCATAACTCTGAAGCTTCAGTGTGATAAAAATTATATGATTGTCCCTGTAGTATAGTGTCAGAATAGAGCTACGGTACCCTCTGTGTATCTCTGTATGAGACGACTTAAAGGGTGCTTCCCGGATTGCGGCAGAGAGCGTGGAACTCGACCGGTTCAGCCAGCCACCCCGGGAAAGTTGACAGTTTGTGAGGCCGTACATTTTCGTAAATACCTGAAGGGCTTTCTATAATATACTTGAAGGACTCCGGTCACGTTTTTTGGGGAACCTGGAGTCCTCCATGTAACGCTGTGGTCTACTTTAGATTTGAGTAATGTATATATTTGCATCTCGCTCCTTTATAATTTATAAATCACGAACATATCGGCATATTTTTATGCAGTCTTTATTAAAATGCTATGCTTACATGTAATGCGGAGGCAGCCGATTACTTTGTACCTATTTACAGATTGAAAAAAATAATTTAAAAGCTGAAAGCAATGTATATTTTCATGCTCGAATTATTTGCATGTATGCAAGACCAGTTCATATAAATAGTACATATTTATTGCGTTCAACATTTCAAGCGTAAACGAGAAAATGAACTGAACAATTTCGATATTTCCATGAGCTGTTGAAGTTTATTGCTGATTCCAAATGTATTGTATATTAAAGATTAATTACAGGCATCGACATAGCCGATTTTAATTAATCTCGGTCCATGCGAACAACGGCGTTCAATTTTCTGGTCAAATGGATTACCATCACCAAATGTAAGGCTGTTACGTGGTCAGGTTTTAATGATTTCCCATTTTGCATCCTTTGCATTTCGCGATTTTAATTTTGAAATGTAGCATTTAATTCAGAAAATGGTCCCAAACTGAAGTCAATTTAAGGGTAAATCAAAATTAATTTGAATTGGAGAACAATGAACTGGTAGTAGAAGGTGAAGAATCCTTTGAGTTCAAGCATGGCACTGCCGTCACCGCCATATATGCCTCATAATATTATTGTTAAAGCTATTGTATTACTTTAAAAGGTGTGGTATTAACCCTTTCGGTGGTGCAACGCACCACCCGGTGCACGTCAAAATCAACGTATGCAGTGTGGCACAACGTGTTAAGAGGAGCATTTCAACGCAATTATTCTAATCCTGGTAGAAATATACCTATTTGTGGCCAACAATGTTAGTCCTGCAATCTTTGTGATTAATTTCAGATGTCTATGAACAACAGTGACCGTTTATCATCAGGTGGACTATATAATTCACTCCACGCCTTTAATAAAAACCTTCGCTCCACCAATAAAAACCTAATATTTTATGGCTACATTGTAACGACACATGAACTTTACGCGAAGCTTCACAGACGCACTAAAATAATTCTTCTAGACACGACAGAGTACTGTTCAAAATAGTACACTACGAAATAGAATACATACGTACATACGAAATGGAATAGAGTTGATCTACGGGACTACGTGATCCTATACACAATGTATTGAGTTACAACGATATCGACTGCGGAGGTTCTGAGAATAGCTATAGCTCTATGCAGCGACTCGACTCATGTTAATTAATTACTGGGAGTATATACGCAGGTAAGTCTTTGTTCCAGGTTTACTGAGCTGCCTTTACAATAGGTTACGTTATACTGTTTACTCTCATGTAACCGTATGTCTTTAAAGTTTGTTTATTTATTAACATGCTATGTACGGGTCAAATTTAATGCACGTAAATATATAAACGTAATATACAAAACTTGAAAAACACGTGTAACTTCCAATATGATATTTTCCAGCTTTTTTTTATAATATAGGAGTAGCAGACGAGCATACAGTCCACCTGATGTTAAGTGGCTACTGACGCCCATGGACATCTGTAATCAACCACAGATAGGATTACATATTCCCACCTGAGGCCACAGATGCGCCGCTACTTCTGAGGACTAAGCTGGAATGCCCCGGAAATGTCTGTCTCCCTTACCACACCCTTCAAACCGGAACACAGCAGCGCTTAACACTGCTGTTATTAGGTAGAAATAAGTGTGGCGGCGGTGCTACCGGAGTTGAACCACAAAGAGTTCCACCACCAATAAATGTGACAATTCCGATTTGACCGATTTAGACCGACGGCCAAACAAGATAATTAATTATTCTTATTGTGTCATTTCGATAATCACTTAATAGACTCTTGAGAATATAAAGAATACCAAACAAAAACCGGGTTTTTTTTAATAGAAAAATGACGCAACATATTAAAGCTTTTAGTAGGTAACTCGCATTAAATATTTATATAGTAAATACATTAGATATTGGAATTAAACAAACACACGTTTAATGATAAAATTTCACCAATATTTATAAATAGTGTTTATTCAATCTGTATTATATTCGAAACTTTACATTCCACGTTATTTTATATTCCCCGTGTTCAAGCGCTCACTAGCGGATATACAAACTTACATACATACATACTACATACTTTTCCGAGGCGTTCCAGCTTAGTCCTCAGGGGTAGCGGCGCATTTGTGGCCGACCTCAGGTAGGAATATTTAATCCTATCTGAGTTTAATTACAGATGTCCAATGACGGCAGTAGCCGCTTATCGGTGGACTTCGTGCTCGTCTGCTACTCTTATATTAGAAAACATACATACATGGCGGTTTATATAGAAATTCCTTTTTTGAAGTCGGTTAAAACGTTTCTGAGCTCGACTGCATGCGGTATTCGGATGATGTTACTATTTGCATCTTTGACAGCTAGTTTGATACGTGTTCGAAATTATTGACGTTCATTTTTACAGACGTTTGAAAAAAATTTTGTTACTTTTATTGCAACAGTTATTGGAAAAGTTCGGAAACTGTTATTTGAATGGAAACTTTTGAAACGAGAAGTATTTTTAAAGAAGTAGCAGACGAGTATGTAGTCGACCATGTATAGGTGCACTGCTAAGTAACGTTAAAGTGCCTCATATATGTATATATAGAATATATAAGAGCTACTGCCGCCCATGGACATCTGTAATTAACCCCAGATAGGATAAGATATTCCTACCTGAAGTCGGCCACAGACGTGCCGCTACCCCTGAGGACTAAGCTGGACCGCCTCAGAAATGTATGTCTCTCTTAACACACCCTTCAAAGCAAGACCGCTTAATCACAGATTAATAAATAGTTACTGCTTAATACTACTCTTAATAGGCAGAAATAGGTGTGGCGGTGGTGCCACCGGTGTCGAACCACAAATGGTTCTACCTTCAAATCGATAATGTTTTTTATAGCTCATAAAATAAAATAAAACAATGATTGTCAGGTACCTATTTTATTCCCCGTTAACAGGTGTTTTTATTTCTCGGATATCGTAAAATTCACACGATTGCTATAAACCATTCAAGCTGAAATAAACGCTATCATTCGAATGATTATTATGCCATAGTTACAGGTTACACTTATTAAATACTAGCTTTTACCCGCAGTTTCACTCGCGGTAACAATAGTGAACAATAGTGAACTTTTTTTCGAAACAAAAGGTACCCTATGTCCTTTAAGGGAACCCTGACAATGTGTGTACCAAATTTCACTACAATATTAGTAACGGCATTTTTCTTGTGATCGAGAGGGTTTGTATGATATGATGTATGAAATAATGTGAAACGTAAAATATGTATATATGAGTCAAAATCCAAATTTATTATTTGTACTTTTATGACATTTAAAGTAACAACATTGGTATTCCGTTAAACATTTTCATTCATTCTCTCAATATTCATTTCGCTTCTAGCCATTCCATTACCATACTTAGCCGTTCCCCTAGTACTTCAATATTATAATTTCCTGCATAGTTTATCGTTCAATTTAAGTAAATTACGTCCATCCAAAAGATTTATTCAGGAAAAAATTGAACACTAACAACCGTTCTGAAGTTTAAATTGAAGCCGAGAGAGCTTGCCGGGACCCGATTGACAATTCTCTAAGAATAACATTAATGGTCAAAAATCCTGCTGAATATTTTCTGAGATACTCTCAGACTTTGGTATTATTACATAGATATCTACGGTTGTCGTGAAAGTACATCATATTTTTTTATAATATAGGAGTAGCAGACGAGCATACAATCCACCTGATGGTAAGTGGCCACTGCCGACCATGGACATCTGTAATCAACCCCAGATAGGATTAGATATTCCTACCTGAAGTCGGCCACAGATGCGCCGCTACCCCTGAGGACTAAGCTGGAACGCTTCGGAAAAGTCTGTCTCCCTTACCACACCCTTCAAACCGGAACACAGCAGCGCCTAACACTGCTGTTATTAAGTAGAAATAGGTGTGGCGGTGGTACCGCCGAAGTCGAACCACAAAGGGTTCTACCACCTTCACTCCAATTTTTCGGTCTACTTTTTTATACAGTGTTATTTCTGTATAGAAAGGTACATAGGTTACGTAAAGTATGTATTCGGAGCCATTAAGGTTGAACACTAACTCGTATACAAATCGCATACAATACGGGAATAGTACCTTGAAAAAGTTGTTGTTGTTATCAAATAAGCCCTTTGCAGTTTTATCGAGTATATACGGGTGCTAGTGTCTGTTACTGTACGTTTGCAATTTTTCATTATCTTTGATACTAACAAATAGCGCCATAAAGTTGGATTATTAATTTTGAAGTGTTAAAATGGTCTGATTGTTATTGTTGTGACTTATAACACATTCTGATTCATATAATAGCTTGTCAAATACACCTTTAATTCAGAACTGTCTATAATATGTTAATAACACGACTCCAAAACTCCAAAACAATAGCATTACAATTCTCCGCTCGCGTACACATAAATGTAAGGCATATATAAATTGGCCTTTACCGTTTTAATATCAAACTCGAAACATCCAATAAGCTCTCGACTTAACCGACGAATATTTGTATGAATGATTCCCAAACGCCCCTGAATATAACCCGAAGCCTCAATACTATTTTATGAAAGCCTGAAAGGAAATGTGTCATGTTCAAAATCCTCGGAGTTTCAGATCAATCCAGAACGGTGCGGTGAGGTCGTACAAGTTAAACTTTGTGCCAAGTTCCCTCATTTGTCGTAGGAACTTCGATTGAATGGGCAGCCTTACGAACTATAAGTAGGGACAATAATTGTATGGAATAAGTGTATGGAAAAAGAATGGGTGGAACATTCTTGCGATGTGATATGTTTTCTTAAGTTTTAAACTATAAATTATATTATTATTATGTGTATGCTTGTGAGTTCTGCTATTTTCTAAACTTGTATCGTATAGAATCCAACTAAAACTATACATAAGTACACATACCAGATTTTGTGTACTTAAAATGTTATTTTCAGGGTTATGCAAAAATAAAGAAAACTATAAATTTGTAGTAATGTCCATAATTCGCGTCACATCATCAGATATTGCCGTATTATAATGTTGTTCGTCTATTTGTCCAGATATTATCTTTACTAATAAAGCTTCAGTTCTTAAATTCGTAATCATATTGATATTATACTTATCATACATAGGTACAGTGGATCTGCAAAATCTTTTTAAAATACTGTAGGGTGTATACGTACATTTCTTTTTTACTTTTTTATAATATAGGGGTAGCAGACGAGCATGCAGTCCATCCGATGGTAAGTGGCTACTGCCGCCCATGGACATCTGTAATCAACCCCAGATAGGATTAGATATTCCTACCTGAGGTCGGCCACAGATGCGCCGTTACCCCTGAGGACTAAGCTGGAACGCCTCGGAAAAGTCTGTCTCCCTTACTACATCCTGCAAAACGGAACACAGCAGTGCCTAACACTGCTGTTATTGCGCATTTGTTATTGTTGCTGTTATTATTATTTCTAGTGAACAAAAAAACCTAATCCTATACATGTCAAATGCCAATTCAAACGTGTGATATACGAATTAAGCAGCAATAAGAGCATTTATAAAGTGAAGTAGGGACGTTAATCTTCATAAATGGAAATTATATGTGCCACAGGAATCAATTTTCTGGCTGGCTGCATTTCATCGGGTATTCGGCTGCCATTTGCCTTTTTAATATTTTTCAATGAAAATGAACTCGCTTGTTCTTGAGCTGATTTCGCGGAATTGTAAATTTCTACTAAGCAGCGCTGCAGTAAATCTTGCAAATGCAATTTATGTTCTCGATTCAAAGTCTTTTGGGGCATGTTTACGGTTTTATGAGCTTCAACTTCATTGTTCATTAACTTGTGTAAGATTTAACCTTACTTATTGTATAGTATTGATTAGAAATGTGCCCACTACGACAAGACAAAGGATCAGGTTCTGGTTGACGGAATGGACTGATGAACAGAAGACGGGATATACATATTTAGACGGGTTTTTCGACGGAACTTCGATTGTTCCCAATGGTACAAATACGAATGGATGGCACTACGGGTGGACTAATTGACGACTGTATATTATCTATTTTATCTAAGTATTTCTTGTTTTACTGAAAACTGTCAAAAAATACCTATAGACCCTCAAATAATTTGCCTCATAAGGTTCGGATGCAAATACTATATAATATAAACACAGCGCAAAACAATATAATGTTTTCCCCATAGACAGAACCTTAATACGTAATTAACACCTTAAGTCTTGTCTATCTACACAAACCTTTGTCTTGTCACGACATTTCTTGACAACAACAACAAAACTTTCCATACAAGACATTAAAACTTTCGAGTTTTCTTCCTAGTTACGTGCAAACTTTATTAACTCCTGTATGAGGGAACAGGTGATAAACTTCTTCAACTGACGACAAGTTGCAAACTAAACAAGTATATTTCGAAGTTATTTAGAACTCGACTCCCTTCGCCCGTTAACTTAAATGTGACTAGTAACTTGTTGGCTTAGTTTGGCGCGGATATAAAATCATATTTTTGAAGTCGGAATAGAAGAATAAACTTTTTACTTTTTGTTGAAAAATGTGGTTTCCTGTAGTTTATTTTATACATTCCTGTCACTTTGAATTTGGGCGTCTGCTCGATCTGGCATCAAACCCAGAACCTTTGCCAGACCGTATGGTGACTATTAAGACACTCGCGCCCCCATTTCAGTGGTTCGCGCCCCCATTTTGTTTTATCTCTATATATTTACAAAAGCCATAAATTAGAGGTGGATTATAAATTTTACATATTATGTTATTGTCTTCGCCTACAAAGTCGAAAGAAGTACAAAGCTAGTAACGTATAGATATAACAAACAAAATTGATTGATGTGTTTTCCATGTTTTCGTAAAAACAAACTTTATTCGAAATACATCTCATAAACCGTTTTATTTCGCACTGAGCTATTTGGTTTCGGATTCGTTTCATGGAAGCTACGCTTTACAACTCGCCATCAAAGTTGTGTTCATCAACATTTAAGGATATTCTACCAAATAACTTTGTTGTGGAGGATAAACGGTCGACGAAACTTGGAGCCCCCGAGGCCACTTAAAACTTATGTGGCTTCGTTAACCATAGTCCTATATTACGACAGTTAGGACCAAGCATAACTGCGTATCTTCCTTTAGATTTATTCTTGGGTCCTTGTTTACTGACGGTAGTCGGAAATCATTGAAATGGATGGAGGGTCTGGAATTTGTCATTACACTATCTTGGATAGCATCTACTCTAATAGGTATAAGAGGGTTTCAGTATTCAGTAGGAGTACGCGTATATAACATACGATATTAGTCAGATAGATCATAGTTATATGAAGTCACGCCTAAAATATCCTTCATTCATTATTTCGCAACTTGACTGCACCAGTGACTTATAGTCATTGTCATAATAGTCATATTCCTAAAGAAAAATGAAGCTCAGACTCAGCCGCGCCGAAACTTACAGATTCGAATCCTGGTGCAGCAAAGTTTTTATGTCTATTTAAATTTAGGCGCCTGTTCAGGCTTTTGAAATTATTATTTTAAAACTTGATAATAAAATTGAGTTATGAATAAATGTTCCTTTTCAGTTTAAATACTGTATGCATTTTGATCCTTAAATCAGTATGAAAAACCTAGTTACAGAAGTATTCTATACCGCAATATCTACTGAGTGCTTTAGTGCTTTGATAAAATCAGTTATAGCGCAAGATAGTTTTAATGGTATTACACAAAGCCCTGCAGCAGAATGGAAATGACCTAGTTGAAACCGTTTAGCAAACACCACGGCTGACCCAGGAAACGCCTAACCGAGTTTGAGAAGTCTATGTACTGTAAGGCTTTCCTCCCACGCGCGGTTAAATAACCGCCTCGTAGCTTTGAGAGATTTTCTGTGTTTATGAATATTCGCGTATAAATATACATTTTGGTGTATAAATATACAAAAATAAAGTATGAACCAAATAAACTTATAAAATTGTATAATTATAGTCGACTAGCTGACCCGGCAGACGTTGTGTTGCCATATAAATAAAAAAATGTTAAGGGTGAACAGCCCTTATCACTTAGAGGTATGTAAAATAGATAGTAGCCGATTCTCAGACCTACTGAATATGCATATAAAATTTGGCGAAAATCGGTAAAGTCGTGTCGGAGGCATTATGACATGAGAATTTTATATATAAGATTATATAATGAAACGTGATGCCACGAGCCCGCGTCACGATTGTAATGAAACTTTGCATTAACAGTGACCTGAAAGTCCAACTTTAGTTCTTATAGTTTTATGGTAGGATATTGTAAATACCATAGACACAGCCAAGAGTATACAAATATTTTAACACAAGTGTAATCTAAAGTTATCGAAGACCAAATTTGGAATCCGAATCAGATAGCTACATGACTGCTGAGCCACGCTCGACGAAAATGTAGGTGTAAAAATACTACTTATAAACGTTATGTGTACGAAAAACCTTAGTGCAAATAAATTATAGGTATAGCATCTGTTTTGTACAACTAGATTCTAGCAAAGTCACTGCTATTACTGAAGATAACGTCAGACGGTTATTGCATCTGTGTTTAGGTGTACCCCAAGATATAAGAAATTAATTGTTTATAACATCAAAACTTACTCCTACTATTACTTACTACATTACTTATTTCACGTCTTATAAACTGTTTTATTGTATAGAGCCTTTAAACTTTATTACTAAGTAGGTAACTAGTTGACTTCAAACTGCAATATGTAACTAGTAGTAGTCGTTACATTTGTAATTATATTGATTACTTACGCGGCTCAGTTAAAGTAAACCTTCATAGAGTAACGCGACAACCAGCGATATTTGGCAGAAACATCAATAAGCCAATTAATCTCACACAAATTGAATACTGCAATTATTTTGTGAAGGCAAATACTTCACTCGTAAAAGCTTCTACCGCATCACACTAAAATTTGTTATAGTTTCATATTCTCACTTTTAAAAACACTTTTGATTTGAAACATCTATAGCCGCACGTAAAACCGATTTCTGGCGTGGCGACGCATGCCGTGGCGCTATACGATGGTATATATATACAGTCTATATGCAATAGTGTGTACGGTGTGGCGACGCGTCGCCATGCGGATCGTAATATTTTATTTTATCATTATGACATATTTAGTTCCTATCACAATATGTTCTTTTCTGCATATTACTTTTACAAAATAATGTCGATGTTTCACATCTGCCAGGCGTCCCGTGACGGCTCACATTTTTTAACTAAACATACAATGTAAACTTACAAAGAAAATTGCGACCGACATTGCCCAAGGCAGTTGTAGTAATAAAGTTAAATTTTAGAGAAGATAAAACAGTTAATAGCACTAACGAGACCATAATAATGTTCCCACAAAAGTTTTGCACCACGTTTTTTAAATTTAACTCAGAAAACGTACTTTAATTATTCCGAAGAGCAGTTTTAATTAATTTCAGCAAACAAAATATCTAAAATTCAAAGTTCGTTTTTCTATTTTCCATTATGCAAGAGACATTGTATTTTAAAGGGTTACATTAGAACAATAATTATTAAGGTCTGTAAACATTTTAAGGTTTTCAATTAAATTTGATATGAACTCTTAGAAATTCAACTTTGTTTAAATTACAATATATTTTAAAGCTTTTGAATGATTTTTCTATTTTCCATTATGCAAGAGACATTGTATTTTAAAGGGTTACATTAGAACAATAATTATTAAGGTCTGTAAACATTTTGTGGTTTTCAATTAAATTTGATATGAACTCTTCGAAATTCAACTTTGTTTAAATTACAATATATTTTAATTTAAAGCTTTTGAATGATTTTTCTATTTTCCATTATGCAAGAGACATTGTATTTTAAAGGGTTACATTAGAACAATAATTATTAAGGTCTGTAAACATTTTGTGGTTTTCAATTAAATTTGATATGAACTCTTCGAGGTCAACTTTGTTTAAATTACAATATATTTTAAAGCTTTTCAATGAAAAGGATGCAATATAGATGGAGTATTTTACCTTCACAATGACTAAATAAAGGAAGATATTATAAAGTGATTTTAAGTATAACTAAATTGGTACACAAATAATTCACATAGACTCAAGAATAAAAGATTCGGTTCAATAAGAAAGAAAATAATTATGATATATACATAAGCTTTCTTAATTTGTTTTTGGTCTTTTTATATTTCTATACTTTACATAGAGACATAGTCCCTCCATAGTGGTTGCAATAAACACAAAGAACAGTCCACAAATAACTAAATTCAATTAATATAATAGGTACTTGAAATTGTATTCAACACAATACAAAGACAAGTCCACAACTACCCGAATCCAATCAATATAATACTTGAAATTGTGCAGAAGTCCATGATAGCAATAATAATAGAAATTTGCGAATTCCGTGACAAATCCTAGATTAATTAAGCAAAATGAAATGCACTTGCATTTTGAAATTCGAGTCAATATTAAAGTTATGCTCGGCTTCTGCCGTCCGTTTGAACCGGCAGGTAAGCAAACACCGCACTCCAGCTCCGATGTTTGTTTATATAAAACAAACAAGTATGAAAAACACATAGCAGCTGATATATATGCCCAATATTCGGAGTTACTGATATTTGTGTAGTTTTAACCCGACTATGGATAGTATAATGATTTTCGAGGCTCATGTATGTAAAATATAAGGAATCGCTTGATTTTTCTTAATTGTCGGAGTAATATAGGCAATTTGTTTCACTTTTAAGGAGTCACGTTTTGTTTCTATTATAACTATTAGCTATGTCGAAAACATATTAATAAATCATAAGAATCATTGCAATATAGATAGGAAAATGAAATGAAAAGTTTTAGCAGTTTTCAAACATTTACCTACAAAAATAAATTTACCTACTGTTTGTTTGATGATATTTAAACCTAAGACGTATTCGTGTCAATGAATATTTCATCACGAAATCTAACAGTAATTAATTTGAATTAATTCTTGTCTAACTCTATTCCTAATATAAACTTATGTTTAAAGGACATATAAATATTTGAATCAGTTAGATTTTAGTATCAAAATGTTAGAAGCTAGTTTTAGTAATATTATTAAATGTTTTATAAATATTATACAATACATATCAAACACTATTAATATTCATTTATGTTTGTGAATTAATTACGTCTTTGATAATAGATAATGGAATATAATCAAGACATTGTTGTAATAAATTTTGTTAGAGGACAGATATTTCATACAACGATACCGTTTCTGTTTTTGATTGATTCGCCGTTTAGAAACATAAACAATGGTGGAAAACCCTTTGTATCTAAGTAACCCTAAACAATTAATTAACGTAGGTATTTGTAGAGCTTGCATTGTTGTAGAATGTTAGTTAAGTTCGTATTTGACAAACAATATTCGGCTACCATTAAATTAATTTTGTTGCAACTAGGTTTTGGTCTGGGAGGACAAATAATGGTGTTGGGTTTTGCTGTAACTCAACGTGACGTGAAAAGCCATCTAGACGATAAATGAGAGAATTTTAAAGCAGTCATTTCCAGTACTTAAGTATTAGTTAAGGTGACTAAGAATTTCAAGCTTATGGTCATTTGGTTGGTTTTGATACAAGTGTTTATACTGGTAATACTAAATTAACAAATATTATGTTTTATTCAGTTTTGGAGACCAACATAATATACGTCGAAATATAAATAAAATTTATTTGACAATCTTTCTGTAGCTTTCTTATTTGAATCTTCTTAAAAATAATTTCGTTTAATACATACCTAATCCAACAGTTAGGCTTTGTACGAGAACTAAAAATTCCATAAAATTTCAATAAATAAAAATTAAATCATGTAACTAATAACTATTTGCATTACTCACAATAAATATAATAAACCTACAAGGAAATTAAGCTAAGTACACATTACGAACGACATTTGCACTAACTACATACAAACGCCTGACATTTGTTGTCGCCCGAGGCAAGGCGGTTATGCTATGCAGTCCCGCAGGCGTTCATTTATGTTTCACATTAACTTCACAATGTCGGCTTAGCGAAATGTAATATAATAATGTTTTCTAGCTTACATAATTCTATTCAACATTTGGGTAATATAGCAAATGAGCATGCATTAGGGTCTGTCTTACCGACTTAGGCTAACATACATTAATGTTATTGACGTATGATAAGTATGATTATTGGTCTCAATATATTTAATATTATAAAATACTAATTTTGAAGGAAGTAGAAACCTTCGTGGTTCGACTCCGGCGACACCACCACTACACCTATTTCTGCCTCATAACAGCAGTGTTAGGCGCTGCTGTGTTCCGGTTTGAAGGGTGTGGTAAGGGAGACATACTTTTCCGAGGCGTTTCAGCTTAGTCCTCAGGGGTAGCGGCGCATCTGTGGCCGACCTCAGGTAGGAATATCTAATTCTATCTGGGGTTGATTACAGATGTCCATGGGCGGCAGTAGCCACTTACCATCAGGTGGACTGCATGCTCGTCTGCTACTCCTATATTATATAAAAAAAAAAAAAATGTGGTAAGGGTTAAGACATACTTTTCCGAGGCGTTCCAGCTTAGTCCTCAGGAGTAGCGGCGCATCTGTGGTCACCTCAGGTATCAGAGATTATCGGGCATTAATTACGGATTTATGGCATTAGCCACTTACCATCAGATGGACTGCATGTTCATCTGCTAATTCTATATTATAAAGAATAATAATATAGAAACGAAATACCTGACCGCTTCATATATAACTTGAAGATTTAGAAACAAGGAGTAATGTTGCCCATATCACTTTTACAATGTATCGAATGTCAATGTCATATTATGTTAACACCTCATAATATGTTTTAATTCGTTAAGACACTTGGGTTAAAGGGCGTGCCAAGGGATGACATACATCCGCTCAAAAAACATTACCTTCCGCAGTGGGTTAAAAAATTAAGATGTTCTCCAATCCCTTTGGTCAGTGTGGTAACTAGACCTTAACCCTTCTCAGTCTGAGATTTAATCCGTGCTTAGTGGGTCAGTAAAGGGTTGATGACGATGCATTTTACTTAATGGAAGCGCGCACGTCCCCGCGGCAAAGTTAAGTAACTTCAGAAGCGGCCGGGAGTTGGATTGGTGTCCCCTAGTGACTTTTCATACGTGCTTAGACACGACGCGTTAAGTTGTCGATAACTTTCGTTATCTTTTTCATATAATATTAGATTAGCAGACGAGCATGCAGTCCAACTAATGGTTAGTTCTACAGCCGCTCATAGACTTCTGTAATCAACCCCCGATAAGATTAGATTCCTACCCGAGGTCTATCACAGGTGCGCCGCCTGAGGACTGAGCTGAAACAACTCGGAAAAGCATGTCGCCTTTACCACACCCTTCAAACCAGAATCCAGTAGCGTTTAACACTGCTGTTATTAGGCAAGAATAGGTGTGGCGGTTGTGCCACCTGAGTCGAACCACCACCTTCTACCAACTCTATCTTCTGACAGCATTGATAAAAGATTTTCCTTGCCTACCGCATTTATGGGAGCGAAATATTTTCCACAAATGAGTTGCATACATTACGAAATGAACTTGCATTATCAGTGTGTACTAGCAAATAACCAGTAAGATTAATTCGATGAACTAATGGCACTATGGCGCCGCCGTGTAATATTATCGCGAATTTAATAGACACTAATGGACAACTGCCAAATTACTGTCACTATAGATATCAGATAACACGTGTATTTTATGGGTTGTTTAATTTAACCTTTATTGAACTTTATTGGACGGATCTATAGGTTTAAAATATTTGCTGTTGATACATTTATTCGTGCATAATAAATTTGTGTAGTCTGACTGCGATAGCGTCACTCCTAATCTGAGTATGAGTAGTCGCGCTGTCAAGAAATTTTGGGTTTAAGTTTAAAAGTTTACTTTCAGAAAAATCTGCAAAATGTGTTATTAAGTTATTTAATTTTAAGCTATCGAAGTTAATCCCCTCTGTTATTATTTTTCCTATTTTAATATAACAATTATTATAATTAAACATTTATGCATGGACTGTATGAAGTATAGAAGTTATACTTCTCGGACTAAAATTAAATGCATAAATTAATACTAATATAATTTTGAATATTCTATTCTTAATACAGCACTCTACATGCTATATGTTGGAAGTGTAACGATAGTAATGATACAAAGGGTAATTCTATCCCAGAATCGCTGGCAGTGTGAGTTTCTATGATTTCCCAAGTGGAATAGTATACAGAGCAACAGGCACGTCGAATTAACTCGCAATCCACCACGTCTCATTTCTTGTGGTAGAAATTAACTTGTTATTCACAAGATGTATATAATTGATGATCCGCGTGGCGGCAGTGGTCAGCAAATTGGTCTGGCATGCAGAGGGTTCCGGGTTCGATCCAAGGCCAGATATAAATGATTATTGTAGATTTCTGTTCTGGCTCTAGGTATTTGTGTATTCGTCTATGTGTGTCTATCCACGGGGCAGGAAATCCTAGTGTGGAGCTATAAATGTAGAAAGCGTTAGATATTTGCCCTTCAAATTTGAAGTTAAACATGTTTTTCAACATTATTACTCAAATTAAATTTTAATGAATTTTATTTTTGATACATAATTTTAAAATTATGTCCATTTACTATGCTTCTTTATGTGTTTGTTTCGTCTGTGCATTAATTTTCCATTTATTTGATAAATAAGAAAGCTAGGAAAAGTAAGGTTTATCACACAACTATTTAAAAGCAATAACTCCTTGATTGGATGGCGCAAAACAAAATGTGACAGGCCAACCCTAGAGATACGCGCTACAAGGCACTAATTATCTTATTTCTCTTACTTCGATCTCGAATTTCATCTGATAGCTAATTACGCGCCCCGTATTATACATTACAATTTCCTCGTACGCCTCGTGTTGCCTCATTATTAATGTTAATGGCCTTAAGTGTTTTGCTCTGATCTTGCATTTATTTCCGAGAATCCATTTTCATATTTCCCTGCCTCATTTCTCCTATGGATTTTTATTTTTTATTTCAAGAATGCGTTTAACGTTATTAAGCTTATGTATTTTTTGTTTACAGGTATTGTTGGATTTAAGGAGCTTGTGAGATCATGCTGTAAGGTTTGTAAGGGTTTCTTGTTGACTTAACGAAATATAAAAATCATTACTATATATTTCGTATGTAAAACAAAGTGATAAAAGCTCTTCTCAATATTAGTTCTTGAATGTTACTCGCACAAAGATATTTTGAAAATTAAATCTTGGTGACAAATTGAGAATACATAAATAATTATCTTTTTTTACTAGGCAAGCATGTGTTCATATAAATATGTCTAAATTGTTTATAACAGCCACCAAATCAAAATATTCTTACTATCATTATAACGCAGTTGTGAACAGATACTCCCTTTAGAATAAGCAGACCAAACAAGCATGGTTTTCTCCAGGATACAAGCTATGATAAAGCTCTGAATATCCTACATGGGAGTCCGGGTCAACTTGTAATTTATGTTGTGTTATAACTTTAAACTGTACCGGGCCTTACGGATTACCGTGCTAGTTTAATTATAACACCCTCACAGTTTGTTTCATACTAGCACGGAGCAGTTAGGATTTTCGAATTAGTTCGTCGGGAGCTGCTGGAGTAACTAACCTGTTTCGAAGTTAGCTACGTGTTAATCTAGTAAATGTAACGGCTATTTTGGTTGTAGTGTTTTTAAATGGTACTCCATACTTGAATATTAAATTCAGTCATATTTTTTTTTATTTTTATTTATAATATAGGAGTAGCAGACGAGCATGCAGTCCACCTGATGGTAAGTGGCTACTGCCGCCTATGGACATCTGTAATCAACCCCAGATAGGATTAGATATACCTACCTGAGGTCGGCCACAGATGCGCTGCTACCCCTGAGGACTAAGCTGGAATGCCTCGGAAAAGTATGTCTTCCTTACCACACCCTTCAAAACGGAACACAGCAGAGCTTAACACTGATGTTATTAGGCAGAAATAGGTGTGGCGGTGGTGCCACCGGAGTCCAACCACAAAGGGTTCTACCACCTTTAATATGATTATTTTAGAAATGTTACTGTTATCGTCATTTAAAAATTCATTGTCAGATGTTTCGCGCTACTTACAACGTTACTTTTAATTATAATTATACTGGTTTTCTATTTTTTAGTTTTCTATTCTTCGTAAGATCATATGTATGTATGTAATGCAGATATGACCTAATACTTGTAGGTTCTTGACATAATACTCAGTTGTTAATACGAATCGCCACTTAAGGAACATTAATATATTACCTCTTCAGCATATCATTATGCGTAATGGCTTGCTTAGGTACTTCCTTATTTTGTAGCTACTAGTGCTACAACATGATGACAATTATGTTATTATGTAAGAACATATAAGCACATAACTAAAGATAAACGTCGTGTTAAAAAATGAAGTGAGCCTACGCGAAAACTCCGTTACCTACAAGAAAAATATACATAAATATATCCATTAGGACATTGCCGGCAAAATCAAATTTCTGTTACAATATGTTATCTCACTATAATAAGCAAAAGCCTCAACAAGTGTTATGTTTTGATAAGCCAAATATTGCTGTTTTATCTTCATTATCATTATTATCAATCCATTAATATTCCACTACTGGGTACGGAATGAGAAGGATTAGGCCATAGTCCATAGTGCCAAGTGCGCATTGGTAGACTTTACATACCTTTGAAAATGTTTTTTTAAAGATTTCTCAGGTATGCAGGTTTCCTCACGATATTTTCCTTCACCGTTTAAACAAGTGATACTTAATTTCTTATCCGCACATAACTTTGAATGCTCAGAGGTGCGTGCCTGCGATTTGAATCTCGGACCCCTCGATCAAGAAGCCGAGTTTTTTAACCACTCGACTATCACTGCTGTTTTATATATCTTATGTTTTATTCTGAAGGTTCCAGCAAACCTGCATTCCATATTTAGTTAATGCATAATACAGTACCTCCGGCACGGAGAACTGTAGAAAACTGCAAAGAAGGTCACAAGAATGTAGCTTTATTGAATTCCGATAGAAACATATTCTGAAACATGCATCCACTGAAGCGATGCGAAAAGATTAATACATACGAGGAGTTCATTCCCTGTTCGATTTATGTATTTTCATCAGTTTGTTCATAATATTATTCTATCGCAAAGCTAACTTTGTTATTAAAGTATCTGTGAGACAGACTATGCAATATACCTAACCTTATTCTTTCAGACAAAGGATCTCCCATTTTACGCTAATCGTCATTTGACCGCTTTTCTCATTTTACTATTAAATTATATTAAACTAAAAGTAAACAATAATTTTAAATTAACAGAGAGCGTGCAAAAGTAAGATTCAGGACATTGCTTTTTATTAATGCTGCAAGATTCTGTGAAAATAATGAATGACCCAATGAATATTAATGATGACGGAAATGGAGTAGAGGTTTAAACAGAAATCCGTAGTTAATCAATATTTGGCGCGGAACCCATTTTGAGTGAGACGCGGGCACTGTTCTGATTGAACAGCCCCGACCACAGGTGTAACTTAACACTGCTGCCTCCTAAACTAATGATGCTGCAGTACACATTATACTAGAAAGTTGTCATTAACCCACATTGAAAGCATTATTACTTGGTTGGTACCCTCTGGCTGGACTCCGAAAGTAACATCGCTACACCTAATTCTCTTCCGTTTAAACAGAAATTGGTAGATAATGAATATTTGGCGCGGAATCAAATTTAAAACAGCGCATAATTGGCTCATAATGATGGAATCCGATCAAGTAATTAGTGAGACGCGGGCACTGTTCTGATTGAACAGCCCCGACCACAGGTGTAACTTAACACTGCTGCCTCCTAAACGAATGATGCTACAGTACACATTATACTAGCAAGTTGTCATTAACCCACATTGAAAGCAATTTTACTTCGTTGGTACCCTCTGGCTGGACTCCGAAGGTGTCATTGCCACACTTAATTCTCTTCCGTTTAAACAGAAATTGGTAGTGAATATTTGGCGCGGAACGCAATTTGAAACGGCGCATAATTGGCTCATAATGATGGAATCCGATCAAGCAATTAGTGAGACGCGGGCACTGTTCTGATTGAACAGCCCCGACCACAGGTGTAACTAAACACTGCCGCCTCCTAAACTAATTATGTTACAGTAAACATTATGCTAACAAGTTGTCAGTAACCCACATTGAAAGCAATTTTACTTCGTTGGTACCCTCTGGCTGGACTCCGAAGGTGTCATTGCCACACTTAATTCTCTTCCGTTTAAACAGAAATTTGTAGTTAATGAATATTTGGCGCGGAATCAAATTTGAAATGGCGCATAATTGTCTCATAATGATGGAATCCGATCAAGCAATTATTGAGACGCCGGCACTGTTGAACAGCCCCAACCACAGGTGTAACTAAACACTGCCGCCTCCTAAACTAATTATGTTACAGTAAACATTATGCTAACAAGTTGTCATTAACCCACATTGAAAACATTTTTACTTGGTAGAACCCTCTGTGGCTCTACTCCGACGGTACCATTGCCAAGCCTAACTCTCTTCAGTTTAAACAGAAAAGTGTTGTTAAGCAATATTTGGCGCGGAACGCAATTTGAAACGGCGCATAATTGGCTCATAATGATGGAATCTGATCAAGTAATTAGTGAGACGCTGGCACTGTTCTGATTGAACAGCCCCGACCACAGGTGTAACTAAACACTGCCACCACCTAAACTAATTACCCTACAGTTAACATTGTACTAACAAATTGTTATTGGGCCATTTCGAGAACATTTTTCCTTCGTTGGTAGAACCATCTGTCGCTCGACGGTACCATTGTCACGCCCAATTCTCTTCCGTCTAAACAGAAATTGGTAGTTAATGAATATTTGGCGCGGAATCAAATTTGAAACAGCGCATAATTGTCTCATAATGATGGAATCCGATCAAGTATTTAATGAGACGCGGGCACTGTTCTGATTGAACAGCCCCGACCATAGGTGTAACTAAACTAAATAGGTATGCGACAGTAAACATTACGCTTACGTTTATAAGTTGTAATTAGTCCATCTTGATAGTATTTACTTTTTCCAAAGCACCACCCGCTACTGACATATCTTATTCTTTTTATTGGTTTGAAATGTTATGTCACGAGATTCAAGACATATATTCATAGTCCTTAGAGGTAGCAAAACTTTTGTTCTCAATCTCAGATAGGATTTCAACCCTCATTCGATTACAGTCAGAAACATTGCATGGCGGCACTTCTGCATGCTCATGTCCTACTTTGATTTCATAAAACAGGTATTAAATACAGTAAAAAAACACACAATTGACTTACAATGATAGAAAATGAAGTGGAACGGCGGCTTTATAACAAACAATGTAACAATAATTAAACAGTGTAGAGTAAACGAGCCTCAATTAGCTCATTGCGCGCTCTCTATTTCTATTTGATTTGATAATTATAATTTATAGCACTAAATCGATATAAAGCGGGGAACGCAATTAACAAGCACATAATTGGATCATTATTATGGAACCTGATGAGGCTTTTGATACAGATTTATAATGAAAAAGCCCAGGCCACAAGCAACAAACAATAACTTTATACACCGGTCTCGTAAACAAACAGTGTAACAATAAACAAACAACGGAGTAAACAAGTTTCAATTAGCCAATCGTGTCATAGAATTGAAACTGTTTCATTTTTTTCATTGTAAGGCAACAAGACGTTCAGGTGTTGAAAGCTTATATGTATAGTGTACATTTTCACGGATTAAGCTCCCAAGAGCGAATCTGTTTTATTATTCATGCTTATAGTCTGACAAACTCGATAAAAGGACATATTGTAAAAAAGTATATGAAGTTACGAATTTAAATATTTAAAGCAGGTTAAATAGAAGAGACGTTGGGCACCCCTACTTACTATACATTTATGTAGTTTTATATTTTTTTTATAATATAAGAGTAGCAGACGAGCATGTAGTTCACCTGATGGTAAGTGGCTACTGCCGACCATGGACATCTGTAATCAACCCCAGATAGGATTAGCTATTCCTACCTGAGGTTGGCCACAGATGCGCCGCTACACCTGAGGATTAAGCTGAAATGCCTCGGAAAAGTCTGTTTCCCTTACCACACCCTTCAAACCGGAACACAGCAGCGCCTAACACTGCTGTTATTAGGTAGAAATAGGTGTGGCGGAGGTGCCACCGGAGTCGAACGACAAAGGGTTCTACCACCTTCATCAAGGCTGCAAGTTCAGTAGCGGCTGCTATCAAATAAGAGTATGTCGCTTCTATCTTACCTGCTGGATTTAAACGTTTTGTTTTAAATGAATATCGCGAGTGCTTTAAAAACAACGCACGAAAAGTTTCTAGAAAATTGCTTATTCTCCAGGCGATTTAGCGAAAGTTTTGTTACACGAAAATATCTCAACAGCAGATACAAGTGTTCACGGTCTTGGAACGTCGTCGGCCAGCGATTGCGGAAGCTGGACTGTCGCCAACGGCTACAACGTTGTTATGAGATTGTACGAGTTACGCCAACGCCTTGAATACGCTCTTAGTACTAGACACTTAATCTTCCAGAATTCCAGAAGCTACACCAAGCTATTTCGCCGCTAACCGAATATTCTACATCTAAACTGCATACCCCTGTTGTTATTGTTGTTTCCAATGCCATAATTTGCGGAATTCGGTAGATAGGATTGTTTATCATTTTTTGAATTCTACCTTAAAGAGAATTATTGGTCTCTATCCTACAATTTATACTTCTGTCTCATACAAGGGTTTTTTTTTTACATTAACCAGGATATGTCACTTGTTTAAAATTTGTAAAATTGGTCTGAAAATCATGATTTTCATTAATCTCTCAAAAATCCTATTTGTTTATTTCACATGAATAAACAAGCTCGATTATGTTTCTTTCATCATTGGAGTCGCAGGGGTGAAACTGGAATTTGTTAATTTCAAAACGTTATTGCGGGCTACCGCAATGCATGGAGCTGTCGACGGGTTTCCTTCGCATTTTTTGGTAATATACTGGCTTTTCCGACCAATTCGAATCCAATTTACATTTCAATCGCTGGCTTCATGTAAAAACATGAGCGCTCACAGAGCTCGCTCTCTCGTCGAGAGCTTATGAAATAATGTTACATCGAGCGCGCAAATACTCGAGCATAGTACGTTGTATAATTATACTCTGTATATGCATTGTATAATTTAACACTGGAAAGACAAACGGGATTATTTGACCCATTTTGATTTTAGACCTTGTTGTACAAAAGGTTGTGACCTCGGTTCTTAATTACACATTGCCAAATTACAAATCGGAGTTTAAGATACATAAATAATTTTTAGAAGCGATTTTCATTGCTTTTTAGTATCATATTGCGTGTTTTAAATGCATCTCGTCTCATTTATTTATTTGCAAATTAAATCATACCATATCATGAAAACGTCTTATTACTCGTTAAGTATGTGGATAGTTGGTCCAACGTTCTTGTGTTACAAATTACAGTCATATTTGAATTGCTCATAACTACGACACTAATAATACGTTAACAACGTTAGAACCCACAGCGGGTAGAGTATGTCTTTGCAAGTTCGTCATGCAGCATTTGTTTCTTTCAAAGGAGGGTCGAGTGGACCCGTCGGCATCTGTTCAAGGAAGTTTTTATACCCATCTTTCTAGCGTTAACGCGTACTCAACAAAAATTTTCCTCATAATTTACAGGGACACAAAGTAGAGCGCGATAAATATTTCACCCGAAAGCCTCGGAGCTATGTCGTCTTTGAAATTGTCGGGATGAGATTTCCTTTAAAATTTCGGATAAACAATATTTTTACATACTTTGTCTTCGTTAGAACTAGACGCAGCCTTCCCCTCGACCTTTCCATTTGATGATTACACTTTCGCCTTGCCAACTTTTTCTATTGGGTACTTTGAGTATTAAAGTCAAAAATGATTGTTACGTCGCCTTTGGGGTCTTGTATTAAATGTCCGTCCTTCGCTTTTGTTATTTTTCGCGCCACTGAAATTATAATGTAAGCTGAAACAGCGAGCTCTTAGAATTACTTTTTAAAATCACATAAAAAGATAAGAAAGGTTATTCTCACTTTGAATAGACTACTTAGCGACTACTTAGCTCAAGACCTAATTAGTGTTGTATCTGGATTATAATAACATAAAGTGTGACTTATTAACATTTTAATACATTACTCACGATACGCATTTTTTTTTAAATTTCTTTATCGCAAATATTATTACTAACAAAAACTTTGTTTACTAAATATTAAATACAAATCAACAAACATGAAGAAAAGGCAAATAATTAATGTGAACATAACCTAAAATTTTAAAAATAAAATATAAATATAATACGAAAACTTAGTTTTTATTTAACAAAATTTGTGTAACGTGCAATTTAAGCACGTTCACAGCGAAATTTACATTTAACATTCTCCGAAAACGTAAATGTATGAGTTGGTAAGTCTTATAAAGTCTTCCATTACACATATTAAGACCCATCCGAACATAACATATTCTTGGAGGTAAACCGTTTCCCGTACGGAGTTGGAAAGTTCTTCACTAGTCGTTCTTTTATTTGCATGTTATATATTCCTAGAATCTTTAGTCCTAGCCTGATTCGTAGTAGTGAAAGTTTCTTAGTATTACAACAGTGTAATACGTCGTTGATTTATTTGAACGTATAGTACCAGAATAATAGAAGTTTTCTTTTGTTGTCTATTAGTTTTTAAGTCAAAAATGCATAGCCTGGCCCTATTAAATCTCAAAATAATATCGTACAATATAAGTTATATAGTATGTGATTTTATGAAGTCCTTCATACTTAAATGTTCCGTTAATATACATTTTAGTCACAACAGGCTTGCCCCAAGTTTTATAGGTTCCTATAAAAAGAAGGGTCACATCCACCCCGTTCTCCCCTTGATACCGAAATAGTTGAACTTGTTATAAACTGACCCTTTTCTCTATCAAACGTTACTTTATTTTATTTAGTTGTTGAGGTACTAAATTAGTAATAGTAACATTTCGACCCATCTGATTGGAGACAAATAAATAACACAAAAAACTCCTAGCACCAGACCAGAAATTTGAAAATTATTTCAGATGTTTGACAGATTGGCTCATATCATTGTTCAAACATTTTTGTTAACCGTTTTTACTATTTTCTCTCGACTTTTGGTGTGTTGCTGGAACAAATGAACCATTGATGAACGTTTTCTTTTAAATTGTGATTAATTAGGTAGATCATTAAGGAAAATGTTTTTCTAAATTATATGTCTTTAAATGCGTTCACAGTGTTAAATAATAAAGTTATAATTTTTCGTTATTCTTTCGGAAAATTTCCTAGTTTTCCCAGACAATAGCTGTGCTTATCCACTGTCGTTTTCATCTGATAAAGGTAGTCCCACTCGGCCAAACTTGGAAGTGCAAGCCGCTGAAACCGCTTTAAGCTTCAGACAAGTTTAAGTCGACCATAACAATAGTCCCGTGGGAACTGAACGTGTGGTGTCGCGCAAGAAATGAATATACTAGTACTACTGTATTATACTAGCAATGCTAGTATACGTAGTATTTTAATATTAAAGCGTCAGGTACATAGTATGATCTTATATATAGAGGCCAAGCTTATAATCACAAATTCTTATAGTCTTCATATTCATATTGTAACAAATTAAATATTTGATAAATTAAACTGAAATCTTTCTAGATTTGAGGAATAGGTACCAACTTACCAGCATCACATTTTATTTTTACATTTGTTATTGAAAGACAAAAGCAAATTTCTAACAATAAAAACAATTTGCCTACATTACATTAAACCAAACATTCCAAACATTAAATTGCTTAGAAAAATCTTATTTTACAATGAAAATATTTAGAATTGTAATTTTAACTTAAAACTAAATTTGATTTGACCTACCACCGCTATCGCCCTGCGGCAGTCTCGCTAGAGCGCGCAGGGTTAGCGTCTGAGATGTCTCAAAAAGCTACGGCCAAATTAAAGTGGATAGTTTGTTAATTACGGGTAATAACCTGTAATTATTATAAATAATGACGGCCTGTGAAACGCGGTCGACCGTGAAATATGAGTCAGCTGCCAAATCTATGTAAAACAAAAATATAAAAGTTTGTAAAACAAAAAAAAAACTTAAATGCACATAAAAATCAAATACCTGAATGTTTAAAAATATACTTGGTTTTGATTATCCTACAGTATTACTATTTAATTATGCATTAAGTGTTTAGCTTTAAATGATTTTCAACTATATAAGTATGCTTACGTTTATTTATCCCGAATTGTACGTTTATTTTGAGGTAGTGTACATTAATCTGGATATTTTAAAAGACAGCAGAAAAAATACTACTCATACATATATTCTTAAGGCGCATTACGAAGAATATATGAATAATTTCCACAAGGTTTCTATCCTGTATCGTCGCTATTGTCTCAAATATTTTTTCCTTTATTTTATTAGTCCATTTTTAGTTTTCTTTTCTTTAGTGTCCTGTAATCTAAAGGTACAGCCGATTATGGTACTAAAACTAGCAAAGGTCTCTCCGCATAGGATTACGTAGGCTTATCCACCTCTTTTGATTAAGGTTTAAAGGTTGTGTGGGTGTTGTTACGATACAGGATTTTTCTTATCAGTATTGGCATTCTCTCTGTATGTATTATATTATAGAAATAGCAAATACAAGTGCGATCCACCAGATGGTAAGAAGGAACATTCAATTATGAACATCATAGTATTAGAGTCCTAATAGCAGATGTTGTACTGATGCCGAAAAAGCGTGTATTTTCTATAAAACTACCTTCAAACCAAAACACTTGTGACGACCTCCCGCTACTCGTCAAGAGATGGCGCCACGAGTATTCTGAATCACGCTATAGAAGTTTTCTGAATATCTTGCATATATACAAGTTACGAACTGAGACCGTTGGAGCACGGCCGCTCCCCGGGCATGATCACCTAGCCCGGCGGGAGATCTCCCTTTGCCAAACACTACCAACACTGCGTAATTTTCCCTTTGAATTTCTTTCAGTTCGGATGTTAATGATCGCAGCTCGAAATCCATTTTGGTGGTTCTGTGAATATAATGAATATTTATTCCTTTGTAAAAATCCCTATTCGTACCTATTTATGGTCACGTACACTGTCTCCAAACTATTTTATGCTCAATTCCATTTTTAAAATATTTCAACCGAGCGTCGCATTCGCAGCAAATATACGATTGGTTGATTTGATATTCAAAATGGCGTGAACGCAAATCGGATTGCTTGCTATATTTTTATGGACTCTCTGTTACTGATATGTGAAAATGGTAAAATGGTAACATGTTTGATATAATACTTTGAGCTCGTTTGCAACGAAAATGATATTTGATGCATCATTTTGATATTTTATTCATAAAGGAAAATTGGTGTGGTGTTGCTACTGGGTGACTATTCAAATCTTGTATTTGATGTTTTGCCAAATGATTATACTTATTAATGTTACTAGCGTTACTATAATTTTACTTTATTTATATTCCACAGAAGTCTTTTCCCATGACATAGGTAGAGAATCCTCGCTGAAAATTTGGAAATATGTATGAAAATTAGTTACTAAATACTAATACAACACATTCTTAATACATTAATACTAGTAAAGATTACTTAGTTTTCGAAAAAAATATTTAAGTTAAATCATACTTTGATTCTTTAGATCTATCATAGATTAGTAATGTTTTGACAATAGAAATTGTCGCTTTCATTTATTTTCGTGTTTGAAAGTAATAATTAAAAAAATGTATGTTTTTATTATAATGTTTTTCGATAATTTACAAATGGAACGATATTTCTCCGCACTTTTTCTTCGATTTCGTGTTTTTGCACCACTAAACTGCACATGTCGGCACTGTTCCGCGTCAATTACACCATGACAGCCATTAAATGGCTGACACATTTGTCAGCCGTTAAAGCCATTTAATGGCTTCCTTCAATTACAAGGCGGTGAGATATCTATACTTATCTATGTTTTCAGCAATAAATATGCAGACTTTAAGCCCTGCCCGCAGTCATATACAAAAGTAATTAACAAGGATAATAAGACCACAAAATTAGAGACTCATTTTCCGAAATTGGTTTAAAAGGATTAAATGGAGTTTAGTTGTATAATATACATAAATATCGTGCTTAATTACATTTTGAGGAGCCATCGTTATTTTGGGTTGGGGATGAAAATGAGGATTGGATGTTAGCTTTCTTAGAAAATTAATGTAATGGCTGCGTAGGCATTAAGAAAACGTTAGGGTGTAATGAAAGGGCTTTAACAATATTTGTATTTGTAGATATTGTTCAATTTTCAGCTGACGGATGAAGAAAGAAATGTTTTGTGGATAATGATGAAGTGGGCTTTTAAAATAATTATTATTGAAAATTTAGTTTTGTCGAAATTTTGAATGACTTAAGTATTATTTTTTCATTACTTGCAAATTGAACAATAACTTGTTAATATAGAATTAATGAGGTCACAAATTTAATTTTATGATTTTGTACGTTGTTTAAATATCTGTAAAATATAGTTGAAACTTTGGAATTAAAAAAATATATACTTTAAATTAAACTTAGTAATTTGGATACTGTCAGCACAGTTTACCTAATGCATTTCCTGGCAATCGCTTTTGTGGTTTCCCGAACTGCAAACAGATACCTTTCATGCCTTAAGTGCCTCGGGGATGCGTTACCACCCCTCGCACTCGCTAGAATCAGCCGGCTAACATAGCACGATAAACTTCAAACATTGGTTTGATCTTGGCTTTGATAAATATAGGTAATATATTTTAAAGGTGGTAGAACCCTTTGTGGTTCAACTCCGGCGGCACCACCGCCACACCTATTTCTACCTAATAACAACAATGTTAAGCGCTGCTGTGTTCCGGTTTAAAGGGTGTGGTAAGGGAGACAGACTTTTCCGAGGCGTTCCAGCTTAGTCCTCAGGGGTAGCGGCGCATCTGTGGCCGACCTCAGGTAGGAATATCTAATCCTATCTGGGGTTGATTACAGATGTCCATGGGCGGCAGTAGCCACTTACCATCAGGTGGACTGCATGCTCGTCTGCTACTCTTATATTATAAAAAAAAATATATATATAGATATAGTATATACCTCTAAATAAATATAGAAATGCAAATAATATAGGTACGAAGGAAATTAACAATTTTCTATATTTGTTATAATGAAGTTTTTTGTGAAATATATTTTTTGCGACTAAGCTTTTCAACAAATTAATGATTACTGTGTTGTGTGCTATTCTCTAACCCCCGACCTAATTTTTTATATTCAACAGTTAATTTACTATAAGAATGCTTTTTTTATTATTTTTATACTATAATTTTATTTGTATAAATTAAAAACAAACATTAATCTACACGTTGTGACAGTTAAATACACATGCATTTAACTACACAGCTATCGTCTCTGCTATTGTCCACAGCGAGCTGCAAACAAGTACCTTTTAAGTCTTAAGTGGTTGGAGGATGCATTACCGCTCCCTAGACTAGGATAGTTTGTTTAATTTACAATGTATATGTGAGTATTATCCTTGGTATAACTACACGTGGAAAATAGATGAGTAGGGTTAACGATACCATAATTTTGTGGCTCCATACTCTTCGCACCTGAAGTTCAAAGTAGTTACTTTATGTATATTGCCAGTTATTTATCGAGCTGACATATTGACTTTTACTTTATTTGGTGGAAAATATGGTAGAAAAAGAACTCTTGCCACACTGCCATACGTAATTCTGTGTTATAACTACAATATTCATCGCTTCTGTGTTCTTGTTTGTGGCAAAGAAAACACACAAAGCGTTTCAATTTAATCTTGAGGGATGGTTACTAAGAAGTGTCTATAGTCCATCTTAGATTTAAGATCTCTATGATCGGAAGTTACATCTAACTTCAAAGTGCAAAGCGTTATGTCACGTTTCGCGCATATTACGACATAATATTATTTTCAAAAGCGAAACAAAAACAGGTGAATAGGGAGAATAACGTATTACCCACATGTTTCACACTTAACCTTGCTTCGTTATACGTCAAGTATTTTTAAGCCAATTGAATACAACTAGCAATTCATCCCTTCCGTTGTGTGCACGAGAGCGCGCCACTGCCATCGAGTGTCGTTGTTTCAAGTGGAGCTACAACAATAGCTCTTTATGAAGTTATGAGACGATCGTCGGGCCTTATGCAAGTTTGGCGATGGTTAATGATTCAGTAGAATATGTTGAATGGCTGCAAGATTTATTTGATAATGATAAAATGAAAACTTGTAGTAAAGAAGAAGACTGATTGATGTTTGATTATTTACTACATACACCTTTTATATATGTTTTTCAATGGTAAAATCTTTTAAATTCGATGATTAGCTTAGTCTAATAGTAGGTACCCGTGTTTGCTGTTTAACAAAATAATAAACAATTAGATTAATATTTAAAGCGGAAGAGGACATAAAATCTTAACCCCGCCAATACGCGGTACGCGGATATGCAAAA
The DNA here is from genome assembly GCA_014595695.2 of Epargyreus clarus clarus. Classification (NCBI taxonomy): domain Eukaryota; kingdom Metazoa; phylum Arthropoda; class Insecta; order Lepidoptera; family Hesperiidae; genus Epargyreus; species Epargyreus clarus. The sequence continues at coordinate 968,025 of JACTTY020000036.1, forward strand.
CACCTATTAATGTCGTAGGAAAATAGTTATAGACAAGAATTAACTTTAAATTCCCATCCAATATTTTTAGCTTAAGAAACATCACAGAAAAAATCAGTAATTATTACTAACCATTCTTCTCATAAAATATTTACCTAATAGTAAAAGTTCATGTCGTTAATTATGACCGTTAATGCGCAATGGCTCATTACGGTGCTTCCCAACTGGCGATAGGCGCCATGTGTCGCGGGTTAATGAGCTTGTGTAAGATGAATGGCGTCTTCATTAATGTTTAAGAAATGGGGCATTGGAAGGTCCAAAAATGCCCGCGTAATTGTTCATTGCTTTTGTTCCTTGAGAAATAGTTGTTGGTGCGAAATAAGTACTGCGTAGCGTGAATTGTTTATTTTACTTTTTTACTTGGAGACAATCGATTAAGATGGTTGAAAATTGCCAAATTAATATATAAAAGGAGAATTATCATAATCCAACATTAATTTTATTGATAATATAAGTTCATCATGGTGATTAATGCACAAAGGTTCATTAAGGTGTTCCCAAACTGGTGCCACGTGTCGTGAGCTAATGAGCTCACAGAAGATGAATGGCTGGCTTACAGCGTTCAAGCTTCATTAGGCCACCTGTAACTGGACGAACATGTATGAATTTTAGGACGTGTGAGTATAAACTGAGAATACCTGACCTACAAAATTCAAATTATACTGTTATTTGGAATTGCGAAATATCCGAATAATTTAAGACATACAATTTGTGAAATTAATTAAGGCCGCAGAACAAACGTAATTAACGATTTTTTGTTATGAAAGTACTCAACACATTATCAACTAGAGATTATTTTATAAAACAAATCCGTCAAACCGTTTGGGCTGCAGGACGTGCCAAAGATTAAGACAAAGATGCATACAAAAACATTAAAACCCTTCGCAGTCAGGTGAAAAGGCCTAACAGTGGAAGTTATGGTTTCGTTTGGTTTATAATATAAGTTCAAAATGACCTATGCACAATGGTTCATTATGGTTCACAAACTGGCGCCATATGTCGTGAGTTAATGAGCTCGCAGAAGATGAATGGGTGGCTTGCAGCGTTCGGTCCACATTTGGAAATAGGCCACTTGAAACTGGACCGGCGCTACATTTTCAGGTGTGACAAAACTTTAGACAATTGATTTGGAGAGGTGAAATAAATTTGAAGTAGTTACGTTTGTAATCATATTTCTTCTCTCGATTTAGCATTTAACGTAATGAATTGGGTTTAATTTAGTTTAAATTTTATAAATAATGTGAGCTAGTAATACGTAAGTCCTAAATATTTTATTTCAAAGGCCTTCTAGGAACCTAAAAAGTAATTTTCCTTTCAAAAATAATTTGAGATTTATTTTACTAAGATAAAAATCATACAAATGTATAATAGAACTCATAGACCAATACATTTGAACTCAAAACCTGACAACCACATTTGCAGCCTGTTTGACTCTTCAAATTAAATTCAAGCGTTCCATAGCACTAACCTAACATTTTATACCATCCCGTGTAATTTTATCATCATTCACTTATGTTATCTCACTTGTCTAACATAATGTAGGCAACAGGTGCTGCATATACCAGCACAATCAAAGCGAATGATGACGGAAATAGCTGCAAAGCTTTTTGAGATACGCAGAGCCAGTAATCACTGGCACTCAAACCTTTTAGCGCAACGCGGTGCAAAGCGGGTTAACGGGCAAAATAGACAGGTTAATATCGTGTATGTTCGTCGGTAGTATAGAATTCTCACGAGCGCCACTTAATTTCGAAGCTTTTGATAACGAAATTACCAATCATTTGGCAGTTATGCGTTCATATGCGTTTTAGTGGGACGGTTTATGCATACCAGTACATGTTGTTGAAGAAAATGAGTAGTCATATGTTCAATCCGGCTATCTCCGAATTTTAACGTGAACTTTTTCTTTAGTGTGTCTTGTGATGGGTGTTTGAAGATTTCAAAAATGAAATATAGGTACAACATTTCGTATATGACACCAACAAATATTTTTAAGTGTTAAGTTTTAAACGTAATTCATTTGAATAAACAGTAAGATAATCGATATATATTAGGAGTTTTCTGTCTGTTTTTTAGCTCCCACTTCTTCTGTCTTCTTTTTGTAATTTTTAAAGCTATATCAGCGTCCCCTATCTTCACAAGTAAGTACGTATATCTCAGTAGGTTCTAAAAACATTTGCCAATCTGTACAGTTTTGCTGATTGTCAATATGTATTGAGATGGGTAAAATGTGTACCGGAAATCAATTCCAAACTCCCAAGGAAGCAGGTGCATACAGTATAATTCTCTAATAACAACAAAGGGTTACGATGGTAGCATCCAATATTTATGACGCATAGTAACTCGGTTCGTTTTCGCGTGTTCCCGTACCGTTCCGAAGTTATTGTTTTCACATGTCATCCAAAAGATATATTGTTTCAGCTAAGAAATGAAACTGAACTTCGATCGGGCCTATTTGCATATTTGTCTTACTGTCGACTCGCAGTCGATGCCAATGTATTTGAGTTATTACTTATGAATATTTCAGTTCGCTATTTTACGGCTTCGATGTTTTTATGTTGATGGGTTACTTGTTTGTGAAATGGATTCGAAGGTAAACTGTTCAGTTGCGAATGGTAGTAGGTAGTCTTGCTTACTTTATAGGTATTTGTAGAAATGAGGGAAACTTTAATAGGACTTCAAATTTGTGTCTTTAGATGCTTAGTAGCATACGGAAGGTAATGATCACAGGCTGCTACTTTTATGTTTACGGAGGATAGTAGAGTAATATTAGTCGCTAGCTTATGAAACAAAGAAAGATAGTGGAGAGCATACGATTTTGAAGCTGAGTTATGAATTATATGAATGCAATAAAGACAGTCACAAAAAGACCATCACAGTACTCTGGAATGGCAACGCATCTGTTGTCATCTTTAGGCAGAACTCCTTTCCATAATGGAGTTGATTACAGATGTCCATGAGCGGCAGCGACCATCAGATGGACTGTAAGCTCATTTGCTTCTTCAATGCTATAAAACGATTCTTTCTCAACAATTGTATTGCAACGCTTTGCATGCAGGCCAGTCTGCATTATTAAACCATTAAACAGTAATATCCTGCTATATGGTAAGTATAGCTATTTCTGTTCAAGTAGACTCTTTCTTTGACCATTCTTCATCTCTCAGAAATAATATTACAAAGAACGAATAAACATTATCGCTCGCAGGTTGTTTTCTCAATTACAAAAGTTGGATAGAAGGGAAATGGAATAATAGAACAAAATTGGAAAAGTAAGAAAACATTACATTACGATCGTGTTAACCTTGTTGGAACTGTCTTCCGAAATGTTAGGATTACCTACATAAACTTTGTTGCTCTGTCGTCTGGTCATGTAAGTTAGTCCAACATTTAATATTATTATAGTTTTGACACAGTTGTGACATGTTATGTGGCATCATGACTGTGTTTTAGTGTCTCTTAATATCATCGTTATAATCAGTATTATTGTATTTTGCCTACATTGGCCAAATGGTCGTATTTATCTTTAGTTAATGTTGATAAATATCAAATGCCTTAATTTTTGGAGTTTACTCCTTAAGAAACGATTTGAGTTATAAGGCCCGGTACGGAAATTTTATGAGGAGTAAAATCAAGTGTAACACGAAAAGTTGAGGCGTTACGTAGAAAGAGACAAACATATATATCTGTAGGATTGAACGTGTAAAAGAATGAGATGGAATACATTACACAGCGTATCTCATTCTCGGGGTCTCCTCTTTGCGCGATACTTCGTAGTCTCACTGTATAGTTCACTACCTCCAGTCTGAGAGTTGAATGTGTGCGTATGTTTGTACGTGTGTGTTGCGCGCTAGATATGGTACAACTATTGATGCGGTGTTTTCACGATTCATAACTCATGTAACTTCCGAAGTTCACGTATCGTATTTCAGTTACCACAAACCTATAATTACAGTATTTAAGAATTATATTATAATTCAAAGTGAAAGAAATCAATCATCCTAAAATTGGATTTGTATAAATTGAACACAATTATTATTATTATTATTATTTATATTATTTTGTAACATACTTTATGTAATACGCATTATTGAAGTAATATAAATAATCCGAATAATTACAGACATATGTTTGTTTCTCTTATCATTTTAGCAGATGCGTTCATTTACCCTTTTTTTCTATTCGATATATATCATAATTATCGTTCGTAAGGAGTAAACTACAATCGTGCGTCGTAGCTGACACACACACACTTTTTTTTTTGATGTACATAAAGCAGGAACCAAATATAGGTGGGTATGCTACTTCTAAGAGCAATGTATGACAGAATCACAGCCATATCCATTTGTAGCGCGGATTTAGTTGAAGTTTCAGGTGTGGGTGCAGTTGACCTAATTATTTAATAATTTTATCGATAATAATTTCATTGATAGCGATCATTTATAAATAATATGTACCTACTTTTATTACTTTATTTAAGTTTGTCTTTTTAAAGAATATATACTTTCATCATTTTATCGAAGTTGCCATAATCTCTTTTTTAATTATAATTCTCTTTAAAAACTATATTTTCTGTGAGATAAATATTAAACCAAAGTAAATAGTCCAGCTTGTTGACTGTAGTGCTTGGAATGAAATGAATACATCGCGACTCGTTGAGTGTGTAAAAGATTAAACGTGTGGCCTAAATCAGTAGTAGTTCCGCCTGGCTGGCGGACATCCGTTTGTAAGCCGGCTTTTTACGTATGAATGAATTTATAACTGAAATAGAAATTATTTAAATTAGGTGTAGTTGTTTATTTCAATCTCTAAGGATCATAAATTTGCACAAAGAGCAAGTTATATGTATACATGAAATTTAAAGTAAGTGTAGTTTTAAATGTAGTTATTTTGTACGTAAGTAAGGTTAAAAGACACTATTGATATTAACTTCTTTATAATTTAGACACCTCGAATCATTGTAGAGAGAAGCCTGTTTTCAGTAATAAGTCAGTATAATGTTATAGCCATTATCTAGAGAAACTTGTGTTTTTCAAAAAGAATTTCGATAAATATAAAGACCAGTATCTATTTGTTCTAAAAACGATCCAAGTCATTAAGGGTTACATCCCATTGTTATACAACCAAGTCTGCCTTTGAAATCAGTCTTATAAGTGCACGTGGATTTCAAGATCGATTGCTACTAAAATAGTATTAAAACTATAATTATGGTCTACGAGTATAGTCGTAGCTTTGTTTATGTCGTAGCAAGTTATCGCGTCATAAATTTTATGTTCTGGGAGTAATACTGTTTGCTTATTAAGGCGCGTCGTTTCGACGAAAACACTTCGTTTTAACCGCTACCGCTTTATGAGCTGTGTATTTAAATATATTTAATATTGTTCGATAATAAACGATTATACGAATCTATTCGTTAATAAGACCATACTACTTTGTTACTATTGTGGTATTAAAGTCGTTTGATAATGATCTAAAATGTGTATGTAAATTACGAAGCCAATAGCTACAGAAATATTTTTTCTGAAGTGTAAAGTCCTAGTGTTGTTTACGTCATAACGAATAACCGCTTCATAAATTTTATGTTCTCAGAGTAATACTGTTGCTTATTAAGACGCGTCGTTTGGTCGCAAACACTTCGTTTTAACCGTTTCCACTCTATAAGCTTTGAATTTGAATATTTTAATTTCTACTGGTTTATAAGACCATATTGCTCATTGTTGTGGTATTAACGAGTCTGCATTTTATACTAGTTTTGAACTTCTACGTGAAATACAAAATCTATTTCTATTAGAGAGTAATTAAAAATATATTTACTAACTCTATAATCGTCTTTAGTCGTAGCTTTGTTTACGTCGTAGCAAGTAACCGCCTCATAAATTTTATGTTTTCGGAGTAATATTGTTTGCTTATTAAGGTGCGTCGTTTCGACGGAAGCACTTCGTTTTAACCGCTCAATACCGCTCCGTGAGCTACGTATTTGAATAATTTTAATATTGTTCAATATTAAACATTAAGCCCGGGTGTTCAGAAACCACTAACACGTATTATATTCGGCGTTTGAAAGGTTAATTAACGGAACGTAGTATGCGCGATGGTGTTTGACAATGAATACCATACGGACTAAAGACAAAAGCTAGGTGCTTTAAACACAGCACAGGTATAACAGCTGTGAATGACAGTATTATTTTTATCTATACTTATAATAAATCTGTAGAGAGGTAAATTCTGTACATGAAATATATTTCCAAAATAACTATCAGGGGGTGATTAGGGATCGATACTGATACCTAAAATGCAATGAGTAAAATTTTTGTCTGTCTGTCTGTCGGTCTGTCTGTCTGTCTGTCTGTCTGTCCGTATAACCGTTATAGAAACAAAAACTACTCGACGGATTTTAACGAAACTTGGTACAATTATTTATCATACTCCTGAGCTGGTTATGGTATACTTTTCATCACGCTACAATCAATAGGACCAGAGCAGTGAAGGGAAATGTTGGGAAAACGGGAGAAGTTATTCCAATTTTTAAGCTTTCGTTGCGTGTGAAACCTTAATGGTTAAAGCTACACAGAAATGATGTATGACGGAAATGTTTTTCTTAAAATTATGTAAAAAATATTTCACGATAGCATATGTCTATCTTTTATGGTTGACTCACAATAACACGTGTAACTCCCGATAGCTTAGCATTTCGAAGCTTTCTGATTATATTTGTCTACTCCTACGTTTATAACAATCTCAGTCATCCCTAATTAAAAAAGTTGTGATAAAAGATAAGGGTTGTTCACCCTTAATTTTTTTATTTATATCAATACAAAGTTTGCCGGGTCCAGCTAGTTTTTATAATATAGGAGTAGCAAACGAGCATGCAGTCCAATTGATGGTAAGTGGCTACTGCCGCCCATGGACATCTGTAATCATCGACAGATAGGATTAGATATTCCTACCTGAGGTCGGCCACAGATGCGCCGCTACCCTTGAGGACTAAGCTGGAACGCCTCAGAAAAGTATGTCTCCCTTACCACACCCTGCAAAACGGAACACAGCAGCGCTTAACACTGCTGTTATTAGGCAGAAATAGGTGTGGCGGTGATGCCGCCGGAGTCGAAACACAAAGGGATCTACCACCTTCAAAATTATACCCACCACCACCCGTTATATTGTCAGTATATGAATATTACCTACAATGCTGTTTACCTAAAATTTTATAACTTATATTTTTTTATAAGTAATGTAATTCAAAGTATGTATTCGTTTTTGCGTATGACTTGAATAGTAATAGAAATCCTCCATTCCAATTTACAATATTTAATAATAAAAGTTATACCTTTTGGTACAGGATCCCTAGTATAGTTTTCATCATTTATTAATAACAAGCTGATTTTTCGTGAGTAGCTTCGTTTCGACAAGACGCCCAACATTTTTCCTTACAGCAATGTTGGTAAATGGTAGCTTGATGGGGCAGCAAGGATAAAATATGTTGACCGGACGAATTCTAAAAATTTATTAGTAACCAAATTTTTCTTTGTTAATTATCAAGATAATTATTTAAATAACGTGAAAAAATATTTGTCCTACAAAATATAAGGTTTTTATTAAGGCGTCCCCCCTCTCCAACATGTATCATAAACAAGGTCATGAAAAATAATTACTAACCAGCTGATTTTTTTTTTATTGGCTGTCTACCATTTACATAGTCTACCATGCACATTGTCCTACAAATTACATGGTATGTCATCTCGGACCTACGCTGAAAAGATGTTAATTCCGCAGGATTATTTTTTTTATTAGTAACTGTAGGACAAAGGTATCACGTGATAGGATAATATAATTTTTATCTAAATAAAACAATGTCCTACAAAAAAAAGGGTAACTTTTATTAATCCTACAAGATTTGTAATTTAACTATAATATAATATAAATAAACTATAAAACTGGCGGACTGGAATAACGTACTTCGCAATTTGTAGGACAATGTGGGTAGTAAGCTGTGTAAATGTTAGACAGCTAATAAAAAAAAAATCAGCTGGTTAGTAATTATTTTTCATGACCTTGTTTATGATACATGTTGGAGACGGGGGACGCCTTAAAAAAAACCTTATATTTTGTAGGACAAATATTTTTTCACGTTATTTAGATAATTGTCTCGATAATTAATAAAAAAAAATTCGGTTAGTAATATTTTTTTTTGATTCGTCAAATCAACATATTTCATCCCTATTATTTTAGTTATAAACCACAATCGAGAACTTTCGTACGAGAATTTGTTGGGCGTCTCATTGAAACGAAGCTATTCTGGAACACTCAGCTTGATACTAATTATTTTTACATTAAGTATTAGTACTACAACTTTTAAGTGTAGGTCCGAGATGACATACCATGTAATTTGTAGGACAATGTGCATGGTAGACTATGTAAATGGTAGACAGCCAATAAAAAAAAATCAGTTGGTTAGTAATTATTTTTCATGACCTTGTTTATGATACATGTTGGAGAGGGGGGACGCCTTAATAAAAACCTAATATTTTGTAGGACAAATATTTTTTCACGTTATTTAAATAATTATCTTGATAATTAACAAAGAAAAATTTGGTTAGTAATAAATTTTTAGAATTCGTCCGGTCAACATATTTTATCCTTGCTGCCCCATCAAGCTACCATTTACCAACATTGCTGTAAGGAAAAATGTTGGGCGTCTTGTCGAAACGAAGCTACTCACGAAAAATCAGCTTGTTATTAATAAATGATGAAAACTATACTAGGGATCCTGTACTATATGACAAGTTTCAAATGTTTATCTCCAGAAAAGTTTGGAAAATTACTTCTATTACATTAAGTAAATAATACAACAGCCTACGATAAAGCTGTCTTAATGTGTAACTATGAGTACCTTATAGATAATCTTGACACATTTGTCGTGGAATTGGTTTAAGTCGATGTCGAAATTAATCTGGCCTGGACAACGCGATGTGATGATGTCGTTCACACTATCATATCGAAGGCATTCGGCTTTTGACCCGAGAAAACAATACCGGGTCGATAAGTGTGGGTAGTTCTTAAAGAGCGCGTTCTTACCTCAGATTCCCTCGGGTATGGTTTAATTCGGTTCGCCCTTTGTTAGTCACATCACGTTCTAGCTTTTGGTTATATCTTTATACATGTGAGAGTTTTGAGATGTCAAATAAAACTAAGATACGAACAATAAAATAATATTATGATTATGAAGCTTTAAAATTATACTGAAGCGGACTGGAACTGCTACAGATTAAATTATGAAGTACGGCTTTATGTGTGACGGTTTGATATTTAAATTTTAAAGCAGCAGGCCTAGATTTATTTTAGAGCTCTATTTTAAAACTACTTGATATTTTTTTGTGTGAAGTTATAACTTTTGAATGGAAGTTAATCTAATTTGTTTTCAGTAGATTTTTTGATTACCTTACAAGCAGTTCGACAGCCAGGCAGACAAAAAATAAAAAAGGTATTTTATATTTTGGTATTAGAAAATAAACACATGAGTATACAAAATAACAATAACTTACGTTGAAATTCTTTTTATTTCTATGGTTACTTAATTTAATTATTATTATTATTTCATATTTGTTGTACGGATATTATGTGTGTTTAACATAAGATCCATATAACAAGAATGAATGAAATTAAAGATCATATAATCCAAATATGTGTGTAATAAAGATCAAACTAATTTCTTGTTTGTCGCCATCAAATAATACTATTGTTCAAAACCAACAGAGCATGTAATACTCGCCGCATTTTTGCCATTTTACACACATGACCACCTTATAAGTATCTTGGCACAAAGCCAATTTAGAAAGAACAACTCTTGGTAATCTTTGCTTCATAATATCGCTTGTGTTTAGTTGTAGTAAAAATAATATTAACTGCAATTGAAAAACAACAATACTTTAGGTAACAGGAGTCCCTGAAGTTATAAGTGGTAGAACTTGAAGGTGGTAGAACCCTTTGTGGTTCGAGTTCGGCGGCACCACCGCCACACCTATTTCTACCTAATAACAGCAGTGTTAGGCGCTACTGTGTTCCGGTTTGAAGGGTGTGGTAATGGAGACAACTTTTCCGAGGCGTTCCAGCTTAGTCCTCAGGAGTAGCGGCGCATCTGTGGCCGACCTCAGGTAGGTAGGTCATACCCTATCTGGCGTTGATTACAGATGTCCATGGGCGGCAGTAGCCACTTACCATCAGGTGGACTGTATGCTCGTCTGCTACTCTTATATTATAAAAAGTTTGGCATACTAAAACAGTGTATGTATGTAATCAGTATCATAATATTATATGATGGAATTTTCTAATTTAATCGACGTAGCAAGTAATGCTTTGCGCAGTTATGTATCATATGATCGCTCTATCAGCGCCTGTTGAAACAAAGCCAATGTAGAACGCTTTAGTGATATTTGCTTTAATACATCACATGTGCTCTACATATGATGAAAATTATTTGAAATTTTGCGTCGTGAAAGCAACAATAATAAATGTACTGTTTAAGACCTTAATACTTCTTCTTAATGATCTTAATATTGATTATCTGTTAGACAATAGTCGTTGATCAGCCAGAACTAAAGCATATATTGTCGGTACTATTTATATATAAAAAATAGACCAACATAACACAAGATTAAGATCATATGTCACTCTTTTTAGTAATCAGCAATTTAATTAGTAAGAGACCGTATGTGTCCAAAGTCTTAAGCCTGGTATAATTTAAAGAAACGATGAACATATCAGCGTACGTTTTACCATGGTAATCCAACCAATAGTATCTGTGGTTTTTCTAAGGCTAACATAAAAGTATTAAAATGCATAGTGATTGCCTTGCCTTAACTGACTTTAGTCTGATATAGCACAAAATAAAATAATACGTAAAACGTTATCGACATGAGAAATATAATCCACCGCTTCACATTGTGTTTATGTTCCCAAATCGGCAATTCAAGAAAGAAGTGTTTCCTTAAATCAGCAGCAATATCCGCAGTCGACAGAGCGTGTAATGCTCGGCGCAGTTTTTGCCATTTTACGCAAATGACCAAAGTATCAGCGCCGTTGGCACGGTGCCAATGCGGAACAAGTTATGCTTACCGATATCTGGTAATCTTCCTTAGATAAGAAATGATTATTCCGGCAATAGACGAAAATTTGTCTTGTCACGTCATGAGCATTCCTGATATTGATTCCTTGTATATAATGTGCATATTTATTATTTATATATTTACATAGTTATAATGAATTAACATAAAATAGCGTTTAATACTTCTACGAACAACGTTTACGTGATTTTGTTACTTTTGCTTTTGATAGCTAATATAAATATAACTAAATTATTTATCTCCTTAATAAAATTCTAACAATAAGAGATTGTGGGCGTAAAGGTGGGTGTAAAAGGAAAGTTTAGCTCAGAGATTCATAGATTAGAGCGACTGAAATCAAACAAGTACAGTACTTTTTTTATAATTGTGCCTAATGACTAAGGTGGGCTACTTAATGGCAAGTCGCCATCGTCGCCTACGGATACGCTGCACTAAAAGAATAGCCAATGCGTCGGCTTTGAAGAAGAACTTTTGCACCTTTTGCTTATCTTGAGTAAAAAACGGTTGCGTAAACTGAACCGTAGAATCGCCACAAGTCCAATGGAAACGTATCCGATAATCCAATGGTGCGACAGAGGACGGATGTAGGCACCTTGCAACAGGCTAAACATGCTAACTAATCAACAGGAATTCGAAGACTAACAACTATCATGTATTCGCTTTGATAATTGCTTCGTGCTTTATTAATTCAAGTGTTAATCCATGTAACGGCAATATCACCGTACAGGCATGCGTATTTTATAAATGCAATTCGCCATTGTACGCAGATAACTACCAATCAACGGGTGTTGTTTGGCACGATGCCAATACCGGACGGACCGAACAGTCGTTCCCAGATATCCATAGGCATTATCCTTACGATATTTGCTTGATTGAAGCAGGAATACAACGGGGATTCAATAGTAATATTGAAAGAAAGCGATGTGATATGTTTATGATGATAGTTTTATTTCAGGCTTCTAACAAATCGCAAATACATATATCGCAAGTTGGAAATATAATAACTAATAGCGTAACTGCCTAAATAGATTACAAGTAATGACCATGATTAAATCAATGTATATTTTTTTTGTCTAGGAAAGATTTTTACTTGATAATTCAGTTTTTTTTTTTTTTGTCGAGGGGGAAACCTTCAAAAGGTACCCGACAACGTGGGAGCGACGCCGAGTTATGTGGGATTTTTACCGCACTAAAACCCCCCCGGTGGCCGTCCTCTGCGCTGCGTTGAGGGCTCCGGGATCTCCAAAGGAACGCAACCGGAGTCCTCTTAGCGCGTTGCCCCGTCGGGCTCCGCCCAGGTGAGCTTGACGCTCGCCACACCATCTAGTGTATACGACGGTATGCGACCACACTAATTCAGCCTACTAGAAATGTCGAATTTCGATCTTTAGTAAGGAAAAATTGAAATGATTGATTTTTTTTGTTACTGGCTTATATCTATAAACACATAAGTTAAAATATATCAAACTTGCCTATGAAAGTAACGCGATAATTTATTAGCGATAGGTCATTAAGGAATCATTAGGGAATGTTTAAGGAATATCACAGAAATCTTATTATTATTTCAGCTCACTGTAAACTAATCTGTCAACTCACCTGATAAATAAGATAAAACTCACTAAGAAATTGTCAACTACGTTAACTAATTACGTAAATTACGCAGAGGTGAAAAACCTTAGAGTTTACGTGAAGTAAGCTAACTTTACATAAAAACTTCCACTTGGCACTACCCTTACGAGGACTTGTAACGTGTGCCAGACGCCACTTTCAACTCGTAAATGGACTAATTAGACCTATTACGAATGTAGGTGAACATGTCTGAATACTGAATTAGTAAAGCAGCAATGTGTTTCGAAGCGCAAATGATATATCAAATGAACATCCACACTCTCGTACTCTATCTCTTTTATGTTTACACAAACACACACATAAATACACGTTCAATACAGAAAAAGCTATTCTAAGTTTATTATTGTTACATAGATGAGCGTGTAAGCCTTTGTAGTTCGACTCTGGAGGCATCCCCTTTTTTCTTTTTTTTTTCTCACGAGAGGGAAACCTTCAAAAGGTACCCGATGCCGTGGGAGCGACACAGCTTGCCACTCCTCGAGGAGCGTACGACGGTATGCGGTCACACATACCATCGTTCTTCCCGGGGTCACTAGCCGAGTGGTTAGACCTTCAACTCTTGACGCTCACAACCCCGAAAGCCCCCTTTTAGTAGCCTCTTACGACAGGCAGAGAATACCCTAGCCCTATTCTGGTCCCGGAACTACAGGGACAGACCCGGAGGCACCCCTGCCACACTTTAACAGCAGAATTAAGCGCGTTTTCAGGTATGAAGGGTGTGGTAAAGATGACATATTTATCCGAGGCGTTCCAACTTAGTCCTTAGGTATTGCAACGCATCTATGGCTTGAGACCGATCAGTTGCGTTGCTTGTTCTTAGGCCTGAGATGGTCGCCTTGTACGTAAGTCACCCAGTATAACTTATGCAAATAAGGGCGAATGTTCTGTTAGTTTGTACGGAAATTACATTGTTGACGGTTTCGGCTTTACAAATACAAGCTTTCAGTTCCCAAACAGACTAATTACTCAGTTGTGTGTAAAGCGAAAATGCCTGCGTTCTGGATTAGTAGCCTAATTGAGGAATACTCTGTTCAATGCCAAATAGTGAACAGTTACCCTTACCATGAGTTTTCAAAACATCCCACAATTTTACGTTACGTTTACTCAATCCATTGTTCTGTTTCGTTTGCTTAGTAGACTGAGTAAACGTAACGTAAATAAGTAAGTGCTCAAGTCTTTTTGTCTACTTGTTCGCAAAAAAGAGAGACAAAACAAAGTGCCATTTTGTCAATTTAGACATTTAATGTTACGTTACTGACACTATAGTTCTGATACAATCCGCTAGGGGCGCTGATTGGAAATTGTATGGGCAAATACGTAAACAAATACCAAAACAGTCTTATTTGTCAAAGCGTAAAACTCACGGTAAGGGTACAGTGATTGCCGTAGCGTTATCGTAGCGATACGTTCGCATATCGTTCTATCGTAGCGAAGCGATTACGTTCTCACTGCTGGACATTGCTCCTTAGAAAGAGAAGTCGACGACCTGGTCATATCAGTCGGGACATAATATAAAGTAATATATCCCTGTATCTGTACCCTTACCATAAGTTTTTACGTTTTGATAAATATTACTGTTTTGGTATTTGTTTACGTATTGGCCCATACAATTTCCTAGTTCTGACACAATCCGCTAGGGGCGCTGATTGGTGATTACATGGGCAAATACGTAAACAAATACCAAAACAGTAAAAACTCATGTTAATGGTACTGAATGCCGCTACGCAAATTTACATGTTCGATATCCGACTAAGCAAGTGTCTACATAATTTATATTTTTGTTTGGGATCTAGACTTTTACGTACATCTAAGACAGATAAAAGACAAGATTTTGAAAGGAATGCTTATGTTCAAAATTTTATTCAAACGCAGCAATAATTCAAACATGATATGTTTTTTTGGAGTTTATTGGAGTTTACTCCTTAAAAAACGATTTGAGTTATAAGGCCCGGTACGGAAATTTTATGAGGAGTAAAATCAAGTGTAACACGAAAAGTTGAGGCGTTACGTAGAAAGAGACAAACATATATATCCACACTTTACGCGCAACACCAGTGAAGTCACTGAATAGAAATGTCATAATTTTATTTTTTTGTACTAGTGACGTGAAGGAATGCGTTGTATCGGTAAAATAGGTTCACAGACTACATATTAAAAGTATTTTTAGCCACTAATAAAACATAGATAATTTAAAATAAGCCAAATACGAAGGTGCTAAACTCGGACATGTATACATGTCGCTGGGCGGCAACGTATGATCCATTACAATCCCTCCTTTTTATTACAATCATCATATCCTCTCAAAAAGGAAGTAGCGTTTTTAACCAAAATATGAATCAAGAGTGCTTTTATTAATTTAAAATACAATAAGTTCAAATCCCATATGAAAGTAATTATTACAATAAAAATAATTAGCAATATATAAAACATTAAAACGTCATTAACTATGTTCTATTCGATATATATCATAATTATCGTAAGGAGTAAACTCCAATCGTGCGTCGTAGCTGACACACACACTTTTTTTTTATTCTATGTTGAGGAAGAATCAACCGCCAGTTACTAACATTATAAACTTTTACGTTTTACGAAATCATCGACATCATTCAATACTATCTACTTCGGTATAGGATTGGAGACGTTTACCTGTGTAAAACGTTTTACGTCAAGAGATTTGCTCTGTCAAGTGGGTTTGAGTTAACAGAATATGTGACAAGGGCTCGACTGGTTCGGTCCCGTATTTTTAGCGTTCGGTAAGTAAATTGGAGTAACCACTTATCGGAATGAAATAGTTTCGGTGTTTATTCACACGAAATTATATTTGACATAATGTTAAAATTAGGAAGATAAACTTACTTGTAGTAGTACAAGGGATTAAATATATAATTATAGAACTTACTTTTGTGCTGTGGTTTGGAATTTATTCATTTAAACTTGTTACAAGTTAAACATGGTAGACAAAGATAAAAAATAGTATTTAACACATAACTTAAATAAAATAATAATTTAACAATATATTTTGAAGCCCCTCGTTCTTTGTTTAAAGATGTTTTCTTTGACAGTAAGTTTTGTTAAAAATAATAAAAATGCCAAATACCTTAACCATAACCATAAAGAAAACACCTTGCTACGTAGTAGATTATTGGCGTCCAAAAGTAATTCTAATGATAAAATGTACGGAACAGCGAACTCAAGCCCGACTCTCTCACGTGGCTCGTATTTTTGTATCCTCCTTTTTAGCAATAAGACGTACCAATCGTGACGTAGGTCGACAGATAATTTCCGGTCTATGCCCGGCCTGACCGCTGCTCTTTCCCGCGAGAAATGGCGCCTTCTGACAACCTGGAAGTACTCGCCGGAAATAGGATGTTAGGGCGGCCAACCTTTACTCCGGGCAGATGGAATTGTTTCCGTTAAATAGGGCATTATGTATGAAAATGTTGACTTTAATCGCATGAATCTTATTTATGTTAAAAATGTAAGATTATAATATTATTTAGTGTAGGAATACTTACGGTGACGGCTGACGCTAAGTGACTACTTAAGTGCCTGTTTTGTTATCTTGTAAGGAAGCTTATACGCGAGTGACAGTCCAGAGGACCGCCAACGATTGTCGTCGATTCTCGTTAACTGTAGTAGCCTGTAGTCAGTGATCGTCCGCGACGGTCGTCGGTATGTACTGTCACTCGTATGTTAACTCACTGTAGATAGTGTAGCACAAAAGTAATATTAGTTTAAATTAGATTCTCTCATCCTCATTTTAAATCTTTCAAGTTTGTACCTTATAAATTAGTTTTATTTCTAGAGCTTCGTAATTGAATCTATTAAAGAGTGAAAAAGTCTGCCAGGATATTTCGTTTTCAATACGAATTTCAGTCACAGCCCGTGGGTGGCTAGTGCCTATACCATAGATATAAGAACGCGCCTTAAAGTGCCTTTTTATGTTCCTCCAAGCGTTTTCTCTACGAATGAGCATTGCATTTCCAATATGCATCAATGAAAATAAAATAGAAATAATTTCCTTGTGGCGCCGGCTAGTGATCGTACACTGTTTTCTTTTGTGAAATTAAATACAAGATGAAAATTATTAATTTAAAACGCCACGATGTTGAAATTAAGACTCTTAGGGGATTGTGGGTATTATCGTAGTGGGTATTATACGTAGGATTACCTTCGACCACTATACGACAATATTTAATGTTTTCAAAAGATCCTGTCGTTAGTTACTGAAATTTGCCAAACTAAATTTTTACCAATACCTTCAGTTGATTGATAAATATTCATCATTCAATCCGATTATTTTCAATCAATAAAATAAAATACGTGTAGTAAATAACAAAAATATACTAATACGCAATAAAAATGATATTTTTAATCCCTTCCACAATTGTGTCATTAAAATAACTTTACATGTTATCTAGAGACGCATAATATAAATTAATCATAATATTCACGAAAAACATTAACCACTTAATATCAAATGAATTGCAAGCTCTTTTACCAAATATATGACGCAAAGGAAATTGCCTGATTAAAAAAAAAGTGTGTGTGTGTCAGCTACGACGCACGATTGGAGTTTACTCCTTACGAACGATAATTATGATATATATCAAATAGAAAAAAAGGGTAAATGAACGCATCTGCTAAAATGATAAGAGAAACAAACATATATCTGTAATTATTCGGATTATTTATATTACTTCAATAATGCGTATTACATAAAGTATGTTACAAAATAATATAAATAATAATAATAATAATAATTGTGTTCAATTTATACAAATCCAATTTTAGGATGATTGATTTCTTTCACTTTGAATTATAATATCATTCTTAAATACTGTAATTATAGGTTTGTGGTAACTGAAATACGATACGTGAACTTCGGAAGTTACATGAGTTATGAATCGTGAAAACACCGCATCAATAGTTGTACCATATCTAGCGCGCAACACACACGTACAAACATACGCACACATTCAACTCTCAGACTGGAGGTAGTGAACTATACAGTGAGACTACGAAGTATCGCGCAAAGAGGAGACCCCGAGGATGAGATACGCTGTGTAATGTATTCCATCTCATTCTTTTACACGTTCAATCCTACAGATATATATGTTTATCTCTTTCTACGTTACGCCTCAACTTTTCGTGTTACACTTGATTTTACTCCTCATAAAATTTCCGTACCGGGCCTTATAACTCAAATCGTTTCTTAAGGAGTAAACTCCAAAAAACAAACACACAATTCCATTTTCCCAATAGTCCTCGAACATTTGCGTTTCCGATAAACATATCAGTGAAAATGCGATATAAATAATTCAATGGAGGCTATCAGACGCTGCGGCAGCCGCGTGGGAGTGGAGTCAGAGTCACAGGTAGCTTATTGATTGCTACTTAATTATTTCTCGTTTTCGAATTCAGCGTGCAATAGTCTTTTTATCTTCGTATAATGATTAAAAGGATATTTGTATAAGGCAAAAGTAAGCGTTTTGTGCTTTATCTTTTAAATTAATTAAAGTTTTCTTTGAAAATTTCCAGAACCAACAGACTATTCCACAATAATTATATTAATGTGCTACACTTTATTACGGGTCTATTAAGGCATTGCCACACCCTCTACAGTCTGATAATAGTTTTATAAGCTGTTTTGATTAGAAAAAATATAGTAAACCAATCATACTAACGTGTTCACGTTTACGCAAGATTTCTGACCTATCTGGAGTTGGTAGGTGACATGACCCGCGTAACGGAGCGGTCATATCGGTCTGACGCGCAGATGGTTCCGAGTTTGATCCCAGGTCAGATCAGATATAATCTGACTGATGAATTCAGATTTATGTTCTGGGCCTGTGTTTGTATATTCGTCTTTGTATCTGTCCATGGCACACAGGATAAAGATTCTTCGGGGGTTATGACTGAAATAACCGTATATACACGACCATATTCTCGTTTGCTTCTTTCCATTGCACATAAAATAATCATTTCATTGCCGTCATGCCGCCGGAACTATTTTCATTTCTTATATTAACTGTAACCTTAGTACAACTTATCTATGCCTTAGTATGAGTTTTTACGTTTTGACAAAAATGACTGTTTTAGTGTTTGTTCACGTATTTGCCCATACATTTCCAATCAGCGCCCTTAGCGGATTGTATCAGAACTGATTGGAAATACGTAGATAAACAAAAACAAAAACAGTCATGGGTACTGTATCCTTACTATGACTTTTAACGTTTTGACAAATATGTCTGTTTTGGTATTTGTTTGGTATGGAAATTGTATGGGCAAATACGTAAACAAATACCAAAACAGTCATATTTGTCAAAAGGTAAAAACTCAGGGTACGGGTGCTGAACGCAACTGTAAGAAAACGTTTAAATGTAAAACTAAAAAGCACTCACAGAGAAGAGAGCTAACATTTATATCTTGGGAAGAAACAAATGAAATAAAGTATAAGTGCGGACGTATAATGAATTTGTTATGAGTTCTCTCTTATTTTTCTGCGCTTGAAGGAAACACTGATGAATGGTAGCATACTATATGCAGTTGGGTTGCCAATACTTTCTGGAGAACATTGAGATATGATACTTAAAATATATATTGTGTATCCATTATGGCATTGATAGTTTGTATTTGATAAATTAGTTTATTATTTATTGTGGTTCTAAATTATGTACCTACCTACATGTAGGTACGTATATGTTTTTGAAGTTACTTTCTGACTGATTTTCTAATCTTCTACCTTTTTTTTTTATAATATAAGAATAGCAGACGAGCATGCAGTCCACCTGATGTGGCTACTGCCGCCCATGGACATCTGTAATCAACCCCAGATAGGATTAGATATTCCTACCTGAGATCGGCCACAGATGCGCCGCTACCCCTGAGGACTAAGCTGGAACGCCTCGGAAAAGTCTGTCTCCCTTACCACACCCTTCAAACCGGAACACAGCAGCGCCTAACACTGCTGTTATTAGGTAGAAATAGGTGTGGCGGTGGTGCCGCCGGAGTTGAACCACAAAGGGTTCTACTACCTTGTTTTAATAATTGATTATCACTTTATTATTAATCATAGCCTGAAAATAAGTAAGTGAAACTTGTTCAGAAAGTATTCTGGGTTATGTAGAAAATCTACTCACAATTGTGTGAAGTGTCACCATAACTGACTTGGTCAGTGTTGTGGACTATGACCATAATGCAAGGAGACTAGTAGCACAGCAGTGGGACATGGATTAGTTTAAGATGATAGTGACGACTTATTTCTTACCGCAAAATCATAGCGTGTACTGTATATATTTAATCAAATTGCTCTTTAATAGATCCTAGCGATTAGATTACTAGTGCAGTAACTAATAATAAAACAGCGCAAGTTAATCTTTAATATATTTAAGTATGTAACTGGTATTTCAGTAATTTCTTCAAAGCAACAACATTTATAATATCTGAATATGCCATCGGGTTGTAGGTTAAATGTTGTCATTTAAAACCGACATTGCTCCGAAAGCAGAAAAGTGAAAGGAAAAAGATCTAGAGAGATACTCTTGTGGTTTCTTACGGGGACTCGCTATCAGTGCAGTGGAATAGGGCAGAGAAAAGTTATATTTATTTTGTGCTTACTTCTATTCATATTACGTGAAGCTTCTTTTTTCTCGTGCAAGTACTCGGTAAAGTCTTTATCGCACTTGAATTTTCAATACCGTTAAGTGTGGTTTTCCATTTAAAATATCATAAGACTGCCGCTTTTTACTGTTGTGCCGTTTTCTTTCTCGTTGTATAAGTATAGAGATAAATAGATATACTAGAGAAAATAATTTAATGTCATTGCTGGTTGCAGTTTGTGTTCATTTAAAATTCGTATCATGTAGAATAAGTTTTTTGTCTTAAACATTGAAGCCCGCGGGATACATGTTAGTAAGTCATTAGTTAGTGTGATTTTGACAATTTTAAAGATGGCTATATATGGATTTTAATAGACCCATGTCATACATACATAAAAAGTACCCAAGAGAAAGTTCATTGCATCTGAATTCTAAACAAGATTATTTAGGAAGACCTGATGCAAATATCGCATTATATCGCCTAATATAGTTTGTCTTTGTATATTTATCGCAACTCTTGATAGAATCTCATACATAAACGCTTTCTACACCCACAGCCCCACAGACATACACGGAGACAAATACACTAACACCCAGACCCAGAAACAGAAATCTAAATTCGTCATTTAGAAATCTGTCTAGCCGGGGATCGAACCTGGGACTCTCTGCGCGTCAAACCGGCATAGTGACCGCACCGCTACACGGGTCGTCATACAAAGGTGCATGCTATCCGATCCTACAATAGAAGTAAGCTATAATAAAGTTTAGGATCTTCTCAAACTACAAACAGCGTTGTGAAGTTTTCAGAAGCAATCGATAGTTCTAAACGAGAACTACAATGAAGTAAAGTTTAGCTCATACGCCCTAATTTAGTTCAAGTGAAACGCATTCCTGTTTACAGCGGGTCATTTACTTCCCGATCTTGTGAACTGCGGAACTTTGCTCGTACAAAACATCGAACTATGTGATCATGAGGTCAATATATTACTCATTTGATCGCCACATCTATAATATATAATGTTTTGTTTTACCATGCTGTCTAAGTGCAGGTTGCGAGGCTGTTTTTTATAATATAGGAAAAATAGACGAGCATGATGATGGTAAGTGGGTGCTGTCGTCCATGGACACTCCACTTCGCTACTCCTGAGGACTAGAATGCCTCGGAAAAGTATGTTTCCCTTACCACGCTTCACAAACTACTAAGAGTCTCATAGACTTACTCGAGACTATTACGTCTCTGCTTATTGATGCCAGCTGTCCTACATATCACGTGACCATCTTAGTTCTATGGCTACTTATTGGTTGTCGGCTACAGATAGAACTCTTGTTCTACATAGAATGAGTTACAGTGACCGTTTACTATCAGGAGGACTGCAAATTATTATCTTTCTTCAATGTTATAAAAAAGACACGTTTATATTTCCTGAGGATAGTGGAAACAGCATGGCTCAAATCATCTCGTTAAGCAATATTTTCCTGAACAAATAAGTGAAATATTATTAATATGGCGCCATTTTATCCAAAACACATTACACGGCTATTTGACTACGATCAATTAAACATAGATAACATAATTACCAGAAGACACAATATTGGCACAATGTTGCGAATTGCGTAAACAAGATAATAACTTACAATGTTTGTGGAAAGTAATTGATTTTGCAATAAAAACATTCATTAAATTTACAATAGTCAAGTCAACGAATACATAATTTTGATGATTAACACCGTGTTTACTGTGTTATATCATAAAACTAATTACATACTATAAGAGTGTCATACATTAAGCGTGTGTTTGGTTTTTGTTTCTCTTTTAATATTAAAGTAGCAAGTGAGCATCAGTTAAACTGATGGTTAGTTGTCTTCATATATAACATGGGTTCTACCTGAATCCGAATAAAGGTGTGTCGCCTGAATTGCTATTCAGTTTCTATTCAGTCAAATGGAACGTTATGGTTGAATTCTGTAAGGCATAACTTAATTTTTTTGTCACCAGAACTTAGATAAGTGCCGTGTGGCGGTGGTACCTACTGGTTGGTTAGTTCCTCCCTATAGTTCTACGACGTTTTGTCATTCGACATTGTTTGACATTCGTGTATATGCGTTAACACTAGATTTTTTTATTCGTGTCTTACGGTGTCTTAGTGTGTATTCTAAATTAAAAGGAACAACGCAGGCGTTGTGTTGTATAATAATAAGTAACTAACTAATTGCAATTAAGTAGATTCGTAACTCAAAGGACAAAGGGCAGAGGCATCGTACTAATTAAAGATAAAAATAGAAAAATAATATGTATATTTGTTACAGAGATATTAATAAAGCGCCATTTTATTAATTGTGCACAAGAAGGAAGATTGTAGTCTTTCTTTATGTAACGTGTGTGGGTGACTTGACCTTTCACATATTGTTATTCTTAACAAAGCCATATGATTCCTTATAGATACAGTATATGGTATGGTTTCGTTGTTTCTGGAATGGAATGATATTATTAATAAATAATAAATAAATAAGCCCACGTATGTTCACTGCAATCACAACCACTTTGGTAAATATTAATGGTATTTACGTTTTTTCGGACACGCGAAACTTATATTACTATATTTTCATCACGTCTATTATTTAAAAAAAGTATTCTAATTTGAGTAAAAGCTACCATTATAACAATATAAAAAAACTTAAAGAAAACAAGTTTTTTTTTAAATATATATAATTACGAATTTATTAAACTCAATTAGAGTAACTGTGCAGGGTCTAAACGTGTATACAGCTTCTATAAATAACATAAAATGTAGCAAACATCGCTATCTCACACCTCATGACACCCGGTAATTAGTGAAAGCGAAGCCGTAAAATTAAAAAGTACTCTGAAAACCTTTTGGATTTCAAACCAGATTGGACGCCTCAAAGCTCACGGCAGACCTCAAAGAGTAAAATATTCATCGCCCGCCCCAGTTTTGTTTGTCTCATACGCCGGTTCATTAAAAAGTTATTTGCTCAGGCAGAGATATGTAACGCCGATGTATGGTAATCCCGTTCGATCTGTTAATGCAAACATTTGGGAACAAGGCTGTGTCGCGTCCTACGGTCGGATTATTCCAGCTTTGCATCCGGGACACATCAAATGCTACGGGAACCGAATATGATTCGAGAATCTATTCGGGCGCTGTCCGCGTTCGATGTTTGCACGTCAACGTGGATGCCTACAAATAGTTTTTGTATGTATGCTCTACTAGCTTTTGTCAGCAAGTCCGTACGCGTAAATCACAGTAGGTACATAGCTAGAAGCTTTAAGCCCCCATTTTCCCCACTAACGGTTGATTGTTAGAAACGTGAAATAGGTATTTCATAATTCCTGCCAAGAAAGCCAAATGTTAAGTTTATGGAGCTCGCGTCATTTTCATTTTCAAACAATTTTTCAACCCCTTTTCAATCTGATAGTAGTGAAATATAAAAAAATAACCATAGTTTGCATAAACGTTATTTTTTGGTTTATAGCACCGTAGCACCGCTTTGTTTTCAGTTGAATGTTAAATAAGGTTTGCTTTTAACCCACATTCGACAAAAGAGACATAGTAGGTACTTATAAAAGTTACTAAGTACATTAATTAGATACCATAACATTTGATTTATAAGATTAATGAATATAATTTAACTTAAATTGAAGACTATCCGACTAAAGTGACGATCTCCTTGTGTTCACCCTTCACATTTATCTACTCCTACATTTCCATTACATATTCCGTCGTAGTTAAAATAAACACTCAGACACTACTCAGCCAGTCCATTCAAGTAAGTTGCTAAAGTCATCTAGGTAATAGACAAAATGGCACTTACATTTTCTCTCCACATAACAGAACTAAGAGGATTAGAACCATATGCTGCTATACATCTTCACTTAGGATTAGACGATGTCTTCACAACTGTAATATTGTAAAAGCCTACGTGTTTCGTGTTGATACTCTTATACGTTGGATTTATATGATTTTAGAAGGTTTCTTTGCAGATATGTACAGAAAATGTTCGTCTTTAATGTACTTCGTTAACATTACTGTTTTACATTAGATCCTGCGAAGACATAACTGCGTATACATGAGATCCTTCGAGAACATAACTGCTTATTATAAATTAATTATCACTTGCTTAAACGGTGACGGAAAACATCGTGAGGAAACATGCATATCTGAAAAATCTTAAAAAAGTTTTCAAAGTTATGTAAAGTCTACCAATTTGCACTTGGATAGCGCCTATGGACTATGGCCTAATCCTTCTCACTCTGAAGATCCGTGCCCAACAGTGGGACAGTAATGCGTTGATGCTGATGATGATATTACACTCCTCATAATAAGTGTAGGTATATTTGATATTAAAGTGGTGGGTGAGCATGCAGTCCGTCTGTTGGTAATTAATTACTGCTGCCTATGGACATGCGCCCATGGACATGTATAATCATCCCAGATATTCCTGCAGTGAGCCCTGGTTTATAAATGGTAGCGTAAGGACAAACAAAACGACACTTTGTTCAATTCCGTCAAGATCTTTGACCTTTGGGTTTTGTGACAACAAAGCACATCAAATAAATAGACAGACATACCCGTCTATACATGGTACATGTGTACGTTCGAGAAACGTTGGGACCCTTCTGAGAATTCGGGTAAAAGCCTGATTTGCTTGTTTCTTTGTACGTTAAATTTATCACCGAAAATCTTTTTCTACTCACTTTTCCTTGGTTAATCTCCACGTCGTTATGAGGCATTCGAGTCGCGTGGTAAAGATCATCATACTAGCTTTACACGTACAGGATTCCAACCTGTTCGATGTATGACCAGGTAACAATCTAAACGATTACTTTTTCTTTCCAGTTTGTATGTTTGTGACAGATGACTAATACAATAAAACTTATGATCTTCTAAATGTTGTGTGAGTGTTTAGATTATGGAAAAGTATAATAAACCTAATAATAGCAATATTACCTTAACGTAGCCAAATAAATGTGTATTGTGGTAGGCAAATGCTAATATTTCCTGCCACAATTGTAATGCAATGTGACATAATACCAGTACGATCGTCATATCACAACCCTAAACCAAGCTTTTAAGCTGTCAGAAAGGCAACGTATTTTTCCGCACTTAGCTACGTATGTATTTGTCATTCACTTCCACTTTAACAGATACGAGTGCAAAGCAGTTATAAATAGATAATTGTAAAGAACCACCTATCCACTTTTAATAAAATAATTTGATTACACGGTTCTAAATTACATTGAATTGAGTTTGATAATTGCATCTTAGGATTGCCATGCTATTTTTTACGGATTTGAAACTAAGTTGATGAGTGTATAAAATACACCGTCACAAATGCATTAACATTTATGTTCACGTAAATATTAGTTAAAATAACATTGCAACTTAACGTATCAACAAAACCACACCGTTACTGTTAATCTAAGCGCATAAATAATAGCCATTCGCCAATATTAGTCACGTTTAACGGACAGAGTAACTAGTCATTCGGACCGCTCATCTATAAATCTGTGCGGTTTTGGGTGCTATCCAATCAATATACGTGATGTCCGTGTCGGAAAATTCAATCTGGCATCACACTTTTTATTTGGGACGAAAATCGGAACTAAGTTTCGCGGTTCTAGCTAAAATGTACGTTTTCGAACATGACTAGAATAGCTTTTTGTTGAATTCGTTTGTAATATGTTATTTGTAGTAATCAATGTGGGGGTTCCGAAGTTACATAGTTGACTGTTAGTGGTTACATTTCATGCTTGTTTCCTTGCGTGAAAGAACGCGTTCAGAGGAGGATATCGCTTATTATTGAGTAACAGTAGTTAAAACTTTCCTTTAAAAGTAACAGGCTGTTAAAATAATCAACAGTACTGGGCTTCTAATCGTCCACCAATCAATCTATCTATCGTCAGTGTTTAGCTTTTGACATGACTAAATGATTGTATTCAAGTATTGGTTATTTTCCTGAGCCGTTAGAAATCTACTGTGATTACCCACAAACATGGCCAAGTGTGAAAACTGTACCAAAATTCTAATTTATAGATGACATCTTATCAGTAGAGGGCATCTTAAAACTAGTTTAGTTTTGTTGAATTGGCCCCTTCAATGTTAAATTTGTTCATCTTCTGTAAACAAAGGTCTTAAATTTGTTCTAAAGTCATCTTGTCATTCCTAAATAAAATATACTGTCTCGAGCACTTTAAGTTATTTCAGATCAATCAAACTGAAATGTTGTTTTAGGTTCTGCTCTAGTCTGATAGGTTTACTTTTGATACTAGGCTTAAATTACATTTTAGTCGAGTTAAAAAAGATTTTCAGTATTGCTTAATTTAGACTACAGGCTAACTTATATGACTACTCGTCGATTTTTTTTAGCCATAATGAAGTAAACATATAATTTACAAGAGACGATATAGGTATATTAATTGTAGGTATTGCGCATGATCCACTGTTTTAAATTGATTGTTAGAAATCCGTTCAGTAGTATTTTTGAAATCCTAAAATAAAATAATATGAAATATTATAATATGAAGTCATTTTAGTTATCTAAAACAATATTACTATTACTGTTTGAAAGTAATTAACAATTTACCTACTATCGAGTCTAAGATTCCTTGACCGAACAAAGAGGGATCGTCAACTTTGGAGCGGCACCGCAATTAAATACGCACTTCCAATTACTACCTTCCCGAGCAAATATATCTATAGAGTGGTTATACAAAAGCGGTTTCCAAAGGAACGGGGGTAGGAGGTGGGCAGCTCTGTGTGAATAATAGCTCCCAAGCAGTCCGAACGACGCATTAGCGGAATCCTTAAGGATCCATTGTATTTCTATTGTAATTTAAAACGAACATCCGTCTGTGCTTCGTGCAGGGTTTATTCATTTTTCGGGAGGAATATATTTTGTGAATGTTTAATATTAACACGGTAAGAAAACTTATGTTATTTATTCCCTGAAAACGGACTTATTACTTAGGTCTTATAACAAGTTAAATGTGGCCCTCTGGTGTGGATACCGCTTTTATCTTAGCAAAAAATGTTAAGTCCTGCCTTATAACAGCAGTGTTAAGCCCATCATTCTGATTTGTAGGTTTTAGCACGGCAAACATACAATGTTCTAACTTAGTATTTAGGGCTAGAAACGCCAAACTAATTTTAGATCGAACCCCAAACCTATTTGAAATAGTGTACAATAGACCATGGCTAAGAGTGATCACTGACCATCCAGTGGACAAAGTTTGTTTTATCATTTTTTTAAACTTGTTCTATAAGGACGTGTGAATTTGACGACCTCTGTTTCTGTTTCCTAGCATCTGACCGAAATACTGTGGCTGCGTTGGGGGCACTTAAAGGCCCATAAATTAGTGGTAGCTGCCCACAAACGGCGAGGTGGGTGGTTCGCCACGTGAATAATGGCCTCCGGGAGACCCACTGAGGCCCGTAATGCTAAAAATTCTCGTAGCCATTCGTAAATAAATTTTGTTTAATTTTGTCGTTGTGTTGGTAATAATTGTTAGACCGTGATAAATAGGTATACGTAATGGATATACAAGGTAGTGATAGCCTACTGAAATAAATTTGTATGAGACTACGATTTGAGGTTAAAGTCAAGTTTGTGCAGATATTTTAATATGATTTGCGTACTAGAAGGTGAGGAAATGTATACTATGCTAGAGAACATTAAATAACATCATACGAATGTTTGAAACTGTGTAGGTACTAATGCGCACTTGACTAGCGTTATGGAATGTGATTTAAACCCTTCTTATCCTAACAGGAGACATTATACGCGTAGGCAGAAAGGGAGATAACATACGAGCTAAGCTAATACTTGAGCGACAGCTAATGGCCGTTGCCAACGGCGGACCGTCGGTAGCAATCTCTAATGATGAGCGGAATCAGTTGGTGACGGTCGGGGTTAGTAGCAGATTGTCGTTGGCGACCACGGATGAGATTATTGACGACAGTTGACGACCATCAGCGACAACTGTCGACTGCCAAAACTGTCGTTAACGCCCACGTTCAACCGCACGGCTCTCGCTCGTATATTAAAACCCTAAAATAACAATGTTCACGATGAACGATAAATACTCAACGAACGGCAACATTGTGTACGTTTTATACTAATAACATCGAGTGATGTTTGTTTTATCGGATTTGTTTGTTCCAGGTAAAGCTACAAGCGCTGCTCGTATTATAAGCACGTATATTGAGGTTAGTACAGTCATAGGGGAATTGCAGCCAGGCTTGTGTATATGTTAGTTCATTTATGATCTATTTTCTTCGTAAATAAACTTTTAGGTAGCAATATGTTTACATACGGAAGTTCCTTGCAGTAACTACTTATAAAACGGTGTTAGAACCTAATAATAATTATTTGATTTGATTTGATTTAATTATTTGATCTTATTGAATTAAACGATTACAATAAAAGTGTTAGTTATAAAAAGTTAAAGGAGAAAAAGAAACAAAAGAGTAAAGATAATAATTTATCTTGAAAAGAATGAGACATAGGTACGAGTACATACATGCACTCGGACAATATTACCCTCCGTTGTCGTGTCATAATGTTATATGTTCATCTATTTTGTTACTTTATAATTACTTTATGTATAATGCATATCTCATTAAAGAAAAGTATTTTGTTACACCATAACGTTTGACATGTAGTCGTTACGTGAAAACCGCGAAATCTCTGTTTACATTGAATTTGTGTCAGGGTTATACATATTTCGGAAGATAAAAACAACTGAGCATACAACAAAGAGTTCAAACGCATAATGCTGATAACTAATTGGGCCGGGAGGTCGCGTCTGGTCACTGGGACCACAGCGATAACCCGCACGCGGTGACGTCACATCTTAATAGTGGTGGACTTTTGTCTTATTTTATTGTTGTACATAGTTGGAAGTTAGCGCTTATTACGTTTGTGTCAAATGCAACAGTTACCCTAATTTGTTTAATGTAGGTAGTTATAGTCCGCGTAAAACTGCTAGTCCGCTCTGAATATAGAAATCGCGTCGCCATAGGAAATTGTATGACTACACCTGCTCGCAACAATTCAGAGCGGACTATCGGTTTGGCGCGGACTATACATAACTATTACATAGTAACTAAATTTCCATTACAAGGATTAATCTATCCAATATTTGCTTACCTCAGATCGACATTAAACAATGTTTAGTAGACAGAAATAGTCAAATTTCGATGTTTGGTACACAAAACATTGGATAGATTAAATATTAATAACTAGCGTTATATCTACAAGTAACATTAAATGTATAGTTGTCGCTAATTATAGGGAAATTTTATAATAAGATATTTGATACGATGATACTTGATATGATTTGATGAATTATAGGATGCCTGATACTCATAGGTTAGCTAATTTAAATTAATTATCGTAACTAGGCACTCTCAGGTTACATTGGTAATTAACTTAATGATACACTTAGGTAAATACCCTAACTTGATAGGTAACGTTACAGAAGGCGTTAAAATCTATTTATAAGCCTCCGTTGACTATTCCAATATTGTCACATTATGATCTCTCAGATCGTCCAATCTTAAAGTTCTCCCAATATGAAAATGGAACCCATATTGCTTATATACTAGTACAAGCAATTAATTGTTTATAGACATAACATTTTCCCAATCGAAAAGCTATTCTGAAGTTGGAATCAATACATCAGAAATAATCCTTCGCTGCACATCTTGAGACCTTATCTGGCCTAAATTTGTAACAATCTGTAGAATTTAATATAAATCTTGTCGTCGGAAACAATTTCTGAAGCCTTGTCGTAGATTATCGTAATAACGTTAGGAGAGCTGACGTGTGCGGTTGCCCTATAATTGTACCCTCCGGGTTATTATTTTTAGTGTTAGATATTATCTGAACACTATTGGAGACGACAAGTGTAGAGAGAATATTGGCGGTCTTCAACTTCGCCAAGTGATTTTAGATGTTTAGCTGCAACCCTTTTTATGTTCCACCATAGGCACCAAATGAAGAGGTTTCTACATGCAACTGGTATGATTTTGGGTAACCTGGAGTATTGTCATCACTTTCCGACGATTGCAATTTAACTTGATCGTTAATCGTATTCGGTCTAAGATATAATGTAATCTTCTAGAAGATTCTTAGTCTGGTCTTGATCGCGTACTAAATAAAACTATCAGTATACTTGAAATTCAATCATTTGATGACATTGAGTCACATTCGTCTTGTTAAGTATATCCTGATGGAACCAATAGTTAGGGATTTCTAATCATTTCTTAAGAATTAATCAACATAAGTAATATTTGATAGTTGTTCCCTCAAAGATAAAATGACATGTGAAGCTTTTGTCGATTCAAACGAGAAACATTTTATGTTGATTTCCTTGTGGAATGATGCACGTATTACATAGTATACAGGGAAGCCAGTGGGAAATCGCTCCATTCCAATTTCTGGATGCCTATACATATATTACTACTATGTCTAGGGCATTTGTATTCGTGTTTAATAATATTACACATTTTTCTACAATAATGCGTGTTTAATGAAAACATGTAATAAATACAAATATATAAGGATTTTCTGGTATCAGGCTCTTATACAAGCAATATTCCAGAAACTTGCAGTCTCAAAACAAAAAAAACGTAAAAAATTAGGTACTTATGCGACCCAGGAACGAACCCGTTAATCTTTATACTCGTAACAGAAATGACAGTTACGAATGTAATGGATTTCACCAAAATTTAAAATATTTATGTACAAGTCACTAAGTAGATATTGTCTGTATTCTGTCTTATAAAAGTACTTATTAATAATTAGCAGCAGTTGGAATTGATACACTCTAATAAAACATATAAGTAACTTTTAATTAGTCGTTATTCGAAGTGACGTGAGGTCTGCGTGTTCTACAGACTTGTTCAGAATTAAGTTGCCATTTCTAGTAATTATATTCTTTATGTTTATCAGCCTAGAGAGATATTTGAGGGATATTATAAGTAAGAATAATAATTCTTAGCAACAAAACTAAAACCTTCATATGAAAGTTGAAAATCTTAAGGAAATTTAAGTATCTGTTTGTAATATCAAACTAATAGCCTTTTATTGTGTGCATGTGAAAGTATATAGGGTTTTTAAATATTTGTTTCTGTTACTGTGTGTTCCGGCCAATATCCGAAACATTTGGACCGATTTTGACAGGACTTTCACTGTTACGTTTCATTACGAATATAATTAGAGATTGCAGCAAAAAGTCAAAGCATGTAAAATGTTGAGAGTGTTTACACTCAAAACGCAGGCGAAATCGCGAGCCACATATCATACTCGTACATGTGATATAAACTTTTTTACATTTAACACGAAATGAAAATATATTTTAACTTATCAGTGCTATACAAATATATTTTTTAATAAAAACTGGCAACATATTTTTATTAAAATAACACGTCTATTTCCGCTCGAACTAGGTCACGTACGTGTATCTCGAAACCAACAGTTTATTTTATTTTCCCATCCGCAAAAGAGTAAAAATTCCCTCTTAACGTTTGTCGCCCAAACATTTCTTCACCGCAAAATGTGTGAAACAGTGTAGTAAATTTTAACAGCACGTGAGCTCGCCAAGTGCAAGGATTTATCTGGGGGTTAGGGATGCAAGTTGTCGACAGAAATATCGATATTTTTAAGATGTAAAAGTAAATTAATGTATCTAAAATGTATCGATATATGAAAATATTTAAGTACGAGTAGTAGGACCAATTTATTATCTACAATTTTTAAAGTTCACTAATTTTGGCCACCTTTTCACCAACATAGTGATAAATAATAAACAATGTAGCTGACAAAATATTCTAAATTCTATATGACGATCTATAAAAAGTTGCATTGACTGTTTTACATATCGATATAAATATCGATATTTTGCGTTCGAGATTATCGACATTTCGGCGTATCCTTGTATCCCTACCGGGAATACCTAAAGCATTCCGCACTTGACTTTCTATTTTCGCTAGATTGCAGCCCGCTATCCTTAGGGATCTCCTCTCGATAAATGAGCGAGCGAAGCTTTGTCTTCCGTAAAGTGGCTCGCTACGTTATTGTTGTTTTGTTTTCATTCGTCCGTAACTTTAATTAGTTTCTCTAACTGTTCATCTGTCGTTTATAAAACTGAATTATTATGTATTGTATTGTTTTATTGAAAATTATCATACGTTATTTTCTTCACTTTTTATTTCGACAAAAAGAAGTGTTAATGAGTGTACAAATGAGATAATCCTTCATTTTTTTCACTCAAAGCCCACCTAGGTTGTATATTCACGTAAGTTGCGTTGTCATTAAAATTATATTCTTCAGGATTCTAATCTTATCCAGGGCTTATTACGGATAAACATTATTCCCAAACTGCAGTGAGTAATGTTTTTCGAGCATTTGTATGCCAAGTATGCCAAAGTTTTCCTATTTCCTACATCCCAAATGGCTTGACGGATTACAACATATGAATTGACGTCAATTCGTCTAAATTTGAAACTAACTTAGGCTTCATTATTACTTTTACAGTTATTTTTTTAAGCAGCCGAGTATATTTTTATAATACCTAATACTAGTTGTATCTTAATACACGTTCCAGTTTAAATACCTACATTCTATTTCCGTTAGATTGCGGTGCGCTATCCTGAGGGATCTGGCTTGATATAATTATGAGGGAACTCGTTTTCCCTCGGTTATATCTGCACTGATAACGCGTCAGCTGATTTTTGTGCTACTTCATCTTTTTAGGTTTGGTTGGGATGTTTATATACTAATTTTTAAATAACAAATTGCTAAACTTGCGCAATTATTCGCATCTTACTTTGAAACATTTTAAAAACATACATCATATTCAGTATTTTCTGTGTAGTATTATTAGTCCCAACAATTATGAGTCTCAGTAAAAATAGTATTTTTTTCTTAAGGTGTATATTATTAATTTCATCTTTCTTTATTTCTTTTATTCTCATTATTTGTTGAGTACTACTTTCGGCAGTAGCCAATTTATATAAGGTAAGACCAATGTAAAAAAACTGATTTATTTGATTGCCCACGTTTAATTGGATCTGAATGTTTCATGATTGCCTTTAATGAGACGTCAACTCTGTTTGCAAATGAAATTACTTCACGGCCATAGACTTAGACGAGGGCTAGTTGAAGTAAATATTATTTATTTTCAAACAACATCTACGTATTGTCAGCAGAGAATATATCCTAAGTAAGTAAAATTTAGTTTTTTGTTCACATTAATATCACCAAAAAGCAATAACGTAACTCTGTCACGAATTCGAACTAAAACGACACATTTCGCATAAGTGTAGAAAAACCTGAGTAGAACATGTTACCGAGTCTCGATATTAAATTGAAAGATGTACGGTGTGTACGGAGAATAGGCATTCTAAGAAAAATATTGCATTCCTCGCGACTTTACAAGGCACGATTTCATATGATACCACATCTTGGGCTCATTTGTTCCGCTTTATTGCCACTCGCACATGACGTTTCCATGCCTTATAATTGTCGTGACGTAAAAAATGGCCCTCGAACATTGTTCTCCCTTGGTCTTACATGTTTCTCTCTCATTCAGGTTTTTCAACCCTCTTTTCTATCTACTCGAAATTACGAAATTTATATGAACCTATATAATGCTGTGGTCTCTTTTATGTTATTAGTTAACTAGATCTTATGTAAAGCTTTAGCTTAAGTGACGAGGATAATAAATACTAGTTTCATTATATTTCTCATTTGTTTAAGCCAATTACAGTTTAACTGAAACAATCAGAAAATAGCTGTGTCAATCGGTGTAACAAGTGATATATGAAAAATAAATACTTGAAAATTTCGTTGAATCTTTAGTCATGTTCTATGTGGTTAGAAGTAATCGTAAAAACCAAACTTCTTTCGCATATACAAGTACATAGTTACGTCAATTCATTTGAACGGAGGCAATATACAAGATATTTCAACGAACGAAACCATCGATCCTCCTTCGAACCACTCGTAAGGTACTTGACTTCCAAAAGCATTCCTTAATAAAGTGCAACAAACTTCCAACATTACAGCGCCAAATAGGTACAAGATTTTCGAAAACTAATAAAGTATATTCGAGTTGCAAACTAAGGCGTGCTCGCAGACTTGTAAGCTATAAATAAAACTGGAATGTATCTAAGTTTCAGCATAATTTAAGTTCAAAATGGAGCTGAGCTTACGGTAACTATGAAGCCACCTGCGTCCAAAACGAATTTAGATTAGTGCATCATGAGTTCGCGAGTTCGGAAGGCTGACTTATACTTTTCAGTTTCCGATTCGTATAAATGTTAATGAATGCGAGACGTCCCTAATAAGATTACCGCTGCCGTGAAATTGGATTCGAGTGGGACTTCTTTAATTTTCAGTCAACGTGAAAATTAGGTGGAGTCGAGCGTGACGTCAGACTTGAATAACTCATATCCGGTATCAATGCGCAGTCGGATCCGTGCATCGGGGATGAGGAGGGGAATTTTAAAATGCATAGAGGATTTATACGTGCAAATTATTCAGCGGACTATATTCGCTTTACGCGAACAAAGGGCTTTGAATATCGCATATTTTCTCTATCTACACATAAACAAAACTGTATCGCTATATGTGCGAAGCTTAATGTTTTAAATTTGAATTTTCAAAGTTACATTTTTAGAGTGCCAAATCAATGAAATATGTTGTTTTATCTGTTAATTTGGTAAAAGGTTTACATAAAGATTCTGCGCTGAAAATTATGTAGGTTATTTGTTTATGTACAAAGAAATTAAAAATATTTTTTTCCTTGAATCAAAATTGAAATTCAGCGAACACGTACAGAACCACGCGGTAAATATTTGCATTTCAAGTATTTGTTTCAACAACAGCATATTTGCAGAGTAATAAAATTCCCGAAATCCATATTAAAAATTTTATACGTGGTTGTCGAATACAGGCAGGCTCCAATCAGTCAGAGGCTGGCTCGCGTCATGAATTTCACAGTAGGCACACAGCAATATTCAGCTCTATCTATCTCTATATAACTTCAATATGGCCGGGAGGCGTAACGAGTATAAAAAATATAGTGTGTATATTCAAGCACCTATTCCTAAACACATAATGCTGGCGTTTTAGCCATGTGCGCTTTATCTTGTTACTCCTAATTGTTACAAAGTAAGAAATTGTACACTTAATAGCTGACTTACTGCTATTGAGTCTTATTTATTAACTTTTTTTTTACAAAAGCAAGAAGTGAACTTAATGCTAAAAAGCATTTTCTAATAGTCAGCCTAGAGGATGAGCACACTATACTATACGTATTGTATAGCAGGCAGTAGAAAAAAACGAAGGAAAGTAAGGAAAAATAGACCAAATAAACATACAAAGTAAGTACATAAATAAACGTTTGAAAGGTAAATAATATTCTTTATTTTAAAGATAAATAATTGAACATACTGCGGTTGTTTGTGATTTATAATATACGCTTTGAGATTAAAACGATGGGTGGATTCGATAAGCGCTCCCTTTGTATAACGTATTGATAAAGCCCGTGTATCGTGTTCCAATCAATTTGTATTGAGCTTGCCGAATGTCATTATCGGAGCGAGACGTACATCTTATTCCGAGATGAAGACGTCAATCTCAGCTTTAACATAAATTGGTGGAGGCAGTCGGTCGTGGCCGATGGGACCGATAGAACGCTCGGCCGCAAATTGAGAGGCGACCGGCTCAGTGCAAATTGAAAGCGCTTCCCAATCGCTCCAGACCTTTGTATTTGTAACCGGGCGTAGAGCGCCGAGAATCAATCAGCGTAATGGGGGTTTGTCCGAATCTGCTTGGATTAGTCGCGGTAAACTGCGCCTATGGCCGACTTTTCAATCACCGTTCAACTGAACAACCCTTTGTTGTTGATTGAATAGCTTTTATCAATCGACTTGGGACTCGCTTTATGATTACTCCGTCATTGGCTTTTAAGACTTAAAAGTTTCAAACTTTATCCAATAAACGGAAAATTGCTCGCTTTTATAGGTAACTTTCAATAGCATCTTCGCCGCTCATATCTAAATTAAACTTGATGAAGGCACGCTCACGTAAAGTTGAGCGCCTTTGTTTGAAATAACGGAAATACGGAAGTGTTGAAATTTTATCTGTGTCTCCGTAAATCGCGATGATTGACACTGAGAATTTCGCTACCATGCATTACTTTCATCGCTTAATTAAATCTTGAGTATTAAAACTAGCTTTGACTGATATACCACCCGATTACGACCAACTGAAAACTTGTAATAAAATTGAGATTCGTAATATCATAAACATTTGTATACATAAATCACCGGCCATAAATATAATACGCAAACAAACCATCGTAATATTTCTAGATTGTGAACGAGCTTGTAGTGCACATAGTAGCATAAAGATACTATAGGGCTCCGGTGGCTCGCAGCGATGCTAAGGGCAAAGGCTTTATCGAACTATATCGAGTTTTATATAGGGAAGTCGGAGAAAAACAACGTTCTATTCTTTCTTAGTATTTAGAAGTGACATGCAATATATTTCTTAAATACAAAAATAGTATAAAAAGGAAAAATATATGAAACCTATTCCTATTGTCAGCCAGCAGCCTGCATCGCCAACACATACTGTATCAATAACTGCAGACTGAGAGGATGGTTACTTAATGTCAGCTTTAAAGAAGGTATTATCGTAATATTTAATATGCCTCGTTATCAGTGCACTAGTGTAACACACACACAACACAAAACGTTTACGGATTGCGGGCGAGGTTGCGGTTCACCGCGGCAGCACAAAGCTTTGAACTGTGTCAATCCGTACTATCAGTAACTATTAGTCAAAAGCTCGGTTAGCCCACTGAACCACGAAATCATCCGATAGTAAAATAAACTAGCTAATAATATTGATAAAGCCTCTATACACTGTTGTAAACACACTAGTGCGACCACACAAAAAGTTTGCAAATTGCTAACTTGTGCGACTAGCCATACAAAAACGCATATAAAGATTGCAAGCGAGCTTGTATCTGTTTTAACTATAACGCATACAACTTAGGGATCTTTATTATTCATATCTATTAAGAAAGAAATTCGTTTCGTACTATAGGATTAACTAAGAATATAACAAAAACACCTAAACCAAAATTATTGTAAAAGTTCAAAAATCTAGATGTGGGCGCACTAGCGTCACGCAAACAATAATCCACATAAAGTATTTATTTAGAGATTGCGTGCGAGCTTGTTGAATAACAGTACTAAATAATTCCTATTTATAGATCACATAATTGCTGGTATACGTTAGTTTTAAACACTTTTTCTCTTTTTGGAATATTCTTTGGGTCAAGAAATGTCATCTGATTGCAATGTCTTTTTAAAAAAAGTTTGATAAATTAGTAGATAAAGGAGTATTATTGAAAACGTTGATGTTTATGGAAGAATAGATATTGTATTTTTGGAATCCCTTCTGAGCGTTTTAACATTATGTACAGTGAGAAATGAGAATATAATGCAAACACCTAAAATGATTAAAAAGTTCAAAATATAGGTGTGGGCGCACTAGCGTTACGCAAACAAGCCACATAAAGTATTTATTTAGAGATTGCGAGCGAGCTTGTGGTACGCCGCACCAGCACAAAGCTTTGAACTGTGTCTGTGCCTACTATCAATAACTATTACCATTCCTGTCCTTCTGTTTGGAAAAAGTACAAAGTAATTTCTATATACGGTTTGTTAAAAAATATAAATGAAAAACATGATGTCTATACTGGAAGAGTATTTGAGCTTGGTGGTAGACAAAAAAAAAGTCTTATACAATTTTTCCTCGTTATAATTCGTAGTTCTCAATGCTTCGCAATTATTTTGATCGAAATAAATGATCATAAAAATACGTTGTATATAAAATAATTGTAAACATAAGGTCCAGTTAAATAAATGTTTCGGTGGAATTGCCTTCATTGAATTCGAAACTTTATCTACGTTTTAAATAGAAATATTGCGGTAAAGTTGCGGAAGCTTGCAAAGTTCATAAATTGTGAGCTTCGGCGCGTAAGGTAATAATTTTAAGGCTGGCTCTATCGTTATTTAGTGGTTGCTCGGTCAAACCCTGAAATACAGATTTCGTCAGCGTTCGGGAGCTTGCGTGGAAGTTTTGAATTCTGTTAGCGTGCACTAGCCGTACCCAATGCTATTAACGTATCGAATGTACCCCGCTCTCTGGTTTCCGTTCCTATACCTATCCTGTACGGTGAAACACGGTCCAATATTGTCTTTACGCACGGTAGGTTTAGTCGTAGGTGTATAGGTCACAAAGTGCATTGGATGGAAGTGACCAACGCCGCGTATTGACAGCTGTAATAAACCTCAAATAATATTGTAGTCCTACCTAAAACTATGTGTTTAGTCACGACGACTTGGAAAAGCATGTCTCGCTTACCACACCCTTAAACCAGAACACAGCAACGCTGAACACTGCTGTTATTATTAGGGGAAAAGACAGTGGTTGTGGTGCAACCTGATCCGGAGTCGAACTACAAAGGGTTCTACCATCTTCAAAATTAATTTAGGTATAATAAAATGTATCACCTTTAAAAGAAATCAATAAATTACAATTAAGTAATTTAGACATGGTTCTCCTTCCTATTTCATGTCTTTGTAAAACCGAGCTCGTTTCCAACAACACATAAGAACCACAATGCATTGTGGTAATTGGTGACATTGTCGACGACCCGCGTGGCGGAGCGGTCACCATACCGGTCTGACACGCAGAGGGTCCCGGGTTCGATCCCGGCCAGACGGATATCTAAATGATGAATTTAGATTTCTGTTTCTGGGTCTGGGTGTTTGTGTATTTGTCTATGTGTGTGTCCATGGCACCCACGATACAGGGAATCCTAGTGTGGGGCTGTGAGTGTAGAAAGCGTTTGTTTACGCTCGTAACGAGGTTAACTAAAGCAGCGAGGGCGGAGCTAAACACATTATAACTAAGCAGCCACATAATTACACCGTTCCCTTTGTTTCAAAGTCGAAACTCGTACAGGATTGAGGTGGCGAGCTGGCATATGAGATGGTGAAAAGATGTTTATTAGATACAGTTTTGGCCCAGTTTTCGTACACCTACTTTATGGGTTAATCGTGTTGTTGATCTGTAAGTAGGTCGAAGGGTTGCTTTGTTTGAAAGTGGTGGAAATACGATTGGGGTGCTTCTCTGGGACAACGCGATACGGCACAGCACCGGCGTGGAAAGTACGACGACACCGGTACGACACGAAACGGCTGTGTTGTGACTCTAACGTTTAATTTATTTTAATTAATATATTTATAAAGTGATGGATGTGAACTAATATTCTCAGATATGGAAGCTTACGTGTGTGTACATAGCACATACTCGTATATAACATATAGTTGCCGGCAAGATACCAAGAAGCTGTTGTCGCCAACAAAATGTCGCATGTCAGTGTCGTACTGGGGCAGTACAACAGCATACAGGACGATTCATCATATCATATACGCCACGTAGCCCGGCATCATACATACATATACCAATGCCTTGCGTACACTAATGTTGATATCGTTGCCGTATTAATGCAATAAAGAAGAGCTATTTGACTGTGGGGTTAACAAGGCAACGTAGTTCTATATTGTAGCAGCCATGATTACACTACAGTACGCTTACCAGGAGTTTTTACGTTTCGACAAATATGACTGTTTTGGTATTTGTTTACATATTGGCCCATACGATTTACTAGTTCTGACACAATCCGCTAGGGGCCGCTGATTGGAATTTGTATGGGCAAATACGTAAATAAGTACCAAAACAGTCATATTTGTCGAAACCTAAAAACTCCTGGTAAGGGTACTGTGCTCTTGGTCTTGGTTGAAACGTACGGTAAGCTAAGATAATTGTAGCTTTGTATCTATCCATTTCGGTGATCCTGTGCGGAAACAAAGGTTCTACTTTGTACACGAGTTTTTGAATTTTTGTATCTGACCAAAAGAAAATGTCTGGCAAAACCGTACTAAAGAGGACCAGATGACGAATATATTAATTCTTCGAGTAGTACGCTCAACAACAACAAACTTCAGACTAGGGGTTCCGTGGCTACAAAGAGTCCCTTCTGGAAAAATTATGTTTGAAGGCATTATCACATAGTTAATACTATTATGTGTACAAGAACGTGACCGACAGTACGTATAATAGGATTATGAAACCATAAATTTATTCTCTCTTTTTGATTTAATACCGTTAATGAAATAATACAGAACGCAAAAATATTGAAAACGTGTGGGTTTATTTTCATTATTTGAAGTACGTATTTGCGTTGGGCTTATAATATTCCGCCTCAATATTGGATCCATTGTTAGGCTCGCGATCACATTGAAAATATTTTGCCGAGCGAAGTGGAGTCCTTTTAAACACCGTGAAAGCCCTAATTAAGTGTGAAGCGCTGTACTAATTACTCCATACAAACAAAGCACACGTGTACTCCGTTTGGTATATAGCTAGTACGTGGCTGGCGCACGGTAATCAGGACGGGTTGTACCGTCCTGTTAAAGTTTGCGTTAAAGTTAACTATAACAATAACCATGACGATAACGATAGAAAGTAAGAATACTATTTAATACCAAGTTTTTGTAATAATCGTTATTCTTGTCACTAACACCACGATTTTAGGTCGATGTTGACAGATACGGAAGTTGACAAAAACAATTACTTTAACAGGCAGAATTCGACAAGGTAACGTCAAGTGTTAGTTATGACGTCATTTCAACCGTAACTAAAATAGCCCAATTTTTGAATTTTTTACCTGTAGATTTGGCGAATGGTTAGGCTTTTGTATATGGTTAAGTTTACATGGTGCAACCCACCGTTGTTTTGTAAAATAAACTTTGCTTTCACAATGACGCGTGCTAACGAATTTGAGTTTAATTCGCGTTTACATACTCGTAGCGCCACTTTCATTGCCTTTCTGTAAGTATGCTTTTCTTGTTGAATTAGGGGGATGCGTTGTGTTTTGTTTATGTAAGTGACAAGGAGTGAGTTACGTTAAACTTTGGTAATTTGTGCGAGGCGGTGATGACAAGTAGATACAATTCTGTTAACATGAATAAACGCTTCGCACATCGAAAAAAGTAATTACTAATCACCATCATTATGTATTAATCAATTCAATATATAGAAATATATGATAAGACAAAAGTCTTATCATATAAAAATAAAAATAAAAATGTCTCAGAAGCTAAAATGATCAGCAGATAATTCCAACATACAGATGTCCTAAAATTTTAATGTATTGCAGAAATAACCTAATATTTCATAGATAGTAGTAGGGGTTACATACAAGTACTACACAATATTAATCGTCTCATTCTCTCTCAAGAAAAATAGAATATCACTTATTTCAAGTTCATTAAAAACTTTCTTCAACATAAATGGATATCGTTTACACGTACCGAGGTGTGAGAGGGAAGAGGGGAAAGATATCGTTCCAATAATTACGTTGGCTCACTTACCCTTCAAACCGAATTACAGAACTGCTTACATTGCTTGAAGGGAAAACGGTAAATGGCGTCACCGAAGCGATCTCAACGTAAAACGTCTTTACTTGGCTATATGAAACTAAGAATTTATTTTTACTGGAGTATCGGTAAAAGTGGTAGGTATGTGCTTCGTGATTTGATTTTAAAGGACCATCACCGCATACCTATTTTTGCCTCGTCAGTGATTGTGGTTGCTTCCAGAAAATTAAGAATAGCAATGATCGTTTGATATTACGTATTTGTAATGATAATTATTGAAGTGTGCATTGGCTCTTGTGTTGTGTACATCTTAAACTATGTTAAACAACGTCACACGCTATAGACAGTCGAATAAGTAAGCACAATGATAAAAAATCATACGCGCTTTTGTGTTGAAGACATTTCATATGCATTTTTGTGCTGAAGGCACGTT
The DNA here is from genome assembly GCA_014595695.2 of Epargyreus clarus clarus. NCBI lineage: Eukaryota > Metazoa > Arthropoda > Insecta > Lepidoptera > Hesperiidae > Epargyreus > Epargyreus clarus. Next base: position 1,010,398 of record JACTTY020000036.1, read on the forward strand.
TGCGTCTTTATATCTTTCGCGGATTTTATCTAACGACAGCTTTCGTTTAAATTTGTCAGGTATTTTAAGTCGTTTGCAAACATGGAATGGCTACTTCCACGTACTCTACCTATCCACGTTGGGAGAGCGTGGTGGAATAGGCTCCAAGCCATCTATATTTAGAAGAGACCTATGCTCAGCATTGGGATATAAAACGGGTTGTCATATGTAATCATATATGTAATAAGTACAGAATTAATGAGGTTAACATAATGATCAACAACATAAGACACGTGACTCTATTATCCAATCAGATAATATTACTTAGAGGAAAACAACTTGATTAACGCACAATACCTATTTGTATCTCAGCTGATAAACAACTTAAGTTAGAAATAAACAACTTCAATGTGTCATTATCGGGTAAAAATAGATTGTCTCCCGCGTTATATTGATTGTCTCCCGCGTTATATACAATGAGTTGCTGATCGTCGTCGTCTACACATAATTGTCCCACTGCTGAGCACTGGTCTCCTTTCAAAGTGAACTGGCCTAGCGCGAGTTGGTGGACACCTTTGCGATTGTTTTCTTTTTAAAGAAGTCTCAGGTTTAATTACGATGTTTTCTTTACCATTATAGCGAATAATAATTACTTTTTTATGTGGACATATCTTTGTAAATTCGGAGTCCTGGGTTTTGAACCTCGACCCTTCAGATTTCAACAGACTTGGAGAGGTATAATTTCAACCAGTTAGGCTATCATTGCTTCTATGTTGGTTATAATATGTTTCAGAAATTTTTGGAACAACAAAGATTAGGTTATGCGGTAGATTTTAATACGGGTATGTGGAGTCATATGAGGTCTTGAAATTTAAGAGGTGTAGCCAAGAGGCAAACGCTTTCAAATGTACAATGCTAATGTTCTAAGATAAGATCGAATTAGGGACTATCTTCACCCATCCGTTTAATGTATGAAAAGGAAAACTATTTAATAGTACTTAATATAGTTTGTAAGAGCTCTTATGAAGTTTAGTATCAAGTATGTTAAAATATAAATTGCGGATGGGTGACAATAGACATACTGGTGAGAATTTAATGGGAATGAAAATAATTGTTAGTTTTATTTTTAAAGAAATTATATAATAATTACTGGGCTTCCTTCGAGAACTTATGTCTTAACACATAAAAAAATACATGCTGTCAAACAGTTTTCGTAGTCGAAAAAACCTGTTAATATCACTAACATTTCCTCTCGTATTTGCAGAATAAAATCAACTTTATTTCAAGCTAAAGTTAAATTTATGAATGCCCGGATGGCATGATATATTTTCTAGACGTACAAAGGGTTCGCAGCAAAAGTTTATAATCAATTCAATCCCGAGTCGTTACGTGTGCGTCGAACGTGTTGTTTGAAAACAAGAAAAGTTTTCAGACAATTTTTTCCTTTTTTAGCGCATTCGAAAACGTGTTTTAATATATAAGTACTCGTACCTACGGGTGTTTTATTGTTAGGTTTATTACGACTTAATATTGTCGAAAGTTGAGTTGAGAGTTTTAGACAAAACTAAATTTGGATGATATTTTCATAATACTACCTTCAAATAATCATGTATGATATGTAGTGGGTCAAAAATTCTATACGAAGCATTTTTCATCAGCATTTTATTTATTTATTTTATTCCGGGTTCGACCCCCGGTCAGACAGGTATCTAAATGATGAATTTAGGTTTCTGTTTCCAGGTCTAGGTGTTTGTGTATTTGACTCTGTGTGTGTCCATGGCACCCACGATACAGGGAATCCTAGTGTGGGGCTGTGAGTGTAGAAAGCGTTTATTATTTCGGACAAAGTCAGTCATGTCATTATGACATCTTAAGCTTACTTAATATATGTAATGTAGACTAGATAAAGTTAATCAAACGCAGGTGGTAGAAGATTGGTATATTTAGCCTGCGAAGGCACTACCTACGCACCTATTTCTGTCTTAAAGTAACCAAGTTTCGCTTTTGTATTTTGGTGGGAAGACTGTAGTTGTGTATATTAATAGTTTCGAGGTTTTTCATCTTACTTTTTCGAATCTGTAATCGATTTTAGATTAACAGCACAATTACAGATAAAATATCTAGGTAAACCTCCAGGCATGCTATGTTGTTATTATTTCTTCGCTATGCTTTTTCTTTCTGCTGTACAAGACGGCTAGTTGATTTTCCATCAGATTTTCCCCATAAGGTATCGTTTTCTACACATTTCCACGCTACAACACTAGAGGTGGGGAGTGACGTTGATAAATGTATAGCTATTCTTCGGTGTTACGTGACCTTACATTTTTATTCATCGTAAATTAGATCGTATCTCACCGCTGCCTGCTGAATCAATTTTCAGGTGATGTTTTATTATTAAACTGATGTTTATGTTTGTGTTAAAACTTTGTACTGAATACGACTATCCGTGCGCTGTTTATAGTCACTGATTAGATTAAATTATTTTGCATCTGCTTTAAAAATATCAAACACTTGTTACGGCAATATATTGATACGCATAATATTAAAATATTTATAGCTATAATTATATATTAATACCAGTTGAAGTAGCGCCGTGATCTGGGAAGACGCATGTCCAGCAGCAAATAATTAAAATTATATTTTTAAAAAAGCTTCTTGCAGGTTTAAATATAATCTAACTTAAAATATAAATAACTATATAATTCGCTTAATAACTAAAAAAATTTAAGAGAGTGTTAACGTGCCTCACCTTGTCGGTTTGACACACATATTCTGGTGTTTATTTTTTTGTATGCAGTGCCCACTGTACTTAAAATAAATTCTAGTGTGGGCATATGGGTGTAGTAAACGCCACACACATTGAAAACCGCGATCCGAACAAAACCGTAGTCAATCTGAACGAGCTCCCTCGGGATTGGACTTGATTTTGTAAATGCAAATTGCTCCCTGAAAATTGGACTTCCAAAATTAAATGTATGATTGTATTCGAAACCGAAAAGGCAATTCCGTCGACCTTTTTACAATCTAGCCCGCGGGTTTTTTAAGGATTGAAATAATTTGGTTTGCGCAAATTTTTATTTGCTTCTTAAATTGTAAATTGTATGGTAAGTGTATTGTAAATTGAAATTAAAGAAATACGATGTGAATATTGACGCATTTATGATAATCTAACTCCTGATAAATATGGCGATTGCCTATTACAGACCCAGTATGAATTTCAGCCTGCATTTTTTTATTTGTCTTGTTTTTCGAAGATGTCTTTTAGATATTATCACTTGCTTAAACGATCCCCTACCACTATCATCATTAAAATATTTTCTTATTCTCTGATGCTCTACGCCAAGTACGACTTTGATGTGTATTTTAAGTACAACTTTGTAATACACAGTATACGTGTTGTGCGCGCCAATGAAGTTACACTACAACTTGGTACAGATGCTACTATAACGTTGGACCAACTTGTGTGAACGTCCATCGCCAGCTGCGCGCAAATACGATAGAAAACATTCTTCTACTTTTAAAATCTTGTGCTTTATCGCATTCCTAAAAATGCTTCGGTTTTTTCACGATTTTTATATCTTCTTATATGTTACTGATGCTTTGTAAAATAATTTTGCACTGGGTGAGTGAAATGGTTATTTAAAGAGAAATATAAATATGCAGTCTTCGAAATAAGAGAAAAGTTGATGAGAAACCACTATTTTTGAAGGTGGTAGAACCCGTTAAGGTTCGACTCCGGTGGCACCATCGCCACACCTATTTCTGCCTTATAACAGCAGTGTTAAGCGCTGCTGTGTTCTGGTTTGAAGGGTGCGGTAAGGGAGACGTATTTTTCCGAGGCGTTCCAGCTTAGTCCTCAGGAGTAGCGGCACATGAGGTGGCAGTAGCCACTTACCATCAGGTGGTACAATATTGGAGTAGCAGACGAGCATGCAGTATGCTCGTCTGTTACTCCTATATTATAAAAAAATCTATTTCTGAAATTTGGACAATTCTTAAAAGGTACTATTGCACGTGATATTGCCCACGCGGTGAACTATGGCCCTAATATTCTCATTCTGAGAGGAGACGCGTGACCAGCAGTGATACAGTAATCAGTTGATGATGGCGATGACAAACATGAGTAATTGAGTATCAAACGCATAATAAAATCACAAATGTAGGTATTGCGTGCAATCTCTCTCAGTGTTTCCGATTTTATGTCAACAACAATAATATATAATTTGAATATTATTATGAAAACCGATACGAAATACCGTCAAAACGGTGGCATTACCATAACAAATGAATATCAATTTTGAAGTAAGCCATTCCAGTAATTTATGGCTAGTACCCACCGCAAATTTTAATAATGACCAGTTAAAATACCAGCTATTACTATTGAATGTTAATGAAGAGAAATAGTTTCGGGTACGAACTTAATACCCATTTGCATTTCTAAGAGAAAAAAATAGAGCAAAATTGTAAGATCGTGCTTATATGTAGAATATTTTTTATGAAAGCTATGTCGCAATATACTCGTAATAATATTTATAAGTAGGAAACGTATGAAAACATGCTGTGGGTATTGGTTACTTATCCATGGACACATTAAATTAAAATAAACATTACTTTAAAATAAACGAACTATCTGAAACCCGTCACATATGGATTTCTATCCTTGATCAAAGTAGGTATCTAAGTGTCTGGAGATATTGTATTATGTATGATAGAATATATAATCATATATCTACAACTAGCTGACCCGGCAAACGTTGTGTTGCCGTATAAATAAAAAAAATGTTAAGGGTGACCAACCCTTATCAATTAGGGTTATGAAAAATAGATAGTAGCCGATTCTCGATCTCACTGAATATGCATATAAAATTTGGTGAAAATCGGTAAAGTACTTTCGGAGGAGTACGGTAACTAACATTGTGACACGAGAATTTTATATATAAGATAAAGAAGTGCAGGAGTTGTCAAGCGCTGTGAATGTGTGTGAATATGGGGATCCACACACATCATCAACTTCACGCGGATATTATTAAAATGTTTATCCAAATGCGTTTGTAAATCATTGTTTAAATAAATACAGCCGCACAAAAATATACGCATTTTCAATATTAAAATTATATATAGACGATTATTATTAGTCCACTCCTAACAGCAGAGCTTAGAGAGCATACACAAACAGCGGAGTTCACGTGGCGTTGGCCAATTTATTTGCGGTTAAGTGCGCACAATAAATTTCTCAAATGGCCCGTGCTTCGCCGACAAGGCTGCCTGCTATTTATTCGCAAGACCAAGGTTTATCGCTCGTTGGACGGACTGTATGCAATGGCCCTTAGATTTGTGATGGGACAATAACGTCCGGGGGACTTACTACAGCTGCGACTGTGTTTAAGTACTAATGCTTCTAGCCAAACAGTGGTAATATTAAATTGCTTTGCAGGACCGTCTGTGCGCCGAATAAATATGAATAAGTAAATATTACAGCTATAGCGATGAGGTCTTAAATGATATTGTAATTACAAGACTGCCTGACACGTAATGGGTTCGGGATTCGATTCTCAGCCAAAGATATATCTAAATGATGAATTTGTATGTCTATTAAATTCTATTGTGTCAAACACAGACACGACACAGGAAAAATCCTGTGGGGCGATGAGTGTAGAAGCAATAGTTCTATTTTTAAATAAAAAAATATATAAATAATAATGAATTAATTAATTTATCTTCATTATGTCTAGTTTTTAGTAAGATGTGTAACAACATCACGCTTGGTCGGAAATTGGATAAGTGATTGCTAAAGACTAACGTCGACGTTCGCTTCCGTGCTTCGAGCACGTCAATGCCTTTATCCAACTCACATAAAGGTAGTATGACAGCGTATATTCCAAACTTCACACACAACACCATTTCGATATATTCCCAGGAACACCGAAACCAAATTCTAATATTAATAATCGGGAAAACAAAGTAGATACCTACCAACATCTTTACAAATACTCCCTTAATATCATAAGACGTACGTAACTCAATTATGTTATTTGCGATTATAAATTAAAGCTTCACATCTTGGCGGAAATTCAACGGAGGATCGTGAGCTGAAAACCATTCGTTAACGTCTATTGAAGGTGGCTTGAAAACAAATGGAGGTTCAATCAGGCGTGGAACAAACCCTTCTACACCGGTCATTACCTTTCATTTGTAAAGTTATATACCGCTTCATTTCGTAATGTACCCACTACTTTTATTGCCGACAATACATATACTTCATTTTTCTATTTAAAAAATGTAATTAAAAGGCTAATAAATATCAAAGACTTTAGAGTACCAATTGAATATTTAAGTTGATTTTGAAGGTGGTATAATTGTTTGTGTTTCGACTGCGGAGGCACCGCAGCCGCACTTATTTTCGCCTAATAACTGCAGTGTTAAGAGCTGTTGTTCTTCGGTTTGAAAGGTGTGCTAAAGAAAGGAGGAAGACATTCTTATCAGAATTACTTAGTCCTCAAGGGTAGCAACGCATCTGTGAGCAACCATAGGCAGGAATCTAATCTCATCTGGGGATGATAACAGATGCCTATGAGCGACAGTAGTCACTTACCATCCAATGGACTGCATGTCCAATTCGTTCCCTAATATGTATCCTTAAATATTCGTTCAAAAATATATCTCCTCGCTTTTATCCACTTTTTTTTATATTTTTTTCGTTTTCAACTTTTATTACTTCTCATTTCTTGTTCTTGAATATAAACCGATTAGTTTCTGTCTTAACTTCATTTTCACAAGACACCGTCACTAAGCAGAAGTTTTCATCGTTGTTCAAGCTAAAAGCTAGGGTAAATAATTTTGTCCAATGTACATTTGATCAAATAAATTGGATAACTTCATCCAATTCACTACTGTCACCTACATTTGATCCAAGATTTTTCCAGCTAGAAGAACTCCTTTCCAGGCCACAAACAATCTTGTTTGAAACAATCCAACTACGCAAATTATAAAGATAAATTGGACAAAGATATTTGACGAGTGGAACCCTTACACATGTATCTATATATTCGTCTTAATAGATAACAAGAGGAGAAATAGAGCATACAATTTAAATAAATTTCCTCCTGCAACTTAAGTTTAACCGTCAAATAGTGAAAGTTTTCAAAGATTTTAAGCTAAGCTGAATAAGCAGAAAACTGTTCACTCCCAGAAGACTTCAGACACTATACTGCGACGTTCTTGGTCATATCATAAATCTTCTGCCGTTCTCATTGTTTATCTTTCTCCGTCTTATCTCTAACAATGGGATCTGCAGAGCATACAGTTTACATAATTTATATTCGGAAGTGCAGCTAATTAAACAACACATAATTTCACGTCTTCATCGCATAATTTTCAGAGGAATTCTACAAAGAACATAAAGATAAATTATTGTATGATCTGCAATAGGGATGTTATGGATATATTTCGCATCTAGATACGGATAGGGATCTATTAAAAAATTATATCGGTTTCGGGTACAATTACGCATTTGGTATTTCGGATTATCCGGTAGTTTCGGAAAATTTCGGTTACGGCTACGAGTTTTTAAGGATTCGTAAGAAACAAAATTCAAATAGATAATGATTTGACTTTATTTGTAAAGTAACAAAAAAGCTTTTCATAATAGTAATAGTCATTTAGATTCCGGAGTTATCCGAAATTATTCGTAATTTTTACATCGGGTTTAGTAACGGTTTCAATTATATTTTTTATTTCGGATATCCGTTAGTTTCGGATACGTTTACGGAACACTATAATATCCCAGATCTGCAAAAGCACAGTGTTACCATAAAGCGGCAATGGTGCGTTATAACAAAATTTGTATTGTCGAAGATATTGTAACTTGATCATCAGGGACATCAACATATACGTGATAGACGTAACATGATCGGGAAATGTCTTAGGTGAGCTTTCACATTTATATCTCTTTTTAAAAAATACAAATGACGTCTACATCGTATAATTTTCAAAGAAATTCTACAAAGGACATAAATACAAATTGTTGCATGATCTGCAACAGCGCATTGGGGCGAACAATAAAACTGGACGGTAATTATAAACTGAAGCACGTAGTTGCAGTATCGTGACTTAACGTGCTTGTGCATAAACCCGGATATTATGCCGTTATCCTTTCAGGCACCTCATTTTTACTGAGGATAACAACGCCAACGATAATCTGCTCTATTTACTTATTAGCGAGAAATACATTTTAGCAGTATCTAAGTAGACGGATACAATATCCCGGTAGTTCCGGGATAAGAATAGGGCTACGGTATTCCCTGCCTGTCGTCAGAGGCGACTAAAAGGGAGCTTTTGGGGTCGTGGGTGGCAAGAGTGGGAGCACGAACCGCCCGGCCAACGGCCCCGGGAAGGACAGCGGTATGTGTGGTCGCATACCGTCGTACGCACCCGACGGTGCGTCGAGCGTTAAGCTCACCTCGGCGGAGCCCGACGTGTCGCGCTAAGAAGACTCCGGTTACGTTCCTTTGGAGATCCCGGGGTCCTCTACGTAGCGCCGAGGATGGCCACCGGGGGGGTTTTAGTGCGGTAAGAGTCCCGCATAACCCTGTGTCGCTCCCAAGGCATCGGGTACCTTTTGAAGGTTTCCCCTCGTGAACAAAAAAAAAAGAAGACGGATAAAAGGTGACTATTGAAAATTTATATTAAATGTAAATAGTTCGATGTAATTTGATTGTTTCATATTATTATTATTTCGCCCAAACTAACAATATTGAGTTATGATGAAACTTGTACCATTGTAAGATATTTTAACTTCATCGTCAGAGATACCAATATATCTATCCTATTTCAATCTACTTACTATCCAAAAGTGATCTAAAAACATCTAGTTCTGTAAATATACTTGCGGTAATCAAAGCACATTGTACAACCATTCACTTAATTGTGCCCCCGTTTCTTTGCTATCGTCGAATATCAATGCAATTAATTATGAAGCACTTGTTATGTGCAGCCTTTATTAATAGCTGATTGTTTGTTCAGTATCTGTTTTATGAATGGTCACTTTCCCTCTACACATTAAACACACACAGCAGCAGCGCAAGTGCATAAAAAGCGCGCGAGCGGACATACACGCTCACTTACACACACGTACACGAACGCATATGTAACGAAAAAAGCATGCGTCTGCGCTCACACACACACACACACACACAAACACACACACACACAAACACACACACACACAGTAATCCACACACACACAGACACACACAAAGACAAATACGAGAAAAATATCAAATGGCAACTGCAATAACAATGTCAATTCGTCTCGCTTTCGAGTGTGGAGATAGATGAGCTATTGTGTGGGGGGACTTGACTAGTATGTAATTAGCGTCTCAAATGTCATTGTTTTCGAAACACGAATTCACTTGTCTGAATTTCACGAATTTCAGTTGTCTCAGAGCAATCAAAATTGCAATATATCGAGATTTGTATTCATGTTGGTATTGTTGGTATTTACAGCGTAGTAAGTACTATGTGTATGTATAATTCTACATATTATTTTGTTTTGTGTATTTATATTGTACTTAAACACATTATTTTTGGATACTTGCCTCTATTTTTTTATAAATCCATTCATTCCTTTGCGCTCTAATACAGATAACGACTTATTTGGACCAAACCGTACATTTAGTTTGCAAAAAAGTACCTTCAATCGACTTCCTCGGTTCCACTAAAGTTGTCCTCGGTACGTTTATTGCCTTCTAACAAGGACCTAGATTCTAGAACTTTACCTCCGACATTTTTAACCTATTTTCAGGGAAAAGTTTCCAAACCTCCTTCAGCTTTTGTTACGAGTTGATGAAACATTAAAATATGGAACGAGGACATACCTCCTGAACTAGATTTTAAATTTTTTGAGATTCAGATTTGAGCTTTGTTTCATACCGAAAATTTGGACGAAACGTTATCAAGCTATTTGTGCCTCATAACAATAGTCTTAAACACTGGTGTGTTCTGGTTTAAAGGGTGTGGTAAGGCAGACATACTTTTCCGATTCCAGCTTAGTCCTCAGCGGTAGCGGCGCATGTGTGGCCGACATCAGGTAGGAGTATCTAATCCTATCTGGGGTTGATTACATATGTCCAGGAGCCGCAGTAGCCACTTACCATCAGGTGGACAGCATGGTCGTCTGCTACTTCTATATTACATATACAAAAAATAGTCGTTCAACTTATTTACAAATTATTTTTATGAAATAAATTGAAATAGTAAAGGAGCACGCAGTCATTTAACGTAAGGAGTCATAAGAGCGTCAGAAAATGCTACGTTAGATTTACTACAGTTGTGTTGCTACTCCTAAGGACTAAGCTAGGAAGCAAGATATAAGTTTTTCTACTTTACGTTAGTACTAAAGCTAGAGTAAGAGCTTGTGAGTAGGAATCACACCGCACTTAATACGGATTAAAATCTCCGAATTGATATACCTGATTGTGCTTACCTATCCTTTGTAATATATTATTTTGAACTTTTTGAAACCCAAATATGTTTCTACATACAAAGAAGACATTACTTTAGTATTTTTTACAATGTGTTCTATCTAAACGTTAAAGTCAGTTTAGTCCAATAAGTCATACAGTGAAAAGGTAATAACTTCGTTAAAGAAAACAACTATTCCATAGATTTGAACCATTTTCCATTAGGAAGTAAATAAAACTTACATACTGAACTTTCCCTTAAGCTATACTTAACGGAATTAGGTTTCTATACAGACTAGCTTTTCGCAAAATAGAAATAAAAGGCATGAAAGGCATTAGGAAGCTGTATAAAATAAACTTAGATGTTTTATAAAATGTCTTACATGGAATAGAAATAGAATGAATAGAGAAAAGTAGAATTCTTACTGCAAATATAATGAAAATTATATTTTTGATTCATTATTTTAAAGGATAATAGGGTAAGTTATAAAAAACTTCTATACGACTTCTAACTTAGTTCTTTAGGGTTCAAAATATAAAAGAAGTACAACGTTACTTTCATAAATTAAACAATGCAAAAGTAAAGCAAAGTAAAGTTTAAGAAATTGCTACTAAAATCTCTGCTTAATTGGTGGTATCATTAAAAATAACCGCAGTCTTAGCTCTAGGTGGGCGTGACGTTAACATTTTTGAAATAATCATCCCGAGACAAAGTCAAACATCAAAGTCATTATTATGCAAAAGGTGTCTTAAATGAGCTCTTACATTCATATCTCTTAAAATAGAAAGAATAAAAAACAGAACTGGAAAAAATATTTAAAAAATGTAGAAAAATAATGAGAATAAAATTAAGGTGTAAGTTTGTTATTTTAATCTTCTTGCAATATATTATATCTTTTTGCACGATATCAAAAGATAAAACAGTTTTGAAATGTTTCTCAGTCTATCTATCCTAAACTAAAAGGCAATCTTAAGCACTAAATCCATTTGAATCGAACTTTTATATAAAGGTAAGAGTTCCAAGTTTGAAATAAGCTTCTTCACCCCCCTTAAATTGTACCTGGGTAAAAGTTAAAATACATACACAAGGTGGAGTCGAGGGGGTAAACTCTTCAATATTACTTACGTATAAACAAGATGCCGGTCTCGGATAATAATGTTTCTCTATTGGAATTGTAGAGTAGCATAAAAGCATCCATTTTGTCGCAAATTCAATAGACGGAACCCGCTAGCTTAGCGAGAGATCCGCGCCTTAGTCGAGATTTTTGTCATATACATTTATTTCGGCTTGCTACTTACTGTACTCTTTTAAAATACTAAGCAAAACATAGAAATAGTATCAGGATAGATAATGAGTGTAATGTACTGGTACTCTTTTATTACATAGGATTTTATTACACTATTATCTATTTATTATTATCTATCTATTCAATTTATATTACTGGACTTATGTCTCGATTGCTGTACCTACTGCACTGCGATAATAAGAATACAGACATACGCTGTAATTGTTTTCACACGATCTTCCGTTTTTACCAATTAAATTTTTAGTTGCACTGATATTTCGGAATTTATGTTTGTTCTAAAGCTATATAAATAGACAAACACCAATTTAGAAAAAAAAACCCTGAAATTTATAATATTTTAGCTTCAATACTCAGCAACTGCCTTTACTTCCAATAACAACTATGGCTTACTACGGAGAAATTCGTAATGGGTACTTAGTGAGCATGAAAAATATTTTCAAGTAAACACACTTCGACTATTCTACGTAAATGTATTTGAAAGGATCCGCTTCGTCGCTGCGTCGGGGCTTAACGTTCCGATGGCAATTTTGCCACTTTTCTAGTCACGGCGACGTAGCAGACTCTTATCATCGCTCCTCGTTTTATGTGAGAATCGAAATCTATTCTCAAGACATGCAGATTTTCTAGTAATATTTTCTCTCGCTATCAACAGGGAAAATTTACCGAGAGCTTTTTATTAAAATCGTAGGTATCTGACGCAGATTTTTCCTTTGTGAGAAAAATACGTGATATTGTCAATATGTGATGGCTATGAATATCATCATCATCATCATCAACCCATTACTGCTGGACCGCTGCTGGGCACGGGTCTTCTCTCAAAATGAGATGGATTCGGCAAACCACCCCGTTGGCCAAGTGCGTGTTGGTAGACTTCACATTTCTTTGAAACCTTTTTTTTAATAATACTCAGGTATGCCGGTTTCCTCACGATGTTTCCCTTCACCGTTTATGCAAGTCATAATACGTATAACTTCTAATACGTACATAACTTCGAAAAATCAGAGGGATATGAACCTCGGACCCCTCGATCAAGAGGCCGCGTTTCTTAACCACTAGGCTTTCTCTGCTGGTCATAAATAGTGTAATGAAACTTTTAATATTTATTGCATCATTATTTTCTGATTTGATTACTTCGTTAAAATTATTAATTGGTCAAAGTTGGCAGAGTTACAAACCGCGACATTCAGAAAATTACGCTCGATTACATAAAATACGCGGCGAAGTTTTTGGATCCTAATTGGAAATCAAGTATGTACGGAAAACATTATGACGTAACAACCTCCAAAGATGTTATTGTAATACATTTCTATTTTTGCCTTATAATAGAATTAAGCGCTATTATGTTCTATTTTGCTGTTGGTAGTTTCAAGGGTGAGGTTACGAGAGACATTTTAAGTTGGTTCTTAGGGGTAGCAAATATCTGTGACCGACATCGGGTAAGACTCCGTTAATATTTGGGATTTATAAAGGACTTCCATGGTACTATATTAAAGAAAACTTAAAATGTTAAGCACTTTATAATTCTTTAACTCTATAACTCTTCGAAATTATTTTACATTTTCCCTTTGAACATACTGTTAATAAATTTCTTTTGGAAATTCATGAAGTAAAGCTTTATCAACGTACGAGCATGTACACAAATTAGTAGCTGCGGCATGTTCCGAAACTGCAGCTAGAACATGAAAATGATTTCCCTTTGTTTTTGTTGGAGCTGTAATTTGTTACACAATACAAGATTTTCCTTTGTAACGTCGGAATATTTCCCGTCCAACAAGCTTTATTATCGCCGTTCGTGCAATCGTAAAGTAGGAATTGTCGAGTGGATTTACATAAAATTTCGGGAGCGAACTTTGGGTTAGTTAAACAAACAGGATTGGGAACAAATGGGTCGAAATAACCCTGTGCCGGGCGGGTGCAGGGTACGAGATCCGCTGATAAAATTACACAAATGCTAATGAAAGTCGAGTTGCTCGGGCGAGATTAGCGTCGTCTGTGAAATTGGACCTGTTTAGAGGCTAATTTTGCCCCGATCTCCGCCCCGAGAGCTCTCCAACTTCACGGTGTACATCGTGATCTTCGTAGCAGAAAAGCTTGCGAATCGGAAAATTGTTTAGGGCTGAAAAATACTTTCGAACTAATTAAATTTAGTGGGGCGTGTGTACCAATTACTATACAGATTTAAAATGCAGAGGGTTTTCCGGGTTCGATTCCCTTCTAGGTATTTATAGAAATAAATTATATTTTTATCTGAATATGTGACAAAGGAAACACCTATATACCTTTAACTTAGTAGCAGATTAACTTGTATTAAAAATATGATTTGAAATAATAGAAGAATGCTAATTTCTATCAAATAACTTATGTTTTTGTACGTACATTTTAAACGCAATTTCAATGCACCATATACAAATGCGGACGCTATTCGCAGCTTAGCTGAGCCATCCATCATATAAACTAACAGTGATCGTTTAGACAAGTGTCGTGGAGTAGTGTTGTACGATCTAAATATACATAAGTGAACTGAGGAACACGATGTTATTCTAAACAGTTTCAAAATTATGGTACTTTTTTGCCAAAGTTCTACTGTGTTTTTTTTTTATTAGGGTCGGTAATTGCGCCGCTTAAGGTGCTTTCGAAGCAAAGATGTGCATGGTAGCTAAATTATAGATTTAATTCACATTCATCAATAGGTTTGCTCAAATTTCATTCAATATTTCCTTTAATCCAATTAAGCAATAATGTTGGTGGATTTGACATACACATCATTAGTAGATAGGCACTCTAAGGGTCTGTGGTATCGGGACCCACTCTTTAGGTCAGTCCCTAACAACGTTCAATACAAAGCTTTATTCCGTTGTTCCCATCACTATTGTCTTAAGCTATTACAATATCATCGCTCAAGTCATTATTCTATACTCGTTGGCGATGAAACAACCCTCTAAGGGTTGGATTCAGCTCGAGCCAATTCGATTCAACTCGTCAGTTAGATGATTGACGTGTATCATTAGCCCACTTAGTCACTCGCATACCCTGCAGTCTATGTGAGGCTGGTGCAATTAACGACCAACCCCTAATGTGCTAATGCCTGGCATGGGGCTGCCTGCAAAATTGCAAAAGAGCTTTTTTTCTCGTCGCTGTGATAAGAATAAAGAAGTACATCGGTTAGGACCCAACTTTAAATTAGGAACGAAATGTTGACCAATATTATTATGACATTTGTTGACTAGGCATTCAACAAATATCATAACTTAAAAATATATATTGGAGTAGGTACACAGCAATGAGATACATTTATTACCATCACTTGATTAATTTAATTGAAATAAATTTTCCATACCAAAAAAACCGTTTCTCTGCTATACAAAATTTAAAATGTGTGAAAAGTATAGCACTGATTGGGCAGGAACAAAATTGAGCAGATAATTTCGGGGAAATTATCAGTTTTTGATTAACATCACTTTAGCGTATAAAGTATAGTGTCCATGGTACGTTGCACATGTGTTCCAATTACGTAAAAGGCACTTATGCAACAAATTTTAATGGCAATGCCAATTTTAAGTAATTAATGTTTTTCCATCCGATAGCTTGCAGATGACACTTCAACTTTCGATATTTAATGTATACCTAATATTGGAGGCCAGGCAATAATGTGGATAGGCAATTTTATTTCAAAAGGTTATAGTTATAAAGATTTCTAGGTTCAAGTAGGCGTAAAAACTCTATTTCTAGCGCAATTAGGTGATGACAAACATTTCTTCAAAAACGATTTAGCTAAGAAAGGGTCCTTCAACAGTATAATAACAAGAAAATTATTTGCTATTATCGTTTTACAATGTAATAACAGATGGCGTTAAACATATGTAAATATGTATGTCTGAATCACGCTATCGAAATTTGCTACGTTTACTTTATACGAGTAGGTACATTTATGTAATAGATCGGGATTTTCCGATTTAATATCGGTATTTTAAATGTTACTGCTTGCAAACTATATTTTTTCTTTTACAAAATATAATAATTATTACGTTACCTTGTAATATTAATTATATTTTGAAAATTTGGCTTAAAATAAAACAATTAAATAAAAGCTTTTTCGTAAAAGTAAATATAATCTACGGCGACTAAAGAAGAACGCTTTCAAAAGCAATCACGAACTTGAATCCGTATTATGAGAACGCTCATTTTACCAAACCCCAGCAGCATTACATAAAGTTAGTTTAACTACGGCTCCTACGACAATATGTGGAGCTATTATACATAAATTGTAAAGTTCAATTACTCTATAATTCCTTTGTAATGCTTGGCTTCAATGGATCCTACACTCAAATGGGTTTTGGAAACCACTTATTGCATGAATTTCAGAAACTTATGGTTTCTAAACTGTAGTATAGTTGGATTGTTTTTCAATTGTTTTGTTGATAAAACTGTAACATTGACTAATTAAAAGTATAGCACGAATGTAGTCTAGATTCTAGAAGTGTGTAAATTTGCTCAAGATTGCTTTATTTAACGTAGATATGCTCTAAGAGAAGTTTTGAAAATTCTTCTTCTGTAATATAATAAACAAACAAACAAATCTTAATAGGCTAGGC
The DNA here is from genome assembly GCA_014595695.2 of Epargyreus clarus clarus. NCBI lineage: Eukaryota > Metazoa > Arthropoda > Insecta > Lepidoptera > Hesperiidae > Epargyreus > Epargyreus clarus. The sequence continues at coordinate 1,026,736 of JACTTY020000036.1, forward strand.
AATTATCGTTATTTTAAAAGAATTAAGAGGTAATGTATCTAACATGAAATTTTATCCAATGCCAGCCTTGGGTCTCGGAGATTATTTACTGTTGTAAAAATATTAATCTATCGTAATAGTATTATACAACCGTTTAAATAATTGGCGTCTTAATTATCTTAATGTGGATTAAGTTATACCAGTAGGTTCCGGATAATGAGGATAATATTATTATGTTTTTGATGGTAACGTTTTTAACATAACATAATAATAGTCATCCTTCTACCTAATAAATATACCAAGCTGTATGTAATAAAAAATGATATTTCGCTATTTTTTTCATAACAAAAAGCTTTTGAGTTTTGGTACAAAATTAAGGTACACTTTTTATATTAATCAAATACAAATTTGCTTTTATTGAAAGACGTGATAGGATTATACAACAGAAATATTACAATGTGTAAAACTTTACATAGACTGCAAAATTGCTTAAATATTACCTCTAAACATTAAAAAAGAAATTCATTCTCATTACCATAGGAAACAGGAATAAAGGGAACAGGTAATAACGCACCCGGTTGTAAGGAGCTCGGTTTCGCAGTTTTCTTTTATATTTTAAGTTAATGCGAGTATAATTTATACGAGGAAACACGAGTAAATTATGAGCAACGTAAATAAAATTGTATATACGTATTGTGGTCTTATACGAAATGTTCGCGCCGGCGTTTCAAATGATGATTTTATGATTATAATGTTGTTGACGTTAAGATTCTTATCGATATATTGGGAGATGGGGTTGATGATGATTTTATGTTGAATTTTAATGAATTTGTCTTTAGAAACATGTGTTTCAATTAGTTAGACAGATTACCTTTCAAAATCGTACAATATTAGCTTTATTACATTTGATGAAGTATAGGAGATTTATTTTCAAAACAATATATTAATTTGATATTTATGCTTTCAGGTACATATTATTCATACTTACTTCACACTCGCTGAGTAATGAAACGCGGATTTTGAGTGAGTAATATCCACCTTATTAATATTAATAACGTATTCCGACAAAGTATCTTCAGTATAATAACTCAACCTGTGGTATATTATGTTTTGACTTTCAAAGTAAAATATTGTATTGATGAATTATAAAATGGTTTTCAATATATATGAGGTTAACGAATTACAAATATAAATAGTTTTTAAAACTTACACTAATTACACGCGAAGAGACCACGAACGTAATTAAGTAGGAAATACTTTGATAATAGAAAAAGTTGCTCTATTGGGTCACGATGCGAACCCTGAATAATTTTGGATCAGGGTCAGTCGTAACCCACGCTTTGTTTATTTATTTTGTACTGCAGGGTCGAGTAATGAAACCTTATTTTTACAAGCTTTTTTAACTTGTTTAGTTAGCTTGTATGTATGTGAGGATCTGTCAACTGAATTTTAAACCAGTTTTATGGTTTGGACGACAATATATTGAGTGACGTCATTCTAATTCGAATATGGCGGACGTACCAACATGGTTTTTATAATCTATTTTTTATATAATTTAATTTATAATATTCGTTTATCTTAAAGAACTTCTGGGTTACCATTCTAGACCTATCCTTTGACAAAATTTTAACCCAATTTTGTAACGATGTTTATAAAATCATAGTATTAGAGTACCTATAGCAGCATCAACTCCCTACCTATTTTAATTCTCTACTTCTATTGTATCAACACTTTGCTCTAGTTTTAGCGCTTGATAATCACAATCGAGCACATTATTCATCAGGCCTATTTTTATGTTGATTTCAAAATGTTTCTTATGAGAGAAACATTGTGAAATAAAAATATGTGAAACAAAAATATTTTAATACTTAATTTTTTTATATTTTGAATAATTTTCTTTTAATAATAATATTTACTGTACTTGATTATACATATATTTGTATCGACAATCCAGCTAATCTGGGGCCGAGGTCAGCCGTAATCCGCGCTCTATGAGTGTTTATTTCATATTTATTCCGACCTGTCCCCACAACTAATGAAACCCGCTTTATTGTCCTGATACATATCACGTAAATGAAACATAGTTGGGTTTTTGTTATGAAATGACTAGGTTGTTGCCGTGGCTTTGGTTTATTAAGATAAATACGTATTTGTGCAAGATTATGAAATTATTACATTGTTGTGATATGAAGTATGAAATATTCATGTAATTCTAAGGTCAAAATATAGACACGTTATAATTAGAGTTGTATGTAAAAATAGCAACACACGGACCCAAAAAAATTGATATAGTTTAATTGAAATAAATATTATTTTTGTAAACAAAAGTATCAAAAACCATTTCCCGGGAAGATCGAATAATCCGACCGGGAAGATAAATCGGAATGTTTTATTGGCCGTAATTCTGATATTCATAGCTGACTAAGTTTATTTGAGCGTCCCTTCTGGGTAGACTAGAAGTGACTAATGACTACTTCATAATGTAATGGATTAAAAACAAACTCCAGCAATGTGTCCGTTTTTGCTCCGTCACTTAGGCACTAAGAAAAATCTATTAATCACCTAGTTTTTTCTTAGATTTTACATTTTTCTACGCAGTTATTATTATGGAGATAATCACGTAATTCCTTCCTTTTAAGTATAGGTAATGATCGGTTTTAACAGTTCATATTTGTAGTAAGAAAGCCCAGAAAACAATTCTATATAACATTTTGAGTAAGAATAATTTACCGAGCTAACTTTTACCTTATCATATTGATAAAGTACGTCTCATTGTTATTTTCCGAAAGCGTTTTACCGATTTTATTAAAAGAAAAATAAGGATAATTTTGACCAGTATATTGATGCTATTGTCACGATCTAATTTTTTGTAGCATGACAATTTCGCAAGTTCCTCGTCGAATATAAAAAGCTTATATAGAGATTGATAACTCAATCAAATCATTTTTATTCAGAGCAGATATTCAAAGAATCTTTTTTGATAGTCATAAACCTATTTCCACTTCGCAATAAGTACTATGATAGACATACATTCATATATAAAGCACGAGTACAAGTACAAGACGATAGTAAAATGTAATAAATAAAGGTACAAGTTTTATTTATTAAATTTTCCTATCATTTTGAAAATTAGTCGTTTTGTATGGGAATTGTGAATATGTAACGTAATCCCTCGAATATTATTGTCCCGACTATACTTTGGGATTTAATATCGCGGAAATAGCTTTTTGATGGGCCTCTTTTTATTACCCGACTGCCAAGGAAGGGTTATGTTTTTCGCGCGTATCTTGTATGTTTGTCTTTCTTTATTTGATCCAATCTAACAAACGGCTGGATGAATTTCAACAGTTAAGGTGTCATTATATTTGTCTCAATGACCCGAGTGTCCTTAGATAGGTGTTAGTAAAAAAAAATCAAAATGGCGGATTTTTGGCGCGAAATAGTAACACATTTAAAAAAATAAGTTAACCGAACCTATCGAGTAGGGTACCAAATGAAAGGAAATTAAATGGAGATTATAAAAACATATTTGTATATATCTAAAACAGCAAGGTGACTGACTGACTGACTAACTAAATGACTTTTTCATTTTTCAGAAATCAACGTACAGCCTCAACCAAAGACCTTACAGTTCTGAAATTTTGCACATAGGTTCTCTATATAGCGTGAATAAGTACTAAGAAAGGCCTTTTGGAAATTCTACCCTTAAGAGGGTAAAATAGGGGAAAACAGTTTTTTTGAAATCCTTTAATTTTGAAGCAACTACTATAAAATTTTGTATTTGGCTTTCTGGATAAGAACAAGGACGCACTTATTTATCCTCCTCCGAAAAATCAACCTCGTAGAGGGTAAAATAAGGGTTAAAAGTTCATTTGAACAATCGTCAATTTTGAAGCAAACACTATGAAATTTTGTATCAGGCTTGTTGGATAAAGATAATGAAATACTACCTCTAACGAGGTAAAATAATGACCGAAACGTTGATTTACTGAATTTATATATTTTATAGACCGTAAATGGTGGATTTTTTCGCGAAATAGTAACACGTTTTAAAAAAAGTTAACCAAACCTATCGAGTAGGATGTTAAAAGAAAGGAAATTAAGAGGAAATTACACATACAATATATAATATATCTTATATATAAAATTCTCATGTTAGTTTCCGTACTTCTCCCAAACGGCTTCACCGATTTTCACCAAAGTTTATATACATATTGAGTAGGTCTGAGAATCGGCCACTATCTATTTTTTTTTACCCCTAAGTGATAAGGGTTGTTCACCCTTAACATTTTTAACACGCTTTTTTTATTATATAGCAACACAACGTTTGCCGGGTCAGCTAGTACATATATACTCCTATATACACATCTAGATGACTGTATGACTAAATGAGTGAGTTGCTGTGCCAGAGATCAACGCAAAGGGAAACCGCTGAACTTAACTTAATTGAGCACTACGAGGATAAAATAGGATAATATTGTTTGAACATCTTTTGTTTTTGAAGCAGACAGCTACTATGAAACTTTGTATTTGGCTTTCTGGATAAATATAATGAAATGCCTATTTCACTGCTTTTGGAAATTCTCCTTCAGCCTTATGGTGCAGTCGGGTTTTTGATTTTTTAAATTAATTACTTGTAGTAATAGCATATTATTGCGCCGTATATAGTTCGCAACCAATTTTATTGACAACGATTTTCTACTGGCGTTTATTTATAGGTGGTAGGAATCGTCGTGGCTTGAATCTACCCTCGTTCACTGTAATAATTTCTGCCTTACAATAATAATAGTAAATGTGTGTTCTGGCGAGAAGTATGTAATAAGTCATAGACACTTATAAAGGGGTACCATCTTAGTTCATGGGTGTAGCAATACTTCTGTGGTTGTCTTTTTCCGTGGACGGCTTTGGGAAGAATTAAGTGGAAAGCAGGGTCTTCTGTTCCTCCATTTAATTTAAAAAAAAACATAAAAGATTTAACTTAGCCGTCCTTTTCACAACTGAAACCAGTAGTGCACACCGCACATTGTAAAAGGCAAATCATAGTTGAAACTGATTGGTATGCTTTAAAAAACTACATTAATTACATGCTTTCATTGTTATTTTTTGTTACGATTATTTAGGACTTGTCCAAGACAGCCAGCTATTATTTTTAATGAGAAAGAAAATACCTTGAAACAACTTGTACAGTTGCAAAATTACCTTTCAACCACATTCCCATTTTGCTCTGAAAGTTTAAGTTCCAGTTTTCGTGGCATTTAAATTACTTACGAAATCTTGTATCACTTTCTTGAAGATCTGTGTAAGTAAGATAATTATTACAAGAGTAGTTAGGTATATAATTACGTTAGATATTGAAATATTTATGTCTCAAAGTAAATCTTTGTCAATAACTAAAGGGTATGTAGAACTTACGACTCATACTAATGAGCTGGTAGAACAGGGAATGTAGCGTGAAATACTTCAAAATTTCGACCAATTCACCGCCGTCACGAATTTGTAAATTTATTTACAAGTATTTATTTAACGGACGGCAATTTCCGTTGCTGATATATTTTATCAATTTAACATTGTGTCGTTCAATGCAAGTGTTTTACTATGAATCATCCCTCCATAATATGTGACGCAGTAATCATTGCAACCTTTCAATGTCATCGTCAACCGATAAACTGATGTCTGTCCTGTGTCTATAGGACCTACATGACCTATAGTGTTCCTAATCCTATTTATGTATATTTACTGTTCTTACATTGTATTACATATTAGTCGTATAATAAGTATGTTACATATTATATGATATTTAGTAACATATTCAAACGGAGTTATAATAAAACTAACTGACCCGGCAAAGGTTGTGTTGCCAACCCTTATCACTTACGGGTTTGAAAAATAGAAAGAATATTTAAAAATGCGATGGTAGCGACGTCTGTCGAATCCAATGTGAAACATTCCAAAATCAACAACTACTTACAAATTAGAAATTAATGAAAAATACCTTTTCCCACGGACTAAATTGTGAATCTAAACCATTCTCAAGTCCCCTTGAACACACACAACAAATTTCATCAAAATCAGTAAAGTCGTTGTATGTGCGTGCGTGTGTATGTCACATCATATAAAAAAATGACGTTACGCCATTCTCACAGGAAAAATAAAATCCTCTTTGACTTTTTCTACGAAGTTGCTGCTTGTTTATTTCGCCATGCAACAGTTGTATATAATTTTGGTCCATGTTTTTGGCAGTTCGTTTCTACTGCCATCAAAGGTGCCTCATTATCGGGATACAAAGGACCCAAAAAGGATTTGTTAACCAGAAGTTTCGTCTGTGTATCCTTGTATATGTCTCATCTTTTTGAGTTTTAATATCAACTTTTTCAGATCGAGACAGAAATAACATAAACAGATTTTAATGTTTTTTGTATTGTGAGGAAAAAGTATAGTACTTTTTCCTCACAATACAAATTCTAATATTACAGACAGACATTTTATTATTCTATTTATATAAATATAAAGGCCGCAAAGCCACCAATTATGTATTTTAATGAATTAAAGCTTTGTTGGGCCTATTAAGCCCTCTGTCCCGGTTGTTGTAATTTGATAGCAGTCGTTAAATCTTGTCGGAGGTTTATGAGCAGTTTGTACGCATTCGAAGTGAGTTGACCATTACACAGTACTTTCTGACAATACATTGGAGCAGCGTGGTGGAATACGCTCCAAGTGTCTGGCTGTAGTAGAGAAAGCACTTGCATCGAAGTGTGACAAAAAATGATGCCCATAAATGAGACTTTTTTAACATTTACATGTAATTTACGTATCTATTTTTATTTTAAATGTTTATTAAACGACTCCAAAAGAGGAGACAGTTTCTCAATTCTACAGTATATATGTTTTTTTCAAACTACAATAAACGTACTCCTACATTTTATATTGTCATACTGATAATATTACAATTCTTAATCAAATAACAAAATGTTACTTACAAAGAAAAATTCAACTCGTATTACAAGTACGAAATATTTTCTTTTGTAAATATAGACTGAAGATCAGCAGTGGGACACGTATACCGTATAGTTCAAAGGTGTGGGGTGTGCATATGTAACTGACACGTCTAATGGCGCAGGCGAATGTACGAACATTTCCTTGCGCCCGAATTACATTAAGTTACTCCGCTTTGTGATTTGACTTTTTCAATGTAGTGTGCAGGGTATTTGCTAAAAACCTGGAATAAAAATTGCATGAAATTAGTAAGTCTCAAAATTACACTGGCTAATGAAAAATAGCTACTCGTATAACAATATTGCGAGTTAAATAGTATAATTTTACAATCACGCGATTTATATTAAATGTAATGTTATATTAAATGTAGTGTCATTATTTTTAATCTAACCTTTAGTGAGGTTTTGTAAGATATCGTATGTATCGGGATAGTTCAACTAATTTTAATGTTCTTAAATCATGACTTGCAAATCAAATTGTGAATTGGGTTGTTATAAAATTTTGATTCTAAATCAAAAATAATATTTTGAATCATTTTTGAATTATTATTTAGACACAAATAAACTGAAACTGTGAAAATAAGTGATGACATAAAGTTACATCTCTGCGCAAAAACAATTAATTTATCGGCATTATAGCCTAACCAAATAAAAAATCGAAACTGAAACCAAACTTGGTGCTATATTGAAAGAAATAAACGCAATACACTTAAGATATTGGCAGCACATCATTTTTATGGTTCCAATTTATTACAAATAACAGGTCTTTGCTTCCTGTTATTACTTGTAAGAGATAAAAGTGTCATAATAGTGTATTGATAGTTATTTTGCCCGCGCCGCCTTATCTTAGCCTCGTAATAAGTGTAATTAAAAATAACACTCTTTATAAATCAATAATTATTCTCTGACAATATCTCCATTCTGAATAGGAAATAATAATTAATTATTTTTGCTATATTTATAAGTTCAACTACACGTGTTCTCTTTCTTCAATGAATCGACGATACAGATTTATGCGTCCAACACGTCTTTAAAGTTATTATTTTTGTTGTTGTGAAAAAAAAATAGTTGTTGTCAGTATCTACATAATATGATTTCGATCATTCAAATTGAAAATAGGTTGGACTAGTACGACTAAATTTTATCTGAACTGTACGGTTCGACCGGTAAGGTGCCTTATGCACACTTATGTCTAGTTCTTAGTTCTTGTGTTACTGTGAAAGGGGTACCAGCTGACACACAAATGAGAGAACCGTTTTGGTCCTCAGGGTTGGCAACACATCTATAATTGAATTCAGGTACACCCCTGATCTATATGGAGTTGGTAATATATTCCCATGGGTGGCAGTGACTGTTTACATGTCACTTCGAAGTTCGATCATATAAAAAAAATCTGTGGGCCAAGTCATACCACTGGGGCATCACTACTCTTACTAATTGTTATTTTACCTTGACAAGAAAAAAGACACCTTGGAATAAAACTTTCACGTCAAAAGACTTGTTCTTCGATTAGAAAAAGATAGAACGAAAATGGTATATTCATTTATGTTAATGTCTTCGCAGAAACACTGATGAAAATACTTACGTAAGATGAATATAAAACAAAGTGCACATTATTTTCATTTTGAAATGGGTATATAGCAATTATAGCGCGTGTGTCAACGAGCTTTGCCCGTCTCGAACTAAATAAACATCTCATTAATTATTTCACTCCACTGTTTTTCATTAAAGTAAGGATCCAGTGATATTTACTTATTTTTAATGAAATGTATTCAATATGTTAATATGATGTTTGTGTTCCGTTCTCTCTGATTGCGAATATGTTGAAGCTCTTGATAAATCTGTCGATAGTTATACCTTTAAAGCACTCCTTAAATAGAACGAATGAAAGAAAGAAACCATTTATTTTACATGCTATACAAGTTACAAAATACAAAAGTATTTGCAATATCGGATTTCCTGTACGATATCCGCACTACATAACACAAATAATAAGGGTCCTAATATAGAACCCTGTGCTACTCCTCTTGTTTCAAAATCAGATTTACAGTTCATTTATTTATCTTTAGTCATTTCAGACAAGGTTAATAGCATAAATCCTTCTATACAACGTGTTTGTGTGTGTGTGCGTTCGCGCAGTCACGTGCAGTGCCTGTCAAAATATTGTATAGAAACATATTTTGTCTGAGAACGACACGATCAATGTATGTAGATGTAAATGTTACCTAAAGCCAAACTGTGTAATATTTTTTTAACAAATAGTTGCTAACGTTGAATAGAAAATGATAAAACGTAAAGAAAACATTTTATGTTTCAACTATTCGTTTTAACGGGAAAAGTAGTAATTTTCCGTTACTTTATTACTTACTGACATACTCATTAAGTCAGTATATATAGTATTTAGTATATCTCATAGTTATAAATCACTGCATAACCAAGTTATAGTAATAAGAGCCTCATAATGTTATACTTTCCGAAAGTTCATAAAAAATAATAGGCCATTCAAAGTTCACATCATACATTACATTGTGGTTACTTTATTTTGCTCGGTATCATATTACATTAAAAAGTTATCGTATGCTAATAAAATTATACTCAATGAGTTTTACTTCAAATGACTCGAGTAATGGTTCCTTTATTACAATATGCATCATATTGATCATCAATATGAATCCTCATTTTATATATGCATATACAAACTATTTATTTATTCACCAGCATATCGAATAATAAGAAAAGTCATCTACATACATAAAGTATATTATATAATATATCTATCAAAGATACACACGTTACCTCTTGGGAAAATATCGAATTACGTGAGATCGAACTCCTTATTAAGAAAACCTTTTACCGCGATCCGTATAATTATTCTATTCATTAAATAAAAAGCACTAAATTCTACCTTGCAACTTTTACACGTATAAAAAAATTGCTTTGTCCACGCGATTTCTCGGAACACAAGAAATGAAATTGCGAAAGCTAATGTGCAGTATATCAAATTACAGTCGGTATGAGGCGCGCGAAACAAGACGACAAATATAAATTCATTAGACGCAACAAAGGCGTCCAGCTAATGAAGAAAGACGTCTAGTTTAATTACCTTTTGTAATTTTTCTGCTAAACGGCCAACGTATAAATTAATTTTCTCACTGGACCGCCCACGAACACCATTATGAGGCGCTAAGTGAACCTCTTTTGTGTTCGACATAATTCAAGACTTCCACAAAGCTTTTTCTTCAAAGTTCGGTTTTAAAAGCTAAGTTCCGTAGCTGGTCTTGGCTACGATATGAATTATTTGTTAGAGTTGAAATGGTTCTCCATTTAGTTGGTGTGAGAACTATTTGTATAACGGAAATGAAACTATTGAAAATTGTAAAGGGGTAAAAGGCGTTCTTAAGTTTTAAAATCAGAAGTTATCTAGTTATTAACTACACGAATACTAATAGCACTTTTGACATTATAGGTGTATTTTAGTATTTAGAAAATTCCAGTTAAATTCGTTTTCGTCGTCGTCATTATTATCCCACATGTCCCATTGCTGGGCGCGGGTCTCATCTCAGAATGAGAAGGATTAGGCCATAGTCCACCGCGCTGGCCAAGTGCGTATTGGTAGACTTCACATACCGTTGAGATGTTTTTTTTTATATAAATCTCTCAGGTATGAAGGTTTCCTCACGAAGTTTTCTCTTCACCGTTAAAGCAAGTGATAATTAATTTCTAAATACGCACATAATCTTGAAAAATCAGAGGTGCGTGCCTGAAAATTGGACCTCGGACCCCTCGATCGAGAGGCCGAGTTTCTTAACCGCTAAGTGACAATTCATTCACATTTCAGACTACTAATTTTGTAAACTACTCTGTAATAGTGTACATTAACATTTAAAGTGCCATATTCCTAATAATAGATACTGCGTCGTAATTATTGAATTATCTACCCTTGACACAAAAGACAAATGTCTATCTAGTATGCGGTTCACAAACGTTTCTTGTCCCTCTATCGGAAATAGCGCGGGTCGCAGTGACCTATGGTACCGACAATATCGTTATCGAAAGCAGGAAATTCGGTCATTCATTACAATATGCACGAATCTCACGGGATCGTAATGCTTTTATACTCGTATAAACCAGTCGGTGCGGTAATGACTTTTGATATGAAGCCATTTGGTTCCGTATCGCAAAAAATTGATGCGAAGCAATTATCCAGGAACACTGATATCCAGGGAAATTGATAAATGTAAGGAAATAAACGAATAATTACGAACATATTAGAAATCCATACATACATAAGGGCACCATTTGGATAGGTATCTAAATCAACAATTTGATTTCTGCGGATTGTTAATCGAACTTAAGATACTGCTTGGCAGGCCAGCCTGATGACTAATTTGGTTTACGCAAAAAATCTTTGCTGAATATTTTAAATTCATTTCTATAGACCTCAAAGAAAATTAAAAAACCAAGAACTTTACACAAACTCTTGAGATAGTTTCTGTTAATCCAGAACACGGTTAGCTGAATAAACCTAAAAGCGATTCATTTTACTCTCCTATCTAAGCGAGCATTAATGTCTTCGGTACGGTGCACGAAATAGAACGCGTAGAGACTGAAAAAAAACTTTTCCAATATTTTCTACATCATGTTTGTTAACTCCGTGGCCCGTATCAGGTCGACAAACAGTCAGCTCTTCGCTGACACAAGTTGCCGAACTCATTTACATTCGGGAGCGTGTCGCGAAAAATTTATTGCCTCTTCGGGTTCGATACGGATTTTATTGAGAGTTAATAATCTTCAAGTAGTTAGTTCATTGTGCTCCCGTTCTATCTTCGTTAGTGGCACATCGCTTTTCATTAGCCTTGCCTGTCTAACTTTTGTAAGTTCCGCTGCTGGCATACAGCGACTTTTTCTTCCAACTTCTCGAAGTTCTTCAATGTGTATAGCGTTATTTAGTTTCTTCATTTTCTTTTCTCGTTTATTAATCAACTTAAGCTCTTAGTGCCTAAGAACTTTGCACAGTTATTATTAGAACTCTATTTGCTAATTATACTTCTTAGGTTTCAGGCTTTAAGTATAGTTGGGTAGCTCCAGTAATGTTTAATTTACATAAAATTTTACCTCAATTTTTACAACATATAGGACAGGTAACAAACATAAAATATTATTATTCTTCAATCATGACTTAAATACTGATCAAGACGTACTGAAAATACTTTTTCTTGTCAGAGGATCTCTAGTGCCGTCTCGCAAGTTATCTTTTATCGCTTTAACTCAAAGGTACCCATCAACGTGTCTTAAGTTTCGTACTTCCCAAATGCATGAAAAGTAGTGCCTTCCCCTCGCAACATTGTTACAGAAATGTAATCTTTGAAACGTGCATGAATACATTGTTATGCTTTGAAATATGGTGCCTTGAGTATGGGAGATAAAAATCATATAAAATGACGACTATAACTCTAGCGGATATAGGAGACGTTGATAGGAGAAAGATAATTTATGAAAAGTTTGGAATACCAGATACCATTACATATGGATATTATTATAGGCACAATTTACTTATTTTCGCTATGAAGGCATACATTGCGAAGGAAACTATGCTTGGGGGTTCGCCACAACCTTTTTAAAGATTCATAAAATTCCATCCGTATTATGCTATTATCTACTCGTACGTATTCTGAGTGAAGATCCGATAACATACCTAACTTCCAAAAATATAGGTACCTAATTAATGCATTATTGCTCTTGCAGGCTCAGTTCTACGCACATATTTTCATAAAAGTATACTTACTAAATTTTTAGATATGCAACTTTGTTATTACAGGGAGGTTTAGAATACACAGTGTACGTTGTTCAGCCTTCATCTGGATTTGGTCTGTGCACGGTGTCGACAGTCATTACTCACGACACAACGCTCGTTAGGCGGCCACAAACTCGACTAACGTTGACGTCAAACGTGTCACGGTAACGTGACTTGACGCAATCCAACACGTAAAATCACGTCCGTGGTGTATGAAATATTGGTGCGATACGTATATTTCAGGTTTGCGTTTCAAGGAACTGATGATCTTTTATTAATTGCTGTTGTTTTTTTTATGATAAATAGAAGTCGTACTATTTGCAAGTGGATACTCACAAGTTACAGACATACATAAATAAAAACAGGTTTGTATTTTAGCATTAAGTTGTAACATCATAAGTTGCATCATCATAATAAGCAAAGGTAAGAAATTGAAAATAAAATTACGAAAAAAACAACAAAGTGAACATTATGGTAGTAATTAAGATGTTGATTAAAACGATTTCGCTAAACATAATTAACGAAAATGAATCTCGTTATCGACCGATTTGGGCACACACAGTGACAAATTTAATCCTGGCAAGGGACCAAGTTTCGTGCAAGCTTATCGCTAATGTAAAGAAAACTTGACACAGCTTATTGTGTGCAATTTGGGTTAAAATTAGGTTTTTCGTTGTGATTGCATTTTAATATTAAAACTTAAAAACCACCAACGTATTTGTAGTACATTATAAGTAAAGTAAAGTAAAGAGATGAAAAATATATTTAATACCTAGTTATTTATTTAATTTGAAACAACAATGCATCTACTACTGCGGTCCATAAACATCGTTCAGACATAACTTTCCTTTTCTATGTATCATTGATAACATTGACGTGATATTACGCAGAAAATGTTAAACAATACAATACGCAATTGTGCGTTCGTTCAAAGTCCGTTATTGACATATAGTTAGTTTGTATATGGAGTTGGTCTCAAACCCTATCTATAGAGAGTCAGAACTGCGTGGGGATCGTACATTACTCGTAGATAATTAGCTATTTTATGTGACACAGACAAGTTCCGTTGTCTAGTCGTTGAACCAGCCACTTGCGGGACTAGTGCGCACTATCTGCACATGGGTATACCCTCATTTATCAACCTCATTAGATATTTTTATTTACATTTATTAATAATATAATATATATTAAAAATAGTTCAAATTAGTAAACGTTTTTCTTATGTGGATGCTTTAAATTAATTAAGTAAATGTTTCACTTTCGCTGTTTGCATATAACATTTTTAAAAGTCTCATTATACATATCATTCCATAAATTCAAAATTGGTAGTTTTATATTATTCCTTAAATTAGTATACGAATAAAATTAAGGATAAGATTTATAGTGTTATTTAGCTTTAAGTAAAATATAACTTCTAATTTAAAAAGAAATGTCTACGCTAAAAGGCTATCTATGAAGTCGTTCAGACAAAATTAATGAAATCATAATGGTTAAATGATTCTTTAAAAGTAACTAATTTAAAATAAAAGTTATATTTAAAAATGCATTGCAATATTCGCCTGTTAATTGAAACCTAACCTTAACGTAATAAAAAGTGTTCTAAGTTTAAGGCACCATGCTTTAAAAATAAATAGTTAACTAAAATTTTATTACATTCACGTCAGCCAATTCAGAAAGGAGACCCGTGAGTAATATTGTAGTGTAATGAGTGAGGTAATGAGTTGACGATGTATATAGGGATTACAATAAAGGAAAATAAATAAAGTCCTATTTAATTTTAGATACGTTCATCTACAAACTATTTTCGATGGACTTCCATTCGTAGCTTTTATCGATTCGTTACTAATAAATAAGGACGGACCCCATATACTACGAACGGCGTGCTCTTTATTAATTAGGTCGTGCGTATCCGGAGGATGCTATCGGCAGATATTGTTGCTATTAACGGGCTAACAGCTTACGATGCCAGTGCATCTATGTTCTAAGCAGAAACGCTTCGATTAGAAATTTCAACTTGCAATTTATCACACGTCCTCTTAGCTCTGTAACATGTTTTGAACAGACTAAAATCGAAATCAGTTAGATTGAAATTGCAATTGGAATTTGAATTTTGAATTTAGGCCAGTTTTTCTGCAAAAGCAACCGACACGGTTAATTTCATTTTTGATTCTAATTGAAACACGAAAAATGTACTTAAGTCATTCTCGTGCATTGTAAAAATATTGGTGGTAGAAACAATAGACATTCGCATGCAGCAGCACCTCCGTCACATCTTTCTCTTATTTAGAAGTCTTGAGTCACTTTATCATCAGGAATAGCAACACACATGCCAATAATTAAAAATATAATACCCGTTTTGTAAAGATGATTGCAAGTGTCCAAGGTTCAGCGAATTTTAGCTTAAGAAGAGCTTCATGTTCCTTTTCTAGTAATAACGGCTACTTTTGGAACTTGATTACAAGTTTCCATAGTCACATTTAATATCAAGTGGGTCACATACTTGCTAGTTCTAACTATAGATCTATAGGTATTTCGCGTCCTACTCATTAATAATAACAAGTATGTCGCAATTCCACAACAAAGCGGTCGCCGCTATTGACGTCTATCTCTGATTAAATGTCAATAAGTCAAGTCGCTTCTGGAATAATTCTAATAATATAATACGTCGCCTGCATATTACCGATCAAAACCAATGTCAGACTAATTTGCGTGGGCTTATTCTGTTGAACTATTATTACAAGTCAAGCTTATTCGACATACATTTATGCGGTCTAGCCAAAATCAAATGCTTTGTGGTACATTTGATTGGAATCGCCGCTTTATCTAGTTCCATTCTGATGACATAATTAATGTTATTCTGTTGTATGCGATTAGAACTAAACATTCAAATTTTACGATTAATTAACGAATTTGCGATTTAGGTTAAGGACATATTGAAGAATTTTGTGAAATAGTCCGGGTGTCTCTTCATCTATAAATCCATTTATTTTAGACGAGCTTTTGCCCGCGGCTTTGCTCGCGTTACGAAGTAATATTTTCATCCCATATTTTATCCCCTTGGGGGTAGAATTGATCAAAATCCTTTCTTAGCGGATGCCTACGTCATAACATCTACCTGCATGCCAAATTTCAGCCCGATCCGTCCAGTGGTTTGGGCTGTGCGTTGATAGATCACTATGTCTGTCAGTCACCTTTGAGTTATCCTGTATAACATATAGTGGAATAATATACAGGTGTCATTTTTTTCAAAATGAACTCGTTCGATTCCCGGCTAAGGAAAAAAATATTTTAAAAAACTAATGATGCAGTTTTAGTTTTTATCAAAATCGGCCTCGTAACTCCTTTCAACATTTTTCGCTAATCCTTATAGTTTCGGATTTGGCCCTGAAGGCCCGTTTTAAAAATTCACCCTGTATACATTTAGATAGTTTTCAAATTGTAGCTACTAGAACTCCATTCCTGGCTTCATCATCGGCTAATTCATGATTCTAAGTTATTGTATTGTCATTGGTGCTTAATACGTTTGCACATCTTAAAATTAAGGTGTAACATGTAAGGTGTACATTACCTTAGAAAGCCAATCGAGTGATATAGATACGTACATACTTATGTGCAACATGTAGGTGAAGCTAATGTAAAGCTTGTAAAAACATGTAACTGTTTGCTAGTGTGTATTTCCTGAGAGCTATAACCTAGAGCTGTTTAAGGTAAGAGTGATTAGACATACAGATTAGACTTATATTGAAGTGTACTACATTCTAGAGCGCATTTGAATTACTATGAGATTCCGGCCAAACGCAAAGCTTAAGTGAAAGAAATCTAAATACGGTACTACAGATCTATATAAAAAACAAATTGGTTTTAGTCTTCCTGTTTACTATATTCCCGTGCGAGTGCTGGTCTCTATACAGTACCCTAAGGCAAACGGAACGACTCCAGTAGGTATGTATAGTAATGGGCCACCCTTCCGGGAGCCGGGCAGGAATTTGTGGCCGGAAGGACATTCCTCATATTAAATGTCAAACGGGCTTCCTCATCATAACGTTGCAAATATTCTGGTCTTAGAATGTGTTTGAGAGGATATTTCTAACAGAAAGCTCCTTATGTAAATTTGTTTTAAAGGTACGAATAATATTCCCTATATTTTAATGCTGCCGTACTTGTTTAAGATATTATGGTTACAATCCTTGTTATGGTGGTGGCACTATAGGGTTCTACTACCTTCATAACAGCCAAATTCGAAGTCCACATAGCTGACTCAACGACAGCAGTGTTAAGCGCTGCTGTTTCGGTTTGACGAATATGGTATGAGAGACATAGTTTTCTGAGGTGTTTCAATCTAGTTAATAAGTTTAGAGGGGTTACAACTCAGCCCAGTTAGTTTTTAGGTAGAGTGCTGATCTGATCTAGGGTTAATTATAGATGCCCATGTACGGCAGTACCCACTTACCGTCAGACGGATTGCATGCTCATTTGCTACCCAAATATTATAAAAATAAGAAGTATCGTGCCTTAGTCGATAATATTAAAATCGTGTAGACATTCTATTTAAGTTATTCAGTACAAGAACCACAACCTTCACCTGGCCAAAAGATACGCTTTTGTGTATCCATTATATTATCTACACATCGAAAATACCGAACAGGCTGTTTACTTACGCTTCGAAGATAAAACCTAATACATATTCATGAAATATTCGCAACCCTGATCATAATATTCAAATAATAAACATCGTAAAATTAAAATACCTCAAGTAGGGCTAAAATGTTAATTTTGTTTACCGACAGATTGTTGAACTCCTAACTTTGTTGGGTTTTGTTAGAGAGGAAACAATTAGTAGTTCGCAAACATTTTTTTATCGTGTAGTGATCGCAAACGCAAAGTCTCTAACTTAGTTTGGGGTTTTAATTCACGCATGCTCTCGATTCTTAAATTGATTTAGAAAACGTGAATGCAGTTATACTACGAGTTAGTCAGGCGTCCATCTTCTACGTATAAAATTAGGCCCAACTAGAATCGAGGTCGTAACTGTTAGACATACATTTCCTCTCAAGACTAAGACTGAATGATTCGTGCAAATGTATTAATAACTTTTCTTATCATCCACTCAAGTTCAGGAGCGCTTGAACCTGCTGTTAGGAACAGCGATGGTTCTGCCACCTACAAATATGTTCTTATATGACTGTATATAACCCTAGATCTGCTAATGAAATAGCTAGGATCAATAAGGACAAAGAGGTAATGGAAATGATGAATCAATTCGTTTTACATGTAATCGACATTGTGTTTTTAATAGACGGTAGTATCCAGCTTTTGATTTCCAATTCCCACACATTACTCGTATATGTATATCGTTCGCTTTGTCTATCCTAGTGCGGAGTCGATGACCTTTTGAGGGTCACATCTGTCTGGTCGATAGACGGGTACACATTGCCGATGCTAAAATAATTTGGTCTGTTTATAAGACTTGTTCAATACACGCCGGCTTCGTGAAATTTGTTGATCGAAATTTACTGATATTTACCCCAACCTGTCATTATTGGGACGTGAAAGTTCATTCACCCTTCTATGTATTGGAAATGTATTAGCCATCAAACCGTGTAATATTACCTATTGAGATTTTTTTCGATTGCGGTACATCTGTGGCATCTATTTCTATGTTATATTGCTTTCTACGCATAGCTTCATAACCATGGGTAAACAAAACTGGGTACACATACTTTCTGAACCTGACCAGAAAACTTAACTCATCATGTAGATATTTGCTTGTCCGAGAATCGAACCAGGAACCCTTAATGCGTTATACTGATATTGACCGTTATCCCGTTAAATTCTGTAGTATTAAAGCGGCAAAATAGTTTTTAAGATATTCATGAGACATAATGGACTAAAAATATATTTCAGGTAATTAATAATATATTTTTTAAATAATTCATAATCATGAGGATAATCAGGAAGTCACCGTGTTATATATGATTCTTACCGTATTAGAATCTTCTCGGTGGCCTGACCCAGGGTAATATAGAGGACTCCGGGATCTGCACTCGGGGAAAATCTTGAATGCAATTAAAATATACGCGTCGAACAGATAACCTCTTATCTTTAAGAAGTCGGAAGAAAAAACAAAAAATATATTGTAAAAATGCTGAAACGGGAATTCGCCGATAAAAATATTTTGTTTGTTTATCCTTAATCGATTAATCAGTATTCAAAGTTGTGAACTCTTTATCTATTTAGAAATTAAACGAAGGAAACTTTGTAGGTACCTACAACATAAAGGGGATTACAGCAGGAAATTTTGATCTTAAAATTTGATATCTGAATACTTTGCACGGATTTCTCCGGGAGAGGTCGAGAAACTTTGTACATAGGATATTTCTCAAGATAACAAATTCATTTTTGAAAATTAATTGGCAAAGTAGCAATGAAACTTGAATATGTAATTATAAGTGTTAGTTTAGATAGTGAAAAGAGGATTGGAACTACGAATACTAGTTTTACCATCGGCTCCTCTTGAGTTTGAATTTAAAATATAAAATGTTTGTTTTTGTTTGCGTATTTCCCATATATTTCCAATCAGTTCTCTAACAATCCGCTAGGGGCGCTGATTGAAAATGTATGGGCAAATACATAAACAAATTCCAAAACAGTTATTTTTGCTATAACATAAAGACTCATACTAAAGGTACTGTATGGAAAATCTACTTATGTCAGACACTTTGCTACCTACCTATGTAAGAAATAAAATAAGACCTCCTTTTTTTGAGGTCACAAGTTATCGTCCTAACAAAATTGCTATACCTATATAGGCTTAGCGATTTAGTCCGTAAGAATCCGCTGGGTTATCCTAATATTTGCCTGTTTTTATTCAAAATATATTTTTGTAGATATGATACGTTAATAACTACTATTACTAAGGGAATAAAAATGGGTTAAAGCAAGCCAGTTATAATTAAATTTTAATATTAATAACTTTGAAAAATTAGAGTTGCGTTCCTAGGATTCGAATCTTTTTGAATGAATTTCAATCACTGCTTGTTTTGTATTGCATTCAGGAATTGACAATGACATATAAAAAAAATACCTATTTTGATTACAATTTGAAGCCGATGGCCTAAGAAATCACGTGGTTGGATCTCATACTAGAAGAGGCAATGAACTGACAGGGTTAATTTTGTACTTAGCGTAGAATTTTTCCTCTTTTACTCAAATGGCTTTTTAGCGAGCTTTTTTCTTACAGTTATGGTTATACAATATTTATTAAAAAATCTTTCTTAATATTTTTCTTCAAATTTTATTACTAAGGGTCGCTGAACCATGATACATTTTTTTTTCGTTAGCAAAGTAATTTGCCATAGCAATATAATAACATTAGAGCGATTTATAACTATTATACTTGTAATTTTCTGCCGTATGAATAATATTCCATTTAGCTTTAAATTCATACTTTTTACGGAAATAAGCCGGCAAATGAAAACTTAATTGGTTTTTAGAACCTTAGTTTAAATAAGATAAATTTATCGCCACAATTATTTGTGTAAATAATAATTATGTTATTACATAATTATGAAGCTTTTAACTTAGACTTTAGGTCCTCCAATCATACATGTCCCCTTAACGATGCGACGAAATGGTCTTGAACGTCAGTTTTTACGAAAGGTCTAAAGCCAAAGCGAGGCTTTAGCTGTCCAACTACGAATATCGTAGTTTCTTCTTCAAATCTCACTATAAACGTAAGTAGGTACACTACCGGAGTAGGAATACTCGAAACTTCGTACGAAAATACGGATCGTGCGTAGAGATTAGACTTAACAACGAATCGAGTCGTTGTCGCCCTGTCGGTAAAATAACTCCCTGGGGCAGACATCTTTCGTCCTCCACTGTGCCCATTTATTAGATCGACGCTATCGTCCAATGTCGTTAGCGCTGTCTACAGGCTGTTACGTCTTCAGTTTAAAGAGACGCTATTTACTGAGAAAATGAGTTACCTACATCATTGTGAAGAGGTTATTGCCGACGCTTTATAAGATTTTGTTCGTGGATTTATCAGGTTTACAGACGATTTTGTGTTGGACGTTTGAACGGATAAACATATAGACGATGTGAGGCAATATTTATAGCGAAGTTTACAACTCTATATCTGAAGGTAACGTTACTGTAGATATGTTAATATCTTATCAGTTTTTTTTTTATCTATGAATACTTTTTACATATTTACTAATATTACTCAATCTTTTACGTACCTTAAATTATTTCAACAATGGAAATATGATATCGAAAATTGGCGTATCATGATCAATTAACGTTAATTGTTCCTTTTGAATGAATCCCAATTTCCGTTTTGGTATTCACGTATTTCGGTATCGAATCGAGCTTACGCGTCAATAAATCCGCGACAGCCGACATTTTTATCTGAAACGTAAACTCGTAATAACGCCGGGTTAGCGATCGCGGCGCAATTTCGATCCTTCTTGGATTTCCGTTCGGGGCTTTCGGATGTACGGGGGCGCTGTAACAAATTAACGAGGGAGTCAGTCAAGTGTCAGCGCGCGGCGTGTGACGTAACGTGTCGTATCGTAGGGAAAAGTTGATTTCTGGTGGCGTAGGCATACTGTTAATATCTTCCTTTGTTTGATTTGAATGGAGTTGAATTAATATTTGATCGACTTACTTTTAGGGTGTCTTTAATAATTTGGCTATATATTTTAAAACTATAAATTTCTACTACATATTTACTATCATGACATATTGTTTGACAATAATGCATTGTATAAAATAACATACATTAATAATGTAAAAATGTTTCGTACGCAAATAACATTAATTATACCTTTGGAATGAATCCCAATATCCGTTTTGGTATTCACGCATTTCGGTATCGAATCGAGCTTACGCGTCAATAAATCCGCGACAGCCGACATTTTTATCTGAAACGTAAACTTGTAATAACGCCGGGTTAGCGATCGCGGCGCAATTTCGATCCTTCTTGGATTTCCGTTCGGGGCTTTCGGATGTACGGGGGCGCTCTGTAACAAATTAACGAGGGAGTCAGTCAAGTGTCAGCGCGCAGCGTGTGACGTAACGTGTCGTATCGTAGGGAGAACATGATTTCCGGTGGCGTAGGATTTAGTAATATCTCCCATTGTTTGATTTGAATGGAGTCGATTCTTTTGTATTGTAAAAAATCTGAAATAATTCGAATATCTTCGTTATTTTTATTTTCGTGGTATATTTTTGTTTTTAATTTAGTTTGGTTTTGAAAATTAATTGAATTATGTTTTGTGAATTAATGAAGTCTTGTGTCTTGTAACTTTAATTAATGTATTTAAGCTTAACGTAAGTTGTTTTTTTATTAAGCATTACAAAAATTTTGTATTAATATAAGCCTTTTATTGAAGATGTCCTATAATGAACAAAAAAAACAATAAATTAATCACAATCAAAAGGAGCATAGTATATTAATTAGTAAGTAGTAAGTGTGTTTCAAATTGGGCATTATAATTGGTGTTTTGTCAGATTGTGTAATTTAAGCAGTAATATTATTATAATAATAGTAGCTATTTTGCAATACTTATTTTGTTGACACAACGTAATCTTGAAATATTATTACATGCATAAATGGGGAAATTCGCCACATATTATCACGAGACATAATTACGACTTACAGCTAACGTTCAACCTCTTATATCCGGCCGACCTGCTTTTCATAGTCTCTATTTCCTCACCCCGTATGGTTAACGCACTCACCCTGCCTTTGATAAGTATAAACACCGCACACGTCATTCACGTTACACACAATCCACGTCACAGTCACAAAGGAGTTCATAGCGGTAAATTAAGATTCGGATTAATTAGAAATTGTATGCTACGTATCTTTGCACGACACTGCCAGATATTAACATCCCTTTTGGGGATTAAACCAGATTGCTTGTGTATGTATTTACGAACGAGACAAAGATAATATCTACGTATATCAGTTACGTCTGAAACGTAATGAACAAAGCATATATTATATAATAATATGATATATTAGAAATAGAAAATCTAAGTGGTATTATGTGTTATGTGTAGTGGAAAATATGAACCATTTCTGCGTTACTAAGATCTAGTTTGTATTATCAACGAAGATTCGGGTCCATCCGAAGTTTCCAGGTTATTTTACTATCCTGAAATACATATTGATACGATCCTACAATCAGATGAAACAATTGATAAATTTAATATTTCGGTCGCGCTATAAGCCGTAGGATAGAGTTGGACTACATATTATGATTAATATCGTTTATTCTACGTGAATTTCGTTGAAAACAAATATCTGTTAAAAACGCGGTAGAATATGCCAGAATTTGTACAAAGCTACGGACTTTGTTTGTAAATCAATATTCAATCCAATCATTATCATTAATATTATAGTCGTGTTTGTTTAAGTTCTCATGTGGCATCAAGATTTTTGTTTCAACTTTTTGTTACAAAATGATTGTAAATCATTATATAAATATCTAATTTATACAATTAAGCGGTCAGTTAAATATTAGTCAGGTTAAAAAGTTTTGTAAGGTTTAATGTATGAACAAAATAGAGTAAATATGTACAAGGCAAGATAATCCGTAAATTAAATTTTACAAGCTTTTTTTCTCTTTCATATCGGTTTAAATCCATTTCCGCGATGTAATGAAAACTACAAAAATTAAACGCCCGGCCATTTTGGACAGCGATATTACGTAACGACGTCGAAATCTACAGTATTTTTAACTGAAAGTAGGTATGCCTTAAAATAATTATATTTACTGAAGCTGTAGCTACGATTCTGTTTGTATGTCATAGTAATGTAAGTAAGTAGTAATATATTACAATAGTAAAGTGATATGCACTCCACAAAAATCGTCACTTCCACACAAGGTTATCGGACGACCCGCGTGGCGGAGCGGACACCATACCGGTCTGACGCGCAAAGGGTCCTGGGTACGATCCCCGGCCAGACAAATATCTAAATGATGAATTTAGATTTCTGTCCATGGCACCCACGACACAGGGAATCCTAGTGTGGGGCTGTGAGTGTAGAAAGCGTTTACAATCCATTGTAAATATAGCGCTTTATAGTTACTTTATTAAACCCTTCAAATCATACCACAGCAGGTCTTTACATTATTGGTATAATTCAAAAATTCTTGTTTAATTTTTCCGGCGTCAAACCACGAAGGGTTTTACTACCTATAAATTTAAATAGGATTAAAAAAACGCTCATATTACTATGAAACATCATATAAAAAGTTTGTGTACCCATTCAAGGTTAATTACGCATAATAGGAAATGGCCCGACACATAAACGTATTGAAGAACAAAGTAAGATAAGTTATCTCGTTGGACTTCGTACAATAATATTTGGGTGAATTAGCGCCATTATTATATTTTGTTACAATATATCTTTTAAGAATAATGTATCGCAATTATTATCATTACTCATAATAAGTGTGAATGACTATGAAAAAATAGAATATTGCCTCACAATTTAAGGATTTTTAACTTACAAATGCGATTGGAAATCTGTATTTCGGTTTTTTTGCGATATGATATATTAGTACGATTCAAATATTTCTAACAAATCTATATAATTTCACTTGCGATCTTGCATATCAAAGGACATATTCAGGTAAGAGCAAAATTCAGATATTCTTCCTCAATCCACTAGTAAACTATGAAGAACACAAGCCTGTGTACATGATAGAGAATTAACATATTGGTGCAAAGTTATCGCATTTATATTATCTACGAGCAACCCGTATCGCTTTCGCCGGGCTAGCAAAGCATATGTCTACATTTTTTTGTAGTAAACTGATATACATGAACTTCAATCAATCAAGTGGACTAAATAAACGTGTGGCTCAGATGAACTACGAAGCTTAATAACACTCATAACTACGTCTGTATTAAAACTAACGTACTTCGTATCTTGATTCTAAAATTCAGAAGAGCTCCTCAGAGCTGATTAGAAAAAATAAGAAGAAAATAGCCCAGTTAATAAACGAGACTCGCGAAAGCCAACACGCTGTAATAAAATCCAGGTTTTTGCAAAGGATAAACTTTAGAACTTATCAGAAGTGTTCTGACCTTAATTCACGGATTAAGTAGTGAAACGACATCCACTGAGCTATCAGCAAAGAAAATTCTTGTGAAAAACTGATCCTGTCGCAAAGGAACATGTTTAAACATTAACGGATTTTTAATTTCTAAATGTAGTTTGTTTTTTTATGGAATAGTAAAGGAAGTGATAGTTATCTCATTAAGTAATCATGCTGCACATAGACATGTAATACTAACCACATACAAATAATGGGAATGATGATTATTATCAACAAAAACATTGGGAAAAAAATCGCAAATATTTTCGACGCCAACAATAAAGCTCATCAATAGTTAGCTGAAAAATAGGATTTTATCCATATAATTCAAAAGCCTATCTATAGATTATTCAAATAATTTTTACATAAAAAAATTCTAAAGTCCGCACGAGGAATATAAAAAAATCATTCATTCGTTATAATAACCGATGATACTAGCGGAAAGTTTCTGAATCGTTGTAAAAACTGAGATTGCCGGAAATGGCCTGTGGATACTGATAAAACTATAAATAACAGTGATCGGTTAACGTTAATGTTAATACTAATTAAATAGTTATCACTTTAAAATAACTCCAGGGGAAAACCTCAAACATCCTGAGATTCCTAACTGAAATGTTATGAATGTAATTAAATGTGGTAATAACTTTTATAGTATTATTATACTTATATTCCACACTCTCACTTCAGGGACACAGTTATGAAAAAGAGCTTTTAAGGTCAATTCAAGTGTACTTTTTAAAGTGTGGAAAACTTTATATTTTATGAATGTCAAAATAAAGTACCGGCTTCTTCTTGCAAAATCAACTTTTGTAGCCAAATAACATACATACTGTAAGTAGTAGTGGATTATTTCGATTGATCCATACAAAAATAATTTAAAACGTGTGTTTTACTTAATAATGATGCAATTGCCTCTTAAATTTCAGTGACTCGGTGTGAACGACCTACCATGTCGATTCTTGTAAGAAAATCGCGTGACTACCTTTTTATTACCAGGTGCGTTTGGTATGCGTCTGCGCATTTCGTATCGCGAAGTACCAATTACGTTCCTGATGCAATTTTGCACCAGAAACCATAAGAATCCGGTTTCATCTGACACAACTGGAAACGTATTGCTTATATGGTGTGTAGTATGGGTTTACATTACTTGTAACCTATATATAATAGGTAAATTATATGTTTGAAAGTATTTATTTGGCATAAAAGAATCAACTTGTAATATTTGTTTTTCTTGGCTCGATTTGGAATCGAATCCCTCGAAACAGAACGGTGTTGTGAAAACTGTGTGTGAAAAATACTTACACTTTTCAGATCACACCACTTTTACATATTTTAATTAGAAACCCATAAATTATTGCACAAATATTTTTATTGTTTAAACCCGATATTGAACTCAGTATACTCAGTTCCTACCTGCCTCTTTAAATCAAATATTATAAGTCATATATGGAAGTTCAATCAAAGAAATTCTTGCAATGTTACGTAAAGTTTTGAAAAGCATCGCAAAGATGAATCGATTTCCAAAAATAATGAGAAACGTGTGTTCAAGTAAATATTATTATCGGAACTGCGATAACTCTCTCCCACTCAGCAGATCAAAGTATTCATTTTCCTCCTACATATTGTAGAGGCTTTCATATATTGAATCTCACATCAAGTTTGTATAAGGAAATAAAATCAAAGAGCTTGTTCATATATTATATTTATTTGCACGATACCAGAGTATAATAAACCTCTTAACTTCTTAAGCCTGCTGGTATGTATAGGGATGAATTTTATAAATATTGATTCGATTTAGAATAAGCTTTCCCTTGAAGGTATAGAACTTAGCTTTGACTTGATGATAAAGTACGCACTATTTACTCCGAAAAATGTAGGGTTAAAAAATTTAAAACTCGAAAAGCCATACGCGAAGGTGCTTTCGAAGAAGATTCGCGTGACAAAGCTGGAACACGTCAGTTTCTCGTATACAATTCGCGCGTACTTGCAGAGGAAGCTACGCGTAACTTTACGCCTCTACAAACTATCCATAAGGCCTTCTACATCATTCAACGACTGCTTTCCAATCATAACAGCCAGGACTGATGTTTGACATGTATTCCAATGCGTGGAAACATGCATGAAATTTAGCTACTAGCCTACACTACTCTTAACCAAGGGCCATTATTTAGCTACCCATCGAACTGCTGGCCGCGTTCAACCTTGTTTAGTATTGTTATGCGCGCCACGTTTATTTTGTGCTAAATTAATTTTCACCGAAGAATTTTATTCTTCCATTCTAAGGTGCATTGAACTGTCTGTCGTGAATAATGAATTCAGATATTTCATCACCTCAATTTATTAGATTTGTTGTGTACGGTGGGTATCCCTTGGGGCTAGGTTTATTGGGAATTTAAATTCAGATAAACGTGTCTGCCTTTATTTTTAATAGAGAGTCCAGACGCCCATGTTTCTCACCTAAAATGATGTGAAAACTTTATGCGTGTTAAATAAATCTTATACTCGTAAGTATTGATTTTTAAATATGTTGAATAATATTATTTTTTAACTCATTTTCATATAAGAAACCTTTTTTTTAATTGAAGTAGAAAACGATGAACTGATTGATGTTACCACGAAATGGATAAAGCATAGCAACTCAGATTTTAATTGTCCACACCACTTTTAAAACCAAAACACTAAAGCACTTGAAAATTTTTATTATATAGCAGAAATACGTGAAGCGGCTGACTTCGAAGTCTAACCACGAATTATTAAGATTAATGGTAGTCTCCACCATTAGTCTGTCTTGTTTTAAAAAGCGTGGTTTAGTTCAAGAACCTTAGCACATTATTATTAGGTAACAGGCAATTATGCTTTACCTCGATCGAGTCTCCTACTTACTGTCTGATGCAATTTACCGTCAGAATCGGTAAGAAAACTGTGGCCTAATTAGGTAACTGCAATGTTAATATCAAAGTTATTAACTTATAATATCCTTTACAATTAGTAATTTTAGTAATGGTAGGTCTAAATCTTTAGAATCTTGACTAATTAATATCAATGGAGGTACATATTATATACTTTGTGTGTCAAGTTACAGATGTCTAGATCTAGTAACATGTGATCTAGTAACATGTTTGAAAAATCCATTATTTATCATATGCTGCAAAGTTTATTATGTTAATTTTAAAATGTTTGTTAAACAATTTAGAGTTTCTTTTGGGCCCACTCCCAAAGAAAACTCAATGTTTTTCTCTACATCTCCAATATCTCACATCTAATCTCAATCTGAAACTTGTATTACTATAACCTATCTATAAGCTCTTTTTGACTTCAACAACCTTTCATGTGTAATGACAAATACTTAACACTATGTGGCCTATAGGTAGGTACATAAATTGCATTTGCAGTGGTGGGTGCTCTATAGTGGCATGCGGACAGGTAGTCTGCTGTCTGATGCAACAAATCATTATGTATAATCATTGTAGGACTCGCAATCCGCATTTTATCGAAAGCTCGCTGTTTCAACAGCTGTTTTGTAATGGACATGCATAATGCTATTTATTCCAGTTAATTAACTATTTGTTAGAACACTAATAACTTCTGTTTTATTCATGAGCTTGCCTACCCGGGAAACTTTGTACCGCCTCAAAATCTATTTATCAAATATATTTCATATAAAATATAGCCTATGTTACTCGTAGATAATGTAGCTTTCGAATGGTGAAAGAATTTTTAAAATCGGTCCAGTAGTTTTTGAGCGTATTAATTACAACCAAATAAACAAACAAAGTTTTCCTCTTTATAATATTAGTGTAGATAATTAAACAACAGTATAAATTTCGCTTTGTTGTGTGAATTTCTATTTAAATAAATATTATTATCAACCGATGCTCCAAAAAGCGTTTTGTATTACCGTTAGTTAAAATAAAATAAATGTCAATAATAAATTTAATATATAAAATATTTAATAGAGAAAGCAAAGACCTAAACTAGGGATTCATCATTGAGATTGTGACAACTAAGTATAATTGATATGTCAATGACAAAAAAAAATACAAAAGAGAAAAACAAAAAGCAAGTCCAATTCACTTTGGCACATAATATTAATCAAAATTCTAGCCAAGATAATAAGATTCAGGTTTCATGCTTTAACAACAAATTGTGTTGTAAAGCTTGAATATTGCGTACAAAAGTTTTGATGTATCATACACCTATATTTCTTTAATAAAAATGTTTACTGGAACTTTTGCAATTTTGTATTACATTCCGTTATTACTCCCTGGATTTACTTAGTATAATAAATCAAATCAAAATAATAAATCTGATGGCTTGTTGACTGATTTATAAGGTAAATCATGAAGATTGACATTTTACGCAAATAATTGCGCCACGAAGAGATTTTCCAAAAAGCTTGTTATATCTTTTCTACGCAGAGATTTTTAACATTCATTTCATTATTGACATCACAACATTGTGAAAATTGATTCGATTTTAATATACTTATCGCCGTTTTGCGCGAACGTCGGGCTATTATCAAACATACGATAGCATCGCTACGATTCCTCAGCTTATAAGCACAGTGCAAAGCGCGACCCCTTTTCAATAAAAATCGCATTTTCCTTCACAAGTCAGTCGTCGGTTGGGTGACATTCATGGCAGAGTTTAGTGACTTAAGAAGTAGCAGGTTATCAGACGGAGGGAGGGAGGAGGGCTGGGCGCTGGTGGTAGCGCGCCCCCGCACTCGGGTGCTGGCTCCCGGCGCGACCGACCGCCTCGCGCCCTCAGTACGCGCGTAACTCACGAACCGAGGTATCCGAAGCAACGCTTTCGCGAGGTTTGTTGTGGCTAATAGTGATTGTGTTTTATGTATGTCGAACGCATTGAATCTGCCAAGCTCGTATCCTTTGTTCATATTAGTGACTGAGAATTACTCTGCTTTTATTTATTTAAAATAGTATTTCTGTTATTTATTAAAACTTAACAAATGCAACAATATTAATAGAGAAGACAAAAATGTTCTCTGTTTATTTTCTAATTTTTGAATAATTACAAAAATCCTAAATAAGAATGCAAAGAAACACTGCGTTATTAATGTGTATTTTATTCAAGATTAATTACGAATCTAGTCTTAATTAATAGGATGGTATTACGCGTTCGTTAAATTTATTTAAGGGTCGTGATAAAACCCTCGTTAAATAAATGTGGTACATTTTAATTCAGAATACTCTAGGGGTATGTGCCATTAAGCATTTTAATGTATAATTTGTTTTTGCTCTCATTGCCTAAAATGAAACTTTAAAACCAAATCAGTATATATTTTTTAATTATTTTGACAACTATTATTTTTGATGGCTTTCGTGATACAGTCAATCTTTATGTCAGTTCATCCCGCAAAAAGTCCCGCGTTCAACCCCTGGGGGGATACTTATAATCAGTTAATTTAGGTGTTTTCATAATCATATAGGTAGGTTACTTATTTGTGTTATTGTCTTTGTGTAAATATACGTCGTCAATAACAGGTATGTATTTTTGTAACTACTTCCGATTCAAAATTTTAATACAGGAACGCTCAATGTTCCGTAAAAAGTAGAATTAAATGTACTTTATTGTTCACTGTACGTGTAGCATAAACTGAATATAATTGAAACACATAATAAGCAGATATATGAAAAATTAAACGATTTATATGAAACATTAAACATTTAATATAACTGATCTCTACTTTGAACGTAAGTAATCTATTATAGTACAATTAAGACGCGGCAATTAATCAACCTATCAAAGTATCTTAGGCTCCCTAGAACCTAGATTAATCCCATTTGAATTGGTAATTTGTATACAGGATGCAAATCCTACCAGTTCTTGCGGTAGACTATGTAAATTTTCAGTGATCATATTAATTAGTATTAACTGTTGATAATTGTGGACCTAGATATATAAATAAGTAGAAGTGTCGCTATGATTTCAAAATTTTATTTGTTTCTTTAAAGTTATGATATAATTGCCAGAATAATTTCTCCAAATAAACATTTTTTTCAAATAAGGTAAGGAGTTAAGGTGTATTTGAAATTCTAAATTTTTAACTTTCACCACGAAACGGAAAAAAATATTTTTTTTTACTTTTTTAT
The DNA here is from genome assembly GCA_014595695.2 of Epargyreus clarus clarus. Taxonomy (NCBI): domain Eukaryota; kingdom Metazoa; phylum Arthropoda; class Insecta; order Lepidoptera; family Hesperiidae; genus Epargyreus; species Epargyreus clarus. The sequence goes on from JACTTY020000036.1 coordinate 1,057,733, forward strand.
ATAATAAATTTTGACCAATTAATAAGGAGGACCCAGCCCTGGTCCTTTTTTCCCCAAAACTTGTTCCTACACTATAATACGAATACGGTAAACTATACATAAATATTTAACATTTAAAGATAGGTAATAGTATAATAGTTTCTTAATATTTTTACATCTTACAACAAAAATTTGTAATAATTGTATTTCGCTCAAAAAATCTATACTAGGTGGGCATTCCATACGAACTTCAATACGCAAGTATGTCTTTGTAACTATATTTACCCCAAACTAATCCCTTCGGGCTACAGGTTGCCGTGAGTAACAAGTAAGTTACTGTGCTCAAACCCTCTTTATTTATTTATAAACTTTTAGGATTTTTCCGACCGTTACCCGTGAGAGGTAGTATCGGTAGCGTCAGTTTTATGGTGAAGAGATGAGTAGTACCGCTGAAGTGTTGGCGATTAGTATTTTACAGATTTAAACCCATACCCAGTAGTGGTACAGACTACAGTGAGAGGTTGATTAAAACAGTTCATACAATTTTGAAATTGTGTTTTGTTACTAAAACAAAATTGCAGAGGAGGTGTAACTGAAGTCGTCTAAATATACTTTACTACGTTACGGCCACGGTACCCGGGCAATGTTCTCTATAAGTTTTATTACCTGTAAAAGCTGGTATCGTTAAATTAAGCGCATAAGTTTACAAAAAGCTCTGTTACGTTGATAGTAAAAACTTAAATTTTATTTCTTTGAAAAATGTACATATTAAATAAAACACTAATAAGTTACAACTTTATGAATTTAAAGGACCACAATTAAAATTGAATATGAATAAAAATATAGACTTAACGCGAAATCCATTCTCCGCCAGTCAACCTTAATATGTGACCTTGTTATAGGTATATCATATGGTTAACTTTGTCGTATAGTAGGTGAAGTTCACCAGTATGGTAAGATATGCAGTAGCAATGCGGACTCCGATATAAAAACGATAGAGTCCCGCTTTCAATCCGGACTCTACCAGTTTGTACGTCGGTGATATGCGTGTACACTCGGCACAGTATTAGATGTATGTTTATTTTATTGGTGTCTATTGGAAAACGTTTATGGAAATGTTTTTAATAACAGGAAACATGGAATGATATGCATATTTGTAATAAGTAGTTGCCAAATAGGGGAGAAACTTAACTAAAGTCGTTGCAAATAAGTTTCTATATTTGAGAGCTAAGGTAAAATGTTTTAAATGTTAGTTTTATGGGAGAAGGTGTTTGCAAAGGAATGGAATATTAATAAAATATGGATTAAACGTACTTAATATCAAAAAATACTAATAAAGATCGACAATTAAAAAGCTCTCCAAGCCAAAAACTTAAGAAATAAGAATAGTTATTGATTTATCGACGAAAACGAATCGACTCGAATTTATTTTAGCTTCCTATGTCTAATGTCGTCGTATTTAGACATTATTAATATTGTAATTATAAGTATTATCTAAATACATACCCTATTCAATAGATAGTTTTGCAACAAAGTACAATACTTTGTCGCGACGAGTCTGCATTGCATTTTCATTTATCTTTGTCTAGCAATGGGCACCAGAAATACATAATATACTAACGATAAGGAATAGCGATAAGAAAGTGTCCGTGTAAGTAGAATGAGAACGTTTTCCAACTCTTATATCAATTACGCTATTGCGTATCATGTTGACCCACTGAGTTCTAAAACGTCATAGTTTGTTTCACATTATTCTAGTGATTGTAACAAGTGCTACTGCGTACAACAACATACTGCGAATGTTACGCAGTAGCGAGATGTTATCACTAACATTTCGCATAAAACGTAAATAGCGCCGCTCCCTTACAACATTAAATCTTGCCGAAATGGGATTTTTAAATTGAGTTCTACCGTCGACTGTACCGATCCGTCATAAAAGTAGAGACATATATTATTAGTGGGAGAAGTACTTCCATAAAATATGCGATCGCATGCCTCCGCTTAGCGGGTCCGCAACTTTCTTAATACCCTGCCCTGCGTCTCGCTCGACTTGAAAATGTATGCGGTAGGTATTTTATAAAATGTTCTCCGTTCGCGGGTAGTTCAGACTTTCGAGGATTACAACGTTACTGTTCTTTTGTTTTCGTCTTTAGCGACTTGACTTTTGTTCGAGGCGCTGTCAGGTCGTATTTTCAAAGTACTCTGATACTTAAAGTAGGTATTCACAAGTTTAATTTTATTTATTTTAAATGTTAAAAAGTATTTTTAACATTTTATGAAGTTCTAAACAGAATTAAAATCTAATTAACAAAATAAGCAAATGTTGCATAAAAACCGAATTAAATAGGTAATGTTTATAATTTAAAAAAAATGTTCAATGCTATGAATTACCTATCTGACGGCAGCGTTACAGTAACAACTTACATACCTACATACAATATTTACAGTAAAAAAAGGTTAACGAGAGCATACTGTTAACTTTAAATTAGCTACTCTTGGTACCCAGTAGAAGTGAATCTAACATTGTATTGTTACTTTCACATAATACCAATATACTCGTACCGTGGCTTTGTACCATGTATTCCCAATCACGTAGCTTGTATGATTAACTATACTTAAGTTAACCACGGCCTCGTTTCGGTCTCATGAGAACTGCTTTATTCTGGGGATGAAGAAATGTACGTTAATGTTATAAGCGTGTTGCATACTAATCATGAAGGTAGTGTGAGCTTAGTGGTTGAAAGTTGGCCTTGCAATCGGGGGATCCGGGGTTCGAATCCTAGCTTCTATATTTCAAAGTTATGTGCGTATTAGAAGTTGATTATCACTTGCCAATGAAATGCCACAGGAAATAAGTGGTTGTAAAAACATAGTCAAATAAAGTTTTCAAAGCCTACTAATTTGTACATAATTCAGTCTGTGGCTGCTACCCTTCCTCTTATTATCTCCTAAAAACCAAGGGAAGCCAGAGCATAGTCTACCCCGCTGCTGAAATATGCATTAGAGTGAACCACGAGTCAGCTAATTTATATCGGATGTTCTCAAACCACCAATACGACCTTGGAATAAAATTTATAAACTGCCACTTTGACAACCGGGACCGACTACTAGACGTGCTTTTAAAATAAAGGAACCGCGTATGAAAAGCAACTAGGTCTCTCGAATAACTACCGACCGCGCCCTATTGAGTAACAACAATATGCAAAATATGTAGTAGATACAATTAATTCTAGTGTTACCTACTTGTGTAGGCATTGTCTATCTAGGTGGTCTGAGTTATAGACGAGCTATACGTCTGCTTACAAATTGCTGTTATTATTTCGTATTCAATAGGTCTCGTACTAACCGAAAATATTATATAATTAGATATTTTACCTAATATTTAAGTAGGAAACAAAGAGAAGTCGAAGTAGCATACAGTCCATCTGATGGTAAGTGTCCATGGACATCAGTATTGAACCTCAAATGAGATAACAGCCCTATATGAAGTCGGCCAGAGGTGCATTGCTATCACTCAAGACTTAGTTGAAACGCTTCAGATAAGTCTCCGTTACCATGCCCTTACCGTTGTCCAGATAAATATGTCTATGTATAAATAAATACGCCTGTGGTGCCTCGGGACCCACAAAGGGCTCTACCACCTTAAAGTTATGCTAATTGTATTTGAACAGTACGCCAAGTTTTAGGGCCTCAATGATCGTCAATTGTTTCGATTAACTAATAACGTATTCCTAGTGGCAACAATTAATCCTATCACGTCTATAAATAAGCTAACCTTAGTGAGTAGCCACAATAGTGATGTCACTTCTTTGTTTCGTTACAAACAAATTGGCGTGCTAACTAATCAGTCACCAGAACATGTATGGCTGTTTATTAGAATAATAAAATACGAATGTACTATTTAAATCATAAGTAAGTACATACATAGGGTGCGTGAGATCTTAGCATGTTAAAATGCTACATATTTTTATTACTTCTTAACAATAATCCCGTTTTTTTATTCAGTAAAAGGCGGCTCAATAAATCGCTGGAATTCGAGATATTACTAGTGTTATTAATAATATTTTACTCCTCAATTTCGAATGTCGAACATTCAGCAATTGATACAATATTTTATATTAATAAATAATATTTATTTTATTAATATTATTTTATTCTTATTCATAAAATTATAAGTACCGACAATTTAACTAAATAGTTTCGATGTAAGCAAAAACAAGTTTAATAAAATTTTATAAATGCAAATATAGTCACATTTTGTTTTCTATTTAATGTAGTTTTACAGACAGCATATTTTTATTTTTGTTAAGAAATGAACACGAATATAAATAGAAATAGTTCCAGTCATAAATATAATTATTAAAGAACAAAAACAAAAAATAAGTCCGGTCTTAAGAACACAAAGAAGAAACAACGATAGCGCGTATTATGCACTTTACAGAACACAGGTCGTTATCTCAAGCGTACGGATTACAGCAAGTGCCCCTCGTGTAGACAGAAGATATTATCTACATCCCTAACGAGAACGCTCTAGCTAGACCAGACGATCTAGACATGTCCCAGACTTGCCTGGTTACGAGATCAGCTTCAATCCCCTGTTACTCATATCAAAGTTCTCTTGGATTCACAAATATTTTGGTCGTATAGTGACATGCGACTTTCGAAATCAACTACGACTTATATCAATGACTTTGCGAATTAAATACTTACCACTATTAAATGGTGAAGGCATCAATTCTCATGAGAAAAGGTAGATGTTTAAGAGCTAAGTAATAATTTTAATGTCAATTTGTAGTATAAAAGCGGTAGTCGTTGAGCATTGATGCTCGTCTGCGGTGGGTGTTTGTCACTTTCATTTTCGCATTATAGCACAAAAATAGCAATGCCGTGTTTTGTTTTTAAAGTGTAAGAAAGCAAATGATTGATTTTAAGCAGAACTTTAATTTTATTTGCGTTTATCCGCAATGGCATTGACCACTTCACAGTGGGATGCATGTTGTTTTGTTATTTCTATTACACAAACACTGCTATTCACACTTGGCTATTGTGGCAAGTAGACTACAAGATTCGTTTTCCTATACCTATTTTAATTATTACGCGGTTATGCGGAAAATCAGTTCAACTATAATTATATTTATCATTATAATTTGTGATGTAATAACAAATAAATGTGATTTATGAAAATAGATTGTAATGAAATTAACATTTTACAATTGACGTAACTTAAAGTTAATTATGTTAATTATATTTATCGTGAAATCTCTTTTTTGTTTAGTGACTAATTATTTTGGAATTAGTAAATCGGTAAACAAATTTTTCTATTTGTTAGTGAAGACGCTATTAACTTAATGTTGACGGCTCAGTAACATCGAAAATTAACATTGTGTGGTTTATATGAATAATTCAATTGTTACCTGACATACTGACCTTTGAGCTTATCACCGATTGTAGCTCTGTCAAATTACTTAAAAACTGTTGTTTAATGATACGAATGGAGATTTCCCCTTTTTATAAAATAGAAGAAAATGAGCATGTAGTCTATCTGGTGGTAAATGATCATTGCCGCCGATAGATTTCCATGACTAACTATATAAATAACATGAATTCGATCTAAAACTGAATAGATGAGTTGCCAATCTTGATGACTAACTTAGGCATATGTAAGACAGCCAGCATTTACACGATATGGAATATACATATTAAGTTTTGTGTAGCCAATCAGATGAATATTTTTTGAAGAACCTATTTCAACCGTGTAATGATGATAATCATAATTATAATTTAATTTACTTTAATGCGGTTAATTACGGTTCAGGGTCCAGAAAATCCCTTCCGATTCATTTTTTAAGTAACCTTGCGATTGTTATGAAAATCATAAATTATTTTCAATACTAAGTTGGTTATAACTTCAGTTCTTAGAATTTTGACACGACCGCAAAACGTTGGCTCGAAACTCTGAATGTTTAATAGCTAATTCATCAAAAACTTGGATCCGAACTGTTAATTAGGGTATTTTGTACAGTATTGGACTGAGCCTTATTACGGAAAGGCCTATCAATAATTCTTGAGACGAAGATATTTCCCCGTCTATATACCGCCCTCAATTCTTGGTTGTAGGGCTGGCACACTTGGAAATTCAATAAATGTTTTAATATTAAGGCTAACGTTGCGGTTTAACGAAAATTATAAATATTTGTTTGTCACTAAAACGTAATAATTGTTGAAATAATTTGGTAGAGTTTTCGTCATCAATTGAATTCAAATCCGGTTATTCAAAGAGTTTTTATTGTTTGTTATAGGTAAATACACAGACTTTTTTCCAATATAAAATTTCTTTGTTATTTAGTTATTTATCTATTTTCAATATTTGCGTGAAATCTCAGATAGGAATTTATATTGTTTTTTTATTATTACGTATTGTATTTATGTTATCGCCATTTGTTCGTTTTTGTTCCATTAAATTTATTTGTCCAAGAACATTTTTTATTCATCAAAATCTGATTCAGAAACTTAAATATATTTATTGCACCTTGTCAACCCTGGTCTATCCGCTTCAGAATTTACATCAAATCGGGCGTGTAGAGTGACGGGTGTGAATTTGACAGAGGCTGTTAATTATATGGACGTCGGCTCGTACGCCGTGGCTCCACTCCGCTGTAAATGAAGACTCACGGCCCGTTTACCACACGCGGTTTCACGATGTCGTTAAATGAGTTTAAAGTCACAAGATATGAGTATGAATTTCGTGTCTTGAGAGCAATAATTTTATGGAGGAGATTTATAAACAAAAGAAGATTTTTCAATTCTTGGTGTGGTATTGAATTTTGACGAATATTGTAGTGGTATATAACGTTAGATCGTATACTATTTATTATATTTTGTAAGTATACCGTTATCGAAGGTATCTTTGGATTGACAAACGATGGAGAAAAATCCCTCCAGTGGCTGTTTAGCAACTTCATTTAGATCTGCTAGCATCTGGAAATATAGTAGCGTTATTTAGGCGCTACCGTATTTTTAGCAGGCTCGTACTATTAGACGCCACCCTCGAGTCTGCATCTAGAGCAACCGCCCCTGTATCCGACCCCTACAATGCTCTCTGTATCCAATTTCAGATAACAATCCCATACCATTTGGAATTAGGTATTTCTGCAAGCCCAAAAACATAGAATTGTACTGTCCAACTGGAAGTAAGTTGTTGGTAATGAGATGGATAGTTGAGAATTATCTTGATCTCAACAATTGACATCTTTTATTTTCGCTTATCGCCCTACTCACGATGGTGGAACAATTCTATTACTTTCTTTCGACAATGTACGCAGGCAGAAAACGTTTATCAAAATAATCCTAAGCGTTTTGTTTTTCCAAGAATGGAGCACTTTCTTGTATAAACAAGGCGAGGAAAAACGTAAGAGCTCACGTAGTCTCATATAATTTTTTTTTTGTGGTACAGTGAACACTTTATTGGATCTCGGGATGTTGGGCAAACTACAGAATACTGCTTAAGATCAGCTTTTTAGTGATATGTCTGGTTAAGGAAACCGGGAGTGGTTGTTTGTGGTTTTGAGCTAAAAGCTATTTTTTGTGTCTTTGTACTTTTGTTTCTTAATACTTTGGTAGGTATTTTAAAGGCTCATTTTATTTTAAGTTCTTTATTTTCATGCGGCTTCGTCTATGTGCACGGTTATGAGGTGCCCTTAGATTCCTAAATAGAGGCCTAAATGTGGGAGTGACATAAGTTGTTTTGAAACCGTCACGTAATCTTTTTTACAAAAAAAAATGTATTTTATAAAACAATGTACATATTGGAGTCAAGCACAGTACTAGTACGTCTCTACAATATTTTCTATATTTGCTTGATATTTTATTACAATCAATTCCGCCGTATGTATGTATTCCGCCTATGGGCAGACCGTTTTTAACTAAGTTTTTTTTTGATAACATGATAACAACAGTTACTCTGATATCAGCAAAAGTCCATATTAATTATTACTTGTGAAACGGGATCACGTGGTTTATATGTGAATATGAAATAAATTAAAAAACTCATACAACTTTTCCGAAAAGTTCCGTCTGAAAAACGAGTTGATCGTTTTATTGGAAAATATTCCAGCCGCCTAAACTGTTCTAGTGCTTTAAATATTATTTTTTTGATGCTTAGTTTTTATCCGCTAACCAATCGTGTATTGCATAAAATAAATTTTAATCGATTATGGTATGTGAAACCATCTTCCAATATGTCCACAAAAATGATGAAAATATTTAACTATTTACTATTATGCATTAGCATTTCACGCGCTAATATTTTGGCTTAATCAGTGTTATTTATTGATTTAATTGATTACCTTACAGTCTTCCAATCATCAATTATTACTACTTCAATGTAATAATAGAGAGCGCTGACGATTCCATTGTATAGAATGCCCACAATATTTACCATCGCAAATAATTCACGTAATCAAAACAATCCCGCACAAAATCGCAGTGTAATTGACTGGTCCCGGTTCAACGTGATTAATATTCCAAGCTGTTTACATGGAAATAATACAGATTTGAAAGCGCTGAAAACTTTACCCCTTAATTCTACTACAGAACTCATTAACACCGCGCCGATAACAAATTCGAACCGGAAATGACAAGGTATTTCTTTTCTTTCTTTTTGAATCGAGGAACAACGATGTTTGTGCTCGCGTAAATTGCTTTTCGTGAATAACATTCTTACTTAGTTACTTAGCTATCTACGTGGATGTCAGTATCTCAAATGACGGCCATTAGGAAACACTCTTTTTGAAGATGGTATAACCGCGTCTGTTTTCCGGGAGTCATGATGGTTTTGTCATTTGACTTCGCTCCGTTTGAACTTCCCAAGGTTGCCACTCGGATCGATCTCAGCTAAGTTACCAGGTATAGCATAAATATGTACCCAAAGTGACGAATTATGTTCTTCTTATTTAATATAAAATAATTGCGTGGTTTGATTGCAAGAAAAATATATACCCATTTTTTTTTAAATTTGCATTATTTTTTTACACAAATAAAGAAAAATAATTTGAGCAATATTATCTTTCTTTATTTATGTAAAAATAGTTACTAAGTAATTATTACCCTCAATATAAAATATCTCCATATGTACTTGTAATATTGCAATTAGGTACAAATTATTATACGTCTATCGACAGACAGAATATCGATTAGATGTTTGTTTGCGAGCGGCCCTCGGTAATGGCCACGCTATCTGAATGCAGAATGTCTCGTATATGAAGCAAATTACAGAATGCCCTAAGTTATGCGTTGTACATTTATATGGACAATTCTATGCACATGCCGTTTAAATACACGTGGAAAACAATGTATGGAATGTGATTGGTTTATTATTAAAGTCAAAACTTATTTTTATTAAATGTGGAAATGTAATTAGGAATTCCCAAAAATATTTAAGGAATATAATCTTGCACTTAATATAGGTAGGTACCTAATAATACCACAATAAGCTTCGATCACTAATAAGAACCAATAAGTATATATTTAACATTTTTTCATCGAATCGTCATGATTTCACTTTTTCTAAATATAAAAAAAAATAAAAACGCTTAGATGTAATTATGCTTAGGTGTAATAAGGAACTTGTCATTTTTTTAATATGGCAATAAAACTTAGCCCCACCAAAGACCTTGCCAATTCCAGCCTCACTTAATCAACGGGTCGGTTGTATAGCTAACATCGGTCTCAATGGGAAACTTCTCTCATTTGACGCCCACCGAAACCTACTTTGTGAAACAAGTTTTTCAGCGACTGCCGAGAACGCCCGTTCAATAGCGTTTAACTGAAAATTACGATATCGCTCTTCTTTATCGATTCAAAGCTTTTATTAAACGATCTGTTTTAATATAACTTTATTAGCGACTTACTTACTTTTTTAACATGAAACATCCTAAAAATTTGTACATTTTTGTACCTACTGTTTCTTTTTAGTTTACACTGTGTGTAAACTATGTGTTTAGTTTACACAAAAGTAATAAAACTACGGTTTTGTTACAGTAAAGGGGTTTGGATTTAATTTTTAGTATGTTGCTGTTCGGTTCTTATAGGGCCTAAACATTACTTTTAATAAAATTCGTAGTCTTACAATCTTTGAACTCAGTGTCAAAATGCATTATCATGCACGTATGCCTCCATTATAATATAGTATGAGTTTTTATAATACAAATTTATACACCATGTAACTTTGTAATCTTAAAAAAGCAGGAGGTTTTCAATTCTGCTGTATTTTTTAAATAATCATGTTCCCCTTAATAATTTTAGTGTTACGGGAGAATAAACGTACAAATATGTAATACAATGTAAAAATATACAAAAGTAATATACATCGACAGAAGATTTGAAACGAAAGCGGTGTATTGATGGATGTGATTGGATCGGATTAGATTCGACTGGATCGATACACTTGTAATTTTAGCTGTGTAGCGGATCGTGTGCGGATTGAAATTGAACGATAGTGGGGCTAGACCCTTAAAGTTCCAAGTAAAAGCTTTTTTAAACATTTAATGTGCTCCAGTAAGGGCTTTCTTTTACATAAACCCCCATAAATTATCGTTTTATTCCCCTCGTACCGTTTTCCTTGAACGAAACGTGAGAAATGTATCGTTATACGTCCATTTTCTAAAATAAATGGATCGTTTAGAAGACGTTTCGTGTCAATTACTTTGTTATCCGTGTTGTAAATGCTGTTGGGATTATCCCTCTTTTCAAGCTTAAGCTTAAGCTCGTATAAAAGTACATTCAACAGATATTTCCATCAAAAAGCTGGATTTTTCGAAAATACTCTCGAGTTTTAAAGTGGTGAAATAAGCTCATATGCTTAGGAATTCCGTGCTATATTTTGTACCAACATTTATTTTTCTGACGCAAAACATATTTCAATGCCGAGCTCTTTGCAACGACATATTAAATATACCAATGTCGTGGAAATTCTAAAACTTTCCATGTTCGAACCTTGAACTTAATTTTTCACGGCGAAGTAACGTGAATGCCGAAAAGGTCGGAGATTGCGAATTTTCGTTGGAATAAATTCTCTTCTAATATCAAACTCGTAACATGAAAACTAACGTATGATTTTTATTATGTCTTGATAATGTTCATAGCTTCACTTTATAAAGATTACAAAGTCGTAACTTGTGTCAGTAAAGAATGTAATACAAAATCACGACTTTTGTTTCTTACTCACGCATTGTAGAGAAATAGCGAGAGGTAAATAGAAATACCGCTTTACTGAAATAAGTTACACGTTTTCTTTTAGTATAGGCTTTAGGGTCTATTATAAAATATCTTATTAGCCTATTTTTCAAAGTATAACTCTGAATTACAAAAGCAATTTCTTTTTATCATAAAAAAACCTATATAATTATATCAAAATCCATACGAAATTTCTTATGAATAACCGAGTAACAAGTTTATTACATTGAAATAGGAGTACTAGTTATTAAATAGGATCATGTTTCACGTTGAGCTGAAATGTAAATAGCAGGGATTACTGAAACCCAATCAATGGCAACGTTTTGCTATCCGAATAAATTTGCATTATTCAGCCGACGCTGATTATCCCTTTGTGAGTCCACTAGTGATTGAAATGTTGCAAATTGAATGGTGTTTTACGTGTATGAGCTCTGTATGAAATAAATTGATGTTATCCATAGATAGGAGAATAAACTAACATGAGAGTTTCGAATTACCAATTTCACATACAGGCAGTTACTAAATGACCAGACATTTTCAACCCCTACAAATCGACCCCTCCTACGCATAATATCGTAAATGCAAAATTACAACTTTACAGGAGAATTGATCAAAGTTTCGAATATGATAAAATGCGAATAAAATCTGCATTTCTGCAGGTATCTGTATGAAATTTAGTAAATATATACGTTTTATTTTATATACTTTATTACGTTGCTTGTGTCGATAAAACACATTAAAATAAGGCAATTTATGCAATAAAAACGAAAAGTGTACTTTTGTGGGTTACGATATTTTACGTAGGAGGGGTCGAAACGTAACATGCCTTTGACAAGCTTTTAATTATATTAAATTGTATACCTACTGTATAGAATAAATCTTGCAATTGTGGTGTTGTCGGAGCGGATATTTATAATACTTAAGCGCTCTGAATACATCCCTTCGTATGTAGGCTTTATAGGCATTCCAACACCTACTTTTCTTGTTATTACATAGGTTAAATTAAAAATAATTTCAATTATTAATTTAAATTTAAAAATCCTATTTTTCGCAAATTTTATTGTGTTGTGTTTAATAAATAATAGTAGAATATACCTTTTTTGATGTGGTATCAACTTATGTCGATATCAGACGTACTGAATGTTCGAGACTTAGTTAATTCGCTCTCGGATAGGTACCTAACGACCAATTGTGAATAGGATTGCAATTAGTACGTCTATTAAATTATCTATAGTAATATTATAAATTCAAAGGTAAGTCCGTTTGTTAAATTTTGTCGACTAAATCACTAAACTGAATTTAGTGAAATTTAGTAAGAAAAGAACCTTGAAGTAGTCAAAAGCATTGAAAACGTATTATTTGTTAGGTGTAAGGTAAAGATCATGAACAATAAATGATTCTTACGAGCTTATATGATACATCAATATATACTCGTATCTATGTCTATAATGATTAATTTTCCAACTTCTGAAAGGGACTTTGATGCGGTTTCGCTGAAAATAGTATAATTAATTAATCTTGATCCACACTTTACATAACCGCTGGCCTGTCTTAACCAAAACTTCTCTCCGATTGTGTGGCTTACGAAACGGACCCTTCGTTAATGATTATTTTGCAATTATTATAATTAATTTAAACTGTAGCGTAATCTTCAAGAAGTAACTTCGATTTACTGAACGTGCTACACTGATTTGTATCATAACTACTATGCAATGAAGTATAGAATTTTGGAAGTATAGAGCACTTAGAAAAAATCTTTCGTGGTTCAGAGGACTTAAAAGAAAGTCTATAATTTACATATTTAACAATTACACACAACACAACTTTCTAAATTTCATCTATAGGTTTAATAGTTTTATTGTAACATACGGATACATGAACGTACTTACTAATATTTAACAATTACTTATTAATGCTGTGCTTACATTATTCAAGCTCGTGTCCACCATGTGTGGAATGTTGTTATGTTATTACCGACCTGTTAATAATTAAATACCGTAAGCAACTAATAAATAACGTTATATTAAATCTATGTAGTTTTATAGATACGAAACATTCTACTTGAGGTAAGAATAGTTTTCTTGGAAAGGCTCAAATGAAGTAAGACGAAGAATCCTTCTGGTTCTTTCAACTCTTGCACAACAGCAGCAAAGTCTCAAGCCTCATCTATAGGAACAACGCAAAGCTTTCGAACTTAGCTTGAACTGTAACCAAAACAATAGTCGTTCCAGTGACCTATATTTGTTTCACAGCGGTAAATAACAGATATCCGTCTGCTACTTTGCAAATAGGATTCGTTAGGGAGGGGAAGAATTGTTAACGAGTTGCGGTGGTGGCTTACACAGTTCGTACTAGGTTTATTCTTTTTTTATTTTGTTTTATTATAATACCTAACATGTCTAATTAAGTAACTAGTATTAAGTACCGATTTAGGAATAGGTACTACTTTGGTAGTTTCTCTACTTTTAAATGAAGATCAATCTTTTTAATTTTCCCAGTTTCAATTTCCTTGAATCCAATATGATTAAAAGAATAAATATAAAAGTATTGAATTGTTTTCTCATAATTTAAAATTAACCGATTTTTAATTAACCAAATAATATTATGTTGAAAATTGTTAGTATTAAGTAGAGTCGACTGTTATCACGCTTTCAAACTAGAATATTCTATGTCGTTTAGGTGATGCAATACGAATGACCAGAAAGAAATGCATTTGTATTGATCATTCTGTAAAGGGATATAATTCTGCTCTTAACAAACCATTATAACTAGGTACCACGACAAACCAATATTCGACTCGAGTACTCGGTATTCGAATAAAACATGAATTACTTCCAACTCTAGTTCAAGTGGGCGTAATATTTCATGCCTATAAAACTTTCCGATGGGGTCTTAGAGGACAAAGGGTCGGATTATCGGGGCTAGTTACCTGCTTTTAATTCGGGTTGTTTCCAATTAATGTTCTATTTGGTTAGAACCCGGTACATTACATTAATCTCTCACTTTTCATGGTTACCTTGTTTATTGTTGAATTCTTAGTTGATCTGTAAAAAACGGAAAGGATTCCCTGTGTCGTGGGTGCTATGGTCACATACATATAAGTTACTCTAACATCAAAACCCAGAACCGAAATATATTTTCATTATTAATAAAAAATGGCTCGAATTTGCTTCGAGAAAAAATTCTAAGTCTATGAGCCCCAGATAATTAAATTAATCATATCAATTATTTGAGTGGTTTAAGTGTCTGTTAAATTGAAATTGATAGGATTGATATGATTGGTACGGTATTAATAAACAAATTTGTGGTGATAGTTTTGTTTTTCAATCTGTAATATGCAAATAAATATGGAATTGTTGTTGCAACTGTTGATCAAAGCAATTTAATTATTGTTTTGGTGGCTTCTGCAACAAACAATACAATTTGAAAATAACATAAAGTTTCTGACTTAAAAACAACCGTTTACTAAATAAAATCTCGTTCTTTTGATCGGGAAATTATAAGTCTTTAATAAGTACAAGAGAAACTTCCGGCGGACATCCGTAGTCTGCAAACGAAAATATTATTTTCCTAGTAGTGTTAGAAAAAATATGCTGTTATTACTTTTATTAGGAGTTATATTTAAAAACGGTTTCCGCTGAAATAACGAGAACATAATACAAGTAGTCTGTAGGCGTTATGTTTAAATAAAAATAAGTACCTACATATTTCCAAAGCCTTTTATTCTTTTATTTACTCATGCACCTTTTATATTTTAATGATTAAACAGAAACAATACTTCGATTAAACCTTTATTTATGAGCGCTCTCGTTTGAATTGTAATTACAGCCTTGCTAAAGAATAATGATCATTATAATAAACATACATATATTATGTACTCCTAATATAGGAATTATTGGCACATATTTGCCTACTTTAACATGCTGGGCATGATATAGCCCAGCATGTTAAATATAATAAAATAAATACATACCTACATGTATTTATTTTATTACAAATTAAGAACAATAAATGCGTTTCAGTGAAATTCATAAAAAGTTAGCACGTTTGCATGTTTCAGCAGACTTACACTTGCTTTTTTACACAATCAGAACAAGTAGGTATCCACCTACTATGCTGATGGTGCATAAGGGGGTTAAATTATGTTTACACCTTAATTATATTATGTAGATGACAATCTGTTTTCGTAACAATTTAATATAACTAAAGTAATAAATATGTTGCTATCTTCGCATATTAAATCTGTTTTAATAACATCTCCACGATATAAATCACATAGGGTTAATTAAAAACGCAGTGTTTCCGTACGTCGTTCTCGAATTAATTACACATTTATTATTATTATTATAGTAATTAATCATAAACACGGTCGGTATTAGCCACAAACCTCAACGTATCTGTGCCTACAGTTGATTGGCTGTCATTTATAATTTACGACCTGGATGTAGTGCAGTTTGTAAGTGCAAAGTCCTAGCTTGGGAACAATGGCGGTGTGGACTATATTAGTGAGTGTGACCTATCTTCTGGCTTGCACGGAGGCTACGTATTACGACTACGACGACACGTATACAAAAACGTACGACTCCCTAACTTCAGGTAAGCCTAGATTAAGTTTTTAATTCACTATTTTTAGTTTACTTAGTTACTTTTAGTTATTTTTAGTTAAGACAAATTTTCTATCAATAATTATCTGTGTCTATCTGGGATCTAAAACTTACTCACATAGTGCTTACCGTTCGTACTTAGGTACTCAGAATGGCACCAAAATATAAATTCACATATACCTACATGATTTTGTTTTTCAATGTCTTTATTTTTGTAAGGATGTACCAATTTGGAAACGCTAAACTTCATTTTGTTTGTATATTTATACAAAATGTATAGTGGTAAAATAATCAGGTAAACCTATATTAAATACAATATTAATAATGGTGTCTGGTAGCTCAAATGTATTTTATGTTCAATAGTAATATCCATGTATCAAAATAAAAGCTCTCTAAAATTGATGTGTTTCAGATTCAACTGTTATTTGTAAATTATTCTTTAAAACGTCAAGTAGCAAATTGTCTCTACCTACCTAGAGTAGACCAGACGAGTTTCCGTACGATAAAACCGAACTTCGTCACAACGTACCTAATAACGATGGTTTTAATCGAGTGCATTATCGATAAATAGGAAATAAAATAACTAATTAATATTTTAAGAACCTTGTGTTGCCAAAAAATGTAAATCTACTTCATAAGGTTCCGCAAAAACATGTGAGAAATGTCTTACTGGACTCCCGGCTTACTTGCAATCATACGAAGAATTCCATTGCCTACAGTTGCTATTTAACATCAGGTGAGCTGCATGCTACTACCATAAAACAAACGTAAACCTTTCAAAACTTTTATCGCTAAATTAAAGCGCTTTATAACCCAACAAATTTGATTTTCACTTTATGCCTGTCTCTTAAAAGACGTTTAAATTTTGTTACGACATTAAAAGACGATCCGCAATTTGAAGCTTCAGAGCCTTCTCTAATATTAGATAGTAACTTTTGATTATAGCCCTTAAGAAAAATTAGATTTAGAAGTCAGAAGCCTTTGAGGGTAACATTATTTCGGAGGGCAATAATGCAGTAGGTAATAAATTATCTTTTCACCGCTATAATAATATTTTAAATTGTAACATGAATGCTGAAAGCATTATGTGAGTACTTATAATTTGGGTAATAGAACAATTATCTTATAGGCGTTTTAAATAAATGGGGTTTGAAAACGAGCTTTCATTCAATCGATAATAAGTAGCCGGTCGTTATCATCGCTAATCCATGCAAGTTGGATTGAAGGGCCTCCTAAAATCGGACATATATCCATTGCTTATCCAGACTACTAAACACAGCCGCGCATAAGAGTATCCACAACAACAACCTTTACAAACAGAACACTGTAGCGACAAACATTAAAATAGGGTAAAAACATTATGACGCCTCCACAATAGAACCAAGAAGGGCTATAAATAGAGAAGTAAAACATCAAATTCCTCATATGTGTCATATAAAATGTGTCTATTTCCACAACACCGTTTTATGCTAAAGCCGACAGTAGCTAATGGCTTTTTTATCAGACGGCCTTTATTACCCTTTTAACAGATTAGGTACGTTATTCTTCCAACTCTTCAAATATTAAATCATTTCTAAAAATATTTCGTATTACATAAAATAAACAGTTTTGTATAAGATAAACATTTCTGACTAATGTTCCTTTTTGATTCTTGGAAACATTCGCTGTGAATATTTCGAAAATAATCTCTAATCTTCAGATATGTAAAGCTTATAAAAATTATAATATTTAAAACTAACTTCCAACGTAGTTCGTAGGAGTAATAATGGTAAGCGAATTCTGCTAATATTTATTTTTTATTTAGAGTTAAATAGGAATATACAAAAAATGGCCAGATTGTGTTGGGTGTTTTTATACTGCTTATGAGGCTTCTACCCAGGCCTTCCTTTGCTACGTACTGATATTCTTGATAACACGGTACTCTCACGCACCCGTCGATTTCACATCTGCGGCTGAAGTTGATAATTTTTGTTGACCAGATAACATCTAAGCAAAACGAAAACAACTGTTAAAACTATTTAGTAGCAAGTGAATTAAACTCAAGGCTTGGCGAAAAAGAAGATACTCACATACACGTGTTCACCAATATAACATGTACTATCAGGGGAAGCACGAGTCTTAAAAACAAAAATAAAATTCGTTGTTCAAGAAGAAACAACATAGATAACATTAAAAAGAAACAAGGAACTTCAAAGGAACTATTCTATAAGAGTTCTCCACTTAATACTTACTTGTGTACGCGAACATTTGTGCCACTCGAATTACACAGGAAGTTGTCACATGATTGTTGTAGCGTGTAATTGCGACGTTTGCAGAAACTATCTCGTTCGTACAGAATGTCGCTTTGCTTGTTGCGACAAACTTTCGACGCAGAGAAACCTCAGTGCTACGAGTATTGCGTGTTGCTGGCGAGTGTGCATCGTACTTGGTGATTTCGTCTTTTATGACGTTTGTATAGCAAACAATTTGCGGTCAATCTGATGTTATGTGACACTACATGCAATCACTTCTACGACCAGTCCAAAATAGGTTGTATCTTACTTAAGTTGGTCACAGATGTGATGCTATATCTGAAGACCGTGTTCAACCTTCTCAAATAGAAGAATATTATTGTCTGTGTCAACTCTTCTGATTAGTAAAATTAACTACTTTAATTGAGGTGATGCGAAATGTAATTCTACTATAATTATTTCCCATACAAAATTAAGTACATATAGCTTTTTGAAACAAGCCATAAGAAGATATTTGTGATCAAAATTCAGTAGCATATTCATATCCACATTTTGATATGTGGTTACGTCTTCTACTATCATATAGAGATCAGATCAAGAGCGACATGTAAGTGCACTTGAGATGTGCCAGTAATTCATTACTGGAATGCACTTAGCGGCGTCCGATCTGGGTAGGTTTAAAGTGTCTACCCTACCAGATTTAATAGAAGCAAGAAGATCAAATTTAGTATTTTACTCAACGACAAAATTTGCAGTCTTGCTTTATATGAAGAAATCGTCTTATTATAAATTGGAGTTTGTTCTCCGTTTTCAAAAATTTACGCTTTGTTTTTCTCTATTTTATGATTGCCTATTTTCATATTAAGTTGCGTATTCGGGCTAAGAGGGCAAGCAGCAAGTGCGCTTGAGATGCCCCGGTGACGTCAGTAGCGGCACTCATAGCCGTTGCTGCTAGCGCCGGTAATACAATTTCCCGGCGCTCTCGTACTATTGCCGTCCTGGGGACAATTTGGCCTAATGCTTCTGCATCTCGTATAAAGCGCACATTGTTTGGACCATTTTCAGGAAAAGGCTACCTTGTAAGATAGCGAGTGTATCTTATGTAAATAAAGAGCTTTATGTTTTAAATTCACGAAACTTTTGTGGTTTAAGCTTTTTGTTGTTTACTTACTAGATCTTACGTTGTAAAGCGTTTCTGAGAAGAGTTGACATGACCCTATTTTTATTTAGGGTTGGTAAAAGGTTTATAACGTAGCGGACTCCAGTGTCTTTGTTATCAAGTTTATTTCCCGTTTCCTTGGATTAAACAAACTGTTAATAATTAAACAAAGCAAATTATCTAAAAAATAGTCATCTAGTTTTATTAAACCTACGATTTTATGCTGATAACAAAATTATATAGAATAAAAAAAGAAGTCGAGTATATTGGTGGAAACTATTTCTCATATCTTTATTTGATACAGATATTCGTTCTCTTATTTATTTAGCCTTCTTATGAAGGAAGGAAAGTGGGTAATACGAGCCTGATAATACAGATTAATATAAGTGACGATGCAGCAACAAGAGCTCTGAAGGAGCTAAAGATAATTAGATTCAGGATATTATTTACGAGTCAATAACAATAATCGGATAAAGACGGGGATCGCTTTGGCTTTGCCTTGTTAGGAAATAGTTAGGGTGCTTCAACGAACTCAAGACTTAGTTTCTTAACTCTGGAACACTAGTGGTGCTTAGAAAACATTATTTGGAGACGCGGAAATTGTTATATCATGTAATAAAGGAAGGAATAAAACAAATAATACTAAAGTATCTATATCTTATAACATCAACGAGTATCGAAACTGAAATGAAAGCCTCGGAAGCAATTTCGCAGCAATTTTTGTTACTATTTCACGTTCTACTGATTTTATCCCGCGAAAAGACATCTCTGAATGATCTTATTGGATGAGTAACGATATAGGATTTATTGGCTGTTAGGTATATCTGTTTACACAAATAATTTTTATACGGAATTAATAATATGATCTGAATATAAATTTATTGAAAATGAGTAGGCACCTAATAAAGAGCCTTGTAAAAGTAGGTACCTACCTACCTATATCGTTAGTTAAACTTATCAGATAGGTACGTTTTATTAAAATTGTAGAAATAAAAGCGGAGAAATATATTTCGAAAATGTCGTTAAATATAATAATAATATTTTTTTAGATCGTACAAAAGATGAAAATTTGGTTATTTCTAGGAAGCAGAAATTATCAATTTTCTATCGTTGGTAGGCAAGACATTAGATAAATTGTTTATTAACAACAGGCAATAACCACATCCGATCTATGATTTAGCGACAATCCAAAATTTAACCTCTTGGATCCATTGGGACAATGTATTTACCGATCCGGTAATGCGCCCTATCTCCAATAGATTCATTAACTCTGCTGTTTCCCTAAATCTCCTTAAGCTAATAGACAATACATACAACTGTGGTAGTTAATTAACCAAATGTTAATAATAATCTAGTATTTGACAAAGATATGAATTTAATTAAATAATTCGTTGAATAATTTAATACTCGAATCCTTTTGACAAGGGTATAGCAGTTGTAATTTTAGAATTCTTCTATTCAACTACCTAGAATTTTCCTTGCCACAGATGTCTAGTAAGTATCTTCATATACTCGTACTAATACATTACTTATAATACTTGAAAATATTGTAGTATGAGATTGACATGTATTTTGTAGATCGTATATTTCATATAGGTATCTATCATGACATCCTGACAGCTATTTAATTTATTTGTTCAATTATTAGCCTTAATTAATGTTATTTTTCCATTTATACAAACACCGATATATTCGTAGGTAGGTATCGACTTACCACATTGCTCAGTATTACATCTCTATCGGGTATTTTGATAATGGCCGATGGATGGATCCCGGATTAATTAACTGGATACACTATCACTAATCCCCTTCTACTATTGATTTGACTTAAGCTTACTAAAGCAAATATTTCCATTATATTGAGGGTATTATATTATATTATATTAGCTTATATAAATCCTATTATTTCATTTCTTCCTTTTATTATATTGTTTAGAATCAATATAAAAATAATAAAAACCTACATCCAGTGTTTTAAATTATTTTTAATAAAAAAAAACTACGGACAGATAGGTACAGATTGTTTTATGGTAATAGGTCCCTTGAATAAATATCAAAATTGCTCCAACATGTCAATGTTGGTCACTAAAACGTGAAAATTTTCGCAATGAAAAATAATTTATCTATTTTACTTTGCTTTACATCGAATATTTTCATTCCGTAATTTAATATCTCACAAATTTTCACATAATAATATTTCATCGTTATTATAACCCTTTCAAATCGCTGAATTTTAACTTCATAAATTGCAAGCATTATTTGCATGTAAGCAACGACCTAATGACCCTCATAAAATGTTAATGACCAAGCAAGTACGATAAGCGGGTGCTTAAAATGGGATTTTAAGTATAAAGCAGTAAGAAGTCCCTCGCATTACTGAATATAATAATGTGGAAAGGAAACAACGGTGCACAGTGGGAGACTTTTCTTAGGAATATAATCGTAGCGTGGCAGGAAGGATGCTTAACTCTACCTTTTCGTTCCCTGAGGGTTCATTTTGCAGAATATTATAACGACCGACTTGTTTTCTTCGCTTACCGTATTACGGAGGTTACGTGCGAAATGGTATGAAAGTACTTACCTACATGCTTACGTTTAATATGATTTATCTTTTCAGATGTCCCTAATTCACTTGTTTTCATAAGTAGGCAGGTGTAAAAATATGTACCTACCTACATAACTAGTTATATGTAAACGTGTTGTTATAGTAATAGGTGTTGCAGTGTGCTGCCGCAGTCAAAGTAGAGACTTGCACCGTTAACATAATTTCTAGTTGCCTTTAACTTTTTATTCTCGTTAGCGCCGAGTTTCGGTATTTTCAGACATCCACCAACTAACGAGCGCAAATATTACTGACAAAACTTGCCAAAAGTTAATCTGAGCATCAAACTATTCCATTCTCAGAGCACTTTGGCAACTTTGCTGCGGTAAAATCAAACAGCAAACGAAAGAAGGTATAACCTGATCAGTTAGTACACCTACCGTGCCTGTCAGTTATGCAGATATCTAAATGATAAATTATGTACATATTTCTTCTGTGTACAGGTATGTATATCTTTTGGCAGCCACAAGACGGTGATGGTTTTGATAGTAGTAGTGCTTGAATCAATTTGACTTCTCTATAGTTATTCTGTATTATGTGATAGGTAAACGTGACATGTAGAAATTCTATAAATTGCTAACCAGTCACACATAATTCCCAAATTACGTGTCAGTACAAGGAGAGATAGTGAATGGGGATTTTTGTGACGTCACGACCTCAACGCGGCAACACAATCAGGGAACGCATAACTCTATGAAATTGTACTGCACGCTGTATCACTGGCCTGGCATACATACACAATCTATGCACTGACATCGGTATCCAT
This sequence comes from Epargyreus clarus clarus, assembly GCA_014595695.2. Lineage (NCBI taxonomy): Eukaryota > Metazoa > Arthropoda > Insecta > Lepidoptera > Hesperiidae > Epargyreus > Epargyreus clarus. Next base: position 1,080,306 of record JACTTY020000036.1, read on the forward strand.
TGTTGTGCCGGTGTCGTGTCGTCCCAATGAAAGAGTCCAATGGCTGCAACATATTAATTAAAGGCCAGGAACACTCCGCTGATGACACTGTTGTGTGGACCTACATTGTATGTACCTACCTATGTGATGTTTGTCCTTTTACATTGACGAGTTAGACGTCAGTCTGTTCGTGACCTATTTTATATGTTATGTTTGTGTTTTAGTAATATTGGAAAGTTGCGTAATGTGTTTAGTGACTATTAAACAAGTGGTTTTATCAAATGGGTAATATTAATGATGTGGTCGAACTCTAATTAAAGTAGGTTTTAGTATCAATAGTTAAATATTAATTTAACTAGCATAGGTAATTCTAATAACGTACCTAACTACGCAGAAACCATGTAACGCAATCCACGTAAATAAGTACAATAATGTTAAAAGCGAGTTTTAGATTAAGAAATATAATGTTAGAATTTTTAAATTTCACGACGATGTACCTACTTAACGTATTCCCTACTTTAGGTAACGTTAATTTTTAAATTAAAATTAATTATTAGACTTAATGTCAGAAATAGGTAATCATTAAACGAATGTGTCTCAAAATATAGGTAACGTAATTTAAGTTATAATTTTACCCTGTGTATAAATAAATAAATACTTACACGTTTCCACATGTTTTTACATGATGTTAGTAAAAATATCTAAAATCATGACGAATTTTGAAACTAACAACGTGCTTAAGCCGCGAAAATTTTAGAATTTTATACTATTTAAAATACCCTGTTTGATAATTCAGGTATTCAAATCGAATACATTCTTCCTTGCTTGTTTTGATTGCTTTTATCTCAAAGTAAATTCGCAGCAACGTTCGATCATTTTCTCCGCGCTTGACGCAAACAAGGATTTCATCTGCAAATGGGGTGATCCACTTTAATCTCATTATGTCGATATACCACGTGATTCGTAGCTATAAATCTTACGTTGTTTTTCATTGTTATCATTTTCAACACATTGTTAACACAAGTCTCTTATCAGCTTGAAGGAAGTAAGGTAAATAGCTCGCCACGCTCGTCATGTGAGCGTAGTGGGTAGCGCATGCTACAACTTTTAGCAAAGTGGTAGAAACTTATACCTAAATACTTGTTAACGATTTGTTTCCTACAAGATTCACCTCTTTTTGAACGAATAATAAAGATAGTTAATGAAGTAACAGCCTGTAGCATGATCCAACAGGTAGAAGTATCTACCTATGTAAGTACATAAAGCCATCCTTGTACTGTGAATAGGTCAAGACATAACAATGGTTCCCCAGCGAGCAGCGGTATTGTGGCGTGCTCGACAAGTTGCTACGCCAGTCACAGTGCCAATACACGCCGATACTTGTCGATACTTAGTACTAGGCCAATAAGTTTACTAGAGCTTCGGAGAACTAACAATAACTGGAGCACTGACGTATCTACCGCCTCTACATCTTGTTGAGAACATGAACTAATATTATATTGAATTATATATTTGTTCTCTATTATTATTATAGGTATTGTTTCATGGTTTTCCTTTTTTAATATTATTTTGGTTTGTCAACAGAGAGCCGTACGTGCACATCCGCTGAGTTCAGATGCAAGACTGGGCGATGTGTGCCAATGTCATGGCGCTGTGATAGCGAGAAGGACTGCTCCGATGGCTCCGACGAAGAACCCGGCACTTGCAGTAAGTGAAATTTAAAAGACATTTATCATCAGATAATAAAATAAAAAATGGTGTTTAAATTAAAAAGGTCAAATATTTTTATTCAAAACATATATTTTTTAATGACCAATATTAAGACAAATTACGGTACTTTAAATATTTTTGTACTATTAAGTATATGGCTATATAATCCATCAGTTAGGATATGATATAATCCATCCAGTTAGGATATGTTTAGTAATACCTACTACTGCGTAAGAAAATTAACAAGGACCTTACCTACCTCACGACGTTTTGTTAGAAAAAATGTATATATGTAGGTATATTATAATAAAAAATGTGCCCAAAGGTACTTAATAATATGTAAATACTATTGAAAAACCGCCTGATAATGTAAGTATACCTATTAGACTACGATAACAAACTAAGAGCAACAACTAATAAGAATATAACTAAACCAACTTTAAAAATATAAAAAAATATCAATATCTCTCTAAAATGTGTTTAGATGCGGTTCAAAATTATTCTTCAAATAAATAAGAATTTAGATATAAAATCTTTATTTATTACTTACCTACTATTTTTACATACTAGGTATGCTGAGTCTAGAAATGAAAAATGGATTCTGAATTAAATTTATTCATTGCAATCTTTTATTTGGTCACGCATGACCAATAAACGACATTTTAGATAAAGGTTTTGTAAAGTGTGGCGAGAATAAATTGAAAATGTCCTTTTTGAAATTGATTATATGAAGGACCGCAATTTTTGCTCACTACGCGTCTATGTTGTATCTTTGGTCTACATACTTCGATTCTAACTCCTGTTCTACGTGAAAGATGTTATGCTGATATATTGATGTCTGTTGATTAAAAAATAACAAGTTTATCACATTAACAATGTTTTGTCGCCTGTCTTCCGTCAAACCAAACGATAAACAAGATACAAAAGGGTTCGCATAATTCGTATGACGAAATACGCAAAACATACTTACTTTAACAAATTTACTTTCGGGACTCCGTGCCAGATAACACTATATCCGCCATTGTGTTTAAACATACAGAACAATAAGAAAAACAGAGTGACAAAGGCAGATTTGGGTCTCCAACCCAAGGGTCCAATTGTATTACACGTAGAGCTCGCAAAAAATTGCAACCATGTCCTTTGTTTATGTGCACATCGGTCTACGAGATTTTGCGTACCAAATATTGTTTTAGCAGTGTTATGCTCATAATTTGTAAATACAAATGTGTTATTATTGCATTTTTCAACAAGCTTGTAATTAACTTTCTTAGCATAATCGTAAAACTCAGGAGCTGAGGTAAATAAACTTAGGACCTTTAAAACTTTTAAAGTTCTAAGTTCATGTAAATTTCGCTGCTGTCGTCTCTGCTTCGCTAATTTTATGCCTAATGTCACAAAAAAAGAAGTATCTACAGTATAATAGTAAAGATGTAGGTATGTAGGTATGTATATGTCAATAGCTTTGTAGTTTTAGGTATAGGTATTTTATTAATTAATTTCCTGAAACCTAGTTACGGTAAGTAATAAGTTGAACACCTGTCATTAACTAACATGACACATTATAGTGCAGATTCTCAATAGCTAACTTTGTTAAAATTCTTATAGTTGGAGTAGGTATCTACATCACTGCAGAAGCGCATAAGTTATTTAGTAATTTATGTGATCTTAAAAATATTAAACGATGCCCAATAAAATCGAGTATAGGTACCCTTTTTGAAAAAAAAGGACGAGGAACGTAAGCCTAAAGTCTATAAAACATAAAAATGATATAAATATACGAGCGAGTAGGTACGCCATTTATCCTCCAAAAAATTATTATCTGACGATTTATGGATAAAGTTTAAAGGTAGCACGCGTAGGGTACTTTGTCCTAGAGGGGCTTTTGCGGATTAAAATCTTAATTACGCCTCAAAGTTTCTCGGATTAATTTTATAATCTTTGCCCTTTCCTTTGAGTTCTTTCGCTTATGAATTGTAAATTACACTTGTGGTTGAATACCTACATTGATTATGCCTCTGAGAGGCAATTAAGACGAGCGCGGAATTTTGAAGCGCGGGTAGAAATAAAACAATTTGCGAGCGCGGCTGAGGTATTTAAAACACGTAGATGGGTGCGAATTAAGGGTGCCACCGTTCCCTCTAATTTATTTACTGTTTGGGGTATAATGGAGCGAGTTGTGGGGTGTACGTGATATCTCGTACGTGCGGAGGGATGAGTCGATAAATGCTCGGAATGAAATGAGCCGTGCCTGATACCTTTCGATCTATATGCGTATCCCCTTGTATCCTTTATGAGTGATATTTCTTCTTTCGTGTTATATTTCTTCTTCGCAATGTCGTCGACCCGTTTATTGCTGAACGTAAACTTTTCCAGACGCTTTCACTCGACCCGGTTTAGTGTAGGTTTGGATAAATTCATATTCTATTTCAACGAAGAAGCGTCATACCATTCTCTATAACAAAGAAGATGTAGACCTTAAAACTGCACCAATTCAAGTAATTAGATCGGATACATAACCGAAAATAATAGGTTCACAAAAGCGACATAAAATAAATTAAAGGTAAATTAAAATTTAATAAAAAAGGAGATAAAGGGGTCTTTGATTTGGGTACTGCTAAGGTGGGAATTGTAGATTGTATAGGTATAATTGCGAAGTTAATTCACAATGACTATTATTGGAATGAGTTAGGCCGTGAAATCGAAAATTAGGGCACTACAGATAGACAATTAATTGGTTTTCTAATTAGGTTTTTTGCGAACCACCAAAATACTGAAACACACTGTAAAATGTGTTTATAAAGCAAGAGTACCTAAAATACTTTTTAATTTAATCTACTTCAAATAGAGTTCTCTTAATTAGGTACCATTCGAATTTGTTAAAAAACTAATTGACCGATTTACATGTTTTAGTGGGAATTTCTCGTAGCTTAGTTAAAGCCTTAGTACATACATGCCTTTATCATATTTATTTTATATATCGATATCAGCTACACCAAACGTTGCTGTTTCCTATATTCTAAAGCATTGCAAGTTAAAAACAATAACATGACGCGTTTCAGATCAGTCCTTAAGGGTGGAAACGCAATTTTTGCTGTCCTTTTAGGTAGAATTCTAATTCTATGAGGGTTCAGTGCCAAACGAAAGTATAGTATCTAAACTGCACAAGTTAATTATTGCATGCAGTACCCTTACCATGAGTTTTTACGTTTCGATAAATATGACTGTTTTGGTATTTGTTTACGTATTTGCCCATACAATTTCCAATCAGCGTCCCTAGCGGATTATATCATAACTTGGAAATAGTATGAGCCAATACGTAAACAAATACCAGAACAGTCATATTTGTCAAAACGTAAAAACTCATGGTAAGGGTAGGTACAGGTGAGACCCGCGTAGCTGTACCTTCACAAGCACGATAGGAAAAGCGCTATTATTTCTAGTTGGTTACAAATGTCCATGGGAAACTGTGATCACTTAATATCAGGCGTATTGTACATTTACTTCTCACTTCGAATAAAATAAAAAAGTTCAAGACATGTTTGTTACTGAACACCGACTTTCTATTGCTTGTTTTCTCACTGTGAGCGAGTTTAAAAAGCTCATTTAAGAGAAGCTTTATGTGTAACACACTCGCTATTTTTACTCGCCATTTTACTTTTCATTGTCGTCTTAGTTACATCCATTGCCTTTTAATTATGAGGTGATGTTATAAAAATATCTTCAGTAAAAGCTTTTTAATTATAGTATACCTCTTTCTTATTAATCCTAATATACTTAGGTATAACAAAAAAAAATATTAATATTTATATATCAATTTGATTTTAATAAGTATTTATTAGATGCATCCTTGTTCAACTGTGGTAGCAAGTATTTTTAAATCGGGCTTAAAAAAATGTATTCAGCAATATGTAAATGCGTTATGGAACGTCTTATTTACATCTACGACTATCTCCATTAAAGCATAGTGATTTGAAACTTGATGTCTTACAAAATTAAAATATTTTATTTGAAGATACCAAGTATAACGATATAATTTCTATTGCCGTTCACTGTATCTATCCGAGTACCTACAGCTTGTGTATCTGTGGGGATTAACCCGGTCCCGATAGTATCAAACGTGAGCCGAATTTCTTGTAAGAAGGGTTTATGACAACCGTTGTAGCTCCACGTTTCTATTACCTTTAAGTCGACCCGCGGTAACGACTCCGCTGTTTATACGATGCGGACACGCAACGTTCTGTACTATGACTGGGAAAGTCGTAACTCTTTCGGGATTAGGGCCCATGTTGTGGCCCGGCCATATTTAGCGATTTTTGGGAAAGTACCGAGACATTTTCATTTCGTTTAGCCCGTTTGGATAGTAAGCTAATAACATTATACTAAACGACAACAAATGTGTAAAATTGTATTTAACCTTTTTAATTTTCTAATAGTGGGCACGGGTTTTTTCCCACTGACCTGAAAAAGCTTAAAAATTTTGGAGGCCTAAATTAAGTGGAGTTTGCTATGGACATCTCAGTATAAATAAGTAGCATAAGACAAAACAGTTTAGAAACATTAAACACATTGAAACATTAGTAATAGTGTTACCAATGGTTAGACGTAGTGTTACCAATAAAAAAAAAGATAAATATTGAAAAAAATGTGTTCATGGTAGAATTTGGATCACTGGGCAAACTACTCGTAAATATTACTGTACTTACCATGCGATAAAAATACGCACTCAATTAAAAATGTCCTTACACAAACCAATTTAGAAACGTTTAAAATCAATTGCCTTCAATTAACGCAGTATTTTTCATTTTCATCTTACATGGTACCTATTCTATGGTAAATATAACTCCTAAATTACACTGCGTTGGCTTTCGATAGACTGTAGATATATTAAACAAATATAATATTATATTTACATATGTCTATTTGATGTTTACTCACTTATTTGTTTATTGTAAGTACAAGGAGCAATGTAATATTTTAGCTATGTATGTAGGTACCTAGCTATGTAAATTATTACCTAGTTTATCTTATATATAAAATTCTACTGTCAAACGTTAGTTTATATGTATATTCAGAAGGTCTGAGAATCGGCTACTATCTATTTTTCATACCCCTAAGTGATAAGGTTTATTCACCCTTAACATTTTTTTATTTATATGGCAACACAACGTTTGCCGCGTCAGCTAGTACTTAAATAAAATTACACAAATTATGAGCTATAGTTACCTAGGTATTACTTAATCCAAGTGAGATACTCATATTGCCATCCAATAACACACCTGAAGAATGCTGAAGCGAATTCAGGGCCCAAAATAAATTATAGTGAACCTTCTTTTTACATCTTCCGTGTACGTTTTGATACATACCTGGGGTCGAATTTCGGCGACTGGGTTTTATTTATTCAGAGAAACAAGCAACCTTTTGTTAAAAACAAATTTTGTGGCATTAATTCTGGTGTGTTTGGCGCGGTCATTAATTTGTATTCGCATCAATCTGCTTAGCATTTCAAATGAATTACTTAGCCTTAATGTAGGTAAGGCTTATGTTCTTAGGACAAGATAAGTTAAAGCTTTTATATTTGGTATTGAAGTTAACATCAGTAACTTCATTCTGCATCAAACATAAAAACAATGAATACCAGAATAAATTTATTTTTAATAACTTTTTAATACTTATTCCGAGAAACTTGTCTAGGTGATGAAGTAATATTTATGTGTATTTTTTATTAAATATATTTTAAGTAAAAATATGTTCAAGTTACTTTGTTATCTGACACTGACATCTGCATTGAAATAGAATCGACTAACGAGAACAAAACACGACTAAAAAATGAAAAACCTAAATGAGTGAGCCCGTGATGATTGTAACTCCAAAAACCTCGATCCAATTTCAAACAATGGAATTTTTGCACTCGAATACTCGAATACTTTGAGCATTCATTAGAGTGCTAACGAATACCCAAAGTATTCGTTAGGAACTTTGAAAGTACACGCTGTTAATTATAAATTTTGCACAATAGCAACCACGCAAATTTTCATTTAAAAGTTAAGTAAAAGTCGATCGGGGGCATTGTACAAAATGTAATTTTGTTACAATAGTACTTTGAAAATAACAATATCTTCAGTTTTAATTTGAACGTCTCCGTTAATATAGCTTTAGTATTTTGTAAATGTATCTATTGCAAGAAAATCAAATCAAATAAATTTGCTTTGGATGATAGCTTTTTAATAGAATTAAAAGTAAAATGATTTTGACGTATGGAAAAATTGGAAAACCGGCCTATAAACATATGCTTTTGATTGATGATCTGATCCCATCCAATATTAAACCAAAGTAATAGATCAATTACTTATTTTGATATATTTATGTTTACAACCCAATAAAGTTAAAACATGAGTGCGAGATAAAATGAGAAACGTTCCGAAATATACAGTAGCCAAATAATATTTTAGAGGTAATTTGGTTAGCTGGCGTAGAATAATTTCTAAAAGTTAGAAGTCAGTGATTTTGGATTCAATTGCGGTTTTTGCGTAGCGGATCGGACCTGTCCGGAACACAATTTTGTGTGTACGAGCGGTCACTGCATTCCCGGGTCGTGGCAGTGCGACGACTCCCCGGATTGTGCGGACGGCTCTGATGAGCACCACTGTGGTAAGAGCATGGTCACGGGTCACGGAGCATGGAGAATGGTCTATGATGGAATATATTCAGGTTCTGGAGTTATGGGATCGACGGAATAAGATCGTTAATTTTATCATTATTTCATTCATTTCTATTCGTTCGGGTTCTGTAAATTTGATTATTATGACAGGCGCACGTGAAAATCGGCATCTATGTATTTATGCATCTATGTATTCTTGACCATTTTGAATCATGAAAAATAACTTATATTAAATTAAAAGGGCAAAAACCCACATTTTAAACGCGAAAATTTACTCTGAAAGTAAAATAAAGCAAAGAAATCAACTGCGAAAGAAGAAAAACCGAAAGCCAATTAAAAATTGTGGAACGGGAAATCCTTAAATTCAAAGAATTCATTTAACTACGAAGTTTTGCCGGTACTCACGGCTAAAATAACGAACCAAATTTCAGTAGCAAAGAAAGAGTTGATTCCTTTAACGCTAAAGTAAATTCCTTAAACGTGAATATTAGCTAAGGATACCAATTTGCTTTCACTGTAGAAAGTGAAAATAAAAGAATTAAGAAGAAAAGATTTAAAGACAATATACCTAATATATATATGTAATATATATTCCTAATTAAGAGGATAATTTGTTTACGTAAGTACATAACAAATATACATATCCGCGTTAGATGTGTATATTTGTACGGTTACATTATTATAGCTAATAATCTTTCATATGCTACTGTTTCCGCTGAAACAGATAATTCGTTATTTTTAACATGTGAAGGAAATAACTTAATCAAATTATATCGAACAAATGTTGTCATACATTTTTTATCTTTTTTAATTCATCGGGATCATTTCAATGGGATTTCATCATACTTAGCATGTGCATGACTTGGGTTAACAGAGATCGAGGCGTGCGGTCCGGAAGAGTTCACGTGTCGCGGGAAGCACGGCGAATGTGTGCCGCTCACCTGGATGTGCGACGACACCCTGGACTGTTCCGACGGTTCCGATGAGAAAGCATGCAGTAAGGGTTACTATATTTACATCTTCACTTCACTATTGAATCTAACAGGTTTTCATTTAAAACTTCCATTTTTCCATCACTTTTTTCATTTGAATTCTATACAAAATTGATGTAACACACAGAAAGGTCGCATGATGCTTTTATGGCCATGTGATTCATGTTACCATTGATTGGCTTGATTAATGTTACCATTTCAAAATTGTAATCTTTGCACACTTAACGCCGGAACACGTTATCATCGATTCATGAATCCATTAAATTATTAATGACGCAATTGGTTTCCATATTGTCACAATCATCACATACGGTAACGAGGTTTGTATTTGTATATACATTTTTATTATGTTTATTTTAGTACCTATCTATGTTTTAATTGTAGATCGTACAAAGAGTAAGCGTTTAATAGAATACCTAACTTTACTTTATCATTTTTCGAAAAGCACTAATGGACATTAAAGATAATATTTAAAGAAGCTTCGATTCTAATACATCAAAGTCTAGTCATGAATATGTTGGTAAAGCAGCCAACGTTGTTTGAGATGAACTGAGTTCCATAGCCTTTATATCTATTCGCCCGCCAGTGTTTACATTCTCGGCCACCAAGATGGAGTCGATGTTTAACTATTCGTCTGCAGCATGAAGGTATCAATCAATCATTGGGGCGCCACCCCCAGCCCTCCGTTTTCTATCAACACCCCGCTCATCCGTCTATAAATTCTTATCTCCCGCACCGGACCCACCCTGAACCGTGAGTGATGATATTGCGTGAATGCCTCAACATCCTTACATAACCAAAGTGTTCATTTGAATATTTCTGTATTCCATTTTGTAAAGTAAAGAGACTCCTGAATATTCCGCTGAAGCATTTTATGATATTGCTTCAATGTCATCGCGTCCTTATTCCTCACAAGGTTTTGTGAGAGCGAAGAAAAAGTCAGTACTTTAACAAAATAGGTATGACATTGTAAAACGCGATGCATTTTCTTATAATTTTATTTCCACTTCAGAGACTCAACAAAATGTAACTTGTACAAAAGTTTCGACCTGACAACGTAGTTGCTTAATCCCATTTATATCCAAATTTATTTTATCTCACAACTGTAGAGTTACGTGTCTGGAAAACAAAAAGTAAAAGACTATGATTACTGCTGAATGTGGCAGCTTGTTCTACAAAAGAATTTAATTACGTAGAGGCGCCTGTATTAAAGACTGGGGAGGGTAATTTCTCTAGAGCGGAATGAAATGTGTAAGGTTTAAAGAGATTTGCTGGAATTTAAGTGGATCGATATTAATAACCAACCGTTTTAATAGTGTTCTCCGACAGGATTGCGATCTAGTTCATTTTATACGTTTTCTCTTTACTTTCCCGGACTATGTAGGTACTTTTTTCTACTTCATTACTCGGCCACTTAAAGCATGACTATGAATGTTTAATAATGTCCGCATTTTTTTAGTGCTTCCCTCAAATTAGCCTTGCTCTTTGTACGAATTAAAAATGTTATTTAAATTCCTATCCCTTTTGCAGTTTGAGAATTAATTCTTTTAGCTTACAGAAAGTTTGTGGTACTTTTTGTTTTTAACGGACTTTGGAAAAGAGTTCATTCTCAATTCCCAGCAATTTCTCACTTAGCTATTTTATAAAATAGGTACTTAAACATGGAACTTATTTTTTCTCTCTTTCGTTGCAAGTCCATGGGTCAGAGTTAGTGCTTAATATTAGATACCTACCAAGCCTAATTTCATTTGAATTCCTACAGTATCTGAAGTAAAACAACCTATACATAGATGGTAAACTTCAACTTTTTGTACCTCTTGAGATCTTTACATACTTAATGTAACATTAAAATAAAAACAGATGAGACGTGTCGCTCGGACGAGTTTACTTGTGGGAACGGCAAGTGCATCCAGCAGAGATGGGTGTGCGACGGTGACGACGACTGCGGCGACGGGAGCGACGAGGTGAAGTGCCCTGCGCCGACCTGCCAGCCGCACTCACACTTCTCGTGTGCGGATGGCCACTGCGTCTCCGCGAGGTGGAGGTGCGATGGAGACATCGATTGTCCTGATGGCAGTGATGAAATGGTAAGCATATATAAGTAATGACACGATGTCTAAAGTTTTGAACATTCATAGCTATGTTTAGGACCAGTGTTGACTGTAATAAGCTCACACAAAGAAGATTATGATAATTAGGTACATTAAAAGAAAGATGGGACAACTAAAAAGTCAATTTCTTTAATTATTTGTTGAGATACCAGGGAAGTATTGAATATTTTTAATAAGACCATCTATTTGAAAAAGGCTTAAAAGCACTTCCGAGTTTTTCAAAACGAAGGAAGATGAAAAATCTTCTTACCGTCCGTACCGTTAAAAACGTCCTTACCTGCATAATTTTGTCGTGCAATTTTATTTACCTTGTAGCAATAAGCTCTCAACTACTCTTTTCACTGTCGGTGCGGTCCTAAGCTGCAGCAAGCTTTGCTTCGCAATACTGTTCCTGTTATTTCAGAGACATCTTACTACATAACGTGCTGACATAATTAATTCCATTTACTCCATAATCTACTTACCAACTAATTTGCATACATAATTTCACAAATATTAGCCGTTAGGATTATTGCATAAATTCCACTGGTTATTAACAATCAATTGCTTAGAGTTATGTAAACTGTGTAACACTAGTGGTGTGCAAAGCGGCCATGTTTGTGCAATATTAATTACAGAGCATTTAAGGCACTCGATTCATGTGCTGTAATGAAATATAATTAAATATTTGTTAACCATGATTACGTTTGTATCCATTAATACGACAAACAAGCCTAGATACACGAATGCGAACTAATAACCAAGTACTTAATTTACTATATGTACTTAGAAAATTAATTAGCTGGTGTGTTTACTATAAGTTTAGTGTGTGATGTTAATTTTTTTTATTAAAATATTTTAGGGGTAAAGCACCTATTACTTACTCTTTGTAATGTCCAGTGTAATTTTAAAGTGAAAGTCCTCTCAACAAGGAATTTCAAAAATAACAGCTATTTTAAAACCACAGATATCTTTCATATTGTAAGTTTGTGTTGTGATGAACACTATTTTAACTAAAGTTAACTAAAGTTGGTTTCAGTAAAGTAATAACATTTTTATTATATTTGCTAATAAATAAATGACCATCCACTCCATTCCAGGGTTGCGCGATGTCGTCACCGAAGATCCCGTCACCGTGTATCGCGACCGAATTCGAGTGCCGCGACCGCATGACGTGCGTACACCGCGCGTGGATGTGCGACGGCGACCGCGACTGCCCGGACGGCGGCGACGAGGCGCCCGACATCTGTCGCGGAAACGTCACGTGCCGGCTCGACCAGTTCCAGTGCAAGGACCATAGTTGCATCCCCGGCGCGTTATACTGCAACGGCGAGAAGGATTGCCCGGATGGCAGCGATGAAGTCAACTGCAGTAAGTTTGATTATACTTGATCGCTTTGTACGAACGGTTACGATCGATAGGTAGTTAGAAAGACAACAGCCATAACCTTAAGACAGTTATGGGTATTGTGGTAGGAATGGAAATGGAGTAAGGTATAGTCCGCGCCAAACTGCTAGACCGCTCTGAAGTTGTTGCGAGCAGGTGCAATCATACAATTAGCTATGGCGACGCGATTTATTTCTATATTCAGAGCGGACTAGTTTTACGCGAACTATAATCAAGTTGACTTAGTATTCGCGGATATACTCCATTATACTTTGAGGGCATCATGGATAATTTTCAGGCACGCAGGTCTTCGTACAAAGTTTTCTTTGTTAAATTTGTACCCGTATAAGCTACACCCACCTACCTTCTCCCCACCTTCATTGCAACAAAGCGACGAAGACTACACTGCAGATAGGTAATAATATGTCTCCGAAATTGCATACTCTGTACACAGTTTAATAACAAAGTTTCATGGCTTCAAGCTGGAACAATGAAGATAATAACAACAATAGTTCGCTACGACCTAAGTTTTCCTATTACTTAAACAGGTAGTATCTGCGGTGACTATGTAGGAAATAATCACTTTAGCAAAAGTATCTTTATTATAACATTGTTTATCCTCTAGCTTACAATATGGTTCGGTTTATTTATAATTAGATATGAGGAAGTCAAATAAAACTAAAGCTACGTAAACGCAAGTAAGTAGGTAGTACATACCTAGGTACATAAGTGCAATTTTATTTGAGAGGCGAGCTTTGGTGATTGCTTTCCATGAAGCACTTTCATGACTGTAGCACTTTCAAAACCACGAAACATAATTAATATAACTGAACGTCAAGTAGAAGAAGCGATAAAATAAATGTACGACATTGATACAATTCTCTGTAATTCTATAGAGGTGGTCGCTACCCTAAAAACAATAACTTAGAATATTATTCTCTAATTGCATTATCACTGCACAGCTTATAAGCTACAAAAAGTTTCATGGCTTTAAGATTAAACAAGAAACTGTATGCTGAAAATACTACTATATTATACAATAATAGATAAAACGACATGAAGTTTCTCTATTATGTAAATAACTAAACCACCATTATTTTATTTCATAGTGCGCTCATAATGCTCCACATAATTACAGGCCTTAGTTATTCAGTCTTGATTTCTGTCAACATAAATGTCGCTTCTTGCCGCAGAGCTATTGTTATTCAGAGAAATGCACTGCATTCATATTTAAGTAGGTAACTATATAAGTATTTTAGTAACTTTGTTGCATCAATGAAATTAAATTGTTTATTGTTTAATTATTATTACAATTACCTACAACTTAGTAGTTATGTATCTATAGAATGAGTAGTCCGTATAGCAACATTTATTTTTACCTCTGTATCTTTTTTCGGTGTGCATAGAGGTTATTAAGGATTATGATTTAAGGACTACATTTTAATTACTGTCAACGTTGTGCAAGGGAAATTCGGCATTTCCGTCCGAAACGTCTACAATGTTTTAGCGTATAAGTTACAGGCTCTTATTTTCATTGTTGATTGTCGACGATAATAATAATGAATGCATTTGATAATTTTTGGCAATAATATATCATTATTATGTATTAGCTTATCGTTATCTCGCAATCATATAGCGCCATTAACGATAATGGAGGTTTGACGCGAACCGTTGATTAAATTCCAGTTCTTTCAGCCTGGGTACACGTGTCACGAGCCAGACAGATAGCGTGGGCATTATAGGCAGCTAAGTAGATTTATTTTCGGATTTCATATCTAAATCCTCTAGACCTTGATTTGGTTTTGATATATTCAATGAGTAGGTTTTATGGTCATATCTTTTATATTTAGGGATTTATGCAATTACTATCTTAATCCTATTAGGATCTGAAAATTTCAAAATCATTTCTTAATATTTTTTTTTTATACATTTAATCATGCTACTCTTTATTCAATACTCTTTTTGCTTAGGCCCACTCCTCACCCGAAGAACCATTTTTGCCAGATTATCGGTCCTCCGAGCAATTACTTATTGTTTGGTTGGCCCTTAGCAACTTCGATACGTCGGTAACTTATCTACATCTAAGGGACTCGCAGCAAAGTACGAAGTCTCTTTTATAAATTTAATGATGTTTTTTTTAATTCATTCGCAGCCCGGCCGAAACCAGTATGTAATAAGAAGACGGAGTTCGACTGCGGCGGCGGGATGTGCATACCCCTTTCGAAGGTGTGCGATAAGAAGGCCGACTGCCCCAACTTCGAGGACGAGCCGAGGGATCGTTGCGGAGAGGACGAGTGCGCGAAGAACAACGGTGGATGCACGCAGAAGTGTGTCGACACGCCCGTGGGATATTACTGTGATTGCGAGAAGGGGTACAAGCTCACGGATAACCGGACGTGTGAAGGTAAGTTCCGATGCTGGTTTTGGAATTTATATTACGTTGAATGATATCAAGGAGAACTCTCCAAAAATCTTCTTCAATACTGAAGTCGATCATTTAGCTAGAAATCAATTTGAACGTAGGTAGTCTGTGTACTACAATATCACCTTCAATGCAATATCTTCAATATATTAAATTTGGACAACTGAAAGGCTTTACTCAATAAGAGACAATCTCTGCTTCCTGAGAACTTATATTAAGATGTAAAACAACATTTCAACGTGCATATTAAAGACTAAATCCTAGAAGAATATTGGATATATAAAAGATGAAGAAGTTCAACTTACAGATTACTGACAGTCTTACTGAAAATCTATCCTTAGTCTTAGAATCAACAGTAGTTCAAACGTGTGACGTAATCCACGGTCACGAGGTCACGAGGTCACGAAAAGTATTGGGACGATGTTGAGAATAAGATGGGTGCGCTGTTACGACCGATTTAGGGAGTCTATATCATTTACGACTTTCCCGTGCACGGATCTAATATTTACACTGGATCCGAGATATTTTCAGCGTAAAAATAGTTCGTGTCACATTTCTATCTTTACACTATTGTGTAGTCAAAAATATTTCTGCCTGCCTTGGTAACAGGCTGTAGGCTGGTCTTAAATGGTAAAGAAAATTAATTCCAAACATTTGTTTATGTATGTTGTGCATTTTTCACAGTTCGGCAACCGCCTGCAATATTAATTGAAAATAAATTTAATTTAATATTTTTTGTAGTGTCCATACTTTATTAAGGACTTGGCGCTATTTTAGGCCGTAATTTTAATAAGTGCATTAATCATATGTAGTAGCATAGCAGATCTCTCGTATCCGAAACTAATTTACGGCGGGCGTGTATCGTAGCTACCAAGCCTGTTGGATTAGTTAACAAAGCCTCGCTGAATGTTCGCCAAACCGCATCGGATCAGCCTTTTGAGCCGAACTGCTGATTGTCGATAAAACAGACTAGCTAATAATACTTGCACTTAACATTGGATTTATTTTGAGAAATCCAAAGTCCTATTCAATGTAGGTACATATTAATGTACCGAAAATAACGCATTTATTATCGTGATCTTTGAGATTGAGAACTTGCAATCAGAATATATTAATTATTGTCTATATCATTTTAAATGCGCTTCTGTTAATCTGTTGGAGAAAAGAGTAAAATTAACACGGATAGAATTATTTCTGTTAACAGCCCTAAAAATATCACTCCAATACTGGTAAAGCCTGATCCTTAAAAATATCAATCGTCTGACCTTGACCTAATAATATAGTATGACTAACGCATCTTTGCGATTTTCAGACGTGGACGAATGTGCGGATCCTGGAGCGTGCTCCCAAATGTGCATCAATGAAAAAGGCACTTTCAAATGCGAATGCCACGCGGGATATGCTAGGGATCCTCGAGACCGTACCCGGTGTAAGGCAACTGAAGGTCATCCGTCCCTTCTCTTCGCAAGGCGCTTCGACATCCGCAAGATCAGTTTGGACCATCACGAAATGGTCGCGATCGTAAACGACACCAAGTCGGCTACCGCACTCGACTACGTATTCAGGACTGGCATGATCTTCTGGAGCGATGTCACCGATGAGAAGATCTATAAGTGAGTAAAAATAAGTGTTAATACTTTAATTCGATTGCTCTACGTGATATTATATGTTTTAAGAATTATCTTTGAAAAGTTATTGGACATTCGCAAGCATCATGATATTGATATGATCACTACAATAACACTAGATTACGTGTTACCTACGACTGCTATATTTCCGCTATCAAAAATAATAGCATTATTCTTGCTTGAGTCATCTTTTTGCCATCTACTAGTAAATTTCCGTAATCCAAGTGACAAAATCACTACATTATCATAAAGATATATCAATTCTATTTAATCTCCAGAGCACCAATAGACGAGGGTAGTCAACGTACAGTCGTGATAGGCGATCAACTCATCACTTCTGATGGGTTAGCTGTGGATTGGATCTACAACCACTTGTACTGGACCGACACCGGCAAAAACCACATCGAACTTTCAGACCTTCAAGGCAACATGAGGAAGATCCTCATAAGAGACCGATTGGAAGAACCACGAGCGATCGCTTTGAATCCTCTGGATGGGTAAGTTATATGAGTACATTTTTTAATTCCCTGTGTAATATTTGTTTGCTGCTTTATATTCTTAATTTTGGCGAAGATAATATATAGGATAGACAATAAGGAGGTGGCACAATATTTTGAGTACATTGCGTTTCTATTGTATGGATCATTGAGACCATGGCGGCAACATGTCTAAGTCACAATGTTCGGTATACGTCTCAGAAAATGGGGTAGTTCTGAAATTAACTCTCTTATCCATCAAAATCGTAGGTATATCCAGGGCAATGTCTATTGTATCAGTTAAATGGTTATGAATTTTCTATTAGCCATTTAAGAACCCAAAAACATTAAGGATATTTTTTTTTAATTTATATTTTATCATATAATACATTTTAGTATCATGTGTGCATTAATTTAAAGTACTATAAATTTTATTTAAGTTATCCTACAATATATGTAAATCATATTACTATGATTAAACAATGAATCATAACAATGTAGATATGGGTATTAAGTTGATAGCGAAATATGATACGCTTTGATTTAAAGCATGATGATTATGCAAAGATAATATGATAAAGGCATTAT
The DNA here is from genome assembly GCA_014595695.2 of Epargyreus clarus clarus. NCBI lineage: Eukaryota > Metazoa > Arthropoda > Insecta > Lepidoptera > Hesperiidae > Epargyreus > Epargyreus clarus. Next base: position 1,098,235 of record JACTTY020000036.1, read on the forward strand.
TACGGATAATAAAACAATAACCGATTTTAAGTACTGCCTCGAACGATAATTATCAAAACATTTTGGTGTTTGCCCTTATCCCTTCATTCATCTATTATTATCTTAATAATCACAACTCCTAATTAATTAATATTCAATATAAATTAACTATACATTTACTATAAAATATCCCATTTACTACATAAATAAAATATTTCTAAGTGTAGAAATATTTTATTAATAAATAGCATTGATTTTGCAGTAAAAGTATTGCAGTAATAGTATTTGACATTGCAATTATTTTAAGGAAAATAAGGAAAAAACACAATGCCTAACAAAACATCCTTTTTTATTGCTTTTTAACCGACTTTTATGTTTTCAAAACAAGTAGTAAGCATGATTATAATAAGCGCTATTCGGTCGCTAGGTGGCACTGTTTATAACTGAACTTCGAAAACAGATGGCGTTGCTTACTTTTGAAGTAGTAAAATTGGAACCGTTATAATTTTTAGGTAACGGATTTATTAAAAGCTTATTACTAATATATCTGATGTATGGACAGCAAGAGATTTACCATAATCGTTTATTAATTATCGTTTAATTTTCATAACAGTTGGATGTTCTGGACGGATTGGGGCCAAATGCCGAAGATCGAGCGCGCGGGCATGGACGGATCCCACCGGGAGGTTATTGTCAGTTACGACGTGAAGTGGCCTAACGGTCTAACCTTAGACTTGGTCAGGAAGCGAGTATACTGGGTAAGAATATTGTAATAATTTGTTGTCTTCATTTATTATTGTGATGCAAATATAATATTACATTAGTCGGAAAAGTCGAGTGGTAAATATGGTGCAGGATATTGCGAAAGTAGCAAATGGGCATGCAATCCACCTGATGGTATGTGGCCACTGCCTAGACCAAATCAAATCATTTTTTTTATTTAAAATAAGTTCGTTACAGAGCACTTTTTGAATGTCAATACAACTACCACCACTTCACAAGGTGTATCGTTATGGAGAATAAGCGGCGAAAGAAACTCTATAACACACATCTTTAAAAAAAAAAAAATGTTTTTTACAATGTCAACTTAACGTAATGGTACGTGTGGAGCTGGAGCTAATTCAGACCACACCGTTTTGTCAGTCCAATAATCACTTTATAGTACGGTTTTTTACATAGCGTTTGTTTAACGACATGTTTGTACTTTTTTCTGTGAGATTCAAAATGTGGTCGGGTATTTTATTGTAGTAGCGAATACAGTTGCCAATGAAAGATTTAGCCACCTTACATAATCTATGTTTAGGAATTGCTAATTCATTTCTATTTCTGGTATTAAAGTTATGAAATAGGATTAGAGTCCTATCTGTGGTAGGCCAAACCTTACCAAATCCTTCAAATTGATTCACATTATTTGAAAAACCTGTTTATTAGATCTCAAGTGAGATTATAAATGTACCTATTTATTTTATATAGGCTTACTAACAAAATGTCACATAGAATATTTTTCTTTATACTATTACCAAATGTGATTTCACTACACATCATAAGGTATTAGAATTGGCTGTACCTAACTACCTAACGAATAAACCGCCATAAAATATTTATTATAGTTAAATTTCATAACAGAAATCTCTTTGCCTTTATTATTTCAACATTCAAAACATATTGAAAATATTTTCTAAGATAGTTGCATATAACCTTCGATCACTAATAAGAACTAGATACACAATCCCATACAAAAATGAACTTAAAAAGTGGCGTCAAACGTGTTTATAAAATTCTAAGCGACAGAATCTAAAATTAATGCAAAATCAACCTTATCACTATTATTTAAAGGTGTTTTTCAAAAATTGCTTACCAAAAGAAATAAATTTTGACGACATAAGCTAGCTGTCACAAGCTATCACTTTGACAGTGTTACTAACCTAAAAGCGCATCCAAATGTCTATTTGGGTGCTCTTTTCGTCGTGCCATTTTTTTGTCGCTGATTGTGTATCTAGTTCTTATTAGTGATCGAAGCATATAACCCATAACTGATTGTGTAACGTTGCAAAAATTTCCACTATCAATTTCATTGTGTATATTTCATACAATTATATAAACATTAAGAAATAGTTCAGTTTTATGACACTAAATCATGTTGCCTTGGTAAATATTCTATTGACTAATTACTACTTAGGTATCTTTTACTTAAGTTTTAACATAAATAGTTTAAATAACAATGTGGTCAATATGAGTACATACAACCTTTTTTTACACTACAGCATACGAGTAAAATGAAAAAAGACGAGAATCCCAGTTTATTATATTGTTTCTCATTTTTGTTTTCATTCATTTAAAACTATACTAACTTTTACCTATTCCCGTTTAAAAAAATATAGGGATATTCTGTAACAATTTATTAGTTACAGAATTATTTGTTATTTATAAATAACGTAACACAAACTATTTCCAGTATCACTGTAAAATAAAAATAGGTGAAGCTAATTGCATTTAGTTTAGGCTGGGCATAACGCCAAATGTGTTTCAGATCCCATTATATTTTACCTGGACGTTTATGGTCACTTCCGAGAATTAGTGGTTCAAATATTTTTTATTTGTACCTGGCGAATAGTTACGTGCTCTGTGGGTTTGGATGTAGTTTGGTTTATATTTGCTATTTATTTTGAACAAATATATAATTTACGGCGCTATAGGAATAAAATTAAATATTTATTATTTACTTTAGTAATGTTCGGATAGTGGTCGAAATTCGACCAAAATCTGTTTTTCAAAATGTTTTTAATAAGACTAAGTTCGTAAATATTTACTTACCATACAAACAATAAATAAATCGGTTGACAATAAAAGTTCAGAACTATTTTATATCAATGTTAGGTAGGTAGATAATTGTTGTTACAATGATTGTATCAATATTAGGTACCTACTGATTTTAAACGTAAAAGTACCTATATATTTGCATATACGTATTTGCTATTTGCATAAATGCTTACATATATTAATGTATTGTAAATACAAATTCTACTTGGAAATAAAACCAATGAACTGTGTTTTAAAATTAGTCAATATGTTTTGTTTTCATTATTAGAATTTATATCCTTAGTAAGGACAGTTTTCATGAAGATATGACTCTATTAGGTACTTTAAACTATGTTGGTAAGATTAGCCCCTTAATAATAGGTAGTTATAGAATAAACACAAAATTCTTGTGGAATTTTATGCGATATTTAAATGAGTATTTAGGTAAAAAGTAGGTAACTACAAGGTCGCGACTAGCGAATCTTTCTCCACAATATTCTATATTCTAAATGCCTTCTGCACTCCGAATCACACCTACAAGCGGCCAAATATTATTTACTTTAAAAATCGACGCCTCTATAAACTATTTTATTCCCAGGTGGATGCGAAAATGAACACCATCTCCTCATGCAGCTACGACGGCTCCGGGCGTCGTTTGATCCTGTACTCAACGGACGTGCTGAGACATCCCTTCTCTATCACCACCTTCGAAGACTGGGTTTACTGGACCGACTGGGACAAGAACGCTGTTTACCGCGCTAACAAATTCAACGGCAAGGATGTGATGGCCATCACTTCGATACACGCTGTAAGTATCCAGTACGCCTATCCAGTGTGTTTTAAGTGGTCATTTTAACTATCCCAGTTTCAATTAAGTCAGAAGTGAATCAAAATGTATCTAAGCTTCAAATAAATAAATGAGTGTAAATGAGAATGAATGGATTCAAATACTACTAAGTAATACATTAGTCTAAATCAATCTTGAATGTGTATCCTTCCGAAGTGTGACTGAAGTGCCTTCCGAGATTCCTATTCCCTAAGACGATGGGCTCTTTAAAGAAGTTACAAAAATAGTTTTATTTAAACCGGCGATGTATTGGTGCTGCAAATGACCTTAGGCAACCTTCCGTCAGAAAGCCCGTCAGTCTTATTGTTAGTCATCATTCATCATCATCATCAACCCATTGGTGTCCCACTGCTGTGTACAGGTCCTCCCTCAGAATGAGAAGGATAAGGCCATAGTTCACCGCTGGCCAATGTTAGTCGTGCGTATTGTTAGTCGTTAGGTATAAATAAAAAAACAAATACCTACTTGGTTTCTCCCGATACCGTATCACAACTTACTTCTTCTTATCTTATCTTATCTTAACTTACTTCCTTCCCAACAGCTACAAAACCCGATGGTGATCCACGTGTACCACCCGTACCGGCAGCCGGACGGCGTGAACTACTGCGCGGCGGTGAACGGACACTGCTCGCACCTGTGCCTGCCGGCGCCGCGCCTCGCGCCGCACGCGCCGCGCGTCTCCTGCGCCTGCCCCACCGGACTGCGACTGCTGCCCGACAACCAGATGTGCGTCGAGGATAGTGAGTACCGATGATATATACTGTTAACTAGTAACAAGACATAGTCCGCGCCAAACTGCTAGTCCGCTCTGAATATATGAGTAGTGCCATAACAAATTGTATGACTACACCTGCTCGCAACAACTTCAGAGCGGACTAGCAGTTTGGCGCGGATTATACGACACGACAAAAGGTTAAACCCTCTGTTGTACGATCCCGGTGGCACCACCGCCACGCCTTTCTTAAACACTCTCTACACTCACAGCCCCATATTAGGATTTGGATTGTGTATCGTGGGTGCCATAGACACACACAAAGACGAATACACAAACTCATCACTGGCCGGAGATCGAACCCGGAACTCTTTGCGCGTCAGACCGGTATGGTGACCGCTCTGCCACGCGGGTCGTCGTTTTCTGCCTAAGAACAGCAGTGTTATAACACCGAAATGATAATATGATTCTACCCAGTACAATACAAAATTATCATGCACTGCAAAGGAAATCGGGCCAAATGGCTCAATGCTTGCCGTGGCTTGATAGGTCTTAACTGATTGACAAGTTAAGCAGCATTGGATGAGAGACTATTAGACTTTACACACCCACGCTTCTGTACTTTGGCGGCATTTTTATTTTACGTTTGTAATTTTATTTTGGAGAACGTATTTAACTTGATTTGAATACGTATGTAATTTTATTTTAGAGAAGAGGAGATATGTGGAGGGGATCAAGAATTAAAGACGTACGTTTGTTTCTGTACATTCAAAACATCGATTATTGGCGAGCGTGTATTTTTTATTATTTTGTTTTCAGGAGAAGCCATCGGATTTATTTTCTGTATATACAATACATTATTGTTCCTTAAAGAATCCCAATTCTTACTTGTTGCAAAAAAATCGCGTCGCGTCGTGTATCTTTTACTCGTTGATAGGCTTGCGAAAGATTACGTGAACATCTGTAACAGATTATAAACTAGAAATTGATTAATCTTTATCTTGGTCGACTTATTGATTGGTATCTGAGGAGGTCAGGTAGGGTGACCTACTCAAGAAACTCATCTAAACATATCAGTGTTCATTGTTATCTTTGATACTCCTTTTTTACATTTACGCATAAATCAAATTAATTGTGGCTACGTCTACTTTACCGAATATTTTTTGTTTGAAATTATGAGTTTCTCATGCTTGGGTACACATTTATTTTAATAACGAAGTTGAAAACATAATGTTGATTATATATTTTAGTTTTTATTATATGATAATTAATTAAGCTTCTCACAATAGCATGCTATGGTCGATATTTCCTTAACAATTAATCATTTAAACATATTAGTAGCACAAGAGAAAGATATCCGTAAAACCTTGAAAACCGGCCAACATTGTATTAATACATCAATTTGAGTATGACATAAGTACTACAAGTAGGTATATAAGAGATGATACAACCGTTAGCTAATATCGACAAGATTTATGTTTTGCAAATATATTTGTATGACGAAAATGAAACTGGATTATCTAGTACCTATTCGTCATAAAGAACAAGTTATTACGATATAACACTAACCTACGTCACGTGGGTAGGCAACAGGTTCTAGATATAAATAGCAGGATATTTTGACCGTTATATACCGTGTATTAAATCGTTACATGGTTTATAGTTCCTATAGAAAAACAACTTAATGAAGTTCTAGCACTTAATGGCAACGCACAAGTTAAACTGGTTATAATACCACAAAAAATCAATGCAAGTTAAAAACAATTGGATATAGTCTACGGTGAATTGTCCTCATTATAATCATTATTTTAAGTACATCATGCTGTGTAGATTAGAGCGTATCGATTAGAAGTTACAAGTATCTACTGCTTAGCGACTTTAATAAATCTAATCTTTTTTCACAAATATATTATAAGTACGTAGGCATATAATATATTTAGTAAAATTAATCTATTAGGCACATGACCTTAATTTCCAATTCAATTGGATACATTTAATTAAGTAAACAAATATTAAAACATAGTATTTTACATATATAATGAAGATTTATTCATAAACGTCGATCTTCCGGTTAAACACAAGAAGTTAATTCCTCCTATACATAATAGATCTCAACTTCAGACCTTGACGATGGTGCGGTAATAAATATTCTACGACAAATCTTCGAGATTTTTCTACAACATAACTACATTGGTACATACTTCTTAATTAGATTGTCAGTAAAAACATATTATATAAGTATACCTATATTACCATATGTTATCAAAAAAGTAATTACATTTTCCCATTAAACTATTTTCTTAATGAAGTAATAATATAATAAAAAGATAAAGAAACAAGAAGGTTAGGTTGGTACGTAACTACGCACCTTATAATTTCCATAACGTTTTTTTTTTGTAAACAAAATATCAAATGTATGAATGTGAAATGTTTGATATACAATATTACCTAAATGTTGATTGTTATTGAACTTAACTAAAGCGAGTATATAATATTATGTTATTTGTCTAATAGTGGTATCGAGCAAGAACTCAAGTACATAAAATATCATGAAAATGCTATACGAACCTTACTAAGTTGTTACATTAATCGGTTATCATAATCATTTCAATTTTAGAAAAGCCCATTATTGAACATTTATCTACGTACTTGTACCTAAATAAATATAGCTAAATAAAGACAGCTAACCAGTCGTCTAACCGTCCCATTCCAAAAGCATTCCTCGTTCAACAATTGAGTGGGGTCAATAAAAAAGACATTAATTGTCATTGGCATCCATTCATGATTGATTGAGCAACTACGTAGTAACTGCTATATTCGTCTTTAGTCTGTATTGCTACGGTCGATTCACGAGCGCAGTGTGGCGTGATCTTTACAGCGTAAACATATTAATGAAACTTGATTGACTCGTCCTGTTTCGTGAGAAAAATCAGTCACACCATTTTCCGAGTAACAAAGTGACATAAGATCGAAAATTAAATTAATTAAAAATGGCCAAAGAAAATATAGTTATGACAAAATAGGGTATACCCATATCATATAATATATCTAATAATAATATAGATATAGATATTATATAATAATAATTGGTATTTCATACTCGTTATGTGGGATATTACAAAAGTAACGAGGACCGAAAAAAATATAAGCGTTCCCTACCTATGTCATTTATTCAACGTTGTGGTAAAATTTGACATCATTTTCACTCACAAAAGGTATTTTTCTTGATAAGGCAAATTACATTAGGTCCGCCATTGTATTATAGTAGGTATTTTTCTATTTTGTATTCCTTTTATTTGGACAGACCAGACCCGTTTTGGACAGACCAGAAGTTTATGATATCATATTCATTCGTTAAAATGATATCATAACTGCCATTACTATATTTTGATAACATGAGCAACCGCGGCTCTACAGAGTTAAAGTCCTTGTGACATGTTTTCTGCCTCCCACTCTGAGAGTCAAAATCCAAGTTTTGGCAAATTTGTTATAATTTAAAGGAATTTTAGACCATTTTAGGTGTAGATAGATAAACGTTTTTCTTACTTTTTAAACAATACGACATCAACGCGCGTAAACCTATAATTAGCAGATATTAACAATTATTTTCCGGACGAGTTTTACGGAAAATTTAATATAAGATAAGTCTGATGGATTCGCAGTTGTTTGGGCGCTGTAACCACTGTGGATTTTTTGCAATAACGAACAAAAAGTACATTAAACCTCATAACATAAACACATCTCGTTGACTGGAAACCTGATTGGCTAATATTACTTTTTTTACGTACAATGGAGGCAAAAACGTCTTTTGGATTTAAGTTTCAATTAAACTGCAGAAATGTAGTTTATTGTTTTAATAATTGTGATAAATGTTCTAGAAATTATATGTTATGAAGTATACTAGAATTTTAAGGAAGACTCCGGCATGAAAAGAATTAAAACGATACCTGGTTTTTTTTAATGTATAAAAGTAGTAGGAAATAATTTGAAAGATTATAGAACTCTAAATGGTGCGAACCATTAACTACATATAACTAACTAGGAAGTAGACGGCTTATTCGGATAGCACTGGTACTTAAATCGGGTATGAGAACTAGGTTAAAAAGGAAAATCAAAGAAAATTACCCAATCTTGGACCGCTAAAATATCGCTAATAAATAAAAAAACATAATAAGGTTTAAAGTATAAAATATATTTTCTTGCTGACGTTAAAATCCAGTGGATAGGTATAATTCAACTAGACTAAAGACTAGGTATAAAATTATACTCATGAAGTATTAAGTGCATACCATATTTAATATATAATGTTTTTTGTAAATAAAAACGAAATTAACTGTCATTAATTATGATACTTATACTCCTAATGAGACGTTTTAATGTTCTGAATGCTCAAAAGAAATCTAGAATTTTCTACCATATGGCTTCAGTGATGACGTCTGTTTGCGGCTCGCGTATTGAAACCCGTCAATTAATGATAATGATCATTAATAACGATTAGTACGCGTTCATGGTTTTCCAACAAATGAAATATAAATCAAAATATTCGATTACATAAGTACGATTGGAACATCAGCATACATGCCGAGACGGTGCAGCATAAACAAAAAGGAAGCGTTTCTGAGAAGAAATTCTTTTGAGTCTTCATTCTACCGGACCTGTAATATTTATAGGTATATTGCGCATCGCAGAACAAAAATAAGGAAGACACATTGCATTGCAAGACAACAACTCACTTGTGTGATTTTTGAGCTCCTAACAGTTTCTTTAAGTTAGGGAGGAGGAGTAAGGGGGTAAGTCTCAATTTTTTTTGGGCTGTCGATTTTTTTTGCCCTCTTAACGACAAAAGATGAATGTAATTTTTAAACGACTCTTTCGAGCCTAATTTGTAAGTAAAGAACGCAGTCGCAAAGATTTAATATCAATACTCTGTGTGAACTGAGTTAAATCAAACAGCAGGATTTGGTTAACCTAAAAAGGCCCTAAATATTTTCTTCGAGAACCTAAGTCTATTATTTTTGGTCTTTGATGCGCATACAGCATGTTGTTAAATTTGATCTGTTGCTGACTGAGATTATTATTAACGAGCTTGGCTCACGTTTTTTAAATTACTCGGCGACCTCAGATTTTTTTCAGGATAAAAATACATCAAAATCACGTGTCGTACATGTCATGATAATATAGTAATAATAGCTAGTACAGACAGACAAAAAGAAACATAAGTTTTACTAGTATTTTATTAGTGCTAGTAATGATATGCATAACCTAAAACTCAATAAATAAAGAAAGTGGTACTTATTTTTACATTGTAACTCCATTTTTATTTATTGTAGGTATATACTTATCTTGCTGACAGTAAATACCCTACAGGCCTTACACTAAACTACATAGTAGATATGTTGTCTACAATGCACTGGCAAGAGCTATTTTTATAGCCGTTAAAAAATTTCACCTTTTTATGTCTGGTAATTTTTACAAACAGAATAAAACCCTGTTAAATATTTCAAAGGGTACGTACTTAATATCTGTAATCAACAGTGTGTATTATTTTATACTGATTAATTATAAAAAGCTTAGTAAAAACAGATACATAGCTACAGCAATACGTTAACAGATAAAAGTTAAGAAGATATTGAACAAGTCCGTTGGAAAGGCCTGTAAAAACAAAAATATGGGTTTATCATCCTTTATTGATTCAATTATCAAGGCCGTATTTAGTCTATATTTGTGAAAGGTCGGCGGCCGTGAAATATTTATAAATATTGCAGTTTATCTCCTGTGTTTTGACGGTACTGACGTCAATTTATTACTTTATCTGTTTAGGTACGTTCCCATTACTTTAATGACACGTCACTATACGCATGATATTTTACGCAGTCTCGCATAACGCGTAATTTTTAAGAAAACAAAAAGGGAATTAGTTTACCTATAGATAAGATATCTGTGATTGATAAGACAAGCAGACATGGGTAAATAGGAATTTTCCAATATCTAAAATTGGACGTACCTACTGGAAGCCAATAGAAGTCTATTACACTAGCAAAACATTAGGTCATGCAGCGTGTTGTAAAAAATGTACACCTAGTGCAGAAGGCCGAGCGGAATTAAAAATACCTCTCACGAAATATTATTCTGTTAGACGGCTAAAAGCGACACGTCATGTGGTGACGACATATCGTACGATATTTTTATTACCACTACAATCATTCGTCATGGTTGAACTATATCTACATACTTCCACAGAATCGCCTATGCGTGTCACACCCACATGCTCATATACTGATTATTTTTTAATTCAATTCTCGATTACGTACCACATTACTCATAGTCTTAAATGTGATATCAGCGGAATTTTGTGGATGCTTACTACAAACGTAGTATTCGTGATAATGAAATCCACGACTGTATAATTTATTATTGTTTACATAATCACGTTCTTCGGTATCTACTGTGCTAAGAGATATTGGTTCATAGGGTTATGAGTAAGTTGTTTTATGAAATATGTGACGATAAATACCAACCTTAAACAATATTTGCATATTTTTTTAAGTAAGCAACCATGATTGCAGCAAGACCAATTTGTTTCTGTCAATAAATAAAATTATTTGGAGAAATCCGCAATACCCATCGTACGTAAAACAAATATTTTAGTTGACAATAGTAACGCAGGTGTTATAACAAAAAATATTTCCATTGACGTCTAGCGGTACGAGTACGCGAGTACTCTGTCTTTTTACCGAAAACTTAATAGTGGTGGTGGAACGCTACCTCCGGCCGCTCCTCCAATAAGACTCGATGTAGTACTAAGGTGACGTGACGTCACGACATCACGCCACCTTTTGTTAGTCAACCGACGCGCGATCCGGCTTCCCGCTCGCAGTGTCAAATAGTTGCGACCTCGGGCTGATGAAATCGGAAAACGAAACAGCTGTGCACGCGTTACAACAATGATTTACGTTTTATTTACGTACAAATTACTTACAAAGATAAGCTAAAATGTAATTAAAAATATCATAAGCCATGTAACTGAAAATTACACTTAAAATTTTCTTACAATTTGAATACATTTAGTTTCAAGTTGCTTACTTTTTATATACGGAGATACAACAGTGTTATATTTAGAAACGCGGTAACAGTTTGGAAGCGCCAGTGCAAGCCGGATCGCGCTTAGTTAAATTGACAGCAACGAATGGGGGAGTCAGGAGACTCAATTCAATTGGCGAACGGCGTGTATGCTATGCGGCGCGGCGTGGAACTCGCCTGTCATTTCACTCCGTGCAGTTACCGTGTATACACGTGTCGCACGGCCGCAGTTTCTATCGTATTTTAACTTAAAAAACTGTGTGCAGTTAAATAAATGTTTAAGTTGTTAAAACCCCTTGGATTGCAATCAACAACAACCTCACTTCATAAGGATATTTTATAATATACAGATACACTAAAACCCGATGTGGAGGTGCATAAATCAACTATTGGTTCAGACATACCAAAAGTAGTAAAGGAAAAGACTGTAACCAGTGAGTATTTTGGTAACCTCGCCGTATTTTGTTTTGCCCATTGTCCCTATCATCCTAATTTTCTTCATCATTTGGTTATTGGCGTAAAGTTTGTAGCATCGAGTTCAGTTCTAAATCCGTTCAGTTCATAATTATAATTTTCTGTTTATTTATTTTTGCTATGTGAAAATCATTAATAAAATAAATCTTGAACCTCATGCTACAAGTTTACAGACTGGAATGCTTTACTATACTAATTGGGTTGACTCATTCGTAATAGAGATAAGATAAATCTAACCAATCATAATATATATAATCGGGTGATCGAAATTTAGGCAACAGTAACATTCATCGCTGTCTACTAACTACATGGTTCATTTAACAAGTTATACAGTATCTGTGTGTCTTCAATTAGAGCTTCATTGACTGATTTGCAGGGCATGCCAAACATCTAGTTACAAACCGATGACTTGACGTTTTGAAAGTGAATGATTAAGGGAATCTCTAAACACATATGGTGAATTTACCAAGAGAAGGGCTTAGCCTTCTCCTTAAATTGAGACGTGCACTTAAGAGGGCAGACACGACAGAGGCTCCAGAAGAAGTAGAAATTGAAGATTCAACCACCATCGATCCAGAAGCCGAACCAATGAAAGCTTATTGGGAAAGCGATATAGAAAACTTATACAAGAGTAAAACGAAATTCATTGATCTCTTCCAAAAAGACGTCGCTTTAAATAGGATACCAGGCGAAACGGAGAAACCAATCCAAGAGTCTCATTATAGTTTCCATGAACTGAGTCTAGTTTATATGCCCGATGTTCAGAAAAACTTAAATTTTGATGGTAACGTATCTTAATATTATTATGCTTTAATACTTCATTTTCAAAATGTAATCTACTTTGTATATTGAGAGACACACAGATAGAAACCCTGCAAATTTTTTTACTAACACTAATGTCATAAAATGTTAGAAAGGGATCATATGAATATTTATTAGTCAATCATATTTTTAAAAATTTACATTTAAATCATTTTTCATTTATATAAGAAAAAAAATAGGTCTTATTTAACAAAACGCATGTCATCATTACGATTATTTAAATAGGGTGGAATCGCAAATCAGTACTGTATTGAATAGGAACAATACTGGTAACAATCACTGGTAACATCAGGAGTTGTTATTTTCATTCATTATGTTTTAATGAATGGGGTTTTCAAAGCCATTCGTTCTCAATAGCTATTGTAGTTTTACATTATTATTTCGCTCCTTCCGGTCCTCTTATTTTCTTTTTAAATCATCACTCGGTAATAACATAAAACTGATGTTATTACACAATTGACTACATATAGGTTAAGATATTTTAGTTAAGTCTACCTGCGAGTAGTATGAGTTGGCACGTCTCATTGACGGCATCTGTAAATAGAATTTAGATTTAGTTAGTACGGCGACATCGCACATTAAAACCAATTAATGTTTATTTTAAATCTGTTATCAAATTTATCAAAATACTAAAACGTTTCAGTCTCGTGACTTAACTGATTCATAATATTTTCCCGTAAAATTCTCACGGCTTATATCAGTAAAAAAGTATATTTGAAACTAATATTATGCGTTCATCTATCGTAACACCTACCTGTCCTTCTTCACTGTGGATAACCGCTATTGCCAAGGTGGAGGTTTGACGCTACTAAGTGACATGTTTTTAATTGTAAATAACAGCAGATGTTCCTTGATTACATTATAATGAACGTAATTATTAAAACCCCTTTTTTGTACCTCACGTTATTTTATATTCATTTATCTTTGTGCATTTTATTTAAAAGTAATTATATGCTTGTTTTTGTAACCAATGTGATCAATGAACATCTTTACAAAAAATATACCTGATCGTTATTACAATATCCCTATTATCTCCAGGTGTTCCAGAACCGCCTAAAACAAGTACTGGAATCTCTAGCAACGGAAACGCCGGCGTCGTTGCAGGCATCGTTGTTGGTGTTATCTCAGGAATAGTAATCATAGCTGGTCTGGTGAGTTTTATTTTTTTTACTACTTCTATAATCATTTAATCCAGCAAACCCCTTGATATATTATAAAGTTAATTTTCAATAACCCCTTACATACACTTACACTTACACTTACATACACTTACTTACATATAAGTTACATGTTCAATAACCGAACCTGACATTATAATTCTTCTTTATACTTTACTGACATAAGTAGGTGTTTTTTTCACTCTTTAAGCCCTTCAAAGAGCATTGTAGCACATGTGAGTAAATCAACCTCATATATTATGTCACTCGGACACTGAATGTATCGTATATATTTTGGTAGATAATACATTTAACGGTGTTGTTAAACCAACTAAAGTAGGTAATAAGATTCTTTTAAAAATACTATGTACAAAGAAAAGTTTAGTGGTACCCATCGCTAGAAGTAGTTTACCTTCGCGAAAACGAGATAAATCCAAACCGTTTGTGCCAAAACAGACTGCTTCAGGTTATTTTATCATTATTATCTTCTACAACTTATAAATTATCGCAATCGTAACGATAAGAATCGAACCATTGACGGGACAAATCGCCGTTGGTAGGTAGTTAAAGACAAGTGACTCTGTATCGACTGTTCGCCAATCGCAAGGCAGCCATACAAGTAATACGAGTAAAGTAATCTATTCCCATAAGTTCTCATTTCTATTGACTCATTGGCGAATGATTTTCTATTTTTCCATGGAAGTAAGGCGGAAACCGTAGATTGATTTATAAAAATTAAAGGATTGAGTTCAATCTATCTACTGTCAATAATAGGCGATTTAATAATAATTCATATTAAGTTTTTATAACATGTTACAAAATTGTAATGAATAAATTGGCGAATTTGAGTAGAAGTATCCTGTGGCTTTCGTTTTCAAAAATTTCAACCATAATTGTGTATTAGGTACTTACTTTAATAATGTAATCCAAACTATTTAACTACATATTTATTACAGTACCTTTAACTAAAATTACATAAAGTAGTAAATGATGTACTATCATTTAGGTACCTGTGTTATGTTATTGTATTACTCAATTTATTACTTATTTTTGCCAAGATAAGAAATTAAAATAAATGTTTAATAATTCTTTAGGTATACGTGATAAAAATCTTGATCTTGTTTTAAAATCAGCACACGCACCTGAACGCATACGTCAAAATTAATGGATCCAAAAATACCAATCAAATTGATAAATTGTCTTAATTGGTTAAATCGACTCATAATTGACGTCAATTCATGAATAATTTAGGCAACTATCTAAGTACCTAATTTAATATAGGCATCGTATCGACTGCGGCAATTGTTACTCAGGCTAATTTTTACACCGCACGTTTTTAAAAAGAATGTATGTTCAAATAATCTGGAGAATATACTAACTATCTATATTACGATAATTCATAGTCTTATGCGGCGTAAAACCATGTTAAATATTGCCTTACCTTATGTCGTCGTCGTAATGGGAAATTAAAGTATCGTTTGACAATTAAAATAGGTAGTATATAATTAATTCTTTAAAGTTAAACATGACAACAATCTCTCGTATTTCAATACGTACATAGACTTATGAACAAATTGCTTCGACGAAACTATTATGCTCAATATCATCACGAAGGGTATCGTCCAAGCAAGGTCACTTGCGAAAGTTAACTAAGGACGTGACCTGATTGTTTGAAATACATTCCTAATTCAATTCGTATGTAATATGTACTATAAAGCGCACTACTAATGTTAATTGATAGGAATTAAAAATGTGTTTTTTTTACCATAACAATGACTGTTTATTTATTTATAAAACATAATGAATACTATAACTATAACAAATAATCATTTACTTACGTAAAATATGAGATTTTTGAAATGTGGAATAATAAATAAATAATAGAACAAAATAGATAAAGGTGGAGAGATAATTTAATTTTGGAGGAAATGCCATTTTAAAAATAACATCTATTTTTTCCACTAAATCGCGTGAGGTCGCCACGTGACCTTTTTACGTCACAACTCGTTAAACAGACTCGATTGATTAAAATCTATGCGAGTTTTGTATGAAGCTGTTGACATATGTGGCGAGATTTGACGTCACACTGATTTATGAACATCGGTACTAAATTATTACAGAGAAAACAAGATAAAAATTACTTATTTTCGAAATATTTTTTTTTTTAATATTCAGACTCATTATTTCCCCTGAGTTACAACCTTAATTAACACGGAAGTAGGTACTTACATAAATGTTCTATGACAGTAAATGCCTGAAACTAATTAAGAGTCAAAGGATAATAGAGAAAAATGTTAAACAATACTTACTACAACACCTTATAATTATCTATTGCGTCTACTTTACTATCGATTATAATTATGCACTATTAGCCGATAAAGCTTGTATCGATATTGAACTAATTATTATAGTATCTCTTATTTATTTTTATTATTATTTAATTCCAGATCGCCTTTATTATGTACCGGCACTACGTTCACCGGAATGTGACATCAATGAACTTCGACAATCCGGTGTACCGCAAGACCACTGAGAATCAGTTCGCGTTGGAGCAGAATGGCTACGCGCCGGGCAGCAAACTTTACCCCAGTACGGTGGGAGAAGAGGTGAGAGCTCTGACAGCCATGGAATGCACCCTTAACATACAGAATAGCCTTAGATAAGTCAAACATAATCATGATTTCCAAACTCCACTCCTGTCTAACTCAATTTGAACCGATAACCGTTTTATCCGGTTTTTGTAATCTCAAACACAACTGTAACGAACAATGAATGATACCCCATTATGACAAATCTATGTATTGTAAATAACATTAATTAGCGTAACTACACATTGTAAGGTCTGCCTAAGACATTTTAAATTCGATGTACTTAGTATCTATAATTAATTAATAGGACGTATTGACGTATTTTAAGGGATTTATAGAAAATATTTTCGCTAGGATAAGTTACTGTGGCGTTGATTGTGCCAACATTTTTACCGCATCAGTATTAAAAAATAGTTGCCAAATTATTCGTCGTAAATGTAGTATTACTATTGTAAATACTTATTTTGTATTTATCTTATTTGCAATTATCTATGCGTATCTTGTATTTCGGTAATGATTTACTGCTGAGATATTTATTTTTCATGCATTTACATGCGAGGGCTTCTAATTCTTGGTAAGTTGCTAGACAAAATTACATAACCCGTTTGTGGTCTTTACTGCTCTTGCAAATTGCGTTTGAAAGTAGTTAATAACATTTAGTTGTAGTGTAGATAGTGTAGTCGTATCCTACCTACGTTCTAGACTCTCCATCGTCCACCTTAGCAGAGATCTCTAAAGGGTAACCTTAGTTCAGGTAAAATTCCTATGAAAGGAGACTATTGGAGACCGAGTCCACTCATTCCACCGTTGTCATAACCCCACCCAAATACTTCATTCAACTGAGCATCTGAAAATTGAATTTTTAGACTTAACATTAATATAGGCGAAAATCCTAATTTCTGTAGATAAGAGTGCTTTTAGGATTAGTTTAGTATCCGTTGATAACAACGAAGACTTACTATCAAATGGAATCGAAGCTAGTAATGGCGTAAATATATATAATTACAATAGAATTATAACAGATTAATAAAAATAACAAATATTTTTCTCTTTTCAGGCTCAGGAACCTCTCAACACACCTGGTACAAATGAGTTTGTATAGTGCACGGGCGGGCAGTAAATACATAAGTATGTCATTAAATGTGAAAAGAAAAAGAAGGACATGTGATACATACTGTAATAGTGTAACCAGTGAACGGTTGGCTAACATTGTGTAGTGGTCTATAAACTGTTAGCTATAGTGCAGTGGATCGGAGCATGGAACGAGGTTCCGTTTGCTGTCAAGATTCGCGCCGATATGGATCTCAAAATTAAGAATGCGTTTAAATAAAAATACAACTTGTCATCGTACACGTCGTACGTCAACCCGAGGTCTAGCTTTTGTATCACATTACGTGCTAAATATTAGTATGATCGTGTTTTTTTTTCCGTAGACTGTGAATAGTGTAGAGATTTGAATCGCTGCAACGAGCAGTTATGCCTGGTGCATTGAATTGTAATTATATTATTATTTATATAAAGTTTACAAATTTTTATATTCCACTTTTAGTTAAGGGAAGCTTTTGTATTATATAAAACAACAGCAACTTATAAATGAAGCTCATATCTTATAGTAAGATGTACTTACTTATTTAGAAAATTTACAATTTATTTATCAATTAATCGGTCATGTATTTATACACTTGAATCACGCTAGTAACTTATTTTAAACTGTGTAACAAAGATATTTTAATAGATATATTAATTTATTGAAATTATTAGTGTTTTTTAAAAAATCGAATGTATGTTTCATTAGACAATTTAGGCTATGACATTGCTGTAATTTATGTGCCAATTCTAGTGAAATACTAAAGCTATGTATTTACTACAGAACAAAAGTCCCACGCGCGAAGACGTCACATTTCTATCTATAAGAATACAGTTAATTTTTTCATTCGCCTAAAGCAGTTAACTCTATTTACTTGTCACATTTTTTTAAACATGTGATGGAAAAAAGAACAAAGCAGTAATTGAATATGTAATGAAAATACTCAAAGATAAACATGTTGATATATATTGTGTAAACAATATTTGAGTCATGCCACGTCGCGCGATGTTGACAAATAAACGAACAAAATTCGGCGAAGTCGCGCGACTTTCTAACAAGTATGGCGACACGTGTGGTGGGACAATTGTCCCGTCAGTGAATATGCGGCTTGACTCTACGCCAAATAGATGTTTCATGTATCCCATTTTCTTCCTCCTAGGTAAATTATAATTCAAACTCAGTGTTTATAACCTCACATTATTTATTTCGATTTGTTATATAAATGTTGTTATGTATTAGTATAGTATGAATATATATTTATAAATTATGTTATGCTATGTAATATTATATTTGTTCAATCAGTAGAAATTTTGCCTTCTATTTGGAATGTGACTTTGTAAAGCAAAATCCTGCCAAGTCCTTTAAATGTAATAAGTTATAATATATTTTTAATGTAATTCAATTACATGGAATAAAACTTGATGCACATTTCATACAATATGCCTAGCTCAATAAGTGTGGTCACTAATATTATTGTGTAAATATTGTCAGTAAATATTATGTAAAATGTGTTATATAAAATGTTTTATTTGATACCCCCACATTCACTATTGCTTACTCAACACAAGGTTTATATTTAAAACAATTCATATAAACTAGTTTAATCACGCGGTTTTGCCACTGTCGAAATATTTTACAAATATGCTTATTAGAATTATGTAACATTGTTATAATTGTGGTACAGACATACACGCAATGATAAATCTTCCGCTAACTTAAAACACAAATTAAAATCAGTAACTTTATGTCTGGCATATTTAAAGTAAAACGATTATTAGAATCAACGGTAACAGATTCCTAGAATAACTATGACATAATGAACGATAACGGTAATTACACTATTATGTCATCAACATACAACAATAGCAAGTAAGGTATACTGAAAATAAATCTCACACGCTATTCAGATATTAACAATGCATTTACAAGAAAATGAAAAGATAAATGCAAGTGAGATAATCATGGGCGCCGTAGCCATCCAATAAATTATCAAGACACTATAAATCCTAGAAATGTGCATCCTTAACCAGAGATCTTAATGTGACGCGAACAAACATAAAACATGACATTTTATAACTATTTTTTTTACTTGGAATTTACAAGAAACAATCCATTACACGATATAAACTTAACTACGTAATTACTGCGAAAACTTAATTTCTAATTTTAATTTACTTGTAAAATTAATTCTTAATTACAAATAGTGATGAAAATCTTTAGTTTGAATGTATCACAACCAGCAATAAGGTATCGGAGGCTAGTTTATTTGTTTTTTTTTTTAATTTATTAGTTATCTATTTAAATCTATTTATCAAAATTTTATTAATTAAAATTTAATGTCTACAAATTATTCGATTTAACTCACGCCCATTATTAATTAAAACTATACATTTTTTGTACCAAAAACAGAAATTTGTAATAGGCAGAAATTGTTCAAATTCAAATGTCGATAAAGATCGAACCAAAGGGTTAGGAAAACATTGATTATTAATAATAATAAAAATAATTGAAAAACAGGTACCAATTAGGATCACTTTTGTTAAGTACATCATTGTTATCTATTGTAAAGGTTAATTTATTTAATACTTGATACCTATGTTTAGGTAACATCCATAAGCATATCAGGGCAAAAATTCAATACACTTGCTTTCAAGACGACTTAAATTGCTTATTCATATCGATTTTATCACATACAAATGATTTATAATCAATAAGTTGCATACGTTTAGTATGTGAAACCAAAATGGCATTCGGTAGAAAACTGTAAATCAGGAACTCTCATAAGAACCATACTGACCAAGCTATCACTATATTATGTTTAATATTATGCATACTTAAAAATTATAAAAGAGAACGAATTTGGAATTGCATATCACACTGGAATATTATTGGCTAAGTATCACACGCTACATAAAACAGCAAAACATTTTGGCATGGAATTTGGAATTACATACGAAAAACAATAAATACGAAATACCACACTAAGTTATAACTACAGGAAAGTAATTAAACTAATAACTTAAAGTTATTTCACAACATTACTACTAAAATTAACTAGGTCAACAAGCTAACTACAATGTGTTGATAGTTCCACATAGACTTCGAGTCTGCGATCAAGAGCCTGAATTAAAAGAGCAAAAAACCACCAAAAATTATCTATTTAATTTGTTATTTGTATGAACAAGATAACAATTAGGCCCTATTTATTTTTACAGACATTGTATACATCAGGCACAAATATGTTAATGATACTATACTTCAGATAGATGCTAGATAAGATACTACTTAAGTGTCATTGCAAAAAAATAATAATAGCTGTATTAAAACTTAAAATGTTTATTGATTATGATAACTGCTAGGATATGCTAGCCAGAAAAACATTTTTAAGGTGTTACCTAAAATTGTAACACCTTAAAAATGCTTTTTCACATACTTTTTTCCTGAATATACTAGACTCGAAGTCCATTTATTCTTATAATAAGTCTATTACTATTTCTACACAATACTACAATGAAACTATGTATTACTTTCCTTATTATGTTCAATGGCTTCTATTCTCTTCTTCTTGTTACTCTGCAACGGAGTCTCATCAGGTTTCTCGGATTTCTCTTTTGGAACCGGTATCACCAACTTATGAGCATTACACTGTTTTGTGATATGATCTTTGAACACATCAAACGTTTTCTCAGCGATATGGTGTCGGGCGTGATGGAAGAACTGGTCGAAATGATGCAGATTGTGTCTGAAAGCATAAGAATAAGTACACATTAATTATAAGTAAATGCTAATGTCGTAAAGAAACGTATATATATATATACTCAGTAATGTTCACAAAGTGTTTGAGTGGCTCAAATGTTTTCTATTCTGAAAGTAGATTATATACTGATCGCCCATTGACTACTTTAGCTTTAGCGATAATTGCTTATGCATCTGTGTAAATGAATTAAATACTAAATACTCGCCGAGTATTTTTTGTCGACAGCAGCAACAGTTGATCATCTTTATAAAATAAAAGATTGTCACAGATGGACATTGATATAGGCTTTTAACACAATACATTCTCTTTGTGGGAATAAAGTTGAAAACATACTCGACTCTAGATAATTACTGTCAATAGAAATGTTATAACTTACATGCTCAGCAATACACCAGCCAACATTTCCCTAGTGTTGAGAAGATGTCGTATATATGCTCTAGTATGCTTCCTGCAGGCTAGGCATTCACAACTTGCTAGGATAGGAGTAAAATCCTCCTTATACCTGTAATGTGAAATGTATGTTATCAATTATGTAATTATGACTTTTATGTAAATTGTAGTCAATTATTCCATATATCTGTTGATATTTTAAAAAATAGCTTCAATAGTATACTTAGGTTAATAGTTACAATAATAAATGTATATTAAAAAAGTTGTCATTTTTTTTCTATTCTTCTCATAAACCTCTTTTATTAGATACATTTATCATGGGGTGTATAAAAAATAACTGGTTGTCTAACTTGGGGCGTCCTCCTTATTGAACATGGAATGACGTCGCTAAGCTAATTATGCATTTATCATTCAAACAAATTATGTATGCAAAATTTCAGCTTAATTGGTGACAGTAAATTGCTTTAAAGTTCAATTGATAGAGCTGACGAACTACCTACGAATTAACAATGTAAGTAAAATAAAAGTTTTTAAATACAGTAATGAAAAACTACTAACAAACTTACACACAGCATGCTACCTTAATACATTTACATACATTTATAAAAATAATAGTTCTTTCTAAAATATGCATTACTCACTTGACATCTTTTAGATTTAAGAAGAATGGTGTTTCATCAGTTTTGTTGATGTCCAAATTCAACCGAAGTGCAAGTCCAGCGTTTGTCAACTTTAATGGAAAGGAGCCATCAAACAGATCCCAACCACGTTCTATTGCAGCCAGGATGACTGGAGGACTCCAACAACCCTCAATAATTCTCAATAAATTATTTGGTATTGATTCCTAGAAAGAATAACATTTATTTCTATTTAGAATGGTGTGATATAAAATTATTTATTGCACAATTATATTGATTACAATGGCATAATAATTTAAGAACTTATTACATGACATTAGTTACATTATTATTGAAAGTGTTATAACTAACTACTATAACACTAAGAACTACTTATCAATAATAAGGTTTGACAAGGTGTTTTACCAAAAGAGAAGATAGAGCTGAAACACCTCCATTACAAACGATTAATAAAGTTACGAAATATTTTGTTTCATGAGAATATATTTAAAAGGACTTACACCAATTTTCTTAAATATTGCATCCAAGGTTTCATATGGAACACTAAAGCTGTCATCAGACCCATCTGTTATACCCTGCAATGTAACTCCACATAAACTTTCTTTGTGAACAAGGAGTTTTTCAATGAATTCATCGCATTGTTTGCTGTCCGCTGTAGCCACAATAACTCCTGTAAATTGAAGAAAAAAATTCTATTCCTGCAATTTTCTAGCAAGGGTGTTCTATTAATGTATGGTATTTTATAGAAATTATTGGACAAAGAAAAGACAACCTACATGAAAGGTTAATTTAACATTATGGTACAGTTTGCAAACTTAGCTGATGCATATGTTTCTTTTTATGGGTATAGCGATACTTCTGTGACCAATCTAAAAAGAAAAAGTCATTGTCACCAACCCCTTTACTGTCCCTCTACTGAACACAGGTTTCTCCCCAGAGTTCCAGAGGTTTAGGCCCCTGTGCTGGCCAATTGGAGATTGGTAGATTTCACAAACCCTTAGGCACATTTTTTTAAAGACCTCTCAGACATATGGGTTTCCTCACAATGCTTTTCCTTTACTATGTTATAATTTATTTGTAATACGCACATAACTTTGAAAAATAAGATGTCTGGAAGCAGAGCCATCACTGCTTTTTTAATTTAAATTGAAATCAATTGATTTATTGTCCTTGTCATCTTAATATAACAATCTCCAGACATATTTATCAAATGTTTATAGAAACATTAAGATTATGAGATGCACATGATTTCTTAATAAAGAATAACACTAATTACTAACCAATAACTGAGCTATGTTTCAAGGTGTCAGAAGCCTTATGTCGATCCATACATTTATTCAATGTTTTACAGGTTCTCTCTACTGCCTTGCCCATTCTCTTCTTGCTTTCACTGAGGGAGGTTTGCCCATCTGCAATCACCATGTACATATCAGGTTTGTATAATTCCATCAGATCCATGTATCTGCAATTTTTATGTTTAAAAATAATTATATGATTTTGATATATAAAATTAGGTTTCTATGTGTTTTTGTCGGCAATATTAAAATAGAATGGATTAAATTGAAATTTGAATTTCAGATATGTTATAATTTTTATACAAGGGTATAAATATATTTTAATTCATTTTTTATCTTAAAGTTTTCACATAATATTGTACATGATATACAAATTGCATATGATCTCATTAGAAAGTAAAAGATGGATAGTAAGGTTTTGCTATTTACATAATAAAGTTAATACACATAAAGTTCATGCACTGTGTATGAGTCTATTTTTAGTATATGCATACTACAAGGCAACATGTAAGTGTGCATAAAAGATTTAATGATTGTGTTATCAGCTTATGATATGTTTTTGATCCTTATGAAATCTAAGGCATAAGTTTTTTTTTTTATAATATAGCAGACGAGCATGCAGTCCACCTGATGGTAAGTGGCTACTGCCGCCCATGGACATCTGTACCCCAGATAGAATTAGATATTCCTACCTGAGGTTGGCCACAGATGCACCACTACCTCTGTCGACTAAGCTGGAATGCCTCGGAAAAGTATGTCTTCCTTACCACACCCTTCAAAACGGAACACAACAGCGCCTAACACAACTTTCTACCACCACCTTCTACTTCTACCACCTTCAAAAAGTGTAAGCAGCGTAGTATGTGATCATTGCTAGGTATAGATATCTCTAATCAACTGCAAATAGGATGAAGTCCTGCCTAAAGTCAGGAACAGTTCTTGTACTTAACCTTTCTGTTGTCATGCCTAAGTTACGTTTAAGAACATAGCAGGTTTTGGCTCTTGCTGCTATAAGGAAGGTATAGGTTTGTTGATGGTATGAGTGAGGTCTATCGGCAAAAGTAAGATGCAATATTTAAGTAAGTATAGTACATTACAATTTTGTTAAAGAAATATATTTTTTACCTATCCGCTGTTACAAGTTTCTTCCCATTCTTAGTCCACACAGGCATCTTGTCCTGCTCAAAGTGCCCTGCAGGTGTTGCTTCACTCATACTATGAAGTGTGACACACGCAAAGTGTTCCGAAAGACCAGCAAATTTGGCAACTCCCTCATTTTGGGCTTTCAAACCATTTTCTAGATGCATTGAGTTTGATACTGGAACCCATAGCATTTGAGGAGTTGTGAAGATCATAGCCAGCACTTCTGCTGTTATGTTGACCACACTGCCTCCCTGAAATTGTTAAAGTTTACAGTGTTACTGAAAGTTTAATTTTTGAGTTATAATTGTATGACTTGACAACTTGTGAAATTATATTTTGCAATATATCATGTAATATATCTGTGTCATGGGTGTTTTAGATAGATAATTGCAATATATCTGTGTCATGGGTGTTTTAGATAGACTCAAAGATACACAAACACCCAGAACAGAAAACGACATACTAAGAAAATAATGTGGAAGCTTTGATAATCATTGCACAACATAAGGTTATTCCTGTCCCTGTAAAACCAATGGGTTAGATCTCTTATGGCTAACAATTTTAGTTTAATTAACTAAGGTATCAGGTAGTTGTACTCGTACGTGTCGATAATATTAAATAAACTAATACTCGATATAAGATTGTGCTCTGTAAAGATCCAAAATTTTGAAAACACATGTGACTTTTGTGAACTGTTGAGCTCTTTATAAAACTACAGCACAAACAGTATGTTTAAAAGTCAAAACCCCACCTACTTGGTTCACTAGTAAAGTTATGTCTGTCCATATATTCCATAAATACGAAAAAATTGATGCAAAAGGAAAATACTAAATACTACCTGCGTGAAAAGCGCGGCAGTTGGTGTTTCAATTATTGAGGTTGGAGATTTCATAAAACCACTTAATTGACCAAGTCGTTCACTACCAACGCCCGTTTGTTTTAATACGAAACGCATTTTCATTTATTTTTTGATTATAATTCAATATTATGAAACGAGAAACTGCTTAAAATCACTCCGATATTTGTGAGCCAATAAGCCGACATGACAATTTGCAATTGTCAAGTTGACACAACTTGACAGTTTCGTAGGTTTTTTGACTGAAGATACATAATTATTATGCTCTTATTATACTGCCAATAACAAAAAAACTATCAAAAAGTGGACTTTTTAAAAACATTTAGTTGTCAACGTTCAAAGTTACCATGTATCATACTGATCAGATCTGCAGAGTTCTTTTAGATTGCTGTTGTCTGCCTGGTCGATCCGGGTCATTACACCTTTTTTTGTTTACGAGAGGTAAACCTTCAAAAGGTACCTTATGATGTGGGAGCGACACGGAGTTATGTGGGATTTTTACCGCACTAAAACCCCCCCGGTGGGCGCCTTCGGCGCTGCGTAGTGGATTTCGGGATCTCCAAAGGAATGCAACCGGAGTCCTCTTAGCGCTTTACCCCGTCGGGCTCCGCCTAGGTGAGCATGACACTCGCCACTCCGTCTGGTGTACGCGATGGTATGCGACCACACATACCGCTGTCCTTCCCGGGTTTTCTGGCCGGGCGGTACGAGCCCCCACTCTTGCCACCTGGAACCCCGGAGGCCCCTTTTAGTCGCCTCTTACGACAAGCAGGAAATACCGTAGCCCTATTCTGCTGGCCTACAACCGCCTTTAAAAACCATTATATTTCAGGAAAGTTTTATTGTAATATTGCATCAACATTTTTTTTTCGTATTACGACCTCCTTGAAACAGTATTGTTTTATTCTTGCCGAGTGATGTATTAGTAATCGTCACGTCGTGGTACGAAATTTCAATGTATGATTAAAATAATATTGTTTTTAAGAGATGGTAGTAACCCCCCTTGGTCCCGGAACTACAGGGGCAGGGTCATTACAACTATATTATATAGTTAGATGAATGTATAATATAGCTTGTGGGACTGTATAGTTTACTTTTGTATTTACAAACCACTTTCCCACGACTAAAGTAGCTAGGAGTCTAGAAAAAGTTGTTAAGTATTTAATATATATCTACGTTAAACATGGTGTAAGTAATTTAAAAATCCCTTTGAAAACATTAAATACAAAATTGTAGTATCGAATAATCAAACCATATACATAGATAACTATCTATACTTGCAAAACGTTAGCAAATAGGCTTTAGTTAGATAGCACAACGACGACCGCAATGAGCTACTAATTACTCCCACTTCGTACTAAATAACCGTAATGGAATAGCTTTGACGACATTGGTGCAACCAGGGGAGCATTTTGTGTTGGACGATACGAATGTTTGTACCATACATAGGAAGAGTACCTACCTACATAATACAGCGTACCTATACAGGAATAGTTTTTCAATGTTCAAATATGGCATTTTTATGTCTGTGTAACCTGAATGGATCAAAAGTATAGTCCGCGTAAAACTGCTAGTCTGAATATAGAAATGAATCGCGTCACCATAACAAATGGTATGACTGCACCTGCTCGCAACAACTTCAGAGCGGACTAGCAGTTTGGCGCGGACTATAACATAATATTATCCATTAACGTATTTCTTTTAATTCCTTATCCAAGCATTACATAAGTTACCCCTTAAAGCCTATTCACATGTAACCACAGCCATATCACACCACGCGTAATCATGTGTCAATTCGTACGAAAATGTATACATTTATTACACTCACTCCATTTTGCCGTTCAAATATTGTACCTATAACTAGAATGTCCACTATTGACAATTTAAATTAAAACCTATACAAACTACAATATGTAATGTAAGCTTACTAAAGTGTTCGTATCTATTCTCCCAGCTTTATTCTTGTTCCTACTTACCTAATATTTTTGTTTGAATAAGCCCCGCATTAGAGTGTCAAAAATTCAGCTAGCAAAGGCTGAGAAAAAATTAAGCATTATGTGCCAAGGCGTGGTCATGCGCTGCTGCGCGTTGGTGCATTAATGCCTTATACGACTTAATGCGAGCTAGCTCGCGCCCACTCAGGTCTGTAACTAGTGTTACAAAGATTAAAGATATGGCTGAATCTTTTTGTGCCTATGTTAACTATTCTTCACAGATTAACAAGTAGGTACCTACTTAATACCTAAATGTAAGTTGTCCGCGATTCCTTGACCGAATTTAAATTCGTATAATGGTTATTTTTAAGTTAAATATAATATTACCAACTTATCGCTTGTTTGTTAGCTTTTTAAACATTTTACGCTTATTTTATATTTAAATGTTTTGCCTTATGGGTTTATAAATATTTATGAGCTAGAGTTGTTGGAGTTTTACTTAGACCTGTTTTTTCTTTATCTTTGTAATTTTTGTTTGCCGTCCTTGGAATAATCTATTATTTTTACTCAGTTACTGAATACATACAACGAAAAAGTATATAGTGGTTATAATAAGTTTCAGGCTTTCGAACCGTCTCCTACTTCTCCTCTTCCCGCCACCTTGAAAGTCCCCTTTTAGCCGCCTCTTACGACCGGCAGGGAACACTGAAGCTATCCAGGTCCTGAAACTACAGGGACAATGTGTAATCTAACTAATGCTCACCTTCTGCATATTTGACTAATCTGTAGACCAACTCTCAGACTAGCCCGCTTGCTAAAAGTCTGCAAGCCTTTGTGCCTCTCGGCGTGCACTCACCTGTGTACATATTTGTGTTCACATTTACATATTGTAAGTCGTTTTCAGTTTTTAATAAGCTCCAAATCCGTGATATGGGTGCTGAATTTTAAATGTACGAGTATGTTACTAGATTTTTAGCTTCGGATTTAAAATAACTCGTTATACTTACCTACTCGATTGTTGGAAAAATGTGTATACCTATGTGATAATAAGTGACCTACTAGACAGGTAACGAATTTAATTAAGTAGTTAGATCTTAATAAATGAAAATTGTGAGGTCCCGAGTTGCACCCAATAATACATTTGGTTACATGTATTACCTAATAATAAATTAGATCTTTAATATCAATCCCAGATTTTTGTAACGTTCATTTACTAACGTATTATCACAATTACTTGTGGTTAATTCCATTTAGACTTGGTGGTATTAATTAATTTATCATAATGGTAAAGTTACTGGTCCATACTACTAATATACATACACCTTCCTATGGAGTGCATATTGATACAAAAATATAATGTTCATAAAGTATATTCAGGTAGGTATTTAAATATGACGTAACGTTTACTTTGGGAATATTTATTGTTGGTAACCCTACTGAATTGGTAATTTTTGGCTCCAGGCCTTAAAAGTTACCCCTCTTTAAATACAGGACGTTTTAATGTCATGAAAATTAATAAATGATGGAAATGCCTAAAGGAATGGAATAATAAATGCTTTTGACTAAGCGCGATGGTTGCCAGACGATATTAAATATTTCGTAAAATGTTTTTATTGTACTTTATGAACGAATGTTTAATACAAATTGTTATACATATAATGTATTTTATTTATAGACATTATTATAACTACGTATTAAATGCTTATTGCTGAAATAAAATCGCATAGATAATTATGTAGATAAATGTTTTAAAGAATAAAATAAACTTAAACATTTGGTCACAGAATTTTTGACTGACGACCATTTCACCTAAATTCATGCCTTCATTTTTTTTTTAAACTACGATAGATAATCGAGTCGTAACGACGTGATATATTTTTTGCGAATGTTTTGGTCATGTATTCGCATATAAGTTTCTAATTTTTCCTTTAAAACTTTACAAATGTATCTTCTATCTCAGGAACGGTAAACTTGTATAACGGTATTCACTTGAATGCAAATTTTAACAGTAACAACGTACTTAGTAAGACCATGCTCTGGGGTTTACCTTACTAAATGCAGGTGTACTGATTAATTCCCACCTGTACCTATAATTTACACCTATTGTTTCCATCACAGTTCTGCTTGTGTCTTGGGTAATGTAGAAACTGGATCGATGTTTCGACATTACTTTGATCTGTAGGTTCCTATTTATTACTTTATTTTACATTGGTGATACTTTTCATTAAGTAATGCTTAAAACACAGATTTAAAACAGAAAATCTGAATTCATTCATTTATGTACGTATCTGCCCAGGCAGGGATTGAACTTAAATCACGCTGATAAATGGATGTTTACGACTACTTAGTGATTTTACGTAAAGTTGTAGACTTACAAACTTCATCATCGTCATCAGCAACCCTTTACTGTCCCAATGCTGGGCATGGCTCTCTTCTCAGAGTGAGAAGGATTAGGCCATCCAGCGCGCTGGCTAAGTGCGTATTGTGTAAACTTCACATATCTTTCAAAACATTTTTTTAAAGATTTCTCAGGTATGCAGGTTCCTCACGATATTTTTCTTCGCCATTTGCAAGTGATAATTAACTGCTAATACGGAAATAACTTTGAAAATCAGAGGCGGGTGTCTGGGTGTCTTGATCGAAGGGATCAAGAGGCAGAGTTCTTAACCACTAGGCTATAACTGCTTATTATATTATAAGTACTTAAATATAAAAAAAGATAAGGAGCTTTTTAAAAAAATACAGGAAAAACATAAGAATAGTATAAGAAAAGCAATTTAAGACGCAAATATATCCTCCAGTAAACGATAGTTCGCAAATGGCGAATCATGAGTAACGACATAATGCGAATAACATTATCTATCCCGATGACCGATGGCGGCCATCTTGCGGTAATGACGTGACGCATTACCCGCCCTGAATTTCGTTGGCTTACCTGATCTTCGAAGGTTTGAAGATCAACCCAGTCTTCTTTTATAATCATTCTGTTCATATTCAAGTGTCATTTTAGTGAATAATATTTTTTTTTGGTAATTTAAGGGAAAATCCTCAACCAGATTAGATTCCTATCAGAGATCAGTAACAGATGCATTATTACGCCAGAAGACTGACAAATGCAATTTAACTGCCTTTTAATCAGAATAGCTACACTGCGCTACACCACTATTCATATAGCAGAAGTAGATGTAGTGTTAGAGAGAGAGCGTTACTAGAAATATTGGATGTTCAAATTGTTTATTGTTGAAATCTGTTATAACAGATTCAGACAAATAAGAGTTCTTCTAAAATTATAAAAATTGTAGCAAAAATTTAATAGGAATTGAAATTAACCCTTTTAAAAATGCTGGTTTAGATGGAGCAATCGTCATATAAGGTTGAAAAGGTCTGGCCAAACCTTTTAAAAAGATCAGTTCCGTGGGGAATAATAGTATTATAAGGTTGAGAAACTTTGGCTAAAGAGGACGAGCTCATAAACTGTGTAATCACGTAGTAAGAAGAAAACACTGGTATAACATGGATGCAACTACGTTAACCTAGAAAGGAAAGCACGTGATTTCTAGCTTTATAACAACAAAATAACACTGGCTTTTCTGTGTAAAGAAAGCTTTACTTTTATGTATAAAACATGGTATTGCGTAGTAACTAGATACGTATTTATTATAGTAACAACTCAGTTAATGTTGTTGTACCTATTCCATCTAAAAGTTTTGTTTGTCTATACAAATATCCTATTTATTACCTTTTTATTAGGGTATATTTAAGATTTAGTAAAAGACGAGTAATGTAATTTTTATTATTTATTGACATTATTTATTCTTAGACTACATAATCATTGATTTTTATAATAGATATTGAAGAAACCAGTTTTCATCAATTTTCCCTGGTCACGGCCTGTAGTCGATCGTAGATGCGTTGCGATTCATGAGAGTATGACGGTCCCTTATTATCCGCAATAGATATCTTTTAGAAACTTATAATTTTATTTAAATAGATATATCAAGAAATATTGATTAAGTTAATAATAAAGAATGAAAAATAATACTAAGGTGTTCAAGGTTTATTCACGTTCTTGAATATTACGGATGAGTGTGAAAAAAGAATAGGCAGTTTTCAAAATCTGAAACAAAACATCTGACTAAATACTTTAAATGGAGATGACTAAGAAACTTGTATTTACATTTCCATAAGTGTGGTATTTCATATGCTATAGGTACCTATTTAAGTCCTGAATATTGTAAAAGATTTCAAGTGTTATTTTACGAATTATCGATCATAGTTTAAAATTCCTTACAAGTTGAGTTCTGTTTGTGAATTTAAGGAACAAAAAAATACCGATGTGAACGTATCAAGGGACAGTGGAAACATTCTGCAGCCGGTTAGTTGGATATGCGTGTTGGCGCGCTCCACAAACAGCCTGATGCTGCGCTTGAACTGCTCAGAGCGCGGGATCCACTCACTGCTGTACGCCGCAAACGCTAAATCCTGACTCTGAAATAAAAGATGCATTCAAATAAACACTAGAAAATGTTCACGTCTAAACTCTCAGATACGGAATACTGGAATAAAGTTATTTCTCGCATAACCATCGTTCTCATTGAAATGTAGCGTATAAATATCATGATACTTATTTTTTTTGTATGGATCCGCACTTTTTCCACTAATTTACTCAAAATCAACATTGAGAATTTTCCGTCCAAATGTAAATATAAAACTCACCTCGTAAATAAGTTGCGTGCCCAGCCAGGCAGGTACAAAAATTTGCAAAATCATTGCGAATAAATATGAAACCATAAACACCAAAAATTCGGTCGTTGAAGGCTGGAAATTGAGTCAAATGAAAAATAAAATGTTTTTATTTTACAAACGTTGCTTGACAGATGCTCCAAACGAGAAATAAGTTGGAATGTCATTTAATTATCTTAAAAATTAAAGACAGAAAATAATATTTGGAGGGCAGGAAATTCGTTCAGTATTTCTAAGGAAATTCGGAAAATCAAACAAAAACATACTAAAAGCAGACCGCACAGTATAACGCATATAATTGCAGAAGCCATTCCAAACTGGACAAACATTGTTATGTTCATTATGTCTTGAACTGTCGAGCAATACCTAAAAATATATACACTTATTAAAATTTAAGTTAAAATTCTTGAAAATATAACATTTTTGGTGTCAATTTTTGTGAAATGCTACGTACGTGAGCAAAATATCATAATGCTTGAGATGCCGATTTAACTTAACAATTTGCTTTCGATCCACAACCGCATTGGATTCTTTCAAATCTTCCGGATCTACTTTTAAGTTTCTAAACTCGTGGTTTAGTACGCGGAGCTGTGTTATCGCCATTAATATCAAACCAGCAATTAACGTATCCACATTTACATTGTAAGTCATATGCCCATACATGCCGAAGGACTGGTAAACGAACAAGAATATAAAATATTTTTGAACAACGTTTACGTCCAAGAAATAGTATTTGCATATCGGCAATTCTAAGTTCGTCTTGAATATCAAATGTACGAATATTGGCAGAAACACTTGCGAGGAATACGCGAAGTTGGACAAAATGCCGTATATTTTCCAATAAGTTTTGTACTTAGAAACATGTTCGTGTACAATTTGTCTGCCTACGTCGTCTTCGCCTTGAAAATGGTCACAATCTAATATATCGAAAACGGCGAGCAGCTTCTTTCGTTTGTAGAGAATCATAAAAACTTTCCCCATAACAGCTATTTCAGTAAATAAAAAAATCACTTCGCGTATCATTAACTCGATGTTTCTCGGAGTGTACAGCAAGTTAAAGATCAGCAATGAATTGTACATGAAAAGCGTGATGAAAATGAAAATCGTTGAATAATATTTGTAGCGTTTAGTCATTTCCTTTCCCGGCCATAACCCAAATAATTTAAGAAATATAAAATTTATTTTAAAACTATCAGAAATAGATGACATCTTAAAGTTTTAATAGAATGTTTGTATTACAATTTATGTTTTGTTTAGATATATTATAAATGAATCGTAGTGGTTGTTGAATACGGTAAGATACGACAAGCGAATGTTTCTTTTTGCGTAAAATCTAACAAAGTAAAAGGAATATTAACTCATTATACATAATTGCTTCTGTGTCAACTTCGTTTAATATTTTATAACACCTCGTTTTTCACTGGAACATATAATTTCACATCGTTCATTAACAACGCGGCAGAGTGTCAAATGTATGATTATTACAAAATTACCCATGATATACACATGGACTACTTACGTTATTACTGACACTTACTGTATAAATTATTCTCGTTTCAATTTCTTGATTGGACTTGATTATTTCCCTGAAATTAAGCTTTACGCGCACCAGGAGCAATAGTCTGTAAAAACACACTGGGTAGTTTTATTTCCTCAAAAAATTCAAATTATTACGAAATTAATGGTTGCTTCATCGAAAATGTTCTCTTTAATGACACCTATTATGTTCAGCAACAAACTCTTTTAAACGCAGTGTTAGAAGTGTACCTATAATCTAAATAGAAAAATATATCTGTCATATCTACCGTACATACTTTTCGTATACTTACTCTTGAAGTAAATAAAAACTATCTTGTCCTTAAAATAAACATTGAAACTCAGCTCACCGAATCTCATTTACGCATTGCACAACGAAGTTGGCGAAGTGGAGCTTCGGATGAAAGACGCGCCGCACCTCGTAATGATGGCCGCGGGCCATGTCCATTGTGGCACACACTGCGCCCGGAAAATTAAAGCGCACTCAACTTGGGACATTCCGTAGGCCCGGCCCGCTCCGCAGCGCAGCAATTTAATTTTTACATACTTTATATGTAAACGAAGTAGTTAGTAGCGAATTTTTAGAGCTGAAAATATTACCCACTGCTACACGACGTGTAATGGCCTACGGGTGAGCGCTTTTATGCACGACAAATTTAAAAGTTGTTTAAACCATGGTATTTTGTTAGTATGTTTCGCCAACATGAAATAGATATTTATTTTATGTAAGATTAAGCACGATAGTGTTACTCAATGCAGTTTATTTTACCGTTTGTATAAATTACTTCTATTTTGTGTGTACAGATATTTAGCGTGTAATGTACCTACAGTAGTTAAGTTTCATGTTTTCAATTTCCTGCTGTTACCATCACCAAGGAACCTAGTCTTAACGAGTTAAATATTTGATTTGCTCTCTCTTGTTCTGAAGAACAGACGGTAACAGTAAACATTGTAACACTAATAACTCATCTACAAAGTCAGGTTTGTCCTCATTAAAATACGAGACATTTAAAAGACTCCGCTTATTAAACTTTTGGTGTATCGGATTAATTAAGATTTGATTTTCAACAGAAATCATTACCACAGACCGTGAACGTTTATCTACTTTTTACAATGATATGAAATTTAAAACGAACAAAATGTAAGAATGAATGAATAATATTTAAATTCTAAGTGTATCTAATGCACATATTATTGGTAAATTACTAAAAAATAAATTTGTAGTGATCAGCACCCTTATAAAAACAATGAAAATTAAAATATTTTAAAGTGCTATGAATAATTATTATTTCTTCGTTTTAAGAAACTGGTTTTGTCGTTTAACACGCTGACCCATTGCTGTTTGCAGCAATACTGAATGCCTGCTCTTTTTTAATTATGTGAAACTAAGAGCCCCATTGTTCTGCAGACCCACTAATTGCCGCCAGTCAGTCACTTGTCTTCAACAACGTTTTGTTTACACACTCGTGTTCATAAAACAAATTCTTTAGAGCTTTTATACTTTTTCTTTAATTTTTCATTTAAATATATTGTAAAATATCTTTTCGGATCTCCGAAGTACCTGCATCTATCTAGATACAGGTACTTATTTTATGCAATAATGTTACATATAATCTGTTTACATTATGCGACCTTAACGTTAAGTTTGACCACTTTTTATTCTGTTAAGTATATTCACTGGGCAGTTTTATTGTTTATTAGAAAATGTGATGATAAAGTACAGTATAAATGATAGCATATCCTCATTCTTTTAAAATGAAACTTAAAGACAACAATCGTTGCCAGAGTGCGAGTGCGCTGTTTAGTATGCATTAATCACAAGCGCGGCCGCTCCGTGATTGAAACTAAATCCCTCGGGAACGCGCTTTACTGCCCACTGATTACTGCCCACACCGCTGTCGGGATTAGGATATTTAAATGTAAACAAGATAGGGTAGGATTTGGAGCTCAGGTGACTTTGAATGTAAACTACATCGACGGGGATTTTGTTAAAAATGCACACGAAGTCAAACAATCCTAATACTAGTATTTTATAGCGAGTAAAATTTTATGCTCGACATAAAATTGTATGGACGGAGAAGGATTTGCATATCATTATAAGGATAACGATCCTTATAAAGGTGGTAAATTTATTTCATAAGTAAAAAATATGCAGCTCGGTGTAACATTGTAAAAATGTCTGCACGCAATGAGCTAGCTAAAATTGTGTATGAAGAAAAATGTCAATAAGTCCGTCTAAAAAGGATACATAATAAAGACAGGAGCACATGCAAACCGTTAAAATTAACATCAGGATCCTGGTTGAAAAGAGTCTGCGGTGTAACAGAGAGTCTTTGTCAGGAAACGAGTGCACTGTTTAGTATGCATTAATCAAGAGTGCGGCTGCTCCTGATTGAAACTAAATCCCTCATGAACGCGTTCACTGTCCACTGATTACAGGGCACACCATTGCCAGGATTACGATAATATTTGTATTTAACAATACGGGATTGTCCACGTCTACAATAATGATGTGTATTTTGAAACGAGCAAAAGGAACAACTTTATTTTATTCCTAAAATCTTGCTAAAAGTAATAAACAAAAACACAAAACATAAACAAAGACCGTAATCCATGAAGAACGACTAAATTCAATAAAGTTGGATTTTCAATTTCACAACTATGAACAATAAACAGTTTGCCGGTGAAATAAGAGTAATTACAGCATCCACCTGAACCAGTACGGGTAATAAATCCATTTAGCGCTGAAGGGGCGCTGATTCTCCGACAAAAGCCAAAGCGATGCTCGTGCGCCAATTTAACTTGGACCTGGGCGGTTGTATGCAGCTGCCCGTAAACTCATTAATCCTCCCATGTTTATTATGCTACTCTTTTGACAACGTTGCTTTAGCGGATTTATTTTGATTAGATTTAACAGCGACATTCAAATTCTTAAAATTAACTTAAAATAAGGTGTAATGATCAATTAACGCAATTATGACTCCCTCTCTAGACAATTCGTAAATGTATATTTTTTATTTATCACACTAATTCGACTTTAACTTTTTAAAACCAATAATAGCCCCGACAGCTAAAATTTAAAAATAATTATTGTAATGTTAACCGTAGTTAATATATAAAAAGATAAGTATAAAAGGTTATAACATAAGTATAAAAATATTATAAAAATATAAGGCAGCGTGGCAATTTCAGAATCGGAGTATAAAACAAATTGTAGGAACGCAGAAACCATTCGACCTTCCCCAGCCACTTACACAATCAGTGTCCGGCGAACATATTAAACTTTTTCTACCCGAGATCCCGTGAAAGAGAAAACGAAGAGTGCTTTTTGTGCGTCTGAAAAAGTGGCGTAATTTATTTTCCCTTGGTGCAATATTTAGTGCTGTCCATTACTACAGTTCGCGACCGAACATTATTCACGAACATCTATCTTTTTTTCCTCAGCAACGCGCGTGCGGTCTTCCATATTAACTTTTTCATTCATATTCTTTGCAACCTTTCTGATATTGCAGGTCGTTTTGCGGCTTCTTTCATTAATTGGAACATTTGTATGTTTGTTGGGTGAGTTGTAGGAATTATAAAGTAGGTCAGGTTTTAGTGAAGTAAGTATAATCGTTAGGAGCTTTTCAGTCAGAAATATCAGTTTAGACTATTGTCATTATTTTGATTCCTTCTGTTCAACAATAGTCAATGTAGCAGAAATATTATTCAAAAATAATATAAGCACTTTAACTATGTAAAGGGGAAGGTAAGAGCAAAATACTTTCTTAGTCCTTCATACTATGTATTCTTGTGTATGACAATTTCGTAAACGTGTTCATGAATGCTCCTGACGAGTAGAACGCCAGTATTTGCAGAACATTGGGGAACGTTTCGCTAATGTTACGATGTATTTGCGACACTGCAAGTGTAATGTCGGGAGCTGTGGCGGACGTCCGCCGGCGTCGCGTCTAATGCGACTCACACTTAGCCTTTGCGATACTAACTAAAGTTGCCTTTAAGGCATTCGGTATTGTACTTCCTCGTTTTGTATATGTAACTACTTCAGTTTGATTGTCATTTAATTGAGCTGTCGTCAAAAGATTATCCTTTCCGATACCCTGTATATTTTTGATATTAATAATACAAAAACTAATACATTAAAAATGAAGATGGTTATGAAGAAGAATACTTATATCAAAATATATTGCTCACTACCTAGATGTACTTTAAACGTGTTATCATTATTTTTATAAGTTTTACTTATTATAAGTTGCAAAACTATATTGTGAGATAGACACAAAAATCAACGCCCAGTTTTTTATTTCTATCATATTGAACTTATGCCTTCACACGAAAAAGAATATTTTATCAGAGAATGCGCGTAAGAGAAATTCACGCATTTTATATAAAGTCTCAGTCAATATAAAGCAAAATTGTACCAACATCACACGTTGGCTCTATCATTTGATTTTTTTTTGCGTTTTGAGGGTAACAAAATTAATATTGACACACTGACGACTAGTAAATGCGGTTTTTTTAACGGTCGTAAGAAATTTTCGTACTTTTTCTAAAGATGTAAGATATAATCAGAAAAACTAAACTATACTTCAACTTACTATACTGTGTAGTACACAATATTCTATGTGTACAATGGAGCAGAGATTTTCCATCTATCACTGTGAATTGCTTATTTGCTAACATTTGCATGAAAAATTGTATATCGCTTTGAGTATTACCACCGAGCACCTCGGTGAATATAAGGCGGAAGTAAGCCGGCGTCGCATGTTAGCTAGCTCAATCACCTCGCGCTCTAGCGGGGAGTAACAACATTAGCGCTATGATTGAGGGGTAACAAGCCATTTTGCACCTGAATATTACCTTTCATGGATATAAATTATGAGCATGTAAGGGATTTTTTGATAGCCACTTAAATTAAATCACGTGTTACATTTCATTTGTGATTTTGATTAAATTTTATGTTACTTTTATGACTATGAATATTTTATGATTACTCTTAAAATAGTCTTATTATATCTTGTTAAGATGAAAGGAGAAATAATATAAGATGACTTTTATTTTAGAAAAAAAATATATTAAAATCTTTGATACTTACGATTAAAATATTGTTTTGTCTAAGTCCTTTCGTTAAAATGGAGGATGTTATAAAAATTAACTAGTTAAATTACTATGTATAAAATTAAGCTTATGTATGTATAATGAGAAACATTTGGCTTACATTATTATGATTAGCAAACCACTGCTCTTTACATTTTTAGTTAGAGTTTAATTGTCAGAATTTTAAATTCTCATTATGTTCGTGATCTGTATGACGGACAATAGAATACAATTCGAACAATACCGTGTTGTTACTTGTTATCAAAACTAGATTTGTCAAATTTCTATTGAACACAGAGCCAATTTGGGTCTAAAACGTTGTGTTTCACAACAAAGTTATTTAGCTTCACAAATAATTGATGTGTTTTGTATACACACAAATAACGAGGATGGTAGAGGGCTAGAGGCTCATTGATGGATGGGTCGATTGTGACCTCTTAGCTACATGGCAAACCCTTCATCACAATGTATTACGTTTACATGTAAATGCCGCGGATTGTAATCTTGATTGATATTGTTAACAGAGTCCCCGGCCATAATTAGTACAGTTGCCCGATTGAATAAACTGATATATGTATGTAAATTATGTATGCCTACCTCCACTGTACCTATAATAATTTATCCTCCGCTTTGATCTTAGCTATGATAATGAATGATTCAGCAACTCTTGTTTCGTGAACCAATTTGAGTGTGTTACTGAGTGAATAATACAATATCTCTACGCTTTCCATTTTAACGCAGAATTCGAATAAGGAGCCATGATCGCGACATAATTAAATATTGCTGTGTTATATTAGTTTTGTTTTAAC
This sequence comes from Epargyreus clarus clarus, assembly GCA_014595695.2. Classification (NCBI taxonomy): domain Eukaryota; kingdom Metazoa; phylum Arthropoda; class Insecta; order Lepidoptera; family Hesperiidae; genus Epargyreus; species Epargyreus clarus. The sequence continues at coordinate 1,137,978 of JACTTY020000036.1, forward strand.
GGCTGTGGTAGGATAGGCTAAGGTACTGGTGTGGGTGTTCAAACGTAATAAATAACTGCGATGATAACGGGGCAGTAGCTAACGTCAATTTCTTAGTCGCTACTCTATCACATACTTATATAAAAAAAAAACTTAGGTTTACACACACGACAGGATACCAACTTAGTTTTCAAGGATCACACTAAAAATATCAAAACATTTCTACTCTGAAGCCTATTATGTTATTAGCCTATAATGACACTAATAATAATGAAATAAGGACACATAATATATAATGCACACTGTTCTAATAGCATATTATCAAAACAAGGTACAGATTCTCTAAAGACACTTGCCGAGTATCCATTACAGGAATATGCATTATTGCATACCACTTACGAGCTAGATAGCACGAACGATCATCTAAGCAATGTAGTAGGTACCTACGTATATGTGAAGTTCTTAGTTAAATTATGATTTAAATTGACGTATAAAATCTTGTATATTTTAAATTCATTTAATGATTAATTATGTTACGATCATATTTTAGTACGTTTCAAGAATTATACCTATGTACACACACACTACGAATATGATTAATATGTCTCAAAATGATCGTGTACTCAATTAACTTTATAGGGATTTGGATGACGTAGGCTAGGTAGACGACGTAATAAAAAGGCATTACTATCGAAAGATAGGAGACATCGCTCATCGGAACAGATAACGTTAGCAACGACCTCATGATTTGCTAGTTTCCGAACAATCATTTATCTAAAATATTTTTTGATTTATGAACTTATTTTTCTGTAATTTACTTTTTTAATTCATATTTTTAGTGTTATGAATGAAATAATATTAATAACTTGTAAGGTCTAGGTCTCAGGCAAGGTTTTTTATTATTTAGGTACTACTAATTATGGTATGTATTATACCTACTCCTATTGGAGTTTTATAAAATAAACGCGTTTTTTACCAATTTCGTTACTTAAATTAATTATCGTGGTGACTATTCTAAATAACTATAACTAACATAACGTGATATGTTATACTAAATAATTTTACCACAAACATAAACAGGAACAAAACAATAAGGAAACATCGATTCGAATCGTTTCCGGTATCCAAGGAACGGGCGGAAGCTGTGTACTCGGACAATGGGAGCAAATTGTACAGGTGGGAATTAATCAGTGTTTCGTAACAGCGTTCGTGGTAAGCCGGGAGCACATTATTGTTAAGCTTACAATTCAACGTTTCATAGAGGTTATTTTAGATCTTGCAACTGTCCTATTATTATATGGTTATTCTTAACTGAACTTTATAAGAAACAATGTAATTTGAAATAATTTGAACTAGGGCTAGATTATTTTATATTTCTAACAACTTGTTATATGTCGTGATTTATTTGTACATTTATAAAAAACAACCACCCTGTTATATTTAAAATAACTTTTAATTGTATGCAATACTTAGCGTTCCATACTTATTAAATGTCACCATAAGAAATGAAAGTCGTTAAGTAAGCGCGCAACTGCCTCTTAAAGCGAGTTAAACGTAATCCAGATTTGAGTGAAGTAATTTAAATATGGCGCCGGCGTGCTCGCGGGAAATGTGGAGAAATACGAGTAAAATGTGTGCTGTATAAAGCGGAGTTAATGAGTTGATAGAGAAACTTGGTTTATTTTGTCACGAGGCTAAATTATGCCGAAATAAACCGAGTGTGAACGAGGTGTTGTTACCTGAATATTTGCCTAAATTCCAGATAAATACAAAGAAACACACTATTAGATTTAATTTCAAAATCATATGTTTAACCATCATGTTTATAATTAGGAATAAATATACTAAATGTTAAGGATGATAAAGAATACTTAATCGTAATTATACCTTTTTGAATAAAAATCGCGCAATTGAAAGCAGTTATTTATCAAACAGCTTTAAATTCGAAAATCTTGCTAATAAAAATTAATAATTTACCAGTAGCTAACATTTTTAGCTCTTAGTATTCTCTACTTAGCTTACTTAAAGTATGTGAAAACTAAATAGCTGCGCTGCAGAGCGGGCCGCGCCTACTGAATGTCCCAAGTTGAGTGCGCTTTAATTTTCCGGGCGCAGTGTGTGCCACAATGGACGTGGCCCGCGGCCATCATTACGAGGTGCGGCGCGTCTTTCATCCGAAGTTCCACTTCGTCAACTTCGTTGTGCAATGCGTGAATGCAATTCGGAGGATTAAAAGTCCCATAATTTGTATACCGCGGGGATATTCTACAGGAGCAGCATAGCTTCTAGTTATTAATTTGCTGATTTTAAATCATTACCTATAAAATTTTAAAATCGTGAAAATCGTGGGAGGCAAATTTTGCAAATACATCGATACAGACACAATCAACTCTTAAATATCTCTTAGTGGATACCAGATCCAAACGTTTAAATTAATTTAAAGATATTTTTTAAGATTATAAGTAAGTTCTCGATATTTTTTTTATATTTGTTCTGTGTATCTAATATTTACAAACTTCTCAAACTTAATATCATCCGATACCATTACAGGTTTATATTAAATTTGTAAATTTGTAAACTTGTTTTGCCTTATCAAACTTACTGGAACATAATAAAATTGCCCGCTCTATAAACCCTATTCGTACAGATAAGGATTAGCCGCAAAAAATATTTACGACAATACCCTGGACCATATTCTCTACTGATAAGTCTTATCTTGACCTTTTTATGAGGGATATGACAGCGGTCGATTTAAGTGCACACTCGGTTACCTATCTCCAAACCATTTTCTAGGTCGTAACTTCTGAAGGATACAAATACAAAACTTTAAGAGCGCTGTGTAGATGGTATAGTCAATTCTGGTTCAATATTTGCGTATTACTAAATTCGTTTTAACAGGAATAATGTGAAGGGTTTTCGTTTTCCTTTGAGTCTTGTTTCACGTATACGAGAAGTTATAAAAATGTATTATGTGGCTATACATTTTGATTCTTTTAAAGTACGCTAGTAACGTTCGTACGTTTTGAAACGTATATAACAGATATATTTTTCAAGCTAATATTATTTATTACAGATAGTATTGCTACTTACTGTATTTTTCGAGGAAAAAAATATTTCTCTAAAAGGACATGCACAAATATGAATTTATCACACGCATTCGTAGAGCAGACGATCGCCTCATATGAAAGTCATCTGACCTCCATCTTTAAACTTTTCAACAACACTTATTTCTGAAATGTAAAGTTAATTACATTTTTTAAAATTTATATGTAATAAGACAATTAAAATAATCGCTTAATGTATCGTTATCGACATAATTTAAAGCCTTTTTAAAATTGATAAACTGCACATTAAAATATTATGTCAAGTAGTCGTAGGAACGTACGGAATCGCGTATTTCGTTTTGCGTTTACGTAACGAATTAGCAAAAGTTTTGTTGTAATACTAGTTTTTACCTCGGCTGCGCTCGCGTCCTCGCTCCAACGTGTTTAGATTTATGCTGCATACATTATGTTGTTACGTAAACTTTTACAGCTCGTGGAAGTGGAAGTTTGGATAACGTTTCGTACACGTAATTTTGTATAACTACTGCGCGGAATAGATTAAATAGAAACACTTCTGAATTATGTTTCACTGACTGTTTTGAAACTGGGTGAATTCGAAGAAATTAAAACTAGGAGTCACAACTTGAATATGCAACAATTAAAATTGTAAAAGTAAGTTGTAAAGTACTTCTTATATGTGCAGGATTTCTGTATGCTTGAGTTTAAAAACTGGATATTCGAATCGAGCCTTACCTGACCTAATAATATCGACTACGACTTCAGGTAACTAACATTAGATAAGTGTACAGATATACCTAAATTCAGTACAAGTAATATTATATCAAGGTAGGAAAAAGTAGAATTTTCAGCACGAATAAAATATCATGTCAAAATGTCTGAAAACAATTATGTCGAGGAATGTTATTAGTATTCTTCAAGCCACTCTCACAGATGCCGGTGGTCCCTAAAAATTACTCGGAAGATTTCACGAACATCATTCCACCGGCTCATCCCCTGCAATTAAAACGCACACGAAGGGTTGCACCGCTTTCCAAATTGCAAACACGTCCATTGTTTTAATCTACTCCCCTCTAGAATCCAGTAGAATATAATACAGAATAAAGATCATCCACCTAACTACGACCTCTTGACTTAAGTGCAGCTACCTACAGATAAGTGAGGAACAAAGCTCAAATGTCGCTGGCTGGCCCATCACGAGGAATCCACCGACGTTATACTTGATTGAAATATTAATTTCAAGAGCTCTCCCAGTCGTGATAACTGCGGTAATTATTGTCCAACTGTTTTTATTACTTTGAAAATTAACAATATTCTGCTTTTGCCTCTTGGAATATTTGCATGTTAATGATAAAGGAATTGCTTATTATCATTTTAGGTAGCAACTGACTAAATACGCTGCGTAAACATATATAAAAAAGTAACATCAATATTCATGAAACTAAGGTAGTTATGAAATATGACTAGGAGAATTTGTTTAATTATATTTACTTATACGTACTGTAAGTATGATTTAGTTATAGATTTGATAATATTATTAAAATTCTTATCATAAACTATTTGCAATGAGCGCTAAGGTTTTTTAAATCTCGTAAAGTTTCGTAGAAATAGATTCAGTACCCAACAAAAAAACAATAAAACATTGCCCTTTGAGAATAGTTCTGCATTACCATGCCTTGTACGTTAAGGTCTAATTAAATTCTCTGGTTAGTAGTAACGCACCTGCGACGTACGGTTACATTTATTAGCCACATTTCCTTCGAAGCACTTCAATTTATTTTTATGTATGGTCTAGCTTTTGCAACAGACTTTGCTTCCGTGAACGAAAAATAGGATTGAAATAATCCCAATAACAATGTATGGTAAGGTAAGGTCAAGCGGTATTTTAGGGTTAGCTCCACAGATTATAGGTAATAAAACTAATTTCATTATTTAAGTGATGTTAAATGGTAAATGGTGAATGTGAGTCACATTTATGTTTTAGTTAGGTGGAGGTATGAGTAAAAAAGAGTTTTTTTTTTAAATCTTAATTATGGAATGACGATAGAGAAACCATGCCTGACTCCTATTGGCTAAAAATCCACGCTGCTCTTCTGGACGCCCTTTTTAGGGATTAGGGACGGATACTTGGCAATTCAACATAATTTGTTCAGTTTTTTTTCCAGGGCATCCCTAACTGACGGATAGAACTGGAGCTTTTCTATCCTTTATAATTTAAAGAATCTAACGTAACCTAACAAGCTTCAGAATCTTATAGATCGTTATAGGAAGAACTCCTATGTTGGAGTATCTGTAAGCTCGTATTCTAAGCACATACTAAGCGCAAGTTGCTCGTACTGTTATGATCTGAATTCTAAGTCTAAGTTTTAGGGGATGTTGCCAAAGCTGTTATTGTTTAGAGAACGCTCATAGCGTGATTAATATAAACAGCTTGTATTAGTCTGGTTTGGGCTATACGAAAGTTTGTGCAATATTCGTTGTGCGATAAAACCGCGGGCGCTTGTGAGGTTTAGGGTGTATGTTTTGTACATTAATTAAATGTATAGCAGTATTAATATTAAAGTATAATGGATAAAATTTACGAAAAGTTACCCTTATTGTGTACTTGAGATTCCATATCTGGCATCACAACTTTACCTAGAACCTACATCAAAAGTTTTACTTAGTTAGCTTTTCATCTTTTATGGGATGCAGTCTCGTTATTATCAATTAAAAAATAATACATATTATAAAATCGCATTTAAATGTTAAGGTCCTGATGCGGAAAATATAAAAGTTCTGTGCGGAAACGTAACAAAAGCAAATATGACGTAAATAGCGTTTTAACTGCGGTCGTGGAAAATAAAATTTCAACGCGAATAATATTTTTACTTTGCACTAGTTTGGGATACTTTTATCAAATAAAATAATGTGGATTTATTGTTTAGACGAACCTTCTACGAATAATTTTATAAGTTTGATAAAACAATTAGGTATATATTAAATAATCTTTGTTTTTTTCCACGAAATGCTGGTTGTTGAAAGCCTTTAAAATATTTAGCAAGTGATGGCTTCTGTTGTACCTAAACTTATTTATATTGAAGATCAAAGAAGTATGTATACTCCTTAAGTCCTAACAATTAAGTATGGTTTTCATAACTGAATTTCATACCTGATAAAAGTGTAGAAATGCGAAAAATGGTTTTGGGGTCAAGAGCTAGTTACGCGGCGAGTGAGAGCGAATGGATGCCGAGGGGCAGCTCTTCAAGCGCAGCATAAAACTTCTGGCGCCAATAGCATGCCAGTACTCCGATAGAATTGACAAGTCTCAAGCTGTTCCCGTTCTCTTGACACGTTTTCTTCGGTAAGCTAAGATTTCACAAGTTCTGTAATGGACTTTTAGAATATGTGTTATGTTGAGCTTAATCCGGAATTATTCAGGTTAACATAACATTTTTAAGCCTTTCTTCTTCGTCTATCTAAAGACATGATGTCTCATGTATAGGAGCTATCTTCAACGTTCAACAAGTGCAAATGTACTGTAACTCGGATAGATCCTTACTAATATTATAAATCCGAAAGTAACAATCGCAGAATCGATCTTTTGGACCCAAAACAACGATTATTTTAATCGATATTAGTAAGGATCAAATTGTAAACAAACAAACATTTGATCAAGTGATGATCTTTAGCAAAGTTGGAGGTACGAATTCACAGTTTTATGTTTGTTAGTACCTACGTTATATTATTTTCTTTTAAACGCGGGCGAAGCCGCGGGAAAAAACTAGTAGACTATAGTTCTTATCACCAGACCTTACAAGTCCACTGATAAATATGGTTCTTCTTTAGAATGCAATAGTGAGAGTCATCGAGTCATCAATTTAACAAAAATGCAATCTTTCGCATACGATTTATCCGCATTATTCTTGTGTAATCAATTTCTTTTGTAATTATTTGAATAATATCTTAGCTAAAATGTGCCCGTAAAATCAAAACAAAATTTATCTAGATGAAAAAACGTCTAGCACTCATAGACAGACAAATTAATTTCATTTATTTGTATCAATTTGTACATTCCTGCCACTTAATAAAATTTTACTACGATTTTCTATGCAAAAGGTGTCATTTTAAGTAATCCTAAGGTACCTATTACGGCCGCAATACTTAATAACGTAATTATTAGGTACAAGCTGTTAGTAAAAAAGTGCATCCAGCAATAAAAATCCATAACGTATTATACCTATGTTTGATAGACTTAATATTATTTTGAGTAATAGTAGATTAAGTTTATCATTATAATGTAGTTAAGTAACATCTTAACTTTTTTATGTAGAGGACAGAGGTTCGATTAAATAATTAGCACCACCACCATCAAACTGCATTTTTTTATAATTTAGGAGTAGCAGACGAGCATGCAGTCCACCTGATGGTAAGTGGCTTCTGCCGCCCATCTGTAATCAACCCCAGATAGGATTATATATACCTACCTGAGGTCGGCCACAGATGCGCTGCTACCCCTGAGGACTTAGCTGGAACGCCTCGGAAAAGTATGTCTCCCTTACCACACCCATCAAAACGGAACACAGCAGCGCCTAACACAATTGTTTAAAACATGTATTTATATCGCAGACATTGTTATTTATGATATGATCTGAATCTGAGAACTATAAAATAAACTAGTCAAGTAGAGTAGAAGAAATAAAACAGCTACAAATTATAAGGGTAGCAGAATACAACCTGAAACTACCACCAAAAACGTCCCATGGGAAGTGTAATGAGTAATTAGGGCGCGATATATTGACTTTGAATCATTTTTAGAAGGAAAAAAAAAACAAAGAAAACTTTACAATTTTAGAATAGTATCTAAAAAAAATCCTGTTATATTTTGATAAAACTGAGCTTTTTATTTAACAGAAGTCTTCAATGAAATGCAAGAATCACATTGCAATCGAGAGCTGAATAAAATGTTTACAATCGTTACATGTTTTCTTTTTCATTTCTAACTATTTAAAAGAATCTTTCAATAACGTTCTCGTGCTTTTATCGACCAAAAAAACCTTTCTGAAAAAATTTCACTTTACTTCACTTTTTATACTATCTGTTAATAATAAATGTACAGTATCACAATGGTAGAATACATAATGATGCAATTACGCGGAAGACAATATGTGAATGTTTCGCATAATGATACGTTAACGTTGTCATTTTTTATTTAATAATTTTCGAAGTAGATATTAATATATGCTCATACTTATTTCTGTATTTTGTGATTAACTACCAACCATGGAAGACCATCTCTCTGATACTTTCCAAATGAATTTCGTGTGCTGGAAAATATTCGGCATCTGGCCAGGAAAATCATCGTCCAAATACTACAAATTCTATTCGTTCTTCTACGTATTTATTTTCTTTGTTATTTACAACGTTATTCTGACCGTTAACTTGTATTATACTCCTTTGGAAGTCGATCTGATTATCGAAGAGGCGATTTATTATTTCAATGAAGTGGCGATCATGCTGAAAGTGGCTACTATACTCATATGGCGTGAGAAAATCCTCGCTTTATTTGATATATTAGATTGTAACCCATTTAAAGGGAAGGATGAAGTAGGCAAAGAAATAATTGTAAGGAACATCCAGAGGTACAAAACCTGTTGGAAATTGTACGCTGTACAGAGCCACTTCGCGGTATTTCTATGCTGCATAGTGCCTGTTATCATGCATTTTCTGCCTGTTGAGTACGAACTTAAATTCCCAGTGTCAAAATACCTCCTTCTGAGCGTCGAAACGAGAGATAAGTATTTCGGATGGTTATATAGTTACCAAGTCAGTGGACTTTACGGGCAAATGATGTACAATGTGAATATAGATTCGTTCTTCGCTGGACTATTGTATTTAGCTATAACACAGATGGAAGTACTTGATCATCAGTTGAGAAGTTTGCGATGGGAGAAACAAAATGGAACAGATAATCCAGAACAGAAAAGAGTCAATGAACTCAAATATTGTTTGCGACATTATGATGAAATATTAAGGTATGTAGGTACATACTTGTAAAACTTAATAACTCTTTTAAATTTCAAAATGCTTGAGATAAATAATACTAAAAGTAGAAATCTTTAGTAAACTCCTCTTTTTTAATAAATGTTCAATAAAATATACTCGTATTATAATAGTTAAAACTATTGAATGTCAATTTAGGTTTGGAATATCAATTTTAGTATGAAAAATGTCGATTTATTCATTGTCATAAAGCTACCACCGCTACAATTTTAAAATCTTTTTTCATATTTATTATGTACACTAATTGTTTTTTGTTTTAGATATTGCGCTGCTGTTCAAAATATCTTCAGCTTGATGTTATTTGTCCAGTTTGGAATGGCATCGGCCATTATTTGTGTTATATCTTGTGCAACATTTCTGGTAAGTGATAGTCACCTAATACTTAATACTGCCTCTAAGCTGGGTGAAAGTTTCCGTCTGAATTACGAGGGCTTAATCTGTAATATGGTAATGATCAATGGCTTTTTAGAATCAATTACATATATTTGTTAAAACTGAATTCCTCAAAATAGCACAGACCATAGATCATAGTCATAAAGGACGTTCCAAAACCGGAGTTAGAATTTGAAAAGGTACTTAAAATCGAATGATACACCTAAAATATTAAGGAAATGCTAGTTTTAGAAAACCAAATTTAAAATTATCATTATTCTTAAAAGTTATACTTACTGAAAATTCAAGAGATTTTACAATTATTACGTTCGGAAAGGTAGATAACATTATAAATATATGCCTAGGCCTACACTTTTAGGTCAGTGATCTGTTACAGAAATATTGGGGCGTAAATAATGCCCCTACATACCCATTTTGCTTCTAAACTAGCAATACTTTTGCTTTTAATGTATTGCTTTAATAAATACTGGCAGCACTACAGTTAGGCCGTAATAAAAATACGCCTGGTGAAATAAAGGTGGCGGTATTATTTTCGCTTTTAAACTTGTAAAGATGATTCTTGCATAAATACTTTAATAACTAACACATTAAATTCTTAAAAGTATAATTGCGTTTATGTAACTGAAATACATGATTAATACGAGAGGAATTGAACCTTTTTTTTTAACGAGGGGTAAACCTTCAAATGGTACCTGGTGCCGTGGCAGCGACACAGAGTTATGTGGGATTTTTACCGCACAAAAACCCCCCCGGTGGCCGTCCTCGGCGCTGAGTAGAGGACTCCGGGATCTCCAACGGAACGCAACCGGAGTCCTCTTGGTGCATTGCCCCGTCGGGCTCTGCCCAGGTGAGCTTGGCGCTCACCACACCATCTGGTGTTCACGACGGTATGTGACCACACGCACTGCTGTCCATCCCGTGGTTGCTGGCGGGGCGGTTTGAGCCCCCACTCTTGCCGTCCGCAACCCCGGAAGCCCCCTTTTAGTCGCCTCTTACGACAGGCAGGGGATACCGTAGCCCTATTCTGGCCCTGGAACTACAGGGACAGAGCAATTGAACCTATCTGAATAATATATGATCGAACTGTTTAAATACAAAGTTTAAGTTTTATAAGATTGTTTAAACTCCAAATTAAATTAATTAACATGACAAATTCTCCATAACACTTTGTCCTTTCTTCTTTTGATCTATATTAAAATCATGTACATTTACAACTTTAAAAAATAGATTTAGGAATTTCATACTTTTTCTTTTCGACTAAATCGAAGAAATTATGTTTTGTAGCCGAACTCAGAAGTTGTGCCAATGCTAAGTTATTTGACCTGTATGACTGTGCAAATTTTCGTACCAGCCTGGCTCGGTACACAACTTACATACAAGGTAAGATAAATTATGACGCACATTATGATCTCCTATTATTAAATAAAAATAAATTTTCTACACTTTAGTTTACGCTATTTATATGACAACATTTCGTTTCAAGGTGAGGTCATCGAGTTTTAGTTAGTAGAAATCTCACATAACGCGATCTTTCACCCGAAAATTTTGTCTTCTACGTATAGGTCTATTTCTGAAGGGTAGTTTGGTACGATAGAAAAAAAGTGGAGTAGCCTCCAATATGGGTTAGTTCGTTATCCAAATAATTGGCGTTTTCAGAAAGTCCATAAGGCCTTTGCCGAGGGTTAATAACTGTTCTCCAATTATCACAAACGGGACTTTCATAGAGGAAATTAATTTATAGATGATATAAATTTTCAGAGTAAAACCTTAGTATTCGCGGCTTACAACAGCGAGTGGGTACCGAGGAGCGAACCCTTCAAAAGCAGTATTAAGATTTTCATGGAGCGCGCAAACACGCCGATAATAATTTCCGGGATGAACCTGTTTACGCTTAACCTTGAGAATTTTATAGCGGTAAGTAATAGCTAACTAGTGATCCCAGGAATAATTTATACCACTATAGAGTTGGGACTCCCTTTGAAAGTTTATCAAATTCCAGACAAGTAAAACGATTTATTGTAAAATGATTTTTTGATAACACCAGTTAATACTTAACAGATTATGGTGATGGTTTATGCATGTTGAATTCTGATTCTTAATTTCTGAAGAAATGGACTTGCCGATATTAAAAAATGCAATTTTACATTAATGCAAACTAACCTCCACAATGAAAATAGCTTATGTGAAAACAGTAATACACAGAATAGTAAACCGTAATAAGTTAATCCGTATCATTATGTCGAATCTTGGTTTTAGGGGCTCTTACAGTATTAACTATTTTTATATATTTTTTAGAGTTATACTTAATTTATTGTAGCGAAAAACTCTCATTTCAAAGTGAAAATCTTAAAACCACCCTTTCCAGCATCTGATGAAACTCCACAGTAATTATTCAAAACTTATTTCCGCAGATTATGAAAACCGCTTACTCGTTCCTTACGCTTGTGAGAAATGTTCAGGAGAATAATAACAATTAGGTCTTGGTTTCATCAACGGCGAAGGATTTTGACAGTTAAGCGAATAAATAATAAGAATTATGTTAAAACATGAATACCAGTCATGAGGTCATAAGTAAAAGAAATAAAGAAGACAAATACTTACAATCTTTGACCCAATGAAAATAGTGTTTTATTATACTAACAAAATATTAGTTCTAAAGGCACATTAAAAATAGAATTAAAACACTTTTCTATGAATAGCACACTACAACTATCTATTTTGATAGAGCCCGTCACTTGTTTTAGTACGGTCAAAATTGCTGATGGTATCGTCGCTACGATTTTTCATTTCATAAAATATCTTTATAGCACTGCTTTGTCCTAATTTAAATGTGTGACAAAGTAAAATAAATCTTAAAGGAAAAACATATTTTCTACCGATCACAAGTAAGACTTCTGACAGCATTATTTACGCGTGTCAATTGGTGGAATCGACCGATCTTTAAATAGGATTTAACTTTTTTAATATTTAACTGCAACTGCGAGCCTGCCGTATCTATGAAATGGAAATAAATGAAATCACAACTATCTTTTTCCATATTCCCACATTCTCATATTTTAAGCAGATTTCTGACTGAAAACTACTTCGTGAGTACTCAGCAATGTTAGTTAGTTAAACAACTTGCAACTAACAAGAACATATTATAAAGTTAAGCGCAGAAATATTTCAACGCCAATGGTCTGCAAAGGAAAGAAGTGGTGAGGAACCAAGCAATATTGCAGGTGGTACACAAAAACTGTGTTTAGTAGAAAGATGTTAACAAAGGAATGAATTTAAGATGTACCAAATTAAAGTTCTTGAGTACTTACTCCTTTCTTTGCTTAGGTTTTCATTTCTGACGATTTCGGTTCTTTGAACTTTTCAGGGGAAAAGTTTAAATATAAATATTACACAGTTTAAATAAAAATATTAGAAATATTACTTCTATATAATAAATTGTGATGAACTGTACTTATTGTTTTATTTTTGTGTCTAAATTACAGATGTAAACTGATAAGGTGATGATGTATTAAATAAAACTTTTATGGGTACCTACATGTCATTTTCATTGTCAGACTCATAACCTCACCTATATAATGAAATTAGGCGAATAAATCCGGGAAACGAGACCAAAACCATAATTGCTTTTAAACTATAATTTTTTGTGTCAGCGAGGACTGGGTCAACAGAAACTTCTAAAAAAATACTATTTATAGCTACATTAAAAGAGCACAGAGCCCTAACAATACCTACCCGAATATTGCATGGACAACAAATCCTCCTATAAAATTAGATAGATTTTTTTTATAGGTGTTCACAGGGCAAAATAAATCCATATCTAAAATCCATCACACAGCTATTTCAGAAGCAGACTCAGCTCCAACACCTATTTTCCACTTGTGTCCAAAAACGTGTGAAATAGAATTGACTGTACAAATAGATTCCCGGAATTTACTTAGAATGTGAAAATGGAGCTCTACATTAAAGGGATATCTAGAAAAATATTGTCGGTATTTTTGTATTCTATGTTATTTAAAATCTATATTTCCTTGTAAAAATACGCCTTCGATACCAATTCCTTATTGTCCTATTGAGGATCAATTAAATCATATTAAGCAAATAGAGTTCGCGTTTGATGATTCAGTGTAATCTATATGTTACGTACATAAGTACGATACAATTTTTACGTATATTTTGTGTATCTTTATATGTAATATATTTATTGTCAATTACATAGTACATTATTTACAATATTGACCTAATAGAAATACAAAAATAATAAATAAAACAGGTTTTAAAATAGTAATGAAAAAGTGAATTAAATATAATATAATATTAATAAATCTTTATATCTATATACATAAGCATTAATTCAAAATATACATATGTGCCCTAATGCTCCGTTTAAACTACATATTTTTGTAGACAATTTCCAAATAAATTACATTAAATAACTAAAACGTTTATTTAGTGAAATATTAGCAAAAGTATAGCTTTTACATTTATATGAACCACTACTACCAATACGACCAATTCACCTGAACATTGTACCGATGCAGCAATATCCGATAACATCTTAGTACGAGTTCAACTCTGTTTAGCCAAAATGGACCTGGTTAAGCTCTTGAGATTAGATCTACCGACGATAACGGATATAAATAACAGAAAATACCCGGAAACTATGTTAAATATTCCGCAAGTTTGCATCACTACCTTCCAGATACTTAAAATGCATTAATTGTTCGACTGTTCATTAAATTATTTAAAATGACCACTTCGATAATTTTTGATGATGTATTTATCGAGCTTCCTATTAAAGGTAAGTACATCACGTAGTACTTAATGTGAATACAGTATATTGAAATGTAAGATTCATTGATAACTAGCACACACTTTTTGTACATAATCAAACCTAGCGATGAGACAGACGGGTCATGCACCGGACAGGATGGTACATGGACAACAGTAATAGACAGTTATCGTCGAATATCAAAAAATGTACTAAGCCATACATACGTATGTAGGTGCGTACGTATTTATGTATGGCTAAAGTCGTATTTACTAAGCGCAAAGTATTTGATGCGCCGAAACGAACTGAATCTACCACATGAAAAATTCGAGCTCAAACTTAATCATTTTAAAACGTCCTGAAACTACATGCTGAGCGATGCGACCTTTTGTTTCGATTCGAAATCCTCACCGTTTAAGGATTTATCGGAAAAAACAAATTTCATGTCTCATGGGGGCTCTGAGCTCTATCTGTCAGAACAACAGTAATGGTTGGTTCACATAGTGTAAATAATCGTGCGAGTTGAGAGTATTATTATTTAGGGAAGTTGCTAGCACTACGTGAACTTAGCACGCAAAAGTTATTGTTTAAAGCTTCATGAGTTAAGTGAGGCGACAATTTTACCACGCCTGTTTATTGCATGGTATCAGTACTCATTGTGCTTTCATTATTGTTTGATAGATGCCTAAGCTAAGACAAATGAAACTCACATTAATAAATCAACGGGAATACTTACTATCGTTCTATTGGGTGGTTAGTTGTCGGAGTTAGCTGAGTTACCATAACATTTTTGTCATCACTATTTAACTCCTCTGTATCACTCATAAAATAACGGTTAAACTAGTTTGGCAATTGATCTTAAGCCTGCGGTTGACTATCAATTGATCCCATCATAACTCTGAATAACTCGCAAAGATGATGAGACGAGCCAAGCTACTCTCTAACAATTTAGATACATAGTGAGTATCATCTTTAAAAATATCAGCCTGATGTAAACCATCCACATAGAGTCGCAGCGACATCAGGTGCGTTAGTGGAAACAATCGCGCTTCATTACGACAAATACTCCCAGCACGCTACGTTTTTATCCTCTAATATAGCTACACACATGTACGATGTTTTGTGTTTCTGCAGTGGAACTATACTCTTAATTCTGAATAAGCCCGATCTTTTTTCTTTCGTATAAGTGTAGGTACACATGTGTTACAAGTACAATGTTTAATATTAGTGCGGCGGAAATACGCATGCAAAGTTATTAATGTTTTGTATTTTGCGCGTTTATTTAAAAATAGTAATAACAGGCACAGCTAGAAACAGGAATCGATAAAAAGTTAATTTTTAACAAGTTGTTGATTGAGATTTAATGTTGACTTAGGGTATGTTTAATATTCTTGACACGTATTTATATAAAAACTGCCTTCTTAAAAACATAGCCTATGAAACTCCCATAATTAGACGATTCCAACGATAGCCCATAATGATATGGTAAAATTCGTCAGGCCATTTGGTCTGCAGGACGTGCCAAATACCGACATAATATAGTAACATACGAGTACGTTCGAAAAATATTATCCTCTGCAATCGGGTAAAAATGATAATTAGAGTATTGAATACTTTCCATAATTAACAAGAACATCAAAGTACAAAATTTAAGTGAACCATAATATATATTATTGCGGCGATGGCGCTTGCTTCCCCTAAATGGTACCTCACTATGTATTAATAACTGTATAAATATTACTCGCTCACTATAATTAAATATATTACGTTGTTTCCTAAAACCACTTAACCAAATTCAAATGACGAATTGATTTAATCAAATATTATTTAGCCTCAATTGGCGCGTAACGTATTTAAAATACACAAACATTTCGATGGCTTGTTAATTATTAATAGCAATTCGATCGGGCTGGTGACAAATAGGCAGAGTTAATATTCAAAGCTCTATCTCATGATTTTGTTACTACTAATAACACGGCGGTTGGAATTGATCTAAGGATTGGGAAATTTAATTGAAGTAATGGTTTGCTATTAATACCTTCTGTAGAAATGTATGATGCAGATGTCATCAATAAGTTGACCAAATTAGTAAAGAAATTTGAATTTATTTTTAAGCAGAACTGTAGAAACGAAACGGTAAATATTGCTAAAAGTTTTCGACAATAATATAAATTGAATATTCTGTATATTGCATTATACAGATACAGTATTTGTACCTTCAGTTCCAGCAATATTCTTTCAGTAACACTCGAACTTCTTTTAAATAAATTGTTAAACTCAAATTGTAATATAGAACAAGAAAGCTTCAAAGTAGTGTCGGACTAAAAGTTTTCGACAACAGTTCAAATAGATATTCAATAGTATGACGAACTACATTGAATTTAGTTCCAACAATGTTCTATTTTAGTGATGTGAGTATATTAAATCAATGGAATTTGAAATCAACTTGTAACGTAGAAGAAAGGTTCAAAGTAACGTTCGACTAAAAGTTTTCAACAACAGTTCAAACATTCTGTGGTGCGACATACGAGATTCTCCTCTCAGGGAGCGAGGCCGAGTCTTGCGGTTGCCGACGGATGCATTAGATCGATTGTTTTGTATAATCAAGTGGAATGGAAACAAACACAGTTCTATCTGAAGTATTTTATATTGTGACGTATTAAGTTTATATTGTAAGTAGTAGTTAAAATAGCAAAATCATTGGGATTCTCAAGATACCATTAGTTTGTGTTGACGCACTAATACATTCTGTAAGCTGTCGCTGTTAATAAAAACAATTATTATTCGCCTGTTTGTATGTGTTTTGACTATTTTGTTGCTCGAATATAGAGCGTAATCTGTTTCGTATACATCTATGTAGGTACTACTAACTAATAATTACTGTATTTCATGCTTACTTTCAAGAACATTTAATATTATGGAATCTTAAATTATAACGGAGAAATCTATTAGGCTAGTTAAATGGAGTGTAAGTAATTCGCTTCGTAAATCGTTTCTTAAAATATTAACTAACACCCAAAATGCCTGAGCAAAGAGAATTTATACTATTGGACAATTTAGTCGCGAGAATTAACTTTAATTATTCCATAAATTTAAGCAAGCAACCCTTACATTATTAGCATTCACGACGTAAGTACAACCGGAATAAAAGGGTCCAAATATTTCAGGTCAACTTAATTTGTAGGAAAATTGCAAGTTTAATTTCTTCCAGTTAAGAGTCCATTTCGCTTGCTCTCCGACTTCGGCTTTGTCCTCACAATTAATTTACTATGAGGAAATCTCCATTTCGTGACATTGTTACAGCGCTTACTTTACTTATGACTAGAACGTTGTCATATTTCCAAGCGGGTGGTCGCTTAGTGCAAATTGTTTTTAAAGTTGGCTTTGTGATTTATTTTATTATTAACAACCTGACGGAATTACTTTGTTTCTATATAGTGTTGGCAACCGAATTGTTTCACAATGATACTTTAAATAAAATGTGCTAACTTAACCTAAATCTAAGGGCAAGAAATATTTTTATGAGAACATGTGGAACTGGGTTAACAAATTGTAATTTTGGTTTCTTGTTAACAGCTTACAAAAAAAAAAAAAAAATTATCGAATTTAAGAGTAGTTCGTTTTTTTCAGTCTTTGATATTCTTCTTCTACCAATTTACTTCTAATAACCAATACGTATTAAATACATATTATACGTATCATCGATAGAAGTAACCAAGTGACTTTCTATTTAAGGGTGATAAAACTCTTCACAGTTTGACTGTGACGTCACAACTCCATAGCTAATTTGACTAAGTAAGGCAAGTTGTTGAGATACGACATACGAAATATTATAAGTTAGTTCTCGAGGTTGCATCGCGTATGTGCCGCGTTGAGGTCACATCCTACTAAGATTCATTAGATCTATGCGCGCCAATGACCACTTATCATTCAGAACATTTCATGCACGCTTTATATTTCATTTTCATATAATACTAGCTGACCCGGCAAACCATATAAATATAAAAATTGTTAAGGGTGAACATCCCTTATCACTTAGGGGTATGAAAAATAGATAGTAGCCGATTCTCAGACCTACTGAAATGCATATAAAATTTGGTGAAAATCGGTAAAGCCGTTTCGGAGGAGTACGGTAACTTACATTGTGACACGAGAATTTTATGTATAAGATGTACTCATTTATTATATAGGTCGTTTGTTCAACTAGTGCGTATACTTACGTCGTTATTTTGACATCAAAACAGTTTTAGAAGTAGTATTGACCTGTGCCTTCTAGCTTCAGCGAGTACGAGGTGCCCGTGGGAACGATCCATCAGACGACCGGACCGTTGTATCCGAACTTTCGCTTATCTCTCCTATAATATATCTCGCTATAATGTTGTTCTGAGGGCCAATGATTTTCTATTAGGGTTGTTACGTGAAGAAAATTTGAACTTTTGTTTTCAGTTTGATTAGTTTTTTTTGCAACATACAGTGGTGATATTTCCGGTTATAGAGTAGTTTGAAGATTTTTTTATGCTGTGGACTTAAAATTTTAGGAATTCAACTCTCATCTTTTTATATCACAATTATGGGAAAGAAGCCACATCAGTTATATACGAGGAAAATTATGTTAAAAGAAGGAAGAATTTGAAAACGCATATAACTACCATACACATAATTTCATCACAAATAAAAATTATGCAATGTTTTTGTGGTCCACAAAAATAAATTGATGTTTTACTTATTGACATATGGCGTCTTTGAAAGGTGGGCAAATTGACACATTATAGGTACATTGACTAAAAAAAAATTAAACCTAATATCTTGTACGAAAGGTATAACAAAAAACACACACCAAATTTAATAACAGTATCGCGATAACTTCCCATTAGTGTCGGCGACGGCCAAATATTGCAAAACTGTGCCGAAACTTTTCAAAATAAACATATACCCGGGTACATTCGAAAGTTGTTACGAGTTCAGATAAATGGGCTACTTGTTACTGCCCACTTCGCTCTAGTTGGCCATCAGTGGAAGTGAGTCACTAACTCTCGGAAATATATGGTTAAATGGAATATCACTTTACGTAAGATGCTGAAATGTGCACTCCTAAAAGCTTTGAAATGTTCATTTTTAAGTGGTTATTCAAATTAACAATGTGTAGTAGGTACATTTATGGTAAGATGACAGGTGATATACCGGTCTACTACTACTTACTTTTTAGTAAATAGGTAGTAGTAGACTCAACTGGACGTTATCTGCCACAAAAAATCTCGATATCGTAAGCTTCACCGTAAAATAAATATACTGAACAACTTTCTAAAGTTTCATGACTTCAGCATCGGATGATGGTGTTTAAAGAATGGTGTGTAAATAATAAACGAAAAGATTATATAGATTACCTGTACATGAAAATTAACTATAATTATGTGATTAATTTAATAAGTTTCCTTAAATTTCATGAATAATGATGCACGTGATGACGTTAATAAAAATATTATACAGATCTATATAATTATTTTTTTTCATAGAAGAAAAGAGAAAACATTATTTTTTTTTTCGATTTTATTCTATGTGACAGGAATTGGTACAAATATTTAACTCCAACGCATTAACGATCTATGTATAATATAGTTCCAAAAGGTTCCCTGGAAACTACACTAAAAGCTACAACTCTAACCTCAAGTACTATTGTTTAAGGGATCATAAAAGCGCAATAAAACGTTAAAAGATTCGCTTTTTAACAATGCTAGTAACGCTACGGTTTAAAGAGCGTACGTGCCTAGTGCTATGCGCGATAAAGTAATTTGAATTTCACTTAATTTAGCGCTGCAAACAAAGGGCTTCCTATAAATAGCTTTTTATGAGCCTTTTATTAACTTAACATGTTAATATGTATGGATTAAGTTTGTAACTAAATTTACAACTGTTTTCACTTAACCGACCGAATTGGGTATAATGATTTTAACTTTGATGACAATGCAATAATAATTAGCTGATCGAAATATGAATACTGTTTATAGCCATAGCAATATTTAATTTTTTATTCATAAATAACTAAACTCTTTTCAAGTTTAGGTTTGCTAAATAAATAAATAAATTTTCGTAAATGTCTTTAAAAATAATGTCTGAATTGAGCAAGGGGCTTCTCTTAGAATGAGAGAGTCCATTACCAAATATCATGGTCAAGTACGGATAAGAAAAGAAGATTTCACATAACTTTTAGAACTTTTTAAAAAACGTTGGGCATGTATTCTAGGTTGCCTTATAATGAATATCTGATAAGCATAAAATTAAGAAATATTATAGGTGCCTGCCGGGATTCAAATTTCGGACGCAAACTTCAGCTCTTTCAATTTTAATACACTAGAGTATTCATTATGGTTTCCATGTTAATTTTCAAAATTCCGACTTGCACAAAAGGCCAAAATTCACAGCACTGGACTACTTAAGCATGTTTTTCTTAACGAGCCACAATACGTAAATTAATTTAGATAGCGGCCTTAATGCCTACAAGTTCTCTGCTCTAATTTGCACGGCTTAAAGCAAAGACGTGTTTCCATGCGGAGAGAAGATTCCCGGGAGTTATTTAACTAATTTTACATGCGGTGCAAGTTTTAACCCGCCTGCCATATGTTTGCGTTACCGCTGTCGCGGGAACATCTTCCTGAACGAATCCCCGGGAACCTAAGAGCTGGCAAGTAATCTAGTGGGTATTTTAGGCTGTGATCGTACTAATCCGGGACTGATTTAAAGTGGCAGAATACCTCGTAGTTCGCCTGCAGCGACACACATCGCTAACTAAAAAAACCGGAAGATTTACAAATAATTAACTGAAGAGCCTATATTATTTCTATAATTTAGATGAACCATGCAATTAATGTATGACCTCACAGGAAGACGTTACCGCCTTTGTTGACGTCCGTAAGAATAAAATAAAGTTGTAATATTTGGGAATAAGAATATGCCTTTCAAAGCTTATTTGAAGTAAAACTTAGTTAATTAGAGACTTTATTATAATGTTTGAAGTAAAGAACGAACATTTTGTCCACCTGGTCATTGCCGTTTAGGGACATCTGTAACATACTCCATGTAGAACAGGAGTTAGATATACTTGGCTCCGACCACAGACGCGCTGCGACTCCTTAGGACTCAGATGGTAGCCTCGCATGTAAATCAGCTGGCATCAACACCCTTCCACTGGCCTGCCGAAATTATTCATACTTGATATGGATTGAAATGGATAATGGATGGAGGTTGTACCAACCTGGTCAAATCATATTGGTTCTACAATTTTTCCAATTCTAATGTAGTCCTGGCCTAAGGCCTTCGATATTAGCAGTGCAAATTCGTCGCCAAATACAAACACTCATTCAACTTCGTCGGATTTCAACTGCGATGACTTCGCGAATCTTTGGAACTTTTAATAGTGTGTTAGTGATTACGTTTTAAAGTATTCGCAGTTTGCAAAAGCGTATGTACATACATCGAATGTATATTACTTTAAGTGCACACCGTAATTGTGTTTGCTACAAATTTATTTTATTTATTTATGTGCAGTAAAATGGCTTTAATCAAAATCGCCATATACATTTATCATCATCAACAACTGTACCGCAAGTAGTGGATCAAGTGGTAATAATGATTATTTTCATGGTGATTAATGTAACCAAAAGTCAAGTAAAAAGGAAATGAGGTACGACATTATGATATGTATTAAATTTATTATTTCACCCACATTCCTATTTTATTGTGAAACTAAAATAAAATTACCTTTGAAATTAAATTGCACCGAGCAGGTACGGTAAGTACTCAGTAAATTCCGAGAATCCACTACATTTTATGTCCAAGCGATTGTCTTAAAGCACCCACTCAGAGGACAATAAATAATCCTAGGTAATAAAAGCCGAAATAGGAAGAGCCGGGCAAAGAATAGTCGCAACAAGGGGCATATTATTCAGTGTCAACGACGGGACGTGTCCCGTAATATATGTTTTAATAAAAGGGTTTCAATTCGCACCCGAACATACATCACGGAAGAAACCCGTATTATCAATAATATCGAAAAAGATCTTCAATTTATTTATTCGTCGGAATCAGAAGGCCGGGTGGCTGGACCATATTTTGCAGATAAGAAATGAACGCGTGATCTATGTTTCATCGATTGCGGATCGGAAAATACATGCGTAGATTTTAGTGTTGATATTTTGTTCCATGTAGTTTCGTGTTTCTTTAAGATGCGTCTATACTACGTATACTTATATATACGACGGATTAATTGATAATTGTATTAGGAAATGTACCTACGATAAAAATACATCATAGTCTGTAATCAATATCAATTTTTACTTAGTTATATATTCACTTATTTAAGAATGAATAAAATTTTATCGATAAATCTTACGCGAAGTCAGTCAAGCCCACACAAATGCCTACACATAAAAGGCCTAATGAAAATGTATCACGAATATTCATCTAACATACTAGACATTTTCTGAAGCATTCGGGGCTATAAATATAGCTTTTGTTGTCTACCAGGCTTATTCATTAACAATGTAGGCCTAGCCGATCTAAACAAAGAGTCAGGTGACCCGCCATTTCCCAGCAACGTTACCCACTGAAAGATTCCATAAAAACTGTAATAGTACCCTCGTCACGTCCGGACATCTTATTTATCTAGTCACGGCCAAAATCATTGTTTCCTTTTTCGTTGTTCTCGCAAAAACACGCCTTATTACCGCCACTGGGTAACATATGAACTGGTGAACAGACCATTGTCACCGATACTTGCGAGTGACGTTTGTTTCTTGCCCAGAAAGATACGCATTGTTCGAGAAGCAATTCGTATGTTTTGCTGGGTTTGTTTCAGCTGTTTATTAATGGTATTCGAACAAAGTAACACGTCGCAATAAGTTAAGTACGGAGGTTGATTGATAAAAGACGACACTGTTTAAATATCTCAAGACGTAAATGTAAAGCGTTAAAATCTCGATTTTCATTTAATACTTTAGAAAATATGGAACTATTGAAATATTTTTTTACATTTATACTTAAACTGCAACTGCGTGTATAATTATATTCCCCCGAAACCTTTTTACGTTATAGTTTTGAAAATGGGTGTAGATTAACAGTTACTACCAAAGTTCGAAAATTATTTTCGAAATAGCTCTGCATTTATAACGACGATTTAATTCGTAAAGAATTTGTTATAATGTGTTCGATTCTTGCAAGATTTCTTAACGCGCTTAAAGAGTTGTCAAAGTTATTTTAGTTTTTATAAGAAACATTTAAGATATAAAGAAAACTTTTCTCTATACTTATTATAATCTTTATTGATTCATGTGCCTTTCAAAAGTTACAAAGCGCGTACATACTTTCAAAGCTTATAAAATTTCGCTGAATTGAATATTTATTTCTAAAACTTTTTAATTCAATTAAAAATAGAGATGCAAATTCAGTAATCTATTATTTATCTGGATTGCATATGTCGAAGCAAAGTGTAAAATGAATACGCAGAGTTCATTATCTGAAAGGGAAAGAAAATAATGATATTATATTATGAACATAACTTTTTCTCTGTTTGTTTCCCTTAAAATATTAAGTACACTGCTGGGCATAGGTCTTCTCTCAGAATGAAAGGGGCCTACGCCATGCTCCACCGCGCTGACCAAGTACAGATTGGTGGACAATAATTAAATCGTGCAAAATAAGTAAATCGGATTTCATCACAACAGTATCAAAGTAATTGGCCTTTCGAAGTGCATCGGGCAATTTATTGAATTCAACTTGCTAACCTTTCTCGTAAAGAAGTTACAGAGTTTGAAACTTTAAGAATAATTCGGCTATGAAGGATCATAGCCGAATTATTCTTAAAGTACATAAAAAGGCATTCAGGAGAATGCCTTTTTATGTATTTTTGTGATTTTCCTGAATGCATGAGTTTTTATGTATGAGTTATGTATGTCATGTAATGAGAAAGAAAAAGAAAATTGTAATTATTAGACTATTGTTAAAGTAATGGTGGAAGTATAGATACTACTTATAATATAATAATGCATTTAATTATATACGTTTATTTAATAATTTCGGAATAAAAGAAACTTAAAAAATGATGACTGCCAAGGTATCCTGGTACGCTGTTTAAGAATAAATTAAATTTATAAATTTGAGTATTTATAATAACATGTAAGTAAATATGTGAAAGTAACATCTGTTGTAATAATAAATATATATTTTATAAACTAAACATGTTATATCTATCCGTTTAATTCTAAAAATCTTCAAATAAATGAACTAAGCAAATTTTGCATGGGATATTTTGGTACTAGATTACCTTACATGGCGTACCATTTATTTTTGAGCACTCCATGATATGGATATCAAATGAAGGGGTCTTCTCGCAAGAATACGGAAAAAGAGGTTTTTTTTTAATATTTTCTCAATCTTCTTAAATATTTATATGATCTGTGATCATAGTCTCTCCTCAGAACATGCTAGTTATTGTTCCGAGAGTCCCTCAGACAAGGTTAATATGATATTTATGTCATTGTTAAATGTCAACATCATTATAATCTGAGTATCTTTACTTTCAGATAGATAATGATTGTTTTAATACGTATACAAACACCTACATCGTAGAAGCGAATAATATTTAGGCGCTATAAACGCAGAAAGCTATAAGAGTTTAATGACAAGACATTATGAACCTAAAGTATTTACTTATATATGACGGTATTTATATTTAGTGGTAGTGGAGAATCTATTTCTTTTCTACCTTACATCAACAGTGTTAAGCGCTGCTGGTTTCCGATTTGATGGCTGTGGTAAAAGAGTCACTTACCTGGGGATGATTGCAGATTTCTATGAATGGGAGTGGCTAAATACTATTCTATACAACATAAAACAAGATAATTTTACATAAAATAATAAATTGAAATTATACTAACAGAAGTGAATGTGGTGAGGGAAAGCGGGAACATCTTCCACCCAGTGATGGAAAGAGGTCGATTTGCGCGTTCAACGAACAATCGCATGCTACTCTTAAACTCTTTTGATCTCGGCGTCCAGTCGCAGCTGTAGATAGCGTGGGATAAGGCGCAACTCTGAAACCAATGGTATATAGGTACAAAGGTACTTGTGTGCATACATACCCCTATAATTATAATTGTTTTGGAATCGGCATAACTAGTTTAAGTGATTTGTACAGGTAATGTTTCTTGATCATTGCTATATATTTTCATTTAAAAAATAAACGTATAGTAAAATACCTTTTCCATGATACGAGTTCCAAACCAGCTAGGCACCATAATCTGAACGACCATCACGGTTATATATGTAGCGAGAAAAATGTAGTATTGCCACGGCGCAGGCTATTATGAGTTAAAAGAAAAAAATCATAAATGCAAAAATTGTATGACCAATATTGGTTTTGTGTTACCTAAATAAATTGAAATTAATTCAGACAAATTACATTATTGTAAAAATTATTGTAAAAATACTTTAGCATATACATAACTTGAATAACACGATACAAACTTACCATCGTAAATCTAAACAAGCAAATGCATATGATGCCGGACGCCATACCGAACTGTGCAAATAGACTAATAGAAAACACTTCCTCTACGAGGCTGCAAAATCTGGAACACAACGATTTATGTATGGTACAACAAAATAAATAGTTTCTGGAATATGAATATTCAGTGTCACGATTGGCACCATTCCGATATTTGGTTTTATTTTATTATTTTCAATTTTAAGTGCGCGTTATTACTTTACCAATTTACTTACTGTGTCACCTGATCATAGTGTATAAGAGCTTTATTAAGTTTTAAATTCAGTTTTTCATTTGCCAATTTTTTTGTACGAGAAGTAATTTTTATTTCATCTTCAAAATCAACCGTGATATCTGACAATTTTTCTTCTAAGACTTCTAACTGTGCTATTATCAAAATCATTAGGCCCAAGATGAAAGAATCTATATTTACATTGTAGAGCATGATAAAGTGCATACCAATACATTGGTAAAAATATAATGGGTAAATAAAGGTTTCCTTAACGTCATCCGATAGAAAAGAATAACTGCATATTGGCAAAATTAGCTCAACTTTTAATATTAAATGCGTTAAAAATGGTGACATCACGTGCACCACGTTTGACGTTGCTGAAACTCCCATATAAATCTGCCAATATCGCTTGTTGAATGCTTTGGCGCTATCAATAATTTTGGTTGCTTTAACAGTTTCAGGCTGAAACATATCGCTCTCTAAGATGTAAAGGATATCTTTTATTTTATCACTCATGAATACAAATGTTAACACTTTGGACATCGCTGCTAATACAGTGAAATAAAATATTAGTTCTTCAATGAAATTATCAATATGTCTCGGCAAAAAGTACAAATTTATAGTGAATATCACATTGTATGTTATAGAAAATAATAGAATGAAGAAGAAGGAGTAATATGAGTAAAATGGCCAATCTATATCTAGTGGATAGATTCCTAAGAATTTCCAAAACTTTAGGTTTCTCCTAAAACAATCAATTTGCTTGTAAATCTTCATTGTGGACTGCAGACTCACAAACGTTTTATTCTTGCTTTTGAATATGATAAGTAGTATACGAAGGAAGTGCTTTTTATACGAGGATCAGACAAAGGAATAAAAGGGATATTATTAGCTTTCGACATAATGGACATGTATTTTTTAATTAGAAGGAA
Source organism: Epargyreus clarus clarus (assembly GCA_014595695.2). Taxonomy (NCBI): domain Eukaryota; kingdom Metazoa; phylum Arthropoda; class Insecta; order Lepidoptera; family Hesperiidae; genus Epargyreus; species Epargyreus clarus. The sequence goes on from JACTTY020000036.1 coordinate 1,164,922, forward strand.
GGTGGCTTTCATTGTCTATACCCGTAGTGTTCAAGTGCAATTTGTGGTAATTTAGAAGCAATGGTGTCAAATTATTTACTTTCCGAGTAATGTTCTTAATTAAATACAAAATTACTCGGGATATTATGCTAGAATACACCAACTTTAGAAAAAGCTATTTATAATATTTGCTATTGATCTAAAGGTATAGTTACTACCCGGTTCGAGATACCCTTTAAAGTGAACGTACTCGTACATAGTATTTTATCAATGTTTAATTTAATAATATGTCAAAAATCAAGATTTTGGTAAAGTAACTTATTATTTAAAAATATACACACACAAACTTATAAGTTTAGATAAATTAAAAGAATGTTATGTTGCCGAGATCCTTTACCGATAAGGACTAAAGACAAATCTTTAAGCGTGCTATACACCCGTGTGGCGTTATTGTGAATGAACTTACTTTGTTACTTCATGGTAATGTATAACAGCTTTATTCAGTTTCAACAAAAACATTTCATCACGTTGTGGTTTATTGATATTAACAGACTGTTTCGCTTCATCATTGAAATGTGGTGTAATATTCGTCAATTTTTCTTTTAAGATTTCCAATTGAGCTATTATAAAAACCATCAATCCCAATATGAATGTGTCAATATTTACATCATACAGCATAATGAAATGCATGCCGATGCATTGATAAAAATATATTGGGTAAAGAAACGCTTCTCTTACATCATCCGAAAGGAATGAGTAGCTGCATATAGGCAAAATCAGTTCAACCTTTAGTATTAAATGTGTCAGGAAAGGCGAAATTATATGCACCAAATTTGACGTCGCTGCAACAACTCCAAATATTTTCCAATATCGCACGTAAAATATCTTTGTATTAACAATGATCTTCCTTTCTTCAGGAGTTTCAGGTTGGAACATATCGCTTTCTAGAATGTCAAGGATTGTTTTTATCTTTTTACCCATAAATACAAATGTTAATACTTTAGACATCGCTGCTAATTCAGTAAAATAAAATATTAGCTCTTCTATGTAATCATCAATATGTTTCGGCAAAAAGTACAGATTTACTGTGCACACCACATCGTATGTAACAGTAAAAAAGAAAACAAAAAATGTAGAGTAATACGAATACAGTGGCCAATTTATATCCAGTGGGTAAATTCCAAGGAATTTCCAAAATTTTAGGTTCTTACTGAAGCAATCAATTTGCTTGTAACTTTCCATTTTGATGGCTGATATAAAAAATTTGGTTATGACAAAATCTTTTGGAAAATGACGAATACTACGTCAATGCAGGCTTTTATATGAAACGGGCACAAAGATATTGAATACGGCTTATTATACTTCGATAGTAGAAACATTTTTGATATTATTAAAGGGAAGGTGTCTTTTAATTTGAAGACCCGTGGTGTTTAAGTGCAATTTGCAGTAATTTGAAAACAGCTTGTGTTAAATTATTCATTTTCATAGCACTTCCGAGGCGATAATGTGACAAGATAGTATAATGTAAAAAATTGCCATGAAGTAGAATTTCTTGTTAATGTTTTCTGAACGTTTCAAACTTGCAGAAATTAAAAAAAAATATTGAGAAATACTTATAGCAGCAGTTACAACTCTTATTATTTAAAAATGTATACAAAAATACATTTGTACAAAAATCTATACAAACAGGATGAAAAATTTTAATAAGGTTTTTTTGGACATGCGGTCGAAAGTAATAATCTACTCGTACTTGATACTGTAAATAAAATAAATATAATAAGTTTTGCTTTACTTGTTATGTTTTGCATTATGTCAGTAACGAATTACTTGAAATTGTCTCTATTCATTTGTCCTTTGTAGTACTAGTCATTACCTTTGATCCAATTATTTATTGGTACTTTGCAATAATTCCCTTGAATCGCAAATATTTTTGTTTCAATATTCTTTTTGTGAATAATAAAAAAATGGAAAATATAGTAAACTTAAAGAACTGTCGAAAATCTATACTTATAATAAATCTGTAGAGAGGTCAATTCTGTACAAGAAATATATTTCCAAAATAACTATCGGGGGGTGATTAGGGATCGATACTGATGCCAAAAATGCAATCAGTAAAATTTTTATCTGTCTGTCTGTCTGTATGTATAACCGCTATAGAAACAAAAACTACTCGATGGATTTTAACGAAAGTTGGTGCAATTATTTTTCATACCCCTGAGCTGGTTATAGTACACTTTTAATCACGCTACAATCAGTAGGAACAGAGCAGTGAAGGGAAATGTTGGGAAAACGGGTGAAGTTACTCCATTTTTTTAGCTTCCGTCGCGTGTGCAACCTAAATGGTTAAAGCTACACAGAAATCATGTATGACGGAAATGTTCTCCTTAAAATTATATAAAACTTATCCCACGACAGTATATGTCTATCTTTTATGGTTGACTCACAATAACACCTGTAACTCCCGATAGCTTAGCAGTTCAAAGCTTTCTGATTATATTTGTCTACTCCTACGTTTATAACACTCTCAGTCATCCCTAATTAAAAAAGTTAACAGTATTAACTATTCCATACAAAAGAATCATAGAAATCATACCCCTGAGTGATAAGGGTTGTTCACCCTTAACATTTTTTTATTTATATGGCAACACAACGTTTGCCGGGTCAGCTAGTTTATAAATAAATTGCCAAAATGGACACATATGTAACATCCTATAACGCATCGCATACCATATATCGCGCGCTATCAGGCCGCGACCGCAGATCTGCCAACGCAGCGTTAACGTGGGACGCTTCGCTTTCCCACGGCAGCCGCGAAATCGTATATTGCCTAGATATTAAGTATACATTCTAACTTCTCACATTGAGGTAGATTGTTGTTTTTACTATAAGATTAATTGTAATTTCTATATAATAAATAATTAATAAGTTATAAATTTAAAGTTAAAATTATTTCGTTCCCTTACACTGCAGTCCTACATAATTCGTACAAGCACACACAATCACAGCTATATGGTGTGTTGTGCATACACACAAAAACGCATGTTCATTGGTTTGATCTGCACTTGTATGAATATGTATTACCTCTTACTAAGTAACATTATTTATACAAATACAAAGTAATTTAATATATTAACAAATGCAAACTCACCTTTAATTTTACTCGTAAAATCTGGTGCATGGACTTGCATCGCTGGTGTCATCTTCAGCAGCAAATAAATGCCTTTATTGGCAGTTGTAATTCGAATATAATTCTCATAATGTACATACGAGTAATTACGAGCAACATATTACAAATTCTAGTCTTTGCAAGTAACGATCGAATAAAATAAAGGAATAGAGGATACAGATGCGCCTACTCCAGCGCATAAATTGAATTAGCAAAGACTCAATAGATTTCAAATGAAATTCGTTAATTTCATGGAGGTTATAGTTATTATAGTCTGAACAAATTTTAATTGGTATAAATTAAAATTATCCTCTGATTTATTCAAAGTAGATACAGAAATTGGAAACGTGTACGATATAACAATGTATACAAAGCAATTGACATTGTATTTTGTTTCCTCTTAATATTTAGAGCATTAATGGTGCTTGAGGAACTAATTATTTCGAATAATAGCGTTGATGTTAACGACGCAAGGTGTTGAGTATTAAATTGAGAAGAGCTGGAAATGCTGGTGCATTACAAATTAAGCCATAAGCAGTTGAGTGAATGACTACAGAAATAGGTCTTTAAAAATTTTAACTTAATTTATCTAGACTGCATATGTCGAAGCAAAGTGAAGAATGAATATGCAGAATTCATTATCTGTAATAGAAAGAAAGTGAACACTGAGGTTAAATTGACATAACAATATCTGATAATAATAATGAAGTCAATACAATATACCCATTATTGTATTGATTTCATTATTGTCTCTACGGCAGTTTTATCTTTCTGAATATAATTGTAAAGCTCTGCAATGTGTTTTGAGATTTATATCGTCAATTAAATTGGCGATCAGAAAATTTGTAGCGGAAATATTACTATAAAAAGTTATTTCATGTTGGCACGAATATAAAATACCTACAGATACGAAATCTTATTAAAATATAATAGAAATGTGTATGCGCATGGTATAGGTACTTCAGATACTTACAGAAGTAAAAGTGATGAGTGAGAGCGGAAACATCTTCCAGCCGATGATGGTGAGCGGTTGATTAGCATGTTCCACGAAAAATCTCATACTGCTTTTAAACTGCTTCGATCTTGGTATCCAATCACAAGTATATATTGCTTGGGATAATAAGCAACTCTGAAAAATAATAGAAAATATAAACATACAATAGTAGGGTATTTCAAAAATGTTCGCGATTCCAAGAATACAATGAGAATACATTGTATAATTATTAAAATAGAAAAATATTATGGTTTATTCTTTTATATATTTTGTAAGACGTTAATAATACTTCAAATTTTATAAACAGATTTCGTTTTCAGTTTAAGCAAAATGTCACGTTATAATAACATCAAAAATATTTTATTTTACTATCATTCCGTCCACTTGTATGCAAATTTTCTACGTAGCTACACACAATAAATCTTCAAGCTCATATTTTATTGTAAAATATTAAAGAGTCATAAATCAGTTAGGATGTTATTGCTGGTAAAATTTCATATTGAAAATACCTTGTCCATAATACGAGCCCCAAAAAAGCAAGGCACCATTATTTGTATGATCATGATGAACATATATGTGGTTAAGAAAATGTAGTATTGCCACGGAGCTGGCTGCAATATAAAAACTATAATATTAATATTGACACTTGTATAATATGATTCTAGATTTTTAGACTTGTAAATATTACTATCCACCAAATCCGAATTTAATGAATTAACGTTGGTTACATTATGGAAAGGTAGCAATGAATTTAGTTTTATCGAAGTAGTTTTTAAAATTAATGTGCAGTTAGGTCCTCTAACTGTTAAATTTATTTTTACCGGAGTATCTTATATATAAAATTCTCGTGTCACAATGTTAGTTACCGTACTCCTCCGAAACGACTTTACCGATTTTCACCAAATTATACATGCATATTTAGTAGGTCTGAGAATCGGCTACTATCTATTTTCCATACCCCTAAGTGATAAGGGTTGTTCACCCTTAGCATTTTTTTATTTATATGGCATCACAACGTTTGCCGGGTCGGCTAGTTGTAAGATAAAATTGTAACTTACCATCGTAAATCTAACCAAACAAATACATATGATGCATGAAGCCATACTGAATTGTACAAACAGAGTAACAGAAAACACTTCCTGTATGAGATTGCAAAATCTGAAACAAAATATGAAATACTAAGTACCTATGAAAAACTCTATAGGCACTTAAACTGAAATTTCGCAAAGGAAAACCACTTTAATTATTTCAATTGTATCACATTTATTTATACTATCTTTCACTATTTTACACTTACTTTCTTACTTCGTCGTAGTGTATGAAAGCTTTATTAAGCTTCTTAATGAGTACCATATCAATTCTTTGCGGATCAGTTTGGGATCTATTTTCCAAATTTTCGTTACAATCTGCGACGACTGTAAATTTTTCTCCCAAGATTTCCAGCTGAGCTATCAAGAATATCATCAAACCCAAGAAAAATGTATCAATATTTACATTATAGAGCATCACAAAATGCATTCCACTGCATTGGTAGAAGAACAACGGGTAAATAAATTTCTCTTTCACGCTATCAGAGAGGAAAGAGAAAGAGCATATGGGTAATATTAGTTTAACTTTTAATATTAAATGTGCCAGAAAGGGTGACATCACATGCACCAAGTAAGACGTCGTAGAAACAGCACCAACTATTTTCCAGTAACGTATGTTGAATGTTTTTGCACGCTCAATTATATTAATCCCTTTAGCAGTCTCAGGCTGAAACATATCACTCTCCAGATTGTTAAGGATATCTTTTATTTTGCCACTCATAAAGAAAAATGTTAGCACTTTAGACATTTCTGCTATTTCAGTAAAAAAGAATATCAGTTCTTCAATGAAATCGTCAAAATGCCTGGGTACAAAATATAAATTTATGGCACATAACACATCATATGTAATGGTATAAAATATGATAAATATTATTGAGTAATACTTGTATAACGGTGATTTGATACTAAATGGACATATTCCTAGGAATTTCCAAAATTTTAGGTTATAGCCAAAGCAATCTATTTGCTTGTAAATTTTCATATTAGTGTCTTATAGAATCTACGTACTTTTCTCTAAATGAATTGATTTACATTATCGGGTTTCTACATTTTTATATTGAAAAGTTCAAAGGAATTAAAAACCTACAATTAATTTTCACTGTAAAAATTATTTCTCTAATTAAAAAGGTTCGTGCCTTTTAATTTGTATAGAGTTAGAATCTATGTGTTCAAGTGTAATTCCTATTAATTTGTGGACAGTTCTCGCTAACTTATTCATTTACATCGCAATTTCAAAGGCGGTGATACTCAATGAGCTCAGTACCTAGTTATATGTCAGAACATACCAATGCAAATGGATGTAGGTTAATTGCGGGAACCGTATTTTTTAAATGAGGTGCAATTAGTGAAGGTGACGTAATCAACCCGTAAAATGGTCCAGGAACTCGTTTTAATTACCAGGTCCGGCAGCAACTTTTCTTTGGGGTTTTTCTTTAAAACGGCAATGATTATTATTTTATCATTTTAATTTCTATTCATGTGTTTTTGCCTTCAAATTGTTTTAATTAAAATTGTTTATCTTTGTTTCTATTCATTCATGATCTTGTTCTAATTTAAGTTCTAATTTCGTTTGGCTTGGGCTGTATATTAATAGAAGTAGAAAATAATACATTTCACTTTAATTAAAACCAATTTTAACAATTGTATGGATTTTAATTTAACTTTTTGAATCTATCAATTCAATAACAAATCTAAAATTAAGTACATTCCAAGAACGGAATTATTTATAGATCATTAACGTGATATCTTCGTTTCAATAGTTTGGCCAAAAGCGGACGAAACTACGTTACCTAAAACATAAGGATTAAATCAGAGTACGTAGCTAAGACTACCACAATCCATGAAAACGAGGCAACAATCCAGTACTTAGTAAAGGGACTAAGACCAGATCCAATTAACTAAGTAACTAGTAATATGTTGATGCTATTACGATCCGAGATTGTAATTAAATAAATGAACATGGTTTAATTAACTATATTAAAGGGCCAACTGTTCTTCAAGTTATTTTGGGAAGATTATAATGGTCATCAATCCGTTACCGTACCACTGCTGGGCATGGGTCTCCTTACATTTTAAGTGGGGTTAAGACCATAGTCCACCCAACTTCAAGAAGTTTTTGTAGATTATCATAGACCCTAGTTATTGGAGTATTTGGTACAAACATTTAAAAATTCGTTTGCAGCAGGTAAGAGTCGCGCAAATTCCAAAACTTAAATTATTATCATCCTAAAATGTCCCCATTTTATGCAAATAAAATTGCATTGTTTATTTCCTAGGCGAAACAAAGCTTCACAAAATGTATGAAACAGCACAGCACCACATAAATTAAGGCTGCTATATCAGTGTACATATTTACCTACTGTGTAACGAAGCAGCCTCGCACCTCTATAATCCTCTCTTGAATTTATACGGAAACAAAGGCGAGGCTCCTCGCAGAAACATTTTCAGGTGCCATCATTAGATTGTGCACCTAGAGGATACTTTTATTCTGGAGATAGAGCATGCCTCAGGGGATTCGTTACTGCTCCAGAATCATCGCTCTTCCCTAGGGTTGCGACGATATATCGGCTTGCAGACAATACTGCCGTTAAATTTTGACTTTAATATCGATGTATTTACAATAGTGACGGATAATAATATCGATAATACCGCTCATTTTGATATTGTATACATAGCTTAAGGCCCTCCAAAAAAATTAAAAAGATAACCAACTTGTTCTCGCCCAAATGAATTACTTCAATTCTAGTTATTTTGATAAAAATATTTATCAAGTACGAATGATGCAAAAATACGTTATTTATGTAATTATTAAGTATTCACCATAATTTATTTATTTTAGCAATACATTTTTCCTTTTCTTATTTAACAAAACTAGTTAAACATATTATGAATTTATTAGTTTTTCATGTACTCGTATTTATCACAGAAAAAATATCGATATAATTATCGTTATTAAAATCATTTAGCATCTCTACTGTTCCCGCGGGGCCTAACCCACACCTTACCTATTGTTTCACTCCATTCCAATTCTTCTACACAGTAAGCGAGATCAACAGTATTTTTAATATTAATACTCCAACCGGACCAGAACCAACGTAGAACAGATAATTTTAATTTTGAAACAGTTAGAAGCCGGTAGTTAATTTTCGCAATGGAGAATATTGTAATAAGTAGAACTTAATAAGAAAAGAAAAATAGTATAAAGTATTTCCAACTTATTATAATTTGATGAGAGCTGATGAAGACCTTTTGATTCGAAATAACTTTGTTTAAAAATCAAGGGAACGGTAACTTAGAAATGATTTGTTAATGATAATATCGGATAATAGTACTATTCGAATCTCGATAAGTTACAATCTTCGTCGATCGCAAACTTCTGAAAATAAGGTAAACCATTTTCTGTTTCAAAAATATTGGAACTCGACGTTTTGAATACTAAATAAGAGTACTGTACCCTTAGTATCAGTTTTTACGTTTTTTACAAAAATGACTGTTTTTGTAATTGTTGCGTATTTTCCCATATATTTCCAATCAGCGCCTCTGGCGGGCTATATCACAACTGATTGGAAATGTTTGGGAAATACGTAAACAAATACAAAAACAGTCATTTTTGTAATAACATACAAACTCATACTAAGAGTACTGAATTGCTCATATACAATAGTTCACCACCGTTGTCTTTTGAATTTGATATTTCACATTCACCACGGATTCTGTTTTCTAGTTTATAAAACGATCTTACTATCTTAAACGTTTTTCACATACATAATTATAATATGAACAGCAATCGGAATATGAGTAAATGTTTGATATTCAAAATTGAAACGTTGACGCGTTGGATTCTAGAAACTCAAATTTGATATATCTTCACCGTAGCGGTTTAATTAGTAAACCGCATATTTTGACGAAGCATTATTATGGTTGTTTTGTTATCATTAACAAGCACCTAAACAAATAGGTATCTTTGCTTTGGTATAATAATTATGTTCGTATATTAAAATATTTATGGAAAAATGTTGTTTTAGGAATAATGCGTTACTTATTTTTAACGGCCTATTTTATGTTTATTGTTGTATGTCAATTTACCTGGTTCTTAAGGGTTTTGTAACAGTAGATGATTTTTCATAAAATCTCTCAATTATCATTAAATGTTTAAGAAGGTATTAAAATAAAAGAGTTATAAAAATAAAAACAATATTATTATTTTACAAACAAAATAACAACAAACGGAAAATATTTGGCAATTGGCATACATGTATAAAAATAATTGTATCTATATCATTGTGTGTTTATTACCTGCTATAAACGTTATAAAAAAGTACTTCTGAATTCGAGCCAAGCATACCAATTTGTTTTAATCTAATTAAAATGGTAGTTACACGTAAATAAATAACTACATTTAATTTTACCGCACTTGTAAAAACAAAGTTACTCTGGAGATTTGTATTGAATTGTGTGTATAAATTCTCTAGGTTTTAAGCAACACCCACATTTTGCAGCGTATAATATTAATGGTTATACGTGGTTCTAATGCAAAGTGTATTCCTGCGCTGTTTGTATTTCGTAGAGCTATTGTGAATTTGTGAATTAGATATTTAGTCTCACACCACAGCGGTACCTTTTGTTTTTAACACAGAATCTCAAAATGCTTTATGCTATTAATTTTGAAGAAAACTATAGGTAGCTAAGGCAACAATGATAATTTATTAAGACAATAACCAAATCTCTAACCAAATTGGATGAGCATTTTTTTAAAAAGCGGGGGCAAATCTTACGTACATGCGTACCTACATAGCAGTCGAGACGGAACCTCTTTTTTGAAGTCGGTTAAAAGTCCTTACCAATATGTTATTTATAATTTTATTATAAGTATAAGGATAGGTATATGTATAATTTTAATGTTTTTCTTTATATTTATTTATAAAACTTTGATGATGTGGCACACTTATATACAGGCTACACAGATGAAACGTCGGGCGCTTTATAAATTATGAAAACGTAGATGATCATTTATAAAAGCGTTGAGACGTAAATTAAATGGGAGTGTATCACGGATGCCTCGTTTCTGTACAAATATGGTACAATCCCGGAATCCCTTATATAGCACTTACCAACAATGTACCAACTTTGAAAGTGGTTCCTCTAGAATTACACCAAAACACCTTCGAGCGAAGTATTAATGCTGCCCACACTCATAGCCCGAAAGTAGGATTGCTAACATCGTAGGAACTACGTATGAACAACTACAAAGACGAGTCCGTAGCAAAAAAGCTAGACCCAAAATTAGAATCTAAAAGGATAAATTAGAGAAACCAGTACTCATTCTCTGTCAAAAGAGTACAGTGACCATTCAACTCCGCAGATTGTCAAATATGAAAATTGAATGAATGCATTCATTATATAAAAATGGAAAGGAATCATAACAGATTACTGCTTCCTAATATAGCCCGTCCAGTGTGTGCTCACATCAGAATAAGCATTAATCCCGACGTCACACATCTGTGACATGCGATAGAGGGCGCGAAGTTTGTCTGCAAAGTGCACTTACGGCCTCAAGTGTTATTGTAGTCGCATTCGCATCACTTCGCACGCACACGCCCCTAATGGCTGCTCTCATTAGCATTGTTTCGTAGATAGTTCTGACAACAGGTAGATAACTAGACGGACATTTAGGTGTAAATATAATAAAAATGGAAGAAATTATGTTGATTTTAATATATTTTTTTCTTAATGCATAACAGATTTAAGGCAAGGTATTGGCAATAAATAAATTGATGGTATATTATATTGTTCGTTACGGTCAGTTGTTGGATTGGTCACTTTCGTGCTTGGCATATTACGCTACCCCTCAGTTCACCTTGTTATCGTAAGAAAAATGATCGCTAAATCTCATTAGATGTCTCATGGGCCGTTGGCTACTAACCTTTGGCTTTTTAACCAACCAATACACATTGAAGCATTGTGGCTTAGTACGCTCGACCTTCAGTTTTTATTTTCATGTCACATTTCGTGTCTGAAGTTAACACGTTCTTATCCCTACCACGCCTAAGGAATAACTTTTAAAATAACCAAAGTCATTACACATAAGTATCCAAAACAACATACGCACCGGAATGCTCTAAGCAACCCTTAGCTAGTCAGTCTCTGAAGTGCACTTATGACATCGAAGTTCCACTAAACATACCCACTGGTAATGACCTTGCTCATTATAACATTCTACTTGTGTTAACTGATAACAAACTTGACAATGTACACAAAGTGTGCGAAACCGAGGCGCTACATAGTTTTTAATGGCTGTTCATACTTCGAGCTCCAAGTTTAGCAAGACGTTACTTTTAACGACAGCCCAGTGACGCGTCGCGTCGTGGTATTGTAGGAATGAAAAATGTTTTATTAATATACTATTCATTCAATATTATCAGGGATAAGTTAAGTTTAGAGAATATAAAAAATAACATAAAATTTAAATTGTATTTTTTTTATTTAAATACTAGTTAAATTTTACAACATAACAATAAAAATTATATTGTTAAGTAGCATATGATTAAAATGGCGTAACGTCAAATTGAACCATAAAATGGAGAAGTTGTTTCCTTCAGTGTCACCATAGGTTTATCCATAACTATCCCACTATTGAAATAAAGTTCTTTATTTATGTTTAGGCAACCCTCAAGCTGACCAAGAAATGGAAAACAAAGTAACTGCTATTCTCAGACGTAAGGCGTGGCAAGTCCTTTAGATAAGGCCGGTTTAATTATATTTTCCTGTACAAGGCGATAGTGATCCGTGTAATGAGCTAAGCCATTAGCGCTGCCGACGGCTGTCCCTCTGACAATGTGACACAAGTGTTTTATACACTTTGAAATGGTGCTTCACTTGGTCTACGTTTACTATTTTGCTTTATTTGCTATGGTTAATATTTTCGTCGCCGTATACTTACATGAGAAGTCAAGAAGCACGGAGTGCGTTACCTAATTCTAGGAACGGAATACTATTATAATGTACATAGAAATAAACTGAGATAATATTTGGAATTGTATCAACTTCATCGTTCCTGCGCTTATAGAAAATGTACACAAAAAGCTTTGGGAAATACAGTGGTACAACTAGAACAATACGGTACGACATGTGAAGTTCCAAAATTAGGCAGTTTTGTCCAATTTATTTTTAGAGCATATTATTGATTTAGTAGTTTATTTATACGGAAAGAATCAAGATGGTAGGTATCTATAATAACCATTTGCATTAAAAAATTATAGCAGAATAAAAAATGTCCATATATTTTATTAAACCTCTAATGTATTTTAAGATGGATGAGGCCATGCATTATAAGAAATAGAGTTTAAATTTTAATATCACAGTAATAATGACTTATCTGCAACGCACTATCATGCACAAATGAACTAAGTACACAGCGCCATCATTGTTCGTCAGGACAAAGCGTCTGTGTAAATAGTGCACTTAGCTGACACTTGCTGACTCTTTTGTTGGACGCATTATTGTCTGTCATTTTCTTTCTAAAGATAAGTGTTCACAGCCTTGCATCTAACTCATCCGACGGATCATATCAAAGGGACTTTAGAAATAAAGTAACTATTTTTTTTAAGTAATCTTAAATTTTAGTAAGTAATTTTGAAGTGCATTTTATGGACCACATGCAGCGGGTCGTTGATATTACTGACGTAATTTTACGTCTGATGCCAAAGACATGTGGATCGCGTCACACATTTTCTATTCCTCGGATTGCTTCGAAAATGTGCTTAAAAAACAATTGCAAATCGCTGTCGTGTCGGCAATCCGATTGCTGATACGATGGAGGCACTTCCAAAAACTAATCCGTTCGATACGATTCATACCATGCGAGTTAGTGGTCGAATGAATGCACATTGAGTAAATCCTTTTGATTATGAAAATAGGGAAATGCACTAAATCAGATCCCACTACTTATAATTGAATGAAGCTTATTAAGTTACCTGATATTTTAAATAAAAATATAGTGACGAATGTACTTGAATTCGTAATATAATGCATCTATTTGTAGCGCACCATTATGATAAACATAAAAAAATATGGCAAAAACACATAGTAATGAAAATAGCGGCTGTTCCATAAAGACTACTAAAAAGAATTTATCCCACAACTAGATAGGAATCAACGAACCGTAAGCACTACCTTTTCTTTTTAGAGGCCGTTTGGAATATGGCGTCCTGTGGGTTTTATGAAAATTATGTTCAAGAGATTTCGAGGTAATAAAAATAAATGTGAAATGGTAAGACCTTGTTTGCTATATTGAGTTTTGTTTTTGAGTTCAGTGATGTTACAACAGATGAGGCATTCATTTATATTCTAAATTATTTCCGTACCTTATTACGCTTAAACCGCTAACCTGATGCTTGATGTTATGGGCGCTTATACAAATAACATCCACTGGCTTTAAATAATGCTCCTTTGAATCTTTTTCAATGACCCACCCCTAAGGGCTGGCGAAATAACTTCTAAGACGTAGTCAGTCCCATTAATCTTTAATTAAGAATTTTCCGCGTATTAACAGTTCCAGGAAAGCCAAAAGAAAATAAACTTTTCAAAAAATACTTCTTTTACAGTTTATACATTTCACTTTATACTTAATAAGTGTAAAATTAAGTTACTGAATACCATGAACAATATCAATCAAAATTCCAATAGTCGTCAATTAACGCATTAGTTCCTTTAATTTAAAAGATGACAGGCGCTTCTTTACATATTAATTAATACTATTGTCGCGAACTAGTCGGAATTTTACGACTAACACGAGAAGCTAGACATTACGGCGTAGCTGAATTTTATTATAAATATAATTACTATAAATAATTACGCTTACCAATTATAATTATCGTAATCTATTCATCATTAATAATAATTCAGTTAACGAATTTCAATAATTCCAGCGCAAGCAATTATGATATAATAATCACTAAGAGCAATTACGGAGCTCGTTCCACTAGTAATTTTAATCGACGACAATTTGAAGTTCGCTCGCTAATGAGTTCGTTTGCAGGTGTTACCGACTATAAGCGAAAATCTCTTCCTTAATAGTTTCTCAGAATTTCATATTCCATAACCATTATAATCAGAGCTTAATTAAGAAATAAGCACTTCAATACTGGTGACACGTTGTACGTGGAGAGTGATTTAATTATAAAATAAACGAAAATCATTAGGCCGATAGTTGTTTTATTTAGTAATTACAACAAAAACAATAACAACGCCATTGGTACAATTTTCGTTCCGCCCGGATGCTTTGATTAAAGTGGATTGTAAAAATTATAGATTTAATCACCTACGTTAACACAACATTAAACTCTACATAATTTGGTGTGATCAAGGAAACTATTATTTTAAAGTTAGTTTTCTATAACCCATGGGTGTATCATAAACTTACGACGTCATCAAACTATTTCATACATAATTATGTACTAAAATATATTCTTGGAAAATTTTCTCACAAATGTGAATGAGAAATGTAGCAATAAGATTTCAAATACGTTTTAACGGTATTAAAAGTTTTCTAGATTTATAGCTTTGCAACAGGTGCAAGTTTAGTTCAGAATAATCTAAACAAATTGCTTCTTGAAGTATAGTCGGTACTGTTATTACACTGTAAAATAACTTTATAAAGGTTCATTTATTTTCATAATTATCTTTACTACATCAATGTAATTATACGCTTTCTATTAAAAAAAAGCTTTATGACGCTGTTCCCGACGTGCGTATTTAGGTACTACTGCTCCCGAGCCTCTTACATTCTATAATTTGAGTCGCAAAGACACGATAGTGATATTATTGTGCCATTATTATGTGCAGATTAAACGCGTGTGCGTGTGTGTAAACATGCGAGACAGGAAAAACACATTTTTGGCAAATAAGGCCGAAATACGTGCGCTAAAAGTACCACCGCAAAAGAATTTCCCAATTTCGTCTTTTTAAAATAACTGTTGCGTTACAAGAACAATATGTGATCACGACACTTAATGCAGTCTTCTAAACATTTTTGCACTTAGAATATGTTGTTTGCAAAATCCAAAATGTCCGGTATATAAACGAGTGGTTAGTACTGCATTTGCATGCATAGTGTCTTCTGAGCCGGGGTTGGCAGGACCGGTACCCTGACGTTATCTTAAGGCGTCGTAGCCAACTCGTTAGTGAATTTAGCCGGTTAGCTTACATACTGGAGGTTCTATTAAGACTTATGCTCCAATTTGGCGGAGTAAAATGTGAATATGTAAGAAAAGATATGAGCAAGTTCGTGTTTTCGAAATAGCGTAATAGTCCGTTTTAAGCCTCTATCGTACAAATATAGATTATAATTATTTTACCTACTACTTAAATTATTGAAAGTTGATCATATGCTTTAATTTTATCGTTTAAATATGGTTTTATATAATTACGTTATACAAAAAGTATGTGTTTAATTATAGTTTTAAAAAGGGCAGATTTACTATGTAGTCAAATACGATGTTATATTTAAAAACCTTTTTCAATTTTCATTTTTGAATTCTCACAAAAAAATCGAAATAAACCTTTATTTTTATTTCCTTTTTTACTATACAATGATTATAATTTTCGATAACGATATTTCCTCTTAATTCCGCTTATTATGATACGTTTGTGCAAGTCACACGCAACCCCAAAATGTGAACAAAATAATTCACAAGCAAATATGAATAATTTGTACAATATATTATCGAAATGCGGTTTGTTGGACGCTGCCCAGTGGAGCGTCAGTTTTCCCCATAGATTTAATAATATGTAGAACAGTTACAACGGTTACAAAAGTAGGGTTATTATTGTTGAAACCGGTATTGCTCATTTCACGCACTAATTTGATAAAATCGTTTTAAATTGATTAAATTGAACATGTATGTATGACTTTTAAAACAAGAAGGGCGTAAGTCCACCATGGTGGCCGAATATGCGGTGGTAGGTTCAAATTTATTATTCTTTTCAAAATATTATTACATTAATATTATAACGGGCATATTATTGTCTCGTTTATGCCTAATTTTGTCTCGATTATTACTTACAGCTTCAAGTTGTGTAATCATTATTTTTGGCTTTGAAAAGTAAATAGTATGTGTATTGCATTCAACAACAATTCAGTGTAGAAAATAATTTTAATCACTATTTGATGCACACTCTTATTATATATTTCAGTGTTTATTGTGTGTTACACGTAATCTGACTGGATGTAATACAAATGTGATACATACCATTTCTATCTTTTAATAATTCTGCGGCATTCCCGCTTCCCCCACAATAAATTGTACATAAGGCTCCACACGCGAGTCACGCATAGCATCTCATGGATTTATTCCCCGCACTTCTGTCGAAATTTAGATTTAGTGTTATGTTTCCCCATAACTCACTGCGTAGAGTTCACGGGATTGAGAATATATAAGATTAGGAGCGATTATTAGGCGATATATCAAAGAAGAATTGGATGGCTAGCACTTTGAGATTGGATTCCTACAATTGACTACAGTTGTAAACGAAGTGTCTAAGAATGAGTCAGATAAATATAATAAAATTAGTTTTTTTTTGTGTTTAAAAAAGTTGAACGTGCATATGTAATATACGAATTTAATATTTAGGATAGAAAATACATAAAGTACAAATTTATTGTAGTTCACGAAAGTAATAGAGACAGATATTGTTTCATATCTAACAACTCTTCACCGTGTCTGTGCCCTGCAGGGTAATAAAATAGTAATATGTCTATGTGTGCTCCACAAACACCCTTAAAATTACACTGATTTGTATGAGCGACGTTTTGGAGAGATAAATAAATAACACTAAAAGGGAATAATATCTGTCTGGTGTTAAGTTTTACATATGTGGCAATGTGGCCAACTTCAGGAGGTACATGATAATATTATCTTAGTCAGGTTTAATTACAGATGTGTAGGTATAAATAGGTGACAAAGACTATCATAACCATGGTATAGATGGCTGAAGTTGATTTTTTTCTTTCATTTTTCATAACGAAAAACTTTCCGTTTTAGGTAATTCAACGGTCCCACCACTCCTACCACATTACCCAAATTGAAATTTATTTTTTTGCTTATGCGGTATGAATGGCTATCTTGTAATTAGGTAGTTCCTTAGGTAGCTGCTTTTATCCATTTAAATTTAAGCATTTAGTTATTTCGTACGACTTCACAGAAGAACAGAACAGAAGGAGCGGTGCTACTCTTCTGCGAGAACGATTAGCTCATAAACCCTTCGACTATTAAAATTTTAATGTAAAAACTCAACGTGGAATTTTAACGAGGTTACTTATGCCCGACTTCAACCGACCATTAAAAAAAAAGTAGTGTCTATAGAGCAAAATGGCGCCATTACGGCACATTGCAGACTGACGCCGGGGCTTAATAAAGCTGGACCCCGCTCCGACCCTACACGTGTCGTAGCATGAGCGAACACGCAACGAGGAAGTTTTTAATTTATCGCTTCAATGTAAGAATGAATGAAATTATCAGAATTGTAAGGTGCAAGTGTATAGCAACTTGTGTTATCTACGTTGTAGCAACGGTGTAGCGTTAATGCTAAAAGTCCTCGAGAAGCGCGTATAAACGAATATAAGTGAATACATTCCAACTTAGTCTTGAGGATTGAGAAATGTATATTTTGCAGAGTTGTACATTTCGTATTCTTCATTTTTACTCTTCTTGTGAAAATAAAATAAGGTAAATTATTAAAGTAAGTTTTATATGAATTTATGGAAATATATGAACTACCAATAATTTAATTAAAAAATGAATGTGCTCTGCAAATTGATAAATAAAAATGTTAATTATTTATTGATATAGTCGTAAATACTGTTGTTTAGACTTCCTTCAGAATTTTTTGGTGCTTGCATTCGCTATTCGTTTTAAGTGAGACACGCGCCTTACGCTCAACTCGTCCGCGCATACACATATGAGTTTTACGTCATTTGTGCAAATTTTTCAAAGCAGAACAATTTTTCCCCGCGACTCCCGCCATTTTAAATAACACTCGTTAACTTTGCGCAGCAACGGCCCAGGCAATTATTCTGAACATATCATTTTAAACGGTTCGATTAAAACGAAGCCAACATGAAATATGCCCTCAGATGCGTTTAATCATCCCGACGATAAAAGTGCAAATATACAGATACGGTAACAAATAGCTCTCGTACCTATCTGTTGATTTTTTGCACGGTTTTGTTTACAAGGTTTTTGATAAAACAGCTTTATTGATGTTCTCCCCGCCTGCGAATTCGTCAGCGTTTTTTGTGTGGGGAAAATAAATTTTATTACATTTCTCTTTCCTCCGTTATTGATATCACTTAAGCGGACTATGACATATTTGTAGTTTTTCTCTGTTTTCAATCTCAAAAATCAATGTGCATGCAACAGTATTGTTATCAGGTTTTATAAAGTCAATCTAATAGACCCAAATCATATTTTTACTTACTTATTATCATTGATTTATATTCTTAATACAATTGCGTTCAATCAATGTTTCTTCAGTGATAATCTAGATATGGAATGGTTGCGGTAGGTTTTTAGTGGGTACAAAAACTTACCTGCATCTCTCCATCATGCTGTAGTTTTATTAGAAGATGTCCTCATCTGTAAAACAAAAGGTGTTGTAAGGTAATAATAATATAACAACAAACAGTTTTCAGTAACAGTAAATCCTGGAACACTAGCCCTAAAATGACGATCATTAAAATATTAGATATACAATAAAAATTGTGCAATACATTTTGAACTACATTTTTAACAAACTGCGATAATACTGCGTACATATAAACAGTGACTATGATATCACCTTGGTACTAAGTTCATTCAAACCCCATCCATAGCAATTCCAAGGGGAACCTATTCCATTACCTGAGATCGGCCACAGTTACTTCCCCTAAGCATTCTAATACCGGTGGTAGTGAAATACTGCTATTCGTCGAGGTTCCTATAATTCAGTGGATTATGACTTGACTATTTTATGGCATTCGTCGAGGTTTCTATAATTTAGTGGATCATGACTTGACCGTTTTATTTTAGAGCGGGGAGTATGGGCTGCATCCTTAATAAACTGCAGCCGTGGTATGCATATAAATGTGCTGGCGATGAATTAAATTTTTCACATAGCCACGTTCGGAAACGTACCGCTGAGGATTAGGGCGTGGGATAACTGGCTTTGCATATCTTCAACAGAATTCTTAATTTTGCAAATTTAGGTGCACGCTTAAGGAGTGGACGAAATTAGTTTTATTTTGATTTCAATTAACTATTTTTAAGTACAACCACTTTTTAAAATTTCTAACCTGCTTTGGCTACATAGCTTGAAGAAAAGAACCTTTGAAGTTGGAACCAGACCAAGACGTCTTATAAGCCCATGGTCTGACTGTATAAAAGATATTATGGAACTTCTGGTGAAAGCTGCTCTAAGACAAACTGCAATCCAATTTGGTATTGACTGCAGATATCCACGGATTCTTACCATGAGGTAGATTGCGTGCTTTTAATACATTGAATAAAAAGTCTAAAACATAACTACTATTTGGGGTACTTACTTAAGAATACTTTAGACGTTTCGGCAAAATCTTAGCAACCAGTAATAACTACAATCATTCCGTCATATAATTTGTTCTACCCGATCTCTTACAAAGAAAACGTCGCCATGAAATATGCATTAAATATTGACACAGTCCCTCGAGTTCCCTTGAAGTTGACTGAACCGAACAGATTTGCAATTCGCCGAACATCCTTTAGGAAAAAATCCAAAAAAAACGGGAAGAAGGGAATTGGAATCGAAATGAACCTCTAAATACTGACCCGTATTTAAATGGGTGGTTTTATTAGTATTGACTCTGTAACCTTTATCATGTACGTCGTATAGCTTTGTACATGTGGAAACTGACATGAAAACGGTTTAAAATATTATTATTTTGTTTCAATTCTGGATAACACATTCTTTTGAACAAATGTTATAATAACCTATAAGGGAACATACCTTATAGGTCATTATAACATTTGTTTGACACAATCAGTAATAATGAAGATTTTTTTCGTTGAAGTCAGTTGAAAACTATAAAGGATACCGATACAAGAAACGACATTTTTGATCTTACGAGGTAACACTTCTTATCATCTTAAGAAACACTTCTTGCAGCCCTAAAAGATTTTAAGCGTTATAAGTACCGTGGACACTCAAAAAAGTACATATATGCGGCGCATCCAATGCATTACGATTACCATTGAAATTTTAGATTATTTTTGAAGTATCAAACGTTGATGAAAAACAATCCATCTGATGGTAAGCGGTCACTGCCGCCCATGATCATTTCTAACAAATCCTTTAAAGAACAGGAAGACATGAAGCCGATCACAGGTGCAGTGCCGCTGGTGTTGACTAACTGAGTCAAATTATAAAAAAAATATGTAAGTATTGAATGATCTTTGTAATTAGCGCCATCGGTTATGTACCTATGTATGTGTGCGTGTGCTACACAAATAAGCTAAACTGAAATGCTTCTATATGTTGTTCGAGACGCTTTGTGTATCTCCTTTTGTTTAAGATTTATGTATGTAAAACTTCGATGTAAAACTGTAATTTAACTAATGTATGTCTACCTCTTGATAAATCAACCCACGTCTCATATGGAGGATCGTTCGCGGCATCAATGGTGGGAACATTAAAGAACCGCTCAGTCGACTGTAACATTCCCGCAGGCATTCCAATATTGTTCCCTGTTAGCCTGAGTGTCGTAGATGTAAAGTTTATGGAAGAGTTATTAGGCGTTTTACTAAGATAGGTACTGGAGAAACCTTTGAATAGACTCCTACATTTTGACAGCCTTCCGATTTGTCTCTTAAAAGTCTAAATAACAAATATAGTTAAGGTAAAGGTATAATAGAAGTTTAAACACTGTTTCTTGTTAGGTTGAAATAATACTTTGTTTTATTGAAGACAAGTGTATCTCTAGGACCTCTATGGTTCAACTCCGACGGCACCGACGCCACAACTATTTCTGCCTTATAACAGCAGCATATAAGCGCTTTTGGGTTCTGGTTTCAAGGAGTGGGAAAGGAGTCATACTTAATCATAAGCTGCGTGTACGTAAACTTAGTAAAACTCTTTTTCTCTTTTTCGTCATAACAGTGATATTAAGAAACAGTATATCTTTGGGATCTTAATCACATGTTAATGGTGTATAAACTTTTTTTTTTTTTTCTCTCGAGGGGGAAACCTTCAAAAGGTACCCGACGACGTGGGAGCGAAGCCGGGTTATGTGGGATTTTTACCGCACTAAAACCCCCCAGGTGGCCGTCCTCAACACTTGTTGGAAAACTCCGGGATCTCCAACGGAACACAACCGGAGCCCTCCAAGCGCGATGCCCAACGGGCTCTACCCTGGGGAGCAGTCTTCGCTCCTCCCACACCATGTATGTTTACGACGGTATGCGACCACACATACCGCCATCCTTCCCGGGGTCGCTTGCTGGACGGTTCGAGCTCCCACTCTTGCCGTCCGCAACCCCGGAAGCCCCCTTTTAGTCGCCTCCTACGACAGGCAGGGGATACCGTAGCCCTATTCTAGTCCCGGAACTACAGGGACAAATGGTGTATAAACCTAAGTCATCGAACAATTCAAACTTTTTTGGATCACATAGTACGTACAATAAAATATTCATTACTGTACACTAATATTTTAATCATCTCATCTAGTTTCTTTACAGCTGAGTATAAACCGTTTCCGTTATTAAACGCATCAATTCGCTGCCAGACATCTCGATAAGGCACACTTACGATCCCACGCGACAGTTACTGCCCTCTAACGCTCCTAACGCTGTAATTCAACACATCACTAGCTGAAGTAAAGCTGGGCTGAGATAAAGGTCGTTCGCATCCCTTATCACGTAACGCAGACGCTTGGTCTAAAAATGTTTTGAATTTCTTAGTAAACTAGAGATACTCTTTAAGTTACAATGTATCGTTATGTGTTCAAAGCACCAGTAACAAAAATTACATTCATATGGGGTTTAAAAAAAGCTATTTCTTCATTAATTATTTTCTTTGACCATATCTATATTTAAGTTTTTGTTATATGGCTTATAAATGACTCCTCAATATTTCTAAATACTAACTTTATCAATGTACCAACTAAAAATTTAATGAATTATTTAGGTGTTGCAGCGAGTGACATCGCGTGTATAGTGTAGTTTACTTTAGCACTTCAATTAATTACAATACGAGTATATTGACAACGGTAGGATCGATTGGTGTTTAATCTGATGAATTACGTTGGGACTTCAGAAAGAAATTAATTTATTTCAATTCAATACACTCACGTTAAGCTCTACCATTGTTGGATTGTTGGGCAAAATAAATATTGTTGGCAAAATAATTGAACAATAAATCACAAAAGAGTAATCAATAACTGGTTTGAATCTAAGCTTAGTTAGGTTAAAGGTTAGGAGACAGTCAGGGTTAACTATTTCTTTATTTATAAACAGTGCTTATAATGTGTTTTATTGTATTAGAGTGTAAAATAATGTCGAATGAGTTACAAGAATATGTCACATGAAAAGATGTTATAGTAAAATAGATCGGGGAAAAATCATGGACAAATCATCGGTATTTTCAATAAGGACCGTATGAAATAAGATCCAACCAAAATATTTTATAATGTAGGTTAATAAATCATTGCTCAAGTATATAAAATAACAACACGTTTACGATTCGCCTTAAGTACTTATTTTTTAATTTGTATTAATTTTTTTATCTTTCAGTTTTGTCAAGGCTAAAAACCGTAATTTTTGATGTGTCAAGCCAACGTCGCAGGTAGACTTATACGTCTTATTTTTTACTTATTTACATGTCACGTAATAATAAAATTTAAGTAGTAACTTGTTACTTTCGGTTGGCGGCGCCCTTATGTCGTCGAAAGTCACGCTTACTATTATTCCCACCCTTCCTAATGACTTTTGGCATTTACAGAACGCAGTGTTTATAGTTCACATTGCGTGCTTTAATTTATGGTTTCAGCAGTTAGCGAGCTCTTGAGAACTTGATTGCGGGCTAATTAAAAATCAGTCCACTGAATTTTACCCACCGCACGCTCTTATCGCAAATCGTTCAAGTTAGGAGAATAAATTTGTCCCAGTTAAAATACGTCTAAAATTTTACGAGCACTTTATGCGTTAGTATTATGTATTTATGATTTTAGACTAAAATTATCGCGGAATTGTGACATTTTATTATGTAACGGGTACTCACGATATGCGTTTTTATTGCCGATATTTTGACCAAGTTGCATGGATCGTGGTCACGGCGAAACTGAGGTGGCGGGGAGAAACAGTTACATGTACTAGTGGTAGATTAATCTATCTACCCTACATCTAGTTCGTTTTTCTTTTCTAGGTATCATATCACGACACACAACACTAACAATATCCTTACGCATCGTACTTTGCACTATCTGTGACTTGCATAAGGATAACTCCTTATGTTACCCTATTTTTTTTGCGAAATATACTTACTAAGTCCGTATTAGTCGAAGTGAAAATGTGCGACTGTAATTTAAACAACAGAAATAGTAATAAAATTATAAAGTAGGGAATTTTAAGTTAGGTAAACCAATAGGACATTACCATCCTATGGCCTGGGTATGGGTTTCCTCTCAGAATAACAAAGAATTAGTTTTAGTCCATCACTCCGATCTAGTGTGCTTTGATAGACTTCACGTACCTTACACAAGTGTTTTAGGGATTTTTTTTGGAAGTGATATGTTTTTAGAAAGTTTTCTTCGCTATTTATGCATAACGTTATAATTTATTTTTAATAACAATTTGTACACGTAACATCGAAAAAAGGTGCGAGAGATTTGAACTGGATACACCGAACCTGACTGGCCAAATTCATACCGCTCGGCTAAAGTTTTTGTATCGGTGCAATAGTGCAGGGGACAGCTATTCAACTTTCTTTTTAAAGGCCGTTATTTTTGTTAAAATTTAGAGTAAAAGTTATTTTTCCGACGATAACGCAGCTCGGATTTAGTTCCTTTACGCACCACCTCAAAGAATGCGATTATAACGTACAACCAGATAAGGAGGGTCAAAAAGAGTAGAGAATTAAAAGCTATTGGCTCTCTGCCCATCCAATTTTCTTTGTTGACGTCCCGTGGGAGCCACACCAAGATTATCTTAACAAAGCTAAGACGCCGGGCTAAGTTCGCACGCCCTTAGAAACAATATAATCGCTCGCCAGATCTAGCCGAGAAACAATTGCACAACTTTCGCTTTTTATCACATTACCCTTATCTTACACAGTTATAATTAAGAAGCCACTAACTTTCAACCTCAAACAACCAGCAACTTCTTCGGTACCAGTACCCTTACCATGAGTTTTTACGTTTTGACAAATATGACTGTTTTGATATTTGTTTACGTATTTGCCCATACAAATACCAATCAGCGCCCCTAGCGGATTGTATCAGAACTATAGTGTCAGTAACGTAACATTAAATGTCTAAATTGACTAAATAGCGCTTTATGTTTTGTCTCTCTTTTTTGCGAACATATGAGGCAGACAAAAAAAACTTGAGTTGAGCACTTACTTAATGTTACGTTTACTCAGTCTACTGAAGCAAACGGAACTGAATAATGGATTGAGTAAACGTAACGTAAAATGTTTTGCAAACTCATGGTAAGGGCACAGATTCTATCTAGAACGTAATTAATATCACGCTCGAAACAAAAGTTAATAGAGTTGTTCGTGTACTTGTAATTATATTATTATGTGAGAAACATACAGAGAAGTAAATTACTCTCGTTCACTAACTTTATTGTTATCGACAACGAAAGTTACTGATGTATTTTCTAATGAATATGAAATAGCGAACGGGCACAATCCTTTATTAATCAACTAGTTTCGAGGTGACTGAACTCGGTATAAATTCTATTCGAATGTTCTGCTTATCGCATTCCTCTCGTGGTCTAAAACAGTTTTCTTACATAAGGCAACCCAATTCGGTCTTTAGAGGAATAGGAATGCTGTGTTAAAGATGGAAAGCTCTTCATAGTTTAATAACAATGAAATACCTACTATTTTATTAAAGTGAGATCATGCAAAGACACTAATAAAAACCGTTCTTGTTTATACCGTTATTGTTGTAAACCGTTCTTGGTTAGGGATAACTATTTAATGGACTATTTAACAGCGTATGGGTTGTATGTCCGTTTCTTGCTATGATTAGGTAAATTAGTTATCGACATAAATACGCCCAAGTTAAAAAAATATATTCATCTCTATATAACCAGTAGTACCAGTATCTAAGTGCCGTATGCAATAACGACTAAACCATATGCCAATAACTTTTTTCATACGTACAAAAATGCTAGATTCTAATTTTCTTTTTCCATTGTCAATTCTACTCTACTAGAACCATTGGAATTCTTGTTCTACTACTTTAACGACCGTCGGGCGATTCCAATAGCACTAATACGCGGTTATATCGCCCCGAGAATCGACGATATGTTAACGGTTGGCTCTGAATACCGGACCTCGTTCGTGCGATTAAGAATTGAAGAAATTGGAGCGTTAAAATTGTTAAATTAACTGTTAAGTTCTTATAAAGGACGCTTTTTGTACTCGTAACAATCGCAATATAATTACCGAGAGGTATGTTACTTATTTAAGACTACTTTTAAAATTGATGTGTATTTTAACATAAAGAAAATTCAATTATTTATACAAAAAATAATGGGGTAAAATTATTCGTTGGGTATCTGGTATATTGAAAGTGGTAGAACCCTTTGTGGTTCGATTTCAGCGGCACCACCGCCACACCTATTTCTACCTAATAACAGCAGTGTTAGGCGCTGCAATGTTCCGGTTTGAAGGGTGTGGTAAGGGAGACAGACTTTTCCGAGGCGTTCTAGCTTAGTCCTAGCGGTAGCGGTAGGGTAGCGGTGCATCTGTGGCCGACGTCAGGTAGGAATATCTAATCCTATCTGGGGTTGATTACAGATGTCCATGGGCGGCAGTAGCCACTTACCATCAGGTGGACTGCATGCTCGTCTGCTACTCTTATATTATAAAAAAAATACGGTAGATATCAATATAGCAACCCTCATACATATACATAGCATGGGTACACTGGGCGTTTAATACGTAACTCGTATTTCGATCGAAATTATACGCAATGAAAGTTAATGATTTGATGTAAATGAAAAGCATAATTTTCCGATTAAATAGAATGTCCCCATAACTCGATTTCTCGTCAGGTATTATTGTGGTCTGCAACAGTTTTACGTTGATGAAAACGATATAGAGTTCGTTGGGATCAATTGAAATTTATATTTTACCTGAAATATGATATATTTTATGTAACATGTTTAATGATATTGTATGTGTACTGGTATAATCTTTAAAATGGCTCAATCTTCAAGAAAAGTTGGCTCTAAATATTGGTTTGGTCAGTTACTTAATTAAGCTTATTTAGTATGTTCTGACGAGAACAAATTGGGTAATAATCTGATGATAGACATCATCGTGTAAGAGATGGTGAAACGTTGATCTCTTTAATAGCTTCCTTTTTTATTATATACCTACTTACACTTTTATTCTACGATACCATTCTATATTTTATCCTATATATTAAGCGTTAATTTATGAATGACTTCCAGGACGTAACATCACTGCCCTATTCGCGAGCTGTCACCGTAGAATGACAATTAATTTATCACGACATCTAATAATAACGCCTTACGACGCACCAAAGAGCAGATGGTACAGACATCGTGACCGACTGACTGATTATTTTCTATGACAGTGACAAGGAGTAGGTGTTAAGAGACCTGTTAGATTATTAATTAATAAATAAATACGTGCCAAAGTAACGCGAGAAGTGAGTAGTAATTTATGGTCGACGTATTATAGATAATTAGATATCTGTCCGGCCGGGGATTGCACCCGGGACCCTTTGCGCGTCAGACCGGTATGGTGACCGCTCCGCCACGCGGGTTGTCAAAATTATTACTAATTATATAAGTCGTAATAATTATTTTGAAATAAATAATAATTTTGACATTATATTTAGATTTGGATGTATGTTGGAAGTAGGAAACTTTTTTCATTGTTAGATATCTAGTCTAGAATACTCAACATTTTCTAATCTTTTTAATTTTGTTTGATCCCAATACATATCTACGTAATATACTAAAACCAGCTAACGAATTATATTCACTAATATATACGAGTTTTTATGTGCTTAAACAAATCCGAAAGTCAGCACGATAAAGTGATGAGTACACCGGCTCGCAGTACAAACTCGCCGTAAAGGATTATGATAAATGGGAGTCGTGTACAAAATTATAATTTATACAGTCTCATTCCACACTCCAAGCGAGTCCATTAAGCTCTTAGCAACCCAAATAGACTGCGCCGGCGCTAATTTACAAAATTAACGTGTCTACAATCCAAAACATGGATATTATACAAGGAAATTTATTCAAATTATCATTTGCATACGCCAAACTTGCCCGCGGACACGCCATTACAGATGCTGCAGTCCTGTTACGGTCCAGTTTTTCAAAGTTTGTAAATATGGGTCTCGGAGATAAGGGTCGACAGTGTTGACACCTGCAGTTTTAAGTGACGGGCGAAGAGGCGGGTAACGCTAATGTTTTACTGATTACTGATGTTTTACTTTATACACGTGAAAAAGGTAGGTACATATAGTAATATAGTCGGACGGACCAACGCTCCACTACTACACAAAACAGCAGAGTCAACCCCTGCTATGTGGAAAGAACACCCACACACACACATATATATACATACAAAGAGTGTGTGATAAGGCACACACGAGACATTAAAACTTTGTTCAAATCGCATTTGAAGTTGACCTCACGTATAACTCCATTATTATCTGTATCGAGTTACATATTACGTACAATTTCCACTTACTCTTAAGTGGAGTATGTTATAGTATGTATGTTTGTACTAGGAAATGTTGATTACTCAATTAATGAACCTAAATAAAACGATTATTTTTATTTTTCAAAACAATCGAACAGTAAATTGTCAGTTTACAAAGCTTTGCATCCAAATTCCCCTTAAATGAAGCCTTCGTCACCGAGTCGGTAAAGCAACCGGCATCACTATAACCGCACCTGACCCAAACTTACAAAACGTGCGTTACAGATAAGGGTCACAAGGGTCTACACCTGCATCAGTTTTACTTAATGGCACATTAAGGTGGACAGCAGACGGGTTGAACACCAGATGTCGACCCTACAAGGGTCGTGAAATGAACTAACTCGGTTTCAATTATTAGTGACCATGCCTTTCTTTTGGGATGTTGATTTCGGAATACATCCTGCTGTTACTACTTCTCTGTGGGATATACAACTGTTACAGGAAAGTGTTATGTGTAACCGCTACGTAGAAATGTAAACTTTTTACTCGTGTATCACAGGGTGTGGGTTATGTGTTTTTAGTTTGTAAATATGTATGTCGACTTGCTTTGTACGGGCTGTCGCCTAAACAATGTGATAGAAACATAGATCAGTAAAGATTACTCACTCCGGACAAGAAAATGTAACCAGTTTTGACAATTGAAATTGTCACTGTCATATATTTTTGTGTTTGAAAAATATTTAAAAAATGTAGTTATTAGATTATTTACGAATGAAACGATTTTTCTCCGCACTTTTTCTTCAATTTCGTGTCTTAACTGCGCATGTCGGCATTGTTCCGCGTAAATTACACCATGACAGCCATTAAATGGTCAGCCGTTTAAGCCATTTAATGGCTTCCTTCAATTACAAGGCGGTGAGATATCTATACTTATCTATGGATAGAAAAGATAAGATTAGCTGAGATAAGGTACGATAAGAGTAAAGGTAAGACAAGATGACGTCTTTATAAAGACGCTTGCTTTTTTCGGCGCTTCAAATGAAAATTATTCAGTCACTTAGTTTCCTCGTTTTTGAAAAATATGATTTTTTACTATATAGGAGAAGCTTATCACAAGAAAACATGGAGTAATAAATAATGTTAGACTTAGACGATTACTTAAATAAAAGTATTTTAGAGAATGGTGTAACGTTTTTATTCTTGTTCGAATGGAATACAAGAGAAAAAAGGACAAGTCATAAAACAGACAGAACATTCGAGATTAGTACCACAGATAATGTCAAAATGCTTGCGTTCCATTTATCTTAACATCCTCCCCTGAACGCAAGCCCATATTCAATATACAATACAAATGCTTTTCTGCGGTTGTGCCCTTAGTTAATATATCTGAAATGTTAGCACTACTTGAAACATAACAAAATTTAAGGTCACATTTACTTACAAGGTCTTTAAGAAAATGATATCTAATATCTATGTGTTTGGACCTAGGGAGATAACAATCATTATAAGATAATTTTATAGCACTTTGATTATCGCAGTAAATGATAAGAGTGTCCTGATGCCGCTGCCCTAACTCGCCCTGCAGTTGTAGTAGCCATAAAGCTTCCTGCGCAGTAGAAGACATCGCCATGTATTCGGCCTCAGCTGTGGAGAGTGCCACAGTCTGTTGTTTTCGTGAGCACCACGAAATGGGTCCACCCTGAAACATAAAAATGTATCCTGTGCACGACTTTCTGTCATGCGTATCACTCGCCCAATCTGCATCGCAGTATCCAGTCAGTCCTGCTTTACCGTGCTTGGTATATATCAATTTATAGTGCTTTGTACCTTGCAAGTATCTTAATACTCTCTTAACAGCATTCCAATTCTCACTCTGTGGTTCTTTGTTAAATCGGCTTAATGTATTTACTGCAAAGGCTATGTCCGGCCTGGTTACTTGAGCTATATATAATAGACATCCAATAGCTTGTTGATAAGGACAATCACATACTTCTTTGGTTGGATCACGGTTGAACTTCAATCCAACTTCAATGGGTGTCTTAACAGGTTTACATTCAGACATCTTGAAACGTTTTAAAACATCTGTAATATATTTCTCTTGGTCTAACATGACAATATCTTCACCCATTGTTACATTCAAACCGACACATTGACTTACTTTCCCTAAATCCTTCATCTCAAAAGTTTTTTTTAATTTCTCCTTAATAATGTTTTTCTTATTACTTTTTGAAGAAAATAATAATATGTCATCAACCCAAGTTGCAAGAAAATTTTCCTTTTGTTCATCATAATAGACACATGGATCCGTTTTCGATTGTTGCATACCAATTTCTTTTAGGGCGTTTTTTAGCTTAATATTCCATAGTCTGCTTGCCTGCTTGAGACCATAAAGCGACTTCTGTAAGAGACATACATGCGGTCCATCCTCATACATTTCTGGCTGTACCATATAAATTTCAGTATCTATATCTCCCTGCAGAAAAGCCGATACAGCATCCATCTGGTCAATCTCAAGATTGTCTTTGGCAGCTAAAGCAAACAGGTATCGTATTGAAGCGTATCTTACTACAGGAGAATACACCTCATCATAGTCCACTCCCTTTTTTTGTCTAAAGCCCTTTATGACTAGTCTAGCCTTGAAGCGAATAATCTCTCCGAGTTGGTTGGTTTTTGTAGTGAACAGCCACTTACAAGGCAGTGCCTTCTTACCGAGTGGGAGTTCTGTCAAAGACCATGTTTTATTTTTCATGAGGGAACAATACTCTTCATCCATTGCTTTTCTCCAATCATCTTTATTAGAAGATGATAAGGCCTCTTCCACAGTCTGCGGATCGCCTAAATTGGTAAGTAAACAAAATAAACTTTGTTCATCTTTGCATTGATTTCTTCGGGGTCTTAAAGTGACTCCACTAGTGTAATCTTGAGTATAACTTCTAGGAGGGTGATAACTCTCATCTATTTCACCTGTATCCGTTTCATATTCTTCGGTACTCTCATTAGAATCAGAATTCATCTTACTAGTTACCCTTTCTTCTAGCTTTTCTGTTTCAGATGGCGGTGCAGTTACTGGAGTTGGTTGTTCATCGGTGAAGCTGTAAACATCAGAAGGTGAGTAAATATTACAATTTTTCTTCATATTCTCCAGGAACACAACATCTCTGCTTTTCATTATTTTGTATGTTCCAGGTTCAGCAAGGCGATATCCTTTGGTATTGTCGCAATATCCTACAAAGATCATTTTCCGTGACTTCGAATCCCACTTCTTGCGCCTTTCTTTAGGAATGTGCATCATGACTTCGGAACCAAAAATTTTCAAATTAGATAAATCGGGCCTTTTGCTGAACCACAACTCATATGGAGTCTTTTTACCTATAGACGTTGTTGGTGAACGATTAATAATATATGCTGCAGTAGAAGTTGCTTCAGCCCAAAAGGGTTTAGGTAAATCTGCATCGAGCAACATGCACTTAGCTCTCTCCACAATAGTGCGGTTCATTCGTTCCGCAAGACCATTTTGCTGTGGTGTATAGGGGACACTTGTTTGGTGAACTATACCATGACTGCTTAAGTAACAGTCAAATTCTTTGTTACAATACTCTAAACCATTGTCAGTGCGTATGATTTTAATCTTCCTACTACATTCACATTCAACTCTCTTGTGATAATCTTTAAATGCATTTAAAACACTGAGCTTGTCTTTAAGAAAGTATACATGCACAAATCTCGAGTAATCGTCTATGAAGGTTATAAAATATCTCATACCTCCTAGGGATGGAATCTCCATTGGGCCACACAAGTCAGAGTGTATTACCTCTAGCTGCCCTGAAGCTCTGGTTCCAACGTGTTTAAAAGGTAGTCTTGATTGCTTTCCCTTCAAGCAGGTAGTGCACATAGCAGGTACATTAACCTTTTCTGAAGACAAGTTTACTCCATCAGCACATTCTGATAATCTGCTTATATCCTGGAAGTTTATGTGCCCCATGCGTCGATGCCATAGGACTACATCATCTGAAACACTAGACATACTCAGGTTAGCATTAATTTCTCTTTGTACATTCAATAAGTATAACTTATTTTCCATTCTAGCTGAACAGACAAGATCTCCTCTTTGATTGAAAATTTTGCAAATATTTTTATTGAAGTTTACTTTGCATCCATTTTTAACCATAGCACTAACAGAAAGGAGATTACCCGCGAGCTCAGGTATGTACAACACATCCTTTACTTGTATTCTTTTCCCACTATGTACCATCAAGTTAATCTTTCCCATTGCTTTCACAGGTAATGAAGTTTTATCAGCGACGATGATAGAATTAATCGGGGGACTTTGTACATCATACAACCACTTATTACAGTTGGTCATGTGCATTGAGGCACCGGAGTCCACATACCACTTATCCCGTTCACTTGGTACAGAAGAAGCTGGTAAAGCCGCTACAAAACTGTTATCCTCCCGTTTGTCTGATTTCTTTGGTATATGACAGTTCTTGCTAAAGTGACCATATTTACCACAATTGAAACACCGTGGTCCTTTAGATTTGACATACTTCTGTTTCTCTGGGAATCTTTTATGTGAATAAAACGCAGTTGTCTCTGTACTCTGGACCTCCTGGAGAAGCTTAGTTTTTATGTTATCAGCACATATTTTCACTCCGGAGCTCTCTAAGGCCATTATCATAGGTTTATACATGTCGGGCAAACCTGCAAGCATCAGTGTGCCCAGCCATTCATCATCAACCGGAAAACCAATGTTTCTCAACTTGTGAGCAGACGTCATTATTTTATTTACATATTCTTCCACATTACGCGATGAGTCCAAGTTAGTCGTAATCAGATCCTTTAGAAGTGACACTTTCCTTGTCAAGCCGTTATCATCGAATGCCCTTTCTAAATTTTTCCACACCTCTTTAGCCGTGTTTGCGTCTTGTATGTGCACGTAATTAATCGAATCCACCAATAATATTAATTTTGACTTAGCTTTTAAATCCTTTATGGGGTCGACTTTGTCACCAACTATACATTGCCAGAGATCTTCATGTTCCATGTATGCCTTAACGGCAAATTTCCAGGAGGCATAATTATCTCGCCCAATAAGCCGGTCAAGATGAAATCCGGAATTCGTAGACATTTTTCTTTAAGCTCGGGGTGCACCAACACGTTTTCGGAATAAAATTTTCTGACGTTTTCTCACTTCTTTCGTTTGATTTTGCTTTCGGTCTTTTATTTTTCGGAGTAATCGCCTCTTTTCGTGGTGTTTTACACGGAACCACGCTCTGCTACCATGTTAGACTTAGACGATTACTTAAATAAAAGTATTTTAGAGAATGGTGTAACGTTTTTATTCTTGTTCGAATGGAATACAAGAGAAAAAAGGACAAGTCATAAAACAGACAGAACATTCGAGATTAGTACCACAGATAATGTCAAAATGCTTGCGTTCCATTTATCTTAACAAATAAGTATACTGAAATATTGAGCGAAGAAATTTTAAAATCTTGAGATAAGACCGTGTCTCGTTAGATCGAATTTCACGATGTCCTCGAGTCTTCGCGATAAATAAAAAATAAGAGACTTCCGTGATGGATACTGCCCCGGGGTAATCAGGAGATAGACCTAGATAAACACTTATATCTGTAAGTAAGAATAAAAAAATACCTAACCCACGGTAATGCATTGAACATTACTACAAGATAGAAAACATTTTAAATGCGCTATAAATAAAAAACCTATTTGGGAGAACGATTATTATGAATAAATGTGATTATTATGAATAAATGTGATATTGTGATTATATATCTTATATATAAAATTCCCGTGTCACAATATTAGTTACAGTAACTCCTCCAAAATGGCTTTACCGATTTTCACCAAATTTTATATGCATATTCAGTAGGTCTGAGAATCAGCTACTATCTATTTTTCATACCCTTAAGTGATAAGGGTGGTTCACACTTAACATTTTTTTATTTATATGGCAAACAAGGTTTGCCGGGTCAGCTAGTATTTGTATAAAGTGTGTAAAATTTTCCAGCTTGATTTTATTGTAGTTAGGAAACTGATACGATCATTATATATTATTACAATATTTCATATTTCAAGTAAAATGTAATTTGCAATTGAAACGAACTAACTACTCGTATGTATTATTTTCATCATCGGAAAATTGTTGCAGACCACAATAATACCTGACGAGATATCGCGTTATGGGGAAAATCTATTTAATTGGAAAATTATGCTTTCCATTTACATCATGTCATTAACTTTCACTGCGTATAATATCAATCGAATTGCAAGTTACATATTGAACGCTCAGTTTAACGATTTATATGATTACCTGCGCTTAATAGTAGGGGAGCCCGTGATGCTAAATGTGTAGAAGCTCGAGCGTCATTGGGACCTATAGGTACGATTGTGTAGATTAGACGTTAGAAAGCTTCGGAGGAGTACGGTAACTAATATTGTGACACAATATATAATATGTATATGTTTTTTTTATAATATAAGAGTAGCAGACGAACATGCAGTCCACCTGATGGTAAGTGACTATTGCCGCCCATGGACATCTGTAACTCCAATAGGATTAGATATTCCTACCTGAGGTCGGCCACAGATGCGCCGTTACTCCTGAGGACTAAGCTGGAACGCCTCGGAAAAGTCTGTCTCCCTTACGACACCCTTCAAACCGGAACACAGCAGCGCTTAACACTGCTGTTATTAGGTAGAAATAGGTGTGGCGGTGGTGCCGCCGGAGTCGAACCACAAAGGGTTCTTCCACCTTCAAAAAATAAAATGTATACATTCATACTCAGTCATTAGCATTTCTACTTACTCTTCACTAATCGCACCCTGTCTGCGGCCAGTGAAAACTAAGTAGTAACTTCAACCAAGTTCCGTCTATGATACTAATATGGAGTAGTGTATCGATGAAGGCATAGTTAGACTATGGAAGTAAAGTTTTCAACGGTTTTCCGGATCCGCCGGCATTCTCAGGCTATGATGGGATTCCCCATCGCCTACCCCACTTCCGACATGGAGTGAAATATTGTCATGGTGGTTCGTTGATAGCTCTATTAACGATGTTTTCCCTTAGAGCGGAATGTTAAATGGCATAGAATGGATATTTAAGTATCTAATATCGTAGCCGCAGAATTGTAATGGAGTTATTTTTGCTATTATTTTTTTGCGGAAGTGTGAGTTATTACGTTTATCTGTTAAAGCCATTATGTTAATGATTTTAGAATGAGTAAGTAGCATACAATTGTTTATTTTATATGTGGAACAAAATGGGGGAAAATCTTTAATTAAAAATTATATTTCACTGTTTAGATCGATTGTTCATAAAAGTGTATTTGATTTTAGTTTTTTTGGCTGTATTTTTTTACATATTACTGGTCTAAAGTATTTGCACACGTGCTCAGTGCTAAGTTTAAATAAATATTTCCACAATTTTAAACAAAAATACTCCAAAAAATAAACGTTTTGCGTTTTAAACTGATACTAAAACATGAATTCTATTATGCGTCCGGGATCAACAAATCACCTGCTACATCCCGTTCCGAGAGGCTATATAGTTAAACTTTCCTTTTCAACGAATGTTTTATAAAAATCTGTCAAGTTCACTAATTACAGAAACATAAATAGTATATAGGATATGCTCAAACGGTATCTTTGTCACGGTATATGAATATTATAATGCTAAGTTTAAATAAAGGTTTGCTACAAATTTAAAACAAAGACTTCCAAACAACAAACCGTTTTGCGTTTTAAACTGATACTTAAACATGGATTTTATTATGCGTCCGGGATCAACAAAGCACCTGCTACATTCCGTTCCGAGAGGCTATACGGTCAAACTTTTCTTTTCAAAGAATGTTTTATAATAATCTGTCAAGTTCACTAATTACAGAAACAAAAATAGTATATAGGATATGCTCAAACGGTGTATATGTATGTTTCGGTATATGAATATTATAGTGCTAAGGTTAAATAAAGTTTGCTACAAATTTTAAACAAAAGCTTCAAAACAACAAACCGTTTCGCGTTTTAAACTGATACTAAAACATGAATTCTATTATGCGTCCGGGATCAACAAAGCACCTGCTACATTTCGTTCCAGAGGCTATACGGTCAAACTTTCCTTTTCAATGAATGTTTCCAAGTCGTTACAGTTGTTATTGTTTTCGATTACTGAAGTTCAGGGGTAAGGGTTGAGTCGCGGTGAGGCTAACTGTTTCTGATTTTCTGTTATCTGTTTTCTGAGCTGTCTTTAAAATTTACGATATCCGTTTCTGTTTTAAATAAAGATATTTTGGAGGTTCGTCTTTTGTAGATTATTTATATGAGTACAAATAGTTTGGGTGGCGAGGGTAAGGATATTTTTATGAATGACGAGGTGGTAAAGATATTATTTAGTTTAAAGATAGTATTAATTTCAATTTAGTCATAAGGGAAATAACGCATTTAAGTAAATCTCTGGGGTCATATTTATATTTATTTTTTTCCGAAATTTAGCCACATTTGTCGGAGTGGCGTATTTACACATTTGCCGCCACTATTCAAATTTGGTCGCTCTATGATTTAATACCCTAGTTCGGGACTGCCCGGCATCAGTTCAACGCATAATTAGCAAAAAAGATGGTCGGGACAAAAAAGTATCTGAACGTTGATGAAAAATGGTCTTTCAGGATTTTACCGTTCTAGACTCCAGCCTACTCAGCCTATTAGATAATCCACCACTTACGTACGTACGTACTTAATAAATTATAACGCCACATTATAATTGAAGTACCAAAATACTTGTGATTCACAAATGCAACCATTCTTCCTATCTTTTCCTTTTCCATTTAATATGTAGAAACATAAGGAAATATGAATTTCATCAAGCGTAACAAATTCTATACAGATCACACGTGCCTGCTCGTTACTACACACGTAGGTATAGGGGACAGAAAAAAATATGTTAAACAAGCAATTCTCGCGATCCGTGAGCACCTGTCGAAGCCTACGGAGACCTATTCTTGTATTCATGCGAGATGTGTTTTGATTTCATTTTGAAACGGATGACTTATAATTTTAGTAATTTCTATATTCATGATCCATTTTGACTACACAAATATTCGTGGAAGGGATTGTTCATTTTAGTATTAATTGTGTATGTATTGATAAAGTTACGGAAATATAAATACACATCAAAAACAGGCATTAGTCAAAGGGAAGGTTAGATTTAGCCTGGGTGGGCGACCGTGCTTAGCTTTGTAGTTTGGAGTTTGGTTAATAAAAAAGCTATTGAGAAAACTTTGATAGCGTGATCACTCGATGAGTTGCAAAAAGTCGCCAAAGATATTTTTTATTTGTATATAGCTGTAGTGTAATGTTTTATAGAAGATGTGATAACTTAAACGTGATTAACATAAACTTAACAGAGATTTCGATCTATATACACTTCCGTAATTTCGCATGGCTTTGAGAATAGCTCCGCCGAATGTCATAACACGTTTACGTGATATCGCCGTGTGTCCTTACAATTCGCACTCGTGTTAACGATCAAGGAAACGTTGTTTCGACAACAAGAACATTCGCTATGAAACGATTGTCCTATTCAATGCAAAATGTTGGATGGGAGCTGAATTCGAGAGATTTAGTTGCTGTAAATGTTATCTACGTCTATATTAATGTCAAAAATGAAATTGTTAATGTTTCAAGAATAATAACTATCAGTATTAGTAGGGAACGTTTGGTGAATTCCGGACAACTTTTATTTTATAAATAGACACGTTCGTTTATATGAAGGATGTAATATAATAAAATCAGATTTTTCAATATAATTGAGATATTTTCAGAAGATTTTTACGTAAATTCGGATGGCTAGTGACAAGCCAAATAATATAGAACCCAGAGTAAAACTAAACACTTTTAACAGCAATAAACACTTGTACCAGTACCAGAACTCGAATCCAATAGGAAAAAATAATCCAAAATGTAAAACCACAACAAATATTTATTCCAACCCACAATGTTTTACTTGAAACAAATGTTTTACTTAAATCATAATTCTTTCGTGATATAGGCCGACCCTAATTCATTACAATCTGTCAGAGGTCCGGTTGTAGGAGGGTCGAAAAAAACCGCACGTCACTACCAGCAGGAGG
Organism: Epargyreus clarus clarus; assembly: GCA_014595695.2. Taxonomy (NCBI): domain Eukaryota; kingdom Metazoa; phylum Arthropoda; class Insecta; order Lepidoptera; family Hesperiidae; genus Epargyreus; species Epargyreus clarus. Next base: position 1,203,226 of record JACTTY020000036.1, read on the forward strand.
GTTGCAACGAGGCCTTGGCAGATGATGGCCCCAGGCTTAATTAATAGTTCGTATAAAATAACAACTCTATTTCTGTTAATGTATTTCTGTATGCTATAGCGAAGTTTAAGTTGGTGTCTATGAACCTTTAATAATTCAATTATTTACGAATTGTGTGCAGATCTGTGCATGTGTGTTATGATGTAATTACATTTATTTAAAAATACGTTTTTGAAGGTGGTAGAACCCTTTGTGGTTCAACTCCGGCGGCACCACCGCCACACCTATTTCTACCTAATAACAGCAGTGTTAGGCGCTACTGTGTTCCGGTTTGAATAGTGTGGTAAGGGAGACATACTTTTCTGAGGCGTTCCAGCTTAGTCCTCAGGGGTAGCGGCGCATATGTGGCCGATCTTAGGTGTGAATATCTAGGGTTGATTACAGATTTCCATGGGCGGCAGTAGCCACTTACCATCAGGTGGACTGTATGCTCGTCTGCTAATCCTATATTATAAAAAAAAAAACGCAAGTAAACTAAAACTTAAATTGTTTACCACGGTATGTATTTGATAAGTTCAATGCCTTTAGTTACCAACGAACCTTCATATAAAACTATTTACCAAATAGAATTTTGTACCTTTATTTAAATATTGCTTACAAATCTACACGTTTCAATTTTAGTAATTTTTGTTTTATGGAGTGTAAACTGTATAAACATCTTATATATAAAATTATCGTGTCACAATGTTAGTTACCGTACTCCTCCGAAACGGCTTTACCGATTTTCGCCAAATTTTATATGCATATTCAGTAGGTCTGAGAATCGTCTACTATGTATTTTTCATACCCCTAAATGATAAGGGTTTTTCATCCTCAACATTTTTTTTTATTTATGGCAACACAACGTTTGCCGGGTCAGCTAGTTTTTTTTTATAGAACTTTGTTATATCTCACAGATCCGACATACTACGTAAATCATTTCCTTACATTCAGCTACCTAATCGCACTTTAATCGGATTACTTAATCAGGTAGTACTGATTGCTAACTTTCCACTGAAATTCCAGTGCTATTGCGGGTTGCTTTCCATGTACTAGGTACCTTTATTTTCTTATTTATTACTTGCACAGCAAACGTGCTCTGCGCGAATTTGTTTTCATAATATTTCTCGCGAGCACTTCAGACACACACAAACAATTCAGAACCTTAAACACAAGCTCCAAAGTGGTATTTACAAGCGCGAGTATGTACGATTGTCTATTTATTTCCTTTATTGCGACATTTTATAATATTCTGCTGCGAGATAAGGCGCCAGACGCTTTTCCGTTTTCAGGAAGTGCTTTTTGAAAGTTATATGAATGACATCGGAGTTTTGCAAGCAATTATGCAGATTAATGATTTACATGAAGGTTTAACATTGGTTTTATTAAAATTACAGATAATTAATTTAAGAAATTATGCCAGTTGTTCAAAAAAATACAATTCAGTTCAGATTTTTTGCGTAAAATACAAAATAACGAATTCGTTAAAAAGAAAATCAAACGCCTTTTCTAAAACGTTGCGATCAAAGTATCTTCCTATAGAAATGCAAAAACACACATCATTAGTAACACGAGGGCACGACAGCTGTCTTCGGGTAATGGGCCAGGATTGTTAATTATTAGTTTCGGGACTCTCGTTTGCTAACTGCCTGCTTTGATGTACCTTGGAACAAAGAAAGCTGGAAAAAATGCGAATGTTTTGCTGCGAGTGAAGACGGAAGTAGTAGTTGCGTTCATTGTTTTTAGGGTTCTGTACCCTTACCATGAGTTTTTACGTTTTGACAAATATGACTGTTTTGGTATTTGTTTTCGTATTTGCCCATATAATTTCCAATCAGCGCCCCCTAGCGGATTGTGTCAGAACTTGGAAATTATATGGGCAAATACGTACATAAAAAGCTACCGCTAAGCCCGTTCGTATAGGCATACCGTACATATATTTTAATATAAGACTTTTTAATATTTATATCTTTTGTTTTATTAGAATCTGCGTTAATATAACGAGTATCCTAAATAAAACAATAAAGATAAAATATTAAAAGAGTCGTATAAAAAACGTGTAATGATATTTTTATTTTTACACTTGGTAAAAATCAAATATTTTCTCAGTAAGCTTAATAATAATAAAGTCAAGCCAATCAAAGATCATTTAATTATTATTATACCCCAAAGCGAATGAAATAAAAAACGAAATGATAAACGCAAATATTATGGGTAGTGTACGGAATTTCGATGCGCAAGATTGACACACACTTGGCTGATTTTTACTACAATAGAAGAATGTAGCAAGTGGGCACGCAGTGCTCCTTATGTTAACTTTCTCTGCATCCTCTGAACATCAAGTCTCGTGAAGTTAGTCATGTGTAGACACCTGAAGACTGTCATTATTACAATTGCAGCTTTAGTATTATAGTAAGGAAGCAAACATTTCTATTATAATGTAAAAGTAGTTATCAATGTAACATGTAACATGAACTTATACGACGATTATAGTGAATTTAAAATGTAGTTATTGTGTTATGATAATTTCCGTCCTGTACGATAAGCCCTGTCAAAATCGGTTCAGCCATTTCAGAGATCAGCCAGAACAAATAGACAGACAACCAGACAAAAATAAAAAATAAAATGTTATTTTGGTGTATGTACAGTATGTATATTCATATGCATGTAGTAAAAAACGGTTATTTCAATATTAAAAACAGACTCTCCAATTTTATTTATATGTATAGATTTTAAAGTTTATTATACCATAGAAATTGGTAGAAAAGGGGGACTTAATGCTAGAAGCATTGATTAAATATGGATTCATAAATTATCTTAAGTAATAAAAATAATAAATTTATTAAAGGTTTTATTAAAGGAATATGTGATAAAAATCTTATTACACAGTATTTAACCTACACAAGTCTGCAATCATTAATAAAAGTGAACGTTAATAATGAAAAATCACAAATCTGCCTAGCTCTACTATAACTCAGCCCTATACCAAGCCATTAGCAATATATTACTCATAACTAGAACACAATCTTAATCTTGTGCAAACAAGAGAAAATAATTAAACGAGCCACCGGTCGCACGATGGAAATTTCATATAAATCGCATAGAAATTATGGCCGTTGTCGCCATATATCAAAAGGCTTATTAAAGAATTATGCACAGTATACGGAACTTTAAGTTTTTAGGGTGTCTGCACACTAGCGTTTTTCCTGTGTAGGCTTGCGATGGACGTTTATGCAGCGCAGATGCCCCGTGTATGCGTCATATACAATTGTGCTCAAATCCGACATGTCCCTACTTATCCTAATTATGCCAGCTACGACAGCTGTACGCATGCGCTTAACCGTTTATTAGAAAACAATTGTATTATTAACCGTAATTTAACAACATACAAAGATTTTGGCATTTGAAAGTAAAAACTAAAATATAAGGTACCTTATGACCAAAATAATCACTTCCATTTGACGGTAAATTATATTTTGGATTCTCTTAGACGTTTTTTGTTTTTGTAAAATTATGATTATCATTATGATTTTCATAAAAAACCAGACAGATGTATTTTTATGTCGGTAATAGTAATATCAGATAAATTTTGCGTTAACGCGACGTATACGTTGCATCATCGCAGCCTTTGCGCTGTGTACGATACGATTATCAAATCCTTACGATGACGCTAATGTGAAGAAACCCTTAGCGAGAATCGGGATCTTGAGAGGGGTTTCACTATTATAGTGAAATTTAACTTAAGCGCGTTTTTTAATGAAAGAAGTATAACGAGTGTATAATCTTGTGTAAAGTCGTACAACTGTTACTATATTAGTTAAAAATTGTTACATGGCTTTGGACTTATGACTGCGAGAGTCGTTGCAAGACTATTAATACTTAATGAACTATTTAAGTACAAATTATTTAATTATACATTTAGGGTTAAGTCCAATCCGCGATTACAAAACGTACAACATTAAGTTTACGCGCAACCTTGTCAAAGATCGTTGTCGAACTAAATTATTAAGGATTAATCTCGCTAAACAAACTTTACAAGGTAAATGCTCTGAGGTAGATAAGGGCTCCGGAAATTGGCTCGGAGTGGGCACCGAGTGGGCAATGCTAGGCGGAATGGGTGATGGATCGCTGGCTCGCATGACCGGGTAATTGTTACTTCGGGTTCGTTTGCCCCCGGTCGCGATCGCGTGCCAACACGGCTTTCCTTTAAAACTAATTCGAACGGTCCGTTTTATTGTGACACCTTGAGGTATTTGGTGGATGATTCGGCAGTTTTAAAGTATGAGTGGTTCTGAATTATGGATTTGTTTTTGGTTCAACCGCTTTTGGTTAAGGTTATCAAGGTTTAAAGCGTCGCACGACTGCGGCGAAACCGTCATTTATAACATTTTGATTAGCCGTTGATGTTATTTTAGTTTGTAATAAGCAGATAAGTGTAACATTTATACTTAAACTTTTGCTCAGAAGCTCAGCTAATGGGCTAAATTGCAGGGAATTGCGCGGATTCATACTGTTGACTATTATTAGATACTACCAATTAAATAAATCGTCCACAAGTAGCGGGAGTGTGGATCTCGCCAATTCAAAATATGTACGCGTTCAAAATACATGCATTGCGCGCGAGCAAGAGACATTTGACACCTTGTTGCTTAAATTTTCGATATTGAATCGTTGAATTAGTGCGTAGACGCGTGAACCAAATCTACGCATTGAATCGCTCCTCCTGGACGTAAAATTTGCGCGTGAGAACCGCAATCGGAAATCGCCCTTTTTGGACAAGGTCTTAGACTACAGTGCCGGTACTTAGCGCTCAATGCAATCATGGATTGCTTTTGCAACGTTACCGCATATATTCGTCCAAAAACAAGTACTTGTCTAGTGGCATGATAATAATATTTATTCGGTTATCATCGACAGTATCGGTTATGTGATTATGTGTATTGAATATATTAATTCCACAAAAATATATGTTTTATATCGTACATTTATTTCCACACCCATATGTAATATGTCTACGTAAAAATACGGTCATTGATCACAAGTTTTCATCGCAGCCTCACCGTTTATAGCCTGTTCATAAATTATTCGAAAAATATTATTAAATAATTTAATATTCGATTTTTCATATGCATGTTCGTAATTACCGTTAAACCGTGTGCCGGTGAGGTAATAATTTAACGGCGTGTACGATTTATTTTAGTCGTACAAAATATATGAGAGCATTGATGTTGAAGGTTTTATGGTTATTTTCGTAGTTTGTTTACGATTGTTTGTTTTTTTTGTTACCTACTATAATTACAAAATTTTGCAAAAATAATAGATGCATATTTTCTGTAGCTATAAATATGTAAGAATTTTCTTTTTAAAGTAAACTACTAATTCTCAAAATAAAACACACAAATAATAATATGTTTTGTCCATTATTCGATAGATTTTTATGTGTAGGGACAATTTTTAAATAGGAATTTAATTTTTATTTTCATAAAATTGAAAAAAAAAAAATCCGTATTTTATTCTGAATTCTAATTTAGTTAAAAAAACACTAAACATCTTAGATTTAAATGATTATTAATGTTTTCCTATTATCTTTTAATATTCATAAGCCTAGATTAAAACTTTCCCTCACCCCGTCTAACAGGGGTAGCAACACAGGGTAGCAAGTATACACGAATGATGTAATACTCGTTGCATCCGTTGGTTCATACGATTATACCGCATGAGTGATTGCCACCCTTTCATATGATTGGCTCACTTCTTGTTAAATAATATGAGTGCTCTTTATTCTATGAATCACAGTTTCAAGCTCTATATGGTAAGGTTTTTAGTTTATTATAAGGTCTAGTGGATATTTACAAATATGACAAAATACTTAAAAAGTAAATGTACCTATGTAGGATTAGAGCATCATAAGTTATAGCTTTGGTATACATTCTAATATAGTAGAATATAGCGTCATCACCACCAGGTGCCAGGAGGCAACGCCGCCACAAATTGAAGGGTGTGGTAAGGATGACATACTAATCCGAAGTGTTCTAAGTCCTCCTGAGTAAATACAGGGTAGAAACGTGTTGATTTCAAATTTTCATTGGCAGCAGTAGCCACTTACCTACCATCAGGTGGACTGTATGCTTGTTTTTTTTTTTTTATAATATAAGAGTAGCAGACGAGCATGCAGTCCATCTGATGGTAAGTGGCTACTGCCGCCCATGGACATCTGTAATCAACTCCAGATTGATTGGATTAGGTATTCCTACCTGAGGTCGGCCACAGATGCGCCGCTACCCCTGAGGACTAAGCTGGAACGCCTCGGAAAAGTCTGTCTCCCTTACCACACCCTTCAAACCGGAACACAGCAGCGCCTAACACTGATGTTATTAGGTAGAAATAGGTGTGGCGGTGGTGCCGCCGGAGTCGAACCACAAAGGGTTCTACCACCTGTTTGCTATTTCTATATTTTAAAAAAGTTGATATCTAAGCTGAGACAAAAATAGAATAGTGTATAACATGCACTTGTGTGACTTGTATACTATAGTAAATTGTATTTATCGCAACACATAGTATGATCTGCATATTGCATATCATGTGCATAATTATACGCTAAATTTCAGACGTTGCCATGTTTCAATATTGTTCAAGAAGCGAAGTCTATCTTTTTGTGTCAGAATATAAACAGCATTGTACTACGTATTGATGTAAATGTTTTCCCGTGCCGTGTAGTGCTCGGCTCGTTGATGCGCCGGCGATGCGATTATGCCGCATGAATGAGTGCCACGGTTTTATTTTATAAGCTTTAACGTGTTATTGTTTGATCTGTTTTACAACGCTATTGTGGATACAAAAGTGTGTACTCAAAGAAGGTATTCTGAGTAGTGAATAGTAGAATTTGTGATTGAATTCAGGAATTACAATATTTGTGGGTTATTCTCAGAATATCTCTTTAATTCATCATTATGACCCATTGAAACTTAATACTTGGGAGCGACAACGCACTTATGGTTCGTGATGGATGTCCACGATTGGTAACTCTAACATCAGGTTGGGAAAATCTCACCAGGAATTGACTTAAGAAAATAATATTTCCAACTTTCGTAAAGTTTTTGAAATGCAGTCTTACAAACATTAGGATGGCACTTTCTGCCATCCTAATCATTCTTTATTTTTTAAATTTTAGTACGCGATATAAGCCCTATAAATAACATCTATGTACCTTCCACGTTTTATTTGTATAGAGCAAAAACTCTCCCAGTAAAACGGCTCCGACATATGGACGTAGCGAAAAATTAATAATAATCACATTTACATTGTAACAAAGAATAAATAAAATACGCCGATGGGCTTTCCGAAAATATATTTTACGCAAAAAGGCCAGTCATATGAAATCAAATTAATCTGGCTTCTGATTCCGAGATTTAACTTCACTAGTGATGAATGGAATATATAAACATTTATTGTTATCTCAAATAACGGCCACGTCATGGCGCCGATGGAGCATTTCAGCTTGGGAATCACCTCATTTATCAGCCCTGTATCGATTACGCTGCTATTTATTAATATCCCAAAGAGATGTTGTACGTCTTTTGCTTATTAATTTTATAGACCGTTTGTCTAAAAGGAATATAATCCTCTTGGTTCGACTTCGGCGGCACCAGCGCCTGCACATATTTCTGCATAATAATAGTGTTAAGCGTTACTGTGTTATGATTTGAAGGGTGTGGTAAGGGAGACATACTTATGCGAGGCTCTCCAGCTTAGTCCTCAGGGGTAGTGGCACATCTGTGGCCGATTTCAGTAAGGGATTTTATTTTATATGGGGTTGATTTCCGATGTCCATGGGCAGCAGTTTTTCAAAGTTATGTGCCTATTAGAAACCTGCATACCTGAGAGATTAAAAAAAACGCAAAGGTATGTGAAGTCTACCAATACGCACTTTTCCAGGTCAGTGGACTAATCCTTTTCATTATGAGAGGAGGCCCGTGCACAGCAGTGGGACAGTAATGGGTTGCTGATGATGATGTTTTTTTTCGATCTAAGGCGGTTAGATGAGGTGATACCCTAAGTAAGCAAGTAACATATTCCACGAACGCGCTTGCCAGATTATAACTTGCCTCTTGTATTATTCATAGTTGTCTATTCACATGATTGTTGCAATGTATCAAGACATAAGTACTCGAGACGATACTGAAGTCGAAAATACGGAATTTGTTATACTTACATGATGTGGTGTGGATTAACATAAATCAGAACAGTAATAAGCTAAGAGGGTGTTCGACGATATATTAGATGATTTTATTACATTAACTTTCTCCTTTCTGCTCTATTTGTTTACAAAGTTACGCTTTCTGTTTTAAATAATAACAGATAAATTAGAAATAATATGTTTCCATAAGTAAACCATTAGTACAACTTTTTGGAAAATATCGAATATAAAATATAATATTGATAAATGTTATAAATTGCATTTAAGCCATGTAATTTTACTATAAAATAGGTCAAAAGATGAGTTTTTTTAAACTACGCATATATATCACTGTGTGTGTTTTTTAATATTTCCTAAATATTTAACAGTAAAAGATTTGCCATCTTTCTTTGCAATTTGTAGATCAACAGATTACGTTATTACAAAATTTAACAGTGTTCAACAACCTATTACACATCTGTAACTTTGACGGAAAGTATGGATAGTGAATTATACTTTTAAATGTCCTCATATTCTATTCAGGAACCCAAATCTAGAGTTCTACGCCACAGCTGTCATTTGTAGCACACAGGTGGCTTCATAATTTATTCGACTTATTTATTCGATACGATACTAAAATATGCACAACTTTGTTTACTAGCAAATTTATATTTACGTTAGGGCTACTCATAATTTCCTTGTTTGCTATTTTATAAAATGACTGGTCGGAATTTTGAGATTGACCAAGGATACAAGGACCAAGAATAATATAAGAATAATCTTCTTCCAGTCCCAAAAATATGAAATGTTAAAATAGTTTGTGAAAAACATCAGAGGTATCATTTTAATTTATCATTTTCAAACATATTCTTGCAATAGATAAAAGACAGGAATAACATGCAGTAACAGTAAACCTTAAAAAAATAATAGGTAGGTACTGAAAAACAAAAACAAAACATTTATAAATTTTAGCAATTACTCAAACCACGATAACTTATAATACTTTCGCGTACAATAAAAATGTAACTCAAGAACGCTTGACTACGAACTTTGTTACATGCACTCTTTTGAGACTTTTTCAAGAAATTCGCGCAAAAACTTGTTCACAAGTGCAAAACTAAGTTTTCAGCGTACAGCGTTCTATTTGATGGAACTTGAAGCGGCAGAATGTAATAAACTAATTGTAAAGAGTATAAATAATTTCAGTCAAAGCTTTAGGTAAGAATTCCATTGATCATGGATTGCTTGAACATGTATATGAGTAGAATATAATATGGGAAAGAATTCGTATACAAATAAGTATGTCCGCCTGATTGGTAATGGAACTTAGAAGTTAGAACTCTGCTTGAAGAATTATAACATAACAGCCTTTAAATTGCCGTGAAAATTAATATCCTCAACTAAGTACATATTGTCCTACTGTAGCCTTATTTCCTATTTTGTTGTCCATGAAGAGACCTATAGATATATCTCTGAATGGAAATAAGTTACCTCCTCATGTTTTATTTTACTTAAGATTACTTAAGGTCTCACTTATTACTACAACGTGAATGTTAATCCTTTGAGGGTGCCAGCTTGAGACACGAACTTGACAAGCTGTACCTAGTGAGTAACTTGCGTTATTTGAGGCAGAGCTTATACTGGAGTTTGAGTTAAGGAAACGGTTACATAGATATAATATATGTATAAAAAACGCTTTCTACACTCACAGCCCCACACTAGGATTCCCTGTATCGTGGGTGCCATGGACACACACAGAGACAAATACACATATAGTATAGAAAAAAAAATGTGAGCCGTCACGGGACGCCTGGCAGATGTGAAACATCGACATTATTTTGTAAAAGTAATATGCAGAAAACAACATATTGTGATAGGAATTATAGCTAGTTATTTCAATATATTACTAAAATCGTAAATTATAAGTATCAATAATGAATGTTTCACAATAAATGCCACTATGATTAGAAAAATTAATTAATTTTTTAATGTTCATATAATCTATGGTTCATATTTATAACAAATAAGAAAAAACTTTCGTGCGCTGCACGCCATCAGCTGATTTTGAAATACAATTCTGTCAGTCTTAATAAATTTATTCTCTGATCAATTGTTTTAATGCATTAATTCCAATAAGAATGAAATTAAAATTAATTAATAATTTAAAAACATTGTACCTATGCAATGAAATTTATGTGAATTTTAATCTACCAAGATAGTAGATTTTACATTTGCTGGCGCTCAAAAGACACCAAATATACGCGTGCTTAATGCACAGATAAATGCATACTTTAATTATAAAAATTTAATTAACTTACTGATGACTTGATGGTGTGTCATAGTGTGATTTTGCTTTCTTTGCAGGAGGCTGATCACTTTCACTCTCTAAATTATCACGGTCAGACATTTTATTATCAGAAAAATAATTTGTTTTCAAGCATTTATCTATAACCTGAAGATACGCCGCAAGCTGACAAAACTTGAAACATACAAAATACGTCAAGTGGTGTAAAACGAGTTAAAACGACTCCAGTCGCTCTCGCGCGGCGTAGTAATACACACGAATGTCACTGAACACCTTAAACGTCATTATTATGAATTTTAAGCCTCAAAATGCCTTCTTGTGCAATGCGTAAAAGCAAAAATTATGCTCGAAAAAGAAACAAGCTTCATGGAATCACCTATCACACGTAAATGAAGAGAAATTATTAAATTTTGTTTATTTTTCGTGTTCGATCCGCCATGATTACGTGAGTAACCAGAAAGAGACAAAGTATGTTTTTGTCAATGAAAGTGATAAAGACGCAAAATGCATGGTCATAGATCAACAGAACAGAAGTGACATTTTATTGAAGCTCACGATGTTCATATGTCGTATGTTATAGTTTAAGATCCCACTGCTTAATTTTTATATTAGTGTGTTTTTAGTCAAAATATAACTTTCTATAGTTTATTTTAATAAAATAAAATCGATATATGGGAAATTCAGTATCCTAATCTCTAAATTTTCTTCGATACCTGTGGTAAATAATAAAAAATATTACCATAAAATTTGTATAGGATAGTATACGGTATTTTAAAATTTCTTTAATTGAATAAATTAACCTAAACATAATTTAATAAACAATCTTTGTATAGCCAGAAATTAATCCTCAAAAAGACCACGGTAAGATTCGAATCTTATATATAAAATTCGCATGTCACGATGTTAGTTACTGTACTCCTGCGAAACGGCTTTACTGATTTTCATCAAAATTTATATGCATATTCAGTAAGTCTGAGAATTGGCTACTAGTACATTTATAAAATGTACACAACTTTGCAATTAATGGTCGTGTATAAAATAAAACTGAAAATAATAAACATAAATTAGTAAAGATACTTCGCCGCCTTGAAATTAAATGAAGCCACAAACGGGTTATTAGTAAGTTCTTTTTTTGAATTCTTGACAAATAAAAACATTTTTATAGAAAATTTACAAATAAATAACTAATACTGCGTAATTTACATAATAAATAAATAATTATTTCAAATATTTTAGGGATATTTTAGCACGGAGACGTGGCAAAACTTTTTTACGCAACTATTTCAATTCTCAAAACTGGGTACATTTTCTTGTTAGGAGTGAGTAATATTTACTAATCTATGATAATAAATATAAACAATTTTTAAACCGTATATTTTAAACCAGTCGATACATCTGTATAGATACATTCTTTCAAATTATATATTTATATAATAATAATTTATTTAGTTAAACTGTACTATAACATTTCTACGTAAACGATATACTAAAACTATTATCGACAGTTTCGGACATTTTTTACCTTCTGTTCCATTATTTCATTGTCTGTGACAAGCATGCGGATCAATGGGAAAGCCACCATACGTCCCGTTTTTAACGGGACAGTCCCTTTTTTCGATGCTTCGTGCCGTCTCCGAAATGAACCGTTGCCATTGTCAATTATGTAACAGTAAATATTATAATTGTGAAAAAAAAAACATGGGGTGCTTCATTTATCAGTTTTCATAAAGCGCCCCACATTTTTTGCACAATTATACTATTAACTGTTCCTTAAATGATTCCTAGATTGAAAATTATTTTCTACTTTTTAGTTAATTTTATCATAAAAGCGTGTTTTTATTATTTTTAACTATATTTTTTCAAGTAAAAAGTATTTGACATAAAAAAATCGATGTCCCGTTTTGACTGAAGTAATCATTGGTCACTATATTACATGGTCAATATTTACGTTTGCGTACACTTGAAATGCAAGGTCAAACACTAGTTGTCTTTTTTTATCACATTGTTCTAATAGCTCTGTCCCTTATAGAACACTAGCTGAACCCGCGGCTTCGCCCGCGTAAAAAAATATGATATGACATACAAACAACTGTAATCGTAAATTTGTACTTTTAACAATTTTAACGATAAAGTAACATTAATATTTAATTAATAAAAGCTTTTTTCTCGTCACTGTATACCTAAATTGGTCAAGCTTTTTCAAAAACATACACTAAAACTCTAATTAGTGGACTGGAATGAAACTTTCTTTAAAATATAAGTTTTATGTAGGATACAATAATTATTATTTACACTATTCCATAGGAACCGTCCATGTTAAATTGGGCCTTACATACAGTGGTTCTTTCCAGGGTCGCTGGTTAGGCGGTTAGAGCTCCCATTCTTGCCACCCGCAACTCCAAAAGTCCCCCTTCAGTCTCGTACGACAGGCAGGGGATACTGTAGCCCTGTTCTAGCCCAAAATTTTAATCCAAGGTCTATGTGTCTACCCCATCACCATCACAACCACACCCCACGCCAGGACAAAATGTTGGCACGCAGTGTGTCCAAAGTAGTTGCGATGTACCTAATCAGTATACCAAAATGTAGGCCAATTTGAATAAAATTACGCATTATCATATATGAAATTGCACCCGTCCACGTTGTCGTGTATTTGTCTGAATAGACGTTATCGGAAATTTCGAACCTAAAAGATTCCCGTATACATACATATAACTTCTTAACTTCTTTTACCTCCTTAGTAGAATTTCAAAAACATTTCTATGTACATATGCATCAATAAATACTTTATCAGCAAATTTCTGATATTTAACACCAGCGGTCGGCAACCCGACACCCACGGGTGGTGTGTGGCTCGCGGGTCTGCGCGTTACTAATAATTGGCCAAGTGCAAGTCAAACTCGCACCTGGAGGGTTCCGTACAACCAAAATTTTAGTTTTTTTAATTTTCTAGTATTTAATATTGCAGCAGCCATTAAAGCAATGTGTTGTAAAAATTTGAACTGTCTACCTCTAACGGTTCAAAAGTTAGTTGGAAAAATATCGAATAGCAGTTTGTTGTATGGGACCCCTTTTTGTTTTCAACTTATTTTAATTTTTAGTATTTGTTGTTATAGCAGCCACCGTTATGCATCCTCTGTAAGAATTTCAAATGTCTATCTATTACGGTTCCAGAGATAGAGCCCTGTGACACACGGACAGACGGACAGACAGCGAAGTTTTAGTAATAGTAATAGGGTTCCGTTTTTATCCTTTAGGTACGGAACCCTAAAAAAACCGCTGTTCTGAACATCAGCACGCGCAATACATTCCCATGGTAAAAATATATGTTACGACGGCCCGTGGAATTTCGCCCTAGGTACACTAAAACTCTCTGCACTCTGTTCTTTTTCCAGACACGCTAAAGGAAGTAACTTCAGTAACGGTTTTTAAAGAAACTTTCTTTACTTATAGTACCCTAATGGGGTTGATTGTTGAGTTACTAAAAATGCTGAAACAGATGTGTAAACAGAAAGGCATAATGCATATACCCTTTTATAGCCGTCTTAAGGGTTGATCTAAAACAGACAGTGACTCAGATGCTCCATTGAGTCTAATGATAATTTGTTGCTTGTTGCAGTGGTTGCTTCCAAATAAACGGATTGTAAAATAAATTTCCAACCCCTATTTAACGACCTTAAGGGTTGATTTTCAAAAGATGGAAAAATAAGTGATATATTATTTACAACCAGAAAGCAAAATACCAATTTTCATAGACTGCTTCATAATCGGCTTACTTCGAATCAAACTTTCAACCCCTATATTACCCACTGAGGGGTAGATTTTCCATAAATGGTGTTAAAAAAGTTCTATCATTCCAGTTCCATCCCCTATTAAACGTCCTTAAGGGTTAATTTAAAAAAAAACGGTGAAGAAGGTGTTCTATTATTTCCAATCAGAAAGCAGAATACTAAATTACATAGACTTTGCTCAAAATCTGCGAACTTCTAAACGAAGTTTCTACCCCTATTTTGTCCTCTTAAGAGTAGATTTTCCATAAACGTTGTTAAAGAAGATCTATTATTTCGTACCAGAAAGCTTAATCCTATTTTTACAGTCCTTGCTTCCTAATTAAAGGAATAGAAATAACATTGCAATCTCCATTTAACGACCTTAAGCGATGAATTTCCAAAAACAATGAAATAGGTGTTTAATTATTTTCTACCGAAAAGCCAAATGCCGATTTTCATAGAGATTACATCAAAACTGGTGGAATTTCATACAAACTTACAACCCTTATTAACCCACATAAGGGATGATTATCCAAAAACGGTGGAATTAAAGTTCTACTACATCTTACCAGAAAGGCAATGGCTAACTTTCATAGTGCTGGCTTGCAAAATGGCAAATATTAAAATAACCTGTCCACCCCTATTTTACAACTTAAGGGTTGATTTTCAAAAAATGGTGAAATAGGTATTTAATTATTTTCTATCGAAAACCCAAATACCGATTTTCACACAGCTTACATCAAAACTGGGGGACTTTCATACAAACTTACAATCCTTATTTAACCCACATAAGGGTTGATTTTCCAAAAACGGTAAAATTAAAGTTCCACTATATCTAACCAGTAAGGCAATGGCTAAATTTCATAGTGCTGGCTTTCAAATTGGCAAACTTTAAAATAAGCTGTCAATCCCTATTTTACAACTTAAGGGTTGATTTTCCAAAAATGGTGAAATAGGTATTCAATTATTTTCTATCGAAAACCCAAATACCGATTTTCATAGAGTTTACATCAAAACTGGGGGACTTTCATACAAACTTACAACCTTTATTTAACCCACATAAGGGTTGATTTTCCATAAACGGTAGAATTAAAGTTCTATTACATCTAACCAGTAAGGCAATGGCTAACTTTCATAGTGCTGGCTTTCAAAATGGCAAATATTAAAATAACCTGTCCACCCCTATTTTACAACTGAAGGGTTGATTTTCCAAAAATGGTGAAATAGGTATTTAATTATTTTCTATCGAAAACCCAAATACCGATTTTCATAGAGTTTACATCAAAACTGGGGGACTTTCATACAAACTTACAACCCTTATTTAACCCACATAAGGGTTGATTTTCCATAAACGGTAGAATTAAAGTTCTACTACATCTAACCAGTAAGACAATGGCTAACTTTCATAGTGCTGGCTTCCAAAATGGCATGAAATCTAAAAGCTATAGATTAGAAGACACAAATTTTTAATATTTTTAACGCCCCCGCACAACCCTCTTAGGGTTGAATATCATAAAATTAGTTCTTAGTAAATTCAAACATGCCAAAAGAAATATTCTGGCCAAGGTTCAGAGTCCAAAAAGCTACAGATTGGAAAAAACATTTTTTTTTAATTTTTAACGCCCCCGCACAGCCCTCTGGGGGTGAAACATCATAAAATTTGTTCTTAGTAAATTCATAGATGCTAAAAAAATGTTTTGGTCAAGTTTCAGAGTTTTAAAAGCGATAGATTGGAAGATAATTTTTTTTTTTAATTTTCAACGCCCCCGCACTCCCCTCTGGGGGTGGAATATCATAAAATTAGTTTTTAGTAAATTCAAACATGCCAAAAAGAATATCCTGACTAAGTTTCATACCTATAAGAGCTGTAGTTTTAAAATGTGAAATTTTTTTAATGAACACCCCCGCAACCCCTCTTGGGGGTGGAATTTCGTAAAATCCGTTCTTAGCTGACCTCTACTCGGTGAAAAGAATATTCCTACCAAATTTCAAGTCTTTAGCTCTAATGGTTCCAGAGATATCGTGATGAGTGACTATATACGTGGAAATCTCTTATATATATATAGATTTGTCTATGTAGTTAAAGGTAAGCGTCGCCACGCCAGAAATCTTTTTTACGTGCGGCTATAGATGTTTCACATCAAAAACATGATGAAAATTTCTTGATTGCAAAATTTGTAAGCGATATCGTATACTAATGTCAACGACGATGTAACGGTCAAAGCAATATCTGAAAAATATCGGCTCATTTTTTAGATCTAGAACACCTAAATCCAGACATAAATAAATATATCTTTTATGTGCCTTATTGCGGTTCGAACCCGGAACACTGTATGTTTAGAGTTATTTTTCAGATCTTTGAACTGAAAATCTTCTTAGGTATTTTTACTATGCAATGATAACTATGATACTCTAATTATTCCTATAATCACTCGTATTTGTTATTATCACATTGCGTAAATCTTCTTTGTAAAAATGCCATTATTTTAGTGAAGGCTTTTCTAAAATAACCTTTTATGACACAAACAAACAGAATGTGGAAGTCATACATTAATATACATATTTTAAAGAATAAGTCTCTGAAGGCATTTCGTACCATTATACAAACAAAAGTGTATTAAGACTTCAAATAGCATTACAGCACGTCAAGGTAATTACTATTTTTTAATAAATTGTAGGTTGCGCTCTGCCTAGCTTAATGCTCTCTTAGCGTGAGGATAAAATACGCTGTTAATTATCGTAAGCGCTATGCCGCTATACTATAATTTACTCATTAGAGTATATTTATGATTTTGGTTAACTAAATATACTTAGTAAGCTTTTTAAAACTAGTAAACAGTTGTACAACTTGTGTGCATGTATAGCAAGATAATAATGGTCGTAAGTCGCTAGTACTTTATCAATTAAGTATATTTGAGATTTTATTTCAGTTTATTACTTAGGTTGCGATCTGCCTAGTTTAATGCTCCTTATCCTGAGGATAAACTGACGCTGTTAATTATCGCCAGCGCTATTTCGCTATACTATAATTTACGCATTAGAGCATATTTATGATTTTGGTTAAATATATATAGTAACTTTTTGAAAAGGACAGTTAACAGTTGTACAATAAGTGTGCGTGTATACTTATATACGTATACTGTATATGTATACTGTACTTTATTAATTAATAGAGTATAATTGGATTTTTTTTCAGCTTACATAGTTCCTTTTACTGAAGTGTAATAAAATTGTTAAGACAACAGTTATAAATCTAACGGGATAGTAATAATAAAAATAATCGCGAGACCACTTTGTACAATACTTTCATTTACTCATTAGAGTATATTTGTAATTTTATTTCCGTTTATTCATATTTTTTTTATTCGCGTTAAAAACAAAATAAAAATTAGCAAACAACAAAGCTCATTAATTCAAATATTTCCTTTTTATGAAACAAGACCGCAAGCATGATATTTAAATAATTAAAATTTGCATGAAACAAGCCCTCTTTATTTTAAAATGCGAGGATAAATTATGTTAATATTGTGACTAAGTACTACATGGCATATTACTTTGCGATTCGTCGAGATATTAAAATGGGGCATTATATTTGAAATGCGAGTAATATGATATACTTACTTGGTTTTAACTTTGAAACCGTATAAAATCTTGTTTTTTAATTGTGTTGTGTCAATGCAAGTAGAAATTGAAATGATTTAAGGAGAAAATTTCCAAATTCTAGAACATAATTTTCCGCTATTTCTGTGATGTGATTCGAAAGTCAGTCTTAATTGATAATGGTTGCTAATTTTTTTTTATCAATACGACAGTAATCATCATTGGTATCCTACGTATTGGTATCATTCAACGTAAATAAATAATGTAGAGATGTGTTAAGGTTATACAAACGTATGTGTTATCATCGTAGCATTTATTTCAACATAACAAAATTAATCAAAATGAGTCAAAATAAATTTTCAAAATTTCAAAATCTTGCACGAATTTCAAACTACATACCCGCGAAAACCTATTTCAAACGTAACCCGAACAGATTTATCAGTTCTACGAAAGACGTAGCTACTACGGAGTACTACGGACCGTAGCCACGTAGCGATAAAGTAGGGCGGGGCCAACCGCTCGGTTATCATGCGAACTCACCGTTCACTTTTATCAGTTGAACAGTGATATATTACCTAGTGTTTATCTAATGGAGCGTTAGCTTTTCTTACTTGTTAAACCCTGAATCTTTGCTTTGGACTACATTCATGTAACTGCACTCACGATACGCGGATTAAAGTTCTTTATTGAAGATATTTCGATTCAGTTGTGTGGATCGTGGTCGTGGCATAGCAGTGGCAGGAAGAAACCATTGACAAGTACTAGTAGTAGATTAATCTATGTACCCTATGTCTAGTTTATTTTTCTGTCACTTGACTCATTGCGGACACATTTTATTAAAATTTACCATTTTTTTAATATATAGAAAGGTAATATTCAAGATGTTACTGATAAGTTTAAATAGCAAGTCAGTCCCAAAAGTCCTTTCCAATTATACAAATTAAACACACCTTCAAAATCACATTCAATTAATATGACAATGTTGCGTTTGTAAAATTGTTGCGTGCTGTTAATGAAAGCCTTTTAATCGGATTGGAAACGTAAAAGTGCTTAAAATATTATTTGATGTGTAATAACCTAATATCTTGAAGGTGGTAGAAACCTTTGTGGTTCGACTCCGGCGGCACCACCGCCACACCTATTTCTATCTATTAACAGCAGTGTTAGGCGCTGCTGTGTTCCGGTTTGAAGGGTGTGGTAAGGGAGACAGACTTTTCCGAGGCGTTCCAGCTTAGTCCTCAGGGATAGCGGCGCATCTGTGGCCGACCTCAGGTAGGAATATCTAATCCTATCTGGGGTTGATTACAGATGTCCATGGGCGGTAGTAGCCACTTACCATCAGGTGGACTGCATGCTCATCTGCTACTCTTATACTATAAAAAAAAACCTAAAATGAGATCTAGATTCGGTGTAAGAGTGAATTGAAATTCAGTAAGGCTTGGAGTATGACGTTCATATTGTCATTCTCTTTGGTTACACTCGGAAAATAGAGAGATTCCCATGTTGTGCACCAGTTTTCCGTTTCAATAATTTGTAACAATCAATAATTTTCAATATGAAGCGAATCAACCAATTACTCGGTCAAGCAAGTAGCTACATGTTATGTATAAGGATAAACTTACTTTCTCCTATGCACAAATAATTATTATCAACAAAAGCATTCGTAGTGCGAAAATTTAAGTGTAGAAATAATTTATTGTGTATTTCTTTTTTGCAAGAGAGGATTTGGCCTGATTCTTCGCCTTACTGTATAATTGAAACATAATTCAGTTAAAAGCATCAAAATACAAGCAACGACGTACACTTGGCATTTATTCAAGTGCTGTGCGTTGTATCATATTTTTAACAAAAATGCAGCATTGCAGTGCCTTTTGGAAACGTTAAGTAAAAATTTTATAATAATACATATGTATTATACATTTCAACGTTACCTATTATGTTAGTATTATGTTTAAATAAAATTATTATATTTTCTACAGACCTGTATCTAAAATACAAATACAGGTCTCGTAGGCAATATGACAGACCTGTGTTTTTAGTAAAATTAATTAGCGTCAACAAGTAAAAAACATTATGATTTGGCCACTAGTTTTAGGCTTTATAACCGAAATTGTGAATTTTAAATTGCCTCTATTATATATTTCAGTTAATCATGGAGTTTTTGTTTTTATTAAAATTACGAGATGTTATCGGAAACTTTAAAATTGTGTAATTATATAAAAGCTATTATATAATATTTCACTTGGAAAATATACTAACAGTGTAAATAATTACCTTTGTTTAAAGTTTTTCTACAAAATGAAAATGTAAAATAAATTATTTTAAACACATTTTCGTACTGCTATGTGAATTAAAACCCTTATATTAAATTAGGTACATGTTCCGTAAGACTTGTTGACTAATGATAATAACATGTTTCGCTTTAAAGAACAAGGAAATTTCAACATGGAATATTTGCTCAGGCTTTTAAGGCTATAATTATTTTCTATGTATGCAAATCACTTCATTGTTGTTAAGCGTACCCGGGATAATAACTGCTATAAATGTTAACTAGTTTGCGTGACATGTATCGTAGTAGTTGTGTTACTAAAATTGGATTTTTATCTTGATTTTTTTTGTATTCTTTACCATATGAAGTAAGCACATGAGTATTATCGTAGTGTAAGTTGCAATTTTTAAAGTCAATTACAGAATTCGGATCGGATCCCTCTTTCAAAGGAGGAGTTTATTAGGACTTTATTAGGAGTATATTAAGTACTACAGTTCGAGGAGCGTATATTATCTGCGTATATTTCTCTTCGTAATTTTATTGTATGTAATAATGAACGAGGTCAAATTTCGATGTCATTATTAATAAATTAATTTTGTAGTTTTTTTTAGTTTCGTATACATATATTTACGTCGGCATTTGATTGAAAGCATTATCTCATTGTTCTATTAAATAGTCATTATAAGTTATTACTAGTTTTTTAGTCAATTACAGACATACACGGCCTCCAGTAACGTTAAATAAAAACTTATTTATATATATCTATTTTCTGGTAAACAACAGAAAATAGATATTTTCGTTTATTGCTTGAATTCCACTTTGTCTTTGGAGTTTCGGATACCCATAATTAAGAGTAATTTTCAACTCATTTGGTCTAGTAGTTTAACTGTTTTGGCTGTGATATTGACGCCCGAGTAATCTTCTAGGTACGGGTTCAGTACTTTGCTTTTTCGTACGCTACACTATAAATCAACAAATACCTTTAGAAGTTGTTTATTCTGGAAAGCAATTTAATATGATGTTGTATGTAAACACAATAGTTGCTAACTTACAAATCACGTATAATTGCGTGCTTTATTAATGAAGTTTGTTGACGTTTGCAAACAAAATATTGCAAAATTTGCATTACACTGGCTAAGGAAAGGCGGGGCAAGGGCTTGTCATTAATAATAGACCGTAAAGTTAGAGGGCGTTTCCACCCTACAGACGGGGTTAACAACCCTTGTTAAACACTATGGAATAGGGTTGTGGAAAAGAAAAATGTTTTATGATAAAGATAATATTCAGATAAACAGAATTCCACGTAGAATCAATATATTTTTTTGAAGCGAAAACTTCTTTAGCGGCGTAGTGCACTTTGTGCTGTTAAACTCTCGTTACGTAACGTGACCTGATCAAAATTCGTAAGACGGTAAAACTTGCAAACTGCAAAGGTCAAGATGGCATCCGATGTCAGCATAGAAAAAATATGACAATGGGTGTCAGTATCATTTTATATTTATTATATTTTATTATTCAGGTTGAGTTTCGAATGTTTTCAAATCTCGTGTCGTCACAAAAATAATTTCTTTTCTTGAAATTATTTTGACATCTATATGTCACAATTAT
The DNA here is from genome assembly GCA_014595695.2 of Epargyreus clarus clarus. Classification (NCBI taxonomy): domain Eukaryota; kingdom Metazoa; phylum Arthropoda; class Insecta; order Lepidoptera; family Hesperiidae; genus Epargyreus; species Epargyreus clarus. The sequence goes on from JACTTY020000036.1 coordinate 1,224,972, forward strand.
TTAAGCGATTACACAACCCTACATGGAGACATTCTTTTATTTTCTGCTACAATGACTAGTGCATATTTATATTTCCTTATTTCGTTTGAGGAACAAATTCTTTGTTTTGTTATAATAAAGTCGACTTCGGAGAACCTCTTCATGAGAGCGAGTTAATACTTTTTATATTACATGGTTATGAAAGTGTGCTTTTTCAGGCGCACACGACTCTGAATACTTATGAAAGAGTAGATGTGGTGATGTAGATAAGGGCGTAAATAGCTCGTGTATTCAAAGGGTTTATTATTACGGAGTAATGAGAATGAAGGGAAAGGTGTTGCGGTTTGAAATAAAAGTATAATCGCGTACTAAATGAACTTTTTGTAGTAGGTTGAGAAGGACTAATTAAGGACTTTTCATATATAAGTATAATCACAAAACATTAAAATGAAGACATATACCGATTCCAATTGGGCGTGGATCTTCGACTTTAATTTTTCAAGTAGGTAGGTCCTATTTCTTCAGATGGTTGGATAAGCCTATACATTTTTCATTGCTTTTTTTGAGAGAGTCTATATTAATAATAAACATAAACTAAGTTTGCTTATTTATGTATTTTTGTAAAAATAAATTAATTTAGGATTGTGTAGTTAATCTGGGATTTTAAAAGACTTGTGTTGAGAAACATCCTAAAATACCAACTCATTTATCTAACGATATTAAATGGTATTAAGAAAATGGTCTTGGGGTTACAATACTAGAGTACATTAAGTAGTTTAATAGCCCATTGTTGTGTAATTCCCCTTCCCCTTTGAGAAAGCTGGTGCGTTTGGACCAGATTTTAATCTATTTCCATAATGAATGCAGGGGTTTTATTAATTTGTTAAGGTATAGGAAAAACAAATAGCTTTCTTGCCTGAAATATTTTTTAATAAACTCTTATAAATCATTTTTAAATTGAAATAACTCACATTTTTGTACAATATTAAAAAAATATGAAAATCTATTGTTTTTATAACGGCAATAGGGACGGACTTTCATCTGTGGTATACTATATAATTGCAATTTAGTTTAGCTAACAAAGCATTTTTTCTATAATTCAGTTCCGATTTAAGAAATAAATAGATAAAAAGATAAAATTATGCTATATTATATAATTCAGTTTTGGGCGATATCGTTTAATATTACGCTATGTCTGTGTTACGGGTGTCGAAAATCATATTAATATGATTATATTAATATGATTTTCTCTGATTAGACTATCAAAGCTAAAATAAGCACTACTGACAATATATGCATCTGTGAAGCTATCCTTGCCAACAAAACAATTTCTCAACAATTCAAGCTTGAACAAATGACCGTAGTCATAATCTATGATACGTCATCATAAAGTTTATGATAAAAAGATAAAATTAAGTGATAGCGGGTAATAATTCATTTCTGGGGCGCGATCTTAATGCGAAATGGTGAGCGGGGTCCGTGAAATTGGCCGCACATATTTTAAGACATTTAAGCAATCGTCGACGATTCATTTTTTGAGAAGACTGTTAATGACCATATTATTTTCTGCAGTGTCATTTTGGTTCTTTAGTCGCAAAAGTTAGATTCACCGTTTTATGTATCTAGAAAGATAATGCTAATTAAGGCAAGACCATTTTAGTATCATTATTCGATCTAAGGAGTAAATATCGATTATCACTACTCACGTTAAGAAATTCGTTAAAAAAGAATTGATAACAAAAATACACTCATACCCCATCACATAAGTGCATTAAACCAAAATATTTTATTTAAATTATTTTTTTACAGAATTCATACAATGGATACGAAGTTTAGAAACAATTTATCTATAAATAAATATCACATTTATTTTACCTATTTTAAAAAGGAAACCAAAATTATAAACAAAAGTTTTCTACTAAGTCTTTTCTACACAGTAATATTTATATGAAGGCAATTCTAATTGTTTTAATACAATAAATATAATTATATTACTACGTACAAAGGATACATGACGAGAGGGTTGAATCCCTTAAGCCGATTACTTCCACGCAAACAACTGACAAAATTAATCTAAAAAGCATTACCGTTGACACGCAAAACGCATTTCAAATTGTCTCTCATACCAGATTTGTGGTACACGTTTTGTCTACTTGGTGTTGGATCATAATAGGTAGACCGCTAAATGCTTTGAATTTGGTGCTAAGTATTTCTACCTTGTAGAAAGAGTCTTCGAGAAATTTGTACTTTGAAGGGTGGGATTTAAAGATGATAATATCAGTATGGTATATAGAGGTACCACGGCCACACCTATGCGTGAAGCAGTTTTGTGGTGGAAGGGTGTGCTTATGAGTTACCACATTGAGAAATAAGGTCGACCACCTTATTCCTACTAGGCAACGCAGCTATTCTTTATGTCGTTAGTCATAGGTGTGGCCATGGCCGTTACTGGCAATCATGTTGACGAAGAACTCGTTTGTTGCAAACAAGTTAGAGTATGTAGCCTCCAATCTTATAAAAAAGGCATGTTTGTTTTTTGTGTATCATATTATATCCGATGAATAAATCGAAATCTTGTCTGTATGTAACAATGTATAGTCTAAATGAAGCTAAGATATTTTACACTTCTCGAGTAAGTAATATAAGTAGGTAGGTTATTTACCCCCAAAGGCGTCAAAGTCTTGAAGGTACGTACAATACTACTAATATGTCACTTTAGATCAATAATTTCATGTTAATTTTTGATGTACCTACATCAATTAATATCAAATATATCAAATAGCAACGCACACCCCACGTAACAATCACAAAGTAGAAACCTCTAACCGGCTTAAACTGAAACTAAATATTTATTCGGTTACGCTTGTAATCCCGCTACTCAAAGTTTTCACTACAACGAGCCATGATCAAATAAAGCAACAAAATTAATCTGTCACGATCCCTTCCCATGTCCGGTCTGGGGCAATTTCATACAATAACACACCGCGTATTATGACGACGTAAAGGTATGCGCACACGTTATACTTGACATTAAACTTTCTTCATAAAGAAGCAGAAGGGATTAAGATATTTTTGTATTGAAATTAGCAGGCAAAAATGAATGTGTGAAGTCCTAATTATTGGAATTGATTGAGTAATTCCCAATTACCCGCTGAAGAAACATAATGTTGATCATTTTATCTACCTAGGCATTTAGAAACATTTACGGTACCTAATGTCCATCCAACCGTCTACCTAGATATTAGAGTAACATCAAAGATAAATAAATACATATTTACATGTTTTTAACAAAAGAAAATACATCAATCTTGTTTTGTAAAGTTATTTTAGGACAATTATTTGCTTTTATAGTATGTACATTAATATAATAATAGTACATAATGACTACTTAGCTTTAGCTGCATATTTAAAAAAAGGTGTAACAGCTTGCGCGCATATATAATAACGCGCCATATTTTTATCTGTTGCAGCAAAGTCAGCTCACAAATGTATTTAATCTGTCTGCGAGAGATACAAAAACACACGTGTGCGTGTTGTGTAGCTATACTTGTTTTGTTTGACTGTTATTAATTCATCGCATCCGATAGAAAGGTTGCAAAGCATATCAAAAGCAATACTGATTGGATTTTAGTGAACGGCTGTGTTTACAGGCCCGTGTGTTTCAGATGAGTTAAACGTTTCGTGTTTTATTTCGAACCATATAAAAATTGATGGTTTATTACTCAGTCGCTTGTTACGAGTAAATATTGGTCAATTGCTGTCTGTTTTCGTATCGCAAAATCTACAGTATTCTGATTATTTTCATATTTTGATTTCATGTGGCTAATATTTGTTTATCGATATCATCTGTGTTCAAATAATGCTTTGATAGTCTCAATACAGAATCATTCATTTGGATATCTTTAGAAAAGGATAAAGGATAAAAACTATGTAATGCTGAATTTAAGGTAACATTTTCTTTATAAAAAGTAAAGATAAATATTTTTCGAGGCGTTCAATGGTCAAACCCGATGTCCTTTGTAGATATAGCTTGCTTAAAAAATAAATATTATATTTTTGTCTTATAATTATAATCATAGGTTAATAAACTGATTTCTACTTTACAATAAGTGTAAGAAAACGGAACGGAACGGTTATAATTATTATCAAGGAAGTATTTTGTATCATCGTCGAACCTATAATTCTAATATTAGATATATACCACGAAAATTACGTAATTTGTTTATAATTTCATTTAAATAAAACAGTAACTCTCTTATGAATATTATCGTCACGCCATAGGTGAAGTTCGAGCATGTTCCCAAAAAAAAAATGTATAATTATAATAAACATAATATTATACTTACTATAGAATATGATGATAGTAATTTTCAGATATTAAAGCTCTTTAAACGGAAATAAAAAGCGAATAAGTCATTAAAAGCAGCGGCGAAGCGTAAGAATAAGGAGAGTTCAATAAGCCACTTGTAACAGCACCAAAGCATAACGAAGAAAATAGTATTTCATTTTATTTTTAACATTACTCTTTTTGAAATGTTGCTAAAGAAACTTGAAGTTTATATTGGGTATAAATTAAACATAATTGTGAGTTTTTACTAAATTTCTTAATACGCAGTAAGCCTAGATAAAAGGTGCCGCACGTGAATAGGAAATATTAAGGTGTTGATCAAGTCATAAGGTGCAGAATAGTTCTGCTACGGGATTCAATCTTCGGAATAGGCAGTAGCGTATTGCGACGTTATTTATCCACTGCGGTTAGTAACATGCATAGCCAAGCGTGGTGGCTATGGCTTCACTTCCTAGGGGAATCATCGGCTAGACATATGTCATGTTGAAGCTTAGAACATTAATTTGTAACAAACTATCGAACCGCTCTTATTTATCTCCCTCTCATATACTCACATATTTTATTGATTTTGTAATTCAATGATCATAAATAGATCATTGATTTTATAAACATAAACAGATTTCTTTTTAAAACTTGCGACGTAAAGTGAAGTGAGAGCAAAGAAATAAAATGGAATGGTTTTAGTTGGGAGTGTTTGTAGAAACATTACATTATATGTGGATGTTATTTTTGTAATGAGAATTTGCTTATGTTACACCATCGTCCATAATATTACATTACAAGTGAATAATGCAGACAAAATGATGGCAATATATATTTTATCCTATTTCGCCGTTTAGCTTATCGATTATCGCTAACATTGCGACGAGTCAGTAAGATTGGTCGAATACTGCTGAGGCGGTATCGAAACTGGGAACTAACGCGATCTGTCCGACCAACTTTTATTAAACTCCTCTTTGCAAGTACGATCATCAAATTTCAAGGGATAGTTTTCGCTATTTTAACGGAACGCCGGTTTAGCTCTGAGAGTAATTAGCGTAGTTCTTACTACTAACATTAATGCACTTTGTAATACTACCATTGTTTCTATTAGTATCAAAAATAAAATGGTAATAAATTTAATGAAACTTGACGTCTTTTATCCGCATAAAAAATAGAGGTAACAAATATGTAGCCCTTCTGATGTTAAGCCCTGGGAGGCCCTAAATTGAGTCAACTTCACACCTATCTGAAAGTGATCAAAAACATGTTATTCTTAAGGTCTGAGTTCTATCTCTTTGAAAAAGTGAAATTACCTTACTACAACTTAGAGGTAATATACTGTTGGTACTCGTAGCACAGTCGCTGCAACGGTTGTCCATTTTATTTTAATGAAACAAAATACTGCTTGTTGGAGCTTTCACGCTGTTAAAATACGCTGAATGGCACTGATACCATTGTCTGCATCGAATTTTGTGCACTCCCAGTCGGCACATAACTTTAGTGTCGCAGACAAATAAATATTTAGCTGTGGCTGGTTAACTGAAAGTACGGCATATCCGCTATTTCTCTGCAAGTTTGTCTCCACAAAATCGGCCGCTTGGTCGAGTAATGTTAATGACATAGTGATACATTTTAAGGTAATAGTGACCATGCCAAGTATTGATATATTTCACTCTTAAGAATTTTATAATTGCTGAATATAGTGTACTTTAAATATTAGTAATGTGAAAAGATTAATTTGTATAGATAAATTCAAGAAGTGGTAGAATTGATCGTGAAACACCACGGCTACTTCTGCTTATAAGAGTACGAGGTTTAACTTAGTACTTAAAGATAGCAACGTATCTTTGACTGAATTTATGTATCTAAACCTTTTTGGCTGATTACGGATGTATATAATTGTTAGAGACCATTTACCGACTAGTGGACTGCATTCTCGTTTCCTACTTTTCATATATTTTTTTTTCAATTTTTATATTTCATAAATTAGGTTAGAAAAATTTGTCCAATATACAGCATATTAACAGCATATGGATGTTTCTGAATGAACACAATGACGTATCCAGTTTCACCAGATCGTTGTGAGAACACCAAGACAGTGGGCTTGTAATGAGTCGTCTCGGCGCTTCGATTGACCGCCCCTTCCATTGGGGTCCGATTGAATTGCTTTTATATTCCTTTACGCTCTTTTCTCATTCTTAAACGGCATTGACATCTTTTCCATCCCTTTGAAGGAAAATTTTGAATGTACTGAGATTGCGAATTGTTTCAAAATTAGGGTTTGATGTTCTGTGATGGAATGTAAACATTAAAGGTTCTGTTTGTTTTAGTTTTTGGGCATTTAGCAAAATATAGTGATTATAAAACTTTTGATAGAAATAATATCAAATAGATAGTTTCATCAATCCTTACTAGCACAGCGTGGTGATGTATGTAGGTATGTGCCAAGTCACAACTAATTACGCGGTAGCATAACAGACATCTGCTTAAAATCATAACTGATGATATCACACAATGGGTTATTTCAAAATACTCTATTAAGTATAGATTACTTCGATATTTTTTAGTGAAAAATTTGTAAATAATTTCTTTTGCTACAAACTTAAAACATTAAATTAATACAAAAATATATTACGTACGATACAAGTATTGTAATTTGGTTGCTTTGAAAGTTACTTTGACATTCCTGTAGAAGTGTAATAAAATATTTACGATAAATCAAGTTTATCCGATACGTAGGCATTCCTTGAAACTAAATTGTTTATCTTAGCCATTTACCCAGCTAAAAGATAGAACTGTCAGGCGTTTCGTAATTTAAACTTATTTATTTGACACTAAACAAAGAGACATGGCTCCACAACTCACAATAGACTGGATAGCATTTGAAACAAAGTTGTTTATTCCTGTCCAAAGTACACTCATTTAACGGGAAGGGAAATGAGGTTCCCATTAAACAGCTCGGCTCAGAAGGAAGCATCGTTTTCATTATTCCTAATAGTCAGAAATAGGCAGTTTACAGAGCCTCCTATCTATCTATCTTTGCGGGAATACGATGAACTGCGTTAATAAAATTATATGTTAGCTTTACGTTTTTATCATGGGCCTTGAGCTTTTTGGTTTTTCGATGTTTGAATCCTAGGGAGTTATTTTAATTTTCTGCCAGTGAAGGAAATTATCAGAAGGTTGCCAATATTCTGATAGTTATTATACAAACTATCTTATAAGGTTTAATCATGGCACTGACGTGTTTTAATATGAAATATGCGAATAGATGTCCAATAGCAGGACTATAATGGATATATTTATGTCGATGAAAATTAAAAGAATTTGTGACAAATAAATACCTTTATATTATGTATATGGAATTTTGTATTAACATATAATAAGTTAATGTTTTCGAAGATTAAAAAAAACATATCTTATATATTTAATTTATAAAATATTTCATTTAAACGACTTCATGTATAATAATTTATATATGATAATTAATGGAAACCAAATTACACAATTTGCAACGGATTTGCAATCGCGAGATTAATATTTAAGACGTCGAGTTAAATATTTACGACTACTGTAGTAACTTACATCATGTGAAGTACAAATTATTATTATTAAACATCACTGATGTTACATGTATAAAACTTAGTACATGAATCAAAATTGTATGCACGTTGCACGGTACTCGTATAACAAAAAGCTTTCCCTAAATCGAAACTACGTACGTGCACCCCTCGGGTTAGTGAAGTTTTAATTATGTTTTGTTAAATATAAACTGCAGTAAATTATTACGCATTAAAGGGTAAGGCTAATAACGCCAACTGCCTCGGTTATAACGCTGTCGAAATTAATAGCGGAGCTAGGAATGTGCCTGCATGGTTACTTCGATATCGATATTATACTGTGGTAGCAAATGTCTCAACATACATTGAATAAAATATAAGTTTTAATACACCACAATAATGTCTCAAAACAAGTCGATTTATAAAAATCAAATTACATTTTTTTGCGCTTTATACGGCGTTTAGTTGATGGTGAAGAAACGCGGCGAGAATTTCCACGGTGAAAATAAAACTAAAAGTTGAATATAAAAATATATCCATGTTTTTTTTTTAAATATGAAATGTATAAATAAATTTCTCAAATTAGTATAGCAGGTGGGTCTACTCAATCAATCTATTTTATCGCAGCTCATAATTAAGAAGTAACTTATTTATTTAAAGACAGCTTGAAACATTTAGTCAATTTAATACTGTTAAGTCAATATTAATACTATTTCACATAACATCTATTAATTTACTCAGTATAAAACATTTGTGTATTCACCTGCAAAGTTGTTTATAAATAATTCATTGCTTGCAATAATTTGAATAGAATATAGCAGACACCTGTTACTGTGAGAGTACACGAACTACGTACAAATGTTGCTTTCGTTAATAAACTTCGTCCAAAACGATATTTACATTGATATTAAATTTCGTATTTTTCTATTATTTGTTATTATGAAAAATAATATTTTTTGTTACATGTACCGAGAAGCTAGTTGGATTGCACTTTAAGCTAAAACACCTCATGTGAGTGTAATCACACTCCAAGCCAACACCATCAAATCAATAAATATTATCGGGAACGCTGTTAGTTAGTTAAAAATTATATATGTATTAATCAATGTTATATTTTTTGTAACTTGTAATTAAATAAAATATTTTATCTCAGGATGCGTATCGCGATTGACCACAACTATTTTTTATACAATATATTTCATGTAATGCAAGGTTTATTATGTGGAACGGGGTACATAAAAATACGAATTTATAGGCTACACTCAAAAAATATATATTGTCTATTTTTACTTACAGTTATTTACAACCATCATATCGATAGCACTCCCATCCCTACACTAGTTCTTCAGAGAGCCTGTAGGCGAGTTTTCCGGCTCGTCGTGCAGTTACTAATATAGCTTTTGGTGTCGCCGGGCTGGCGTAAACTCATTAAAAATTACACGCCTACAAAGGGTTTGCAATTTTAATAAATTTGAAGTTTGGTATTTTTTATGGTACACTTCTAACCGTATTTATTGCGAACTCACTCAAATTAGGGCTGCGGAAATACGTAGATATTTTTTGGAACTGAAATCCTCACCATAGACACTTCTAAACACGAGTTTTCGTCTATAACTGGGTTAGGCTCGGAATACATTTCACCAGTGAAGGTGGTCATCAGGTCTTTAGAGGTGGCACAAAGTTTTGTGGTTTAACCCTGGAGATGCCGCCGCCACACCTATTTCTGCCTAATAACAGCAGTGTTAAGCACTGTGTTCCAGTTTGAATGGGTTATCTATTAAGACATAGGACCACTAGTCTAATAGTAGGCTCTAGTTGATTAGTAGTTTTACATGCTCGTTTGTTACTTCTTTACTATAAAAAACATGTTTTTGTCTTTACATAGACATAGATATGGAAATAGGGATCAAAATAAAAATGAAACCAACTATTGTTAATGTTGCCTTAATCTTTACCTATAACCAGCCGTGCATCGAATATTATGCACAAACAATGCACGCAAAATAAACGTGCATCGGATTAAGCATGGATTATCGCGAGCCGCAAAGAGCACCGGTACAGTCAGGCGGTGGTTTTTATACCGCTTTCTGAATTGTTCTTGTGGTTTTACAATTTTAATATTCGTTGAAAAATACGTGGACCCGCTTATGTGAATGGACTGTAAATATATCGCATCGAACGCCGTGTTGATACATTGTGTATTTAAATAAACAGGTGAAATATAAATCGTGAAACTTCAGTTTTACCATTTCCATTTCAATGTATCTACGGCTATATTAAGAAAAAAATGCTTGTAATATTTTGCATTTGTAAATTTAAAATAATTCTTGATAAGTACAAACCAAAACTATAAGTTGATTTGGAATCTTACTAATAGAACTGTACCGATTTTGACTACTTTTATTCAACTTCTTAAAATTCATCTACCACCTTTGCGTGGAACATTTTTTGGTATTTAAATATTATAATAAGCAACTACTGTACACATTCTTACCCAACCATTCAAGTTGTGCATATTCTATCAGATTCATATCAATAATTTTGTTGAGCAGAAATTGTATAGATGCCTATCACACCCAAGTATTCCTAAAGCATTTAGTCCACAGCCTAGCTATCTGTCATCATCAATCTAGCTATTAAGGCGGAACAATTAACGTGTGTCCTAACCGTGGCATGGGTGCTATTGTGCGGACTTGACCAGAACATTACCGTCCAGACAATTGACTGACAAATTAACGACTATTATTGCTTCCATCATTATAAGGGCACCATACGTGTAATATTGGTTATGATGTATGCTATGTTGGTAGATACGTTATCTGCGTCATCGATTAGAGTGTTATTTTAATATCTTTATCCTCAATAGTTTCAAAAATATTGTGCTGATTTATTGCAGACTCCATTAGTGTAAGAAAAAAATCGCAGCAAAGTAGGTACTAAGAACATAAAATTCTTGTAATAATAATATAGAAATTTTCTAATAACTTTGTAAGTACTTATTACAACACTTGTTCTTGAACATATCATGTTCATAACTATATTTCAGATGTATATCAATTATGTATGTATATTAAGTACTATGCTCTACTAATAACCCATCTATTTTACGTCATCTGTGAATAACTCGTATATTATTTATATTACATAACCAAAACATACATTAAACCTATCTGTACGATATTAACACTTTGAGGGGCTTGAATTCGAAATGCTCAGAATAAATCTTGAGGTGGGTTGATGAGGAACATATCAAAGATTAGAGATCAACCTCATAACGTGTAAATGGAGGGAGGAAATTGCATGCGGCTGAGAGTATACTTGCCGAATTAATAGTCTGAGAGCGATGTAATGTAAGTCTTACTGAAGACCTACTGAGTAGGTTAATGCCTTTATAGTCTAAGATCCGGTTGTATGATTTGTATCATGAAATGCTTTTAATAAACTTGAAATGTACAACCTATGTAGGTATATTGAACAAATATTATATTATTCTTATGGTCATTCCTGGTAGCATATGAACATAACTGTGGCTGTACATATTTTAAATAAAAATATTAATATTCAATTCCAATCAAATAATTAATGAAATTTCAATCAATAATTTTAAGCCATAAATATTGTACATCGACTACGGAGGATTATCCATATGTTTAACATTTTTATTGTTTACTAAAATCATCAAATTAATATTACACACGAAGTACATACAAGTAAACATCTAAGTCTAAAAATGATTTTCAAAATCGACGCGTAGGTAACTACTCTACAATTTTCACTCCGTCACTCGTAAAAATTTTATTTCCATTTCAATTGCACACATTTCGAAATCAGTAAATTATAGAGAAATCAATTTGAGGAGTCGAGTCTCCGCGCCGGCAATATTGTGCACGTAATAAACTGCCCTAGTCGGTTATTTCCACTCGGAGAAGAACAATTGGAGAAATTCAGTGTGGTAATATGTGACCAAAGTGTACACCTGTACCTACATAATGGGTTTTTTTACTATGAATTTACTTTATTATTTAATACTTTGTTGTTAAATTTTATTGCGGTCCTTTTAAATTCTAACTTTATGAAACTGTTAGTGATAGTTATGGATGTAATTTTAGAGGCACAATTGATTTATGTATATTGTATGTTAAGCTAGATATAATAAATTAAAAAAAAACATTTATTTCTCAATTGTATGTATAGTGTGGGTATAATTGTTTAAAGAAAAAAAAAATGAAATTGACTACTAGCAGTTACCGACTTATGATTATAAAATATGTTAATATGAATGCAACAGTTATGTGGTTACTAAATTACTTGCATAAATAAAATTATTAACATTCCAAATAAACTACAAAAAAAATCTATTGAACATGTTACGAGATGAAAAAATCTAATATTAAAGAAATCAATTTGAAAAAGGAATCAGTGCAATGCCGCAAACGAGCGTCCCCGCGTCAATACCGCGGTCGCAATAAACTTCTTGAACCAATACGTTTCCGAGAAATTTGAACCGGCAATATGTAGGATTAACACACTTAAAGAGAAAATGTGGTCTCTTTACACATAAAGCGGGACCTATTCCTGTCCTCAAATAACATTAGTTCTACTGACTCTGGACATAAGTTACAGATTTACAAATATGTTGCTAGTAGGCTACTCAAATTTTGACAATCTTAACGACCTTACAATTTTATCCGTAGTTTAAACGAGGTTCAGTCGTGGGTCAATACACATCACGTTATAGATTTAATAGCCGTGAAACAAATATCTACGTTAAATAATTTTATCCCGCCCCTCTATAAAGGAAAAATAAAATATAGTCGTTAATCGTTAAAGATAAATATGCCAACCTTAAATATGCTTAGAATATGTACAAATTACTCATAAACAAATTAATTCCAATAGTTTAAATGGCATAAGCAGATCATCGCGCTATTATCATAACTTACGCATCAGTTTGTCTCCAAATATTCAAATTAAAATGATAATCCAAGTCCTTTGAGTCGTAACAATGCGAAAATTTTGTGGAACGCTCGAGTAATGTTTACGACCTGGCCTTCTATATAATTAATTAACACTTAAACTTTCCAATAGTTGGGATTGTCTTAACGCATTAATCTTAAGAATTTCTAGAAAAATGCAAAACTTCAAGCTTGTGTTATTCGTAATATCTTATTTGTCAGATAAGTTATTATTAATCCTCAATTAAATTCTTCATGACGTTATCTTAGTAACAATGTATGCATCTGAAGGTGGTAGAATCTATCGTGGTGCGACTTGATTGCTATCGGAAAAGCCTATGAGTACCTAATAAGAAAAATGGTAAGCGTTGATTTATTTCATTTTGGAGGATAAGAGAGGGACTCTTATACACAACATTTTAACATAGATTTCTTTGGTTGGCTTAAAGTAGCACTTATTCATCTATTTATAAATTTAGTGTTAAAAAGTTGTTCAGAAGGCGAAGGTGGTGCAAAAAATGGACTTCTATCTTATTTGTGATAGAAGTCCAACATGCTATGTGTCCAGTCACTACATTTATACCTAAAAAATAACTTCCAAAAACAAACCGCTCAGAGAAACATTTGCATAAACTAATTTCTTTGAGCCAGTCCCAACTTATTACACCTAAAGCTCTTACAGCGCTTTAGATCATCAGCGCTATTATGACAACGAAGCGCCCTGGTCTCGCTTCAAATATTCAAATTAAAACGACATATCACCAGTCCCTTTGAGTCGAAACAGCGCTGGATTTGAATGGAATGTACGTACGTGCTCGAGTAGTTTTTGCTCGGGTTGTTTGCACGTCCGATAAAGCAATCTTTGAATAGAGATGTTGCGCTTTCTATTGTATGCGTTTTAAGCTTCAATTTGCGTGAAATGTCCGCCGTTTGCGTTTTTATGTAACATCTAATGTACATTTCCAGTTGTACTGAAGTGTTTTTATTTTGAACGTATTTTTTTATAATATAGGAGACAAGCATGCAGTCCACCTGATGGTAAGTGCCTATTGCCGCCCATGGACATCTGTAATTAACCCCAGATAGGATTAGATATTCCTACCTGAGGTCGGCCACAGATGCGCCGCTACCCCTGAGGACTAAGCTGGAACGCCTCGGAAAAGTCTGTCTCCCTTACCACACCCTTCAAAACGGAACACAGCAGCGCTTAACACTGCTGTTATTAGGTAGAAATAGGTGTGGCGGTGGTGCCGCCGGAGTCGAACCACAAAGGGTTCTACCACCTAAAGACCACCTTCTATCACCTGCTACCACCATGTATGCCGACTGCTTAAAAATAATAAACTGAAAAAGGAAGCGTTAGTCACTCGCACAATTTAGATGAATACAACGACATCTCTTGTGTAAATCCCTCAAACCATTTGGGCTAAAGGACGTGCCAAAAATGGGCATACATACAAAGTACGTATATAATACATACGATCAAAAAATTTTACCCTCCGCAATTGGATAAAAAGTACTTATCCCCATATGGTATAATGTATTATACAGCCACTGACTTTGTTACATTTTCTGGGAATATGTAAAAGTCGTTTAATATTAAACATCCAGTGGAATAACAGTAGAAACGTTAATAGAAACATATTCAAGCACGTACCCCACAAATTCCTGGGTATACAGCACTGGTGTGTCGTTTTAATTTGAATATTTGCAGTGAGACCGGCGCATCGTTATCATAATAGTGGATCAGCGCTCTGTTGGTACCAGACTTTTACTAAAAGCTGCCAGGGTCATACTAATGGAAATTAAACTGTGTGGACTAGTTAGTACTTTGTCGTACTAAAACGAAAAAAGATATTAACGTAATTAACTGCTGGCCATGGGTCTCTTCAGGCAGTGAGGTTTATGCCATAATCCAATTTTGGCCAAGTGCGGAAAGTACTACATGAGTTTGAACTTTTTCAGAACTCCCTGGCGTGCAGATTTCCTCGCGGCGTTATCTTTCCCCGTAAAATCAATTTATAATAAACTTGTAATACGCACATAACACTGAAACAAATGGGATGCCTTCCAGATCGAGACCGATTTTCAATAATAAGCTATCACTGCCACTTGCTAACAGTAAAATATGTATTTATTAATTGCACCTATCATCATTTTGTGATATTAACGCAACACATGTGAAAATTTTACTTTTAAACAAAATTCACTTTCACTACCACTATATAAAAGTCAAAATTAACAAAACCCGTGACCTCACACGTTTAAAAAAATATAATATAATACGCAATAATATGATCCCACATAAGTGTTCAACCTTTCTTATCTGAAAATCATTTTCAGCGACGAATGCCGCGAAGAGATGAACCTACGCTTCGGAATTATAGTCCTTTCAGTAAAATGCATTCGATGTACGCTGAAATCGGTATGAATATTTCAGTTTGGAGGTAGTGGTGAGGCACGTCGGTATTCAATGAGGTACTTGCGGTTCAAACTGAAGTATTTCATATTGTGCAATCTCTTTTAGGAGCAGACAATGAGGGAACGCATCACTCAACGTCACAGCTAGACGTGTATTTTTACGTTTAACAATACTTAGAGGGGAATAATTTCTATTGTCAGCACACACGCGAACGCTTTGAGCGATGGCTCGCATTGCTTTCTAAATAAACGTGTCATTGTTTATATTTTTTAGCGGAAATGTGGATTTTGCTACGTTTTCGTCTTGCGCTTTGGTCCCTTCACATATGAATGTTGTAGGCGTTTTATATGTAGGTGGTAGAATCTGTTGTAGTTCGACTCCGGTGGCACCACCGTCACACCTATTTCTGCCTCATAACAGCAATGTTAAACGCTGTGTTCGGGTTTGAAAGATGTGGTAAGGGGGACATACTTTTCCGAGGCGTTCAACTTAGTCCTCAGGGGTAGCGACACATGTGGCCGACCTTAGATAGGAATATTTAAATTCTGTAAGAGCTTGATTACAAATCTCCATGCGTGGCAGTAGCCACTTACCGTCAGGTGGACTGCATACTCGTCTGCAAATATAGGAGATGTTATAAAAAATATATATATATGAGCTAGTTGGTTCGTTGGTCCTAAGTAGTTTGACTGCGACGTCGTAACTCTGCTTAGAAGTAGTGTCAGCGCAGCTGTGTTCTAGTTAAAAATTTTATTGCTGTCATAAAAATCGATTTCACATAAATTGGAAAATTATATCCTTTTATTACACCTAATAACGTCATCTGTACGTAACAAAAGAAACTTGTATTGTTAATAATATTAATTGTTACGTGATTATCGCATTATATCATAATAGAATTATTACCAAGTTACTCAAAGCCTGTAGGCTTAATAAGTGAAATTTGTTGGTTGACAAACTCTCAGAGCGAAACGCAGTCATCTGGATACGGCAAATTTAAATGAGGCGTTTCAACTTAACGCCTCTTCATATGCACAGGGTTGACGTCTAAAGCTAAAGCTGAAAGAGCTGGCACAACCCTTTGCTGTAATAGCTCTTTTATATACACGAGGTTTGGACACAGTTCAGACTCATCCAGTGGTAAATAAACGGTTGTGCCGTGGAAATACACTCAAGAGTTAATTATTCAATTATGGCAGTAAGACCCACTGACTTGTATTTGTATTGTACCTAACAGGTGTGTGGTAAGTCCTTGACCATAAGGCATGTGATAAGGCACTTAGGTATTTCTCTGAAATACCTACAAATAGATATGTAATCGGTTTCAGTCGGTGGTCGTTTGCTTAGATATACCGATGTCTGCAGTGATAATTTAACTTTAGGCGGCCTGCACGCTTGCGTCGTAACTTAAAAAATAAAACCGGTAGCCGGAACGATACTTCTTCAATTCGAATCATTAATCAAATATCAGGGAATCGTAGCAGAAATAAAATATGGCAATTCGTAGTTCGCAGAACCGTGCTGTCAGGAGCGATGATGTATTTGAACGTTTTCATGGGAACCGCCGAGCGCTTTGTCAACGTCCGACATTAAAGGTCATCGCTCATAGCCAGAACAACCCCTAGTAGGCGGCCTTAAGTCGAATTATTATTCTCATTCATAAATCTAATGGAATTGCTCTTCAGTTAGCCAATTCTATGGAAATGCGCCCAGACAGTGGAATCGTTGAATGTAACTACTGGGACATTTACATTTAAATTATTATGTATATTATATTACAGAGGATAGTACTCTACAGAATTAAAATAAACAATAAGTACACACTTCACATAGTTGGATTTGAACTATACGGTAGGTAACATTAGGTATGTTCCTGTAGTCTCGGGACTAGAATAGGGCTACGGTATCCCCTGCCTGTCGTATGAGGCGACTAAAAGGGGGCTTCTGGAGTTGCGGGCGGTACGAGTGGGAGCTCGAACCGTCCAGCAAGTAACCCCGGGAAGGACGACGGTGTGTGTGGCCGCATACCGTTGTAAACACTAGGTGTGTGGGAGGAGCGTAAACTGCTCCCCCAGGGAAGAGCCCGATTGGGGCATCGCGCTCGGAGGACTCCGGTTGTGTTCCATCGGAGATCACGGAGTTCTCCACCAAGCGCCGAGGACGGCCATCGGGGGGGCTTAGTGCGGTAAAAATCCCACATAACCCGGCGTCGCTCCCACGTCGTCGGGTACAAACCTTTCATTTCCGACTAATAGGAATGGACTCTCAGTACAACAGGAAGATGCCTGGAGTATACCCCTCCACGATGCTCAAATACGGATTGCTAAGACAACGTGGTTAGAGGAAAATCCATGCCAGATGTGTCATAATACTTCTGTGACACTACGCTTTTAAAACTGCATCTCAAACCAAGAAGAAGTCTAAAACACCTAGTGTTCTAGTAACTTTATTACGAACATTAATTATAAATACACTCCAAAGCCTTTTGAGAAAACTAGTGAAGAGTAAGCTTACGGGATCAGAGATTGCTTATACTTTGAGCGTTCTTGTGGCTGGAACAAGCAGAATGGCGGACTTTATAAGTTTGTTTTTTGCGGATTTACTTCGCTGCTCGCCTGGTGTCACGCTTTTTACTTAAAACGAAAAATCTTCAGTAACTCGCTATCATACCTACTTTATACTATTTTCTTTGTTAACGCTTTATTGTTTAATATTTTATTATTTTCATTTGTATTTGTAAATCTAGCTGAATTACGACAACGGATGTAGTACTTATTGAGGCTCGATTTCTTTAGAAAGTTTTAAGTTAGTTGCACAGCCTTTTCTGTTCTAAATTATGTTACCTACTATAACAATCTAATTCTAGTTCTGCCCAAATTATGTCTACGTCCAAATAACTTAAATAAAATATAATTTAACATCATAACGGGTTAAAATTGACTAGGTATATAAAAAATTACGAGTATAATAGGTCAGAGATAATAGTATAAATTAATAGATACGTAATAGATTTATTATATAACGTTATTATATACTATTAACGCCTGATATTTATAATCAGTCGAGCTTATGTTTTGTCTAACAAAGATCGAAATTTAATAACTTCAATTTATTAGAAATTTCAATTTTCGGTGGGCAAAAATTGGACAGATTTAATGTTAATGGCCGTACATCGACTAAAACAAATATCAGTCAGACAAAGCATTAGTTTTAAAATGTTTCATCACGAGCAAACAGCGTCAGTCATCAAAAATGGCGTGAATCAACTTTGGAAAAGCGAAAACAAAATTCGGTGAAATTATTGAAAAGGAAAGTTGTGCGCGTCAGGTGGTCGGCAGCTGGCGTGCGCGGAACTCCGCTTTCAGAGTCATAATGACGATGGAAATAATTATTTCAGATGAATGGCACATAGAATAAAGCGTGTAAAAACAGCGGGGACTGTATAGCAACTTTTTATGTGTACAATAAAGGAAAAAAGCCTGTAATTCTCGTTGAATGCGCAAAGGCCGTATCGCTGGTGTATCGTACATTTTTTCTAGTATCCGAAAACATGTCTCATTTTTTTTGTTTTCTCTTTATGTTTCTGTACTGTTTATTCGGATATGTATGATCTCTGTATGATTCATGGCACGAGTATCAACTATGATATTATATCAGAAGTGTTTAAAGACGTCACTAAAATTTAACCCATTTGAATACATTTCGCTGATTTTCCAAAAAAATAACTTATTTTTACTTACGCGAAAATAATGAAATCTAATATAAAAGGATATAAGATTGGTTTGAGCATTTTAGAGCATACGTGTCATACCACCTTAGTCTTGAGGGGCAACAATGATTCTTTGCCTGACCGCAGGTTAGCATCCTATCTATTGTTGACTACAGATGTCCTGTGCATTACCGATCAGGGGTATTGCCTGGTCGTTTGCATTATACAAGTAAAAACATAATGATGGTCCATTTATTTCTTACACCAATGAGTCTGAAACGTTTAAATGGTACAAACCATAACGCCGATATTTCACAAAATCGATTCTTAACATAAGAGAATGTTTGTTCGGCTTAGTATGTACACATACGAGTATATGTCCTACATACGTTAATTAAAACCAATGAAAGCTTAGACAATGTAGCGATTACGTGCAAACGTACACAAACCGCAGCGCACAATAGAAAAGTTTATTACAGTGCCCGGGGGTGAAGTCAGGTTTCTCGTTAAGAGGTAAATATTTGCAGAGAAGCAACGTGTGAGCACGAGCAAATAATGAAGCCTACGTCTAACGAGATGGATGTTTGCGGACTACCAGTGAAAGTAATTAAGAGTTTAACAAGAGTTACAGAATAAGACAATTTTGTTAAAAACTTGGCAGTTTACGCCGCGAGCGAGTACGGTGTGGGAATTATATTAATAATTTTCAGTATTCTTTCCTCTAAGTTTATTGTGATAAACGTGTAAAAAGTGTATGAGATGTTCTGTTAAGGAATACGTGCTTTATTTTTACGTTACGTATACTGCTACATGTGTATAAGTTTTTTAAAGGTTTTATACGAAAATCCCATAGCTTTTTAAAAAGAATTTTCGTGTGGGTATTATTGTGATCATCATCAACCCATTACTGTCCCACTGCTGGGCACGGGTCTCCTCTCAGAATGAGAAGGATTAGGCCATAGTCTACCGCGCTGGCCAAGTGCGGATTGGTCGACTTCACATACCTTCAAGATTTTTTTTTTTTTATAAATCTCTCAGGTATGCAGGTTTCCTCACGATGTTTTCCTTCACCGTTTAAGCAAGTGATAATTAATTTCTAATACGCACATTCTAATTCATTATTGTGATATTGAGATTGATATAGTGGCTACTAACACCCATGGACATCTGTAATTCAACTCAAATAAGATTAGATTCCTACCTGCCTTCCTACCCATGAGGAATTAGTTTGAACGCTTCGGATAAGTCTTTCTTACCACTCAAAGCGGACCACAGCAGAGTTTAACACTGCTGTTATTATACAGAAATAGGTATGGCGGTGGTGCTTTCGCAGTCGAACCAGAAAGGGTTCAAATTTCTGTATTTTTATTGCAAACAACAAAAAAGGGCGTAATAATGTAAAGTCTTAATAAAGTATTGGTGGTCCAGTGACCTACAGTCAGTCAGAGTAATCCCGCGCGACCTCTACTCCGTCACTGTCCGGCCCTTCGACGCGACCTATCCCAGATTAACGAACATGTTCGAATTTAAGGCTTCGACGGAAATGTGGTTGCCGCGCAGACCCGCCGCTCAATCCTCGGCTACTTAGATGAACTTTCCGACGTAAATAGACCGATACTTCCCATGTAACAATTTGTTATTTGACCGGTCATGAATCTGAATTAATTTCCTTTCGCCTGTTTTCTCAAATTAATCACCGCCCTTAGTTAGTTGGGCTGACCTTTTTCGGTACTCGCATACAGTTTCGTTATTTTCGGGATATTGTATTTTTACGCGGAGTATAAAAAACACCTAATCATCGTAAAGGTTACGGACAGAATTTTAAGGTTAATTACTTAATTGTATTAAAATACTGGTGAACTTGACCATTGAAAATATTTTCTATTGTAAGTAAAAATAAGGATTAAGAAGGACTTTGTTTAAGTTGCCTGGACTATTGGAAGAATGCTAGGGTAATGTAAGGTTTTCACTCGAAAAATACCTAGACGCCTTATGTAAAGAATACCCATGATCTGAGGATCGAGAGGAACTGTAGCGTACCTACAACATGTAGGATACATTTCCATCAAACTTATTCGAATCTCATTTCTCTACAAGAATTAAACATGACTCAAGATTGTGAAATTGATTAAAATCAAAATTAAATAGCATTTTCTTTACTTGTACAATGTCTATAAGTGCCTTAAAGGTACATGCTCGAAATATGTATAATTACTTCTAGTATTTTACTTAACTCATGTTTCTCAAGATAATTATTACTATTTGATATAACAAGGGTTAATTTGTGTGACACACGAAGTCCCTTTGATTCCCGTTTCAATAAGCAGGAAGTAAGTTTCCCTTAAGCTATTGCCTAGCAAATTAATCGTTTATTGAGTTACAACGTTCTACGAAACAAAGGGGTATGACAAGTTGATTTGTGAAACTATTTCTCAAATGCTTCTACATCCCTCCGTTACGAGTACTGTCCTATTGCTGGCCTCGACTCTCTCAATGAGAGGAATTAAGGCTGTAGTCCATCAAGCTGGCCAAGATTTTTTTTAATATAGGAGTAGTAGACGAGCGTGCAGTTCACCTGATGGTAAGTGGCTACTGCCGCCCATGGACATCAGTAATCAATCCCAGATAGTATTAAATTTTCCTACTTGAGGTCGACCACAGATGCGCCGCTACCCCTGAGGACTAAGCTGGAATGCCTCGGAAAAGTATGTCTCCCTTACCACACGCTTCAAACCAGAACACAGAAGCGGTTAACACTGCTATTATGAGACACAAGTAGGTGTAGCGGTGGTGCCGCCGGAGTCACAACGGGTTCTACCACCTGTAAAACAACTTCCTTCAAGTGTTAACCTTGAAGTGTTAACTTGTAGACTTAAAACATCTTTTACTGTTGACTTACCAAACTCAGAGTTGTTGTCAAAATATATAACAATGTTAACTGAGTGTAATTTACCCATTTAACATTTTTCTAATTGTAACAATGATAATAGTGAGATCTTTAGTATAGATTAATAAGGGTATCAACTGGGTTTAAACAGACGATACTCTAATCCGGGTCTAGCCTGTCAATGTCACAGCACACTTGCTACCCACCGTCACTCGGTAGAAACGGATTATGTAACATAAGACGTTTATCTGGATACCTATTAATGCAGTTAGGTATATTTTGTTAAAATAGTTATTCTAAAATGTAACAAATGAAAATGAATAAAAACAAAATTACGTAGCAATGCAGACTATGAAATACCGAATATGAAGAAGTAATTAATGTGTGGGTGTTAAAAGGCAAAATAATTACGAATGAAAGAAAAACAAACACAATTTCATTTTAATGCTTACGCAAAAGTAATCCAACTCGGTTTTGAAGTCAAATTACGTGTTAGATTTTCAAGAACATTACGTGGCTTCAATTTTGCAGAATTGTCCCATTTGGTAAATCTGAAACAGCTTTTGTGTCGCCCTCGACAAACATTACAAAAATGAAATATTCCGGAGATAAGCCGAAAGAATCAAAGTTTTCCCCTCCGACAAATCAAAACGAAATAGCCCAATAAAACGGGAAGTAAGTACGGGAAACGTCCAGTTACAGCTAACCCCACCTATTCCATTTAAAAAGTTCACTTCATATTATGCACCTGGACAAGGAGCGCAAAAGTAGCAAAATTAGGGAAGAGAGTGAAATAATAAGAGTCATAAATTCAACTTTTATAACTGCGGAGCGTAGCGAGCGGTCGTCGCTCTGAGACGCCACATCGACATAATTTAACTTTTTCTTATTATCTTTAATGCTGACGTCGTTAAGCACCTTACCCACATATTGCGGGGTGAGCATTCTACTCACTAACCACTCACAATTCTCAGAATCTAAAATATTATACCATTTCCATAACATTTTAGTGCGGGATTTAAATTTGGTTTTCGAGATTGTCATTTTTCAAGGCAAGTAAGTTCACGGAATCGAGAAAGCGGCTGCCGACGTTATTGAGTGGAAAATGTCGTGTTTCTTATTCAAAGTTGCGAGTAACCGCTTCAAATAATTTATTAGTAGGTTTCGCATTTGTTAATCCGAAATTATGATTATTTCTTAAAGTATTGGATACAATTTCGAAATAGCGCAACAGGATCTTTCGCCCCCGGTAAAAGAAGAAATAGACTGCTAAAATGCAATAGTGTTTCTGCAAATTTGCCACCTTATGGGGTTGAAAGTTGCATCTTTACATTACAATTTAGTGCATATTGTGACATTTTGTTTACTGTATTATATTAATCACAAATATGTAATCTGTGATATTTGTAATTAATTTCATAAACCTTTAAGCTTAGAGGTTCATTCTTAACAAATGTGGATGAAATATTTATCGGCTATTTTCAAAAATCTCTTCACAAACTTACAAAAATCAATCCAAAACATATTAGCATGTGTATTTTACATTGGGAGTCTATCGAGTTATTTGGTCCATGCCTTTCGGCTATGGCGTTTACATCCGCATCTTAGGTCGGCAACATCGTTTCGCTCTCAAACACGGCACACGAACCGTAGGTACCAACTCGAGTCAAAGTTCCCTCGGGCGAAATCCATAAGAGTGTTTTGCCACATGATCGCTTCCACGATTTGCCAAGAAAATAAAGTAGATTCGAACAAGGAAACTACTTCCGGCCGCAACTGGGTTGATAAAAGAAGATATCGCTGCACGTTCGCTGTTTTCCAACTTTGCTTGTGAAATAGCGGTAAATACAAAGCGGGAACTTTATGTACGAACGTACGTGCCGTTAAATAGTTTGTTGCGAATTTCACAGCTTCTTGCGTGTACCGCTTTGTTTATGAAACAGTCATTAATGTATTTGTTTTAAATGTTTAAATATGTTTTCGCAAACCTTTTACAATATGAGCTTGGATATGTTATTATATTTTGGTATCATACGCGAAAGCCAGTAATAGAAAACAGTTACGTCCCAGTCATATCTATAGACATCTAATCGTATCAAACATAGGCTGGGGCAGACAAAATCACATTTCCTATAATATATTGGCAGGAACGGCCCTTACCTGTGCGGCTGCGTTACAATAGATATAAGTACGTCAATACATATAGTATTTTTTATAATATGGAGTAAGAAACGATTCGCTTAGACATTTAAAATCACCGCCAGATAATTTTAGAGTCATACCAGGGGTTGACTACAGATCCTAATAATATTATGCTAGCAATGCTGCTTTTAGGCAGAAGTAGCTAAGGAAGTGTTTATAATAAGAATTGTTTGTCTGTCACGGCACGCATCTGCCACGCTTAGTATTTGTAGATGTAAATGATCCCTTATTTATTATTGTGACTCTCAAAACTTTTAAAGCAAAGTTTCAAGAGTATCAAGCGTGGACCTAAAACACCCAGGAAGTATTAGATGTATCGCTCGAACGTAAAAGTGTTTCCACGTTGAAGACTGACTGCGGACGGGTGCCGGAGTGATGGATGAAGACGCGCGGATTTGGCCCGATACGTACATAACAGCTGTTACGTCACGGCTCAGCGGTTCTCAACCTTATACCCTAGCTACAGAGACCAGCAATCCATCTCCGTGGATTGAAACAAGTAAAGCAGACAACCGTCTGCGGATTTAAATGAATTTTGATATAACTCAGGCTTTATCGACGCGTGATTGACGCGGGTTAAGTATTGCTAACCTTATGGAAAGTAGGCTTTAAATCTTCTATTAATGAGGTTATTTCGGGCTACGATTACGCTGCGGTTGGACATGAGTGATGCTAAAAAATATAAGATCTTAAAAGCTTTAATAATGAGTAAATGTATGTTGTGATTCATTATGATTTAAGCATTCAAACCCATTCACAGTCACTTGTTTAACAGAAAAATAGGTGTGATTTATTAAGAAATAAAACAAAAAATCCACAGGAAAAAATGTTAATGAGAAATTAGTACTTTTCAAGCGCCGACTATCACACCTACCAATACTATCTAGGATATACAATAATAAAAATAATATAAGTGCGTAATCCATAATTTTGAACAGTTATTCACATCAATGGCGTGTTACATGAATCGAGTATAAAACGAGCCTAAGTATACACGTAGTTTCTAGATTCGAACTAGTTACTGGGTAAAGTTTAAACTGCAACAAGATCGTGTTGTAGACTGTTCCTCGTTTGGGTCTGTAGTTCCAAGTTTCCGTTCCTTTGACCGGCGCTAACAGTGAAATTGACAGCTTAACGGGACGGTCGGAAGTTTAAAAGATTTATCTGGAACCTTGCTTACTTTGATTTATAACTTATCTTATACGCTTAGTGTGGAAATGATGTGGTAATGTGTTCATTTGATTTTAAAGCAAGTGATTTGAAAAATGTCTTGACGACTTGTTTTTAAATGTCATCAGATCTATATTCAACATTGTAGATATGTTTATTGTGAGATCGGAGGCTGTATATGTTTTTTACCTATATATTCGTTTCTTTAGATTTGTTTAAAAATACATATAAACAATCCACAAAAAAAAAAGTTAATGAGAAATTAGTTTTAAGCGCCAAGAATCACACCTAAAAATACTATCTGGAACCTTGCTTACTTTGATATATAATTTATCTTATACGCTTAAAGTGGCGAAATGTAGTGGTAATGGTATTTGGTTTTAAAGTAAGTTTGAAAAATGTTTTGAGGAATTGTAGAGATATGTTTATTGTGAGGTCTGTGGTTTCAAACATTGTTAAATTCATATACCTATTCGTTTATTTTCCTAAAGATAAAGATTTGGTAATAAATTTGCTTAATTAGACTCAGAGAGAGAGGGAGAGTGTTTAAAGAAAAAAAAATAAAAAAAAAATATTGAAAATGCACGTAAATATACTATGAATTATTAATTATTATTATTTTAATTAATATAAATTTAGATGTTAAAAGATATCAAAATATAAGAAACTTGATGTGGATAAAAACTGTTTAAAAATTATATCGGTGACTATTTATTGTTATATTATTATTTATTTTAAACGTCCATAACCATTTTTCTTATAACAATGCGCATTACAGGTGCATCATATTTATTTTATAAATCACAGTTCTAACGGATCTCATCCCCAACACTTCTCAATATACCGTTATGCGAAAACAAATATATGATTTAGAGTTCCGTTATCGTTATCAGAAAGCCGGGGGCGGGTGATTTACTGCGTACGATCGTAACGATACCAAGGAACAACGAAATAATCCAACATGCTTATCTCGCCAAAAAGAACAAATCAGTACGCGTGGTGAAGTAATGTTGTTGTGTTTTAGATGTTTAGTAAAAGTTAGGAACAAGAAAGCCAACTGGCACTATGGTTCTTTTTAGCTCAACTGTAACCACTTTTTCTGACTTCAAAACAGGGGTTATCAATTCGAGACATATTTTTTATCGCTGAGCGAACATATCATCCCGTACAAACAGAATATAAAACAATATATTCATCCCATTACATTTTATAATACGAGTATTTACTTTAATTTGTTTATGTTCAAAGCTGAGCACTTTGAACAGTATGAACGTATTCATAGCGAAGAAATGAATACTCGACCTGACTTCATCGGAATGTCTAAGGTTCGAAACCCATTGGTTTATAAAACTAGAGTATGCCGTGCGGTATGCCGTGTGGTTCCGGCGGCGAATAGACCACCCCATGTCTGCCCGTGGGTGTCGTAGAAGCCGACTAAGGGTATCTACCGGGTAGATGGGCAGCAGCGTCTACTCGGGCATTTAACATCTTACTGCGACGGTCCCACTGGTCGCTGGGTCTGACACTGCCTGGCGTAATTCCCAAAGGTGTCACGCTTGGTGGTAAGATCTCTTCGTGGGATCTGCCTGGCTAGCTACCACCCTCAGGCCGGAGTCTACCGTTGATAACGACTCGTCGTGTTTCGGTAGTGCGCCTGGGAGCCAGTTCATCCCCTTAACCCCCCCTGCCCATCCTCTTGTGGTGTTTCCGACGGCGTAACCTTCGGGTCCGGTGGGTCTCTTTAAGCATCGTTGCTCTCGGAGGCGTGGTGCGTTGGCGCGGGGGCCAGGGAGACCCGGTGAAACGGTTGTCCGCTGGCCGCCCCGCCGGTTAGTTGGGGACCCGAACCCGGGCAACACCGTCAACCTCTGGCCCGGGAGGCTGTCCCGCCAACCGGCGAAAAGTCCCGTTGCACGATTACCCTGCCGGAGTAAGAGACCGGAGTGGAGCCGGGTAGTCGTGCACGGGGGGGACCGGGGGCCCTTCCGTCCCCCGCGCCAGCATCCCACATTACCACTGTAAGCACGGCGCTACAAGACCCGCACTTTGTCCCGTGGAGTGTCGGCGGAGCACCGCAAATCCTTTCTAGTCCTTCATCTCTTTGGACCACCAATGAAAAGGCAGAAAAAAAAAGGAAAAGTTATTCACAGCGGCGACCTCCTCCACACTTACTGTGGATATGTGCAACATCAGGGGGCTCCATTCCAATCTGGATGCTGTCCACCACCACCTTGAGACAGCAAAGCCGGCTTTCCTCTTTTTGACGGAGACGCAGATATCGCCCTCGGGCGATACATCGTATTTAGATTACCCCGGCTACAGTTTACAACATGCTTTTAGGCGTCGAGCCGGGGTATGTGTGTATGTTCGGGGTGATATCTGCTGCCGCCGTCTCAGCTGCCTTGAAGACAAGGACCTATCTTTGTTGTGGGTGCGCGCAGATATTGGGGGGGCAGACCCATGTCTACGCGTGCCTATATAGGTCCTATAGCGGAGGATGTCGAGACAACTCGATTTATTCGAGCACGTCCAGTGGGCAATTGACAGGATGCTGCAGCAGTGTCCTTCGGCGGAGTTGGTGATTCTGGGTGACTTTAATGCCCACCATATTGAGTGGCTGGGCTCCCGAACCACTGACTTTGCCGGAAGAACTGCGTATGACTTCTCTTTGGCATATGGGCTCTCCCAGGTCGTACCCGGCCCTACAAGGGTACCTGATGTAGAGACCCATACTGCCTCTTTGCTGGATCTTCTGCTGACCAACCGTCCTGAAGACTACCAAGTAATGGTCAAGGCTCCTCTTGGATCTTCTGACCATTGCTTGGTAAGTTCTTCTGTGCCCTTGTCGCGTCCCATGGGGGCTCGACCCCCTGGGAAGCGACAAGTTTGGCACTACAGGTCAGCAGATTGGGACGGGTTACGGGAATTCCTGGCATCATACCCGTGGAGGCAGCTGTGTTTCGTCTCGAGTGATCCTAGCACGTGCGCTGACTCTGTGGCCGACGTGATTCGGCAGGGCATGGAATGCTTTATTCCAAACTCTGTCGTATCCGTCGGTGGGCGGAGTCAGCCCTGGTTTGATGGGTCTTGCGCTAAGACATCACGTCATAAGCAAGAGATCTACCAAGCCTGGGCGTCAGCGCACGCGTGCAAGGATCCGAAGACCGCCGAGCTTCGAACGGCTTTCAACGCTGCCTCCCGTTCAGCAAAGAAGCATATGGCTAAGGCGAAGTCTAGGCACATCGGCAGAATTGGCGAGCGGCTACTTGGTTACCCCTCCGGGAGTAGAGCCTTCTGGTCGCTGGCCAAAGCTGTCGAGGGTAATTTCTGTCAATCTTCACTACCCGCCCCTGCGGAAACCAGATGATTCTCTGGCCCATACGGCAAAGGGGAAAGCCGACCTTCTGGGTACCCTCTTTGCCTCAAACTCGACTCTCGACGACCGAGGGGCCACACCGCCTACCATCCCGCGGTGTGAGAGCTCTATGCCTAACATACGGTTTACACAGAAAGCTGTCAGGCGAGCTCTATTGTCTCTTGATGTCAAGAAGTCGAGTGGGCCGGACGAAATCCCCGCGGTGGTGCTGAGGACGTGTGCTCCCGAGTTGACTCCCATCTTAACGCGCTTATTCTCGCTTTCCTACACCACAGGACAAGTACCGTCTTCGTGGAAGGTTGCTCTTGTACATCCGATCCCTAAAAGGGTGATCGCAGTGACCCGGCCAACTACAGGCCTATAGCGATAACCCTCCCTGCTCTCAAAGGTGATGGAGCGTGTTATAAACACACAGCTCCTGAGGTACCCTCGAGGATCACCAGCTGATCAGCGATCATCAATATGTTTTTCGCAAGGGCCGTTCAGCTGGTGACCTTCTAGTCTATCTCACACACCGATGGGCGCAAGCCATTGAGAGCAATGGTGAGGCATTGGCGGTTAGCCTGGATATCGCGAAGGCCTTTGACCGGGTCTGGCATAGAGCCCTTCTCGCGAAGCTTCCATCTTACGGTCTTCCTGAGAGGTTATGCGCATGGGTAACCAGCTTTCTGTCGGAGCGGCACATCAAAAGTCGTCGTCGACGGATGCTGCTCTGATACGAAACCTGTAAACGCTGGCGTGCCCCAGGGCTCAGTCCTATCTCCCACACTATTCATTCTGCATATCAATGATATGTTGCAACAAGTAGGCAACATACATTGCTATGCAGATGATAGTACGGGAGACGCTACGTATACAGGCCGCGCAAATACCTCTCGGACTCTCGTGGAAGAAAGCAGAATCCGACTTGTGTCTGAAATCGAGGACTCTCTGGAGCAGGTCTCGATATGGGGTCGACTTAACCTTGTTGAGTTTAACCCCACGAAGACACAAGTCTGCGCGTTTACCGCTAAAAAAAACCCCATTCGTCATAGCGCCACGGTTCCAAGGTATCCCGCTCACCATTGGTAAAAGTGTGGGGATCCTGGGAGTTGACATATCGTGTGACGTGCAGTACCGGGGTCATTTGGATGTTAAGGCGAAGTTGGCATCAAGAAAACTGGGCGTCTTGAACAGAGCGAAGCGGTACTTCAGCGCGGGGCAACTCCTTCTGCTTTATAAGGCGCAAGTGAGACCCCACATGGAGTACTGCTCACATCTCTGGGCAGGGGGCGCCCCAATACCAACTTAACCCACTTGACTCCGTGCAGAAACGCGCGGTCCGAATCGTCAACGACTCGGTGATCTCCGATCGGTTAGAACCTTTGAGTTTGCGGAGGGACATAGGTTCCCTCTGTGTGTTCTACCGGCTTTACAATGGTGGGTGTTCCGAGGAACTATTTGACCTGGTGCCTACGTCACCATTCCTCCATCGCACCACTCGCCGAAGGATGAAGTTCCATCCACACCAACTGGACTCGTGGCGGTCCTCCACGGTTCGGTTTGCACGGACGTTCTTGCCGCGGACGTGTAAGATGTGGAATGAACTTCCTCCTGAGGTATTCCCGGAGCGCTATGACATGGGGCTCTTCAAAAAAGGTGCAAAAGAGCTCTCATACAAAGCCGGCGATGCATTGGCGACTCCTCTGGTGTTGCAAATGTCCATAGGCGGCGTTGACTACTTTCCATCAGGTAGCACGTCTGCCTAATCGTTAGGTTGAACGATAAAAAAAAAAAAAAAAAAAAAAAAAAAAAAAAAACTAGAGGAAACCTACATAGGTGAGAAGTTATTAAAAAGTTTTCAAAAGTGTTGAAGTTTACAAATTCGCACTTGACCAGCGCGGTGGAATATGACCTAAACATCTCATTCTGAGAGGAGACCCGTGCCTGACTGTGGGACCGTAACGTGTTCACGACGATGACTAGGCACGTGTCTGTCTGTACAATCATATTAATTTATATTAAAATACAAGAATTATGCCTCTGTTATCGCCTGCCTAAAGGGTGATTTACACACACCGCGATCGTAACGATACCGCCGTATTTCAGGCGCAGCTATCTCGAAAGCGAAACATGAATTAATTGAGCAGGCTAATTTGAATGAAAAGAACAAATGAATGTATTTGTGGTACTGAAATAACCGTATAAGATTTGGGGTGGGTTTGTAACTTAGTAGGTACCTAAGGTTTTCATAAAAATATTATGACTAGGTACTTAGTAAATGGTCCTTATGTACCTAGTGCTGTAGTTTGGTAGACATTTTAATAAAACAGATTTTTGTTTTTTTTTATCTATAAAAGATCTAGTAACACTATTACAATTTAATTTTCATTTCATTTAATTATTTATACTATAATTAATTATACTACACGGCAGAATTGGGTTAGGCAGAGTATGGTGGTGGAACCATTTTTTAAGTCAACTTTTAATGAGTTTGATGGGTATAGTACATAAATAGAGAGACTTGCACAAGGCAATCTAACTTAATGTTAACCATAAAAGACAACAGCGTACCTCAGGTAGAACTTAATTTCTATTAGGGGTTGATTACTCCGCGATTAATTTCTATTAGGCGCCAAACTGCAAGTCCGCTCTGAAGTTGTTGCCAGCAGGTGTAGCCATACAATTTGCTATGGCGACGTAATTCATTTCTATACTCAGAGCGGACTAGCAGTTTTACGCGGACTATATCTTTGAAAGACAGTGACTACTCACTACTTAACAGATGGACTGCATTATCGCGCATTATATCAATTTTATAGAAACATAAATGTAAAGCTACGGTAAAGTTTTGTATCAATCCCTCAAGTAGAGGTATTAATAGAGTATTTGGCTCTTGTTGTAACCAAGGTTGTTTGTAGGAGAATGGTTGAATAACATCTAGAGAAATTACCGAATAACTGTAATTATGAATTCGAAAAAGATTTTAACCGAAAATTTGTTAATGGATAAAGTTGGTATAACGCGAAATTTTTCCTTAGCAGAATAATTAGCAAATACATAATTGGATATCGTAAATTATACTTTGCTATTAAGATTCCTTCAGACACAATTATATAAGCATTCGTATTTAATAAAGGCTATAATTTACAGCCATTATTTTAATAACCTATGATTAAGTTGTTTAAGAAATTCAAGATAGTTTTCGAGAAATTAGAGAAATTCTCAGTATTTTATTCGAAGTGAAAGCCGTAAAACATATTCTTATTACCCTTTTTGTGTTCACGGATGAAATATAAAATTACAAAGGTCTAATAAACACTAATTTCTGAAATAACAGATAAATACTTTTTTTAGGTTCTGCACGTCAAATCGAAATAAGCTTTATAAGGTTAGGTACTCGTGTGTCTGTCTGTTTGTCTATTCGTACTTCACAGTCAATTTCCTCCAAATGTACTGGACCGATTAATGTGTATCCACTGTTCATTGTACTTATCATGTTAAATAGCAGTAGTTGGGTTCTCGTTAAGTATTGTCAAAAGATGAACAATATTTGTAAATGTTGTATTAACTGTAGTTTTAACGTTAATTCAAACTTATTAAAATAACAACTTTGATGACTAAACAGTTTAAACAAAATGTTAAGCTCTATAAGTTTTTTGGTTACTTTACAGAACCCTTCGTGTGAGACACCGATTCGCACTTACCCTATCGTCTTGTTTCGACTGCATACGGAATACTAGAATGACTAGAATGACTAGAATGAATGAATAGACAGAAAAAGTCACATTTCCATTTACCCAGGCGAATTTACCACCCAAATGATTGCGTAATGCTGTGGTATTCGTGAACATCGGTGTTTATTCGGAACTCGGCCGAGTCCGGCCCTGATTGATGAAGCCGCTCCGTGTGTGTAACTTTTCAGATCATTCACTCTCGCTTCAGAAGGCCCGCATACCGGAAACATAGTTTTCGTTTGAACGCTGTAATATGTTTGGGAATAGAATTGTTGGTTATTTAACCTTAGTACTTAGTATAAAAATTTGTATTGTATCTAGGTTATAGCAACGATAATATATTAGACTAGCTGACCCGGCAAACTTTGTACCACCTCAAAATCTATTCATCAAATATATTTCATATAGGTAAAATATAGCCTATGTTACTCGTAGATAATGTAGCTTTCGAAGGGTGAAAGAATTTTTAAAATCGGTCTAGTAGTTTTTGAGCCTATTCATTACAACCAAAGAAACGAACAAAGTTTTCCTCTTTATAATATTAGTGTAGATTTGCACTTTTCATTTAATTAAGGACTGTATTCTTTCTCTTTACGCATTGGTATTTCGTAAAACTTGGATTACTAAAATTTAAGAGACCTGAATGGTATTTACGATCAGTGAAAACTTGTATTTTATTGTAATTTGTAATTGTAATTTTATCTTTATATTGCTTATTATTTAACCCAACATAAGAAGACCAAGAAGAACCAATCAAGAATGACTTTAAAGTAACAACTTTAGTATTCGTTTTCAATACATAGTACATTGGCTAGTCGACTAAACCTTCCTATGTGTTGCGAAACTTTTCAAATCGCTCACTTATGCTCCAGAGGTTACCTGCATCAGTTACAAAAACTATGTACATGAATCAATAGATGAATGTGACTTCTACTATGTAATTTTGGTCGTAAAAATCGAATATTCTTACTTATTGTAAGCAAACAATCAAATGAAGGCAATGAATCAATTCTAAGAATAGGCAATTTATAAATTAGATCATTGCTTTTTTTCTAAAAAACAAAAAGTAAAAGTTACCGTTAAGTTAAAAGTTAAACATTACCGTATTGTTCTTTATTTTAATTATTTCGTAGAATAAATAACTTAGTAAGAGTTCAAGTCATAATTAAGTGAGCCAACATTTTTGAGGTAGTGTAGGCAGAAAATTCTTGTATTTTTTTGTTGACGAAAAAGCCCTTAAGCCGAATAACAGTTTGACATGATTTTGTATCATTTTATGTAGATCCCATAATGCCAAGATTTTTTTGAAGTGAAAATTTCTTTAGGCGCGTAGAGCAATTTTTGGTGAACAAAAATCATGGACTCGTGTCATAGTCACCGAATGCTTTATGCTCAAGGATTATAGTTTATATTCGTCATCAATACTTTTATACAAACCTAATTCAAAAAGCTAATCTAATAGCTCGACGATTCAATTCACAAGTTACTTAGTTTTCACTTCTATCGTCATCCCCAAAGTTTGCCCTTTTTTGTATGAACCTTTCCATTTGTTTAGCAAAGCAGTTTCCGTCTAAGGTCTATCTAGCTATTTATCTCGAACTATCCGAGTAAGGTAAGTACTCCAGTTTTATGGGCGTCAGCTTTTTCATAAAACATCATGATACCTGCAATAAAGAAGTTTTACGACTCCTCAACGCTTGCTCAGAACCGTTATGAGTAAAGGGGTCGGCCGTCATAGCTTTAGTGCCGTTTAAGACAACGACATCTGGGCTGATTAAAATATTTATAGATTGGGAAATAAAATATAATAACATTTAAAATTCACTACCATGAGCAGTGATCTAGAGACATGTAATAAGATAATCGCAAATTCGATTTATTATACGCTTACAGGTTGTTATAATTTTGACAGTATTTAATCAAAATAAAATTTCGTGGATTGCCTATGGGTGATGGGAAGGTCGGTAATCTTTTTTTAATATTTTATTTTGAATTCCTTGTTTTTTGGAAATCTTATTGCGGAACGCTCAATAATTGACTATTGTTTATCAACGTTACAAATGATTATTGGTATTGTTCGATAATATGTGTTCGATAATGTTATACGCGTAGGCATAATTAAATTGAATCAAGCTAAGTCACGCTCATGGCATATTCCAGTAAATACCACTCTTTCCATCACAAAAAAATATAATACAAACCCTATAACAGTTGCCTAGTAAATATGCCTAAAATTCCGTAGCGCTACACTAAGAAACATTACATAACGATTATTCAACTTTCAAATCTCCTATTCATAATTTCTAAATTATTTCGGACATTTAATATTAAATATTTGAGATGAGCTGACTAAACAAAAGAGGAGTTAACAGAAATTGGAAACAGGAAGTTAATCAGAGACTGTGCAACAGACGGCGCGACTGGGCGACATCAAATTAAACGGCTCAGCGCCCGGGGCGAGCGAACTAAATGTGGGGGCTCGTATAGGAAGGTAGCGGAGCGGAGTAGTCATAAGCGGATGTATATGAACCGCGGACGAGTGCTATTAGCGTACCCGTGGTCCCGACAAAGGGCGTTCAGAGAAACAGCGGGGGTTGTAGATGGTAGGAGTCCGGCATATCCTCTCCACTGCCCCCGCAGCCCAGAGGAACCCATGAAGGGTATCCCCACGAAAAAAAAGGATGTAGTATATGATATATATTTTTTGACGGTAGTGGTAGGTAACGGTTGAAGGTTGCGGAGCGGAGTTGTTATAAGCGGATGGGATATTTGAAATATTATTATAGATTACATAATGCTGAAGTTTAATCTTGGGTATATGTTATGCATTTAGCGATTTCAATAAAACATTAATCGTAAAATCGATTAAATTTCGGTCGGATTGAAATATGTAGTTTTTTATCCGTAACCACTCAAATCGCACTTGAACGATCAACTCAGAATAGAAAATCATTTTGTAAGTTTATTGTATTTAATACCTTTAGATACTAATGAAATGAAATGAAATATATTTATTTTGTATAGGCCAACGACGGCACTTACAAAACATTCCAACTGTCAACAATATGCCTCAATAAAAGTATTTTTCAAAGATCTATTCCTCTCAGATCTTGTCCTCATCC
This sequence comes from Epargyreus clarus clarus, assembly GCA_014595695.2. Taxonomy (NCBI): domain Eukaryota; kingdom Metazoa; phylum Arthropoda; class Insecta; order Lepidoptera; family Hesperiidae; genus Epargyreus; species Epargyreus clarus. The sequence goes on from JACTTY020000036.1 coordinate 1,260,400, forward strand.
TCATCGTAATTATATATACTTTATAATTATATATACTTAGCAGGAATAAGAATCATCAGCGATTACTTTGTTATTAATAAAATCGCTGTCGCTTCCGCTGCAGCACTAAAAACGTAGTCCACTGACGAGAAGTAGTACAATCTTAACACTGCCTTCAAATGTTTTAAATTAGGTAAATAGGCTATTCTTATCGCTGCCATTTTTGTACTTGCTGAAGTGTTCTTAAGAACTCCTCGCTTTGTAGTCTAGATTGTCGTTAAATAGTTTGCTGGAAAGTTCATTCCGTTTGACTGATTTATTAGACTTTGTTTAAAGTTATAATTGTGTACTAATTTATATTAGTTCATTAAGATCTCTAAAGGTAGTTGCTAGTTAAGTAGTTACTGCTACAGTCTACTATTTATGAAGGAATACATCTGTGGGTGAGAATTTTAACATGCCCACACGTAAGTTTAGTCAAAAGTGCGATTATTTCATCTGAATTATACTTCTTTAATTCGGACTTCAAAACGGAACACAGCAGCGCCTAACACTGCTGTTATTAGGCAGAAATAGGTGTGGCGGTGGTGCCGCCGGAGTCGAACCACAAAGGGTTCTACCACCTTCAAAAAATTGGTATTACATACTTTAAAGTGACCTACATCGATAAGTATAGTAAGAGATTCATTTCCTATATTATTAGATCCTAAACAATATATTTCCTTCTAAACACAAATATAATTACGATATGCTAAGGAACTTATGATCTAACTTCCATCCTAACTTCGCTTCAAACGCGCGAGGTGTTCAGAAATTTCGAATATTCCATCGGCTCATTAATTATTCTCTGAAGGGAGTTGTGCGTGTCGGTATACAGGACTTCTTATATTTATGACACTAATATAAATACTTGGATAACTTAAATGATCAAGTGCTTAGGGCTTCGTTTCCTAAAGGATAATATTAACGTAAGGTTCGCGTATATTATTAAGCAGGAAACTTCTTAATTAAAAATTGCTTATTAAGATGTGAAAACAACTTGTGACAACTTAAGTTTAAGTTTAAATTTAGTATAATATTTAGTATAGTTTCACAACATATTTATATAGTTTTTCATTTGAAGGTGGTAGAACCCTTTGTGGTTCGACTCCGGCGGCACCACCGCCACACCTATTTCTACCTAATAACAGCAGTGTTAGGCACTGCTGTGTTCCGGTTTGAAGGGTGTGGTAAGGGAGACAGACTTTTCCGAGGCGTTCCAGCTTAGTCCTCAGGGGTAGCGGCGCATCTGTGGCCGACCTCAGGTAGGAATATCTAATCCTATCTGGGTTCATTACAGATGTCCATGGGCGGCAGTAGCCACTTACCATCAGGTGGACTGCATGCTCGTCTGCTACTCTTATATTATAAAAAAAAAAAAAAAAAAAAAAAAAAACAACGAATTCTTCGAGTTTTAAAATTTTAATGGAAAATAGAAATTTGAAGATATCTAAAGGTTTTAGCTTGAAGCTTGGGTAGGAATAATCAATATTTGTCCCTGTAGTTCCGGGACCAGAATAGGGCTACAGTATCTCCTGCTTGTCGTAAGAGGCGACTAAAAGGGGCTTTCGGGGTTGCGGATGGTAAGAGTGGGAGCTCGAACCGTCCGGCCAACGACCCCGGGAAGGACGGCGGTATGTGTGGTCGCATACCGTCGTGTACATCGGACGGTGGGGTGATTCAATCTCACTTGGGCGGAGCCCGACGGGGCAGTGCGCTGAGAGGACTCCGGTTGCGTTGAAGGTTTCCCCCTCGCGAAGAAAAAAAAAAAAAAAAAAAAAAAAAAAAAAAGGAATAATCAATATTTGACTTTGCGTAGTTAAGGATAGATTACACTTAACACATGTTTTATAGCTGAAAACCCTAAATAAATTTACAAACAAGAGAGATTACCACAAATTTTTCAATTGTATGCAGTCTATCAATTCAGACTTGCCAGCGTGACGCAATAAGGTCTTACACTCTTCTCATTCTGAAGGAATATCCATGACGAACAAACAATATCGGATTGACGACGAGCCAATATTATATTGATAGCTTTATCAAGACAATGAGGTAAGCTAACCAAATTCTCCTTTAATTCGACTTTACCCATCCATTCGTGTTCACACAAACAGAACAATAACAGTTGCAACGATTATCCGGCCTAACCAAATCGGCTTATGCGCTGCTGTAGATATCCAAACTGACCGAATTTCTACTGAAATGGCCACAACTGGCAAAGACAAAGTAACGTATCCTTGTAGGTACTTGCTGTGGTTATATTTTGTCAATCCATTTGTATCTATAGGTACATGAATATATATGAAGATTGATTAATTGTGTTACCCAAAAGGTTGAAATACATTTCATCAGGTAAATTAAATAGGCTATTAGCTTCGATCACTAATAAGAACTAGATACACAATCAGCGACAAAAAAACGGGGCGACGAAAAGAGCACCCAAATAGACATTTGGGTGCACAAACCTGTCAAAGTGATAGCTTATGACAGCTAGCTTATGTCGTAAAAATTTATTGCTTTTGGAAAGCAGTTTTTAACACCTTTAAATAATGGTGATAAGGTTGATTTTGCATTAATTTTAGATTCTGTCGTTTAGAATTTTATAAACACGTTTGACGCCACTTTTGAAGTTCATTTTTGTATGGGATTGTGTATCTAGTTCTTATTTGTGATCGAAGGCTATTAGTTTGAAAAGCGAATTGAAAGCTATTATAGAAATCGAAAGAAAATTTAGTATTTATGAAAGACTTCTATGACACGTATTTACATGAAATTTAATTTATTGATTTATTGTAAATTTAGGAGTTTTAAAAATGATAAATAAATGTATTACGGTTAGTAAGTAATACAAAAACTCTCAGTAGTTTCCTCTTAAATACAGTAGGTATACAACGTACTCTTTGAATTCCTGAACTGAATATATTTTCTTTGATCTGAGCGAAGAGCATACAAATCATAACGTACGTATTCGAAATTTGATCAACGAGAGCTCCTAGTAATTCAAGATCTACACTCGATGCTTGTCGATTCCCTAATTAATAGCAACAATAAAAAATTGGAAATAGAGACATTAATCAAGGAATGGTAAACATGCAGAAACCCAAAGGGTATTCCATATTAATTAATGTCGGGCGCGAAGGTGACGAAGACAAATAACGGGAGCTCCCGTAATGTATTTTTCCGAGCCCTTCGCAGCCTGGATAAAACAAATGATAATCGGGAAAGAATGAAGTCAACATTAATGGCTTCCAATTAATTATGGTCGCGTCCGTTAAATGGGTTGTGAAATGCGATAATGCAATAAATCATTACGCTTAGTTTGGTTTATTGATTGTTTTATTATTTTTCGTCAAGCTGGAAATGTATACAAAGGTATGTTTAAATTTTGTGCACGAAAATGCAACCGGATTCATTTAAACTAGTAATTATTATTATTATACCTTAGACTGATTAAAAATTACCTGCAATTTAGACGAATCCACCGACATCTCATATTTTATTTCAAATCCGTTAACCGTTTTGGGCTGTAAGACAAACCGAAGAATGAGCATACATACGATCAAAAATGTTACAAATATAATTTACTTCTGATTACATAATAGTAGTTATCGAATCAAAAAATCTCACATAAACAAAACTGTCATTCAGCCTTGAGAGAAATAAAGCACACGGTGAATTAGAATTAATACTGTTCCATCGAAATTATTCTTCTAGAATTGTATCTCCCAGGAAAAAGTAAAATAACATTTCCTTCGATTGACAACAGGAAAGCGCCGCGACACTTTACGCAACTAGAATAATCTTCTCGCTAATGAGAACTTTATTGTAGTTTTTATTCTAGTAACAATGTTGTTTTATCAGCTTGGATTATAACTCACGATTGGATAACTGAATCTAAATAGATGGATAATGCTTGGATAAAACTTCAGCCCAAACCACCAATGACTCCTACTTTACAATCGTTCTAAGAAATGATCATTTGAATAACATAGATTGATATTGTTAAATAATTGAAAAACTATAAAATTTGTACATTTTAAAAGTATGACAACATAAAGACAAATGTATATAGTATAAATTTAGTATTGCACCTAATAGTATAAATATTTATACATACTTGTGTAGACAAAGAAACAATTTCCAAAGTTTAAGGAAAATTTGTAAATCGGTTGTTCAAGTACCTATCTACCTGATGATTCAGAGTTGCGTAAAAGTCTTATTGTTCAAAACTTGTTATCATTCCTCGCAATAACGGAAACTTTTGCGAATTTGATAAGTTCAATCAATCATCTAACTGCGGGTAAATTATTTGTGCTCCAAATTTCGGCAGTTAAATGTTCTTGAAATATTAGGTAGGAGGAAACTTCAAACTGAAGTTTCACTTACAGACAGACTGTCTCAAACTGTTTGATATCAAGTAAATAGTGGTTATATCTTCAGTTACAAATAATAAACTACAGCTTTTCATTGAAATAGGGTTAGTATATTACTATGGGCAATTCTACTTGATTTTAAGATAGGTATACAACTCGTAAAAGGATAAACTTAATATGAAGTTAATCACAAATGTATTGCTAAGTTCAGAAAACACACCCTCTTGACAAACAAACAACCCTCTTCTAGCAATATCTTATATCTAAAATGGAACTTAATTGCATGCATCTTATTTATTTAATCTTTCATATTTTCATTGTTATGGCACCACAAAGTATTTTAATTTTTAAGTATACCTTTATCTAAAATTAAAATCAGGAGCAGTAATTCAAGACTATAAAAATTCCTTTCTAGGACTGTTATTGCTAAGCTCATTTTGTCCATTGCATTGCCTGCATTCCTCAGCGATCCTTGTGCGTGCCTGGGCACATTATGCTGTAAGCGGAAATCTAGATGAATGTGTCAAACAGGCAGCATTTAATAACATTTTAATTTTACAAATTCACGCAACCGCTACTCCCGTTATAAATAAAAATTTTATTAGGGTTCCGTACGAAAAACAAAAACGATCCTTGAGTAATTCGTGTAAGGGCAGTCTGTCAGTGACAGCAATTTTCCCGAAACTACTGGCCTAAATGAGTTGGCATTTGATACTCATAATATGATTTTACGTCATTTTGTAAGCAATAAAAAAGTTTTCAATGGTATGTAAAGTCTACCAATTTGCAGCAGTCTTGGCCAGCGCGGTGGGATAATCCTTTTTACTCTGAGAGGCAACCCGTGCCTAGAAGTGGCAATAATGGGTTGTTGAACATGATGATGAATTAACGTACGGAACCATCTCCACGCGAGTTAACTCGCACTTGTCTAATTTTTTTCCTTATCATTCCTACATATTTACGTATACGAAAATTCTTTACTTAGCATAATGTTATCGGTATTTATTTTGCAGCATTGTTAATCTTTCGCTCAAGATAAAATGGTATAAAAAGAAAATCGGGAATGCGCGAATACTTTATCATTGAATATACAGCTGAAACTGACAGGTTTCATAAGTATTTAGCGTCACTTCAATAACGCGAGAGCCTTTTTGTATATATAAGGCATGATTTCTTGCATTTAGCTTTTATTCTGGTACCTATTAACATTTTCACTAATACTTAAGTTTTCTTAGGATTATTATTTGTTTGTAAGTGCTTATTTCTATGTATTTAATTTTAATTTAGCGCAGGTACTGAGTGCTGTGCATTGTTTTGACAATTTACTTTTTATGGATAAAGCTTTTGCGCGTATTATTAAACAATTTTAAGATAAAAATAAGATAATGTTACTGTAGTTCAACGTTCCAAGCGCCTGAGGTTAAAAAGACGCATCACCGCTGAGCTATAGGATTATAATTTTGGTAGGCGTCAGATAAAGCTAAAGTGGCGAACATATTGTTATCAGATATTTTAAACGTGTAGCTCATAGTATACAATTATACCTAAATCCCGACTTAGTTGTAAGATAGGTTGAAATTGTGTTGGCAGGGGGAGGACTATGGACTGGTAGATAAATTTATCATATACCTATGTATAAATGATAAATGTATGATAAGTTACAACACTTACAACAATGGTTCCTATAAAGGTATCGTATTTCGTTTTAGCGGTAAAGGTAATGAAATACAACACTCACGATATCTACACTAATGTATTGCCTGAATCCTGATCCGAATCGATACCTGAATCCGATAGCAGATACGTTGTGGCTCCTGGCGATTAAGATTAGACATATTGTAAGTCGATAACAATCAATCGATCAGTCCGTCATTACTATTTGATACATAGTTTACATACAACATAACAAGAAAGACGTGTTAACTTTATAAATAAAGAAGAACTTTTAATCTAATAATAAGTTTGTTCGTAATAAACTGACATACAGTGTTACGGAGTTTTTATCCCAATGTTGTTTCATTTTAAGTTCCCACAAAAGCGCCGGAATTCCCACATGAACAGCCGAAAACACCATTTGTTTCCTTCAGCTCAAGTCGTTAATTTCCTAATTACAGTTTCAAAATGAGGCCTGTTTTTGTTTTATCCCGTCGTCCCCTAACAACGTTTCCGACTGTATCAGAACAGGCGATAACGATTAGATATAATAATGTTGTTGGGGGATATTTAGTTATCTAATCCGTTTTGTCTGTGTGGCCCTTTGTGGTTCGGCTCTGGCGGCACCACCTCCACACCTATTTTGCTTAATAACAGCAGTGTTAGGCGCTGCTGTCTTCCGTTTTGAAGGGTGTGGTAAGGGAGACATACCTTTCCGAGGCGTTCCAGCTTAGTGCTCAGGGGTAGCGGCGCATCTATGGCCGACCTCAGATAGGAATATCTAATTCTATCTGGGATTGATTACAGATGTCCATGGGCGGCAGTAGCCACTTACCATCAGGTAGACTGCATGCTCGTCTGCTACTTCTGCATATTATAAAATATTAAAAAAAAAACTACTTATGAAAATTCTTACGGACCTTGGCGGCTAGGTTGGAAAAATATGCAAATACTAGTTATAATTAGCGAGTGATTTTTTGATTCTAAAGTTCAGTATAAAAACTCTATTCAGACCAAACCCTTTATGTTAACTGAAAAGGAGTCTTATATTGAAAAGCACAGCACAAGCCAGCAAAGTGGTCAAATTCTGGCAACACATTATTGGCATATTTGAATCTCTAGCTAAGTCTATTTGTAGTAGTTTAAGCAAGTACATCAAAGTTGTATTTTTTGTGAACACGTAACCTTGTATATATTGCGTAGACCACATTTAATGATCATTGTCTAAACCAAGCTGCTCTCGCTTTGTGCGATAGATGCCTTAAGGAAGCTCTGGCGTCGACCGGAAGGTTAATGGAAGAAAAAATACGCTGTACAAATTTACATAACATTTTTCTCTGTCTCCTACCAGACCTACCAAAATTAAGTCGTCGGCCCCTGCATTCACGGCTTTGTTTAAATTACTCAAGTGAATTCCGAGATTCCCTTGTAATATTCAATTTTATATTTGCCTCTCGTCTTTCCTTTACGGGGTTCTGTGTAGATTGATAATTTAGTTGATAAAACTTTGCGTTTTTTTTATAATATAGTAGTAGCAGACTAACATGTAGTCCTTCTGATGGTAAGTGGCTACCATCGCCCATGGACATCTGTAATTAACACCACATAGGATTAGATGTTCCTACTGGAGGTCGGCCGCAGGTGCGCCGCTACCCCTGAGGACTAAGCTGCAACGCGTCTGAATAGTATGTCTCCCTCACCACACCCTTCAAACCAGAACACTGCAGCTTTTACATTGCTGATGTGACGCAGAAATAGGTGTGGCGATGGTGCTCCCGGAGTCAAACCACAAAGGAATCTATCACCTTTGTTTTTCTATCACTGTACCAGTTTACGTAACCCATTTTTTTATTTTCTTTAATTGTATTTCAAATAACGCGGTAATTTCATTATTATTAATGGTTTAATTATGTAAAGAAGGATATTAAACTTTATATTTTCTCCCACTGTTTCTCTCTTTTCCGGGATCGCATTTACAATTTGTGTAGTTAAATTTGATTGTGTCTTGTGTATCATTTCATTATATTTTTATTATCATCTAAGCCGTTACAACTACACCAGTGGCTCAACCTGGTTCACAATATACTTCTTTTCCAATTTATTCTTAACTTTCTTCCTCCTAATAAAGTTAAAGTTAAAGTTGTAAGGTTTTCCGTCTAACCACCACAGTTTTGGCTTCCTCGGTTTTTTCGCAAGGTGGATTCACTATTTAATCATCATCATCAACCCATTACTGTCCCACTGCTGGGCACAGGTCTCCTCTCAGAATGAGAAGGATAAGGCCATAGTCCACCGCGCTGGCCAAGTGCGTATTGGTAGACTTCACATACCATTGAGATTGTTTTATATGAATCTCAGGTCAGATTCACTATTTACTAAACTAATTTAGGTACCCTGGTTACATCCAGCCTTTCACACGTCCACGACAGCCATCATTGTTGTCGTCATGATATGATGGGCCCATTATACATCAGTTCAGAGTAAAAGTTCAGGTTTGTAGTATTGTGTAATATCTGTAAAGAGCCACTTTCGTAAACTCGCGCTATTTCTTATTCTAAATACCTACTATACTATACTATATTAATGAGTTTTAGGCAATTCTCGTTTAATTATGCAAATATTAGACCTTTTGAACTCTGAAAAGTTTCCTATTGGTTATTTGCCAATTTTGCAATAGTTGTCACAAAGATCGAATCTACTTTTGGTTTCATTTAATAATGGTAGCAATTTGTATTAATATATTAATCGAATATAGTCAACTATAACAAGGTCGTAGCGATTTTAGCAAATTATCCCACATAACTTGAGTTTTATGATAATGTAACAAATAAAATTGGATTACTCAATATTTTTAACACACCGAATAACTAGCAATAGAAAAGCCATTTTTGGTGTACTTTTATACCATAAAGACCTGTATGAATATTGATTGGGTTGTTTAGTTTTATCTCTTTACTAAAGGTAAAACTTAATTAATTTTGGCTAGTACAATAGTCGTAATTACAAATGTACATATATGTATGTAGCTTTCGTTCTAGAACAAAAAGATCGAGTCATATCTTAGAATAAGAAAAAATCACATCACAATGATGGTAGAATTGCACACCGTTCAGTGCTTTGTGGAGAACTATCTGGTAGGGTTTGCTTACGTTTTCTTCACTATAAAATCTAATTAATTTTCAAAAGGGGTTTCTTTCAGGTATTCGTTAATAATCCAAAAGGTTTTTAATTTGGTATTTCAAAAATAACTGGTACGGGTCAGAAACGAAATTTCCGTCGACTTAGCTATTCTTCCCAATTATTTACTCACGTAAAAATAATTTAGATACATAGTTTATCTCACACATTCAAACACTTGTACACCGCAAATACATAATATCTTTCTAGTTTAGGTCAAAACGTATCTTATGACTTCACTTCAAAATATGCAATGACACACCTTATTAAGATAAGCAGAATAGACTTTTATGGATATGTAAAATTTTTTCGCGGTGAGGTAATTAATTTGAGACTTTATTGGTTGTCAACTAGAGCATAAGAAATTAACTTAGGTACTAAAATATAGGGGTCAAGTGAGTCGAATTGATAATATACGTTGACCCAGACGGATCGACTAAGGGGGCGCCTAAACTTCTACAAAAAATAACATAGGATATAATATCTGATTCCAAGATAACTGTTGCTCATGTCTCTGTTTTTATTGTGCAATCCAAAATACAACTATACGTACAAGTTACAAATTTTTGACTTGCGTTTCTCTGTGTACCTTTAAATGCATTTTACAAAAATGTAAATTGATCGACTTCAAGTAAAATACCTGTTCTATATGGACTTGGTTATAGATGTTAAGTTCGTAGTAACAACTTAAAATGACGTGGTAATGACGTGAATTTGAAGGTCGTAGGACCCTCTGTGGTTGTGGTATTTCTGCCTAATAACAGCAGTGTTAGGCGCTTCTGTGTTCCGTTTTGAAGGGTGTGGTAAAGGAGACCTACTTTTCCGAGGCGTTACAGCTTAGTCCTCAGGGGTAGTGGCTCATCTGTAGTCGATCTCAGGTAGGTATATCTAATCTTATCTGGGGTTGATTACATATGTCACTGGGCGATAGTAGCCACTTACCATCTGGTGGACCGCATGCTCGTCTGCTACTCCTATATTATAAAAAGACGTGGATTGCATTCTTGTTTAATAGGTAATTCAATATTATAAAAAGCAAATGTACGTTCATTTTTACTTCCGATATATAAAAATATCTTTCGGGTTCGACGTAATAATTATTAATGACAGTCTTAATTCAATATGTCACCAGCCTTATAAATTAGAAGCATAGTAGCAATATAATCAAAACGTAAATGATAAGTATCTTTCATCAAGGATACTATTGACTTTTGATTATTTATTGTTACTAAAGATTGTTTATTTTGTAACATAATTAATTAATAACAATTCGTTAAGAATTGATTAGTAATTTGCAATGTTATTTCACAGTATCAATTCGCCTTGGCTGTGTTATTGAAGCTAATAGGAAGAGATTGCTAAATATTGTGTAAAAATGTAATGTGACAAATTAGGTATATAATAATATTATGAAATAATAATCCACTTGTAATAATATGTGCACATAAATAGAATATTATCAATTACCTACACTTTTCGTTCTCCTTCGAGCTTCTTTATTCATTTGCTTAATATTAACTTTATTTATCTAATATCTTGTTATTCCTCAAAATCTTTAAGAATAAATAAAATGAATGTGTATGTGTAATGGATGTATACTATAATTTTGAAATGTTATATTATTAGGCTTATGTACACTTTTCCAAAACTTTACATAAGATTATATGCGTATATTATTTTATAGTAGTAGCGTTCTACTGATAATTAAGTGGATATGCTTACATTACAAGTTTATTTATTCCCATTATATACTTTAGGTAATAAAATATGTATAAATCAATTTTCCTCATATAGTAGAAATAAAAAGTCGGATCGTGTGTACACAGCCTTAAGGACCGTCAATCATGTTTACTTTGTGCGTACAAATCTTGAAGACAAGCACTTGTAAAAATAAACCTCTTGTAAAAAATTATTACAAATTCTCATCTCGCGTTGTTCTTTGTTCGTTGTTGAAACACTCGAAATTTTATCGTGTGATCCGAGGCCCTTTCGCCTTTTTCCTTGATGATTACAATATTTTCTCCAATGAATTCCCTCTTTGTTGCGCGTATTCTTGAATCATAATCGGGCTTTCTTACGATTATTTTATTGACGCTCGTTGTATTTGCTGTAAGATACCGGATTTCCTATATATAATTATGTGGCGTTATTACGAGTATATTTTTAATAATAAAATTTTATAGGCAATTCAACTCTACTTTTTTTATAATATAGGAGTAGCAGACGAGAATGCAGTCCACCTGATGGTAAGTGGCTACTGCCGCCCATGTACATCTGTAATCAACCCCAGATAGGATTACATATTCCTACTTGAGGTCGGCCACAAATGCGCCGCTACCCTTGAGGACTAAGTTGGAACGCCTCAGAAAAGTATGTCTCCCTTACCACACGCTTCAAAACGGAACACAGCAGCGCCTAGAACTACTGTTATTAGGCAGAAATAGTGGTGACGGTGGTGCCGCCGGAGTCGAACCACAAAGGGTTCTACCACCTTCATTTGTACCTCGGTACGGTGCTGGTCTTATCCCAAATTTTTTTGGAACTTAAAAGGATAAACGAAAGTGGACATAGTATCATTGGCACCTATTGACAAACGGGAGCTCTGAGCTCATAAATACTTTGGTACCTATGAGGACAAAGATATAACGCATCCTATCGATAAACGTACTTTGCGCACTACAAACCGGAATCCTAAACCTACACTGCTCCTGTAACATACATAGGTAACACTATTCTGCACACACTACTCGATCCACAAAGAGTAACTTCGGAACATCCTCCAACAACTTTAAACAGCCTTTGCTAATGTATCTCTAAGCGACATTTAGTATTCAAATGGTCATCAAAACTTGGTGTGAAGTGTTGTAAATTAGTTCAAGTTGCATCTTCCGCCTAATCAAGCGTGCTCGGTTTCCCATGACACAGCACAATAGGATTTTAGTTATAAACTTTGTTAGCGTGCGGCCAAGATTGTAGATTTCCCACCGGACCTAAACCAGTTTCAACTTGGCCGACTATATCGATAACTTCCTCTGACACCCTCTCAGTTATTTATCATCGAATACTTGCCAATGTTTATAATTTACAATTGTTTCATCTAAGGTAAGAATTTTGGCTCTAGTATTTAAGTAAATAGAAAGGATTGGCGCAGCATCTTGCATAGTTCTTCATCGACTGGGGTTACCAACACGCACAAGCTAAGCACGGTTACAACACATACATATTTTTACATTAAATCATTTTTATAATAAATTCTAAAAATATAGTTAAAATACAATACACACATTAGGTCATATTTTAAATAAATATAATAGGTACCTAATGCATATTTCGCTGCAAAAAAAGGCACTATATTTTCTACACTTACATTATAACTGCGTATTTACCGGTAAACATTCTTATATAACAATGCGGTTGTATGATGATTCAGGATCTGAGAAATAATTAGCTTAAAAAGTGATGATAATAAAATGAGAACTTTATGATCCAGGTAAAAGGTTAGAAAAGTAATGATGACGCGCTTATTCTCATATACATGCTGTTAGTAATCGGAATATACTTAGACTTAGAATAAGTAATGTATTTTAATTGTATTTATATTTATAACTGTTTTACGTGTATTTTATCATCAACACCTCTTCCTTTTCGAATACAAGTTAGTACTTACATTACTTAGTAGTAATATTTTTTATTGTTTAAAATATTTTAAATTCTTTCTGCTTTGGATATATACGTATGATGTACTGTAATTCACTTGGTACATTGTGTAACTAGATTTTCACTAGATCCAAAATAAATTGACTTACTACAAATACAACAAAATTTTTAAATTGGCATATCATACTTCAGTAATGGCGGTAGCATTTTCATGGACATTTTTTATATATTTTATCAATATAAAATATTCTCTTGGTTTAGGTTTAAGCAGACTTGTGTATTATACACATCTTAGCCGGTTCAATAGAGTTCAGGATCATTTTAACATTTTCTCTCGATAAGCCAAAGTGATAAGAGCGTGCCAAAATGCAGCTATTTCTAACAGGAATAAAGGAAATGTGAGAAAATAGTGATAGCATTTTAGATGTCTGCTAGATACAAATAGAAAAAATAATTTTGTTATTTTCATACTTAAATCTTTCAAGCTGGGTAAAAATAATTTATTCTATGCTTACTTGCATTTTATATAAAAATATTAATACAGAGCTTAATACGGCGAAACGCATAAGGATAAAAGATTTTGTATGCAATAATTTTAAGAGAGTTTTAATTATTACAATTTTTACCCTGAAAACATACGGGGTACTTTTTTTCAGCAGAAAATAAAGGTTACCGCCGTTATAGCGCCAATGAATGTGTTACAATTGAAGCCACGAGAGTGAACTAGTGAACATCAAACTATTGTAGATTCAACACTACACTTTACTTCCATTTACGGCTTTTGTCAATTACATGATGTGTACACGAACCGTCGCTTCGTCAGTGCAAAGTCAAATAGTGTTCAGAGAACTTAGCTAAGTAGGTTATGTAGGTTACAGCTACTTGGCCGGTAAACACTTGGGAATGGATTGGTGCTAAATTCAGCTCTTGGTGTGAAAGTGGCAATGTAGCAATCAGGAACTTTAATTTGTATGTAAAATATGTTCGGAAGCAGTCTAAGTTTCATAATAATGTGGTAATACTTAAAATCTTTACAGCTCAATACTTTATTAACTTGGATAACGACATTCACATAATATTAAGATTCATAAAAAATTACTGAGAATATTAAAAATGGCTCCCTAAATATTACTTCGCAGTTCGATAGTGTACAGTATAAGCTGTACCGAATCCGCCCGATAAGCTGTGCCGATACGATTGCGCCAAATCAAACATTCCCATAACGGCACATAAGCGAAGAAGCGATTGGGAGCACCATAGAAAAATAAGATAGCGAACGCGCGAACAGTGAACACGTTTACAATTCTCTTCAGAATTTTTACACATAGGTACCTAGATTTACTTGTTGTAAACTTTTTGGAAGGTAACGATAAGCACCCACGAAAAGTATATGTTTCATAAAATTACACCTTATAAAGGCATTGCGGTCTAATAGGGTGACTAAATTAAGTGAAAGAATCAATAAATCGACGGCATGATTATGATACGTTTTTATTACATGCTGCATAAAATACACCGGTAGGTTTGAAACATTAATTTCAGAATTCAAAAGTACTCGATACACTCGATGAGCCGAAAACTTACTTTATGAAAGTAATGAAAAAAGAAAATTATCAGTATTTCCAACAATCACATTCTAAAAAGTATTTGTAGCATAGCGTTATTATCCACAGTAAGTATATTCGAAAACTTCGAAAGTTTTCGTTATATACTGCTAAAAATACTAAAATTGGCACCGAAATATTAATTTCAGAGCTCAAAAGTGTTCCGAATAAACTCCACCGAATTCACTCGATAAGCCGTGTCGATACGATTGCGCCAAATCAAACACTCCCTTGACGGCGCATAAGCGGAGAAGCGATTGGGGGCACCGAAGGAAAATATGGCAGCGAGCGCTGAACACGTTTACAATTCGCTTGGGGATTATTCAGGTCCTTAGATTTCGATATTTGTAGCTTTTTGATAGATAAATAACGTTTACGTCAAGAATCTCCGTTTCCAACAATCACATTCTAAAAAGTATTTCTAGTATAGCATTATTAACATGAGGAAGTGGAGTCGAAAACTTCGAAAGTGTTCTTACATACTGCTAAAAATACTAAAATTGGCACCGAAATATTAATTTCAGAGCTCAAAGGTGTTCCGAATAAACTCCACCGAATTCACTCGATAAGCCGTGTCGATACGATTGCGCCAAATCAAACACTCCCTTGACGGCGCATAAGCGGAGAAGCGATTGGGGGCACCGAAGGAAAATATGGCAGCGAGCGCTGAACACATTTACAATTCGCGTGGGTATTATTTAAGTTCTTAAGTTTTGATATTTTACTTATTGGAAAGAAATGAAAACTTATGAAATCCATCAAGCAAGCAAGCAAGAAATGTGTGTGTTTCAAATAATCACACCCTATAAAGTCTTTACAACCGAATATCGAACCTAACCTTAGTATGTAGACTCGAAAACCTCGAAAGTTTTTATTGCATACTGTTAAAAATTCTAAAATTGGCAACGAAATATTAATTTCAGAGCTCAAAAGTGTTCCGAATAAACTCCACCGAATTCACTCGATAAGCCGTGTCGATACGATTGCGCCAAATCAAACACTCCCTTGACGGCGCATAAGCGGAGAAGCGATTGGGGGCACCGAAGGAAAATATGACAGTGAGCGCTGAACACATTTACAATTCGCGTGGGTATTATTTAAGTTCTTAAGTTTTGATATTTTACTTATTGGAAAGAAATAAAAACTCTTATGAAATCCATCAAGCAAGCAAGCAAGAAATGTGTGTGTTTCAAATAATCACACCCTATAAAGTCTTTACAACCGAATATCGCACCTAACCTTAGTATGTAGACTCGAAAACCTCGAAAGTTTTTATTGCATACTGTTAAAAATTCTAAAATTGGCAACGAAATATTAATTTCAGAGCTCAAAAGTGTTCCGAATAAACTCCACCGAATTCACTCGATAAGCCGTGTCGATACGATTGCGCCAAATCAAACACTCCCTTGACGGCGCATAAGCGGAGAAGCGATTGGGGGCACCGAAGGAAAATATGGCAGCGAGCGCTGAACACGTTTACAATTCGCTTGGGGATTTTTCACGTTCCTAGGTTTAGACTCGTATAAATTTAAGACCGACTTAAGCAAATTGAAACTCGCATTGCAGCTGAGTTACTTATTTTGAAAACGACCCAGATTTCATTAAGAATTGTATGCTCACAGCTACTTTGCAGTAAAATCTTGAAATGTTCGGTGTTGGTTTTGTAAATGTTTCAGAGGTAAAATTAAATTATTATGATAACTTATATAATTAAAATGATCTATGAATAATAATATTTTATTTGATGTACCTTACTTGGAGTTGACTTTTCATATATTAATAGCAGATAATAGATAAAGTCAATTTCTAATGAAGTAACATGAAACAGTCTCATGAAATATAATTATACGTTTTAAAAAAATGAACGACTTGACATGAGAAATTATAAGATAATATTTACTAATAATTGTTATCATACACATTTCAAAGTCGTAATGATAACATTACGTAAGTAAATATTAACAAAATAAAATGTAAGCTTTAAAAAAGCGGAAAAACGTCTACTATTCTTAAGTGACCTCTTATCAGTTGCTTTGGTAATCAAGCAATTTATTTTGTAGTATAAATATTAATGACATTAAAGGTTACGTAATAAAATGCATCTAATAATATCAAAATTCATTATATAATATATCCAGCTTTATTACCGACTTCCCAAAGGAGAGAAGTTCTCAATTCATCGCGTGAGTATACCTACTAATATTTCGTTACAATTATTTTTATCCTTATAATGCTTCCAAAATATTAAAATGAACATTAATAGTCTTAGTCTAAGCGTTTTTGCCCTACTAAGGGTAATGTTTTTGTGCTTATGTATGTACGAGTATGTCTCATTCTTTGGTGCGCCCTGCAGTCCCAACAGTTTTACGGATTTTAATATAATATGAGATGACGCTGGATTCGTCTAAATTGTAGGAGTAACATAGGCTATATTTTTTAAGCAGCCGGTTTTTTTTGTTTTATATTAATTCTTTAATTACTTTATGTGCACACTGTCCTGAAGCTTACTCCCTGACTAGTAATGAGACAGAAATTGGTTATTATATCTTTATGAATTTAAAAATCATACCAAGTTTTATTAAAATCATTTATGCCATATTAATTACAAAGTTATATACTTGTTTGCGCGACACAAAACTGAAACCAAATATTTGGAAGAGCCAAAAGCTCCCTAGAGCGAAACTCGGAGTTATTGTGAAGGGACCGGTCTGTTTATAGAAATTCCCTACGTAACAATAAGAAGACGTTTTTGACCAATAGAAGAAATAAATAAGGAATTTCGTCTTGCTGAACCAGGTCACGCTCAAGAATTTTACAAGATAAATACTCGTGTACATTTTGTAAACGACTGTTTATTAACAAATATTATAGCATTTTACTAAATAGAAATTTTAATTTTATTCTAGTGCAGTAGCTAACGCTTATAGAATACAACGGATTTAATTTAATGTAATTGGCTTAAAAACTATAACGAAGGGTTCGTTGTAATTACTACTTATTACAAGATGACGAGATGCGATTATGAATTCTTCCAAGATGTGGACTGTTTTGATCTTCATAATGACAAGGATTAGGCCATAGACCGCCGCGCTGGCCAAGTACGTAGACTTCACATACATTTTTTTAATCTCTCATGTATGCAGGTTTCCTCACGATGTTTTCCTTCACCGTTTAGCAAGTGACTATTAATTTCTAATACGCACATAACTTTGAAAAAATCAGAGATCTGGGAGTCTGGGAGGTTGGGGTCTGGGATTTCAACCTCGGACCCCTCGATCGAGAGTCCGACTTTCTTAACCACTAACATCAGTGCTTTAAAACAAATACATACAATTAAAATATTGAATATTGCATTCTATTCCTTGCGGTTATTGAGTAGTGGACTTCGTGAACGCACGTCTATGTCGCTACTAACACGCGATCATTTCGTGCGACATGGGGTAGAGCGGCATCGCAACAGCAACTCCAGTCGCATTGCCGATTGTATCCGCATTTAGAGTACACATATATGCAACCGTACACACAACAATGTAGAAAAAGCCGTCCAAAATAACAACGTAAACAATAGCAATGTATATATAATACATCAAAAATTTGGTTAAAATATCATGTTACATTTAGTTTTTTTCCGCAAATAGCACAAAACGATCGGACGAGGATTAATTACTTGGAGACATTTATTAAGTGTTCTGCTACTTCTTCTCGAAAAAATCTTGACCAATTATTCATAAGAACTTGTTAGTACTTTGTATACGGAGGATCCTGTTCGCTTATCTTTATGTAATAGATGCAGATGAAGATGAAACTTTTGAGTGGTTATTCATAGTCATACACTCATAGACATATGTTAATGACCTCTAATAAGATAATAGGTGTACGTAAGTTTGATATTGAAGACTAATATAATAGGAACAAATCAACTTTTCACCGTTAATTTAATACCGAGCATAAAAATATTCTTATAGTGAAGTTAAAAGGATAGCCGTCGTATGCTATCTCACGTATAAGGATAAACCATTAGCGCGCAAAACTCAAAATCTTTTATCTTTGATGTCTCGATTATCCGTTACAGTTGAACCGCGATTGGTTCAATCACCTTGAATCTTCTATGAAACAGTGATAACGCAAGGCATGCTCTTAAGTTACCAGTTACAGGTATCTTCTTGGAGACTTTGCTGGACGGTTTGAACTCCCACTCTTGCCGCCCGCAACCACGGCAGCCCTCTTTCAGTCGCCTCTTAGAACAGGCAGGGGATACCGTAGCCCTATTCTGGTCCCGGGACTACAGGGACAAAATAATCCCTACCTATAAGTAGGTATTTCACATAATTGAATTCTCTACATTCTATCCATATAACTGTGGTTAAACATCGAATATAAAGAAGCAATAAAATTAGTGCACACTACTTCTTTAATATATTAAGACACACCGTCACACTCACATCTCATACTATAACCTTTCTAACTAATTGATTTGAATCCACGTGTTGGTTTTTTATTTATTTATTAGCATAACTAAGTCAAATAACTTTTCGCTGTGGAACATTGTGGAAAGATGTTATGTCACAGTCATTTACATAGCAAGAATTCAGATCCGTGTAATAAATTTTTCTGTGATAATAAGTGATAATAACTGTTTGAATTTTTTTAACATAGAACTGGCAAATTTTTCCCCGCGCCGTTTCTGAAAACTTTTTTTTTTTATTGACATAAAGTCGGAAATCAATGTTTTATCCCTTTTTACAGTCATTAAACATTCTAAGAGGTCGAAGGTTATAGTAAGATTGGGCCACTTGGTTCTCAGCAACATAAATTTTGTTGGGGCTGATTGCAGATGTCCATGGGGCATTTGCCATCAGGTCGACTGCTTACTTGTTCGCTTCTTCTATATAATAAAAAAAATAACGCTTCTGTCTTCCATAGACTTTCATCTAGGAATCGTATATATATTTTTTTTATTTATTCTAGAAATTAGTTGTGACTATGGCTAGAATAAATGCAAGCTACGTACGTTGCGTTGGATGCATCTACCTAATTTGCATCATGTTTCAAAGTAAAATAAGAAGTAAAAATTCACTGAACCGCTTTCACACACCACCAAAAATAAGAAGAAATAATATTGATGTCGATCGAAAATCCATTTACAGATTATTATTAGCTTAGTAGGAACTAAGCACTAAGCCTACAAACGTAGTATTTTTGGTAATAAGGTACTTTATAAGAAAAAAAGATATGTCAAACCAAATCAAATGTAGTTTAAATGTAGACAACTAAGTGGCATTTACATCATAATATGTAATTCGTCCCCATTGTCAACAAAGACTTGAGAAGGCCCTGCCAACGTATTACTCATGCAGGATGTCCTATAAATGACACCAGGGCCAGTCTGCTTCGTCAACACGGTGACTTTATGGTAATGAATACCTAAATAGCTGAAGCTAACTAGCTATTCATAGGGTTGTCTGACGAGTATGAGTACCTACACGTTAGGCTCGACTATTTGTTCGGACTATAAGTTACCATAGAAGTTGTTTTGCTTCGTGAAACTTTAATTTGAAACACCCACAATTTCATTAAGACTTTAAGTAACCGTGTTTCATCATTATTGTATGAATTTTAGGTCGCTGGTTTCTAATCAGATGTAATTTAGAATCCTTGTGCTACTGTAGTTGTAAAACAATAAATAGATACCGATGAGTGGTGCTCTGCTCCCTTTGGCGACCTGTCGTCCTTGATGCAATATACTCACTCGCGACTCCCGAATAGGTCCTTAGACCTCCGCAACATATTGTATAATATATATCTCGTCCCGTGACGAACTACAAATAAAGACTGTCTGTATTTTCGGTATGTTATGACAGAAACGTCAACATTTTAAATTTTGAATCAATTGATGGGATCAAATGAAAGTTGTGAAAAGCGCGTGTAATTTATGTCAAGTAAAGAAACACCAATAAATATAATATTTTACTTAAACTTAGAGGAGAAAAAACATGCTGAAACGTATCGTGTACACACATACGAGTATATTATGTGTATTGTGTGTATACACAGGTGTAGGCTGAGTTAGGAAATTTGTCCAACAAGATAAAATCTACTATTTTTTGTAAACTACTTAAATCAAACGTTAACACCAGTCCACTTTAAATCCTCATCGAGTTTGATATTATTAGAAATATATTAATCAACTATTTATTATCAAACAACGTCTCAGCCGTAATAATTTTAGACCAGTTATGACTTAATATTAGCAACATTTCGACTATTCGGCCTTGCTTAATAGAGGTCGTCTGCCACATCGAGTTTGGGAAAATTAAATAGAAAATAAATCAAACTAATTTATTCAGTTGGTAGGCAACTTCATTGTTCACACTTGTAAATCGGCTATGAATGTACTTTATTACGCTGTTTAATTTTATTGAGTTCCAATCGATGTAGTCTTTGATCTGTCTTCTTATACGCCCATTATTAATAATCAATCCATTCGTAGTTTTGTCAATCAAAGAACAATATTTCACAATTACTTCATATTAGAAATTATCAAATTTCCATCTTTAGAAGACATCATTTTAATAGATTTAAAATTAAAAACGGACCTAAGATGGCAGAAAAATATTGCATATTAGATTTAAGGAGGAGGTATGTTAAAGGAATATATAGTTGTAACATATTATTTTAGATCGAAGAATTGTATCAAAACAAATTAAACCAGATCTGATGAGTCGTTTTGTTTTTAACAGCTTTCTCATTACCGGTGGTTGGTTTAAATTTGTATATATTTTGCATACCAGTACTTAAATGTATTTATTATTTTTACGTAGCAAAGTAAGTTTTATTATAACTTAAATATCTTTTTATTCTGCGCTAGACAAGCAAAACTTTAAAATCGTACTGTAGGAAAAAAGAAAGGAGGATTTTAAAGGCGGCGCTCTTCGTTTTGAGTATTGGTGTTAGTAGTACATAAAAAATCGCTAGAGGGCGGCACATACATTAATTAGCATGAAAAAAGATAAAAGCTGTACGGTAAGGTAACCAAACGAATTAAAGATATAACAACTATTATAATTAATATAAAAATACTAATTTTATGCAGAAGGTAGCAAGTAATTATATAACACGGACAAGATATATATTTGATGTAATATTTGTTTTGTTTGTATTAGTGTGCATAATAAATGATTACTCATTAACACGTAGAAAGGTCACATATTATGTCATTGATATCAGTCTCAGTATCATAACCTGTCCATCATGTACAATAATAATTCATTGATTGATTGGCCAGATTGGAGCCCGACGGGGCAACGCGCTAAGAGGACTCCCGTTACGTTCCTTTGGAGATCCCGGAGTCCTCTACGCAGCGCCGAGGACGGCCACCGGGGGGGTTTTAGTGCGGTAAGAAACATAACCCCGTGCCGCTCCTACGGCACAGGGTACCTTTTGAAGGTTTCCCCCTCGTAAACAAAAAAAGAAAAAGGTTCAGAATGGTACTTCTAGACATGCTTCTCTTTAACAAATTTATATGAGTATTAGAAACTAATTATCACTTCCTGAAAGAAATCTACTTGCCTGAGAGATCATTAAAAAAAGTGAATAAATACGTATGTTAGGTTTCCCAAATAGACTAATTTGCTCTTGGCAAGGGAGGACCATTGTTCACTCGACTCAGATTGAGATAGGTTTAGGCCATTGCCTAAACACATCTCAATCTGAGTCGAGGCCGGTGGTCAGCAGAGCGACAATAATACTCGTAGGTTGACAATGAAGACTTATTTACTCCAATACTCTCTTTATTAAAAACCATCTATCCAATGATTTGCCTACCAAAGATCGACTTTTGTCAAATATTTCATACTAGAAATTGCCAATTTTTCTATCTTTCGTAGGCAAAAATAGTACAGATTAAGTATTTATATGATATTGTCATTTTTTGCGACAAAAATTGAAAAGATTATTATCTAATAACACGCGTTAAAGTTCAACGCATGCTACAGGCGTGCCGCATACTTGACACATCCCTATCGATTAGCATACGTTACAGGATATACGAGGAATCTGATATATCATAGGAACGGCCTTGACTCGTGCATATTATAATAGATCACCGAATAAATTAAAACTGCTTAAATCAGAACCGAACCCGCTCAGTAGATCATTCGAACAGCTGTTATGTGGTTTTATTTATTGCTGTCGCCGCTCCGTCGCGTCGTTATGCCGCATTGTTTTGCTTTTTCGTCGTAAATTAATAGAAATATATAAAATTGGAGTGTCTGTCTGTGATTTCAATCGTCGTTTTATAACTTCATAAACTTTATTTGCGGGAAATCCTAAGAACTTGGATTGAATTATCCTGTTTGTTATACAGACACGTTTATAAAATTGAGCTAAAATGGATTTTAATGCAATTTTAGGACGTACCATTTTAGAAAGAGTGTCATAAGCTATTCTTTATCTAGGGTTCATGTGTAAATAAATAAAACTGTGTACCTAAGCTTGTTGATTTGTAGAGTAATTGAAATGTAAAGGTGGTTGAGTCAGTATAGCTCTAGCGGTTAGGAAAACCACTTTTTCTTTTACAGTGTCTCATTTTGAGTTAAAATTGGTATATAGAAAGTAGGTACAAGTAGGCCACAAAATAAATAAATGCTCCATAGTCATCTAACACTGCACTAGAGTTCTCCCGAAAATTAAAATGTCATGTACAGCATTTTCTTTTATAGCTAAAATTTAATAAAACGTAAGTGATAATCTATACTAATATTATAAATCTATACTAATATTATAAAGCTGAAGAGTTTGTTTGTTTGAACGCGCTAATCTCAGGAACTACTGGTTTGAATTGAAAAAATCTTTTTGTGTTGAATAGACCATTTATCGAGGAAGACTTTAGGCTAACTATAACATCACGCTGCAACTATTAGGACTGCGAAAACGGTTCAAGATACCAATAATATATGTATGAAAAAATTATTCCCCTTGAAATGATCTAAAAAAATGTCCAGGACAGTATATGTCTATCTTTTAAGATTAACTCACTAGAACCGTTTTTATGGTAGTCCAATTTGGTCGAAATTAATGCATTATTTGTTAAGAGTTGTATCAACGTAATAATATTAATCTTTATCCAAATAAATGTGTTGTTGATTAAGAGTATTTAATTGTGAACAAAATTGTCTTTGACATCACTTAATTTCAATGAACTTCTTAGAAGATATTACAATTTTAAAATAACACCGATATAAAATAATAATCTTTATATATTATATTTCTTATGTTCGTGTGTATGTCACTAAACTCCTTCTAAACGACTGGACTGATTTTGATGAAATTTGTTGTGTGTGTTCAAGGGGACTTGAGAATGGTTTAGATTCACAATTTAGTCCGTGGGAAAAGGTTGTTTTAATTAATTTTTAATTCGTAAGGAGTTGGTAAGACCAATTTTCGACAGATGGCACCACTGTCATTCCAATGCAGGTACAAATTTTCCGTTTTATGTATGTCATATTATTTCTTTAAAATGCGGGCGAAGCCGCGGGCACCACTAGTTATAAGTAATTATGTTCATTCATACCAAATGAAATAACAAGTAGCACTGAAACCCATTTGTGGTTTAGGTATAGGCTGAGAGCGAAGAGTTTTCAAACTCACTAGAAAAATGTATGTAATTTTATGAATTGTACCAATTTTAATCCATGTTAGAATATATGCTTCCTTTTTCTTTCTTCTTTCTCATGGCGAAGCGGTGACCGTACTGCACCGACGTAGTGGGTTCCGGGTTCGTTGCCCGGGCGAACAGACATCTGAATGATGAATTTTGTCATCTGTTTTAGATAGATAGTTTGTAAATTATACCCAGAACACTTAGGATGGGAAAAATCTTAGTATGAAACATTAGCTTCTCTCACCATGACATGAATCCGTTGCCCTTTGAGTTTTTGGTACCATAACCACTGTGCTACGCGAGTCATTAACATAATAAATAAGGAAAACATTTAAACACATAGATTCCGGGTTAAAAACCAGTTCACATAGCTTAAATTCCTCAACGAGGAACAAATTGCCATTATATTATTTTTAAATTTAACGCGTCTCCATCAATAGTGCTTGAAACATCCGGTAATTTAATTTAATTTATTTATTTAAACTGTTTATTTTATAAGTAGAACTAGTTTGTGTTCGGGTTATAGGACTAATTTTCTTTATTTAATGTTTAAATTAAGTTAATAAAAATAAAATAAATTTTTAGTCATGTTTGTGTCATGTAGTGGCGAAGGAAATCATAGCGAAGACCTACATTGTCATGCCTGAGCAATCTTCATAAGATTAAAAATTAAATTCTACAACACAGTACATGTCCAATGTCCATAGGTGTGGAATATGGCCCTTAACTTCTTAGATAACTTTCTATTCAAATCATTCTTAGAGAAGATCAAAACTTTACAGTGGGATAGCAGTTAGTTGAGTTTGAGCTTTAGTAGGCTTCTAAGGTTATTTACTATATACTTGTATTTCATAAATTACAACTGAATTTTATATTAGTTCTAATTAGGTATGACACTTCTAGTCCTTGTTTACTCTGTTACCAAAAACCCATAAAATAAATGACGTAAGGAACGCAAGACCGTTTAACGGTACTGTAGGTCCTGAAATAAAAGTGTGGGCGTAACAGGAACTTGATACTGTTATGCCCACACAAGTTACGTGTTTGTATTGAACATATAATTCACTTTATATTTGTACTTTTGCATTCTTTTGTGAGTTTTGCACGACTCATGATGCGAAGCATCAGAGAGTGCTTTACGATCGAAAAATTTTTTTCGCTTCATTTTGGCGGCTATTTTTATTATTATAGCCTTGATAGTTCACGGAATCAAGATATTTTGCATACTATTGTCGAGATAATTTAATGGAGATTAATTCCATACTTTTTAAAAATTGATTTACTGCAATAGAATTGGAAAAAAACACCAAAATAGGTCAAAAATGTCCGTCATGTGTGAAACCTGAAAACACTGTAACTTGTGAAAAAATCCATCATTTGAGTTAATTTTTTTTTTTTTAATTCTAATCGACGATTGTAGGTCACTGAATGCGAATGATTAATTAATTCAGTGTCGTTTAATTGCAATTAATAAAAAACGAAAACTACAAGACTATCTATAGATATTATGTACATTTATTCCACCAGGGGCGCTTGTGCAGTACCTTCTTCCTACTACAGCTGTTTTTTCGGCAATTAATTTTGAACGACTTAAGTTTTTTTTTTTTTTTTTTAATTTCATAATTAAATGAGCATTATGAGTCGTGCACTTTTGGATTTTCCAATTATTGTAACTTATCCTTAACTTAAACAGTCATCTAACTTGGTTTCCGTGGTCATTCGGAATTTTATTAAATCTATAGTATAGTACTTTAATATTTAATTGACGTAATCGTTAAAAAATGCTACAACTTACACATATTCAGACACTTGCTATCATTTTACGGGTTTGTAAAGCAGGGGGACCCGCGTTCAATACTTGACTAGATAAAAATATAAATTGTGATTTTAAAATTATTTTCTTATTATAGATCTATCTGCTTATGTTTCTATCCCTAGCATACTAAAGCTATTATTTTTTTTAAAAAAATACTTAATACAGTTATTGTGCTATAATATAATTACTTTATCGTAATCGTTAACGGAATATGCTCACTATACGATATATTGTATGTGTGTTCATAAGGAAAACATTATTATATTATTATACTTGTCAATAAAGAAATAAATCAATTAGAGTTACTACAAATCAAAGAGTATCACGATTCTTCCTAACTTCATAGTGTAATTGATACGTAGTAATTTGCACTTTTCCGATAAATTAACCATTCAGGACATTCCGATAAATTAACCATTATGTAGTGCAAAAATGGTAATAAAATTACTTAAATTATTGGAATTATGACATTATTATAATATTGACATATTTAATAGGTTAATGCAAATCTACATTGATGTAGTAGTATGGGTTTATATCATCATGCATCGTGCATGGGCATAGGCATGGCATAGGCATCTATGAAGTCTTCTCAAAAAAATATTTAGATAAATTAGGATTAGTGGAAGTAAGTCAAAATTGTTACTAAATCAGTATAACTCGCCTTGTTTCTAATTTGTAAGAATGAGCCTTACACGATAATTATGTTAGTGATAAAACATATTAGGTATATTTTCAATCTTATAATCTTTCTAGAGAAATTTACAATTCTACAGACAGAAAAAATGTAATGATATGTTTAACATCCTAATATAAAATTATTAATCTGTTATAACGATAGTAATTTTAGAATTTACATGATCTGAAAATGATAATATTTTAATATCACAAAGTCAACACAGAGCTAACTATTTATTATTAAACTATAAATTTAATTGTCAAAGCGAACGCTCCCAAGAAATCAAGACGCACTGGAGCAGACGCGAGCTACTAGAGCCGGATCCCGGAACCGGACGCGGCGTTAATTGGATATGTCAGCTCCCAGCCGCGAGATAGTTCCCGACTCGCGTTTACATCACATTCATTATTAGAACCATGTCTGTTCTGGTGTGTAGATAAATTACTATTAATGTACTATTCCCCCCATTTTAATTGGGTTAATTAAGAAATTTCATGGCGTTGATATACAATTAAATCTTTTACATATTTGGTGTTCTAATACAAAATATTTGTCCTGTATAGTATTTTATCCTGAGCGACATTAAAATTGAAGATCAGAATAATGCTTACACCTATGACTGTTTTTATTTTATTTTATCGCTTCTATGACTTACAATTTCATTAGAAATTTGATATGAAAGTTTGCAAGATAGCTCGTGGGTGATCATGCTACATTTAATATATTTTACATGACGGTAACATACATTTCCATGATCTGAAAATGATAATACTTTAATATCACAAAGTCAACACAGAGCTAACTATTTATTAAACTACAAATTTAATTGTCAAAGCGAAAGCTTCCAAGAAATCAAGACGCACTGGAGCAGACGCGAGCTACTAGAGCCGGATCCCGGAACCGGACGCGGCGTTAATTGGATATGTCAGCTCCCAGCCGCGAGATAGTTCCCGACTCGCGTATACACCACATTAATTATTAGAACCATGTCTGTTCTGGTGTGTAGATAAATTACTATTAATGTACTATTCCCCCAATTTTAATTGGGTTAATTAAGAAATTTGATGACATTGATATGCAATTAAATCTTTTACATATTTGGTGTTCTCATACAAAATATTTGTACTGTATAGTATTTTATCCTAAGCGACATTAAAATTGAAGATCAGAATAATTCTTACACCTATGACTGTTTTTATTTTATTTTATCGCTTCTATGACTTACAATTTAATTAGAAATTTCATATGAAAGTTTGCAAGATAGCTCGTGGGTGATCATGCTACATTTAATATATTTTAGATGACGGTAACATACATTTCCATGATCTGAAAATGATAATACTTTAATATCACAAAGTCAACACAGAGCTAACTATTTATTATTAAACTACAAATTTAATTGTCAAAGCGAACGCTCCCAAGAAATCAAGACGCACTGGAGCAGACGCGAGCTACTAGAGCCGGATCCCGGAACCGGACGCGGCGTTAATTGGATATGTCAGCTCCCAGCCGCGAGATAGTTTCCGACTCGCGTTCACACCACATTCATTTTATTAGAACCCTGTCTGTTCTAGTGTGATGTCTGATTACTGTTAAAATTGCATACTCTAATTGGGTTGTTAAAGAAAATGATAACCTTAAATATTTGTAAAAATAAATAGCTTAATATTATTTTCATGTGCTTTAATTAGTGGACGCGTATAAATAAAAATATTCAATTGATTGTATGCAACATTTGAATTTACAAAACCGAATGATTAGTAATTAATTGTAACGTTTAAAATTTTTGATATTGAGCTTTCCAAGAAAACTTTTTACGTATATATAACTTTTTATTGTATACTATATTTTAACAAAGTTTTTTTAATATCGAAATATTGTCCAATAATGAAGTGATGATTAAATGATAACTTATTAAGGGTTAACATGTAACGGCCCTTAGAATACAAATATCAATAGTGTTCATAATTTTATTTCTCTGACTTTCAAACGAAAACCAACTAAAATTATTTTACCAGGAATCACTATTACTCGCAACGAGCGCCGTAAATTTTGTTAATTAACATTTAAACAAAGATTCTCTATTAATTTCCATGTATCAAGCGTAGCTTTATAACTGGCTTAATTACCTAGGATACCGATGAGTCCTTTATGCATTGCGCAAAACGTATTATGCACTTTGGGAGATAAAATCTAGAAGTCAAGTGGATTCCAATTGCGAAATTGTGGCCCAATTTTGGGCACGAGCTTCTCCCAGAAATGGGAGATGACATGGAGCAAATTTTTTGGTGCAAGCGCAAGTAAGGAAGATGCACAACCCGCATCGCATTTGTCCAAAATACCATAATACTTTTTGGAGGTGGTAGACTCTTGCGGTACCACCGCCACACTTATTTCTGCCTCATAATAGTAGTGTTAAGCACTAATGTGTTCTGATTTGAAGGGCGTGGTAAGGAAGACATACTTTTCCGAGGTGTTCCAGCTGAGTCCTCAGGGGTAGCGGCACATCATCCATCCAGTAGCCTTCTAAGTAACTCGTAGTAGAAATATATCTATGCGATCATAGATGCGTTGGTTGACTAGCTACTGAGATCATACGTATAAGTATCGACTTATACACAAATGCAATATGCAACTGTTATTAATACAGCTATCAGCTATATATGAGTATCGACTTATACGTACGAAGTTGAGTGATAAGTTATTTTGTAAAGTTACTTAAGTTCGCTTGATAACAGTTGCATATTGTTCACGTTTAGATTATGTTCAATGTGAATTGTTAACATAAATATTATGTACCTACTGACTACTCTTTACATAATTAAATCTTTATATGATTATAGGAAACCTTGTTTACTTTAAAATATAGTGTAATAATTCCTTTTTCAGCTCCTATACAGAAACTAAATTTAGCGTCACGAGACATTTATGGTTTGTGAAAGAAATTGCTAGACAAAAATGTCTGACATTAATGCATTTAAGTTTCTTGCACAATCTTTGTTTAGAATGTATTTAAGACATTGAACTTGTATACCTTGTATGTCGCGTTTTAACATTAAAGCGCTCAATGATTTTATAATTCAAAAATCAGGTATAGGCCATATTAGTTTATTGTATTTAAATCAACAGTAGCTAATTACAAAATTTCCCCAGACTATATGAATCATCTATTTGTATAAAACTGGGTTTATTTATGTTTTACAAGAAGCCAACAATTATATCTTCTATGGTTATTGGTAACTGCCGTCTAATTAGATGTAATTCACCCCTAATTAGATTAAAGTCCTACCTGAAGTGGACCTCAGACTCGATGCTATCTCTGAGAGGTAACTTGGAATCTCTCATTAAGTCTCTACCTCACCACACCCTTTAAACGAAATACGCAAAAATAAGAATGGCAGTGGTACCTCCAGTGTCAACCACGAAAGGTTCCACCATCGCAGCTAAACGCAACTTACGCATCGTAGCAGCAACGCTTACAGTAACGTGACCAAAACATTACTTCCGTAATAGAATCCTCAAACTTGGAACATCCATCACACTTCCTTACGGCATTACGTAACATGAGAACGAAACGGAAATCAACTTCGCAAACTTCATTACTATATTTGAAAAAGGAATCGCGAAATGCACACTGTTCGGTGCTGAGGTAATATTTCAAGCACATCTTTCAAAAAGATCTGCTGATATAAAAGTAATTCCGTCGCTTAAGAGTTGCGACTGGCAAGATTGATTGATGAAGGTGCCAACGACAAATTCACTTCTCCAAATACTGGAGAGAAAATGTTTAAGCGAATTCTGAATTTCACTGGTATTATTAAACTGGGGGTAAATCCTTTCAAACATTATTTATCCCGTGAAGGCTGAGGATTGATTTGAACCTAATGATAGTGTTTATAATTTAGATTAATAACTGAATTATAGCTGGTAGATTCAATGAAGTTTTGATCTGACACGTCAACTAATTCTGATGAATGGGCGGCGTAATCAATTTAGTTGCTAATCCTAACTGAATGTAGCTTAGCCTTACATAGGACTTTAAACCCTAAACATAACCTTTTTGGACAATATGTAATACTATGTATTACTTAATGTTATACCTACGTTGACCATTATTGTTTACTGAAAAAAGAAATAGATCCCGGTGGTAATGTGTGTGTTGTTTATTCATTCTTTTACACATTAATGATGCAAAGAACACGAAAAAGCACTTAAAATAGGTACACAAACACCTAGATAGCATAAACTTAAATTCAGGGATTACAGTCCAAGCAGACTAGCTAATTTTTGCATCGTTTTGGCGATTGTATCGATACTCTATAACGTTATGATCCATCATCATCATCATCATCATCATCATCATCATCATCATCATCATCATCATCATCATCATCATCATCATCATCAATCCATTACTGGCCCACTGCTGGGCACTGGTCTCCTCTCAGAATGAGAAGGATTAGGCCATAGTCCACCGCGCTGGCCAAGTGCGTATTGGTAGACTTCACATACCTTTGAGATATTTTTTTAATAAATTCCTAAGGTATGCAGGTTTCCTCACGATGTTTTCCTTCACCGTTTAGCAAGTGATAATTAATTTCTAATACGCACATAACTTTGAAAACTCAGAGGTGTGTGCCTGGGATTTGAGCCTCGGACCTCTTATGATGATTATTTATTATTATTAATGTTGTATTTGGACTATTGTGTTCAGTTCGTTTGATTGAGGGTCTAGCAGCTGCGACCCTCGCTCAAACATGTGCGGGTATAGCGTTTGGCCGCTGCACTTTCCGAAAAGCAGCGAAACTTTCAACCACCGATGCTAAAAGTAGTAGACATACTCGTAGACTACTTTGGTTGCTGGAGTCTTTATATATATATTTATTCTTTATGAATCTTACAGAAAAGGCACACAGGCGGACTTATCTACTATCTGCCTGGTATAAATATTAAATGACTATGTACGAGTACATAGCATTTGAATACATTCTCCTTCTACTATTAGTAGTGTACCTGCAGTGTAAAGACCGTATAGAGTCAATGTCTTGGTTATCGACTAGACTCTCCACACTACGTAGTATGGAGAATATAAATATGTTTTATAACATATATATATTCTCCATACTACGTGTACCATTATACATTATATTGCAGTTATTAATACCACATGTGATGTAAGATGTTCTTCCTGGTTGTGTTTGCTTAGACTGATCTCTAATGCGATGTTTATGCAAAATACCAGGTTTATATTTCCACATTCCATTAAAACTAGAAATTTCTTACTTTGAGTTGTGTCATATTTGAATCATTTAAACGAACTTGAAATAAATTTGATCGTATGTATAAATATTTCAACGCGTTTGAGTGTTTGTATGCTTCAAATGTAATGTAAGTATGTAACGATATATTTTATTGAATTCAAATAGGACAAAGGTCCTACTTGAAACGCACGTTTCACTATCTGAGTATAAGGTTCAAGCTTGAATATATGTTATAATGTCTTGCAATTGAAGCAGTGCTCACGTCTTCCATTCCAGTCATAGATAG
This sequence comes from Epargyreus clarus clarus, assembly GCA_014595695.2. Classification (NCBI taxonomy): domain Eukaryota; kingdom Metazoa; phylum Arthropoda; class Insecta; order Lepidoptera; family Hesperiidae; genus Epargyreus; species Epargyreus clarus. The sequence goes on from JACTTY020000036.1 coordinate 1,292,588, forward strand.
TCATAGAGGTGGCGCCAATAAAATCTAAAAATGAATTTCTACACTTATTTTTGTTTACGGAACGGGGAAACCTTCAAAAGGTACCCGGTGCCGTGGGAGCGACACAGGGTTAAGTAGGATTCTTACCGCACTAAAACCCGTGGTGGCCGTCCTCGGCTTTGCCAAGAGGTCTCCGGGATCTCCTACGGAACGCAACCGGAGTCCTCTGAACGCGTTGCCCTTTCGGGCTCCGCCTAGGTGAGCTTCAGGACTCACCACACCGGCTGGTGTTTACGACGGTATGCGACCACACACACCGCCATCCTTCCCGGAGTTGCTTACTGGACCGCTCGCCCTCCCAATCTTGCTGTCCGCAACCCTGGAAGCCCCCTTTTAATCGCCTCTTACGACAGGCAGGAGATACCGTAGCCCTATTCTAGTCCCGGGACTACAGGGACTCTACACTACTACCTAGTTAGGTAAAGACGAGTCAGAAACTGTCTATTAAGTTACAATACCTAATAAAATGCAGTAATTATAATGTGTATTACAAGGCATAATAAAATATTATTCTTTATTAATTATTTATTTATTTTCGCTTAAAATCAAACTTTATTTAAGTTTAGTTATTCGTACATCAATTATTTTGTTACAATTGTACATTGTACATATACCTACTTAAGAACATTTAAAATTTATTGAGGTAAAAGTTTATTTAGGTAACAGGTAAAAGTGTTTTCGTAAATTTTGTTGAATTTTACAAAGTTATTAATGTAATAATACTTCCCAGCGAATAAAGCCGCTTGCTAAAGTATGTACTACACAAGTGTGATAAAATGTATGTAACACGTGTGTTCTAGAAAAGATCATAACAGGGTCGTAGACCCACAGCAATTATTATGTATGAATTGTGAATACATATACGGAGGCTTATCAAACATTCAGCTTGTTTTGAGTGGATTTCCCAAGAGATAAGTTTGAATAAAGAAAAATGTTAAAATATATGGCAATTTAATTAAAATAATTGGTTTTACATAAATAATGTTATTTTATTCTTAATAATTTAATTCTGTTCTTTTTACTTATTTTTCTCACCTTTAACAATTCTCTATCTTTCTATCAAATAAAGAAAAAGTTTACAATCAAAGTCAGCGGTTAAATATATAACTGGCATCTTCGAGATATATTTTATTTGTAAGTTTTTTCATAAATTCTCATATTATCATAAAATTCTGAGGTCACTTCAGTCATTTTTCCTCTGTCATTCAGTCACCTCAGTAATTTCTTGGAACTCACCACAACACCAATGTAAGGATCCAAAATTTTCCTTAATACGAGATAGCTAATGTCCAACAAAGAACTAAAAGAAATATTACCAAACTTTTTATTATCTTTATCGAAACTCAACGAGAATTAAATTTCATTTATATGTCAAAATGCTCGTGCACTGAGAGGTATAAAGGTCTCGAAATAACACGGAAGTGAATTCCTTTAGTCGATAAAGTACTGACATATACGAGTAGAGTTCCAAAAAGAATAATCATTTTTATTTACTGGAGTTGCAAAATTATAAAATTTAATACAAAGAGGAATCAATGCAGTTTTTTATCAACACTTTCAATAAGCCAATAACTGTTCTAATATTTTCGATACAGTTTATTTTATTTGAGGAATACACATCAAACTTAAATTTTACACAAAATTAAACCAGAATCTACAATAGATAATAATAAATAATCTATCTGCTAATTATTATTAAACTTGGCTGATTTCCTGAACTATGCCTCTTCTAGATATTAAGCAAGCAAAGCATGCAAGCCTACAATTACATACCTAGAAGAAAAAGTAACAACTGTGAATATGCAAATATTGAAGAATTTGGCAACTTTACGTAATTCCCATTTAATATGGACACCATGTAACGTAAAACACAGGTCATACAATTTACACTAAACTCGTAAATCACATGTTCATTCCGCGAGGCACGGCCGCTGCGGCTGCGGCGCGCTTATCTGTTATTTGCAGCGGAACGAAGCACAGTTGGCGTGTTGATGAAATATTAGGGGATTTGAGGTAACCACTGCTTATTTACGGTTAAGATGTAACAGGAAACCGATTTACAAATGTAGTTAATTCTTCATTTTTCGTAATTAGATTTTTTTCTTTTACTTTATACAGACTTGTAGTTTCATCACTTATATTGTAGCTTACGACGTTGTAGTGCATTAAATAAATGTTGACATTTAAACACCAGCCTTTGATAATAATATGTTTTGGTTAAAATTAATGCCAAAAACACTGTGGTTTTCACATTTTGTGCACTAAACTCGTAAACCACGCGGCCGTTCTGCGAGGCACGGTCGCTGCGGCCGCAGCGCGTGCTTATCTGTAATTTTCAGCGTAATGCAACGCAAAGTTGGAGCGTTGATGAAATATTGGAGGATTTGATGTAACCACGATCTATTTTGAAGTAAAGATACTGAGTGTAAAATAGATATCGATGCGATGTAAAGTTATTTGAACGATATTGTTTGGTAGCTAAATATAATTTTTACTAAACAAAATGATTTATCTTGAAAAGAGAGTCTATGTTGTTAGCATCTATCATTTTATCATGTAGTATTTTATATCTCTCACAGTACTTACAAAAAACAAGAATATTTTTAAGTAAAGATAATTTAAAAGAGTATTTGTGAGATTGATTGCCGTCAGTAGCAACAAGTGTAGTGCATAATTGACTTTAATATCTGCGATATTCATGTATTAATTTTATTGATTAAACAACTTAATAAACAATAGCTACAGGTGTGCTCCCTTTTAAATCAAATTTCTGCGGTAAGCTTGAAGTGCTTGACCACCGTGATTGGGTTTATTACATTTTGAGCACTAACCAATAAATCACGCGTTCTTTCCACAGGCACGGGCGCTGTGGCTGCAGTACGTGCTTATCTGTTATTTGCAGCCGAATCCAGCACGTTCACGTGTTGATAAAATATTTGGGGATACATGTAACTACTGAATGACTGCGTTGTCAGGACTCGCGTGACAGAACGCTTAGTAGGCAGGGTTACCGTATAATAATTTTGAACAAGTTTGATTTAGAGCTCTGTTCTGATGATGGTGATTGTACCGTTTTGTGTGCTAGTTGTTGATAAGTGTAAAGTATTATGTCATTTATTTAAAAAAACATTTATTAACATATACATGTAAACATATATATATATATATATATATATATATATATATATATATATATATATATATATAAATTGCTTTTAGGACCTCTTTATACCTATTTATAATACAAACTGGCATCCTTTATAGATCTCTCGGATAAATATATCCGACATTACTTCGCATATTTCAATGCGGATGAAGAGACACACAGTAGCAATGGCATGAACTGTCTCTGTAGTCCTCAACGTTAAATATGGAAAACTTGACAATTTTCATGATTAAACCGGATTAGTCTTTGTTTATGTAGCCGTCCTAGCCCGTTACTTGTTTCTATAAATTATTTTAAATGATTTAAATGATAAGCTCTTTTGTCTTCAATTGTATCATGACCTCTCGTCTTTGTTATAATTCGTCTCTTCCCCGATTTATAAGTGACCCAGTATTTTCCCTGGGTTTTCCTAATCAACTATTCATATGAATTTCGAGCCAAACACATTTATTAAGTCCAAATTGATGTCTGCCACATGCTAATTATTTTGGAAAATTTAACTGAACTTATACTACTATTCCCGTTACAATTATTGCACCTGCCGATAATAAGTACACTTCTAACCAATTTCCGATTAAATGTTATCAAATAAGTGTCGATTAAGATGAAGTTCGATTACAGTTTATTGAGGTTTATGAAACTTATTAAGATAAAAATTTTATGAGCATTTTTATAATAATAACGGTACAGAAATTAAACTTCAATCAGGCCATCATTTTTAATTGAGCGCTTTTTAAATTTAAATGTGTAATACATGGCAAATAAAAGTCTGTGTTGAGCAAAGTTTAAAAGTTCGAGACACATAGTCAACATGTAAGTGATAAATTTAGACCACCAGACACCACATCTGCTTCTGCCTCATTACAGCCGTGTTCAGTGCTGCTGTGTTTTGGTTTGAAGTATGTGGCAAGGGAGATATACTTATTCAGACGTTCCAACTTAGGCCTTATTTGTGTCCGACTTCAGATAGGAGGGCTCATTATCTTATTGGGGGTTGATAACAGGTGTTCACGGGCGACAGTGGTCACTTGCCATCAAGTTGACTTAATGCTTCTTCGCTAGTTCAATATTATAAAAAGATGTCTACCTGCAACTATATTTGTATGTGTCCATGCTATCTATAGTAACGTGATTTCACATCAATCAATGTAAAAAAGATTTACCTTTATTTCGTTAACAGCATTTAATATTTAATTACCTTAAAACACATAATTATTTAATTCCCATTAAATTAAATCCACATTATTGCAGTACCAAATCTTAATTCAATTGAAATGCCATTTACGTAAATAAACTCGCAAATTGACACGATCGATGGGCTAATGCACGCAGAACTCTACAATTTCCGCTTTTTAATGAAGCCCTGAAAGGTCTGACTGCCGAAATAGTGAAATATAACTGCATATAGTAAGTTAGGATGTACGACACATATCCAATAAACACATGCTTGATTAAAATATGAAATTGATTTTGACAAAACATGTATTGATACGATGAATATTTTGTTTTAAAAGCTAGTAAATTTGTAAATAGTTTTTAGTTATTTATATTACTAGTTGTAATAGTTCAAAGGACCAATAAATACCCCTACTCCTAGACTTCCGCAGTCGGGTAAAATACAATGACTTAGTTTGCATTTTAAAAAAAATCCACGGGTTGCACTCCGGGAGTGCCGGCTGAAGTGAACACTTTCGGAACCTAACCTGAATAATAAATATAATAAATAAAAAAATGAAACTGACACCCATTGACATATTTTTCTATGCTGACACCGGATGCCGTCTTCACTTTTGCACTTTGCTTAGCCGTCTTACGAATTTTCGAACAAGCCGCGTGTCCTGACGCGAGTTTTACATTTTTTACCCATCACAAAAATTCTTCTAAAGAAATTTTCACTTCAAGAATGGAATTCAGGATCGAATTAGTGAAGATACCTATAATTACGGAGCAGTCGGTAATACCATTTTCTATTTTCATTATCCATTTTCTCTTTGCACATCAATGACATGATGTGCAAAGAGAAAATGGAAATGGTAGCGGGTAGGTATAGTTTTGTAAACATGAGAAGGGCATCCATCAAAGCAGCTTAATGGCTAATCCAAATCAATTAGAAACTTGAGGCGGGTTCTCTGTCTATCGCTCACAGTAAAGTTTGGCGTTCATGTCGTTTGACTAATAGGCAGAATTCTTTGTGTATATTACCTGATTCTGATAGGTTTTATCCCCAAAGTTAAGTGTTACTTAACGTTTCATACGTTAACTAACTACTAACTAACTTACTATACTAACTACTAACTATATACTTAACAACTAATCAAGTGATTAGTTCTGGTTAGATATTTGGATGACGAAAATCGAAGCCATTTTTGTGGCATAATTCTAAAATTATTGTTTTCCAAAACCCAAATATATGTTTTGGACGCACGTAATATTTTGTTAAAATTAACCTACTTTAAAATTGAAAACATATTTCATGTAATATCATTTTATTTTTAAATTCATTGCATCCTTTTGACCCTATATTTCGATAGTTATGATATTTTTATAATGAGATATTTTTTTTTAATTATTTTCAATAAAAGTACATACTTTACTCTTTTAAACTCTTAACCTACTATTAAACTCTTTACCTGCGTTCTGTTTTAAATGTATTATGTCTATTTTATTTATCTATCTATCTATCTATTTTATATTATAACCGGCGATAAATATCTGTCTTTCTGTAACCACCTTGGAAGATAAGTCGCCATACCACCGAGCAGATGCCTTCGACGTATTTCAGACCAAAATCTCCTTTGTTCGGAGATTGGACGGACGCGCTGCCAATACAGGGACTTATACGGAATATCTGAGGTGCCAATACCAGAACCAATCTTGAGCGAGCTGTGCCGCAATACAAGGAGCATGTAAGATTTTACTTAAAGACGTTAGAGCTCTTCGTTTGATAGTGACATCATACCTGTATCAAATATCCTGATCTCTTTTCGTCTTGCGTGACAAATGAGCATACTGTCTACGGGATGGTTAGTGGTTACTGTCTGTTATAGATACAGTGACACATATAGATATGAGACATATACATCAATCCCAAAAAGGCTTGAAGTCCAACCCATGGACGGTAACAGGTGCTAACCTTGAGATGTACGAGTAAGTGGGAAGTCTCGTGTAAGTGACTCTTCCTTATCTGTGCTAGTCCTTCAAATCAAAACACAGCAGCACTTAACGCTCCTCTTACCATTCTAAAATAAATACTATTAGGTATCTAAAAAAATTGTAATAAAATGGGATTTGAAAAGGGTTTAAAATCTCTTTTAAAACCGGCGATACATTAGCAACTTTTGTAACCTTAAAAATGTCCACAGGCGAAGGTGATTGTTTTACATCTGGCGATCGGTCCGTTACGCTACATTTAATTATACAAAAATTATGTAACATGAAATATTAGGTATTTATAATCAGTTATATCCTTATGGTTTGAAGCTCGAAGTCTAAATCGAGAGATCCGAAGTTTGTATCCCAGACACCTCTAATATTAAAAAAAAATGTGTGTATTAGAAATTAATTATCGCTTGTTTAAACGCTAAAGAAAAACATCGGTAAGAAACCTACAAATAATGTTCTCAAAGGTGTGTGAAATTCATTAATCCGAACTTGACCACCACGGTGGACTATTACGCCTAAACCCTCTGATTCTAAAAGGAGATCTGTGACTAGCAGTGACAATAATGGCTTGAGGAAATTATTGGAATATTATTTTGAATGGCATATAAACAGGCATTATGTCTGAGTTATATGTCCACCCATCCTATATTCATTACAATGAGACATTAAAGGACAGATAAAATGAGATAATCACAATATATTGCATTTGTAACCTCTATTTGCCAAAACAATCCTTTATATCTTTTTATCTCAGTCAATTTGGGGGCCAATGATTGGTATTAAAAAAGGACTTATAGCCATATTTTAAATCCAAATGTGGTGTACACCTACTCCTTCAAAGTGCCTTGATCTCCCAATTTTTATTACAATGCCTAAGGGTTTAATAGTATGTACAATCTGTCTACTGTCTGTACTTCTCAAAATGTTAAACTGTGAGTAAAGATGCAATAATATTGTTTTTATAAAACATACAATCTCGTTCATTAAAGTAAATTAAAAAAATATCATGGTTAGAAACTTGCAGCTCCAAAAGAAAATAAAATTAACAAAAACACTCTTGTGTGAAGGTGGTAGAACCCTTTGTGGTTCGACTCCGGCGGCTCCACCGTCACACCTATTTCTGCTTAATAACAGCAGTGTTAGGCGTTGCTGTGTTCCGTTTTGAAGGGTGTGGTAAGAGACATACTTTTCCGAGGCGTTCCAGCTTAGTCCTCAGGGGTAGCGGCATATCTTTGGCCGACCTCAGGTAGGAATATCTAATCCTATCTGGGGTTGATTACAGATATCCATGGGCGGTAGTAGCCACTTACCATCAGGTGGACTGCATGCTCGTCTGCTACTCTTATATTATAAAAAAAAAACGAATGTATTTCAATAAAACAGACAATGTCGCAGGCATCTCCATGTCAATCACATATTTGTCCGCGTGAGAGATGATACAGCAATAACGTATTGTTATTTTTGGAAATATTTACCTAAGCGCTTTCATTTGTTATTGTTTATCCCACCCACTTTGTACTCGGATTATGAAAATTACTTTTATTCAAAAGGATATTAAATATTTTGAAACCGAAATGGAATGTAAAGAGAATTTCGTATCTTATGTTTACGTTCTACCCATATGTACATTGCCCCTTATACCTAAAACTTGTTGACCCCAAAAATTTGAAAACTTCTCATATCATATCATTTTGAAGGTAGAATCCTTTGTGGTTCGACTCCGGCGGCACCACCATCACACCTATTTCTATCTAATAACTGCAGGGTTAGGGGCTGCTGTGTTCCGTTTTGAAGGGTGTGGTAAAGGACACAGACCTTTCTGAGGCGTTCCAGCTTAGCCCTCAAGGGTAGCGGCGCATCTGTGGCCGACCTCGGGTAGGAATATCTGGTACTATCTGGGGTTGAGATCCGATGTCCATGGGCGGCAGCAGCCACTTACCATCAGGTGGACTGCATGCTCGTCTGCTACCCCTATATTATAAAAAAATATATATATCATAGAAAACTCCATTTCGTATGATATAAAATTAATAGATATAATGAAATAATTACATATATTTTCTTTAATTTTTCTTATATTTTTTAATGTCATATGTTATGAAAGGTAATGTCCAATATTATTAAACGTAGTCATACGATTTTTAATTTAAGTATAAATAGTAGTAGGTAGTAACAAACAACAGATAAGTTTTATTCTTAAATGATGATGGATATTTTTGCAATTAAAAAAAATATAATTTAAAAATTTATTTTTAAAATTATTTCTTTCAAGTCACTGTTACCGACCTCCAGTGTTTAATAATAGGTTACAAGTAACATTGAAATAATATAAGTTGCCCATGGATATATGTTATCAGCTCCAAATAGATCAGTGGTTCTATCTGTCGCTGATAATAACAGATGTGTTACAGTCTTCCTTCCTTATGTGCTTTCAACGAAATAAAATCACGCTAGAAATATATGTTGCTATGGTGTCTCCCCGGTGGCACCATATTGCTTTGGAACATAAGACGTTTAAGAATATAAAATAATATGTAGACTCAGAACTTTGCCAAAATAGATACAAAATTTACGCAAATACGGTATTTACGTTATCTATAATTACCATGTTTCCGGTATTAAAATTAAGTCATAAATTATTTGACAATACAATTTAATTAATACCGAACCAATTCTTTGTTTCCTTCCGTCGCGTATACATTTTTAATTAATAAATATAAATTAGACTTAAACGATTTAGTCACGGTTTTTAAGATAAAAATAAGGCCGGTACATTATAGTAAGGCCAAATTTAATAGTATACCAAATGAAAATAGTCAGAATAATCGTAAATTTTGTAAAATATATTGTTGCATATTAATATATTGAAATTTGTGTGTAATGTTATGTATGTGTAATGAAAGTGATAAGAATTAGTTAAGTAATGTGGTCAGTCCTTGTATGTTCCTATGCCTAGGAGAAATAAAAGTTTCAGTACTAAGTTTTTTGGAAGACCTCTATTAAGTATGTATCCATCTAACACGACCCGTGATTCGCATGGCGTAGTGATCACCACACCGGCCTGATGGGTAGAGGGTTCCAGGTTCGATCGCCGGTCAGACAGACGTCTGAATTATGAATTTAGATTTATGCACCATAATATTACTGTTATATAAATTAATTCAAAATTCAACACAATTTGTTATAAACACTCGCCTATTATTAATTAAACTCCAAACAAATACATTACTTTAAACTAGTGTAAAAACTCGTAAAACAACAGAGTTAATTAACTACGAAGTATATCATTAAACACATTTGCATAAGTTATGTGTAGTTCAAAATATATTTGACTTGATGGTATAAATTTAAATTGATAATAGTCTTAATAGAATTGGCGCCATATTGATGATTTTATTACGATTAAGAAATGTCGTGGAAAGTGATACTTTTATGATATAGTTAAAATATATTAGCGTGACACTTTCTATACTACTTTCTCATATAAATAAGAAAGTTATGAAAAAATATAACACAAGTTTATTACATTATTATGATTACTTAGCAGTGTTTATTTACAAAGATTCTTACGTTTAGTAACTGTTTTATAACTAAGTAGAGTAGACATAAAATGTTCATCCACGCCTGAATTTATTATATGCTCTTCGTAGTTTCACTGTGGGCCATTACCTCTACTCCTGTACTTATTTCTGCTGTATTACATTATTATCTTGAATGAAATATGTGGATATGCTGATACGAAACGACGTTTTCATTAGTTTTCAATTGTAAGAAATGAATATCATAACAGCACATACATAGAGTATAATACATCAATGAGATAAAAAGTTAAATTAGCGTACTTTCTATTTAACCTTGAATACTAAAATGAAAAGAAACGGCAAAACCACTTGCTATATGAACCATGGGCTTGCTATGCAAAATTAACCACACTTACAAAGTGCGAATCATATTACTAACACATACTTAAATACATTTTTATAGCTTAAAATTCAAAACTTGACACAGTCGTAAGTCTCTAGTTCTAAATGCAATCCCTACTTTAGTCAATTCACACATACAACAACGACACTGAATCAAAGCAAGAGAATATCGGCAAGAAGTGGTTTCATATCAAAAGCGTCTCTGGTGCTTATTGTTGCTGCGTTGTGACTGCTATATGATGCAGTATAATCCACATTGTTAATTGGGATGTCAAAATATGGGTCATATGAATAAAGGACCCAAATGGCACTTTCATACAAATTAGCTCTCGCACGCAGTTGTCGTTGAGATATGATTGTCGTACGTGTGAATAGGAACTATTAAAGTCACATGAGATGTAAATGTAAGACGCAAATCACGATTATACACAACTGAAAAATGCAATTAAATTAACATAATACAATGTTACGGAAAACCCGTAACTTAAACCGGACAAATGTATCTATGTGTCACAATACTGACCATGTGGAGTAAAGCTTCGGCTGAAGCGTAGCAAAGAAAAAGCGTAGCGCGATTTTATCTTATTTCACGTAAGCATACGTTTGTAGAATTTTATTATGAAGATCTATATTTCAATTTCATAAAATTAAACAAAAAGGACGTCTTGTCTTAAATTCATAAAATTCATTAAATAAAACTTCTTGTAATATAAAAGCAAAGATATTGGCTAATCATCGCAGAACCCAAACTAGCACCATGAAATTGAGACAAAATATTAATTTTATGACGTAAACAACGACAAAAATATATTTTTAATTTAAATTTAGTTAAATATTCGTTGAAGATTTGCCTTACAGTCTGCGAGTACAAAATCGCAGAAAAAGCTAATTACTAACCTACCTACTCTTTTGTCACAACAACTTTAACTTTATCACTTATTTTGCTAATTTACCTTAGATTTGAACAAAGGTTTATTTTAAAACGACTCATGCTCAAAGTTCTCAGAACGTCCTACAAGCAACGTCTTTAGCGGTTGTAAGTTATATTACATGTTTAGTTTATTGCGTCCTTTTCATGGGCTTTTTGAATCACGTTCACACATTTCCACAGAAATATTAGTTAGTTTGTGACGGTGAACTTTTTCTGGAATTAACCAGATTCATGTTAATATGATATCCGTTTCTTTGCTTTTTTTCGATTTTACTCTGCAATAAATCTGCGGTTGGTAATACCGATTTATAATTTTAGGGATTTACCTATTAATCGAATTAATCAAATTGTGTTTATGTAGAGAGTATAATGTTTTAGTCCGAGGTGTGCCATAAATGTAACGATACTTCAGTAAATTTAAAATCCGATATTTTTTGTGCAAACATGATTTATGCATACGTGATGTCGAAGGATGACTAAAGTAAAATATATAATAACTAAATGCTTATGTAAAATGGCAAGGAAGGTAACCTTCACGTGATATTTTTTTTAATTATTATTTATCTAATTGAAACAGCAAGGAAGCAGGAAAGGTGCGTTAGATCGATGTAATGTTTAAAGTTGTCTCCAACTCATATAATATGAGAATACTTTATAAGACTATCATAGAATGATAGAAGCATAGTTTCTTCAAAAGAGGTGCTGCAATACTCCAAGTAAGCACTTATAGCACCTTAAGTGCACTTCAAATTCAAATAACTAAATTTATAATAGTTGTGACACGAGTGCCGTCACATCCAAATCACGAGCGTTAGAACCTTATGAAGATCGAAATGTTTATCACAAATAAATATCACATTAGTTTACATAGTAGGACGCGAGTAAGCAAATAAAATAGATAAAAGGTGCCTGGCCTTAAAAAATAATCGATACAAAATCAATATGGAATGGAATTTTGATTTAATTTACTAAACAAACAAGTCTTGTGATCCAATTCAGATTGACAGCACATAAATTGTAGTTTTATGGCGTCTTTATTATAATAAACGAATAACAACCGATTTAATTTTAATTAGGTTTAATGGAATCATTCGATAAAGTAATTATTTATTGATTTTGTAACTTCTGTGTGTAGGTACTATGATTGGGTGTATTAGTAACGTAAATAAATAATTACGACTGAAATCATACCCTAATATCGTTAATAGTAATGAAATATGGATTATGTCGGAATTACATGAAATGTTTAATATAAAATGATTACCATTTTTAATAGCACTGTATGCCCTCTGTTCTTCAAATAAATATATGAATATATTAATTAAAGCTATAATGAATAGAAACAGTACAAATATTTCTATTTATCTCCTCCCTTAAAATGCTCGTGGACAAAGCCGCGAATACATGTTCAAATATAATTTTGTATATGTTTACATTCATAAAATAACACATTCAAACTTCTTGTAAAGTGAAAAATATCATACATACACAATACATTTTACCAACACGTCAACGAATCATTGTGTGTAATAAAAAACAAGAATCCCCTATAGGTATGACCGTTTTATGTATAGCATGTCCAACATCTACTTGACATGACAATCTTGTAAGGTCTGAGATTTGCCACTCATCAATGAACTACATGTTTGTATAAGATTTCATTACCATAAAGGGTTTCGTTTGGACTTTTGATCAACTGATAAATAATATCGTGCGTCGACGCAATGTATCATATGTCTTATTACATTGTACTCGTATTAACACAAGCTTATTCACACGGCATTGCCTATTTGCATTCGATTTTTACGTGGGAAGTTATTATTACACGCTTTTTATTAGCTTCACCTGTATGTTTGTTTGTATGTTTGTAACCGACTTCTTTGGGCGCGATTTTGACCCACTTTAAACGGCCAGATTTCGTTCAAACTTTGTAGATTTATTTCACAATTATACTATTTACTGTTCCTTAATTGATTCCTAGATTCATTTAGATTTTCTACTTTTTAGTTAATTTTATCATAAAAGCGTGTTTTTTAGTTTTTTGAACTATATTTATTTTTAGAATAAGAATGGTATACTGATCCATAAAATTGTCTACCTTTGCATAAGCAAATGTTTTGTCTAAGTTAGTTCAATATATAAGTGAAAAATAATGACAGGCAGTCAAACAAATCACAGAAATATTATAATAACAATAATCCGAATGTTGAAAATATGTCACATAATTTAGAAGAATCCAATCACATCTTCTGATAAAAAGAGTTTCAGCTGCATTAAACATATGTAGAAACAATACGCTTGAAAGACATAACACTTAGCAGTCGGTAAAAAGCATACAACGGTTTTTTAAGCATTTATGTCTCAAAAATGAGCTTACAATTCTTTTTTAAATGATCATAATATAAATAAAGTTACAGACAACAACTATAATGTTATTTATATAGATGGCGGAAGTTCGTCTTCGCATATTCGCATATTTTAAATAAGAATCACTTAATTAAAGCATACGAATTAAATAAATCACGCACAGTGCGAAATTATTTATTTTTATTTTATGACAATTCAATTCACGTTTGTATCGTATATCGATATTTTGATTTATTTACACGACGTGCAATAAGAACTTTATCCTTCTCAGTTTGCTTTCAAAAGATTTACTTAGTAAAATTTGCATCTTTTAGTAGGTTCCGTATAGTTGCAACAACTAAGTTTTAAAATACATTTTTATAAAAATGTGTGATTAAACTTAAAAACTCCTGTATATTTCAATAAGGAGAGGTACAAATATAAAAAACCCCTATTTCAAAACAATTACCACAATAAAAGGCTAGTTATTTATAGAGTCTGTATTTGCGAATAAAAAATAAACAAAATATAGTCCACATAAAGAGTTCAAAGCCATCTGTAAACAAACATATTTTGTAAAAATAATATAAATAATCAAAGGAATGTCCGCCCACGTAGAATTGATTAACTTTGTTTTGAAACATCGTGCTCCAGTTTAGGATTGCTTTGAATGATAAAACCATAAAGATGCAAAATATTCGGCAATCGGCGCCGCTTCGGACGGAAAGCTTCGCTTCATACATCGTCGCCGGTATATCTATAAAACTCGATAATTACTCGGGATATATATATATTGGGGTATATTACTCGGGATTTTTCATTCAAAACAGTTGACAATCAGAAATTGACAAATACATGTATAAAGTTTTTGGTAGTAACTGTACTAAATGTATTTTTGTACGATAATAACTAAATAAATCACTCTTTGAAAACTTTTTGCGTAAAAGTTCGGTACAAATAGAATTCGTTGTTTTAAAATTTACCATTTAAAACTTTCGACGTTTTTTTAAATAGTTCAAGTATAGACAGATTGAAACCCAAGGCCAAAATAAAAAAAATACTATCCCAGGTATTTTTAGCTGTTTTGCTATACGATCAAAAATAGCCCAATCGTTTCTATTATTTAAACGAAGCATTTACGAATTCCTAGACATTTTCCGACTCTTTAGACCGATTTTGTAGCCATAAGTGAGAGACCAGTTGGTAATATTTATTAGACAATTAGCGTAAGCATAATACTTACATTCAGTACTGCTATTGTAAGTCAAAAACGAATCGCAAATCGCAACAATAATTCGCCTGCAATTTAACAAATTAACACATCGGTAAAATTATATTAATACAAAAGGAATGAGGTAGTTAGCAATAAATATGTAGGTATAATACTTGTAAAAAGTGTTTATGATTTCCGAATTCCGCTTTTTTACTTTTTACATATTTTGAAATCACCAAAGTACAGAAAAAAATGCAATCGTATGTCTATGGACTGAATTAAATGTATAAAGCTATTAACATTTATTTTATACATCTTTTAAGAATCAATAAATCTAGACCTACTCAATTATTTAATAATGTTTTTTTTTTTAATTATGTCTGCAAAGCACAAAACATATTTTTAAACGACTAAATGAATAATAAATGAAATTAATAAATGTTTTAGGAAACATTTACTCAAACACAGAGCTTATATGAAACTCAACCAAGGATCTTTTGGCTACAGAATGAATCTGTCGTTTTCAAATCATCCCACAATTTTACATTACGTTTCAATACAATACAATCCGCTAGTGGCGCTGATTGGAAATTGAAAATGGGCAAACACTTAAACAAATACCAAACAGTCATATTTGTCAAAACGTAAAAACTCGTAAGGGTACTGGAACCATCTGTATGATATAATAAAATGATTATCATTACGCAACATTACTTTTCAAGTTTTTAATTTAATTTATTTTGTAACCTGTTTCTGGGAAAGCAAGTATTGCAATAACGTCACTCTTTGCTCTCTGGTGTGTGTGGAGCTTAAAATAATGATGCACTAAAGATTAGAAGCGCTATTTATTTGCAGAAACCTTAGATGAGTAAAATACATAGATAGATCAATCCTAACAAGAAAGTGGTTGCACTTTCTTGTTAGGATTGTTACTTTTGAGAATTGAAATTGTTGAGTAAATAATGTTTTGCCACGTCTCCGTACTAAAATGTCTCTAAAATGTTTTAAATACTTATTTATTTATTACGTAAATTAAGTAGGATTATGTTTACGTACATTGTCTCTAAAAATGTTTTTTATTTGTCCAATTAAAAAAATAACAGACAAATCAGCGTTTTGTGTCTTCATCCAATTTCAAGGCAGTGAAGAATCTTTCTATTTTACTTATCAAAGGCAGAAACATTATCTATAAATGTTTTAATTTCCTTGTAGGCGTTTATGGTTCGTGCGAAATGAGGTCTTAATAAAAGCTAGAAAGCACCGCCTCCGTTAAACTGAAGATACTATCTAATTGATTCAAGTCTAGGTGATAATGTTTGTTTCTTTTTTCTAAAACAAACGAGTTAATATTCCATTTATTTCGCTTTTCGTAGACTATAATTATTTAAAGGGATTTCACACTCCACATATAAATTTATACGAATGAAAGATTGATGTTTGTTGATTTTGGGCTATCTACCAAAATAAATATAGAAATTAAACATACCAATCGAGTGTAGTTTTTATGTTAAATGTATCAGTTAAGTAATATTTTTAAAAAATATAAAATCCGACTGTTTATGAGAATTTTATCTAAGGAAACCCCACATGTCAAAATCCGTCAAGTTGTTTTAGCTGCAAGGCGTTAAAACATTAGACTCCGGAATCGGGTAAAAAAATGCAGTACCATATTATATACCATTTTTTTCAAAATATTTCCTAACTAATGCTTCATGTAGTTACAATCGATAGAACTGCGCTTCATATCTAATATCGACACAGATGAAGCCGCAGCGCAACCAAGTATACATTTTGGTTTAGTAACTCCATGTAAGGCGTCTGAGGTCATCGGATCCACGCGGCCTTGTGTGGTCGCCGACCAAAGATGACACTACGACCTGCGACATTTCGAATACCATGTCTCGCAATCTAAATTATGATCGCAGCTTTCAAAACATAGTATGTCATATTCGTGGAACATAGGGCACACTTTGAAACGACATATTCAATATTTGCCTCGGTTTTATCGAGGTGGAATTTGCACAAGTATGTTCATCTCATAATTGGAGCAAAAATATGTGTGGTACGAAATGACACTTTTCGTTAATCTATTGTGGTTATGCTGGGTATGTGACTTCTCTTAGAGGAAAAGTTTTAGGTCTTAGTCAAACGCACTGGATAAGTGTAGATTAGATAGGCTTCACACCTCTTGCGAACATTTACTCACGTTTTTTTCAAGTAGCAAGTGCTAATTAATCACAAATGTGCACATAATTTCGAAAAATCCTGGATACCGGGATCGAACCTTAGATTGAGAAATCAAGTTTCAAACCATCTGCAGCTGATACTCAATTACTATATTCGAATAATGACCAGAGGTCTTAGAGGAAGCTTAACGGTTTTTCGTTTCACTTTATAATTTTAGCTTTGAAAGGCTTACACGTATTTTCTATTAGCGTTTTAATTTGAACAGAGTTGTTTATCATTCTCGCATCTCATTTATAATCAATAACGTTTTTAATGGCTGAGTCTATAATTATTGTGACTGGCGCAAGTATTTACTGCGGAATTAGTGAGGTGAACTATACGGCATGTTTTTTTCAATTTGACCTAAAATCAGTGATTGATATCTTCATTTTAATGGTTACTTATGAAGTTGTTCGAACTCTATAGGTGAGTTAGCGATTCTAATCAGCTGTTTAACTGTTAACCGTCCGCGATTGAACTAAACGTTGTTTAATCAAGTGCATACCGTTTGGCTTGAACAGACAAGTACGAGTTCCGCTAACTGTTGAATTTAATTATAAATAAAGGTTTTATGTTTCCATAATTTATTGTTTGAAACAATAGGTTAGTTAGCGTTATCTTCACTGCGGGGGCGGGGATAAATCGCTCCATTAGGTCCCTGAATGACAAATCCCGTGCATTCGGGCTGACAAGTAAAAAGGGAATCACCGTAAGGTTATCAGTACCGTTACTCGATATTAATTTAAGGACCCTCTAACCATCCAACTTGTACGAGGTGGGAAGTACACCGTTAGAGTCATCTCCGACGCCTGTCACCGCGATGTATTGAATAGTTATAAATTGACTCAACCGTCTACCGTGAAAGTGATTTATCAGAAATTTTAGCTTATCACGTTTTCGTGTACAAATTGAATACACGAAATATTTTTTACGCAAAGCAACAATTAACCATTCCGACGTTTTTGATACGAAATTCTTATATTCAATTTGTATTCAGTTGAATGCGACGTTGATAGAACTGCATCGATATTTTTAAAATCTAAAATCAATTTTTAAACCTAGATAGGCAGAAAGTTGTTCTTGAGTATGAACATTACCATCACCCGTTATTGTCCCACTACTGGGCATTGATTTCCGATAAGAATGAGGAGGGTGTTGAATATTTAATAATCTTTTTATCTGACTGATATTGTGCCCTTTACTTGTTAGTTCTAAGAGCTATGTCGGTAATTTATATTCTCCTGTGGATTTAATTATAACAGGCATATTAACAGACTCTGTAGCGTAAATACTTAGCATAGTAACAAAGCTCTCTGAGCGACTATGAACTTAGGTATGAAGCTCACACTTTTAATTAGCATTGCTTTATTATTATTGCTTTTACTTAATAATGGTTGTTAAGCACACACCTTAATTCACACTCATTACGAATTGTATCAAAAACATCAGAAAATAACTTGCAGTATTTGATAAGTAAAGCCAATTAAATGTAAGCGTAAACTCGCATGGAAATAACTCCGGCGCACTTTTCGGCGCCGTTCTAAATAACCGAATCGAGCTCCATAACCAAAAACAGGAATCTGTAAGAATGATTGGAATGTGGCTATTAAATTTAGTCGATCGGGCGGATGTAGGCGCTGGTGGCGTCACACGCGGCGCCAGGCGCACGCGCATAAATATTGCAGCCTTGCACCCTGCGCGGTCATGCACTGAACAATCCAGTTTAATACAGAAAGAGGAGTTTTTACAATTTATTGCATTTTTATATTTTTTTGCGTATTTTGATTCCTTATATAAGTAGTATAGATAGTTATAGCTTGCATTAAGTACAAATGTATATTAAATAAATGGAAATATTTTTTTGCATAGCACATGCCATGGTGACGGCAAAAATCAGGTACCTGATACAATTTGTAGGTTTGTGAGTACTACGATTAATAAAACTCTAAGGAATTTTTAATTAAGTTATAAACTTTAAATTAAGTTATGAACTACATAGTTTCAAAAATAACGACAGTAAATCTATAAACGAATTACGTAAAAAATATAAAATACGGATTTGTATTTATTTCATAATATTTCACAATTTGTGTTTTTGTGAATATTAAATGTTTCTTCATTGTATTGTGTATTAACCACGATTATTATTTATAGTTACATATTGTGAACCAAATATTTCCACCATAAATTCCAAACGAGTTAATTAACTGGCAATTTTTCATGCTTTATTTTACGCGAAATTATCATTTTCCGGCAATTACGAAGCCCACGCCTTAACCTTTATGAATAATATACTAGTTTCAATTAATATTTGAAATAACTTCAAAAATGTAGTGATATTAATAAAACATAAATAGTTTTGTTGTTTCGATAGGTGTGTGTTTATATTAATTTGCACGTGTTTAGATCTTGATTGTTATAAGGAAGTACGGTAGATTCGTCTTGTTGTCTTATTCTAAGTGGGCGGTCGAGCTTCACTCTACATTTCCAAAAATTTCTATGGCATTAATTTTTTTTTTAATTATTCATGTCACCACGTTTTTTTGCGACATTTAAAAAAATGTTTTAAAGACAGTTTTTTTTTATAAAATAAGCAGAGAAAATGTTAGTTCCTATGTCTCACTGTTTACGAAGGTAGGAGTTAATTAGTATAGGTATACTCATAAGTAGTATGGATATTAAAAATTACACAGACTGCTCTGCATTATTCAATGACGAAATAAGATCAGTCAATGTACCTTCGTTCTACAATGTAGACACAATAGCACAAATACATTGTCTTTTTTCAGTTGTCACCGCCTTAAATTTTAAACAAGAGAGGTTAAGGTGGCATTACAATCGCATACGTAAATAAACGAAAGGTTAAATTCGTACGTTATGTTCACATGAACTGGTATATATCACGTGACTTGCTAAAGGAAAATGGCATTTGGATTCCACGCTTATGTTTTCTAAGGATTTACGAAAGTAAGGTAACCCACGTATGGATAATTTCTATATGTTTAATCTCTGATCCGGTCAGAGATTAAACATGTAGAAATAAGTAGAGTTGCGTGTTTCTTTGCTTTAAATAATAATTACAGAATCAACAGAAAAACTAAAAACGGGACTTTTAAAAATATAAGGAGTGTTATAACTTCCACAATAGACGAATTCGATGACACCTCATAATAATTATGACTGTCATCTGTCAAGACATATGAGTTCCAAAGATTGAGACTTATATGTAAACGTACAATACATACGAAAAACATCACCCTCTACAGTTTTATAAAAAGCAAAGAAATAATTACTTAAAAATTTTATTATTATTATTTCTTCATTGTTAGCAATAATTGCTTAACCAGCTGAAACATATTACGTGAATTGAATGAGTCACTCAAATTGAATCCAACAAATTGATGCATGATTGAAGTTCGACTAATGATTTAGTAATAATCAATTAATCGTAAATGGCCCGATACTGGTATAAAATTCCGTAGAGAGGTCGTCCATTGTTAGTCGTTCGAGCTTCTGCTAGCATTGAGTGTGATACAGGAAGAGAGACTCTTTGTGTGCTGGCCTCTACGGATGTTTGTAGGGATAACATGTTAGTTTGTAACCAATTATATGTGAAGATTTCCGAATTCAATAGCCGTCTATGTTATGGCGTACGATTACTAGTAACCTGAGTCGTATGATTTGATTTTAATACGCTTAGGTACGTGGTAAATGGTAGATGCTGTACACTTTATATTACGAGTAGATCGTAGAAGCCAAAGCCAAATAAATCGGAGATCTACATGTGAATTATCCTAATCGAATTGTTAAAAACATTAGAAAATAATTTGAATAGCTATAATAATGTTAATATATTTAACGATGTTGTGACATACAACTTTAGTTGTCACGTGATTATAAATATAAAAACATGTTAATGTTACTGACATGTTTTGCGAAAATATTTTCCAGATCTTGCTAAAATATGTGGCGTCCCTCAAAAGGTTCTGTTTTAGGTAGAAATATTTACATCCACAGTTTAATATTCATATATCATATGACATTTTGACGCGTGAATCTTGATATAGTGTAATCCGTATGAAAACAACATGGATGTGCATACAAAACACGAAACTCGGTATTCTATATATCTATTTTTTTTTCCTGTTTTTTTTTTTGTGGTACCAGATAATTAGGCTTGTAAGACAATAATTTTAAATAACCAAATATCTGCGATGAAAGACCATTTACCCAAAACGGCTACGACTTGTTGTGTTTTTGTGCCTTTTTGGAAAAAAATGTAATATGTGCTAAAATTTCATCATTATGAAGACTGTTATTAAGTCGCAAGTATTTTATTTACCTTCTACACAGTGTAACTACTCGGACAGCACTATCTTTGAAATGTATATAGGTAAAACCGACAAGTTGGAAATCTGTGTTCATTTTTGACCCAATAATATAGCATGGCAATAGTTTCACAATATGAAACTGCGTATTTATGAAACATGTTATTATGCAATAGATAAGTACGAAATCCAAAAGAGACCACCACAATTTTGTTTTTCTCAGTTTCAACAACAATGCTAACAGAATCAAGGATGCGTTCAAAAAAGGAAGCAAAATAAATGTCATGGTTTGTGGGCGCGACGTGCGGTGCCAAAAACTCGAGTAAGGACGGCCGCGAAGGTCGCATTCTTTGGTTTTTTATTTTTTTTCCATAAAATGTAAACGCATAAAGGGATCAGTGATCCGCGTTTGGGGGTTACCGAGAAACTTGCTGCAATTTAGTAGCGGATCTTCAACGAATTGTTGTGGCATTTTCAGTACGAAACTGGTGGCTATTTAACCCCGATTTGATTCGTATGAGATTAAGAATAATTTGTAGAATTATTTTCTATACGTTTAAAATGAATAGTGGTTTTGTTCTAAGGTGCCTTGAAAATTATGGCTGTTGTGGTATTATTTTATGTTAAAATTTTGACTTTATTTTATTTTGCCAATAATTTTGACTCGGACACCAATTTTGAAATAATTAAATTATTTTGTTTTACCCTATGATACTTGACTAATAAAAAGTACGTGTATCAAAGTATTCAAGCTTAAGACTATGACAAAATATTTTTTAAATATTATTACGAATATTCTTACGTAACGCCCCCGCGTAACCGTTTTTATAGCGCCAATACTTTTTGCCATCTCATGGCACGCTTAAAATTGTTTCCATTTTTTATCATTAAAGTTGAGGATAAAATTTGAGACTTTTTTGTAACAATGTTAAACATCGAAATAAGCTGGTGCATTGACATAACATTTATTAATGTATCCATATTAAAAATCTGATTAAAAAGAAGAAAATTTAGGAACAGGATTGCACTTTTATTAAAAGTGAAATTATGCTTTTTCTTAAAGAATATCTAAAAAATGTTAACAATTTTCAGACTTTCAGAACAAAACTAGAATAACTAGATGCCTCTGTAAATCTACATATTTTATTATTTATAGAATCTTTAAATCACGGGGACAGGTTTATAATGTCAGTTTACTAATAAGGAAATAATGCAGGTTTTGTTAAATTTAAATTAAAATTAACTAAATATTGTAAAATATTTTTTTCCGAAAACCGTTTAAGGTTTTAAAGGTGGTGGTTCGACTCCAGAGGCTCCACAGCCTCACCTATTTCTACCTAATAACAGCAGTCTTGTGCACTGCTGTGTTATGGTTTAAAGGCTGTTGTAAGGGAGCCATACTTTTCTGAGTCATTCCAGCATAGTCTTTAGGAGAAGCGGCGCATCTGTGCCCGACCTCAGATAGGAATCTTATCTTATCTGGAGTTGATTACAGATGTCCATGACCGGCAGTAGCCACTTAATTATTACTTACATTGTAAAAATAAAAAATATGGCATTCTAAATTATAACTATCTGACATTACAATTGAAACGTGTTTGTGTTCTATACAGTTTTTTTTTATATAATATAGGAGTAGCAGACGAGCATGCAGTCCACCAGTGCATGATGGTAAATGGCTACTGCCGCCCATGGGCATCTGTAATCAACCCCAGATAGGATTAGAGATTCCTACATGAGGTCGACCACAGATGCGCCGCTACCCCTGAGGACTAAACTGAAACGCCTCGGAAAAGTATGTCTCCCTAACCACACCCTTCAAAACGGAACACAGCAGCGCCTAACACTGCCACAAAGGGTTCTACCACCTTCGAAATGAATGAGACTATGTGATGTTGGTGACGGTTATCTCTACAACAAAAGTCCATAGAACAACAACAATTACATCAAGAGACTCAAATAAACTCGTCGGGTAGGTATTTTCTCAGTAAGACTTTGATAGAAAGAATATATTATACATAAATAATAAGTTTGTCCAGACTATTTATTATTACATGAACTTTTAAATGTGACTTTTGAACTTATCAATAGTTCACCTATTTTTATTCTATTTTATTTTACAAGCAACAGACAGCCACTCGTACCATTTAATATGATAGAATATTTAGCGAAAATGAGAATAAAAAGAAATATTCACATTACAAAGCTTAGTGTATAAATATGAGCGTTAACTTCTGAATTATTTGCTGTATGTTATCAATAAATTTCATCCAATATATTTAAAAATTTCTATATACTTTTTAAACGTCACAGAACTTTATTCAACCAGAAAATTCATATTAAAAATCTTTACAATATTCTTGTGTTTTTTTTCTGACTCTACTTAAGTAACCTTTGAAAGAATGCTTTTATCATTAAATTTACTTTCATCGCTGTACATTATACAATGGTTAACAAATAAACATTAAAATCGCGCAATGCATTGAAGCTACGGTCATATTCCAGTATTTATTCTACAACTTTGTATACAATTTATTTGTAGCGAGCCTACAGCTTTAATAACACGAAGAGAAATCATATACGTTTCTAATGTCAAAGCATGGTAATTAAGTGTACAGTCAGCTTCAGAAGTAGATGAGCATATGACTATTTCAAACATACCTATACACACAAGCGTAAGTAGATGAACACTAACATGTCAAAAGTACCTGAACACTGTATGTGAAAAATAGCTTACGTCACTATATGATATGTCACTGTTCAGCTACTTATGACACTGTAGTGTTCATTTATTTTTGAAACTTTACCGACGTTCATCTAATTATGGTGCTAATTGTGTTCAGCTACTTATAAACGTTTGGATGTACCTATAGGTATTTTGGGAACCTTAATATGTTCATCTACTTTTTATCCTGGCTGTACATTATCTGCTATATGACAAACGAATACGCCACAGACCGAATTAATATTTGTATTTATCCATCGCACTATGTCTGTGGGTTAAATCAACGTAGAAACTTTTATGGTTGTGGACATTACCGCGCATTTAATTTTGCACAGTCATATAATCTTTTACTTTTATTCTACACATAACACAATATAATAAGAATTATTGTGATATTGGTGCCTAATAAAAACATCTTTTTAATTAGAAGAAACAAATATTAGATGGATCGCATGTCTTGATAGTTATTAAAAGTAACTGATACATTTTGAGTTGTTTAATTAAATAAACAATCAAATACAAGACAGGTCACTAAGATTTTATTTTATTTGTCTACCAAATTTATTAATTTATTTTATGTCAAAGAAATGATTGGAAATTGTATGATTTCGGTCGAACACTGGGCGAAATCTAATATTTACTTAATCGTACGCAAGCAAATCTAAAAAACATATACGAGTATGTATGTATCAGATTCAATTTTCCATCCGATTTTGTACAAAATAAATTTGAATGCAAAAGTAAAATGGACTTTTGTATTTCGAGCGAATATTTATCCTTGTGTTGAAACCAAAAGTAGTACACATCTACGCGAACATAGCCACGCGGGAAGTTTATAGGAATCTATGTTTGTAGGTCAAAATATGTGTAAAGTATTAATTCGGAAAAGATAACGCGAACATTGATTGAAAAGTAACACCATTCCTTTACCGACCTCAAATGGATATGTTTGAATTTACATCAATCAATACCTACTAATGTGTGAGCAAACTTTATCAGTGTCTTATTCTTATTTCCTTTCCTAGGAGTGTATTAGGAAGTCGAGAAAGTTGTTAATTAACATTATATGGCGCCTATTGATATTTATTATATACTAGGTGTTACCCGCGACTTCGCTCGCAGTCCGACGTTTTGTTTATCTCTCAGAGTAGTATCGGTAGTTTTTTAGGGATAATATGTACTTTATGTTCTTTCCAGAACCGACGACGACGTATGTACAAAATTTCAAAACTATTGATTATATAATTAAGGCTTGACATTAGCAAACAAAAAACTAACGTTCGCATTTACGATATTGTGATCCATTCTACCATTGATCCGCAACTACATAGTTTGGAAGTCCAGTATAGTGTTCCACAAAGTATTTAAATTTGCAACAAAAAACAGTTTCATGTTATAAAATTTTATGGTACCTATTAGCAAAGGTGTTAAAAAGGATGACAACCACTGCTTAAATGAATATAAAATTGTAATGAAGAACATTCTTTTCACTAATTTTTTATTATTATGTATCTTTCTTTTAGTATTTCGTTGGTATATTTTATTACATAACTCTTGATTAATTAATTCAAAATTTTGTGAAGATATAGTAAATCTGTCTGAATATTACATATATTTTTTTTTATTAAAATCATCTTTGAAAAAAAAAAAATATCGTAACATAAATAATATATATATTTTTTTAAGACGTGTAAGACGCAATAAAAACTGATTACTCGCTTTGAATCAATGGCGAATCGTTTCAAAAAGGTACCTATAGTGAAGACAAAAAATAAATCAATACAAACAACGCCGCAGGTATTAGCTAGTCAAAACTGTGGTAAAGTAATAAATCACAGAGTCGATTGAAGGTAAGTTTTTCACACGCAAAACGAGTTTGGACGTCTGTCTATCTGTCAACATGTGATATTATTACTTTCTATGAATTGACACTTTTATTTCTAAACTAGCTTTAACACGTGGCGCTACACGCGTTAATCCCGTCTAGGAATTCATATTCAGGAATTTACATGAGTACCTTGACAAAGAGACCGTTACAGTCAAAATTATGAACCGATGTACAGTTGTTTTCAGGATTAATTCACATAGTATCGGACATATAAGTATTGAAGGTGGTAGAACCCTTTGTGGTTCGACTCCGTAGGCGGCACCACTACATCTATTTGTTTCTCATAAAAACAGGAGCATAAGAATCTCTACTGTCTTACATTGTTTTGAAAAGTACTTATTTCGATATGAAAAAGTAGTGACGGAACTAATCGTGGATATACAAACATACAAAAACAAACTTCGATATGTATATAAATGATGTAAGTAGCGACAGTAGTGTGAATTTACGATTTCTTTTTGTCATTATAATAATATTCGTATAACAATCAATCTATCTGTTGACGTTTAAATGTTTGGAATGTCTTTTAAACATTTATTGTGTGGTTTGTGTTGATATAACATAATGTTTTCTCAGTGGGTGGGCACAGATAACCTACAAATTATTTATGAACTTGATTGTTAGTGGCCATCATCGCCATATGGTTTAATGTGCGAGATATCACTGCATTTCTGGTATAAACGATGATCTCTTTTCGTAACTTGGAACGGCACATTTCACTATACTCCAATTGTTTTTGACAAAAATATTCCTCACGTTGCACGCACGCAGCACACACTTGGAGCTTTCAATTTGGCGTTTTTCTAACGAAGGCGTACGATGGACGTATACGCAGCGCAAACGCTGCGACATTGAAACATAATCGTATGTTATTTCTACCTAATAACAGCAGTGTTAAGCGCTGCTGTGTTCCGGTTTGAAGGGTGTGGTAAGGGAGACAGACTTTTCCGAGGCGTTCCAGCTTAGTCCTCAGGGGTAGCGGCGCATTTATGGCCGACCTCAGGTAAGAATATCTTGTAGTTGTTGTAGTTGGGCTGCATGCTCGTCTGCTACTCCTATATTATTTAAAAAAATGTAATGTACTTGTAAACAGCGCTTACATCGTGTGCGTAGCGTAATGTTCGATCATTACTTATTAAAATTCGATGAATAGATCCCGATTTTCCAATGTTTATTCAAATCATGTAGATTTCCCTTTTATTTTTATTCTTTCGTTTTCGTTATAATTTATGTACAATAAAGCCAATTGTAGCTTTTCCTAGTGAGAATTCATCCTTTTAATGATAATACCGTCGTCAACGCGACGCAAGCATTGCGTTTTCACAGTGTTTGCATTGCGTAAGGGACGTACCCTTAAATGCTTATGCTCATAGAAAAACAACAGTGGAAGACGCTTTTAACCTAATCTAAACGAAGCAAGTACACTTTATGGACTATCACTAATATGTATAGCACACTAAAACAGACTACCACACGGCAAAACCTAGAAGGCCTTCACAATTGGTAAAGTAACTTTATGAATTACTAAACTTTAGGTAAGTTTCTACCTTCAATATTATTAAACATACGTCAGTATTTATACATTATATTAAATCATTTTACCGTTTCGCAAGCTTACCAAATCGAGATTGCTAACTGTTCCAGAATGTCAATACTAACACATCATGACCTTTAAACTTAAACTTCAATATAAAGTAAATACAAAATTCAATATGTTGCTTATGATAGTGTTAACCACCGCTCTCAGGTGCTTTAAGCCTTACGTAATTATAAGATAATGCGTACCTATACATACTATATTTATATGTAGCTTATGGAAGTAAGGTATCAAAAGATTGAAGATGGTAGAACCCTTGGTGGTTTGAATCCGGCGGCACCACCGCCACACCTATTTCTACCTCATAACAGCAGCGTTAGGCGCTGGTGTGTTCCGTTTTGAAGGGTGTGGTAAGGGAGACATACTTTTCCGAGGCGTTCCAGCTTAGTCCTCAGGGGTAGCGGCGCATCTGTGTAAAAAAAAATTGACCACTTATAATTTATATGTATTATAATATAAATGTATAGGCCGCAGATAGGAATGAAATCCTGTCTGACGTCATAGATACGTTATTACCATGAAGACTAAGTTGAAACGCCTCGTGCAAACACCTCCACATTACCACACCTTTTATACTAGAACCGCAGCAGAGTTTACCAATTACTGTTACAAGGCCGAAATAGGTTCATAAAATGTTCTACTTTAGCAGCGTAAGGCCCAAAAGGTCTTCGAAATGACTATATATATGGTTAAGTATTCGGTTTCGGAAATAAGTTTTTGTTAGATCTCATTACCACTTTTTATACAAAATTGCTAGCCTATTACTAAACAAAAAAACTTTTTTGATTAATGACTTCAATTTGTTCATCGTGTTAGTGACTTGATTGCTAGTCCCGTTGTCCTCTAACGAATTCCTAGTTAGAAATGGTTGCACTGTATTTAACGGACATCATTTTTTATCGAAATTATTGAAATAATTTTTGCGAAGATTAATGATTCATCTTTAGAGATAGACGTTGAACTCTTTGACCGGGGAATTTAGGCGCCACATCGCTACTGTACCGTATGCCATTAGTATTAGTAAATTCTCATATGTACAGTTCGATAGATATCACGAGCGCTAAAAATATTTTCTATTTTGAAAATACTATTTTGTGATTAATTTTAATCTTTGATAAGTAGATTAATTTCTTTAATGGTATTGTGATGTAGTAATGCATACTGTGCATTATATACATTAATCATTTTAAACAATGGGCGTAAATTACACTCACACAATCTAAAATTAGTATATTTATTTTAGCTTTACTATGTATTAGTATAAGTATTCTTATGTCAGATTTTGGATCTTCAGTTTCGATGATTCTTGTCATTGGGTTGTTGTAGGATTAAATTATAGTTCCAGTATAAACCTAATGGAAAGATTATGCTAATATACCACGTAAAAGGCGTTAAGTATATTTATCTCTTATGTTCACACTTGTTTAGTGAATTTTGATTTTGGTTCCGAACGTGACACAGTGACACTGTGAAATAAAGGATCGGTTAGGAATAGACACAGAGAAAGTGATCGAATAATATTATTGAATTAGCTATTGGCTATTTACTTTGTAATGGTACCATGCATTACAATTACAGTAATTAGGAGCTACAAGTATGTTACAATTGTAGTTAAAAATTACAAGTTTATTAATTAAATTGAA
This sequence comes from Epargyreus clarus clarus, assembly GCA_014595695.2. NCBI lineage: Eukaryota > Metazoa > Arthropoda > Insecta > Lepidoptera > Hesperiidae > Epargyreus > Epargyreus clarus. The sequence goes on from JACTTY020000036.1 coordinate 1,321,775, forward strand.
GTAGACAGCGAATATTCTATTCACCTTATGGTAAGGGGTTAGTGCTGCCCATGCACTGTAAACAACCTGAGATAATCGAGGTTAATCATAAATTTTATTGAATAGTCACCAAAATCTAATAAAAAGTCATCTCTGAGTCCATAATTATTTGAATGAATATTATTATACAACGATCAATTTGTAACAGTTTGATTGATTTTTTATTATTCTTCTTCTTGTTTCACTCCTACTGTGGGTTGGACAACATTAGGACAATCCTTATTTTGGAGGCTGCCTAAAAGAATGTGGTGGTGCTGCAAACAAACTGTTCTCTAAGATTTTTCAGCCATGAGCCGCCTTCTGGCGACACTTATTTTCCTCGCGATCTTTCCTTGGATGATCAGTTGGAGTCTGTATTTATCGTTTCTCAGAACGTGACCGCAATACGACTGCGCTTCATTGAGTTCTTGTCGCCATGATATTTTCAAAATACGAATTTTATTATAAGAGATTATAATAGCTTTTAATTTATGATTCGTTTAGTTCCTTTTATCGCACTTTTAGTGAACAACCATTATATTTGACACGTCGTTTAATACTTAAGTTACCGTTTAAAATGTGGGTGTACCTTTATTTCCTTTGTTAGTTCAAGACAATGAGAAATGTTTAACGGAATTTTGATCTACGTAGCCTTTGTTTGCATGCAATAACTGTCAGAAATAACCGAATAACGTGACTTTATAAAAGCTTATAATTATAAGGCTGCAAGATAGATGAGTTATGTACCTACATCCCACTTATTTTAAGTGTGACGCCTATATTCCTAATAATACACTTGTCTTATAACAGCAATGTTTGGTACCAATAATGTTCTAGTTTTTAGAAGGTTATAAGGGAGAGAGATATTTAAAGGTGGTAGAACCCTTGTAGCTATTTCTACCTCATAACAGCAGTGGTAAGTTCTGGTGTGTTTAAGTTTGAAGGGTGTGATAAGGGAGACATAATTTTCCGAGGCGTTCCAACTTAGTCCAGCGGCGCATCTGTGGCCGAACTCAAGTAGGAATATCTAATCCCATTTGGGGTTGATTACAGATGACCATGGGCGGCAGTAGCCACTTACCATCAGGTGAACTGCATGCTCGTCTGCTACTCCTACATTATAAAAAACTTGGTTTTGTTTACGTAGTTGGTAATTTATACCTAATGTTTGTAAGGGTGTCAATTAGGTCACATATCAACGAAATTAAATATAGGCATTTCTTCCAATGTACATTTTTTATTCAGCTTCACACAGTATACGAGTAACGGTTCAAATATCAAGTTACCGAATTTTTACGATGCCTTAAATATTCAATTGGTAATGCTACTTCTCAAAATTTATACGTTATCGGTTTTTACTTTTCAGTGAGTATTATTGGTACTCGAAAATGTCGAATTAATTTTATTAATCATTCAGTTTTATATGTCAAATCACTGACAAAATCGGCGTTTCGTTGCCGATTTTGTTCGATTTTGTACTTGAAATATTATTGCAATAAATTGATTTTCTAATCAGAATTTTCCTTTCTGCTACTTTTTTGATTCATTGAATTAACAATTTACCTAGATCATGAACTTATTCTTATTATGCTTTATTGCCGATAATAGTATGCAATAATATAATTTTTCAACTTTATTCTTCTTATTCCACATACCTGAAACGGCTAAGACTTATGTCGGTCATTTTCTTTAATAAGATGAGGTAAATTATATAATTCTGCAATATGATACAGCATTAATATTGTCGTGTGTTATAGACTATTATTATCGAACCGCATTTAAAATATCACAACATATAATAATATTAAAATCCATAACAGGCATTAAGGTCGTTGCAAACGTCCCATGTGTACCAATTGGCCACAAAAATAAGACAATTTTTTAAGTTATTCGTTACAAAAATTAGCTTGCAATTTAGTTGCAAGTCATCCTATATCCTAATTCTGAGCTCATGTCACCTATAAATGGGGAGACCCAGATTATACTCAGAAACGTTGATGCAATGTGAACTGGTGGCGATGGAGTAGGTACCTCCGTATTCTAAATTATTGTACATCGTCCATTACACCAGGTTTATCAACTGCTACTCAATGATAATAACCAGGGAATAGCTTAATATGCCCCTTTGTATCCCAGAAACGCGCGGGTTCGAACTAGACCGAAAAGGTCTGGGTTCTTCGCTGACAATTATTCTTGATGGTCTTTTTTATCGCCAACACATTCTTATAAGGAGCGGAAAGGTATATGGCTGATGGGACAACATCTGATAAGAATGAAATATACACATTACACATCTTTAATTATCTGTGACATCTAAATATGATCGCCAGTCAGATCCCACGGCCCCATGTATGGGACCCAGGCAAAACGCCATATCGACTATTAGCTATTAATGCATTAATTAACTAAAATTAAGCGATCATTTTTATTTGAACTTTATCGCGTCTAATATTGTTAAATTAACATTCATCATCATCATCAACCCATTACTGTCCCACTGCTGGGCACGGGTGTCCTCTCTGAATGAGAAGTATTAGGCCTTAATTAATTAACCTAATATTGTGTAATTCCTGAGAGTCGCCCGACACAAATAATTAAAATTAGAATAATGTATATATATAATGTATTCCAGGCCATATCAATGCTCATTCAGTAATTAGGAATTTACAAAATTGGAAGTAACAATAATGATTCTCATATGGAGCACTTATATTTACAAATGTAATGTGGTTTAATACAATTAAATTACTGAGTAATTATTTACTTACCAACAAATACTTCTAGGTATTTTATGTCACTAAATTTTAATAAAATGATAAATATATCATTTACCTACATGTTATTATTGTCTACATTATTATTTCCATGGAAGTTATTTTCGTCATAAAACATTAATATAAGGAAACATCTATATTCGAGGAAATGATTATTTGTCATGATGGATCCTAATTCCATAATATACAAGTAATTATAATTTAATACGTGTCTAATGACAATATCTTTTTACCTGATAGGCAATAGTCCTACACTAACTTGATTGTATAAATGTAGGTAGATATGTGCACAATAAAAACATAATGTAAATCGCTAATATATAATTTGGTTGCAACCCTATTTAAAGTGGCCGATGGATCTATCTGTTTCTGGATTATACTCAATCATTGCCATCAGTGGAACTGCCGCCACGCCTGTTTCTACCTAATAACAGCAGTGTTAGACGCTGTTGTGTTCCGGTTTGAAGGGTGTGGTAAGGGAGACAGACTTTTCCGAGGCGTTCCAGCTTAGTCCTCAGGTGTAGCGGCGCATCTGTGGTCGACCTCAAGTAGGAATATCTAATCCTATCTGGGGTTGATTACAGATGTCCATGGGCGGCAATAGCCACTTAGCATCAGGTGGATGCTCGTCTGGTACACCTATATTATAAAAAAAAGATATATCATTGCTTAGAATCAAGTGGACTGCATGCTCATCTGTCACTTCAATAGTATAAAAATCTCATTGTCTCAATGCTAATTCGAGGATAAAGATTACAATATATTTCTTGTAAAATATCAACATGTGCGTATCTTTCACAACTTTAAGATATAAGCGAATGAACGTTCAGAAATAAAATAACTTCATTTTATCTTTTGAACAATGTATAACGGAATTGCATACAACAAAACCCAGTAATAAAGTGTAACTGAGCCAACTCGGGACGTTTTCATTTGATTCCAACCACAGACTTAGTAAGAAATAGAAATGATAAGTATTGGCTGTATGGTTTTGGTAAACATAGCATGAGCTTATGATGCATGTGTAGCTACAGGATTCAAGAAATTAACCTTAATGCCACTTAAAATGGGGTAATTTTTTTTGCTTGAATTTGGTCATATCAGCTTAAAAGTTATCAAAAATTATCCAATAAAAACATTTAAATCAATCGAAAAGATAAAGTTCAAGTTTTGAGTTAAACTTTAACGTAGACAAGAAGTTCTAGGCTAGATCTGTGTATTATTATGCTTGTCTTTGTTTGTCCACGGCACCTACAATATATAAAATCCTAATGTGGAGCCACAAATAGCAAAATTGACTCGAATTAACCCTGCTTGGCAGCAAAGTAGTTTGCCTACCACCATCTTTAAAAAAAACCATCATAGTTCATGAAAGTTTCATTTCAATATTGCATCAACATTATTTTGTTTCGTACCTCCTTTAAAACAGTAAAATATTCCGTTATACGCAGCTGAACAAACTTAAACCCTTATTCATTTTTCGCAGCCATTTCTGTTAGCTCTTGACTCTGTGGTCCGAACGTACATTTTTCATCAAGTCTGTCATCAAAGTTAGGTTATGTTCTGAACGTGAAATATTTTTATTTCGTTCCCGGAAATCAGCGAAGAATGCACATCTCGAATAAAATTAAGTCAGTGAACTTCCGAGGTCGCATACACTTTTAAAACTTAACGATAATCCGAAGTATTGAGGCAGTATTAAGGTATATAAATTTAACCTTATTATCGACTTGATAAGGTTAGCATTATATTTGTGGTTCGACTCCGGTGCCACCGCCATACCTATTTATGCCTTATAACAGCAGTGTTAAGCGCTGCTGTGTTCTGGTTTGAAGGGTGAGGTAAGGGCGACATACTTTTCCGAGGCGTTCCAGCTTAGTCCTCAGTAGTAGCGGCGCATCTGTGGCCGACCTCAGGTAGGAATATCTAATCCTATCTGGGGTTGATTACAGATGTCCATGGGCGGCAGTAGCCACCTACCATCAGGTGGACTGCATGCTCGTCTGCTACTCCTATATTATATAAAAAAAATTAAACGTTACTATGGTTTCAGTTCAAGCTCCTCAATTATGATTATGCAAGAACACTGGCTATAGAAACTGCAGCTTTGTTTCTAAGATTTATTCATCAATTTCAAGCATCTACTATTTTGCTCTTTGGATGCCTCTATTGTAAGACCTATTTGTTTAAATTATAAGTAAACTATAATTCGTAACAAAGTTACTACATATGTTTTTGACTAAAATTTTCGACCATCACACTTTTTGTACAGGATGCCTAGTATAGTTTTCATCATTTATTAATAACAAGCTGATTTTTCGTGAGTAGCTTCGTTTCGACAAGACGCCCAACATTTTTCCTTACAGCAATGTTGGTAAATGGTAGCTTGATGGGGCAGCAAGGATAAAATATGTTGACCGGACGAATTCTAAAAATTTATTACTAACCAAATTTTTCTTTGTTAATTATCAAGATAATTATTTAAATAACGTGAAAAAATATTTGTCCTACAAAATATAAGGTTTTTATTAAGGCGTCCCCCCTCTCCAACATGTATCATAAACAAGGCCATGAAAAATAATTACTAACCAGCTGATTTTTTTTTTATTGGCTGTCTACCATTTACATAGTCTACCATGCACATTGTCCTACAAATTACATGGTATGTCATCTCGGACCTACACTTAAAAGTTGTAGTACTAATACTTAATGTAAAAATAATTAGTATCAAGCTGAGTGTTCCAGAATAGCTTCGTTTCAATGAGACGCCCAACAAATTCTCGTACGAAAGTTCTCGATTGTGGTTTATAACTAAAATAATAGGGATGAAATATGTTGATTTGACGAATCAAAAAAAAAATATTACTAACCGAATTTTTTTTTATTAATTATCGAGACAATTATCTAAATAACGTGAAAAAATATTTGTCCTACAAAATATAAGGTTTTTTTTAAGGCGTATTATTAGTATATTATTTTATTAGTTATTGTAACGATTTTTATTTTAGTTACTTATATCTTACTCTTTAAAACCGCATTTTCGTCTTTTGTAATTGAGAGAAACTGAAAACATGATACAATATAAACATAAAAAACTTCTTCCTTAAACATATCATTTTAATCCTTTACAATCCAATTGCCGAAAAAATATGAATAGATCGCTAATAGAAAAAACATTAGCGCCACTGCTCATGACGTGCGCCAGATTCTATTCATCATTTCAGGACCTTGTCTCATCAACAACTAGTAGCGAACAGCGAGTTACTTGCTTGAGGAATACTACTTAGGTACTAGGGGTAGGTACAAGGATTCTTTTTAATCGACTTCAAGATTTTTTTGTAATCAAATGCAATGATTGTTTACCACACAAACCTCTTTTTATGTATAAAGCCCACTACTCGATACAATTTTCACAAATTAATCATTTGTTATAAAAGACAAATAGTTGCTACAGTACTATTGTTTATATTATGATGTTAATATCCGACTACCAAATAATTACCGACTACCAACTAACTATTATAACTGCTACACCTACTATAACTTGCCATTACTATTGCATCAGAGCTAATTACTACAAAATTACATATTTCAATAGTATTTTTTTTTTTACAAAACAAGTAAATTAATTTATTTTAGTAGACAACTCTCACATTCACGCATAGTTCAAGAATATTTGATTGTGACTAATAAAATATACAGGTCAATTATCGTGTGTTGCATAATAGGTTATTTATTAACTTTACTATTTTCAACATTTCTCCAAATTCAAATGATTTATATATTTATAGCGGTATCTGAGTATCGCTTGCTACTTAACCGCTTATAGTAGAACAGAAGTATCATCTTAACTAGAGGTTACCATTTAATCGACGATCGCGCATTCATGTCAAATTACGTGGATACGTTGAATAATGAAATCTATTCATTGAAACGTATATCCCGGTTAAGTTCCGCAGTATTCAATCATCGGATAATATGGCAGCAAAAAATTGAACTGATCAACACATTTTCATTGCGACCCCAATTTGTCTAACAGTACACTTCATAATTCACAATTGAACAGGATGCTTGTCAGTGGGTACATACTTGTACTAGAAACACACATGCCTATTTATTTTCCAACCTAATGAGCTCAACCAATCAATTCATTTTTCAAATTAATTAATCATCATTACAAAAATAAAAACGGATCTATCAATCAATCAAATTAATTTGTACAACTGCAATGCTTGTGAGTGTTTAGAGATATATTAAGCTTATTTGTAGATGCCTAATTGTACGGCAAATAGACAAATTGTGCTGGTTCTTAATGTTCTTATAATATCCTACGGTATTTTGTTTACTAATATGCTTTTAGTATACGACCTATTGGCAAAATGAGAAGTATTAAAAGAAATACTGCACCACGTAATGGGTTGGTAGTTTTTAGTTTTAAGCATGGTTTCAGTTTCCTTAAAATTTTATCGATATATAGTGTAGAAGGTTGTCCCGTGGCTTCAGTAGATCTATACTAATCTACAAAGTTAAGTAGTCTGATACCTTTCTGGGGTAACCGCGAGTGACTTAAGTGAATGTTCTACTGTGCTCCGTGTGGCACATAAGTCGTTTGTCTTGAGGCGGCACTGTAATGTACGGATCTAAGACCACACGTTATAAGACATATAAAGTGCTCCAGTGAAAAAAAAGCGACTTAATTAAATACATATACGAGTAAATCGCTCACATTTCTCTTTACAACTACCGTATTCCGAAAATGTGTTTTAATGTCGTAAAAATACATGAGTAGCTCTTAAAATTAAGTTATGTCACCGTACACGTGCGTTGCACGGTGCGTACTCAACATTAGCATACCACCTTCACCTGTATTTCATTAAACAGTAACATTGCATATTTATTAATAAGTACCAGTAGCCCGTGGCGCCGGCGCATCTTTATGCTCATGACCTACGTGGCGTAGTGGAGACTGTACCGGTCTGACTAGGGTTCTTTGGCTCCTGGGCTTAACAAGCATCTATAGGTATAACGACCTTTGTCCCTGTAGTCCTGGGACCAGAATAGGGCTACGTTATGCCCTGCCTGTTGTAAGAGGCGACTAAAAGGGCGCTTCCAGGGTTGCGAGCCTCTAGTAGGAGCTCGAACCCTGCCGCAAGCGACTCCGGGAAGGACGGCGGTGTGTGTGGTCAAATAAAAATATGGTGAGTTTAATAGCTCACTCCGGTACACCTCAATAAGAGCATTTTTGGAACAATCAGGTTGTTCTGTTAGAGATCCCAGAATCCTCCACATAGCGCTGAGTACGGACAGAGGATCCCGAGGCTACCGGAACATAGTCAGTTTTGATTCATTGGAAGTCAATCTAAATACCTATTGGTAATACCACGGAAACTTCCAAGAACATTATTCACTTCCGTTTATCAAAAATGAATCAATTCGAGCGTCACAAATATTTTGCGAATTATAATAATTATGTTTACGCATACCACTAGCCACCGGCGCCATGGAGACGACATCTTTCTACGTAAACCGTCTATTACGAGCGTTATCACGGAAAATTCTCAGGAATGTGACAGATTTCCGTCTCACAAATGTTATTGATTCGTTGAAACGTCGATATTTGTCTCGTTATTATGAGGCAGCACAAAATAGACATAAAAATTAATAGCCGTCCCGAATAAACTCGTTCAGGCGTCTTTAAACGCCGATTGTTTGTTATTAGATAATACGAATAAATAAAACTAAAATGTTTATCTGCTACTTCTATTTCACACCATGTTCTCCTAATATGCCATAATAATCTTCAGTGTATCTGACTATCGATACCTCTAAAAACGGTAAAGTTTGTTTCCATAAAGATAAATTTCGATCAACCAAAATCGATCTACGAAATCGATTGTCAAGGGGTATGATGCAAAGATTTAAGACCAAAATTATATCAGCCAGGTTTACCCATAACATATTGAGGATTATTTAATATAAAAACGGTATACCAAAAAGCATAACTTTTAAGCGCTTCTAGCTCTAAAACTAGATTAGATAATGATCTCAATGATTAATTATTTAAATTAATTTATAGAGTAACTATATTTAGTTGATTGCCGGAATGTGACGGCTTCTGGTATTTGTATACTCATTTAAGTATTTTATTGATAATAAATTAATTATATTCAAGGACGTTTCAAATAAACGTTGTGATGAGAGAAGATATATCTGTTGAAAATGTTACCATCACATATGGATATTTGTTACACACAAAGTTTTAGAAAATAACAGATTTGAAGGACAGATTTTTGCATTTCTTTGAGTCCGAAAAGACTTCCCAATTCCGGGATTTAAAAAGACAGCTTTATTACACCTTTGTAAGGATTTTCTCTATTAAACATGGTCATTTTTAATCGAACAACAACATCAGTATATTTTTGTATTATGCACTCAAATTGTAGTGTTTCGTAGTATAAGTAGAGCATTGGTCTAGATGTCAAAATCAGTAGCCTTAAAACGTTATCTTATAAGAATTAAAAGCCGTTAAGTTCCTCTGTTCTCTGTGCTCTGAGCAGAACCTTAATTCAATACTATATCTTGTTCAAAGATCATCACGCCTCATAACGGTAACATCAGAAGATACGACGTACTTCAATGAACAATAACGTTATACGGATATCAAACTGCAGGTTACAGATAACGGATCATTTTAAAACTGGACTTCCGCTGCGTGTGTGTGCATATGACAAGCGCAGTCCAAGCCAAGTATATATTTGGTCAGTTATCGATCTTTAATCTTTAATGTCCTTATATAAAACATAGTAAATGTATACCGTAGACATTTTAACTTTTAATTAGGAAAAAGTCCTAGTAGTATAAAAAGTAGTTAATTGTCACTTGCTTAAGCAGTTAAGAATCACACGTCTACACGTCCAACAGTCATTCTTTTATTTTATTAAATGTGAAGACATTTTTCTTTCATTCAACCATCATCATTAATTGTTCAGTTTTGTGGACTTATTGACAATTCTTATTCTGCTCTCTTCAGTTCACATGTGAACAGCAGTCATGTGACCAATTTATCAATAATTGTACTTTATTTATAAGATAGAGATAATAGTCACTTCGTGTACTAAATTTTGTGGTATTAAATAGATATCACAAAATAAATTATATTTATAGTAAATAGCAGTTGAGAAATCATTATGTGATTTGCGTGAATCACATACGTACAAATATTAAACTTTTATGTTCCTTTTCTCAAAAATATTGTCAGAATACAGACAGTATGCTAACAATTTTATTGAATTAAAGATGACTTGACCCGATTCGGTGAAATGCGTATAAAATATCCCAATCAGCTTTTACGTTGGGTTCCCTAAAAAACGAAACAAACGCACCTCAAGAAATCATTATAATGCCCCCACTTTCAACGGTAAAACTCGATGCGATAAGTATTTCCTTATATCAAAGGGTCAGCTTGAGAGTTCAATTTTTTAGATGAGTCGAATCGACGAAATGTAGCCACAATTTATATGATGTTATTACTCCGTACTTGATGTGTTTCAGAATAACATTGGTTAAATAGAAAAAATACTTACAATGAAAATATTTTTTTGCTTAAATAACCACCTACTATTATCAACCATTTCACATATTTATAATCAAATCAAACCAAATCAAATCAAAAATATATTATTCAAAGTAGATTCCGCACAGAACTCTTTTTGAATTTCAATATATCATCTATCTACCACGACTTCACAAGGTGTTTGGTTATGGAGAAGAAAAAAACGACTTTGTAAATTTTCATGACAATTTAAGTAGTAAGGACGGTACTACTAGAATAATATTGTGTTACATATTATGCAACAGAAATAGTAAAATTCACACTTAATAGGCCCAATAGAGACATCCATTAGATCAATTTGATCCTCCGCCTTCTATATTTAGAGTCCGCCCACGGATACGTAAATGTCACTGAATAGAAAATATTTTTTTACATTTCGTAGAATTTTTTACAACAATGCCAAGTTTATACAAATTTTTGCTAAGGGGATCGTGCTAATTCTTTAAGTATATTCCCAACAAAACACTTTCTTCGACTTTCAGATTTCTGATATATTTAATAATCAAAACTTTTCAACTACAGACTCACTCAGACTAAACTCAGTAGACTCAGACTAAACTCAACAGATATTTAGTCACGCAAGAAGGGCCAATAACCGTAAATATTCCAATAAACAAAATATAATTTTTAATATTTAACACATACCTTATATGTAACACACGCTTCACGACTTAGTACAACATAAATTAATATCCATAATACTAAACACAATATGTATGTAATTTAATAAAAAATATTCTCGAAAAGTATGTGAAGTCTATAAATTAGCAGCTAGACGAACTATAGCCTAATCATCTTTTTGACGAGAGAAGACCCGTGACCGTAATGACGATGTACTTTGCAGTTGTCAGGTCAGCATTACCTCTCAGTAAAAATACACTGATTTATCTTAGCAAACGAATCATCCCACTTAACATCATAATAGGCGTGTAATTGTTAAATGCACTTGATGGATAAATGATATCAGATTTTATGATTGGTACTGACCGTGTTGTAAAGTGCGATAAAGTGAATTGTAACGGTAATAAGGTGTAATTTTGGACGATGACCGCAAGGTCGTATAAAGTTTATTTTTAGAGTTATTTAGTTGTAGTTCAAAAAATTTATCCAGGTCATTAAACTTTGCTTCATTTTTTACTTCATACAAGAAATGTCAAATGCTATTGAGATTCTTTCTAACTCGTACGGAAGGAGTTCCGGTTCATAGTCTACCTATTCCTTTCAATCCTTTTTTCCTAATAGCGCTTAGTACTAAATCAAGTCTAAAGTATTTATTGTTTTCAAATAAAATATCTCAGAAGATCATAGTTTACAAGTCTTACTGAATTAATGACTGTGACGAAAGCTGGATGGCGCCAACCATGTAAGGGTTAACAACTTACGGAGCTTACAAAGTACGATAAATTTTGTTTCAAATTTTAAGTAGCACTTGTATCGTGACAAAAAAGTTAAAACTTCTGTATGTGCTTAAAAAAAGATGTTTTTTTATAAAGAGAATATTGAAAGAAATAGTGCTTTCAATGGGTGCCACGTCATCATGAAAACATCTAAATAAATTTGCTTACCCGGAGATTGAACCCGGAAACCTCTGCAAATAAAGCCAGTTGATGACCAATCTAATACGTGTCATAACCGAATTAAATATTAATTGATTTAAGTAAAAGCGTAAAAAAAATCGCAGGTATGTGTCACCGAATATCTTTGTGGGTAAACCCGATCATTAAGAAATTTGTGGAACGAACCCTGCCTGTTTATGCTAAGCGTACAATTAATAATGTGAAGCAACAAGGCCGCGCTAGTGTTGGAATGCAGTGAGAAAATCAATAAACTTAGATAGAAATACCCAAAATTCTAGGACAAGATTTTAGTAATGCCATACTTTATTGCCATATTTATTGTATCGTAGAACATCTACAACATAACCCTTTGAGCTTCGACTACTACAGCATTACCTTCATACTCTAATAAGAGCACACCCACCCCACACACCTATATCTACCTAATGAGAGCAGTGTTAGGCGCTGCTGTGTTCCGTTTTGAAAGGTGTGGTAAGGGAGTCAGACTATTCCGAGGCGTTCCAGCTTAGTCCTCAGGGGTAGCGGCGCATCTGTGGCCGACCTCAGGTAGGAATATCCAATCCTATCTGGGGTACAGATGTCCATGGGCGGCAGTAGCCACTTACCATCAGATGGACTGCATGCTCGTCTGCTGTTCCTATATTACAAAAAAAAAAGAGCAGTGATAAGACTTTCGACTTAGTATTCAGGATTAGCAAAATAACAGTGACCATCTTATGTCCTATTTTGTGTTAATTGTACCTACAAGTAAGTAAGTAAGCCTAGTGGTTATGAAACTCGGCCTCTCAATCGAGGGTTCCGACGTTCAAATCCCAGGCACACACCTCTGATTTTTCAAAATTATGTGTGTATTAGAAATTAATTATCACTTGCTTAAACGGTGAAGGAACACATCGTGAGGAAACCTGCATACCTGAGAAATTTATCAAATAAAAATCTCAAAGGCATGTGAAGTCTACCAATACGCACCTGGCCAACGCGGTGGACTATGGCCTAATCCTTCTCATTCTGAGAGGAGACCCGTGCCCAGCAGTGGGACGATTATGGGTTGATGATGATGTAGGTATCGATGGGTGACAGTCACATTTACTATGGGGTGAACTACATGACTACACACAAAAGGTTTATAAGATCTACCTTCAATATTCATTTAATTAACTTTTAATCGTAAGACATATTTTTATAGATATTTTTACCAAAATTCCTTCATTTATTTAACTTTAATATTATTGGAAAAATTGTCATGTTAATTATGTTCGGGGATTTTTCTATATCGTCAAATTTTACACCGGATTCTATATTATCAATGACTCAATAATTTTGTTCTGCATAACATTGAGAAGTGAATAAAACGTTCGAAATTAAAATAAAACACAAATATGATTAAATTGTGAGGTTATGAATTTGTCGAATAAGGTAAATGATACCTCCCAAATAAAGTTCGCGCAATTGATGTGATTCATTTATTTACGACACCCTTTTATTTTGATGTCTGTGAATCACTAAATTAAGATAAATTCCAGTGGTATTTTACAATACTAAAATATACGTATAAGGGATTTCTTTGACGTAATGATTTCTTCATAAATTTCAATAAATTGTATATATTATGATACCGTAGTTTCTAGACATGATATGATTCACTTCTACGACGACCGATAGCGAGGAATTCCCATTTACTTAGAAAGGTACTTTTAAAATAACTACGAACGTAATGTATGACACCGATACCCCAATAAAGTAACGAATCAACAATGGTATGCAAAGATGATAAAAAAATACGTAGAGCTGCGGATGTGTGCGTGTGTTTCTCGTGACGTCGTGACGTAGCGCGGGTGTGTGCTCCACTGAGGATGAGTTGATGTTGCAAATGTATAAAAGCGAAGCGTCGATTTCGAAATCAACACAATGATTTGAAATTCTCTAAGGTGCACACACAAGTTGAACCGTGAACGAATTTCCGCATAGTGATCGCGTAGTGAACAAGTGACTCGAACTGTAACATTGCTGTGCTCCGTACGGTTTCAGTGTATCCAGGATGCTTTCTATCAAGGTTTGTATTTTTTTAATACTTTTCTTGTTTAAAGTCAAAAATTTAAATTTTAAACATTTTTATTATTTCCTAACGAATTTTCCATTATATTTATTTTGTATAAAATTTTTGTCGTCTTTAATTTAGTTTAATTTAATTTTACTTTACTATGGAAGAAATAAATAATTCTTTTCATTATTTCTCGTTAAAATTTTTTGTAAAAAAAATATTTTTTATTTAATTTTTATACTAATAAATAAACAATTGTCATTACAGTACGTGATTGCAATCTGCGTAGTGGCGGTAGCTGGCGCGCCTTCGCCCAGCCAAGACGGCAAATGGAATCCCTATAAATACGGCGATACTGGCAAGTAAGTAAATGTCACTGCGATTTATGTTAATTTCTTTGTTTGTCGCATAACACATCTTGGTTTTACTCGTTTGCAATAGAAACTTGAGATTCAAGTCTTAATGATTGCGGATATTGTTAAGTCTCCAGCTCTGCTAATTAATAAGAGATGTGAAGATGTAACTGTTCTTATAACTACTTTATTGATTCTTTTCCACTTATTCCATTCGTTTTATTTTATTTCTTTGGCTAACATTATAAATATTACTATTCTTAGTACTCTTGTACAACTTTACAAACCTTAAAGAAAATAATTTACTAAAATAATAAAAACTTTCATAAATTACCTATACCTTTTTACACAATTTCATGAAACATTACATCATTAGCAATAAACCCACTATAGAAATAAAACACATAATTTCGGCACATCGCTTATCATACCTATTTTTCTTCAGATACATCCCCACCGATGAGGGTAAATACATCCACATACCGAACCCTTACATCCATCTCGACAACCCTTACGATGGTGGCTTCGGGCCCTACGCGCACGACTATGAACCATACGTGGGCGAGGCGTCCGTAGATCAGTACAAGTTGGTGCTCACGCCGCCCAAAGACGACATACCCTTCTACAAGGACGGTTACTACAAGAACAACGGGATTAAGATCATCAGACAGAAACACATCTACGATGAAGATAAATACGACTTCGAGTAAGTATAAGCCCAATTTTTATATATTTAGCAGTAGTACTTAGCCACAAAAAAGAATACCAAAATTTTTAGTTTCCCTTAAATATAATATTTTTAATTACACGTATGTTCTATCTATAAAATAGTTCCTTTCGTCGATGCCAAAAACTAAAATACTCTCCCAAACTTCATACAGATTACGTAATTAGTTGAAACTTAATTATCAGGGTACTAATTAGTATTCGTAAAAAGAAATAATTGCGCAAAAAACTAATAAAAATATAAAAACTTACCTTTATGGCCCACGATGCGAGCTGTTTCGTTCCTTATTTTACCCACAAAAAAGAAAAAATAAAAATCGGTTTGGAGTAAATCAGATCGGTATAAAAATATAAATTATCGGAAGCTTTTTTCAAGCACACGTGTTAATTGCTATGGAGTAATTTGGAGGGCCAACTTGCATCTTTAAAACGCAAAATGTATGCCACTAGTATCATCTCTACTCATGATTACTAATTCAGGATTTAATAAATTGCTTAGTCAACAATGGCAAAATACTATTTATCAGTGGATGGACCTCCATTTATCTTCATTTGTCAGATAATTCCTTTTAAGCACCATCTTGTAAGGACACGCAAAAAAGTTGTGAAAATTGACCTTTTTGTAAATTCTTTACATTGTACCCAAACAATGAGGATATGACGTAAAAAGTAACTGAATTATATTAATGGACGTGCTAGTAAAATAAACATATTAGCATATTAAGTATAAGTAATATAAAATTTATTAGTTTCTCGACTAAACAAAGGCAACCTTGTTAGATGAACGGACACCTTATCATTGATATTTGCATATAAGACAGCAAAGATACGCCGTTATGTTAATTGATTAGCTAGGAATTTCAATAATGTTTTTTGAATAAATTAAAAATCAAGATGAATATGTGAACTATTTTGCAATGATATTTCATGTTGATATTCAAAAGGACAATGCCCATGAAAGTATGGACCGCCGTCCAGAGTTGCATCAAATTGAAACTTGTTGTGGACGATGTGTAATTAACCAAATACTACCACCAATAATATTTTTTTAGATCAGCACCCGGGTTCTGAAGTTATTTACCGAAATGTTACATAACCTCAAAATCGAAAATATCCGACAATAGATTGATGGTCGGTTTTAACTGATAGTAGGTATCTATCATTATAGTTCGACTAACATATTCCATTAACTTTTAAAGGTAGTAGGTAAAAAAACCTAAAATAATCCTACAAACCTAAAATAATGAATTCCGAGTATAAAATACCGCCATTTTAATTTTTAAGAACAACAATCAACATTTCGTTTTATTTTATTTTAAATGTAACCCCCTTGTTCAAAGAAACTATTCTGATCGACAAACTATGTAAAAAAATCAAAAAATAATTTTAATATTACTTTCATTTTGATGCATGAGAAAAGTCATTAATCAAAACTCTAATAGATCTTATTGAATTCCGAGTATATAATTCCGCCATTTTAATTTTTAAGAACAACAATCAACATTTCGCCTCATTTTATCTTAAATGGAAACCCCTGTTCAAAGAAACTATTCTGATCGACATATTATGTAAAAAAATCAAAAAATAATTTTAATGTTACTTTCATTTTGACGCATGAGAAAAATCAGTACCAAGAATGGGCATTCTCCTTTGACCGTGAACGCAGTAAGCAGGAAGTTCGAGCTAAAAGTCAATAAACTTTCCAAAGCGTCTAACATCTTTCGAAGCGGAACACCGCAGAATCTCCGACCTTGACCAACTATGTTATTCGGCGCTCACGTATCTCATGTGCTCGCGGTCAGAGTTCAAATCCATTTATAATCATTTACGACACTCAAATTGACACTAATATATAGCAGAACAATCAAACGCATCAGGCGTGATATTAACTTTGAAATTACTGCATCGTTTGTGTTCTTTATGACTCAATCGGAACTATTCGCAAGCTATAAATCAAAAGATTCAAATTCAATTTTCTGATTTCCAAATAGACCTTTAAAATACAAGTACCTAATCTACAGATATTATTTATTCATAATAATCCTACAATAGATTTAAATGACTGAATTGCAAAAATAAATTTATTTCTTTTTTTCCAGTTTCGAGACCGAAAACAAAATCCGCGCTAAGGAGAACGCAGTCCTGAAGAACGCGAACACAATTGACGAGGGTATTGCTTCATCAGGATTCTATGAATACATCGGTCCCGATGGCTTCATGTACAGGGTCGACTACACCGCCGACGAAAACGGATTCCGCCCAAAAGTGAAGAGGCTAGAGACCCCATACTCCGGGAAATGGGTGTTAGAGAAAGTCAACTAGATAAATTACTTGAGGCACCAAATACTCACTTCCTACCACTTTCCTCTGCGAATCAGTATTTTGAGAGTAGACGATACCATGTACCCGATCATGAATCCAAAGTAATATTTAACTTAACCGGAAGTTTTTTACATAAGTCACGACCGAAATTGTGTCACGAATGCGACATTCAAATCGGTTTTACATTTTATTTCTAAACTTAATGGACGATGTTTAACTGTATAATTCCTGCATTAAAATCGTGTACTTAACATTTGGCTTTATGTAATAGATTCAGAGTACAAATGTATCTACGAATAGACATGGATGTTCCTCGTCTTGGAAAGTTTTGTGTCTGCTTAGCTTATCGTAATTTATACTTTAGACATAAGATCTTAGACATTCCAATTTAGATACCTATTTATAAAATGTGATAATAAATTTATATTTGTAATACAAGTCTCTGTTTTCTTATTAAAAACCTCCCTGAAAATGATGTAATGCACATATAACACATCTATTAATTACTTAATTGATTTTAATGAAAAATAATATCCAGATATATTTTTACACTACTAAGTAATTACTACTAATGAGCCTAATAAATTACTGCCTACAATATTCTCAGCATTTTCAGAGCATTTTTGCACTGATTGTAAAACATATTACTGTATTAAAGGAATATTTTACTCAAATTGATGGATATTGACGCTCGAAAATTGGATTTTGTTGAATCCAAAATCTGTGTGGCCTGTTAGACAAAAGATTGATGTTTAGAAAACTGTTACCGGTTAATTGAAACGTAGCGGTAAATTTCAAAAACAATTAAAGTACACTTCCACACAAAATAAATTTGGAAAACGTTTTTAAACTGCAACTAAATCCAGAAAACACATTTGAATTTTTTGCTGAAACTTTAATTACGTATTTAAAATAATTTATCATTCCAAACTTTAGCACTTACTTAAGAAACCGAAATTTTGGGCGTAAAGCTATAAACAAAATTCCTTTTAAGTATGTACAGCAATTAACAATCATCGTGGCGTGTACAAGTATAAAGTTGGCGAATAAATCGGGGACATTACTTAAGATGAAGTAAACAGTCACCGGGAACCTGACTGCAATGTGTGATCAGATAACGTAGGGAATAAAAAATATAGAGACCCCTTTAATTTCAACAGAATAATCGAGAAGGCGTCGTAAAATAATTGGCCAAGTACGAGTCGGAATTCGCACATGTCCGGTTCCGTACCGCCATATGTTTACTGTTTATTATTTGTTAATTTCTTACTCTGGCAAACATTGTAGTAAATGCAATGTGAAAATTTACACTGTCTTTCTACGAGTATTGCAGTTCAATAGGTAGTTCTGCTTTCAGGAATAGGGATTGGGGACCCCTTTTTATTTCCATATATTTTTGTACTATTTATTGTTATGGCGGTCGTACTAATAAATGTTTTATATAATTTTCAAGTGACTATCTATTACGGTTCAAGAGAAAGAACTCTGTATCAAGATGGACAGATAGCGACAGTTTAGTAATAGGGTTCGGTTTTCACACTATTTGGCAGGTGGGAGTGGAACCCTAAAAAACAAGTATGGTTGCGAAAGACGCGGAAGATCGTAAAGTCATGCGTGTTAGGGCACTGGCAAGAATTTTGGCGAAATTGTTTTGGCTCAAGCTTGTAGAGGCTTTTATGGAGGCGGGGGACGTTGACCGAGAGCTCTGCCAAGTAGCCGGCGCCGTTCAGCCCGACGCAGTGATCGGATGCTGCACTGCGCACTGCCTTATCTACTGCCTTACTTCTTTACCCAGAAATTTATGAGCGTAACGATATATTTCCCTGCCAAATAGGTATTTCCATTATCCAACCTTACCACATGTAAATTAAGAAGCATCTCGTCGCGAGCTTACAGCCTACTCGGGTGCAACGAACTCGTTCCATAAAAGGGGCATAAAGTCCCAACGACAGTGTTGTTTAAATTCGACCCGAATATAAGCAATAAGTGGTGTCCGTATGCAAATGAGTCTGGTTCGATTAGCGTATCGTCTGTAGCAAGACGTTTATTGCTACTTTGTTACGCGAACCTGATACGTTATTTTAAGTTAAAGCGTAAATAAGAGTGCCTGTATCTCCTTAACGATACACTGCTGGCCCGTTAATTATTCGCGATGTGGGTTTATCATGTTGTGTGAATTCATTATTTATTTAACAGTTACCCTAATGTGATTACTAGAAAATACAGTATTTACTCAAGTTGTAAATAATTTGATTGTGGAAATTCCAAATAATATTACAGAACGCAATCGTGATAAAGCTCAAGCGAAAAATGGTTGCACCATTTTCAATCGTACTAAAAGCAAAATTTGTTTCATTCGGACAAAAGTAGCGCTGAATTAAGACGGGAATAAAAATGGGTTCCCACAGGAGATCGCTTGTTAATGCCTACACAGCTTGGGGTAGCGATTTAGCGGTCGCGAAAGACCGGAAGAAAGGCGGACGTCGGCGCCTGCTGCCTTAATTGGCTACGGACCAACTTCCCAAAAAGAATCCCCTGGAACGTGATGCGGTTAAACGGGAAAGGATAGAGCGGGAAACTACATAATTTTGGGCACTATTTTTTGGCTTGGTAAAACTTTTCACATTATTTCTGCTTGGTGGAATTATAACTCATTTTGTACTTAAATAATGGACTTCGTTTAAAATTTCTTCAAACGTAATTATGTGTATTCATTATTTATTATTATTAGCCAAGGATTTTATTTTTATTCTTTGATTTCCTTTGGTTCTAAATCATCAGTGGTGTAGTGATCATCTTTGCATCATTATCTGTTAGTGTAATTCTATTATAGTTCAGAATATTATTTCAAGTTTTATAAGTAAATACAGTAAATCCCTTTGTATTTCATGTGGCGCTTCTGTTTGAAGGATAATAAGACCGACAAGTACTTTATTTGTGTTTAACCTCAAGTAGAACAGCTATTTGGAGCGATAAAATATATATGGGCTGTAGTGACTACTTCCTATCAGGTGGATTGCATTCCTTACTTCAATTTCAAATAGTAGTTTCTATTCACTTTTAATTTTATTTTCTCTCATCAGTTAGCACGTTAATTGCTATGAATCAGCAATATATTAATGAATGAACGATATATTCATTCAAAGCAGTCTTTTTTTAATTGACTTTGGGATTATTTTCATTAAATTTCAATAAACCATGCATAAATTTAATTAAAGGGTAGTTCATTAATAAATTCCCAGTTATCAAACGAATTTAACCTACTAAATGAGTCTATAAGAATAAATCACTATGGAAACGCAGTAGGTATTAGTAATTAGTTTATATATTTATTTTATGATATTTATTAGAACGGTTAAGTCAATTACACTAATAATAAAAGAATAAATCAAACGAATAATAAACAAGTAATTAATTTAAAAAATCAAAAACCCGACTGCACCAAAAAGGCTGATGTAGAATTTCCAAAAGCAGTGAAATAGGCATTTCATTATTTTTATCCAGAAAGCCAAATACAAAGTTTCATAGTAGGTGTCTGCTTCAAAAATAAAAGATGTTCAAACAATATTATCCTATTTTATCCTCGTAGTGTTCATTTACGCTATATAAAGAACCTATGTGTAAAATTTCAGCACGCTTAAGTTCAGCGGTTTCCCTTTGCGTTGATCTCTGGCACAGCAACTCTCTCATTTAGTCAGACAGTCATCTCGATGTGTATATACGAGTATATATGTACTAGCTGACCCGGCAAACGTTGTGTTGCCATATAAATAAAAAAAATGTTAAGGATGAACAACCCTTATCACTAAGGTGTAAAAAAAAAGATAGTGGCCGATTCTCAGACCTACTGAATATGTATATAAAATTTGGTGAAAATCGGTGAAGCCGTTTCGGAGGAGTACGGTAACTAACACGAGAATTTTATATATAAGATATATTATATAATGTATATGTAATCTCCTCTTAATTTCCTTTATTTTGACACTCTACTCGATAGGTTTGGTTTACTTTTTTTAAAACGTGTTACTATTTTGCGAAAAAATTCACCATTTACGGCCTATAAAATATAGAACTTCAGTAAATCAAAGTTTCGGTCATTATTTTACCTCGTTAGATGTAGCATTTCATTATTTTTATCCAAAAAGCCTGATACAACATGTCATAGTGTTTGCTTCAAAATTGACGATTGTTCAAATGAACTTTTAACCCTTATTTTACCCTCTACGGGGTTGATTTTTCGGAGGGGGATAAATAAGTGCGTCCTTGTTCCTATTCAGAAAGCCAAATACAAATTTTTATAGTAGTTGCTTCAAAATTAAAGGATTTCAAAAAAACTGTTTTCCCCTATTTTACCCTCTTAAGGGTAGAATTTCCAAAAGGCCTTTCTTAGTACTTATTCAAGCTATATAGAGAACCTGTGTGCAAAATTTCAGAACTGTAAGGTCCTTGGTTTAGGCTGTACGTTGATTTCTGAAAAATGAAAAAGTCATTTAGTTAGTCAGTCAGTCAGTCACCTTACTGTTTTATATATATACAAATATGTTTTTATAATCTCCGTTTAATTTCCTTCATTTGATACCCTACTCGATAGGTTCGGTTAACTTTTTTTTTTAAATGTCTTACTATTTCGCGCCAAAAATCCGCCATTTTTATTTTTTTTTTACTAACACCTATCTAAGGACACTCGGGTCGTTGAGACAAATATAATGACACTTTAACTGTTGAAATTCATCCAGCCGTTTGTTAGATCGGATCAAATAAAGAAAGACAAACATACAAGATACGCGCGAAAAACATAACCCTTCCTTGGCAGTCGGGTAAAAAGAACACTATTAAAGTAACATAAAATTAGTTTTTAAAATAGTAATTAAATATACGCTAAATTATATTATACTATAGTATACTTAAAGTATTAATATTAAGCATAGTAAAACTATGCTTAACGTTAACGCCATAAACATGACCCGGATTATATTTTTCCAGTTTCATTATTTTAAACATCTGATAAAAAATAATCTAATAATATGCTACAGCAATAAATCTGTAAAACAAGTTTAATAAAGTTAAGGTGCGCATCAGGAAGTATTGTTGATATTATTATGAGTTCAACGACACATTATGTGATTATGTAAAGTTATAGCGTATGACAAAGCTAAGGTTTAATACACATGTCTCATTGTTGGCGACTGAACGATGAATAGTGAGATGAATCTGAAAATTAAATCTGGTAAAGATGGTTAAGCAATATTTGATTACGATGTTCTTCAGAAGAAAAAATATTTGTGGAAATCTGCAAAAAAATTGATAATTGAAGAATTTTTGTCGAACAACTATTAGTTACTATTAATATTTCATCTTAAAGCATAAGTTGATACATATGTAGATTAGGGAGGAAGATTAAAAACACATTTTACGTTATTCAGTTTAGTTTACAGAAGTAGAAATGCATCAAGGATTAATCAATATCTGATAGGACCCTTTGTTAAAATTTCACTAAATTTTTAAATATATACTTCGGTAGATTTCATCGCTATCTGCTTGCCAGATTGTCTAACGTAACTTTCAACTTATAACATAAATCAAATCTCTAAAATTGATAAAAAATGTACTTTTATCTTAACACAAGTTAAACCTACGCAACGCATGATATTCGAGAGGATTCCCCATCATTACACAATACCGTTACTTTTGATTTTACTCCAGGACGTTCACCCTTGGACGTATCAATGTTGCGTAAGTGTTCAATTAATTATCCAATGCACGGATCATTCAAAATTCAAGTGTAATCATTCTCGTAAGTATCTTTATTACGTACGAGCTGCGCCTGCGACTTTGTTCGCGTGAATTCAGTAACAATTTTACAATGCCATCTATCAAGCTCAACGCATGCATGCAATTCTTGTATGCAACTCCCCGCTCCATGTCATGCAATTTAAAAAAATACTTCACTCTTTAAATTGTAATTACTTTTAACAGAGAGCGTGAATTTGCTTTAAATAAAAACTAAATGATAAGTCCAGATACCTGCTATGGATAAATTGCTAATCCATTGAAATAAGTTTCGTTGTTTTGGTTTGATGCGATTTCAAACACACAAACAGACTGACAGACAAAATACAATAAATCTAGAAATTGTTATTATAACTTATTCTTAGTTCGCTTAAGTATAATTTTGCAAATATACTCAATGTACATACACATGAAACTTACATTTTTATTACATGTGTAGATGAACCAAACGTGCAACAAGAAATGCAAAACATGATCCTCCCGTTACAGGACCATGTCATTTGCGCTCGAACATTAATAAAGCCTGTTTCGTTAACTACTGGTTTGTTACGGCAATTGATTTATTACCGTCGAATTAAAGTTACGGAAGTTAAAAAACTTGCAGTCCATCTGATACAAAATGATCAGTGCAACTCTTTGACATCTGTAATTAATCTCAAATAAGATTTTGTTTATATGTGAGTTCATCGCTGCCTGTAGAATATCGTATGAGATTTATTGGTTAGGGTTGGCACACTTATAATAGTAGTACTAAATTCTTGATCGTCTTTTTATTTTTTAACTAGAACCCATTAACATCCGAGTTATATGAAGTAATACTTTAGTCTAATACTTTTGCAGATGTACAGCTGGCTGCTAATATAATTATGGATCTTGTGTTACGTATTAAATTATTGATACCATGTGAAACATTGTACATAATAATATGCTATATTCGTAAAGTAATGTTTTGGACAGCTCATAAATAACATTTACTTCTCTAAAATAGGGACACGTAAAATGTAGAGAGGGCGCTGCAGTCGATATATACAGTATGATATACCTTAGGCTGCCTTCGTACCTAAAATAATGCTACCATCTTTCAAAAAGCAAATTGAAGCGGCAAATGTACTTATTTTAGAGATACTTCCGTAATCAAATCTCGCACAGATCCACCTTAAGAATGTAACTGTCTTCAGTAGGGAATTTAGAACTTTCCCGAAATTTGCAAATATTTGTAATGGAACTAGCTCCACTGTCTCTGGAGTTAACCGCAAAATGTCTGCCAGACGTTTTCCGGTTACACGAGTAGGCAGTTTGGGAACTGGACGGGAGAGATTAAGGCTGAGATTTTGGAGTGTCGGACATCGTAAACTGCTGTAAGTTATTGATTGTAAACTTAAAGTTATTTTTGGTAGCAAATTTTATGTAAGTGCAGAAAATGAAGCACCTTGTTAATCATAAAGAAAGAATTTCACTTAATATAACTTTAAAGTCGCTTAACGTTTTTATTGTTAAAATGATTTTTTACAATACTTTTTTTGACAATATAGAATAGTTGTTTACAAATATGATGTTGCATTTGTATTATATTCTACTATACAATATTACATTTATCCTAAAACTCGTTCTTACGACATTGTGAGGTTTTGGACATATTCAACTAGTTATTTTTTTAGTATTTATTATTATCTTTATTACAAACGATGTGTTTATTGCTGATTAGATTTTTGTATTGTACTATAATTTTCCAAAACTATTAAATACCAACCTTAAGGATACAATAACATTATTAGCAATATTTTTATTTATAAACTTTCTTTTATGATGTTGAAGTATCAAGCAAGTATTCTTATTAATTAAGAATTGAAAAAATTACAATCAGACCTGAGGTTGGCCATAGACTCCTAGGCCATAGCTAATGCCTCATGCAAGTCTTGAAGAATATAATTGTTGTAGACAGCTAGCTTCTAATATGCGGATCCTATTTCACTATATTGATTTGAAAGTATACAAGATAGATACATACTTATGCCAAAAACAATAAAACGGTTCATAAATGACGTGGGCCTTGAAGGTAATACTGGGGGTTTGAATGTATATGCGTAGGCCGTTAAGGCATTATCTTTACTAAACGTTTAAACTGCTCTACTTTTTAAGTCTTAGTATCGTACCTATATTTTGGATGTGGTCGTTTCCACGTGTAGTGGAGCATAATACAGATAATATGGGAAATTAAAATTCTCATAAACTTGAAACAAGTTGATAATTAGTAGATACAGTACATTTAGTTAATAATATACATTTTATGGATCGATTTAAGTTGCTCACATTTCAGTTTTGGCGTTAAATGGCAAAAAACTGACTTTTTTACTTTCTTAAAGTTGCAACCAAGACCAATCGGTTTTAAACCAAATAACTTTTATCGATTAATAAATGTGAAACTATAAGCGTGTGCTTCAATTTATACTTACAGCCCCGGTTGTTTTGTTGCGGCAGTAGCGACGGTCGATTTAAAGCCTAGTGTGTCTGCGGCCTAAGAAGAACTGAGATACCCAACCTCTTTCGTTACTTTACCAATCAAGTACCTTATCCTACTTAATTTTATGAAAGCCAAACCTAATATAATTACGGTTAATAGTATGGAGTTGGTTAGCAGTTATTTTTAATAGTCGTTAATTTTATTTTTATTTCATTTTAAATCACTGATAAAAAATGTGTTTTGCTAAAAGCGATTGGTTAATAAAAATAACGTTGGCTACCTGATTCTTAAATCCTATGTGTCCTAATATCAATGACCTAATCTTAATTATCTTATTTAACACAAAAACAAAAGTTAAAACGTTGTAGATATATTGATTACGATCTCCAAAATATTCCTTGGAGTCAAACACAGTTCATTGGTATTAAAATATGGGTATAACACTATCGGCCAAAACGGTTAGTCTCAATACGTTTTCAGTTAAGCCACATTGAAATAACATAAAAGTTCATTTTGTGAGCTTGGCCCAATTCCAAATAAGGTAACTGTCGCCAACATCCGCTCGAGTGCAGCAAACTTCTCTTGCAGTGCAGCTGACCTCAACGACAATATGGACATATTGTTTGGGCGTGAGAGTTGGCGTTTAAATGCTTTCTTCTAAAATAGCAGAGTATATACCTATTTATTAGCGATTGATGATTGATTGAATTGATCAAAATCCTTTCTTAGCGGATGCCTACGTCATAACATCTACCTGCATGCCAAATTTCAGCCCGATCCGTTCAGTGGTTTGGGCTGTGCGTTGATAGATCACTATGTTAGTCAGTCACCTTTGAGTTATATATATTTAGATTAGAAATCAAAAAAAAAAATTATTACTTTAAGCCAGGCACCTAAATAGGTAATATCTTTCGCTTAGTCTCCCAGGACCATCAAGCGGACCCACCGGTTGGTCTGTGAAGACTGATATGTCTCAATATGTCTTTTCGAATGTTCTATAAGATCAATTGTGACATCCTATTAACAATTTAAAGCCAATAGACTGCCAGTTTTTTTCGACATTTCTTATTTTTCTTTAACATATCCAGAAAAAATAACTAACATTTTTGGCTAATAGATAATGCCTTTAACTTTAAGTCTGCATTTTATACCATAGTTTTGGTCATTTTAAAATATCTGAATAAATTTCCTTAATTATTAACTATGTCTCGTCTCGCAAATAATTATGCGTGCCTTATTTAGATGCAGATTCAAATATATTTAATTAAACACAATTTTGCCCAATGTCATTGCTATTAACTTTTGTCCTATCTACATATTTTATGATACTCAAGCTTTTTAAAAATTAAATGCCTTTTGATGTGAAACATCTATAGCCGCACGTAAAACCGATTTCTGGCGTAGCGACGCATGCCGTGGCGTCGCCACGATATACGATGGTATATATATACAGTCTATATGCAGTAGTGTGTACGGTGTTGCGACGCGTCGCCATGCGGATCGTAATATTTTATTTTATCATTATGACATATTTAGTTCCTATCACAATATGTTCTTTTCTGCATATTACTTTTAAAAAATAATGTCGATGTTTCACATCTGCCAGGCGTCCCGTGACGGCTCACATTTTTTTTATTTTTAAAATCCATTAAAATCGAGTAGAATCACTCAACATTTATATATTTTGAAAGCCATTCGATTTAGACATAGAATTTTATGTTGCAGCGGAAAATTGAATTTGGGATGTTTAAACTGGTGCTAAATCAAGTAGTAGAACCCAACGCGTACGGAATGATATAAGCTGATGATAAGTGGCTATAATAGACCTTCCACTTGTGTATAAACAGATAACTGACATTTATGAACATAATGTGCATGTTACCAATAATATAACAAACATTTTAGCGTGGGGCCATGAGTAAAGAAAACATTTAAACTACGTAACGATATACGGGAACAAAAGGAGATATTGATGATGGTGATGTTAATATGTCGGCTATGCCAGATGAAAAGTTTATGTATAGTAACCTTTCAAAAATTATAAATCATCAGCAGCTTAACTGCTTCATCTGCATTAAAGCTGGCAATTCCTAACATTCAATAACATTCCGTCCGTCCGCGACATACATTTTCACAAAATAAACGTATCTAGAACGATCGATGCATTCGTTGAATATTTTATTGCCTCCTGTTTGGATTCGGTCTGTCTGTGTACAGGCTTAACAGTGAACAAATAAAAATACTATCAATGCCATAAAATGGTTGAGCCGTAGAGCCGTACATTTTTAAATATTTGAGATAAAAGATCTAAATTGCAATGGCTGACCGAAAATGAGATTAATATTCGTAAATCGTTTTTGTACTAGGAATTGCCACTTAATATCGAGTGTTCAGTGTTTGCTAGTTCAGGACAATCAACGATATGTATTATATCGTTTAGCTCTTAATCAGTATTCTGACTATAGGGTAACAAAAGCCTAAGGCTAATCGATAAGGGAAAACCAGGGCAATAATATTGATAGACATAGGGGCGATTTAATAATATCACTACAGCAGTGATCATTGTAGTTATATCGTTAATAGTGTCAGCCACTCTCTAGTTACGTACGTGTTAAATCATCAATCAGGCATCTTTGATTTTTCTAGGTTGTTTGCTTAGGTATTTGCAATTACCTTATATTTCTCAATTTTCAAAATTGGAAACGCATCTGTGATCGGCTTCAGGTAAAGTTCCTGATCTGTATGCAATCTATATATACATATAAAAGCGAAAAGATACTCACGTACAAAGCGTATTAATCAAGGTTTTGAATAAACTACTAAAGCTATAATCAAGAAATTTGAAATACAGTTTCATTTTATAAGGTAGATGCGCACTAAGAACGGCTTTTTTATATTCCACCGATAATGGGGTTAAATAGGGGTTGAAAGTTAGTATGAAAGTCCGTCAATTTTAAAGCAAACTCGATGAAAATTCATATTTAGCCTTTTGATTTAAAATAATAAAAATAAAATTTCCTTAAGGTGGTTAAATAGGGGTTGACAGCTTATTACCCGACTGCCAAGGAAGGTTTATGTTTTTTTTTAATTTGCCATTTAGAAAGTTGACCATTGCCTTACTGTAGCATTACCATGAGTTGGCATAGAAACGCCACTATAGAAATGGTAAATAGAAAACTATTGTCATTTTGCTAGTGAATAACATAACTACTATCGTTACGGTATTTCTTGACAACGTCTGTCAAATTAATGACTCATGGAACCGAATTTGTATGGCAATAGATCATAATGACATTCGCTAGCGATTTGATTTCGATAGGTTTTTTACGTATCGAGTTACGTCACTACGGATTTTAGTTCTACGAGTAACCACCAGAGGCGCTGTACAATTTTACATACATTTATTTTACGCAGTCGCTAGCGAGTAATACTTTTGTAAACTCATGGTAGTCCTACTGGTTAGATATAGTGGAACTTTAATTCTAGCGTTTTTGTGAAATCAAACCTTATGTAGGTTAAATAAGGGTTGTAAGTGTGTATGAAAGTCCCCCAGTTTTGATGTAAACTGTATGACAATCGGTATTTGGGTTTTCGATAGAAAATATTTAAACACCTATTTCACCATTTTTGGAAAATCAACCCTTAAGTTGGTAAAATTTTATTTTTGTAACATTTCTCTATAAACCACATTTTTAGTAAAATACTTATTTTCCGGTTTTAATTATCGGATGAACAGACTCTAGAACTGTCCATGGGAGAAACAATCGTTTCTTAAATCTACGCCAGCTACTTTGAACGTTTGTCCCTGTGCTCTATTAATAGTCATTGCATAGCACAATTTTACTGGGAATTTGAGACGCTTAAATTGAATTTGGTAATCTGAGAGTATCAAAGGGATCCGTGGTATAAAAACAATTTCTCCTTGACTCACACCAGTAAAAATGCTTGCCTCAATAACGTGTTTATTTAGAGTATTTACTTGAAGTCTGGTCCCATTGCATAGTTTAGGAGGGTTGAAATTCCGTAATAAAATGACAGGTGTACCGACTTTCAAATACATAACATGAGGTAGAATTCCAGGTGGCTTAAGGGAGTTTAAGAACTCGACTGGATATTGTACATTATCATCTACCTCTAATACAGATTTCACTGATTCATATTTTACCTTGGCACCGGGCAACTTCTTTTAGTAAATAGAAGTTAATGCTATTAGCTGAATCGTTTTTAAGAGTCAGAATTGTTCTTTCTCTCAGCCATACACTATTAGTCTTTTCTGTGACTTGAATAATGTTAGGGTATATTTTGTCAGTTAAATTGTTTAAATCTTTTATAATATTGCCAAGATTTCTAGGGATATTAATTTTACTTTCCTCTTCAGAAATGTTACCATCTCCGATGTCAAGTAACAGTTTTGAAAATTCGTCTGCACTCGAATCCTGTTGTAAACGAACACGCATATTTATTCTAAGAACTTAATGAAAACTTTAAACAGGCTTGGACTTCGGCTGCACGTGTCTCGCGTGGTATAACAGGCAATGTTTGCCTGAAGTCCCCAGCTAATAAAACTATAACACCTCCCATAAGTTTATTAGAACTCCTTATATCTTGAAGCGTTCTATCTAGAGCCTCTACGCCTTTTTTATGTGCCATAGTAGATGCATCCCATACGATTCATTTGGCTTTATACAACAATTTTGCCAAGTAACTATGTTTTGGTATATTGCACAAAGTAATTTCGGAATAATTTAAATTTAATGACAACTTAAATGCAGAGTGTGCCGTTTTACCTCCGTAGATTAAAGTTGCTGCAATTCTTGAAGAAGCAATGTTCTTTCCATCTCTTACAGTTGCTAACAACAAATTAGAATTGTCTTTCCCGTACCACCAGGTGCATCAAGAAAGAATAGATCGCCGTGACCAGATGTAATACTTTTCATTATATGATTGTATGTTTTTTTCTGCTCCTGGTTTAATTTTGGAACATTTTTGGCAACTGTTTCATTGAGTTTTTCGATATTATATGACATTTCTATTATGTACTTCCGATAACACGCCACAGAGGCATCTTCTCGAAGAGGAGAGGCAATTCCAAAATGTTTTTGGAAGAGAGGGTTTTTTCCGACATAGATAACTAACATAAAAATATCACAATATTTTCGATTATGATAAAACATCGATTAAAAACAATATTTTCTTGAACCAATGAGTTATTATAACATTGTCCATTATTCCATTTGTCTTTTTAAATCTTCTGCAAGGCTGGCGTGGTGATTTTCCCACAGGTCATTTGGATCTGCCAATTGGCAGAAAACTATCATGATAGCAAATAATTCACGAACCTTATTAGAAGAGTGCGATAATGAGGCTTCTTCTAAAGTGTGATCTCAATGCGCATCATTCTCGAGCAAGCCAAGTGACTTGCATGCCGCTTAAAACGTAGGATGTACCTACTACACTAGATATAGTTTTAAGAGCAGTAAATGATGTAGGACCGCGAATCTCATGCATAAGAAGGCGCAAGTAATAGCACTCAGGGTTGCTAACAGGGTGAATAGTATAACACTCTGTCTTTCTTCAATTCCCGAAAACCTGGCATAGATTGACCTTGCTTTTTTTTTTGAAACTTATAACTACTCCAGATATAATACGCAGGTACCTCTTGGTATTGAAGAGTCCGCGAAAAGGAGTCAACTTGACATAATTCAAAAAAGCTAAGAGTGTGGTTTTTGGAGGATCTTATCAATAACGTTATTTTCAATAAAATATAACCTCTGTCCATTTTGGAGATGCACTGCAAGGTGTACAACAGGGGGGTACCTTTCGTGAATGGGAAGCAAAATATGCGCCAAGCTGCTTCTGAGCTACTCATGTACCTTCCTGTGTCGTACCTTGCCACCTCATCCAAATTTTCTACCATGAATGTCGCTTGGTGTGAACCTTTGTTGACATACTTGCAGATATATTTAATTGATTTGACGGAATTACAGTATTGAACATTTATGTGGGCTAAGAAGGTGCGGGACAGGATGTGATTATAAGGTACTATCCAACAATTGTCCACTTCGGATCCGTTTAACATTGCGGTGAGCCCACCATCTGCTGGAGACCGCCTTCGATATTTAGGATATCCATCTTCGCCTGTTTGCGTCTCTTTTAAAAACGTGCGAGGACATTGTTTAGAGCATGTGCCATCAACCATGCAGGGTGAGTATCTATAAAAGCTCCGCATGGGCCATAGTGGTCATTACTATTTCATAAAGAGCTCGGTCCATGTTAGGGTCAGGTTTCTCTGCACTGATTATTCTGTTGATGGACTCTGGTCTCTCTTTTCTGCCACTCTACTGAGTAGATATGGCACTTAGTAGTCCCAAATATACAACCCTTCGTAAGAAGTTTCATGATATATTTTACTTTTATGTGAAAAACTCTCGCTACCAAATCGTGCCTATCATGAGCCTTTTGCCGTTGTTTAATTTGTTCTACAATTTCTGGCCATTTGGGATTACACGTAAATGTGATAAAAAGATCTGGCCAACCGTACTGACACACGTAAGTTAAAGCATCTTGAGTACGTTCGTGCATGTAGCGAGGCACACCAGTAAAAGTAGATGGCAGGACTACCATTTTACCAATTCCAGCAAGCTGGCCATCTCTTCTTTCAAGGACATCTTTTAAATTGACGTATTCTTCGCTCCTCAGTTTTTTCTGGTTATAAAGAATGTAATTTTTTCGCTCTGTTTCAGTTTTTGCATACATATCCACCAACTATTGATTCAATAGACTACGGAAGAGTAACAGGTAACATTCCTCACCACTACGCTCCATTAATCTGTGGCTGTAAAAATGAGCCGCAGAAACAGTTTTTTTAAGCGATCTTTAGGTATTGGATACTGAAGAGCGTCATAAGCACGTTGGGTTTCACTAATACGCATTAGTCTGTTATCGCTGCCGTGAATAACGTTATCTCTCTTTTCAAACTCCTGGCCAACTATGACAATTGCAACTTCTCTTAAAGTAGGTGCATTAAAACGACCAGCATGCTCTCCACGGGGTTTTTCATTAGCACTAATAACTACTTTAAATTCTTTATGCCTTAAGGGTAATTAATCAATTGCAGCTTTAAAGTCTTTTATATATTTGTTATGTAAATTCAAAAGTTTTTGTAATTAGGCGATCAAGTCAGGTTTAACACACGTGAAAATTCCACAACGAATGTCACGTTTGCTATCATAATCCCAACAAAGTATATTTGTAGAATAGAAGGTTTTCTGTTGAGAGTCTGTCATAATACTACCAATGCGATGGTATACTTACCCTTGCACCTTAAACGTCGGCATAAAATTACTTTCTTTAATCTCCTTCGTCCCAAAAGAGGTCATATGAAAACATCCATTGTACTAACGAATTGAAGAGAGGAAGTGCTCCGACATTATATGCTGCCGTGTAAGTAGACTGTGTAATGGTTCAGGGTAGCATTCGATGGCAAGAAGCTGAACTTTTCCGGCACTACAACAAATTCCGTTGGGTTCTTCTTGCCATTATGTATGTTTCTCAAATATTAATGCTAGGTACTTTGTTGTTTGTCCCTGTAGTTCCGGGACTAGAATAGGGCTACGGTATCCCCTGCCTGTCGTAAGAGGCGACTAAAAGGGGGCTTCCGGGGTAGCGGGCGGCAAGAGTGGGAGCTCGAACCGTCCAGTATGCTACCCCGGGAAGGACGGCGGTATGTGTGGTCGCATACCGTCGTAATCACCGGATGTTGTGGGAGGACCGAACGCTCCCCTAGGGCAGAGCCCGATTCGGGCGTCGCGCTTGGAGGACTCCGGTTGTGTTCCGTTGGAGATCCCGGAGTTCTCCAACAAGCGCCGAAGACGGCCACCGGGGGGGTTTTAGTGCGGTAAAAATCCCACATAATCCGACGTCGCTCCCACGTCGTCGGGTACCTTTTGAAGGTTTCCCCCTCGAAAAGAAAAAAAAAAGGTACTTTGTTGTTAAAATGATTAAAGGTACAATTTACAGTTATGTCATGTTATTTTTTTTTACGCGGGCGAAGCAGCGGTTATAAATGTACATGGGCAACGGTGATAATTTAATAACGGAAGACATGATCGTTTGCTAATTCATCTTCTATTCTAGATAAACTGATACAGAATTATTGTGGAATAGCTTAAGTGCCTACGTCACTAACGTTAGTCATGCCAATGGCATTTGTTCTCAATGCTAATTTATCAATTTCAGCGCCATTAATATGTATGTGCTTTACATAATATTATTTATGTGTTTGATTTCATTCCACGGCACTATTGAAGGTTAAATAGAGACTCATTTCGCTAAATGGTAAACAGATATTTCGCAGTAAAATAAGAAATATTTATTAGTTATACTAATAATATTGTCTTCCTGCATAGCTGCTTTACAAAACTGCCTGAGTCTCACCCATGACATTCCTTGCCAATGTTAGAATTTTAGCAATAAAATGTCGCGTTTTTTTAAATATTTGAGCCTAACGATAAAGCATACATGCTACCTAATGGAAAGTGGTCAACGTCGCCTATGAACATTTGCAACACCAGAGGAGTGGCCAATGCGTCGCCGTCTTTGAAGGCACCTCTTTTTTCACCTTTTTTAAAGAGTCCCCATGACCCCCGTAGATCTGATTTCAAAAACAAATAGTCTATACATATAACATAAACAAATAATATGCAGTCAGTCCCTCGCTTTTTCACTGTGGAACTAAAATACTTCCCCTACCTTCTCTTTTCTCTTTATTTTATACTTAAAAAGATATTGTCTATCTGAATTGTACAAAATGTCTTAATTTATTTCACCTCTTTAACCCCAAACTAATAGTCATGTTCAAGTTAAATTAGTCATACTAAATCATACCCGCTAATCGCCAATCGATCTATGTCAATATTACATTGAACAATAAAACAAATCGAGTATAGTGAACGGTAAACCAGCAATTCGTTAATGCTCAAGTAATTTTCAAAGCAATACAATGGCTATAAAATTCAATAAGTTCTCAGCTGCACTGCCGGGTTCTCGAAAAACCGCCCCCTAAAACTACAATCGTGAAACTGGTAGTTTAAAGAAATTTCGTATGATCTTTAAAA
The DNA here is from genome assembly GCA_014595695.2 of Epargyreus clarus clarus. Taxonomy (NCBI): domain Eukaryota; kingdom Metazoa; phylum Arthropoda; class Insecta; order Lepidoptera; family Hesperiidae; genus Epargyreus; species Epargyreus clarus. Next base: position 1,356,565 of record JACTTY020000036.1, read on the forward strand.
ATAAGACGGTAAAGTGTAAAGTTGATTGAAGTTTGAGCCATCGTGAGCCACGGCCATGCCGGCACCGTCTTGAGGGTAACGTATGCTAAAAAATGCAAACAGGAAAATTTAATGGTTCGTGAACTAAACCAGCTAGCAGTAAAGGCAGAGCTCTACGGGATTGCCCTCTATATTCGACACTACTATCGTCTCCTGAATAAAATTATTCTCGAAGGAAACTCGATCGCTTCACATAATGGGAAGTACAAAGATTGACTGAGCGTGAAATTCATATCCCTGAAAGTTTTCTATAATGTTCTAAAAGGTGTATCAAGTCTGTCAATTCGCACTTTAAAATATAGTAATGTCTCTCAGTTCTGTTTTATCATAATAATTGCTATTGGCTGTGGTAAATATTATAAAGCTAATAATATGGCACTTAATAATAAATCTTACGTCTTATCCACACATTCCTTATATAACGGCATTATCAATAGTAGGTACTAGTTGTAAAATGTAGTTAATATCTCAATTACCATCAAAAGCAAAACATAGGGGACCTCCTTACAAACAAATTTTATTATTTAATCACAGCATGTAAAACAAATTCAAATTCGACTATCAATAGTAATCACTGAAAGGGGAATCTATATATATAAAAGAGATTTCCACGTATATAGTCACTCATCACGATATCTCTGGAACCATTAGAGCTAAAGACTTGAAATTTGGTAGGAATATTCTTTTCACCGAGTAGAGGTCAGCTAAGAACGGATTTTACGAAATTCCACCGTTAAGGGGGTTAAATGGGGGTTGGAAGTTAATATGAAAGTCCGTCAGTTTTAAAGCAAACTAGATGAAAATTGGTATTTAGCTTTCTGATTTAAAGTAATAAAAATCTAATCTAAGGGTTTTTCCAAAATCAACCCTAAAGGTGGTTAAATACAGGTGGTGGTTAATTTCAGCACTATGAAAGTTAGCCATTGCTTTGCTGGTTAGATATAAAATAACTTTAGTTCTACCGTTTTTGGAAAATCAACCCCTATGTGGGTTAAATAAGGGTTGTAAGTTTGTATAGAATTCCCCCAGTTTTGATGTAAACGCTATCAAAATCGGTATTTAGGTTTTCGATTAAAAATAATTAAATACCTATTTCACCATTTTTGGAAAATCAACCCTTAAGTTGGTAAAATAAGGGTTAACAGCTTATTTTAAAATTTGCCAATTTGAAAGCCAGCACTATGTAAGTTAGCCATTGGCTCACTGGTTAGCTACAGTGGAACTATAATTCTACCGTTTAGAAAATGAACCCTTATTTGGGTTAAATAAGGGTTGTAAGTTTGTATGAGAGTCCCCCAGTTTTGATGTAAACTGTATAAAAATCGGTATCTGGGTTTCGATAGAAAATAATTAATCATCTATTTCATTGTTTTTGGAAAATCATCCCTTAAGTTCGTTAAATGGGGGTTGGAATTTTATTTCAAACTCCGTTAATTCGGAAGCAAGGACTATAAAAACTTGCATTTGGCTTTCCTGTTAGAAATAATAGAACTTTTTAACACCATTTATGGAAAATCTCCCTCAAGAGGGTAAAATAGGGGTTGTAAGTTTGTATGAAAGTCCTCCAGTTTTAATGTAAACTGTATAAAAATCGGTATTTGGGTTTTCGATAGAAAATAATTAAACACCTATACCATTATTTTTGGAAAATCATCCCTTAAGGTCGTTAAATGGGGGTTGGAATTTCATTTCAAACTCCGTTAATTCGGGAGCGACCACTATGAAAAATTATCATTACAATCAATGAAGCATCTGAGTCACGGTTTTTTTTTAGATTTTTAGATTAACCCTTAAGACTGCTATAGAAGGGTGTATGCATTATGCCTTTCTGTTTACACATCTGTTTCAGCATTTTAGCAACTCAACAATCAACCACCATTAGGGTACTATTTTTTTTATACTATAAAAGTAGACGACGAGCATGCAGTCCACCTGATGGTAAGTGGCTATGGACATCTGTAATCAACCCCAGATAGGATTAGATATTGCTACCTGAGGTCAGCCACAGATGCGCCGCTACCCCTGAGGACTAAGTTGGAACGCCTCGGAAAAGTCTGTCTCCCTTACCACACCCTTAAAAACGGAACACAGCAGCGCCTAACACTGCTGTTATTAGGTAGAAATAGGTGTGGCGGTGGTGCCGCCGGAGTCGAACCACAAAGGGTTCTACCACCTTTAGAAACCTATAAGTAAAGGAAGATTCTTTAAAAACCGTTGTTGAAGTTACTTCCTATGGCGTGTCTGGAAAAAGAACAGAGTGCAGAGAGGTTTAGTGTAGGGTGAAATTCCACGGGCCATCGTAACATATATTTTTAACATGGGAATGTATTACGCGTGTTGAAGTGCACATCGACGGTTTTTTAGGGTTCCGTACATAAAGGATAAAAACGGAACTCTATTACTAAGACTTCACTGTCTGTCCGTCTGTCCGTGTGTCACAGGGCTCTATCTCTGGAACCGTAATAGATAGACATTTGAAATTCTTACAGAGGATGCATAACGGTGGCCGCTATAACAACAAATACTAAAAATAAAAAAGTTGAAAACAAAAAGGGGTCCCCATACAACAAACTGCTATTCGATATTTTTTCCAACTAACTTTTAAACCGGTAGAAGTAGACAGTTGAATCTTTCACAAAATGTGTAAATAAAAATTTTAGTTGTACGGAATGCTCAAGGTGCGGGTTGGACTTGCACTTGGTAAATTATTAGTAACGCGCAGACCCGCGGGCCACAAGGAAAAGTCGCGGGCCATACACCACCCGTGGGTGTCGGCTTGCCGACCGCAGGTGTTGAATTAGCTTTCAGAAATTTGATGATAAAGTATTTATTGATACATATGTACATAGGAATGTTTTTGAAATTCTACTAAGGAGGTAAAAGAAGTGTTATATGTATATATACGGGAATCTTTTAAGTTCGAAGTTAGAAACGTAAAATTTCAGATAACGTCTATTCAGACAAATACACGACAACGTGGACGGGTGCAAATTTCATATATGATAATGCGTAATTTTGGTATACTGATTAGGTCCATCGCAACTACTTTGGACACACTGCGTGCCAACATTTTGTCCTGCCGTGGGGTATGGTTGTGGTTATGCGTGGATTAGTGATGGTTATGTGATAGACACATAACCCTTGGATTAAAATTTTTGGGCTAGAACAGGGCTACAGTATCCCCTGCCTGTCGTACGAGACTAAAGGGGGACTTCGGGAGTTGCGGGCAGCAAGAATGGGAGCTCTAACCGCCCAGCCAGCTACCCTGGAAAGAACCACTGTATGTAAGGCCGCATATAACATGGACGGTTCCTATGGAATAGAGTAAATAATAATTATTGTATCCTACATGAAACTTATATTTTAAAGAAAGTTTCATTACAGTCCACTAATTAGAATTTTAATGTATGTTTCTGAAGAAAGCTTGACCAATTTAGTTACACAGTGAAGAAAAAAAGCTTTTATTAATTAAATATTAATGCTATTTTATCGTTAAAATTGTTAAAGGTACAAATTTACGATTACAGTTACGAGTATTTGTCTGTTATATCATATTTTTTTACGCGGGCGAAGCCGCGGCGGGTTCTGCTAGTATAATATAAACTAGATATCGCTTGTGTGCGCTCGCTGCTAAAGCAGCTCGCGGAACGGTTGTCTTCTTTAGTTTTGCGTGCAAAATTTTTTTACATTTTTTCCCCTATATTGAAGTTTTATTAATTCTGATCGGGGCTGTTTGGAAAAGATATGAGTTAATATTTGCAAAATACCAAGAATTTGGGTCGTGATTTTTTTGTCTATAAGCCATACATTTTAAAGACATAATAAGGAGACAAAAGCTTGAAATATAACATACAAAAATGCATATGTATGAAAATTATAATTTTTTGTACGGGAACACTGAAATATTATTTTACCCAAATGTTAATACTTCTAGTATCTACAAACGCCTCATACATTGGAATGACATCAAAAGGAAACAACAGCTTGAAATATGACATACAAAAATACACTTGTATGAAAATTATTATTTTTTATATGGCAACACTGAAATATTTTTCCACCAATTTATACAGTCTACAAGTACCATTAAACGCCTCATACAGAAAACTGACGTTTAGTGATGCTGGGCATGGTGGCGGTGGTCTTTAAAGGGAGCCAACAGCCCAAAACACCACATACGAAAATACAAATGTATGAAAATTATTATTTTTTATATGGCAAGACTAAAATATTTTGATATCAAAATGTGCAGAATATTAGTACCTACAAACGCCTCATACACTCTAATGCTACCAATACAAGACAACAGCTTGAAATATTACATACAAAAATACATCCGTATGAAAATTAATATTTTTTGTATGGCAACACTAAAATATTTTTTTACCAAAATGTGCAGTATATTAGTACATACAAACGCGTCATACATTATAATGTTGTCAAAAATTTACAACAGGATGAAATGTAACATACAAAAATGCACATGTATAAAAATTATTATTTTTTGTATGGCAACACTGAAAGATTTCGTTACACATTGGTACAGTCTATAAGTGCCATTAAGCGCCTCATACAAAAAAATGACGTCAAATGGTGGCAACAGCCTGAAATCTTCGATAATCCTGTAGAAAATGCATTTGTATGAAAACATTTTTTTTGTATATGGCAACATTGGATTTTCGTTTTTTTACATAGGGTCCATTTGAAATAAAAAATATCGCTTATACATTACTTATATGCTCTGTCTACGGTTTCCGCCCAAGTACTCAAAAAGTAAAAATCGTGAAAAAAAATTCTGTCTCCCAGTGTTGCCAGTTGATTAAGACAAAAATGGTCAAATGTCATTACGGCACCCATAAAAAATAGTTCTGTGAAAAAATTTAATTAAATATATTTCTCTTTCTACTTTTCACATTTTTGAATGAAAAGTTTCAAAAAATGTATGAAGCATGAAAAAAAAATCTTTACCTGGCAACACTTCGAGCCGAGGTCCATGACCGCCCAATACAAAGCGACTCGCTCAAATGTTGCCAACCTCAAAATATTTCACTTCGAAAAATGCATTTTTTCGTACATTTTACAAAATGGCTGATACAAGGTCCGCCATCTGGTTTAAAAAATATGACATTGCCATATGACAAAATTGAGGATACACTCCGGCCAATAAAATAATAATGTCGAAAAAATATTAATAAAACCATCCCGCTACGGCCCCACAAACACACCTCGAAAAATGAAAGATTTCAAACTCAAATATCTCGGCGGCCATCTTGTTTTTCCAATTTTTTCTAATTTTATCGTAACAGTCGTCCCACAATTAGCCGAAAATTATACCAATCTCAGGTAGGCGCGCAGAATAAAAAAAAAGTTGAAAATCGCAGGAGGGCCGCCATCTTGAATTTTGTATGTTTCCCATTTTTCCCATAACCAACATAATATACCGAAAAAATATCTCATACATTATTACTACCCCCCACCAATAGTTTAGGGTGGGCTACTCGAAATGTCAAAAAAGTGAAAAAAAAAATCTAGCTCCCAGTGTTGCCAGTTAATTTGGATGAAAATGGTCAAATGTCATTACGACCCCCCTGACAAATACCCATGTAAAATATTTTCATTAAAAATGTTTCTCCTTCTACTTTTTATATTTTTGAACGGAAAGTTCCAAAAAAAGTATGAACGAAGAAAAAAAATCCTAAACCTGGCAACACTTCAAGTCACGCTCCACAACCGCCCCATACAAGGCGATTCGCTGAAATGTTGCCAACCTCAAAATATTTCACTTCAAAAAATGCGATTTTTCATACATTTTACAAATTGCCTGACGAACGATCCGCCATCTGGTTAAAAAATTAAATAAATCCAATTTGGTAAAATTGAGCATATATCCGAGAAAAAAAACGAAAAAAATAAAAAAAATATTTAAAAAAACACATCAGTGCCACCCCGCGAACACACCTCGAAAAATGAAAAATTTCAAACTCAAGTATCTCGGCGGCCATCTTGTTTTTTCAACTTTTTCTAATTTCATCGTATCAGTCGCCCTCAAGTTAGCCGGAAACGATACCGATCTTGGATAGGTGCAAAATAAAAAAAAAAGTTGCCCAATCCAGCTCGGCCGCCATCTTGAATTTTGAAAGTTTCAGATTTTTCCCATAGACACGGAGGCAAATAAAAAATTCCACTCATACATCAAACCCACCCCCCACCACTCCTTCAGGTCGAGGAAGTCGATTTTTCGTAAAACTGAAAAAAAATTCCTGCGGCCAGTGTTGCCAGTCGACATCGACGAAAATGGTCAAATGTCATTACGACAGCCAAAAAAAATATTCCAGTGAAAAATTTTCATCAAAAATATTTCTCCTTCTACTTTTCATATTTTTGAATGAAAAGTTTGAAAAATTGTAAGAGTGGGGAAAAAAAAACTCAAACCTGGCAACACCTCGGACCGAGCCCCACGACCGCCCCGAACAAACCAAATCGCTCAAACGTTGCCAACCTCCGAATATTTCACTTCAAAAAATCTGTTTTTTTCATACATTTTACAAATCGCCTAACAGACGACCCGCCATCTTGTTGAAAAAAAAAAATAAATCCGATTTGGCAAAATTGAGGATATATCCGAGAAAATTTTAAAAAATGGCAACAAAACATTAAAAATCCCAAGAGATACGACCTCCCAAAAACACCTCGAAAATTGAAAAATTTCAAACTCAAATATCTCGGCGGCCATCTTGGTTTTTCATTTTTTTCCAATTTCAACGTAACGCCCACCCGAATATTATTCGAAAAAGAATCAAACATCAGCATAAAGTCAATAAATAAAAAAGTTAAAAATTTTAAATCGGCCGCCATCTTGAATCTATGGCATCTCATATTTTTCCCTTTGCCTCGGGGGGGAGAGGAGAAAACCCGCCATAGACAACAAAGTCGCTCCTAGACGGCAACATGGAGAACGCACGTCATTCCTTACAGGATTATATATATATAATTATTTTTATAATACTTACTATCGCTTATTATTCCGGGCTATTGAGTTGAACATGAAAATTGCGTTTCGTATTGTTTACTTTGGGGAGACGCATGTCTTACGCGATAAGAGTACCTACGAATCGCGTGAAGATTTTTTTTAACTTGCAAATATTAGAGCGTGAAACATAAATCTTGAGTTTACACAGGGGTTTATTATTCAATATTCAGGATAAATATAAAAGTGATGAATAATAGTTGTTATGCCTTTTCAGTTAGGCATAGGTTATTGTTACATAGTATACTTTTATTGAGGATTTATACTGTTTTTTCATGATATAGGAGTAGCAGACGACCATGCAGTCCACCTGATGGTAAGTGGCTATTGCCACCCATGGACATTTGTAATCACACCAGCTAAGATAAGATGACGTCGGCCTGACCTCGGCCACAGATGTGCCGATTCCTCTGAGGACTGTACTGGAATTCTTCGGGACAGTATGTGTCTCTTACCACACCCAAACACCTTTTCAAAACCCGAACACAGCAGCGCTTAACACTGCTGTTCTTAGATAAAACTAGGAATGTAAGATGTTCGACAATAGAATTTACTTATGCTTTATGTGTTTATGATGTATTTATCTTTATGCCTATGTAGTAGCAGCAAGAGGTTTAGGAGAGTCTTTTACAAGGCATCCTAACTTCCTTAGTGGTAGGAATAATGACAGATCTCAGGTGGAAATTCAATCTTGTTAATTAGTGGTTAAAGCTTACTAATATTCATAGCGGCAATGACTTACCACTGCATGTTTGCCACTTTAGTTGCATAAAAAAACAAAATATGCGGTCCTTATACGGTCATCTCCAATTAAGATCTTCCTTCGGACAATGACCTCGATTATCGATCTTTAGAGCTTATGTTCTACCGAAACAAAAATAGGTACCTACCTACCGAGTACAATACTCCAATGTAATTAACAAAAACGCTAAACAAGGCACATTACAAGAGCACTCCAACATCGCTAGGTAAGTGTCACTTCAGTATTTAATTAAACGAAAGTGAAAAAGAAACTGAGAAGGTAGGGTAATTTGTCAAAATTAATTAAAAAGAAAACGAAGGAACTGACGAATTACAGTTACTTAACAAGACGTCCCTCTCGAGTGCTTGGCCGCTGTTTGTTCTAACTAATTACACAATTTGATGAGGCTGCCTTTTGGACCTACGTACTTATAGTACAACGAATTTACAGTCATAGTTCCACACTAGGATTCCTGTATCGCGGGTGTGATTGACGCAAAATACAATACACACAACATAATACGCGCAATACAATACAGAAAAGATATCTAAATTCATAATTTACTTATCTGCCTGGCCGAGGATCGAACCCGGAACCCATTGCGTGTCGGACCGGTATGTTGACAGCTCCGATAGCAGGTCGTATAGTGAATCATCACTCCGAATAAAAGGCAAGTTTCCAAACTTAGAAATAACAAAACACATGCATCGTAAACCTCTTACAAAGTCTAAGATATATTCCATAATATAGATATTAAACCAGATATATTTTAAGATTAAGTCTAAAAATTTTAAGTGTCTATCTATTACGGCTTAATGAGCCCTTTGACAGTCGGATGGATAGCAAGGCTTAGTAATAGGGTTCAGTTTTTACTCTTTGGGCACGGAAATGACAACACATGTGGCGGACCGGTCAATGTAGTGGCCTAAACCTCAGAATGTTCCTGGTTCAATCCCGAGCTACGCAGACTTAATTAATAAATTAGATTTCTGGGTTTAGGTTTTGTGTGGCAATATAACTATATCAGTCATATTCCTAAAATGAAATTATAATTATTCCTTGATTTAAATTATATTTGTTGCTAAATATATTATGTAAGTAACAGTCGCCCTTTAAATACAGGCTTTTAGTCTTAACGATGTAGAGCCTACATAATTCTGATGCTATCGAGTTGTATTTGACATCCATTAACAAGTAAACACCGTAGCCTTACCATAACTGATTTATATATTACGTACATATTTCAAAATTTCTCATTTTATTTTAGCTTTAAGAGACATTTACGTGTAATATAAAGTACTGTCCATATTAACCATTATCACCATACCAAAATAAAACAATAAAAAAATAAACCAAAAAAATATGTGTAAGATGTAACATGTTAGTTATAAAAGTTTGATGTTTTAAAAATCTGTTACCACAACAAGAATGTAACAGGTAATTAAATTAAAAATAAGAGCCTACTATTAATGAAATATTTATCAAAATAATGAGTAACTTTAGAATACACACATTTAACGTGTGTAACTTTGGAATGTAATCCTAAAAAGCATTAAAATAAAATAAAAACAAATAAAAGTTATTGAAACATCTCGTCGATCAAACATTAACCGATCATCTTGTAAACACAGTTCTCAACTTAAAAATCAAACACATAAGACGCTTAAATTAAATAGACTCTTAGCTTCTTTCAATTTCGTGATATTGCTTTTTAATTTCGTGATATTGCTATTAAATATTAAATTTAGTAGGCATTTTACTCAAGATAGCTCGTATAAAATGTTTGAGTTGTGTCGAATACTTTTAATGCCCAGACGACTGGATTATTGCAATTTTAACCTTATAATCGGAGAGACGACCGCGGAATTATTACGCCCATCTATTTTTACATAAACAATTTAGAGTACCTAGCTATGAATATAATTCCTTTTAAGTTCGATCTAAACTTACAGATACAGTTGTGATTATTGATAACTCTGCTAAGTTACTTAATATCCCAAGCATAAAAATCGTTATATTGTAAGTATCCGCTGAAGTGCTCAACTGTAACCTTTACATAATAAAGAGGTGAATCGGTATACGGAACATGACCGTAGCAGACCCACTATCCAAGTAACCTGATTATAAGTAAGCATTGAAATGCAGAAAATATTACTATACACCTACTACTATGCGCATGAAGATTGATAAAGTTTTAAGACGTAATGCGCCATCGATTTAAGTAAAATTAATATAAAATCATTAAAAGACTACACTTTAAACGTATTACTTCCAAGCGCATAGCAATAATCCATATATCTCACGTTTCTTGACAAAATAGCACGAAAGAGATGTACAAAGAGTAGTGATATCGCCAAAACAAAAGCCAAAAGGAAATAAAATAAGTGACAAAACGAGATCGATAGAGGAATGAGTCATCGCCAAAGTTCTATTCATACAGTAGATATGGTTATATTTACTAAGAACCACAATACCTAAAATATAAAAAAATATGCATACATAAGCGCTCACATAATTTTTGTGCACACGTCATTAACTCTAAATACGACTCTTAGCACAATAATGCGTATAAAGAGGTGCATCGGTATTAAAATAGTGGTATACCACTATAGTGAACCTCAATTCATACGATATAATATTTATATTTCTAAACTATCGAAATGTTTGGCGTCTTAACAAAAATAAAAAATAGCATACATATTATTTTTTGCACGCGGCAATACCTCCAAATACGGCTCTTAGCACAATAGCGTATATAAAGAGGTGGATCGGTATAAAGAGTTGTGGCGTAGCGCGCCCTCTATCCGGATGCGGTCTTTACATACAAAAGACCGAATTGCCTTCTCTGATTGAATTATGTCCCTCCTTTTCCGCCTTCGATGGGTCACGGCTTTTGTGCGATATTTATGTAAAGCTAGTCTCGATATAATGCTCCATTATTCACGCCTGAAATAGGAATGAGTAAACGCGATCTTGCAAATGTAAGTCGTAATTTCCTCATCCTACTTCAATGTTGATAATGTATGAAACTTATTGCTACATGCCGAAATTCTTGCATGTAATTATGGAAACGGGAAGTGAGCATCCGTGTAAACAAGTGCTTAGTAAGAATTTCAGTGGACGTGACAAAGTGATTAGCACTATTTGGTAATAAGGGTTACATGAATAAATGTAAAATTACTTAATACAAATGAAACTTTCTTGAAATCTACTTAATTTAGAGTAATCGACATTTGTTGATGGTAACCCAATGTGGTTCTACTAGGGCACCACCGTCACACATTTTCTGCCTATTAACAGCAGTATTCAGCGCTACTGTGTTCCGCTTTGAAGGGAGATACTAATCCAAGGAACATAACTCCCAGGAGTAACGCATTTGTCGCCAACCTCAGATAGGACTCTATATCATATGGCGTTGATTATGAGCGGGTGCAGATACTTATGAGCGGCAGATACCACTTACTTTCAAATGAAATTCCTGCTACTTTGCTCCCTTAAAATACAAAAAAAACTTGTATTGTATTTTTATAAAACTGATAGAGTAAGCTAAGTTGTGGGCCATCTTATAGTGAGCGGACGCCGTAGTCATAGTACGTATCATTGCCTACCCTAACTTCGGGTAGGTATATTTCAAATCAGAATACTGCGACGCTTGGGTGAGTTCCAACACCTCTAAACATAGTTTCTATTCGACCAAGTAAAATGATATAATCAGAAAAATCTAACTTATTATTATCATTCTTCATTAATGTTTATACAAAATTCCATTAGGATAAATAACCTATTTTGGTTTTAATGACCTATAACTAAATCAGACAAAGATATATAGCTTTACAAATGGAATCTTGTATAGAAAGATTTGTTGTCTTAGCAATCAAATCTCATGTTAGAGCTCTTAGGTATTCAAAACTCATATAAGGACAGGGTCCTAAGATTACCTGTTTAATAAATCGAGAAATATCCATCGGACAGGATGTAGGCGCACAACATTTTTGGTTGTGACCAAATTTTTATAAAGTAACCTAACCGCTATAAATGATATGGCGATTGGAATGCTTGATGGGTCGAGTCGTGATGTCTTTGTTGTTTGATTACCATATTAAAACTTTACAACCAATTATACACTGACTGAACCAAATTCATACACTTTTTAGGGTTCCGTACCTAAAGGGTAAAAAGCTCATATTACTAAGACTTCGCTGTCTGTCTGTCTGTCCGTCTGTCAAAGGGCTATATCACCGGAACCGTAATAGTTAGACGATTTTTTTACAGAGGATGCATAACCAACCGGCATTTGTCGGCATTTTTCGATCTAACTGTTAAGCCGTACTAGGAAGACGGTTGAAAATTTTACAATCCGTTTACTACTATAACTGGTGTTATAATAAATACAAATAAGAACCATAAAACATATTTTAATATAGTTATTTTAATTTTATTATACGTTGTTTACGTATCATTCATCATCACCCTAACGCCATCTATTTTTGTGTCATATAACTAATGTTGAAAATAATAAAAGGAATAAAAATAAGTAAAAAATAATGAACATTTGGTGGTACGGAAACCTTCATGTGCGAGTTCGACTCGTACTTGGCGAATTTTTTATCAAACTCGTGCCTACAGATTATATGGTGCATTCCGAGAAATAAAACACATAGGTGCCTACGTAACACAGATATAATTTTCGATGTAATTGATTAATATTGATATAATAATGCGGTTTTATCAACCTTCCGGGTTAATATTTTATTGCGTTCTATTAAAGTTTAACGTTAATGTTTTTTGTTTAAATTTTTAACTAATTGAACGGAAATTATCACAACAAAACGATTGCATTAGCGTTAATTATTCGAAATTATGTATATAATAGGTATATAATTTATGTACTTATAGAACTTTAAAAACTTGTTGTTTCGTGATATTTCCGACTACCTACCTAGCCTGTAAGTTCGAAATGTTTAAAATAAAATGATAACACGTAGATAAGTAAATTTAATAAAACCCGATAAAAGACACTTATTAAACCATGTTTTGAGGATTATCAACTTGTACAAACCTATATCCAGTTATAATATTGTTTACAGGTTTCACAAATAATACAGCAGTGGATTGCGTCAATTACTTTTTGAGGGCAGCAACTTGCATTGTTTCTATTGTCGACGAAAATCGGAATCAAAGGCGTAGACACAAAAATTGAAAAATCTCAATGAAAGAAGGGGAAACGAACTCGTCAGCAATGTGTCGACCGGGAGCCAATTGAATTTCAAAGCTGACAAGCCTCACCGCGAAATTTATTCAAAGAATAAATCTGAAAATTTGTAGATCTAAGGCATAGAGGCAAAGTGGTGCCGACGCGTCAACACAAAGGAATTTCTAAATTTCACGATTTCCGACTCGAGTGTTTGTGTTTATATGAGAGGGTAAGGGGTCTAAGGGTTGGGACTTGAGGCGTAACGAATGACAAACGAGTGCAAAACTGCAGGCGGTAGCGACAAGCAGTGACATCACATAGCCACGGGGTCAGGCTAATGTTTCAGTAGTTGTTGTCTACGACTGGGCGACATCTTAAGTCTACAATATAATTTATTTACTTGCTTGGTATGATAAGTCTACTTAGATATTCTCTAAAGTTTCGACATAAGCGCTCTAGCTTGTATACTATAATGCTTTTCTCCCGTGATATACAAGCAGTAGTTTTAGATTACGCTATATATACAGACATTTTATCATACGTACATTATATTATCATTATTCCAACGGGTAGTCGTTGATCGAAAAGTATGAACCAAATTCCCAAAGCTAAATATTGCCGCACAAGCAACTGTAGGCGCTTAATAGTAATACAAATACAATATAAGAATTTGTTTAAACTATCAGTCAATATCATTAGTTTCTAATTTTTTGGAAAAAGGTACCTACATAACAATTAGATAAATGTAATTATTTCACCTTATGTTTAAATCGGAAAAAATGAAGTAGAATGTTTGATTGAACAATCGAAGAAAGAAATAGGTAATAATTAACAAATGTACTGTCAAAATGTAATAGAAATGTATAAACGAGCACAATTATTAGCCTATTTAATTTAAGCTCTGAACATAGTTATGTCGGGAGCTTAAAAAATAGGAAGCACACGTACTTAAAAAATCTTACCTCTATCTATAACATATAGCGCCTTTTATAACATTACAAGCAAAATTCATTTCATGTAAATAATTCTATTGTATTTCGAAACTTTAATTTTGAGATAAGTACTTCACGTTTAAGTTAACTTTTGCTTATAAAATTAAAACATTAAAGTATTAATGTAATACTTTAAAATTAAAACTGTTATGGGGGTAGGTATGATTATGTATGTATTCTAAGTATTGATGTACGTATGTACATGTTTTGTAAAACAAGTATTTCACATACAATAAGGTATTCATACATTACACGCTTAGGGGCCATCCATTAATCACGTGATGTTTTTTTTTGGCATTTTTGACCCCCCCTCCCCCTTGGTGATACGTGGTGAGGTTTAAGACTACCCCTCCCCCCTCCCCCCTATATCACGTGTATTTTTTCGTACCTGCAAAGAATCTATTTTTTTATTTATAAAAAATACTGGTATAAGTATCATCTAATTTTATTATAGAAAATTAAAGACTATAATAACGTTAATAAAAATAAATACATGTAACGCCGCTTTTCGGTTGAGTATCGCGCGCTTGCCGAAAAAATAAGTACATGTGATATATTTTTTATGGATATTCGAGCCTCACATGATTATTGGACAGCCCCTTAGCAAAGAAAACGTACCACATATTACCTACGTATTGAGTCATTTTGTGTAATATTACTCATTTTTACAATTATTTAAAAATTACCTATATTATGCAATTTTTGGTACTTTCTTATTCAAGCAAAATTACTTTAAAAAAACTTAATTAGTTTAAGTACGCTTGTATTGTTAAAGTTTGAGATGGGTGAATTTATGCTTGTCTTATTTCATTGTGGAGTCGGAAGAAGAAAATAATTAATTTAACTACAAACTTCTTGTTACGTTCTTGTACTTCTGCTATTTTAAAAAGATCCTAACTTGAAAGTTATAAATAGCTTATTCAGTTTTTATTCTTATGAAATGTGATTTATAATTTAAAATGTATTATATAACTAATTTATTTTCTAGTATTTGTTGTTATTCCATTAAATAATTTATATTTCTTTAGATAATAAATTTAGCGCCTGTTGTAATTTTCAGTATATTTCACACGACGTTACAATTAATGTTGCTATCAAGTTTTGGCAGGCTTCGTGTCCAACTGTCCAAGCCTGCCTACCTATTTAAAGCTAGTAATAGCTTCCGTGGTTCGAGTCCAGAGGAAACGCCGCCAGACCTATTTCTGCCTAAAAACAACAGGTTAACCACTACTGTGATCCTCTTTGAAGGGTGTGGGGACATAGACTTAGGTACCTATTTATCCGAAGCGTCCCGCGTATAGGAACAGTACAGTATAGGAACTAATCTAATCTTATCTGGGATTTACTACATTCATCTAAGACCGGCAATGCCTACTTACCGTGCGTCCCTTCGTCGATAATAATTTTAAATCTTAATCGGTTATTTCATATTAATCTAATTAAATAACCTAACGTACCTACCAAAAACCAACAAGTAGGTATGCGTTAAGTTTATTGTAATTATAGTAAAACTCCATAAAATATCAAATGATAAAATGATAAAAAGTGTAAATTTCACTCACATAGTGGAAAGATTACATACTTAGTACCTACTTATATAATGAGAAGTCAATTTAACAGTATTTAATTATAAATATTTTTTCTCTGTAGTTAATACTTTGAGAAGAGTACAATCGATAGTAAACTGTTCGTGTTGGGAGTTGCGAACTGAAAGTTAAGCTTTCTCTGTAGGACGGAAATGTAAGTACTTAGGTACTTTTCTTATTCTTTCCAATTCTAATATTAATCTAGCTTTCCTAACTTTGAAATTCTTGTATTCGTTTCTACCTACTACTTATATATTATTATGATTTTATTATGCTTTTGATTTTACTGTGTAAATAGACAATAAATAAACTACATATTTGCTTACTTTCTTTCCGTATTCTTTTATATAGACTACATTTTGTCCATATGTTGGGCACGAGTATACTGTGATAACTGGGGAAGGTAGGGAGAGTACTATCTCACTGCTGCACTTCGGGTCGGTAAAGAAATAAAATAAAGTTGAGTTAGAGTGAAGAATTTTCTCAAGTACCTATCGTATTTAAGATTTATAGGGTAATAGAACCCTTTGTGGTTCGACTCCGGCGGCACCACCGCAACAGCTATATCTGCCTAATGACAGTAGTGTTCCGTTTTGAAGGGTGTGGTAGAGGAAACATACTTTTCCGAGGCTTTCCAGCTTAGTCCTCAGGGGTAGCGGCGCATCTGTGTACGACCTCAGGTAGGAATATCTAATCCTATCTGGGGTGGATTACAGATGTCCATGGGCGGCAGTAGCTACTTACCATCAGGTGGACTACATGCTCGTCTGCTATCCCTATATATTAAAAAAAGATATGGTTACTACTCTATGGAAAATTTTTAAAAATGTAAATGCATCTAAAATAGGCTAAATTAGAAAAATATTCAAACATAAGTAATAGGTATCACCAAATTCAATTTACTCAAAATTCTCCAAATTCTCAAATTGTACGTTCTCAAATAAACAAATGCACATAATACAGTTTTGATGACTCTCTGTTACTATTTATGGAGCGCATTTTAATCACTTTTCCATTCGATTACGATTAAATCCCGTTCTGTTAAGCCGCCATGATGCTCATAACACTCCGGTCGCGTGAGAAAACCCGTACCAAAAGCTTAGATCTTAAATGAATTTATCCGATGTAAATATCAGGCTTACACTTCGAGACAAATTAAAGTATCGTTTGATGTTAACGTGCGTTACATTACCACTAATATCCTCTGACGTCAAAGTAATATAGTTTGTAATATTCAAATGTAATGTTAGGCAATTTTTTTTGCTTTTTAAAATATTATTGTTTCTTTACACCAGTCAGTACATTTTTAAATCATTATATGAATGAAATGAGTTTTGACGCTAATTTCACACTGCAAATAATATCACACTGTCGTTAGATTGCCGCAAAATATTAATAAACACCAATAGCCAATAAACAACAACAATATGTACAACAAAAAGTACATTTTACTTTGATCCGCGGTGTACGCGACGGGTTCGGTGTTGCGTTCCAATAAATCAGTAGAAATGAAATGCTTCAACCAGTCAGCGCTATGGGTGGCCGGCGGAAGACTTCACGCTCATTTCACGCTGCAAATAAAAGACAAGCGTTGACAAAATCTCACATTATTATGCACAATATACTTAGATTGTTGTTAGATTACCACAAAATATTAATAAACGCTAACAACAACAACAATATGAATACAACAAAGTGTATAATTTGATCTGCGGTGCACGCGACGGGTTCGGTGTTGCGTTCCAATAAATCAGTAGAAATGAAACGCGTTAACCAGTCAGTGGTATGGGTGGCCGGCGGAAGACTTCACGCTCATTTCAAGCTGTAAATAAAATACAAGTGTTGACAACATCTCACATTATTTTGCACAATATACATATATATTATTGTTAAATTGCCACAAAATATTAATAAACATCAACAGCCAACAACAACAACAACAACAATAGAGAAACGCTTACAACTTCTCACATCATTTTGCACAATATACATACATTATTGTTACATTACCACAAAATATTAATAAACACCAACAACAACAACAATATGAATACAACAAAGTGTATACTTTACTTTGATCTGCGGTGTACGCGACGGGTTCGGTGTTGCGTTCCAATAAATCAGTAGAAATGAAACGCGTTAACCAGTCAGCGCTATGGGTGGCCGGCGGGAGACTTCACGCTCATTTCACGCTGCAAATAAAAGACAAGTGTTGACACGGAAATAGTTTTATTGAAACGATGTGTATGGATGGAAAGTGCGAAATATTTTGCATGTAAATCACCTTATATGTACGTAATATTTGTGTAAACAACAAATTTTAATGTATAACATAGCATTTAATCTAGTGCTTTTGGTACACGATGTTTTGGGGATCGTGAACCCTGTATTTAATTTAATATTTTACTAAACGAATGTTAATAAAAGTCGTTTTCTGTTAAATCAAGTTCTGTGAAATCTCTCTGTGATGCCAAGTTTATTATTCTTATGTACAAGGTAACTAGTGTTTACTTCGTTTACTGAAATTCAAACAAATGGATAACCCAGATTTCTTAATAAAATTATTTCATGTTGAAAAATCTTTTATATCTATAAAGTAAGAACCTCTCCTGCTACATCGACTCAAACGTAGATAGATAACCTAGACTACATAATTAAGTCCTTTCGAGTCAAAAATTCTGTATAAAGAAAGAAGCTTTTCATAAAATCTTGGAATAATAGATTCATCTTTTTCTACGAAATTCAGTATCCACATTTCGCGCTTTCGCCTGGTTGGTGCTCATCTAGTGTAAGCGAGATCTTATATAAGGCCATGGTTTTACCATCATCGATAAACTAAATACTAATATGCCTTTACCTTTACCTAATTCAAAAGAAAACCGTAAGATCTCTTATAAGATCCAAGCGACTGGTACTAATATATATATATTTCTTTTTATTCTGCTGAAGAACAATAAACAACGGGTCACATTTGTTTTCGAAAAAAAAAGAGCAAAAAGGAACTTGTCGATTTCTTCCCTTTTCTTATTATTGTATGCGAAAAAAAAGTTTCAAATCCATTGATAATTCATAGTAATGAAACCTAATCGATTACCTAAGTACCTATTTTTATTGACAACTTTTGTCGAATATTTTATTAGACTGAACAGTACCCTTAGTATGAGTTTTTACGCTTTGATAAAAATGACTGTTTTTGTTTTTGCTTACGTATTTTCCATATATTTCCAATGAGTTTTGATACAATACGGTAGGGGCGCTGATGGGAAATGTATGGGCAAATTCGTAAACAAGTACCAAAACAATCATTTTTGTAAAAACGTAAAATCTCATACTAAGGGTACAGGAAACAAATTATGAACACAACTTCTAGTTATGCGTTGGAATTGAGACAAGTCTCTAATTCCGGCGCAGGTTTTTAATTTCTTTCTCTCTTTGAATTAAAATTCAGCGCCCGGTGAATACGAAATACGACTGCGCCTGAGCGTGATTTTATAAAATTGTTATGAACCTCAATTCAAAAGACTATTGAATAAAAAGAAACTTTGCCGCGCCATATGGACATTTAAATAACTTTTAAGTTTAAGAAACTTACAATTTTATTCACCTATGAATGTAAATAGAAACGTTTACGTGAAATAAGTTTTAGAACTCCACGGCATCGAATGTAGGCGCTCATTAACATAAACTTTAATTAAATCCGCCGTCTGCGGAGAAAACTCGATTGCCTAGCGCAGGTATTCAAACTTTTATTCAATACGAAACAAATTCCATTCCAACATTAACCGCTCGTAAGTAAACGAAGCACAAAAAACGAGAACAAGTCGACAGCAGAACACAAATTACATTTTTCAGGTGAGAAACAAACAAGAGTACAACAACTTGAAACAATTTACAGAGGCGCCACTCGAAAGTGTTAAGTGAATTTGAAAACGTTAGGTAAAACGGAGCGTCAGGCGGAGAGGGCACGAATTGAGTCAAACAAACGAAACTCATCGACAAGATTCTATCTCGCGGAGTTTAAGAGCAATTTTTCTCTTAAAGCCAAACAAATGAGGCACCATTAGATGGAGTGAGAGCGCTTAATCTATTTCTGACGAGTTCAGTGACGCCGACAAAGACAAATCGACATTAGCCTACCCACACGGCGCGAAGGCGTTCCACTTCTGTTTCAATTCCACTTTTATTTGCGGATTAACTTCTTATTAGTCATTGCGCTGCGATGGGACTCCAGTCTGCTATCACAAGCCTTATGAATGGCTCAATTATTCTGCCGACTCAGAGCGGATCCATCTAGGGAATTTAAACTGTATTCTCTCTGCGTGAATTATTTGCATTCCATTGAGCACCTTGTTAGCATGATGTACGTTTATTTAACCATATTGTGGCCTATAAGCGCCCCTTTTGACTGAAGACAAAAAATGTAGATACATAATGATGAGATATGAGTCTAACATGTGTTCTGAAGTCTTTAGTATCTCAAATGTCACAGTATTAATATACTGCTAACGTATTTATGTTTTCAGATTGCTTAAAATAATGATCTCTATAAATTTTATGAGAGTTAATATACAAACGACTGAAATACTAATGATGAATGAATATTTTTAAGAAGTGACGATATATAAACATATTTATTAATAGATTATTTAATAGAAGAGAAATGTAAAATACGTGTTGAGCTAATTAACCTATTGCGATCGAATTAGCCTTTCAAAAATTAGACCATCTTTTGTGACTTCATCGTTTCTCATTAAATTTGATTGTTCTTTTAGAAATAGCGTACACCTTCAACGGCATCTAAAAGTAAACTCTATATTCATTAAAAACAAGATTTATAATGAATCCTAAAGCGCTGATGATTCAAATGTCTCTAGCGACGAAATAAAAGGGAATGGCAAGCGACCGTTTCAAACACGACAAGTTGAAAAATGTCGAAATGTGTCATCTGTCACTTGGTGTTTAAAACGATATGTTATTTCGAAAGTGTTAGTTGAAGTGGCCGCTTCTCGTCTAAATAGTCAAGACAGCTGTCTCGTTATAAAGATTGGAAGTTTTCAGAGAAGCCAATGAAAATTCCGGCGTCTTTAAGACGACTTTCGTTAGCAGTGCGTAAATGGAGAAGATCTTCTGAGTTTATTCACTCCGATGTTTGTTTCATCGAAGCACAAAAAATAAATTATAAATTATGTTTTGTTTCAAGAGTTCCAAGTATATTTACTTATTTAATTGTTCAAAAAATAATTCTAATACAAGATCTATTTATCCCATACATTATAGTATCGTAATACACTCGCATATATTATTGTTTTTGTTTCCATTATTATGAATAGATGGCAGACAATATCTTATTCTTACACTATTCTTTGACTTTAGAATCTTTATCAATATTACTGTTACCTCTTCCTACCTGACTCTTAAAGTCCCATAATTATAACAAAAAAAAAATGTGAGCCGTCACGGGACGCCTGGCAGATGTGAAACATCGACATTATTTTGTAAAAGTAATATGCAGAAAAGAACATATTGTGATAGGAACTAAATATGTCATAATGATAAAATAAAATATTACGATTTTTTTCCAGATAACGATGACTATTTCAATATATTCTGGTACTATTAGATTTACAAAATCTTACATAACATTAATAGTATGTCTTGTGTTTAACTGATCTTGGTGACGTCCAGTTTCAATAATAATATTTTGTGACCCCTGTGATGATTGTTGGGTTCTGAAATATTTATAAAAAATATGTTATTAAAATATACAGAAAAAAATAAATTGGCTCCAATATATTAGTAAACTCAAGAATCTTAGCTAGTTATTTCAATATATTACTAAAATCTTAAATTATAAGTATCAATAATGAATGTTTCACAATAAATGCCACTATGATTAGAAAAATGAATTAATTTTTTAATGTTCATATTTATAACAAATAAGAAAAAACTTTCGTGCGCTGCACGCCATCAGCTGATTTTGAAATACAATTCTGTCAGTCTTAATAAATTTATTCTCTGAGAAGAATGACATTAAAATTAATTAATAATTTAATTTAAAAACATTGTATGCAATGATTTTTATGTGAATTTTAATCTACCAAGATAGTAGATTTTACATTTGCTGGCGCTCAAAACACACCAAATATACGCGTGCTTAATGCACAGATAAATGCATACTTTAATTATAAAAAAATAATTAACTTACTGATGACTTGATGGTGTGTCATAGTGTGATTTTGCTTTCTTTGCAGAAGGCTGATCACTTTCACTCTCTAAATTATCACGGTCAGACATTTTATTATCAGAAAAATAAGCGGGCAATACTTAAAACATACAAAATACGTCAAGTGGTGTAAAACGAGTTAAAACGACTCCAGTCGCTCTCGCGCGGCGTAGTAATACACACGAATGTCAATGAACACGTTAAACGTCATTATTTTGAATTTTAAGCCTCAAAATGCCTTCTTGTGCAATGCATAAATGCAAAAATTATGCTCGAAAAAGAAACAAGATTCATGGAATCACCTATCACACGTAAATGAAGAGAAATTATTAAATTTTGTTTATTTTTCGTGTTCGATCCGCCATGATTACATGAGTAACCAGAAAGAGACAAAGTATGTATGATCTTTCATTGATTGAATTGAACTGTCATAGATCAATGAAAAAATTTTCATTGATCTATGACCATAGATCAACAGAACAGAAGTGACATTTTATTGAAGCTCACGATGTTCATACGTGTATGTTATAGTTTAAGATCCCACTGCTTAATTTTTATATTAGTGTGTTTTAGTCAAAATATAACTTTTTATAGTTTATTTTAATAAAATAAAATCGGTATATGGGAAATTCTGTATCCTAATCTCTAAATTTTCTTCGATATCTGTGGTAAATAATAAAAAATATTA
The DNA here is from genome assembly GCA_014595695.2 of Epargyreus clarus clarus. Lineage (NCBI taxonomy): Eukaryota > Metazoa > Arthropoda > Insecta > Lepidoptera > Hesperiidae > Epargyreus > Epargyreus clarus. Next base: position 1,379,056 of record JACTTY020000036.1, read on the forward strand.
CCATAAAATTTATATAGGATAGTATACGGTATTTTAAAATTTCTTTAATTGAATAAATTAACCTAAACATAATTTAATAAACAATCTTTGTATAGCCAGAAATTAATCCTCAAAAAGACCACGGTAAGATTATATAAAATTCGCATGTCACGATGTTAGTTACTGTACTCCTGCGAAACGCTCTTACTGATTTTCATCAAAATTTATATGCATATTCAGTAAGTCTGAGAATTGGCTACTATCTATCTATTTTTCATATCTCTTAAGTGATAGGGGTTGTTCACCCTTAACATTTTTTTTATTTATATGGCAACACAATGTTTGCTGGGTCAGCTAGTACATTTATTAAATGTACACAACTTTGCAAATAATGGTCGTGTGTAATAAAACTGAAAATAATAAACATAAATTAGTAAAGATACTTCGCCGCCTTGAAATTGAATGAAGCCACAAACGGCTTATTAGTAAGTTTTTTTTGAATTCTTGACAAATAAAAACATTTTTAGAGAAAATTTACAAATAAATAACTAATACAGCGTAATTTACATAATAGATAAATAATTATTTCAAATATTTTAGGGACATTTTAGCACGGAGACGTGGCAAAACTTTTTTACGCAACTATTTCAATTCTCAAAACTGGGTACATTTTCTTGTTAGGAGTGAGTAATCTTTACTAATATACGATAATAAATATAAACAATTTTTAAATCGTATATTTTAAACCAGTCGATACATCTGTATAGATACATTCTATCATCAAATTATATATTTATATAATAATAATTTATTTAGTTAAACTGTACTATAACATTTCTACGTAAACGATGTACTAAAACTATTATCGACAGTTCTGGACATTTTTTACCTTCTGTTCCATTATTTCATTGTCTTTGACAAGCATGAGTATCAATGAGAAATATACGTCCATACGTCCCGTTTTTAACGGGACAGTCCCTTTTTTCGATGCTTCGTGCCGTTGTCTCCGAAATGAACCGTTGCCATTGTCAATTAAGTAACAGTAAATATTATAATTGTGAAAAAAACATGGGGTGCTCCATTTATCAGTTTTCATAAAGCGCCCCACATTTTTTGCACAATTATACTATTTACTTTTCCTTAAATGATTCCTAGATTGAAAATTATTTTCTACTTTTTAGTTAATTTTATCATAAAAGCGTGTTTTTTATTATTTCTAACTATATTTTTTCAAGTAAAAAGTATTTGACATAAAAAAATCGATGTCCCGTTTTGACTGAAGTAATCATTGGTCACTATATTCCATGGTCAATATTTACGTTTGCGTACACTTGAAACGCAAGGTCAAACACTAGTTGTCTTTTTTTATCACATTGTTCTAATAGCTCTGTCCCTTATAGAACATTTGTCTATGTAGTTAAAGGTAATCGTCGCCACGCCAGAAATCTTTTTTACGTGCGGCTATAGATGTTTCACATCAAAAATGGTCAAGGGCTATTACTTAGCCCTTACTTGTTAACCTAATCCTGTTTGCTAATTTCCACCCCTCCTCTCATTTCATACCTTATATTTTTATGTAGTTTATGTGGTATTTAATTCTATGTTATTAAATTTATCTCATTTTCTCTCTTATTACTTTTGCCGGCAACCAAATGCTGTCTGGAAAAAATAGTTTGTTGAGCGGTACATCCGCTGACTTTACATTTCGAAAAATTGTTAATATTCCCAAAATTGTCCCGCACTTTAAAGTAAAATATTGTATCATCCTAATATTCTTTATTATTTCCACTTCCGCGAATACCAGCAGGTATTGTTATAACAATACAATACTGAAAACACAGTTACGTTCGGTACAAGCCGTGTTGTAATGCGATTACATCTCAGGGTTCGTTACATCGTAGTGCCGGCAGCTATGCGCAATATGAATACTAAAATCAATACTGCCAACTTTCGATATTTTATACGTATTCTAGATGACTTTAAATCGTTAAAACTTGTGGATAATTGGTATGTGCTATGAATTTTAGTAAAAAAAGCAGAAATTTTCAATGTTATGTCGAGGGTTATATGTGTGTTATATAAAAAAGGTACGATTTGTAATATTAAATATATTTGATTTTCCAATAAAGAAAAAGACGCGAAGAAACCTACATTCTTACGAGTTGTCCGTTCTGAAACGTTGGTAAAATCTACCTGTCCGAACTGATCCACTTGTGGACTATGTTATCCAATCTATTTGCATACTCGAAAGAGTTCATTTTGGTAAAAAACATACACTATATTATTGCACAATAAGCAATTTCACTTATAAGGCCAAATCCTGGAAAATAATGATAATTGGCAAACGAATAATCACGCAAACGTAGCCACAGGTAAAAGCTAGGTACATAAACGCCTACATCTCTTCATACAAAAGACGCAAGTAACATTACGAGTACAACTACAAAAGATTGAACTTTACCGCACAGAAATCCTGGTGACAATTACCCGGACGTACCCTACCGGATCACGGCAATCGACATGTGCCGTGAGAAATGGGTAAGAAGGTCGTCACTATCTTTAGACAAAGGAGCGTGTAGCAAAAGGATGAAAGTAGCCGATAAAGCAATATCTGCGAACTTTCATATCGTTCCGGCAACTTTATCAAATTCTTAGAGTTAATTGTTTGCTCCAACAGTTTGAAGAAATATTTTCTGTTGTATGCAATATCTTGTAGGTTTAGCCGCGTGTTTTGAGCATGTTTTTCTAGCGTATATATGTAGGTACATCTCATTATTTGGCAAGCTCTGCGCCCCAAATCTTGACGGATTTTTACCGATTTCAAAAAAAGGAGGAGGTTTCTCAATTCGACCGTATATATGTTTTTTTATGTTTGTTCGCAGATAACTTCGTCGTTTATGAACCGAATGTGATGATTTTTTTAACTTACGAAATGTCGTTTTCGTTTTAATTGTGGGAGTCCAATGGACTATATTTTTGACCTATTGGTCATAGGCGTTCTTACGCCTCCTATTATTTACACCTCGTCTGAGTTATTACTCAGACTAGGTGTAAATATACATTTTATTAACCTTTGCTTAACGTTGATGTCTAGTGACCATTCACAAGTAACATCTATAAATAATCAACTTCTAATAGAACCAAAGTCCTTCTCGAGATCGCTCATATAATTATATACTACAATTACATTTAAATACGTCATATCATTGAAGAATCTCTAAGTATTTTAACGGTTAACATTTCAGACAGCAAAGAAAGGAAGATTTTCTTTAAACTACTTCAGGGTTTATAGAGCTTGCAGTTTATTAAGCAGGCAGGAGTTACACTTACCTAGTTAACTCACTTCGCTGACTGCTTAGAAACTTTGTTGATCTGTCCATTCAAACAAATAAGCGTACTGAACTAGCCTGAGATTGGTAAGTGCAGTTACCTGCACAAATATTTACCATGTGGTAAATCCCTTTGAGAGCACTCGACTTTGTACAGCTGTTAATTTGGATTTACAGTAGAATTACATACGGCGTCTTCGCCTATATGGAATGGCAAGACATCTAAGATGATTTACATAATTATGGTTGACAAATTCAAGTTACTACAAGTTGAAAATTGAATAATCTTTTATACTGGTTTTTCAACGTGCAAGACATTCCGTATAATGTTCATCAAGTTTCGTGCAATAGTACTCGTAAATCTATGCGTTAGTCTTTAAAAGTTCAATATTAGATACAAACCTCCCTTAGAAATATATTTTATTTTTCGTAATCGCTCGTCTTGTTTGTGTCATATTATGAAATTTATTATGAGTACATTAATTATAAGTTTTCAGCTTTTTCACAATCGGAACATATTAAACATATAGTTATATAATTATAGTATCTAAAATATACAAATAAGATCACTATATTTTGTAACATCTCATTTCAATTTCCTAAACAAGAATAGATTCCTTCACTTTGCAAAGCGAATATGTATTCAACAATGGAGTACTTTATTAAAACACGGTAATGTTCTTGTTTTGCCAACTCTTGTCCAAACTGACCACTTCTACCCAGTATTATGTTGCTCGCTCAGCAGTCGTGCTCTTGAAATGTTTAGGGTTGTGACATATTGTTAGGAAGAGCGAGAGCGGGTTTGTTACGACTTCTTCAAGAGAAGAATTTGAAAAACTATAGGGTTATTGATCCTAGCGGTAGAATATAATTTAATGTGTGGAATGAAATCAAGACTTAATAGATAATTGAAAGACTTCCGATAGATTTTGAAAATAATAAATGTGGGTAGCTGGTGTTATTGGGTTGTTAAGGAGTCCGAAGGCCCAATTTCGTAAGAGTCCAGAAGTATAAATTATATACACCAACTTGTTATTTTGATTGTACTAGAGCATTAAGAAATATATTTGATAATTATATCCCCCAAGCAGGTTATATGAGAGATCAGGGCTAGTATGAAATAAAGAACCTTATATGTATATTCTTTGGATGACATAAAAATAAAAGGAATAAAGTTAATTGAACAGCGTTGGTTAGCTCTTTTAACTGTTATTACTATTAGCTCTCAGAAGGGGATTTCTTGAAGGTATTTCTTTAAAGTGCTATCTACCTACCTACCTTTGTACCTGATTTTATTTTTCAGATTCTGAATCTGATTAAGTTCAGAAAAATTACTGCATGTTCGTGAAATTCGTATGTAGTTTTAATTAATAAAACCGTCAGAAATCGCGTTGTCAAAGAAAATAACGCAGGATGTGCTAACCGTGTTTGATCAATAAATTTTATTAACATTAAAAAATATTTTTTCAACAGAATCAATGATGAAACTAGCAATTATTACATTTATTAGAAAAACAAACAAAAATTCGAGCTTTATCGATTCGAATAGCTTTCGAAAATTTCAAAATTTAGACGAACCCAACGACACCTCATAATTATTTTATTAAAGTCCGTCATCTGTCAGGAAAGTCAGTCAAATGGGCAGTACAGAATGTAGCATGAGCTTTACATGTGCTTTAAAACCATTATAAAAATATGGCTCGCACGAAAGTTTATATTCACTTTAAATATCAAGTTCTATACAATATAACTTGACCTGCTGAAGTTGTTATTAAAAAGTGAAATTCTTTTGAAATTTCCTTCTGTGGTCACATCCGATCGCAGTAAGAAATAACGGTTTTCCGCAAACTCTAGGTAATAGCTGTTTCGATTTTATATCGAATGCATCGTGATTTTGGCTCGTTATTTTCGAGTTTCTATAAAGTTCGCGTATAAGTTTTCCTTTGTGATAAAGTAAATGACATATTTCAGTTCTACTTGACCAATCTCTAGTAAATAGTTCTAAAGTGAATATGTTTTTTAAAAATATGATAATGTTTTTGTTACGATCTTATTATCATTGTTATCATCGTCACCTTTATATCTCACGGCTGGGCTTGTTAACCAAGCAATATACTTATTTAATTAATACGGGCCGTGTTATACTTCGGTTTAGAGGAAAAAAGACGTATAACTACAGGCTTTCCAACTTAGTCCTCGGTAGCAACATATTAATCGACTCTACGTAGGGCTCGTAAATTTATTGAAAGCTAGATAATTAATACCACAATATGTAAATCTGTGATGTTATTTTGGTCATTAAATATCAGGTAAACAACAGGCTCGTTTCTTATTTCAATGAACTTTGTAGTTACCTTCTTACCATAAAACGATGTATATCTTTAGAAAATAATGAAAGTGCCCACACTTAAATCATTGTCGATGGAAATCACGCAACAATTGTGTTTTATGATGGGTACATTAAAATGCAACTAGCCGTTTATGATAAAGTGTACACTTTTCCTTTTTACACCCGCGTTTTATAGTGACTATGTTATATTGATACACTCCAAACTTTTTACTCTAACTCTTTAATAAACCGTCACTCAGAGCTTACACGAACAATCACTCAAGTCTTTGAAGCTTATCTCGTTTTGTTTATAGATGCCATAAATTTTAGGCGTTGGAATTTATTTGCCCTCATCTGGCGAGATAAATGAAATCGTACCCCGGTTATATAAATAAGCTGACGTCGCGTCTATTTGTAAAATAAAAATTTAAAGTGTAATTTATACGTAAAATAAAATTTAAATGGACGGAGTTAGTGACATATTTTAGTTCCAACTAAAAGCTTTTGATTTGGTTTTGGCAATAGAAAGTAAAAATAGAGTGTTAAGTACACTTTTGTGTAGCATTTCCGTATAAATCACGTTTAAATTATTTAGGCCGAGTAAGGTGTTTATTTCATTTTGTGTTCAATTTTATTACGGCGGATAAGTATCGGGGATTAATTATTAGGGATAAAAATAAAACTTAATTCCCTTTCCCGTATGAACTCCTATATAAAAAGTTAATGTATGAAAAAAACCGTTTTATATGATGTTGAATTATGTAAAAAATTAAATAATTCCATCGATTACATTTTACGGACACATACATGTTGAAGCTGACCTTATATATATCGATACCTTAATTCGCAAATCAGCCAACTCTACTTTTCGTAATTCGTAAGCTATCGTTATGCAGATTATTTAGACATTTTTATAAAATGGAAAGCATATTTTAAAAATATGTTAAATAATACTTTTGGAATTTTTAGTTCAAAATTACACATGTGTTAAACGCCCAAGTAAAAGGGATCTAAAAATTTCAAATTGTCAAGAAAGATCCTGAGCCGCTATCAGCGAAGCCTTATCCGACCCTCATCAGCAAGGGTCGAATAAGGCAACTTGATATGTGACATTAGCACAACATATAATGTTATGTGTATGTAATTTGGATTCTATGTAAGTAGTGCGAAATTGAACGGGATTAATTTTAGTTCACATTCTTATTACATAAACTACTAATGTTGTGAAAAAGAGGTTTGAATTTTTTTTTGTATTTTGCTTAGAAAATCCTTTTATTTAATAAATATCAAGGTAGTGCTTAAGAATAATTGGTCCGACATTTTAAGGTGTCCGCCAATTTGGCCTTAAAATGATGTCACTAAGCTTATCATGCACTGCCATCTTAGCCAAATATGTATGAAAAATTTAAGTCAGCAAAATTTAAATCAAATTAATTGGGGTTATAGGTATAAAATTCTATTGCAAGGTTTGACCTTCATATAAAATAACAAAGGAAATATAATAAAAGGTTGTAAAAACATTGATATACATTGTAAAATGACACGAGAGTTTAAAGTAACTATTATAATTAATTAATTCCGACTATCTATGTAATATTGTAAGGTGAAGATATTCTGAATGCACATAGTATAGTCCTTAGCTTAGATAGGGTTAGGAGGTAACAGGACCATTCGGATTAGGGCCCACTTAGAGAACACCTAAATCCATCAGAGGACCTCTTAACATAATGGACATAAGTAGCAAATGATTAATAGATGGTCCACATAGCTTGAGAATGATGCTGAGAAGTATTGGATATGTCGTTTTCATCTTTCAAGACATTTCTTCATTGCTTTAACTTTGGAGATACCACGCACCTGTAATATTTTGAAAATTTTGAAGGAGTCTGGCTTTTGAATCCGGTTCTTCGGAATGATAGGTTTAAATTCGATTATACTATTATTGTTTAATTGTTATTACTAAAAAAATATATAAAATTCATTACACGAACTTTGTCAGTATAAGAATAAGTACTTTGCATTTATAAGTATTATTAATTTTTGTATAATACAGGCTGTCAGAGCAGGTCCAGCTTAAAGCAATGCATTTAGTAGCATAAAATCCATAAAAAATCCTTATATAAAGAAGTACTAAGAAAGGATTGAATATAAATCTCTTAAGAAGCTAAAGCTGAGCTAAGCAGGGTATGAAAGCATGTCCATATATTAAGCTTTTGATAGCTAATATTCCTTCAGTATAGAATTTTAAAAGCAGTGATAGCCTAGTGGTGAAAAAACTCAGCTTTAATCGAGGGATCCGAGGTTCAAATACCAGGCACGCACCTCTGATTTTTCAAAGTTATGTGCGTATTAGAAATAAGTGATCACTTGCTTGAAGGAAAACATCGTGAGGAAACCTGCATGCCTGAGATATCTTAAAAAAAGTTTTCAAGTCAAGTTTTGTGAAGTCTACCACTTGGCCAGCACAGTGGACTATGGCCTAATCCTTCTCATTCTGAGAGAGACCTGTGCGCAGCAGTGGGACATTAATGGGTTGATGAGCGGTCTTTGCAAGTCACATATTGCTCAGAGCAAAACGAAGCACGGATTTTAATTATTAATTAGCAATGAATATCACAGCCAGTGATTGAGCGAAGCCGGAATAATTCGTGATCATAAAAACAAGGAAATAATTACATTAAAAAGTAATTAAACTTGCGGATTCGTAATTTAAATTCGCTTGCTTGCGTAAATTACTTTTACTTTTGAGATTTCTGTAATAATTAATATATAATGAGTATTGCGAAAGTAATAACCAACGAGTAATTTTGATTTATGAATTACTATTTATATTTTTACTTATAAATAATGCATTTAAATAAAAGATTAGTTGCCTATAAATTATAACAGAAGTTATTTAACTATTGCTAAAGAGGGTTACCTGTTTCTAATATAACTTAACTAGAGGAATTAACCTTTTTATGGAAGAACTTAAGTAAAATACTGATATCGTTCATTAATTAATTTAAAAAATCAAAAACCCGACTGCATCAAAAAGGCTGAAGTAGAATTTCCAAAAGCAGTGAAATAGGCATTTCATTATTTTTATCCAGAAAGCCAAATACAAAGTTTCGTAGTAGGTGTGTGCTTCAAAAACAAAAGATATTATCCTATTTTATCCTCGTAGTGCTAATTTACGCTATATAAAGAACCTATGTGTAAAATTCCAGCACGCTTAAGTTCAGCGGTTTCCCTTTGCGTTGATCTCTGGCACAGCAACTCATTCATTTAGTCAGAATGTCATCTCGATGTGTATATACGAGTATATATGTACTAGCTGATCCGGCAAACGTTGTGTTGCGATATAAATAAAAAATGTTAAGGGTTAACAACCCTTATCACTTAGGGGTAAAAAATAGATAGTGGCCGATTCTCAGACCTATTGAATATGTATATAAAATTTCGTGAAAATCGGTGAAGCCGTTTCAGAGGAGTACGGTAACTAACACGTAATCTCCTCTTAAATTCCTTTATTTTGACACCCTACTCGATAGGTTTGGTTAAAACTTTTTTTTTAAACGTGTTGCTATTTCGTGACAAAATCCACCATTTACGGTCAATAAAATATATAACTTCAGTAAATCAAAGTTTCGGTCATTATTTTACCTCGTTATAGCTAGAATTTCATTATTTTTATCTAACAAGCCTAATACAAAATTTCATAATGTTTGCTTCAAAATTGACGATTGTTCAAATGAACTTTTTACCCTTATTTTACCCTCTACGGGGTTGATTTTTCGGAGGTAGATACATAAGTGCGTCCTTGTTCCTATCCAGAAAGTCAAATACAATATTTTATAGTAGTTGTTTTAAAATTAAAGGATTTCAAAAAAACTGTTTTCCCCTATTTTACCCTCTTAAGGGAAGAATTTCCAAAAGGCCTTTCTTAGTACTTATCCACGCTATATATTGAACCTATGTGCAAAATTTCAGAACTGTAAGGTCCTTGGTTTAGGCTTTACGTTGACTTCTGAAAAATGAAAAAGTCATTTAGTTAGTCAGTCAGTCAGTCACCTTGCTGTTTTATATATATACAAATATGTTTTTATAATCTCCGTTTAATTTCCTTTCATTTGATACCCTACTCGATAGATTCGGTTAACTTTTTTTTTAAATGTGTTACTATTTCGCGCCAAAAATCCGCCATTTTGTTTTTTTTTACTAATACCTATCTAAGGACACTCGGGTCATTGAGACAAATATAATGATACCTTTACTGTTGAAATTCATCCAGCCGTTTGTTAGATCGGATCAAATAAAGAAAGACAAACATACAAGATACGCGCGAAAAACATAACCCTTCCTTGACAGTCGGGTAAAAAGATATTATGTAACTTCTACTACTACTACTTTATTCTGTAAACGGTCGGTACTGCGGCATGACCGCACCAGCTTCTTTTAACAAACACAGTATGTACTGTAACAAGCATAGTAAAGGAAGAATATTAGGTGAACTAAGGCCTCTCGGCGAGATAATTACCTACTCTTGCAGTGATGCATAGGGTTGTCACTTTTATTTTTAGTTAAATACTAATAAGGCAAAATGTTTCTTTACTATGGTAATAAGACTGCCCCTTTAATCTTAGTGGATAGCAGTAAGTATTATTGGCTTGAGATAAAAATCTTATCCTATATAATCTAAAAGCATTATTGCCATTATATAAGAAAAAAACAAAAACTTCAAACGAATACTTTTCCGTGTAAAAGCAAAAGGAGGAAAGCAGTTGGTAAAAAAATTAAGAACGAAGGCGTGGCTAAGTTCTATCGATGTTGTCGATGTCGGTGGCGAAGTTCGGGATTTCGCTATTTATTGCGATCCCGGAGCCAGAAATTTACGGTGGAGATAAAAGATCCGTAGTTTTGTAACGTGCGGTTAGCTCGTATCTATGGACTGCCTATGGCTTATTAGGGTTTTGGAGGCAAAAGTATTAGGTGCGAAAGAAATTTTTGGGTAAATTTCGTATGTAATTTATAAAAATATTTGTTCAGCTAAGGTATTATAAGAATATCTAGTATGATAGGTTTTGAGGCTAGGCTTAGACCTACTGGAATTCATTTCTTTACTTATAAAGTAAAAAAGTAAAAAAAATAAATTCTTAAATTTTGTAAATCGAAAACAGTAAATTAGTACCGGCAGCAGTATTTTTAATTACTTAAAAATACTTGAGTATTTATTAAATATACGGTATATATTATACTTTATCAGCATAATTAGACATAAGACAGAATTAGACACTGTAGGAAATAATATACCTAATGAAAACAGAACGAAATCCATATATGGTACTAAAACTGTTTCATTTACCGAACATAGATAGCAATTCTGTTTAAAATTTAATTATTTATCAGTGAGTGTATTGGTAATTAATATCAAATTATTGTTAAGGTTTAGGATTTCATATACCTAATTGTGGTATCGTACATTATCGTACATTTCATTATTACTACCAAATGTTGCCAATGCCACTGAAGTTCACATATTTATTACTAAAATTCGGACTTCAAGGAAGTGATAAAAGATACTTTGATAACAGAGTAGTTCAGAAAATCTTAGGAAAATAATGGCCAGTTAGGCTTAGTTTGGATACTTTAGCGATCTAAAAGCTTAGTAAGCTTTCTGATAAATTCGGTGATATAATTCGCATAAATCACATTGATCTGATTTCGAAGTTTAGTACGAACTAGATTTAGGACGTCTTAGTGAGTTTAGAAAGTTTTATAAATCTAACAAAACTGTATAATATGGCTGTATAAAGTACAAAAAGAGCTTAACGTCTATCTATATATCTATGTAATGTTTTATATTTTAAATATGATAGTGTAAACATTAAAGTTTGAAAGCTAAAAAACCCGATAAAGTCTCATAAGGAAAAACGTTAATCTTGATTAAGAGAATAGGAAAAAATCGTATATTGTCATCGCTTCTAGATAATTGTTTAAAATTCTGAATTAATCTGGCAGTTCAAAGTGGGTAAAATTCAAGTTCTAAGAGACCGTTACATATAAACCATGCATAGAGATCAAGCTAATAAAAGCTTGGTTAAAACAGTTGAATTTTATTTAATAACTGTTTATCTTATATATAAAATTATCGTGTCACAATGTTAGTTACCGTACTCCTCCGAAACGGCTTTACCGATTTTCACCAAATTTTATAGGCATATTAAGTAGGTCTGAGAATTCACTACTATCTATTTTTTATACCCCTAAGTGATAAGGGTTGTTGACCCATAACATTTATTTATATGGCAACACAGCGGTTTCTGGTTCAGCTAGTTTTAGATAATATTTATGAATTCAAAGTAATATTTACGAATCAATCAAAAGATTGTTACAAACCTCTATTCGCAAACAATATATTTATTTTTTTTACACTCATCAAAACTCCACAAACATAATCTCAGCATTGTATTTACAAATTCGATACAATCGCACAAACACGTTTGAAAAACCAATCCGCGTTTACCGAGCACTTGTTATGCTTTCATTAAAAGAATGTAATGGGGGTTGGAAATAATTAAATCAAAATTTGCAATGTTTGCTCTACCAGCGTACAAATAACGCTCGTATGAACACGGCCAATAAATCCCGCCACGCACGCGTCTGGCTACCCGCAACAATGAAAATAACGTGGGGACAGAGGTTCAAATACATACAATTTTATATTGTTACCTATTGTATTTTTATTGAGTCATCAATCCATTCGCATTTTGAGGTTTATTGATAGTGGCCACAGTGAGAGCGGTACCCTCTGCGTCTAACACTTATAAATAGATATTACAATGTCTTTAGGTTTATTATTGATCACGCAGTTACTTAAAACCTTTCTATCCCAGAGAATATCAATCCACCTAGCCATGTAATCTACCCATTGATAATTCAAATTAGCGATTTAGTAGTGGTTAACCTGACCGAGGTATAATCTCAAAAACTGTTCAGCGTTTTCTTTTTCCGAAATAACACCAATTTATATGTTCGTTCGTTGCTCGATAAAATAGTAAACCTACCCAACTATCGCTCACAATACTGCCAATAGGCGCTCAGAATTAATTGCAAACAACTTTGTACTTTGTAGTTCAAAACCTTATTCTCAAGCTGTTATATTTCTCAGAATTTTCCTTTAACCTTACAGCAAGTAATATTTATTAGCTACTAAAAATAATTACCCACGTTTAAAGAGAGTCAAACTACCGCTATTCGTCTACTCTATGCCGGCAGACAATGATGGCAACAAAGTAATTTCAGTTGCATCGGCGGTATACAGCTAGGTTTATCCACTTGCGAAAAGGGCAATAAGCCGGTTAGAACGTGCTAAAGTTATACGAGCATAGTTTAGCGAATGTTTATCTGGAGGCACGGCAGTGCCTCCGCCAAGTCGAGCCAAAAGAAGCGGCACGGCCGTACCATACTTTTCCCGAAGCGATTCGGCCCATTTTTGACCCCCTGTAACTTCGTTGCATATGAAGCTAGAAGCCTGAATTTTCAGGAGCCAAGCAAGCATTGTATAGACACGGTACATTTCGAATTTCATTCAATTTGAACCAGTAGTTTAAGAATTACAAGTAGTTAAAGTTCGTAATTTTGTCACTCACTCACTGACTGACTGACCGATCATCAAAAGTTTAAGGCACTTCCAGCAGACATAGAAGGTTGAAATTGAGAATACAATTAGTGTTTAGTATATAACTCATAGAAAAACTAAAATATTTTGCAATTTCTGTCCAGTTATCTAGATACACCAACTACATTAAATAACTTTGTATCCTATATAAGTTATATAGGATTACAAAGTTACATTTGCAGTTAATGAATCTGTGTTTCTGTCCGCGAAATGTACGAGTAGTAGGGGAGCCCATTATGTTAAATGGGTAGAAACTCGAGCGTCAATAGGACGTATACGATTGTGTAGATTACACGTTAGAGTGAAGAAAAGGTTGTGTGATATTTTTCGATTTACCGTGGGAATAGTTTCTAGATGATTCGAAAAATGTAAAAAGCAGAGTCAGACATACTCAAGGCGCGGCAGGTTAGTGATAGAGTATATCTCTGATGCCGGAAATATGTTTATTTGCTGGTTTGCATAGGGGGACAGCCATACGAGAGGTAAAAATGGAAAAAAAAGTAACCAGCACATTAGATTTTCAAAGGGGATATGAAGTTACCCCAGATGAGTCCCCCATTCGAAAGACTGACGATTCGATTCGAAAGACTGTGACTCTTCGAAAATGGGAAAAAAAAGTTATCTTGACACACTCGAGGGCGTAATATTATTATACAGGAAATTCCAGCTGATGTTTTACTTATCATAACCCTTCATGTGACGATTTAGTGGAGGGGTTTTTTATACTGACGATTTGAAAAAAAAAATAGAATGAGAATATATAAAGAATAATGTATTTTCCATAAAATTTGCCTTTTCCTTTAGTTTGTTGTACACTATTACTTTCCAGGGATCCATGCTAATAAATGGCGCTATCAGATAGTGCATATTTTCTAGCATTATTTCCTTTGTATTAAAAAAAATACCGCACTCGAGTATGTCCAGGTATAGATTTTTTGCAACCTTATTACTCCCTAACGCCGCCCTCAAACCATCAGATTATAAATTTATTGTTTTCAGCATGTAATTAAGCTACTATAGATAATACGATTTTTTATTAATAGTCTGATGGACTTCCCTGGTTGAACCCCCCAAATGGATAGTTTAAGATACTCTATAGGATGTAAGGTATCTCCCATATCTTAATCTGCCGCGTTCGAGTCACTCTCGAAATCCCGTCTTGGGCTCCCCTACTATTATAGGCGACGTCAATTGTTTTTATCCTCGAGACAAAAGACGTTTTCAATTCCAACTTCAATTTAAATTCAATTCAAATAATGGGTGAAGTGCGAATCGAACTCGTACACTGAGGGTTCCGTACCACAAAAATATTTGTTTATTTTATTTTTATTTATACTAATTGATGTTATAGCAGCCATATAATGCATTGTGAACATTTCAAATGAAAAACGCTAAAAAATAGCAGGTCCTTATATGTTTGTCTCTGTAGTTCCTGGACTAAAAAAGGGTTACGATATCCCGTGCCTGTCGTAAGAAGCAACTACAAGGGGGCTTCCGGAGTTGGGAGTGGCAAGAGGGAGCTCGAACCGTCCAATAAGTGTCCCCGGGAAGGACGGCGGTATGTGTAGTCGCCTACCGTCGTGAACACCGGATAGTTTAGGAGGAGCGAAAACTGTTCTCCCAGGGCAGAGCTCGATCGGGGCATCGCGCTTAAAGGACTTCTGTTACGTTCAGTCGGAGATCCCGGAGTTCTCCAACAAACGTTGAGGACGGCCACCGGAGGATTTTAGTGCGGCTAAAGTCCCACATAACCCGGCGTCACTCCCACGTCGTCGAGTACCTTTTGAAGATTTCCTCCTCATAAAGAAAAAGAAGGTCCTTGTATGGCAACTCTCCTTTATTAGAAAGTTTTTCTTTTTATTTTTAGTACTTATTGTTAAAGCGGCCACCATTATACATATTCCGTAAAATTTTTAAATTTCTATCAATTAAGGTTCCAGAAATAGAGCTCTATGTCAGACAGACAAACGGACAGTTTAGAAATAGGGTTCCGTTTTTACCCTTTGGGTATGGAACCCTAAAAAGTTATATAATATCAAAAACATTCCGAATTTCTGACAAATGTCATGAGAAAAAAACTAGATGTTACGGCTAATGTGCCTAAATCAGTTAAAACGCAGATAGCTTGCCCACTACCTAAAGTACAAAACGAAGATTGTATCAATTTTCACCCCTTGACGTCGACCCGTGCATGCCATGATGCGTCGTCGTGTCATGAATTTACGACAAACATTGTATATTTTCACGAAACAATATCGCTTTGCGGCACGATGTCGCTATGTGTCACGATACGTTGTCGTGTCGTAAAAAGGCATGTGTTTTAGCCCTAAGAACAAGTCTGAAAAGATGTTTCGAATTTTAACTACATAGTTAATCTGCATATTTTCTAGCTAATCTTAAGCCTAGTTAATGTGTATGCTAACGTATTCTACAATCTAACGGTAACATACACAAAATACAATAACTGTCGTGAGGTTAAGCAACTGTCACCGCATTATAAAATAATAATAAGTTTGTTTCCAAGGAAACAAGTGTTTAGGCAAATTTCGGCCTTATTGAGCATAAATAAATGTCTATGAAAATAATTTTTATATGTAAGCACATAAAAAATTACAATGTTCATAATAGAAAATCCCTAATAACTTCTAAACGGATTACCCTAATTACACAATTCCTTTTGCCCTATCCGTTTTAGACATAAACCTACCAAATGGCATTAAAGACAAACCAATATATATACGAACAAAAAATCATGTTTTCAACTTACGTAATATTAGGTACGTAACATTTCAACGCAATATTACAAAAATTTTGTTAAGTTCGTTTCAAATGATTCGAAATAGGAAACTGCTATATAAATCGAGCTTAGATATCCACTTTATAACATATTCTTGCCATGATCACCAAAAATATCAGCTCCTAGTGGCTTGATAATTGATAGCTATAAAAAAACGAAAATCCACAGTTTAACGTTGAATTTAAACAACCGTCCATTGCACAATTAGGGTATTTTTTTTTTGCTCCATTGCTTGTACAAAACAGTTACAAACGCGTGTCAGAAATGAACTGACAGTCGCGCACGTATGCGCTCGAGTCCCCCCGAGATAACGAGTCGGTAAGTGGTGTCTACGTGTGCGTTACTCCAGCCCACTTTGTATGAAGATTGACTTCTGTTAGTTTTTATTTTGTGGTAGTACCTACCCGGAAAAAACGTGGAAATTATTATAAGAAACCTTTTTAATATAAATAATTTTAAGTATGAATTTGTTAGCGGTGAGTAAACTTAGTGAAAAAGGATTTACTGTTAATTTCTTGAAAAACGGTTGCACTATTAGTAACTCTATAGATATTATCATCGCAACTGGCCACAACGTAAATGGTATATATACAATTTGTCAAATCACCGATATGTAATTTGACAATGTCAAATAAATATTGGCATCATAGATATATTATCCTACTGAATAGAAGACTAGCCCATATTAATCCGGAATATATGCGAATTTTAAAGAATATTATGACTGGTCTTGATAATGTGAACATTACCGACGGATATGACGACTAGTGAGAAACCATTTCCAAACCTCTGAACGCGAACGAACGACATACTGGAGATCGTACATACAGATTTATGTAGTCCCATGGAAGCTAGTTCACTCAACGGTTCAAGGTACATGTTATTATTTATCGACTATTATTCTCGAATGACACGATGAATGTTTATTTTCTAAAACACAAGAGTGAGTCTTTAAGAAATGTCAAAAATATAAAGTGTTGAAAAGGGAACTAGCAAGTCGAACAAATGTATGAGATCAGATGGTGGGACGACATTTTGTAATAGAGCTTTCAATATTTTCTTATCAACAAATGGAATTCTACATTAGAAGGCGATACTATATACCCCTAAACAAATTGTTGTGGTTGAAACAGCTAACAGAACTATTATTGTATATGCGAGAAGTCTAAAACGAATGTTATCATTATTAAATAAATATTTCATTTCATTTCAGAAGTCAGAAGTCTATTATAAATTGAAACTAATTTGAGCAAGAGCAGTAAATACTGTGGTTTATATCAAAAACCGGAGTCCGACGAAGTCAGTGAAAGATTACCAATGATTTTTGTCGGATATTCAGAAGAAAGTAAGGGATGTCGATTATTTAATACGAAGACACGTTAAATCCCAATAAATAAATAAATAAATCACAATCAGTAGAGATGTTTTTAGAAGATGTTTTTCCTGAGGATAACGGGCATAATTTCAGTTGTCAAAATAGTAACTTTTTTAGATTTAATTTATTGTCATGTTCGAATGAAAGTGATGATGAATGGCAAGATTATTTACATAACTACAAAGACTACCTAAACAATTTAATTGCCTTTAAAAAATCTGTTGTTGAGATTCAACTAGTGGAAGGTACCGGAAAGGAAAAGAGTAGAAATATCTACAAAAAGGAATGAGATGCCATCAAAAACAATGCTTGTAAAAAGATCCAAGTCTCGCCATTCAATTCTTCTACCGTAAAAAGTCTTGAGATCTATGTAATACCAAGCCGGTAATGTATGCAGTCCCTACTTAAGGGACCTTCTGTCTTAAGGTATTATCTCACTATCTAACCTAACAACATCTCATGGGACCATACCAATATTAAAAATATTTTATGTTCTAAATAAATTGACGTGGCAATCGTACTAATGTTACTTGTGTGATGCGATATGATAAGATGAAAACACAATGTGACTTGCAGTACGATTGCCACGTTAATTTATTTAGAACATAAAATATTTTTAATATTGGTATGGTCCCATGAGATGTTGTTAGGTTAGATAGTGAGATAATACCTTAAGACAGAAGGTCCCTTAAGTAGGGACTGCATACATTACCGGCTTGGTATTACATAGATCTCAAGACTTTTTACGGTAGAAGAATTGAATGGCGAGACTTGGATCTTTTTACAAGCATTGTTTTTGATGGCATTAAATTATTAAAATCTGTACAGTAACAGTTTTAATGAAACTTGAGGAGCATGGATTGAGTTGTGGTTTGCATTATACTTATGAGTGTAACTATTTGTTTTGGTTCGCTGTTTTCAGATCACACAAAATGAATAGATATAATCATTTATCTGTCTTGTAGTTTTTATCATACTTTAGGATAGTCTTTGATCTACGGAATAGCTATGGAAATTGTTTCTTTCGTCAACGCAACTTATAAAACACCCACCTATTATTTAATTACATTTTCATATTGTTTTTTTTAAGATAGCGCTCAATTAGATTAATATTAAACATTACATTACATTGACATTACATTTAACATTAGATTATTAAGTAAGTAATAAAAAGTTAAGTTACGTGACAAGTAAAAACTACGAAACTTATAATATTGCTTCAACAAGTAAGGAGGCTGAATTTTATTAAAACGAATACCACCTACATACTTAATTAGATTGAAAAACAATATATTTCCTCAGTAGTTAAAGAATATTAATTATTTATAGACAACTCATACACATACTGGTAGCCGGAAATCAATATTATTATAACCCGAACACAAATAATTCCGATGATTCACAGTCTCCCAGTGTTGTCTCAGCCAATAAATCGTACAGCGCCACGCAAGCGGGACAATAGCCGACGCAACGATAAAGTAATTTTAGCCACATCATCGATATATCGCTACGATATACACGCAAGACTTGTTAGTTATTACTTTGAATTAAATCAAGGAGTTCCACAAGTAAAAGTCATAAGCGATCGCTACCTATTCCCACCTAAAGGTAGTTATAGCCTAGTCATTTAAACTCGGCCTCTAAATCAGAATCCGAGATACCTCTGATTTTTAAAGTTATTTGCGTTTCAGAAATAAATAATCACTATGATATCATTTTCATCTTGTAGTATTAAGCGGTAATAATGTTAGTTAATAAAGAAAAATATTAAGCAAAAGTACATAAGTAAATAATAAAATTAATTGTTTAGTAATTATTTTTTGTTACTCTCGTAATAAGCTCCAGATTGACCCCACAAAAATATAAGTAGGCAAATAAGGTTTTGCCATATTTACAACTTAACTACTTAATTTAAAACTAGACTTTTTCATCAGATTAGAATTTATCATATAAATTGCAAAATAGAATATAAAATTTAATTAGGTACACTCTTAATAACAGAAATTAATTATAAAATCCAATAGAAGCCAAAAAAATCTTTGTAAAATTAAGTATATACTTCGTCACCTATTACGATTAAACGCTTTATTTTTTACGCATTGCCTTAAGCTGAATTGATATTTGATATTTATTGCGGGTGTTTCTATGCGGTGATTGAAAAACGTGGTTTATCAGTTTCATCTTCAGTATCATCTTCCTTGAATTTATTAACTTAAGGAATTTATACTAAACTCATAGTGATCGACCGTAATACTCTCTGAAATTATTATACAAAGTGAACGATTTCATAGGTTACGTAGGTACGCCGCCTTTTCTTCATAGTTTTACACATTCGTTTTACTTCTTTTGCTGTTGTCATTGTCTATTTATTATAAGCAAGTTGTCTAATTCTTCACGTGCTAATCACAGTTGTCTAATTCTTCACGTGCTAATCACATTATGATATACACATACATGTACATATAGATAATTTACATACAAACACAATACAAACCAGGTAAAATATTTCCGTATTTAAGTTTATTCATGGGCTTTGAAACTAAACCCTATCATTAAATAGTTTTTTTCATGATTATTCGAACAAACAGACTAACTAAAGCTGTATAATCATATATATAGACATTGTGACTGGCCTGATTTATACGGTATAATGCCAAGAGGCGATCTCCCAGTTATCTCTCGAGCTTTGTTTTGCGATGTTCAAAGGGCTCGGTTTATTTGTAATCGCAAATTACGTCGAGACAAAAGGATTACGCGGTGCGCGACGCGCGCTCACCCAAAAAATACGGTCCAAACACGACTAATGTACTGGCGTATAAAATTAGCGTGTTGCCAGTATAAAATGCGATTAACGAAACATGGGTGTTTAAAATACGGTTTTTTTACCTCAGTTTTATTATATGGATTTTTGTCGAGTTTAGTTGAGATGGAAGATTGTTGAAATGAGGAGAATGGTATGAGAGGTATGGTAGATACTATTTTTTTAAACATCTATGTTTTCACTTGTATACTTATCATGCTATATCTGTTAAAAGGTTAAAATAGTTAAAAGGTAAATTTTAAAATCTTAGTACACAGAACATAATAGTCCTGCTTTATTAAATACCTAAGTATTAGATGCGTTCATGTCCCGAAAATGATATCAAGGATTCTATATGATACAATAATATTTATGTCACCATAACTTTTACAGCAATAGTTTCGTATTTTTTATTTCCTTTTCTGTGAAATTAAGCATTACAAACTATAATCACACTTTATCCCAGCAGAAAGTACATTATACCCTACACATAATTCAACATTATCTATCTACTCAACAAAATCTATCGGATAATATCGTGTGAAACAGTCATAAAGGTACGTACGAAGTCGCCAACTGATCTAAAGTGCAGGAGAACAATGCTCTACGTCTGAACAGTTTTAGCACGGCATGCCATCGGCGCGACGCCTGATACATACACGGAGTTAAAGCAAGTCTGGAAACGGCATAATGCAATGTAAGGGTACTAAGAAGAGAATTGAAAATAAAATATCTGCAATACACGTGCCAGAAACTATTCATTCAATGAAATTAAAAAGTATAAGGCAGGAAAATTTCTGTCTTACCCTTCTTATCAAGGGATAATGAAAATAGAAATGCTATTGTAAAATATTCATGTAGCAAAATTGTCACACTCATAGTCCAACGTAAATAGAGCTACACTCTGCTCTACTTGAACTATTACTTGTAATATTAAGCCATGTTAGAAAATATTCATACATTTCGGTACTATGTATGTCTTATATATATGAAACAACTATAAGGAACATACATTAAAATGTATATCGTCAGCTATAGAATTGTGTAACGATAGTATAACTAAAATTTACAAGATCTTAAACAAGGCGTATCTAGTTTTATACATTTTTAACATCAACGTCGTTCGCGCTATCTTTACCGCCCCCGGGGGAAATAACGTGCTGTCACGCAGAATATACTGGTCGCACCACAATTAGAGATCGCCAGAAATTGCGTAATTAGGGACCATTAATCGATCTTGCATACGCCGGCTCCCTCCTGCAACACTTGTTTGTTTCGTTCTAATTGCAGATCGAAAGAGAAGCTTCCAAATAAAAAAAGCACACATAAGCTCCAAAAAAAATAAGTTTTAACGAAGGAAGAAATTTGTGATAATTTTGATGTTGTTTATGAAGATGTATGACAAATGAAATACAAAATATCTGACGTCTAGTTTAATCGAGTCGAGTCGATTATCGAGAATTTGTCTTTTTTACTGATAAATCGATCTTCTTTAGAAATTTGTAATGTACATAAGTAATATAAGAACTTATGCGTGTTTATATTTAACATTATTTCATACTTTTAAGGTTTCTTAAGACCTTCGTTTCATTGAAATGACACGACAGCAGCATAACTTATTTCTGATTTAAAGAGGCGTTCTAACTTAGCCGCTTGTATATTATTTCTTGAACCAAAAATATCATTCAACATCAAGTCACATTATAAATCTCCATATTATTCAACAATTCATTTGATTTACGACATATATTTTCAAGATTTAATATTTTAAGAATCGTTACACACCATCTTTGTAAAAGTGCAAGCAACCGAAAACTAACGAATATAATAGATGTCGCGCTAAAAGGATTTCAAACCCAGGAAACGTTCAAAGAAAGGCACTGTGCACGATTCAATCGAACACTTTCTACCCACCGGAAGCAGTTACACTAAATCCACGAGTCCACCGCAGTCCACTTTTTGTCAACAGTTGCCCTAACCGCGTTGGTGATCACGCCAAGAGTAATGATCGAAAATGGCAGGAAATTACGGAGGTACCTTATCGGATTCAATAAGCCCAATGGTCTAGGGGAGCGGATAATGAAACTGCAACTAAAGCTATTCGCCTTAACGCTCAATAGAGGTAATTGCCGGTTGTTCGAATCTTTCTACGACATTCGTCTTTATAGTTTTATTCGGGGTCGTGCAGGTTTGAAAGGACGATTGATTCGGTTTATATGTTTATTGGGGTAGTGATAAAGTTCACGTTATTGTTTTATTAGTGGAACGCCAACGCTCAAATAAACTTTAGTAAGCTTGCATGCATGCATTCACGTGGGTACGTATATTTTTTGTTAATAATAAAGCTACATTTTTGATAACTTTTAATATAATCCATTTGACTTCAGCCGTCAATAATTTGAGATCAATTGAATAATTCGTAATCTAAAGCTTATGTGAAGGAAGTCTCAAGAGGAAGATACTTACATGCACTTACTTTACATAAAAGTTATTTATTTTGTCATGTGAAATAAATTTTATTGAATATTTATATGAACAATTTATATATGAGGTTTAAGATAACCATTACTTTTCTAATTTACTCAATAAATTACGACACGTTACGAAGTTAGTATCGCTCGAAACTTAATTATCAGAACACATTACTTATTCAATCGACAAACATTTACTTATTACCTCAGGATATAAAATTTGTGCAGAAGACGCTTACTTACTTAAATTCGTTTCAAATGTTGTTCATATAAATATACATCAGCGAAGTACCATTTTATTTGTGATTTGGTTTGATAATAACTTGAATGTGGTAGAACCCTTTGTGGCTCAGCTTCGGAGGCCACGTTTTTTGCCTAATTACAGCAGTGTTGCGCTGCTCCACCCTTCGTACCGATGTATGAAAGGTGGAGTAAGGGAGACATACTTATCCGAGGCAGTCTGAGTCCTCAGGGGTAACAACGTATCTGTGGTCGACCCCAGGTAGGGCTCTTATCTTACCTGGGATTGATGTAAGATGTCTTTGGGCAGCAATAGCCATATAATATCAGGTGGACTGTTGCTTTGCTACTTTTCAAATCAAATCAATTATTTTTATTCAAAATAGGCTCTTAACAGAGCATTTTTTGAATGTCAACACCACTTCACCGCCACCTTACATAATTTATGTTTAGGAATTGAAAACCTCTACTTCTATAAGAAACCTACAAACACATTATGAAAAGGATTTGCATTTTCCTTTCTTAGTCGATCCACGTACAATCTAAGTATTGAACACAGAAACGACAACAGAACCATTATTCAAAAACTACTAAATCTTAATTAAGCGCGTTCTGTACAATTCTTCTATTCTTAGCCCGTTCTAAGAACGTAAACAAGTTGTTAGACGGAACAGTTTGCAACGCAAACATTATTTCTATTCGCAGCAGTAACCATGTAATAATTACATGTTGGTATTTAGACAATAACGTGTGCACATACAGCAGATTACTCACGAACGGTGTTTGTTAGACACACAAACCATTAATTCTTTACACCTGTGGCACGAACGTTTAATGGGAGAATGTAAGGAGACTATTTTTGTGGCAAATTTTGAGTAATGCTTGATAAGCAAGCTGTGATAGGATACTTAAAAATTTCGATCATCCGTTTAGTTGTTTATTTATTAACACGCTTTTATTAGCTTGGGTTGTATGTATGTATGTACGTAACAGAGTAACGGAATCTTTGAACCCGATTCCTATCCACTTTGAACGTTCAGTTTAATTCAAAATTTTTAAAAATTATCAAAGACCGATGACAATACACGATTTTAATAATTTTGTACCATTGTCCTTATCCAACATCCTCAGGATTAACGATTTTCGAGGCGAGATTGTTCGAGCGCCTTAGAGAAAGTTCATCGCTGAGTTACTAGATTGATTTTTAGTTTTGAAAAATAGTAATGTTATTATACTATAACTCAAATGTACTGAAACATATCTATAATGCCATCTTGTAGAATAATTTTTAGGATTCCGTACTTAAAGGGTAAAACGAAACCCTCCGCTGTCTGTTCGTGAGTCACAGGGCTTTATCTCTTAAACCATAATAGATAGACACTTGATTTTTTTACAGACGATGCATAATGATGGTCGTTATTACAACAAATACTAAAATTTTAGTGTGTATTTGTTTTTTATGTGTGACCAAGGTATCTGCATAATCAAGAAACGCATTATCAAACTCTTTCTGTAAAATATACATTATTGCCATCTATTATTTGTATCCAGGTTATGATGTGTATACTCACAAACCGTAATGCTTTACACCTGTGGAGCAAATAAGTCGATATATGGAAGTCGGGAACGAATTTAACCTTCAATAAAACGTGTGGCGCATAAGTTAAACAATCTTACCAACTGGTCTTACGGAGAACATCAAAACGATGCGCTAAGATACTCGTACCTCTACATTAGTGATATGTCAGTTGTAAGGTAGGCTTTTCTAGTTTAAAGCAATAGTATTTAACTTTGAAGGGCAAGATACGAGGCGTTTCGACTTAAGTAGTCTTGATTATAAATTGTGCCGTGATTGTACACAAACATTAAATTTCAGAAAGGGAATCTAAATAAAATCATTTCAATATTACACAAATCGAACTTAAACGTGAAATCCTAAGTGACAGAACGGTATTTATTATCTTATATTCAAAATTCTCGTGTCACAATGTTAGTTACCGTACTCGTCTGAAATGGCTATACCGATTTCACCAAATTTTATATGGATATTCAGTACGTCTGAGAATCGGCTACTATCTATTTTTCATACCCCTAAGTGATAAGGGTTGTTCACCCTTAACATTTTTTTATTTATATGGCAACACAACGTTTGCCGGGTCAGTTAGTAATATATAATATTTTCTTTGCAATTAAATCACGTTATTGTATACCTCCTTTTATGACAACCATTAAAATTTCCCGTTATTTCAGCACCAAACTATCTAACTGGAACTATCGTCAGATAAGACATGCTTCGACTATTTCGCATGTCTGTATGACAATTATAATTACGTTTTCCACATCGCTATTCAACTATGCGACAAGTCCCTTAAACCTAAACATTTGTTCAGTAAAATGCGTGACGAAAGTGTTTCGCGACTCCGAAGGCTTTCCGATCGCCCTCTCGCCCCAACACTTAGTCCCCTTTTACCAATTTCACGAGTTTCCTTCACACATCAATCTCATGGTATATGAATTGTAGAACGTCACAGACGTCACGCGAGTCTTGTTTCGAATATTTAGGTCACCGTTTACCACTCAGTTTCTTTTAATCAAAATTATATTTATTTTGTAAAGTTAGTTCCTTTTGTTCATGTTTGTTTGTAAGTTTTTTTTTGTATGTGTACATTTCAGTCTCAAACATTCAAATACTACCAAAGAAAGAAGAAGAAGAAGCGGCGCTAGAATACCTCATATAACTAGTATTACAAAAATTAAAATTTCTGTCCGTGCAGAAAATAACGATAACTTCTAGTCTTGAAAATAACCAAACTTCTATTATATTATTTCACTAACTAGAAATTTTTGTTACTAAATGAACACAAAAGTGTTCCCTTAATTTTCAATTACTAATTACCTACCTATTATTTACACAATCTTTAAATAATAGCGTTGTTCCGAGTAACATAATACATTTACCGGTGTTTATGTTAGGAATATTTTTATTATTATCAAACTAATTAGTTTCAATTTTCATCATGGAAATGCGTAGGCGTAGCCAACTTAAGGTAAAATAGAGCGATAAGAGCGAGCGATACTTGTTTTTGTCTCCTAGTTACTAAATCTCCACGTTATTAGTTTTACTTTGATACTCATAATGGTTGTGAAGATAATATGTTGTACATGTAATAATCTTGTTAGGGTAATAACATTAATAAGGCGTAATTTTACGACATTTTCCTTATGTTAGGCTTTTTCTTTCGAAAATCGAATAAAGTGAATCCTGTCCTATGAAAATATTATGTAACAAAAAAAATATGTAAATCTACAAAGAGCCTTAGTGGATTAGTTTGGCGCGGAAATGCTTGCAATCGTCATAAAGATCTTTATATATATTGATGATCGTAATATTACGTTGTCAATGTAATAGAAGCTCTATGACAAACTTGTATCATGGCTCTCTTAAAAACTACAAAATACAAAACTCTTCATATTAAGATTGGTCTTCGTATTAAGATGTAGAGTACTAATATCACAACAACGTAATATTACGAACAACTAAAGTTGTACGACTTGACTTAGATGTAATAGATATTGTTTTAATCAATTACCGACTTAATAAAAGACATGCAATTAAAGACAATGTTTGTAATTATAACGATAAACACCTTATGAATCTCTCAAGTACCTACAACACAAAACATGAGGTAACAGCAGCTTCGGTTGATTAGGTCGACGGGAAAATGGTTAGAATCACCGTTAAGATCTTTGGGTGAGCGTAATATTACGTGGTTAGGGTAATGGGGTACTCCATGGCGAACTTAGAAAAAATCTTTGTTAACTTCGAACAAGAAAAACAAGTAATACGCTTATTAAGCTGGATTTATACTTAGAATATTATTTAGTAGATTTGGACATTAAATAAATGAATTAAATGATATTTCGTAGAATTTAAAAACAAACATTAGATTCAAATAACATCATGTCTATAAATGAAGAGAATGTAATATTACACGTCAATATTCACAATATTATTGAATAGTAGAAATTTAGCAATTATTGGTAATGAAAACAAATATACGTATGTAATATAAATAAAATTATTATCTATTTGCGAAACAAAAACTCTAGCCCAATTTGTGAAATGAATCGCGAATGAAAATTATACTTCGGCTGCAAAAACGGCTAATTATAGTATGATATTATTCCATGTGGATTCTGTAACCGCAGTACGGTTTATCCCGCGATACATGCTCCGGTTCATGTATTGTTCGGTGCTGAAATAACGGGAAATTTTAATGGTTTTCATAAAATATGGTAAAATATAACGTGGTTCGATTGGAATGACATAAAATAGTTTATACGATCTCATGTGCATATTAGCTATACACTTGTCGTTGTCATCTTGACTCGTTCATCAATATAAACTTCGTCAACATAAATAGCAACATTAACAAAATGCATCCACCTTTTACTTTCGACACTAACTAAATTATAATATTTTTTTTTCTATTATTATGAAAGCATCATACGAACACTCAGTCTACTTGATGGTAAACGGCACCGGTTACCCAAGGACATCTTTAATCAAGCCTAAATATTATTATAATTAGATAGTCTTACGAAAGATTGGCATTACTAACTCCCTTACCACACCTCTAAAACCAGACGGGATTAATACTTAATACCTTATGAGGCAGATATAGATGCGGTTGTGCCCGCGGAGGCAAACCATACATCCCACTACCTTTACGATTAATTTCTAATTAAAAAAACTGTCTTGAAATTTGTGTTCCAACCCCAGACCTTGAACCTTGAACATAAAGTGTAGCTATATCTTATTTGTTGACAGTTGATACATTAAATCAAAATTCCGAACATATGGTCTCCAGACAATGTTTGTGTGTGTGCAAATGTAATTGTAGCACTCGCAAAGCTATGCTTTTAGCGTGTGTGCCGCATATAATTCTTCCATTAGCTTAATGCGTGCACTGTCAAAATGAAATAACGCCAGCTCGCTACAGAACCATGTGCTACTTGAGAAATTATTATTTTCATAACGTAGAATGGTTTGAAACGAAAGACTAGGTACTCGTTGCACTGTGTTATATACTATACAAATAAAATATGGTATTAAAAAAAAGGAAAACACAGAGATGTAGGTACATAGACCCCATTAGAGTGCCATGGATAAATAACAAGTACCAAACATTTAAACATATCGAGAATTGAATCAAGGAAACTCTCTAAACGCTGAGACAAAACGGTAATTAAAATTTAGTACATAACTAGCTGACCCGGCTAATGTTGTGTTGCCATATAAATAAAAAAATGTTAAGAGTGAACAACCCTTATCACTTAGGGGTATGAAAAATAGATAGTAGCCGATTCTCAGACCTACTGAATATACATATAATATTTGGTGAAAATCGGTAAAGCCGTAAAGAAGTACAGTAACTAACATTGTGACACGAGAATTTTATATATAAGATAATTATATTTTTCTTTGTCTAGTTTAATATTAAAGCTCTTACTACTAATTACCGAGATTTTAAAGTAAAAATATAATACAAGTATTTTCCCCAACACAATAGCTCATTAACTTCGTTTATACGAGTACTACAATTCCTGCCGAAGAGAGCTATCATGCCGTAATAAAAGAGAAAAATAAAACATTATATATTTACGTATTTACACTCTGAAAATACTGTTAGAAAAGTGAGGCAAGAATCTAAACAGCTTGACAGAACAATGGAACACGCAACTATTTTTGTTAGGAATTAGGTCGGCTATAAACATAAAAGAAATTTGTTACTGCAACGCTAACAAATTTTAGATGTCACATACGAAACTAAAGGCTGGTTCAAACGGGTAGAAAATCCTAGCAATTGTCGTATTTTTAACGTTTTTAAAGCGAAAACATCCTTATGAATCTACCAACATAAACTAATACGAGTAGTTACCGATATTATTAATAGGTAGTAGAGTTTAGAACAGTTTTAATACTTATTTTATTTAGTAAGCGGCAAAAAGAAGTGAAGGCTAATTAATTGCACAAGTGTCACGTATCATAACACAGACAACATCGCGAGTATAAGCTAGTATCAAATAAAACATCTTGTTTGCTAAACTTGTGCAATCGCACGTTAAACAGGCTTGAACGACGGGACGCTTTTCCCATTGATAAATCAACAGAGCGCGTGACAAATGAAGTACAGGTGTCACGATACGTTCGGTTACAACAGCTGTGTCGAGTGTGTTTTGAATGAAATTCGAATATAATATTCAAAATTATGCTGTGATTTTGTCGAAAGCTTAAATGCTATTAAGAGAGGATTTATATTATATGTGTTAACTATTCCCCTAAGTGATGACGTAATTGTATAGCCAAAAGTTAAAAAAGTCGTCATGTAAATTCTTCGATGTTTTTTAAGAGTGATAAAGCAAACGACTGTTGCTGTTCCTGAGGAGCAAGGTGGTCGCCTCATATGTAATATCAACCAGGATCCCCTTCCGCCGAAATATATACTACTGCTTTACCCTAGAAATAAGTATGGCAGGCGATGTCACGAAAACGAATATTTTGATACAAAAAATTGTATAACAAATTTCTCGTTAAAAATAATTAAACAGCAACCAGATATCACAGAAAATTAAAAGGCCGTATCAGTATGTGAATGTATGTTAGAGATAAGGCCGGTCGCCAGGAGGCATCAATGACAAACGGGATGCGGGCAGACTTTCCAAACGCCGAGCCTTATCTGTGGTTCTGTGCGAAGACGCGAATTGTGCCTCGGGCTGTACCCATGTTGTACAGTCATTTATCCGTGTCACGACTATTTCATATAGAAAAGTGAGGCAAATATTATGTTTCAGACTGTAGAATTATTTCGCTATCTTGTAAATGAACAGGTTTAATATATTACTATATTATATTAACATTATTAAGGACGTACATTAAAGATAATAATTGAATCATTTAAAGAACTCAAGAACCAAGAGTTTTTTAATTTCAAATATTATTGTATTTTTGTTTATTATTTTATTTTGTAAGCTATTTATTAACGCTAAAATATGTGTAGTTGTTATATTTATTTTTTTAATTATATTTTTTGCTCTATTAAACATATTCCCCTGCCTTGTTCGGTAAGTCTATTTAAATACACATTGCAACCCAATCGAAGATCCATCGTACAGTACAGCTGCAACACACTGATAACATGCCGTAACGTCTGCATGTAATTTGTCACGCGCTCCGCTCTTTAGCACGTCAGCGAACGTATTCACCTTTGTCGCATCAAAGACTCACCGGAAACCCCAGATTGACACATCATTACTTTAAGAATTAGCTTTATGTACCATTGGCTGCAATCCACAATTATACTAGCGACCTATTACTTTAATGACATTCAATTATGTGTTTAGTGTATTTTAACTGTCTGTACTACTGTCTGTACTGTACTGCTGTGTGCCTGTAATTACTTAAAAATATTAGGACACAAAACTGAGCTATTATCTTCCTGTTTTACAAACAATGGTTTATTGTAAGTTAAGCACTATTTTATTTAAATACACATTGCCAACCCAATCTCAGATCCACCGCACCGGCACAGCTGCAGCACACTGATAACATGCCGTGACGCCTGCGTGTAATTTGTCACGCGCCCCGTTCTTCGGCGCGTCAGCGAACGTGTTTACCTTTGTCCCATCAAAGGCTTGTCGGAAGCTCCGGATTGACACTCCATTAGTTGTCATTATACTAGTTTTATCCTTTATTTGTTTAAAATCACAATAATACTATTCTTCTGCTCTTATTTCTACTTGAGATTTAATATTGCTTACGCTGTTACACGTTATACGTTGCATAAGTAAGAAATACATTTTATACAATTATATATGTTCTATTAGCTTACATTTGTAATGTACATGAAACTTATTATTTTTTCAGATGTGCATTATGGAGTTTCTTCTGCCAATTCACGTGCATAACAAAATACCTCGCGAAATGCTTATCGACTATTGACATTTAACTCTGTAAACATCCTATCTACTCTATGAATAAAATATGTATTTATTTAGATTTTTATTGGTTCTCAGTTCGAAACTGGCTGCTATTAAGGTCAAAACATCAGTTTATGCACCGTTTCTGCGTTGAAGCCAAGACAATGTTTTTGACATTCCCTTGGGACTCGATAGTTGCCCTGTCCGTGACGTCTGATATGTTATGCTCGTTTGAACTTTGCTCTTGGGCCTTCCATTGACATTACATCGGACTATTAATTCAATGGTAAGATTATTTTTAATTCGTTTGAGCAATTTTGTTTGCGTCTATAAGATAAAATAACATAAACGTGAATATTGCGTAAGTAAAGACGTACTGGTTTTACTAATTTGCATTTTCTTCTACTTCAATATTAAAATAGGTAAGTTAATGTTATACAGATATAAATATAATATGACTAGCTGCAATGGCAATAAATAATCACATGCTGTAAACATTACAACACAAGCATACAAGATCATTACAAACACATGAATCAGAACAGGTATTTAAATTCATCTACACAAAATATTTGCTTAATCGATAATCGAAGCCGGGACTTCCTACGCGAACGACTAGCTTTGTAATATCTATCTTATTAACATATCTATGTTATATGAAAAGATATTCGTGTTAAAGAACATCAGGTGAACTTCATAAATTCATACCTCTCTGCTACTTTGCAACGTAACAACAGTAGATGAGTGCCTAAATCAAAATTCCTTTCCAAAAATAACCTCTTATATTTCCCTTCCTTCCTTTTATTTCCGTCCTACATTTTTCCATTTTATTACTTTAGCATTATAAACATGGACTTACTTTACGAGGTGTTTCTTAACTTAGGCACTTTTAATCGAAGCTTTTAAGGCTCTATCATAGTCTCAAAGTAACTTTCATTTCTTTCCCTCCTTTACGGAGCCTCATTTTCTCTTTACACGCCCGGCTGTAAGCTTAAAGCTCCTAAATACTGAACTAAATTATCTTTGTAAGGGAAAATTAGGGTATACGTTGGTGAACTATAAAGTGAGATAAATATAAAGGAGCGTTTTAGAGTTTATGTGCCTATCTAGAGATAAATAGATGTAAATCTTTTGGATGGTGAATATTTTTTAAAATAAATCCAGAAGATGAGCACGACAACGAGCAACGACTTCTGTAAAGTTATTCGTGCAACTAGCGCAGCAACGACGGAAAGCGAAGCTTAAGGTTGTGTGCAAATTCAGTAGAAGTATAGAAACAATAATTTAATTGACAATATGCATATGTCCTCGTATCTCTATCACATAGTCAAAACTAAATGCATTTCATTACGTATGTCCAAGCAATTGACTTTTAAAGACTGATAAATTTTATGAATGGAAGTAACATTGTATCGGTATATCAAAGTTAAAGTTTTCCAAACAATAACAGTCAAACATTAAAAATCAATTAGATACGTATATCGAATTTACAGACCGCTAGCACCGCGCTCAAAGTTAGATTTAGCGTACAAATAATAAATCGACCACAACGCACCCACAGAGCTTTGTAGTTGCCATATATTTGTAACCACGAGACATTTGAAACGACAACAATACTGTTAATGCTCCACAACATAAATATCTCCCTGACGGCGATATATCGAGTGTACTCGGCGGTATTGGCACACGCTGTTTAATTATTCATCTCATTAGAGAAGTTTGCAGGCGTTCCTTTGCAGACGCAGATGCAGTACTTGGTAGCGCTACCGATAGCCTAGTTTCAAACTCGCTAGTTTCAGTTTTTGAATATGTCGCGAGTGTAAGTTTGTTTTACTATCCTGTCATAAGTTACGCGATACATATTAATTGTAGTAGTTTGTCTTGTTCTTCAGACAATGAAGGTTCGAAGTATCTGTGAAATTCTCGTCTCAGTATTAAAGTCAAAATTGGTTTAGCGCGTATACGGTTCAGAACATATGAGTTTAAGTTAAAACCTGCTCACTTTCATAAGCAACTGTAATTTTAAGATGGATATGGGTGTGTTATTGGAACTATGAGTTCTGTTACCTTAAATATTAATACGTAATTAATATTTTGCCGACGTACGTGACACAGTGGTCACCATATCAATCAAGCAGACAAAAAGTACTCGTTCGATCGCCGGTGAGTCAGGTATCTAGATGAGGAGTTATAATTTCCGTTATAAACTTAATATTTTGTTAATAATGAGGTAATGAAATAATTTGTGAACTTTTTTTTTGCGTAACCATTTGAAAGTATTCAAATAAGTAACAAAATCTTAGTAAACATAGGAAAACATATAGAAATACAACATTTTAAATATACTGTTCATGTCAATGATATAGACAAAAATCTCACCCATATCATTATAAGTATCATTTATGAAAATATTTATTTCAAACAAAGTCACGGGCTTAAACAAGTATGTTATATTATTATGCTAAGTATGTTAAGAAGTATCAATGATTGCATTACCTTTCAGAACCGTTTATGAATTATTGCCACTTAATCTTGCCGACGTCTTGTTAGAACTGTTAGAATGGACCTTCGTTTAATATTTCACACTATGATATCGAATGGTCTGATCCTGTTAGGGAATGAAATATTGGTAACGAGTTTTGCCCGCGACTTCATTTGCCTCGAATGTGCATATCATTATGTATATAATTGTTTCTAAAAAGCGCATACTTCATACTTTTATAACACTATCAAACGAGCATGCAACCCATCTGATGGTAAGTGCCTAATGATGTCCTTGGACATTTTTAACCAATCCCAGATAGACTCTACGTGAAGTCGGCATAGAAGAGTTGCCACAATAAGGACTATTACTCATTACTCGTACACATCAATGACCATCACAAGATCATGGCTACATACTCATTCGTTTAGTCCATCACAATCATAGAAAAAAATACGTTCTTTACTTCAACCTATCTCGCGAGAAATATAATCATCAATCTAATTTTCAATTATTTTTATTTTGTATACAGTCATCTATTGTCCGAGTCTACTGAAATCAATCAAAGTCAAACAGTCAGACAGAAAAACGATCGTGCTGAAATTACTCAATAATCGTATTACCAAACATACATCCATACAAACTGCATTTGCAATACACTTTAAATCAAATATTCGCTTCAGTGCTTTTGAAATGATTTATCTTTTGCTTTATCAATAATTGGTGAATGTAATTTTAAACAGATTGAACCTGAAAGCCGTGTAATGTATCTTGACTGGTACACTGGTAGTGTCATGAATATTTATGTTACATTTGCATTTTATTCTAACATCGGTCTGTGGATTGTGCTCGTGTTTTTCTTACATGTGTCTTAATGAAAGTAGATTTTCTTTAAGTCGATGTAGTTTTATGTAGATTTTACCTATCTGCGTTACGTTTCAAATTATAGGTCGCATCAATGACATGTTATACCTAATACATCTATATGGGCTGCATGAACAAAAATACAACAAAAAATAATTTATAATGAATTGTCTTCTAAGCCCGGAGTCAAATCCTAAAGTCTTTGTATCAAAACCGCTATGACATGACACGCCCGTTAAAAACAGAGGATTAAATTGTGATTTTGTTTCTATTAAGCACAATGTGACAAATGAATTTTTATTACATTACAATAAACATTCACATGTGTCAAAGTTTTTCGTGGAAATAAACGTAAAATATAACTAATTGGTTGCGTTAAGTAATACTTATCTTAGGCGTTTCGACTTAGTTCTCATGAGTAACATATCTGAACCGACTCTTATCTCATATAGGTTTGATGAGAGATGTCTAAGGGCGGCAGTAGCCACTTGCCATCAGGTGGACTGCGTACTCGTGTATAAAAATGCATTACTTATATTATTATTTATGTAATAAATATATCTATAATAAGTATCGTTAGGGTATAATTAAAATATATACATATGTATTTGCATGAAGACAAAACAGGTAAGTTCTCAACGACGCAGTGCGGTGCTAACTGCTCCAGCATGTTAGTTAGTGATCGTAATTCATTTGTAAACATTCGATTAATTACTGCAGATACGCTCAGAGAAACTCCGAGCGGGAAATCGGCTTGCTAAAATGTACTTAAGTCTAGTCTGTAGTATTTGATCTAATTTATATTCCGCTACTTAGTTTATTTTGTGATTATTGGTTCTAGGTATTTAGCTTTCTACCGCTATGTAATGGATAGTTGTCGTGAACACTTTATCTCACTTCTAAGCAAGGGTTTCTTCTCAGAGTGAGAGGTCATAGTCCACCGCGCTGGTCAAGTGCGAACTGATGGTCTCCACTCACGTTTTGGTGACTTTTGGTTTACTTTACAGTTATGACACATGATAAATAATATACACATAGGCCAGTGCGTTTGGTTACATTTCTAATAGGTTTTAAAAAAATAAAGAGACGTGATTGAGCTTCGGACGTCTCGACTGCCACTATACTGCCAATTGATACTTATTATTTAAATTATATTTGAAATATATGTTATATAGGTACACATCAAGTGTATGCAAAATATCGTAGCGTGTCGTAATATATCGTCTCAAATGAAAACTAAAACTATTTTGTTTGCAAACAATAGTACTAAGATACAGGGGAATTTCATTAAACGCGTTAAGAAAAGGCAATAACGTTAACAGTTCACTCACAGAAGTTCAAATCAATAAAATCGTTTACATTGAACGTTTGCTTTCACAACCATTTTGCTTATTTATTCTGCATTATTTGGCACTCGCAATATATAACGAGGATTAGCAGCTAACAAAATCTTTAGCTTTATGTATACAGGAGGTATTTTAAGACGAAAGTTTATTTTTGAAGTGAAAACTTCTTTAGCGGCGTTGTGAACTTTTTATGATGGGTAAAAAAGTTAAACTCACACAGGACACGTGACCTGATCGAAAATTCGTAAGACATGTTTGTTAACAATAGCGCAATAAATTAATATTGTGTTTAATCATTTTTCACATAAATGATAGTTCTTTTATACTGATAATTAAAACAAATCGTGCAACATTATTCCATAACCATTCCAAAATATCGAAAATGCACAACGTTAATATTCAAGTTTTCACTTCTGCCGGCACTCCCGGAGTCAACGCGTTGATTTTTTTATCCGATTGGGCCGGGTAATGTATTTCGAGCGTATGTATGTTTGTACAATATACCTAATAATTAAGTATGAATGTCTTTTTCTTTACCACGTCCTGTAACTTAAAATTTTATCAATTTTTACACATGAGGCGTTGTTGGTTTCGTTTCAATTGTAGAATGTCTATCAGTATCCTCTTTAGCATAGCGTATACTAAATATCGAATACATACTCGTAGTAACATAGATTTTTTATTAGTATCCTGCATATATCAGTTTTTTTTGCCCAGTCAGTGAATTGAAGTCATGCAGACATCAAAATTATGACTACTTATTAAAGAAATGACTATCGACCGTTGATCCATCTTAACAATTTTTGTCTATCAAACTTGCTTTCGACAATATTTAAGAAATTGTAAATTTTCGACTTGTAGTTATACAATCTGAAAATGTCGCCTTTATGTTGTCATGTATGGGCTTAACAATAGAGATTAATAATAAAATAAACAGTTCTGAATAATAATAATAATAATCGTTGCTTGAATTTCGCATCTGGTTTTCATTCATGGATCAAGCTCTAAGTCAAAATGAAGAGAAAATAACACCACTTAACTCTGAATTAATTCTTTCTGTAAGTAGATAGCTAAAAACAGCCCCAGGAAAAGCTGTTTATAAAACGTTTTATGGCCGTTATACTTAATTACGGGATTGTAAGGCCTCAAAGCTCATTATTTATTCTTATAACAATTAGCTCGGATTACGTTATATTTTAACTATTCACTGCTTTGTATGAGGCTTGTTTTAGGGAACATTTATAATGTTGTCTTTATTTGCAGATAATGTTAGCTTTTTGTCGCAATTTTTGTTGATTGCACGTAAAAGTTAAAAATATTGTCATATTAAAAGTAGCAGTTACATATTACTTACAAATTTATCAGAATTCCGTTCGCGAAAAAAGTTATTATGGAAACGTCCAAAACAACATTTAAATACAGTAAACTGTATAATAATTTAATGCTTAGTTCATATCATACGTTCTACGGTGTATAATATATTTAAAATGTTTCTTCTTTATACATTCATTTCTTCTGTAATAACATGCACAAGCAAAGAGTAATTTTTTAAACGTATACACAGACAAATAACCAACATTTATATATTATGTATTAATATTTAATGTTCCACTCCTTGATATACGCCTCATAACTATATATCGAGACTAGCCTTCTCCATATGGTTTTTACCCAATGTCTTCTTCAGGTTATTAGAACCAGACAGAGTACTAGTAGGTAATAACAACTATTTTCTAAACTCGCAGACCTTACAGATTGCCTTAGCCGTTTGAGCAATGCACCAAAATATAAGCACATAAAAATGCACAGGAATAACCTGTGACTTTGACCCAAGTGCTAAACACAAGCACATACGACACACATGTAGACAAGATGTACGAGGAATAAACTGAACACGTTTATTTAAACAGAACGTGTTTTGCGCCATAAATTCAGTATACGCCTTTGTTTAAGTTGAATTTGTAGCAAGTAACCGCGACATTAGTGGTGACAGATAGACTGACAAAGCGACGGTGCTAGTCTGACGCAATAAATGCTCAGATCCAAGTATAGTTCTCGCTATTTGTCTAGATTTGCTACACTAAGATGGTACTTTGGTGCTTTGAAAAAGATCGCGCTCGTAAAGAAACTTACCGGGAAAGATAAAACGCTTAGATCAAAGGAAGTAAATGACTTGAGTTCAATCGTCTTTGACGAAAGGTTCGACTTATTTCAAGAACTGAGTCGACTTTTTAGTGATGATGTGAATTGAATAAGTCGATGAGTTTTAAGTCACTTGCGAGATGGACGGGTGGATGCGAATTTATTTTAAAAAACATCTACAAACAGGCACAAGACCATTATAGGCGCCGAAGGCAAAGCAAGGCAGGGGAAACTATTACAAAGAAAAATAAGTCCTACTACTAAATTTTCTACCTTGGCAAAAAAACAAGAATTCCCGAATTCAGCGTAGCCTTATTCAAAATATTTAAAACTCTCCATCTTTATACAATAATTTAGCCATAACATGATGATTCTATTTATCATACGTATAACAAGACAAGTTTACGTTATGTTATACGAGATAGGGGGTCCTAATCTACCTTTGATAACTTAGATGCTGTCGGCCATAAAGGCTTACCAACTTAAAGTGCATCGGTCCGACTAAAGCCAGTGATCAGCGTACGTCTCGATATTGTTCCGGAAGCATCACCTGGTTCAGCACCTGAGACTTGGATCATATTGAATATCCTTGACTAATCGATCAATACCCTCGTATATAATTAGTATATATTAGTATGAACAGTGGGTCATGTTATATTTTATTGTGATGGTACAATTGGTATAGTCCGCGCCAACCTGCTAGTCCGCTCTGAAGTTGTTGCGAGCAGCTGTAGTCATACAATTTACTATGGCGACGCGATTCATTTCTATATTCAGAGCGGACTAGCAGTTTTACCCGGACTATACATATGACTAAATAAAAAAAGTAAGGGACGTAAGAGTTTAAATGAATAATTATTATTGAAATATGAGTAAATACTCGTAATAATTAAATATTGAACCAATTACTTCAATTAACATACATATAAATTGTATGAAACTTACGAATAAATTTTATTAAAAAGTAAATCAATATTTGTATGCAAAATATAAAATCATCATACAAGGAATAAATTAAACAACCTCGTAATAACAAGATAAAACAGTTAAAATATTAAAAATATAGTTTACCAGTAAATTTATGTTGAGGGTTGTCCCTTTCTTAATGGTCTAATTATTTCGAAAAGTGTAAAACTAGGGTGGTTTTAGATGAGGATTGAGTTATTAGCTTTTCATTTTACAATTTATTTAGATGTTGGAGGTGTGCCGTTGTTTCTGCTATTATAGAAATTAATAAAATACAATTAATTATATTTGTAATAGTTTTCCTCCCCCGACGGAACCAATGGGGCCTAATTGAAGCCACCCATGCCAAAAAAAATTATTGCATTGATTTTCGGAAAAGTAGCCAAACTGCATAATTACCTTTTTTATTATTTATCACTATAAGGCTAATCAAACGAATTTTAAATTACTAAATTATCTTATAGGCCAAGCTTAACTCATACTATGTATTTCGAAACCATTTTGAACACGTACAGTTTTCCGAAATAAAGTATGAAGCAAAATTGAATCGCAACCCGTATTCGGAAACCTTATGATGTTTGAGTGTGGAAATAGAAAAAAAGTGAATGCATTAGTCATCCACCCCTTAGAAGATCCCTACTTGCACTACTCATGAATATTTGAGCACAGTTCTTTGCAATACTGAGTGGCGAATATGTTCTTGAGACATCAGAAGACATCGTGTTAAGGGCAGGGTATTTTTGCTCAAAATATGTCCGCGCTAAGCAGGGGTTGTGATTTGATTATCGAGCGGGAAAGTAATAGAGAACCCTTGAAATCGGTTTTGTTAGTGAGTGTTTTTTCATTCTGTGCTACGAAGGACGTATTAAGCCGTCGATAGTCGTTTTCTACCAGAGATCGAAATGTGACTAGTAAGCAGAAATTGTCATATTTCAATCTTTCGCAGGCAAAACTTTGGATAGATCAATTCTTAATAACGGTAGTAATTAGTAGTAACAAATAATAGTTTTAGATAACAGTTATTAAACTTTATCGGAGGCCTTGTCTTATATATCTGTATTGGAGCATCATGGTGAAAAATGCTCCAGGCGTGCACCAGTTGTATGAAAGGTCTATTCACTTCATGCACAATACATGCATATATAAAAGAAAGTCGACTCCTTTACTATATAAAAAATAGGGAATACTACCGATTTATTTTTAAAATGTACCTTATATTGTAGTTTAAAATATCATTTAATTTTCCATATCATTATAAAACTGACAAAATGATTCATCGTAACAACAATCCTATTTGCAAATAAAGTTATTTGATGTTATGGCTCGGCTATTGAAAAACTAATGTGATTTGCCCAAAAATTCTGGCTTTTCTTTACGATCGGCCGCCCACAAAATATGAGGGTTGTCTCGACATTATTTATGCGGCAGCGGGAAATATTTATTAGAGGCAAATTTTATGTATGTGCAATAATATATTTACACCACTACGACTGATTTATATTGCGTGGATAAAACGTAGAAAAGGGTTTAACAACTTTTTTATATCTTCTTTTTAGCTTTTATTTGCACGTTTGATTGGTTGCTTAGTTTTACTAGTTGTCTCTACGAGCACAGAATGTGTGATAGTATTAATGGTTGATGGTTTTAGACTACTAATATAAATAATATAATAGTTTTTAAGTTTTAATTACTTGTGAAGAGTAAACA
This sequence comes from Epargyreus clarus clarus, assembly GCA_014595695.2. NCBI lineage: Eukaryota > Metazoa > Arthropoda > Insecta > Lepidoptera > Hesperiidae > Epargyreus > Epargyreus clarus. The sequence continues at coordinate 1,419,523 of JACTTY020000036.1, forward strand.
AAATGGTTAAATATTTTTTAATGAAATAAGAAAGAAGACTTATTGCATAGGTACATTATTAGGTAGGATTTATCATATACCTAAGCAGCCCAAAAGGGTTTTTTTTTCAGAATTTAGAATCCAAAAAAACTAATAACATAATATTTCAAAATACAACTTCATAATATCTACAATAATAACAACAAATATTTAACAATTCATTGTTAATAAACTGTCATAGATTTCTAACAACTGCGGATGTAATAGACGATAATCCATGCAATGCTACAATTTGATACCGATGCAGACTAAGACCGGGTTTACCGCGGATTTACCGGCACAGCTGATACCCGTCCCGAGAATGGCAGTCATTAAAACCATACTTACATTGTTCCGCTTGGAATTGAGTCACTCATAAAGTCATCTACTTAATAAAGCTCTGACGCTGACTGATACGCGACTGATGGGTCTAGAAGAGTTACATTTTAAACAATTTCTTTAAATAACATACGTACAGTCAGCTCCAAAAATATATGAACAGATTTAACCTACACCCAAGCGTTCTTAGTAGCTTAACACAACTAGCACCATAATTAAACGAACGTGGTAAAGTTTCAAAAGTAGATAAACACTACAGAAGCAAAAGTAGCTGAACAGTGGAATATGATATTAGTGACGGTAGCTATTTTGCACATACGGTGTTCATCTACTTATGAACGTTTGAGTGTACAGGTATTTTTGGAATTTTGATCTGCTCATCTAATACTGGAGCTGACTGTACACATTAAAAAAAGTTTTTGGATAATTTTCCTCCTAAAAGGAGAAAAATGTATTGTTGTATAATATCTACGAACTCAATGGAAGACGAAGTTCGTAACATAGAAATTTCAAGCCGTTTCAAAATAATGTGTAAAATGAACGACAATCTAGTGTTACCTCGTTATGACTTATCACGAGCGGCAGGAACTAAGTCCGGGTTTACAACGGATCTGAGAGTACATCTGCTCTCTACCCGTGAATGGCAGTCATTAAAAGAGGTTTATGAGTTATCTTAAGCTTGATGGAAATTGTCACATAATTTTAAGTTGATCGGTTGACTGGCACTACACTTATATTTTTTCCACTGTACTAGATAATTTTTCTAGGCCCTATATTCTAAAACTTATGCTTATGCCAAGTAGAGTAAGTTATTTAAATAAATAAAAACATCTAAATTAAGCCAGTATATTACAACATTTTCTTTCATAAGACAGTAATGACGTACCTACTAGTACCATCTTTGTAATTAATACAAAATTATTTGTAAACTTAATAATACCTATATTAATAACGCCTTATGTTATTATAACGATAAGAATTACATAACCCACCAACCCATCAAATTATTTGAAAATCCCAAGCAAATTCTCACGTTTTTAACATTGTTCTTGTGTAATTAGAATTACTTGAGGGTAAACATTTGTTGACATTAAATATCAGGCAGTAGCTAATAGCCGTTACCTCGTTACAGTGAGGTCAACTCTACCCTTGGGAAATAACTGAGTTAATATAAAAACAGCGGCAGATTCTAGCGTCTTATGTGATATCAAAATCTATGTAAACAAAATGCTAAGTAAAGGGAATTTCGTGGTTTGTCTGCGGGGACGCTAATACCAATAGTGTTTTTTTTTATAATATAGGAGTAGCAGAGCATGCAGTCCACCTGATGGAAGTGGCTACTACTGAGGACTAAGCTGGAACCCCTCGGAAAGGTATGTCTCCCTTACCACACCCTTCAAAACGGAACACAGCAGCACCTAACACTGCTGTTATCAGGCAGAAATAGGTGTGGCGGTGGTGTCGCCGGAGTCGAACCACAAAGGGTTCTACCACCTTCCATGTGGACTTCATGTGTTATACGTAACTGTGTTCTGGTGCAAAGGGTAAGCTTATATAAAGCGGGCCAACTGACTACGTCCGTAGTCCTCAAAGTAATGAATCTGTAACCGACTTCAGTTCATATCACTTCAATTCTAATTGATATTGACTTCAGATATTCATAGCGGTAGTGAATATTTTTTTGTTACTTAGTCATCGTTTTCTACTTAAATTTATTAAAAAAATAATTAGAACCCAAATAAAAATTATGTACATAATTATATATTTTTTTATTGCCACAAATACTTCATAGTTAAATATTGAATGAATATTTCTCACAAAGTAACTATGTCAGGCACTTAAATAGGCACCCCTTTTTTCTATTATATCCTCCAGAATGATTTAATATTAAATTTTGAGACCTTTATTAAAACTGACCGTAACAAAGATTCTCTTTCATTTGAATATACGAGTGATTTTACAAGGTCGTTAATATTTTTGCATATTAAACCGTGAATTAATTAGGATTCTTCGGTCTAGACAACAGTCTGGTGTTAGGATCACTTGTTAAGATAGCGTTATAATTTGATTTGCATTTCAAAAATATAATTTCATTAATATCGTTAAAGTGATTCCTCTTTTACTACTAATATTAGTTTAAGCTTTCATTAATTTCTATAGAGTTATAGTAGTCTATAATTAAAAATATTATTCACCGTATTCATTCAGCAATGATTAATGAAAATATTATGACAATTGTTAGATACGTTATGAGTTTTCTCAGACAGTTTCCTAATACTGTCGAAATGATAATAGATTTCTGTAAATAATGAAGACATTAATATTCGTAACTATTCAAGTTATACGGATTACTTCGTAATAATATCTAGCGAGAATACTGCTGAACTTTAGATACATAATAGGCTTTATTTACTTGCTCAGGCAATAATAATCTTGAAAGGTTTTGTTCCAGTTGTCGACTAGAGTAATTAATACCAAATACATATTGAAAATCATGTTAAACAATGGAAAGAATTTGCAAAGAACAATGTTAAATTAAATTGAATATTAATCTTTTCCTGTAATTTCATGACAGTGACTTAATTTTGTTGCCAACTTGTTACTAACGACTGGATACAAAGAGGAAAATAATTATCTTGCTTATAATAAAGACTTCATTCATGTTTACTCGTATAAATAACCGCATTGGAAATGCAGATCTAATCGCAGGCGGCCATAATCCACATAATTCCATCTACCATAGCATTCCTCGAGGGTACAACACAGCATTGGGCTCTTTTTTATATGGTCGACACGACACGGCTCCGATACGACCAAAGACATAAGGACAAAAATGTAAGGTAAATCCAAAAAAAAATCTGTGTAACAAAGCGTGCAATTTTTTTTTCTACTCCGCGGCACAAGGATTAGTAATTCTTTGTCTGAGCGAATCAATTCAAAGTAGGGAAATCGTTAGGAGAAAAATAATCAAAAAATCGTTTTGAATAAACTAAATAATACAGTGTACAATTTTTATCTATTAAAGTCTATAAAAAGTCTGCTCTCAATTGATATGTACATGTTTTTTTTTTTAAATATAGGAGTAGCATACAAGCATGCAGTCTACCTGATGATAAGTGGCTACTGCCGCCAATGGACATTTGTAATCAATCCCCAACAGGATTAGATATTCCTACCTGAAGGCCACAGATGCGCCGCTACCCCTGAGAGCTAAGCTACCACATCCTTCATCCTCAAATCAGAACACAGCAGTTGTTAGCACTACTATTAAGATGCAGAAACAGGTGTGCAGAAATTGACAGAAATATAATGTAGTATTATTCAGTAGATACATTATTATGTCTGGTGTCGTGTCGCCTCAATAAACAACAGCCAATTCGATGCACATCTATCTGTTTGAATTTACACGCTTTTCATTTTGTCAGTGGATGAGGCAGATCGTAATAGCAAATGCGAACCGATAATAAATTCGGGATTACCGCGGATTCAGCGGCATGTGGTGGCCACTTTACGTTAGTACACGTTGAAAAGTGATATTTATATCTATTATTTATTAGTTTACACGAAATTATTTTTTATGTCATACATTTATGTTATACATATATGAAACGAGTATGCATACCACCTGACGGTAAGTGACTACTGCTGCCCATAAACTTCTGTAACTAACCCCGGATAACGTCAAGAGTCCTAACTGAAGTTGACAATAATTGCGTTGCTAAGGACTCCTGAGGACTAATTTGAAACGCCTCTGATAAGTATGTTCCCCTTTCCACACGCTTCGAAGCGAAGAACAACAGCACTTAACACTGCTTGTATTAAGCAAAAATACATCACGCCAAAATTCTACTAGTACTTATTTCAAAAATAGGATATATTGTTTGATACAGATACTAATAAAGTAAAGAAAACATAACATTTAAATTGTCACTTAACAAACCTGGATCATTAAGCAGTACTTATAGGTAATAAACAAACATATTATACCTACTATGTTCGTATTTCAATTGTAATAATTGGGCTTATATTCCCAACATACCTTTGTATGTCTTAAGCAGTTCGCATCTTCCCACCATGTTTACAGTGGTTGCGGTAAATTTAGCTTTGTGGTGCTAAGTGGGACGCCTTAGTGTCTACACTCAAAGAATAATTATTGTCTCCGGCCGCGGTTATATGCAAATAAGAAAGGAAGTGTATTTGTAAAGGAACTACGAAATATAGAGGAACAGTGAGAGATTATTCTCGAAGAGTCGGCATGCCTTTAAGAAAACGAATGAAATGTAGGTTGCAATTTAGTGAAAAGAAGAAATACATTTTTAGGTTTGAAATATTTTGCTATCGTTATCGGGGTTTAATGTATAAAGATGTTATAAATATTAATATGATGGTCAAAAAGACATGTTTTTACCTTCTCTGGCAAATGGCGTAAAGAATCCCTGATTCCTTATTTACAAGTTATGGTCGTTAAATTGAGAAAATTCAAAACAATTTATTATTATTATGTAGACAGCTGCACTAATAAGATCCTAGTTTGAACGATATATCATAATTATGTGAATCAGATCTCCTTCGACGATACCAATGTCTATTATTTATATCGTGTACACAAAAACGAGTATACAACTCAGACCAAAAATGAAAATCTACTCGTACATTACCAATTTACTCTGTTATTGATCTCGGATCAAACATAGAAACGTCATGTCATACTGTGGTGACCGTCGCATTTCGTTAAATTACACCCTCATGTGTTCCGAACATGTTAGAACTTTACTATGATCGTGAAAGTTTCTTTGTATGACCAAGTGGGACGTTTAACGTCTGCCTTAAAGTGCAATTGTCTCTGAAATAGGCCATCGAGCGAAGCGCATTTGCGAAGTACTCTGTTTTATGAAAGTACTGTACGTTTAAAACTTTTTTGCGAAAAGTAAGTTGTAATTAACAAACAGTTCGTATTTGAAGGGGTGTAATAGATAATTCAAAGAATGAAAAGCTGACCTTTACCCTAGTATTTCATTATTCTAATTCTGATAGACTTAATTCTTTTGTGCTCTTTGTTACAAAATTAAAACACTTTCGGCTACTTGCTATTTGGACTTAACAGTATAAGTAGAAAAATAAAAAGAAATTAATTACTTGCAAAATTAAGGCGAAGGAAAAACATCGTGGGAAACCTACACGATTAAAAGTTATTTTAAAAATGACTTAAAGTTTTTTGAAGCTAACCGATCCGCATTTGGTCAGCGTGGTAGATTATCGCCTTAACCTAAAACACTCTAAGAAGAGACTCATATCCAGCAAAGAGACAATAGTGAGTTGAGTGAACTATAGCCAGCTTTGATGATAAACGTGAAAAGATAAATCATATAATTGTTCATAATGTTTTCAGAAGTCTTCAAATTTAAATTTAAAGATATCTATGTTCTGAAGTAGTAGTAGGCCTACTGGGGATAACTGGAGGCACGTAAAAAAACGCGCCTACAGACTTTATCTCTTAGGATGTGGGGAAAAGAGTTAGGAATGAATAAGTAAAGTTGTACGAATTTGACAAAAAAAAAATGTATGAATATAATTACAATTAATAAAATAAAAAATGAGTTAAACATTTCATTTTGACCGGATCCTCATGAGCATTGACGAACCTAGTCAACTTTGGAACGCTGTAACAGCGTTTTCAATGAATGAAATTAAAAAAAAATATAGGGAAACATATTCACTTTTTTTCTTATAACTTCTTTAATTTTTAATTTAGGTCAAACAGTTATATAAACATATTTGTAGGCAAGACAATTTGCTATAAAATATGGTTTTTGCAAATTTTTTGTAAGACGCATAGTTTCCGAGATATTGCGAAAAAAGTGTTTTCATCCCCTTTTCCAACATGGCGGCCGGCGGACAGGGGTGGCGACCCCACAAACTTGAGGATAAGCTTCTATTGACCCCCCACACATGTCCCAAAAACAAAATGGCGTCTTCTAAAAATGCAATATTTGTTCCTTAAATTGTAACTTTTCAATGGACTATATTATTTATGCGCAAACTGGAGTGTCTAGTACTTGCCAAACTTATTTGACGTTCAAAGATTCAATCAAAGTATCTTATAAATACCACAATTGATGCCACTCCTCATATTTACAAAACTAAAGTTTACTCATACTATATTTTGTTTAAAGTCTAGAGGACAATAAGGCGTTGTACTGCGAGTTTTATTAAGTTGGGAACACAGTTTTATGCTCATGAAGTATTCATCAGGCTGCTTTACATGCAGTATTTTTGGCGGTGTCAACTGCAGTTACACCCTTTCCGGCTATGAAAATAATTTGCATCGGCACAAAATTTACTTAACGTTTGTTACTTAAAGTAATTTTGATAATTTCTGGCTGAATAGCACTTGATTTAAAACAATCAGATGCCAAAGAATAAAATATATATTTTTTAATAAAATATTTTTGAAGGTACTTACTATTTGTGATTCGACTCCGGCGGCACCACTGCCACACCTATTTCTACCTGATAGCAGCAGTGTTAATCTCTGCTGTGTTCTAGTTTGAAGGGTGTGGTAATGGAGCCATACTTTTCCGAGGCATCCCAGCTTAGTCATCAGGGGTAGCGGCGCATCTGTGGCTGACCTCATGTACGAATATATAATCCTATCTGGGATTGATTACAGATGTCCATGGGCGGCAGTAGCCACTTACCGTTAGGTGGACTGCATGCTTATTAAAGATTACAAATGGGATTAAAGTCCTATCTGAGCTCATTCACTAATAAGTCGAATAAGTCGAAAAGTAACTTAGAATTTCAAGCTTAGACACAACATTTACCACTTCGGTAACATTGTCACTCAGACAGTATTTTGGTAGCGTCGTAGTCCAACCAACAGTGCCTTTACAACCACAGTATGCGACTCTTAAAAAGATCCAATTAACTACGTCATATTAGGTTTAGCGTTTGCTATTCCTATCGCATAAAACAAACAATCGTACGTGTATGTTATCGTCATCCCCTGGTGTCATGACGTCTCGTCCACTGTCGCAAACATCAAATAAAGCTTTTTTGCTTATTATCTCAGTGCGAGGGGCCGTGACGAGGGTGCATTAATGACCTACCTACTTCCACAGCAAACACTTGTACCTTACCGAGGTGTTTTACTTTCTTTTGCGGTAACAAGTTTGTCTGTAATGTGTTTGGAGTAAAAGCACACTTTGTAAGTCAGTTTCCTTGAGGCTTGATTTATTTTTTATGGGTGACGCGTACCTTACGGTGTTTTGTTGCCTTTTTGTGGGGTAACGTGGATATTTCAGTGTATAAACGTTGTAACAAGTAATTAATAATCTCTTACAGAGAACAAATTCTAAAAATTATCCCTGGCGCGTTAATTTTTCAGAGGTATATGATTCTAAAATTAATTTTCTTTTGAAGTTTAGGAGCTTACACGTATCCACTGAGTCATAAAGATTTCTTACTCAAAAACGCATGATTTAATTAATTTATAATTTTTACTATGTGAAATATGTTACAGTCGTTCTAATATAAAGTAAAGGAAATCTTTATGCAATTTGTGGTACGAACAAACGCTTAACAATGAAGCGAATAAATCACAGTAAATTTAATGTCGTACACAGTATTCCTATAGTACGTCAATCACTACCAATGAACCCGATACAACCAACCAAAGGACATTTAGTAGTATTATAATCTCTCAGAGCGATCCAATTTGGCTCACAGGGATCGCAGTTGCAATGCATTGCTGAGTTACAGATTACATAACGACATTAATTACAATTGTGGCTTCTGAATTAAGCGGTATAACGTTAATTGAATTAGTATTCAAATTGAATATTTATCTTTTTTAACCGATTGCAGTGGACAATGTTTGTATGTTAATACCGCGTTTGTATGTATGCCTCATACTTACTTAAAAGCGATACTAATAGTGTGATAAAGACACATTAAAACTATAGAGAATTGCTTAAACAAAATGCATCTTTAGACCGTTGCTCTAAAGTTCATCATTTCAATTTCAAATCGTATATTACTACTACTTTTGGCAAAAGTTCAATTCTTATGATACAGTGTTATAAGAATCTCCATATTATAAGAACAAAAGTTTAAATGTTTAAAAATGCCAGTAGTACCTAATATTTTAGTAATTGTTTTGACAACTGTTTACTGTTTAAATTATTACTTATTACATGTATTTATGTACAAAAGTCAAAAACTGGTTTTATTCATCTTTTACAATGTAACCAAAAGCTGTAACGGACTGAAAAGTTTCCGAAAGTCATTAGAATCGGGTCCGTTTACACACAAAACTGGTAAGCAGATTATGTTTTTTATTGCAATACTTAGGAAGGAAAATGCCTGCTTGGTACAGACAAAACTGAACACGTGTAATCCTCAACCCACACTTTCACCAAGACTCATAAGACCTCTTTCTAGTGGCCTAAATATAAGTATACTTTTCGAAATTCACGATGTAGTCGTTGTATCATAAACATTAGGGTCCAGCAGGGCGCATGTTTTTTTTTTAAATGAGAAGATATTGAAGACTTGTTTGGCGGAGCAGACACGGTTCGGGTCCCGGCCAGACAAATATCTAAATTATAAATTTAGATTTCTGTTCTAAGTCTGCATATTAGCTTATTCGTATTATGTTTTAATTAATTTCTAATACGCATATATTTTTAAAATTCAATGGTGCCTGGGATTTTAACCTTGGCTCCCTCGATCGAGGGTAAGTTTCAAACTACTACACTATCTCCACCGATTAATTACCGTATCAGTACCTACTTGTAAATGTTTACATCAATTTACTTTCTGACGGAAAGTAGTAATAAATTTAAAGTATGGATTTTTTTAAGGCTACCTATATTTCCTTGTTACTAATTAAAAATCGTCAAAAAGCTACTATTTGATTTTATTTTTGAATAATACTTTAGCCTGCTTCATTAGCTACTTACACACATACCTAAACGACAAACGTACATAATTATAAAGACCGTGCAAATATACAAGAAAACAAAACGGCTTATAAAGAACATTGAATAAAATTGTCACACAAGTTACCCTCCAACCAAATGCCACCTGTTCCAGCCAGGCATTCTTGGCAAAATCCAAACAGGGGTTTAAGATAATAATATCAATTACATGCACATTCTAAGGACGACCGCTTGCAAAACGGCTGTGGGTGTGGCCGACCGCAGCGCATCCCCAGACGTTCCGAGCTATGCAAATGCCACTAAACCTGTATGCATAGTGTATAGTATAAGTGGAGTACCTTAGAATAGGTAGGTAGTACCTAGTAGATACTAGAAGTAGAGTACTATACTTGTTGGATGTATTTAATTTATTTTTTTACCGCAAATTGAAGTGTAAGTGCGAATAAATTTCGTAACCTTTAAAAAGGTTACGAATTTTATTTATTAACTAAATAATCATAAGTAATCATTACGGGCAGTGATAGCCTAATGGTTAAGAAACTTCACCTGTCAATCGAGGGGTCCGAGGTTCAAATCCCAGGCACGCACCTCTGATTTTTCAAACTTATGTGCGTATTAGAAATTAATTATCACTTGCTAAACGGTGAAGGAAAATATCGTAAGGAAACCTGCATACCTGAGAGATTTAAAAAAAATCTTAAAGGTATGTGATGTCTGCCAATAAGCACTTTGCCAGCGCGGTGGACTATGGTCTAATCTTTTTCATTATGAGAGGGAGACCCGTGGCCAGCAGTGGGACAGTAATGGGTTGATGATAATATATAGTAAAATAATGCGTCTCTATACAAAATCTCCCTTATAAGTCTAGTTTTAGACACAGTCCTACCTTACATTAATGGGGTATCCTGATATAACTGAGTTACGTTGTAATCCGTGTACTTATTAAAATATCTTACCTTCCTATCTTAAATGGTATCTATCCTTAGTCTTCGGGAAGATAGACAATTTTGTTTTATCTTTAAAGACCATAGCATAAGAAAGTACATAAAAATGAGCTTTATCTTTTAAAAGGCGATAGGTAAATATAATACACTAAATGTAACCTATTAAAAGAATTCTAAAGAAAATTAAGGGGTATAAGAAATCCCCTTTTTTATACAGCAACGGCAAGAGTAACGAAACAATCAATAGATAACACGATTTTCACCGTCCGGGGGTTTTACATATTTACCGGCGGTCGGAGGAAGCCATTTATAATGCAAATACGATTACACGCGGAGTGGTGCCAATGCATCGCTATGCATTGGAACTGCACGCGAATTCCGAACGGATAAATAAAATATGCCAGCTGTATGCCATCCTCCTTATGTTAAGTTTCCACTAGCATGAATGTAAATGCGTACAAGATTGATCTTTTTTTAAGCTTTATTTGTAAAAGTGGCCTCTGAGTGTAAAAATATGTATAGTCTTTTATGTGACTGAAGAACCAATTATATGTAACAATTACAGAAGCCGAGACCACTAAATTCAAATAATATATCAGTCCTACCTAAAGTTGATTTTATATCTATAGCATCCACTATGTCAACACCTAGTGCAAATATATAGTACATATTTACCGGCGGTTGAATTATCCTTTACCATTAGGTGTACGAAGAAATTTATAATGCAAGTACGATTACACGCGGAGTGGTGCTAATGCATCGCTATGCATTGGGACTGCACGTGAATTCCGAACGGATAAATAAAATATGCCAGCCGTATGCCATCCTCCTTATGTTAAGTCTCTACGTGGCGAAATCTGAAATATTCATGCAGTCGGACTGTAACTAGCATCTTACTGTTAAAACTTTTGCATTTTACTAACACAGTTGTAAGTAAAATTGTTACTAACGCAATATTTAATTTTATTTCATTTTATTATTGTTGACATTTGTTATTATTTTTAAAATATGGAATCTAGTCTATAATAAATGATTATTATAATTATTAAGTCGAACTGACGTTCCATTTACATTCGGAATACAAATAGTAGCGTCAATGTAACTGGGTAGTTTTAGTAGTCCTTTTGAATTTGTTGATGTTTTTTTTTCTTTTTATGAGACGGAAGAAATAATAATAGTAATTAACCGTTGAAGACTAGAGCATCAAATCCAAATAGGACAACAGTCCTACCTAAAGTTGATTACAGATGTGTTGCTACCACAAAGTCAACGTCTCTCGAAAATAGAATATGTTTTTACATATTTACCTTCGGTTGAATCACAATTTACCATTAGGTGTACGAAGAAATTTATAATGCAAATACAATTACACGCGGAGTGGTGCTAATGCATCGCTATGCATTGGGACTGCACGTGAATTCCGAACGGATAAATAAAATATGCCAGCCGTATGCCATACTCCTTATGTTAAGTCTCTACGTGGTGAAATCTGAAATATTCATGCAGTCGGACTGTAACTAGTATCTCGTACTTATTCTGCTGTTGAAGTTAAGTAGTTGTGCTGTTAATGCTTTTGCATTTTAAGGCGAGACGTTCAATGACATTTTTTGGAATACAAATAGTAGCATTAATGTAAATGGGTATGAGATTAATACAGCTGTTGTCAGACAGAACTAGGTGTGGCCTCTGGATTCAAACCACAAACGATTCTACCACCTTAAAAATTATTTTCATTGATAACAATCCGTATTGCGTTCCCTACTACCTAAACTCGAATGAATCAATTTAAAATTAGAAATACATAGCTCCCAACAACCACTCCCACTGCGTCCCCTACCATCAAAAGTCGAACGAGTCAATTGTTCAAAACAGCTGAAATGTTTAGGTTTCACTTTCCATTGTTTCCGCAGATATTGTTCGTTTCGCGGCATAAGCAATTAAATCGCTCTGTTTATGTAGGCCTGTTTGGTTTTTGTTACGTTTGTGTTTCGTTTCCGCGGATATTTTGTTACGACCTCGAGAGCATTATTAATTATTGCGAACAATTAATATTCTGTCAGACCAATCGTAAGGCTATTCATAGACCAACTTTAATCGAAAATAATCGAAATTATTACAAATAACAATATAAGGCAAAAACACACCACGATTATGTAAAAAATAAGTAGCTGACTCTTTAAGCAAATAATGAACAAATAATAGATATTAAATGTTTTGTGTTCTTAAACTCCTAAAAATTCTGTCCGTAAAAATGTTCTTAAACTAAAAGTGAGGACAAAGTAACAATCAAAATAATTGACAGTGTTCTGTTAAAATCCACATAAATCGAACTGGCGACTAAAGGCTGCGCTTAAGAGATTTAAACGTATCCAAGTGTACATATCTATGGGTATTGAACCCCCTTCAACTGAACAATAGGCCGGTTCAGCCTACTGGACATCTAACGCTTGACCAATTTTCTTTTGTGAAAATGCCTACGATTGGGGAATATCAAACGAGGTGCTCAACCGAAGTGCTGATAGAGCTTTTTCATACAAAATGCGTTGATTTTAACCAATTCACTGAACAAAATTAGATTATTGTACGTGACGCAGAAGCAGATGGTTTGAACACAATAAATGTGTGTGACGCAGAATTTCAATTTTATAATACAAATAAGCAACATATGGATGAAAATCTAATTTCCGATCAAACATACCTATGGAGAATATGTTTTAGTACGTAACATAATCATTTTTTCTACACTTTGGTAGAGAGTTGGGTTGAAAAGTTTGTATATACGATAAGAGGTATTGACTCTTAGGCTAAACCAATATTGTTTAGCCTAGTTTACTAGTAAGAAGACTAATTAATAATTGTGATAAATAAGTAAATCGTATGAGGCTTCTTGAACTTATAGATAATTCTGATTTTTTTTTAATAATATGGGAGTAGCAGACGAGCATGCAGTCCCACTGATGGTGAGTGGCTACTGCCGCCCATGGACAGCTGTAATCAACCCAGATGCCCGCTACCCCTGAGGATTAAGCTGTAACGCCTCGGAAAAGTAAGTCTCCCTTAGCACACTCTTCAAACCAGAACATAGCAGCGCTCAACACTGCTGTTATCAGATTAAAATAATTAATTCAAGACTAATTATATACACGCCTTCCGACAGTTACAGCAATGAAAGGCTTGTAGAGACAAGCCCAGAATTATGCATTTACTGTTAATGCCATAAAAAATCATTTCCTTCATTCATTCATTTTTAAATAAACAATTTATTTCTTCCATGCAAAACGGCCTACGCTATGAGCGAAAATTAAAGAATGAATACCAAATTCATTAACTCGCGTGCAATAAAAGAGAATTCGATAATTTATAGCCGCGAATGTAAAATGAGTAAAGTAACCGTTTCGTTGCGGAAGCGTCTAATTTTCCAGTTTTGTAGCCGCCGTGTATATTTATTTCCGTGGGCTTTGTTCTTCTATCCGCGAATTAAGTTGGATTCGCGGCGCACCGAATGATTTATACAAGCCACGCTCATCCCGTTTTATTTACGACTTTCGCTCCGCAATAATTACGTGGCGAATAAACGTTTGCCATTATAACATTGAGTACGTTATCTACATTACGCTGTCTATGCCGTTTTACAACGTAACGTGGATTATACCCGGTCTTAAAACAGACTTGCAGAGGCTGCTGAATAGAAAACACTGTAGTCATAATGTGAAAACACATATCAAACTAACAGATGATAAGTTGTACGCTTGGCGTAGAATCAAAAATGAATAGTTCATTTGGATATCAAATTCTACTATTCTGGAGCACCATATTTTGACAATCAATATGAGTTTTTCTTTTTCATAAACTCTAATAAGTCAGAAGGCTACCCTAGACTAGCTAGGGCTAAGGTTAATGTCCAAAATTAATCCCATATCATGCTGCTCTACCTAGTACAAATATGAAAATTACATTTTCCTTCTTTTAATAACTTTGAAATAAAAATGCATAAATGTAACCTTTCTTTATTCAATTAATTATTGCATTCCAAAACGAACGCAATCGCGAAATTAGTTTTCTTTAATTATTGCGATTAAAGCAATTATCTGAGGAATGTAGACGCAGTCAGGTAAAGGATTTAAAAGATTAAAAGATTTATCGCCGACAGCTATTCCCGGTATTGGTCACGAGTAAAAGTACCTGTATCCGCAGCCGGCACAGATCGAGTTTTTTCTTAGTTTTTCTATAATAAAAATCAATACTCATCTAAATAAATGTAATAGAATAGAGGTATATTTTACTTGAGTGACAAGTAAGAAATCAATAATGTCGCTAGGACCTTTCGTGGTTTGACTCCGGAGGCACCACCCCAACACTTATTTCTGTTAAATAACACAAGTGTGGTATTCTGGTTCGCAGGGTGATATTAGAGGGACATGTTTGACTCAAGTATTCCAAAGTGGTCCTCATATATTGCAATACATTTTGACATAGGAAAACATCAGCGCTTGACAATGCCATTATTAGACAGAAATAGATGGGGCGATGGTGCTACCGGAGTCGCACCACAAAAGGTCTTCTCATCTTCAAAATACTTGCATCATCAAACTGTGAGAATTACTCAGACAACTATGTCAAAGACAACCAAACGTAAATCCACGTTAAAAGTAGTAAAAAGCCGCACGCTTAATACCTAAAACGTTCAAATCATTCTGTCTCCCTTCGTGAACTTCAATAATATTAAGCGTCAGTGTTCGTTTGTTTTTAATAAACAAGATTGGTTCGGTCGTGATCGGAATAGCGCCCCAAAAGCTAAAACCAAACGCGTGTGAGAACACTGGAAATATCAGCTCCTAAGCTCGAGAGAAGCGCAGATTTGTTTAAAAGTCTTGGTACTTGTATTTTATGTGAAGTGCAATCATTGTTTCGTTTATTTTTATAATACGGCTGCAATTTACTAATTAAGGAGTATGTAGGAGTATATCATTATTGTAAGTTGTCAGAAAACTTAATAAAAATAGTTTGCATCTTAGATTCCTAACACTTATATTTTTTCTCCTAATATTATTATCGTGATTTACGCCTGTTATTAAAATAAATCTTGCCAAAGTTTTGCAAACAAATATCGACTTGACAATGCTGCCTCTTAGAAGTATTCAAATTTTGATCTTCGGTGGGTGAAAAATAGTTTGAATAACATTCAAACCTCAAGGATGTCTTTTGAATATTTTAGACTTATATAGAAATAAAGAAATAAAGGACATAAACTTCACCTTCACATAAAAATACAAAAATACCAATAAGAAAAATGCCGCAAACGATCAAAGATATGACATCGCGCTATAATTTGGTGCAAGGATATCCTGACAGGGGATTTCATTAGATGCAGCTTAACCACCATAAGTAAACATAGGGGACGGAAACTGGGATATTTCTCTATAAAAGTTTTTTTACTTCAGTTTTTCTTAAATATGTTCATGCCGTCTTCGGACGAAAGGACTTTGACAAACACTAAAGATATGAATTGATTCCGATGGTGCTAGCGATCCATAAATTTGAATTGATATTGGCAAACTTATACGAGAATATAACCTGAGAAGGTAATGAAATAAATTTCATATAATCTTATATACGTATGTATATACTTAGAAAGTTAATGAGGTCTCTTGCTTCCAAATGCAATTTAAGTAATTTTCGTATTTTTTCATCATCATTACCAAATCGAAATGTAGACCTCTGCTTCAGATGAGGCATAATTAAAACTTAAAAAAATGATTTATTGACCTTTTATTTTAAATTAAGATAACACATGAATCAATTATTCGTTGAATTAAAAACTACCATACTTCTGAATCAAAACGAAATCAAAAATTACTTTATTTGATGGCGTTGTCAAGTTTGTCCGTAAAAATGATTAAAACGAAACTGGAGTCAGAGTAACTGGGACAACTTTTACTAACTCGTTATTTCGTATCTCGTTATTTGAAATTTGAACTCCCTGAAATCCAATGAGTGAGACCTGAAGGCTTTATTTTAGACAAAGTTTCTACGTCATAACTACATACTGTTATTGTTATGTAGGTACGATTATTTGATATTAATCGCATTTACTGGTTGTTGAATACGCGTATATTATTATGTAATATTTTATTAATCGGATTTTAATATAAACAAAATCCCACCAATAATGCTAAGTATGATCTGGACGTAAAATTTCTTATTTGAAACTTAAATTCCCAGGAAACAAGAAATTTTGTTAAAGTTCACATAAGCATGCAGATATAGTTAACATAAGTTTTTGTCAGTTATTCACTGAAACGCTCATTTCAAAGAAGGCTTTGTAGTTGAAATTATTTATTTATAGCCTGCATCTATAACACAAGCACAACATGCAATCATAACTATTTATTTATATTATCTACTAGCTGACCCGGAAAACGTTGTGTTGCCATATAAATAAAAAAATGTAAAGGGTAAATCACTTAGGGTTATGAAAAATAGATAGTAGCCGATTCCCAGGCCTACTGAATATGCATATAAAATTTTGCAAAAGTCGGTGTAAAACCGTTTCGGAGGAGTACGGTAACTAACATTGTGACACGAGAATTTTATATATAAGATTTGTTTAACTGTATGCTTGCTTCAACGTATACAGTACCTAACTGAACAGTGGTTTAAATATTTCAGTAAAATTTTCAAGAAGAATGACTCGAATAAGGACGGTTTAATATTTCAACGTCAGAATAAACTGCGGCAAAGTTTACAAATATTGCCGATTTCTTGCAATCCGCGTCCGCCAACAAGTTGTTCGTTTCGCGTCATGACAATGACATTCGCCTGACGTGAAGTTGGAAAAATGAGTAGCGGTTAAAAGTCACGATATAATCACCTGTACTTTCTCGTTATTACTGGAACGGCTCGGATTTTAGTTTTTTTTTTTCGCAGACAAAAATGATTCCTTTACGTGTTTT
Source organism: Epargyreus clarus clarus (assembly GCA_014595695.2). NCBI lineage: Eukaryota > Metazoa > Arthropoda > Insecta > Lepidoptera > Hesperiidae > Epargyreus > Epargyreus clarus. The sequence continues at coordinate 1,436,719 of JACTTY020000036.1, forward strand.
CTCCTTTTAAAAATGTGTGCTTTTTTGTTGTCTAATAAACTTTTTGGAATTTACTCACAAGATGAAAGCATAAAATATGCATTTATTTATAACTCTTACGACCTCTCATAGATTCTGGAGAAGAATTGCACTAGATCCTGAATCAAAAACACAACATAATTACTGCCGCTAGAAGGTGGTGGTAAATGCCAATAGTCACTCAACGCTTTCAGATTTTATTTTACCATCACTTAGTCATCCAAAATTATTACTCACGCTTAGAAACAAAAATTATTACTATCATTACGCGTACCCTTATTCCAAATTTCAGAGAGGTTCATTATTCCAACGAAAATGTATACAAAGCCGACGCAAACATGTTTTAAAAATATCTACTGCCTACTTTAATTAACGGTTGATGTCGAAACAGGGGTTGGAAGTGCTCCGTGCATATACTCGTTACTCGTGTCTCTGTGTGATTTACATATAACATGCAGATACATATAAACGTACCTATTTATGTTTTTAAAGTACATTGCATGAATTCATTCGCCATTTCAGATCCTTTGGACATAGTTACTAATTGGAGGTAACAACCAGTACTGTGTTCCCTGAATTCAACGGATTCTGGCTGATTTCTTCAGATAATTTGCCCCTCTACTTAAGGGGGGTTCTCAAGTGCTAAATCTAACCCATCGACACCATACGAGTATTCAGCATTTTTTTAAATTAAATTCAGTCATATCAGATTGTTAGTTGGTTTGAAGTTAAAAGATATAAAAAAGATAAAACTTTATTATCTCCACTAGTTCTCTACACGTTTTTATTCATTAAACTTATCTTACAGATAATATTCGTTAGATAAACTAAATCCTAAGAGGTTATCAAATATTCTTTTTACCCAATTAGTGAAAAATGAGAGGAAAATAAAGTTCCAACAAAAGTGATGGCGTAATATTTTTAAGTGCTTCCTAAATTCGTTCAAAGCATTATTTTCGCTTACCCCTTTATATAAAGTACCAATTCTTTTTATTATTAGCGATCTTTGGCTGAACCACTTATTGTTTTCTACGCACACCGGATAGATGTATTTTTAAGAGACTAAGAGGCACGTAAGAACCCTTAAGTACATGTATCACACCGCACCCTATAAGAGTGCTTAACTACGACAACAACTTTTTCACAACGATAGCAGATATGTTGATATAGCAGTGTGAAAAAGAAGGTGAATATTGCATGAAGAATTTTGTTTTTGGTACAATTTTCTACTTTGTTTTTCTTACATTCATTATACTCCTACATATTATACATTTTTTTAAAATAAGCTCATTGTTAAGATCTTTGGCTAAATCCACCTTTTCAACAAGTTTGGATATGTACGTTTATTTAGAAAAACCGTAATTGATACATTATATGATCTTATTTAATAATGTCATAATGTTGCTAATACGAGTATAATAGGTACAGGCATAAGTGTGGCGGTCTTGACTATACGCGAACTGCGAAAACCTTCAATCATTTTTAAGTTTTAAGCCCCACAAGAATCAATATATAAAAATCGCTAAATGAACGACACAAGTAGACACCGTTGACACATCTTCATGAATTTTGAAACGAGGATTGATGGTTAATGGAAAACACTTACGTCCGCCCCATTCGCAGTAAGTGTTCGCATTTGTTAGATATATGACGTTGAATGATGACGTGTGGCCGTAGAACAATAACTTTAGCTGTAAAAGAGTGAAACCAATCTCATGAGAGCTCGCGAGGGTCTGCAAACAATGGAGAGATTTGGAAGTTTGCAAAGAGTGGATAATAGTTGGTATTATGCGGAGGCGAGAGGAAAGTTTCGTGACTTGTAACACTCGCAGTGGGGTAGCATCGTTTACAATTATAATTTCACTCGATGTAGAGGACTAGGCTTTTGCCTTTCCAAGGACTGCAGAATGGTAACGTAAAATACTTTTCAACTTTAGCAGTTTAATTCAAGATTTTTCCACAAAAGTCACATCAGTAAAAATGTGATAGGAACTAATCTGATTTGATTCCAAAGGTACAACTACTATGTCTACGTGGCTTAAACAACAGCCTTGTGCTATTGTTTTCTAGTTCGAAAACATGTACAAGAATAATTATTCACGTTGCTATCTTTTGATTGCGGTATGACCATTGATGAATGGTCACTCTTACGCCTTATTTATTTCACACTCGTTTCAAAACTTTATGGCTTAATCGCATACATTTATGTTATCCTTCAACTTTAAATGAAGTGACAATTCCTACAACTTTACTAAACATCAAACCGAACAATGGCTGAGACAATTTGCAATAAAATATTCATGTTTAACTCCATACTATGAGTCAAACAATATAATAAGCACTACAGTTCTCTTTGACTTCGCAATACAATTTTATGCGCGGCGATAAATCGGTTGTTCTCATTTCTGCAGAGCTGGAAACAACCCGACATCGTCTCATATCAGTTGCCATAAAAATGTTTTATGTTAGTGGCTAATAAATGACATCAGCAAATTCAGTAAGACAATATGAGAGGCGCTCTGTGCATCCGTTTCCTCTATTTCCCCTCACAATCATTGTTTCGGCTAAGATTGGGGGCGCCAACCCGACGCTCTTGGCAGACGCTCCCGATAATATTCCCTTGTTTTTGTTAAGCTTTTCACTGTCTGTAGCGCAAATGTATTTCTAATTGAATTGGGTCATCCATACAGCCGTACGATTGTTAATGACGTCTGTTAATAGCGTTTTTGTGTAGTCATACCCGAGCAAATTAGTGTGAGTGTTAAATGGCTTCGTGTGGATAAATTGGATAGTAAATCTAGGCCTATTTCGGAAAATAAGTTGAAAATTTGAATTTGTTAGCCTTAAATAAATAATAAACTCTATAATAATACTGCAATACAAATGGAATAGAATTTAACTTTGAAAGTTTAAATTGAGTGACCCGGGAATTGCTTTGAAGGATTAAACTGGGATGCCTGTGCATGTAAGCACTCACTCGGCTACAGCTGGATAACAAACGCTGGAAACGGCGAACGACGAAATTTTTATTCACTTTAGCACATGAGCTATCATCTAGTGACAGGATTTAGTTTTGTAAATTTCTTTTATAAAATCGGACTAGCAGTGAGCATACATGGTAGTAAGTAGTCGCTACCGCCCATGATAGTCTCAGGTGCGTTGCCACCTCTGAAGACCGAGATGGTCGCATGTAGGCGGCACCTACTAGATTTCAAATAAGCGTGACGGTAGTACCTTCTTGGTTGAAACTTACTGGTTCTATCTTCTTCAATATGTAGTAAAATGTATGTGTTTTCGTAAAATATATGAGTATATGTTTTCATTCTAGTGTACACTAAAATTGTGAAAACTTACATTTTGCAAGGCATTTGATAGAATAGAGCTACGAAGCGCATAAAAGTCAAAACTTAATTTTAAATAAAAAACTAGATAGTTTTGCGTGGAATTCATTTCGAGAAAATTTAGTATAAATGCACAATTGGAGTCTTCATTTTAATAAACATTTTAGGCTTGTTCAATTGTCTGAAATCACAAAATTAAAAAGTAATTTCAACTGCTTCATGTAATTTAAACTATATATCTTTCTGGAATACCTATAGTAAAAAAGGTCTCAAACTTTGTCTCCAACATGTGTACGTCTCTTCAATATTTTGTGAACAACAGCAATGTCATAAAAGTAATACATTACATACATTCAAAACGTCTGGATTGCATACAAAACTTAATAACAACCGCTATTTAATAAAATAAACATAAACTCACCTTTCCTTTACAACTCTCATAATAAAATTCATTCATTCAAAACATGATACCAACCTCAAGTCGCTCACAATGAATTTGAGGTTATTTTTCTCATTTCAAATTCTCTGTAGACGACTAGAATCGTAAAAAGAGGATTATTCTCGGCGCTCGCGTGGCGGATAGAATTCGTGAGAACCCGAGTTGGCAATATGGGTGCTTTATTTACTCCTTGCCGCTAAGCTGCATATAATGAAACGCAGTGTCGGCCGTCAAACGTCCTGAGAAAAATGATACGACGGCGCAAAAGATTTGATACTTAGCTTGTGAATATTATATACATCACATGACAGTATAATGCTTTTTACCAGTGTAATGGTTTTATTAGCTTGACCTTTATGTATAAGAGTATGTATGTCTTTGAACTCGATTGTACCCACTTATAACGGTCAGATTATTATGAAAGTATCATTTTAATAATCATCCATTAAGTCTCCGTTATTAGGTAATTTTAAATTTTCGATTGCATTATTTAGTGTTTTATCTCATAGTATATTGTTAACATTTTTTTATGAAGTAATGATGATAATATCACTAATTCACTATAATGAAAACTTGTATTCGTTATAGAGTGTTTTCAATTGTCGGTTTTGTTTTTTTTATTTTACAATCATAACAACACAAATAATATCAATTTCTAATGTTCAAAACGTAATTAATTTTACTGTATACTATTGGATGTTATTAGAACTCTCTTTCAATGCCCCTATTCTGTTTTTCAATTGTATCTATTGGGGTCACAATAAATTTTCGAATCGGTTTTGTTGTTATTGTACATACATCATTATAAATGTTTCATATAACGATTTCTGCGTATAATAATTTAGTTCAAATATGAATTTCGACATATGTGTACGCTATTAATATTATACAAATTTTTATAATAATTTTAGTTTACTATACCTGTAATTAATAATGTTGAAAATTTTCCCGTATTTTAATATCATATACTTAATACCAAATTTTAGGCATTCTAGATATTTGACAACCCTATTTCAAACTATGTAACTTTCTTCAAGACTGAAATAGCAATTGAAATAGCAGTCCACCGGGTGGAAGGAGGTCAGCTGCTAACAAACCTCAGGGGTCTAGGATAGTCGACTCATTCTTCAAGCTAGATATGGGTGGTATACCTATCCCTACCTACCTACCGGTTAAATCATACTGGATCTACCACCTTACAGAATCTTTAATTTTTTTTCAATCAATAATTAATTCAAATAAACATATTATTTTATCTTATTTATTTATATTAAGCCTAATGCTTTCATACCAATTATTTGTACATGAAGATCATGATTAATCTACATATGCACTAGTACTATAGAAGCTTGTTTACTTCGAGTGTTTGTGGACCTTGTGGTACACATTAATATACACTGTTGTGTATATTAATTATGGTAAAGGCATAATTTCCTGCAGACATGCAAATGTTATTTAACTAGGCAATACAATTCGTAATTCCGCGATAAACTCAAACATACCGTGAACGCTAATTGTTTAAAGCAATGAAATGAGTAAACAGCCAGTTACGAGGTCGAAGTGTTATTGTTATTATTTTAGTAATTTATTGTTCCAAAAAGTTACAATTGAATGTATATTATAATCTATAACATTTGGTAATTAAATTCGACGTGAAGCATATCTTCTATGAATGTATGCGTTTATCTTAAAAATCGATGTAGCTATTATTATATTTAACTTTAAATTATTACTTCGACATACAACGTCACGAAAGTTTGCATGTTGTGGTAACGTTCATGTGAAATGGCCTACACTAAGAAATTAAAACTTGTGAAGCGAATACACCTATATGTTTTTATTTTTAGTCCAAAATAAATACCTAGCTTTAATCGCCGTACACTAACAGTTTTTATGTAACGTTAAACGTTCAATATTTTTCAATACAAAAAAATACATAAATCGACAATACAGTTTAATTCATACTTTATTTCAAGTAATAGAAATATATAATTTTATTATTGTTTGATATTGTATAGCATTTTCAATTTCTACGAGTATACATATATTTACACTTTATCGCCACACTTATTTCTGCTTACCAACAGCAGTGGTATGTGCTGCTTTGTTCTTATTTCAAGGGTTCCAAGTCCGCAAGGATTCACAGGAATACATACTCTGTGCCCTTTATCAGGTAAATCTCTAATCTAGAGTTGATTATAAATGATTATGGCAATGACCTCTTACCATTATGCAGACAGACTCTTTTACTACTTTTATAACACGTCGATAAATAATACTCATACAAATAAACTAAACAAAATCTCAAGTATCAAGATCATGGTCGTAGTGTACAAGTCTCGCGCAGTTGCTTACCAGAACACGTCGCACGTCTTGTCACTTGTCGCACGCGACGCCTCCCCTGTTCACCCCCGAAACTATGCAAGTTTCCCTTCTTTATCCACAAATATCTATGCCCTTACTGAAACTAACAAGGCGTTGTTAAGCTTAAGACGCGCTATCGAAGCGTATTTGTGTATACTTATGAAATTACAGGTATCTGTGGAGAGCAATGTTTTCGAGTGTAAAATATAATATTAATGTAGGCAGGTAGGTATTTCCCATTATTTGGCACGCCCTGCAGCATATACTGCTTAAAGGATTGTAATATACCTGTGAAATGTTGTTGCACTCATCAATTGTGGGAGTGACATATGGCTCGTATATACCAACAGGTCGGATTTTTTGTTTTGATAAAATTCTAGTGTTAATATAATTATTTTGGTTATGAAATTTATTTATGTACTATGATTTAAACTTGCAATATTTCATTTTTATCTAATAGTAAATACCTATTTTAAGTAAAGTAAAAATCAATCTATTGTGACCATTATTAAGGCTGTACGAGTATTTTTTTTGCAGTGGGGATATTTTAGAATCAATTTTATTACTTCCACAAAACAAAACATAACACCTCCCCCCCAAAACAAATGATTACCAACAAACCACAAATCGGAATAACGAAACAGAGGGATTTATTCAAGATAAAGTGATACAAAAATAATAAAAGGTGTAAAGACGGCAACCTAAACCCGTGCCTGTGGGACGTGTCGTCGCTAGTTATTTCCTACGGGACCCTCACGTTATGGCCTCCAAAACGCACCTTTCGGAAACCTGAAGTTTAATAAAGAAAATGTTTATACGGGTCCCGAAGATTTCATTTGTATACCTTTGTGGCGCTTCTGTTAAATTATATTTTAGTGTAAAACTATTTTTTATTTTGCAATATTAAAATAATAGTGGAAGTGGTAATGCGCGTTTGCTTGTACATAAAAAGCTTATTCTTGCATCTATATTGTTTTTTTTAGGAGTAATTAATTTCGTTCTTGCTTGTACAATTTTCGTTGCATAAAAACAGGATTGAAAAGTTTAGCCTGAACTGATCACAGTTACATTGCTAATGGTTAAGTCGAAGCGCTTTCATTATCATACTAGTATTATATTTTATACTCAACAGTTGTGTACATATAAATTTATATTCGAAATAATCAAAGTTATATTCGGAAAGGGTAAACTGTAAATTCGTAAATATCGATGATAGCATATCATTATGAAACTTGTAATATAATACTTTGCACGAGTATTATACTCATACATAATCCTTTTTTTTTTGTTTACGAGGGGGAAACCTTCAAAAGGTACCCAGTGTTGTGGGAGCAACCTAGGGTTATGTGGGATTCTTACCGCACTAAAACCCCCCCGGTGGCCGTCCTCGGCGCTGCGTAGAGGGTTCCGGGATCTCCAAAGGAACGCAACCGGAGCCCTCTTAGCGCGTTGCCCCGTCGGGCTCCGCCCAGGTGAGCTTGGCGCTCGCCACACCGTCTGGTGCGTACGACGGTATGCGACCAAACATACCGCCGTCCTTACCGGGGCCGCTGACTGGGCGATTCGAGCTCCCACTCTTGCCACCCGCAACCCCGGAAGCCCCCTTTTAGTCGCCTCTTACGACAGGCAGGGGATACCGTAGCCCTATTCTGGTCCCGAAACTACAGGGACAACTCATACATAATCCTACAAAATCATTAACCTATTAAATCAAATTATTAATTGAAAAGGCTTGCAATATTCAATCCCAGCTATTAATATTCAGATTACACCAACCTGGAACGACTGAATGATGTTATTATATCCATTACTTGTGGACAGAGCATAGTTTAATCCAGCCAAATACCTAAGGCTTGAATCTAATTTCGTATGATTATACATCTGTATTTAGTTTATCAGATTGAAGTTTGATATTTTATCATTTTTTATAAGTTTGAAGTAGCAAACGAGCATGCAGTTCAAAAGGTGCATCACTGCCGCCCATGGACACGGGCGGCAATAGGTACAAATTAAATAAAGCATCATCTTATATATAAAAAACTCGTGTCGCAATGTTAGTTACCGTACTCCTCCAAAACGGCTTTACCGATTTTCACCTTACGAAACATTACGAACCTTACAGGAGTATACAGGTTAATTGTATGTGAGAGTAGTCCTTTCTGATACTATAATGGCTACTGCCGCCCCTATACACCTGTAATCAACCCATAATACGATAAGATCCAACCAGACATACGATCCGCAAGAGTACCTGAAGAGAAAGTAGGAACGCGTCGGAAAAATATATCTCCCTTATCACACCGCTGTAACAATACAACAGCACTGAACAATGTTGTTAAAGGGTAATATGACAAAGTGCCATGGAAATGACCATCATTCATATACCTAATCATTGAAAATGAAACGATAAAACAGAATGCTTCAAATCAAATTCTGCAAACCGGTCCCCAAAACAAAGCACTTGATTTATAAAACCAACAAAGCAATTAGTAGTGATAAGCTTTTAATTGGCGCCGTTTTTAAAGAACCGGAACCGAACGATTAGTCACGAGACTCCGATTAATTTACCGAAGCCAGCACTGCATGGACAGGACACGCGAGCTGACGCTTATTGAGTTGTGAATGTGCTACCCGCATGATATGACCAATGATAATGTAATTAATATGTATTGGTTAGTGTAATGTATTAGTTTGGATTAGAATACTACGCTAAAATCTACGACAAATGTACACTAATGGTGTGGTGATTTAGTAAAATCCCACATAACCCTGTGTCACTCCCACGGCACTTTCTGAACGTTGCCCCTTCGATAACAAAAAATAATCTCATGAACATATTAACACTATTCTTGGAATAAAGATAATATTTATGACAATATTTATACTCACAACCACACACTAGCATTCCTTGTGTCCTCAATAGAGTTGCGCAAAATGTATCACTAAAGTGAAAAGAGTGATATATATCTTTTGAACTCAGTGATATATATCACTCTTTTAGCTCAATAGCTCACTTTAGCTCAGTAGCTCTGAAAGATACGCGACATTTTGGAGAAACAAACAAAATGGAGGAGTTTTAGTAGACTTAAGTTTGACCGTCACCAATTTCTTCGCTTATTCCTTTCTATTTGAAAAATAATTCATCAAGATACGCGAAAGTATTACAAAAGTACTTAATTAAGGGCAGATAACCCTTAATTTTATTAAAAAATACATGTACCTAAATTCGTAGTCCATTACCACGGGATATTTTACCCAGCGTAATTTATAAAACCCTACAAAGTACGAAATAAAACTTTACTTTCGAGTCATCAATCAAAATGAAGCGGGTCGCAGACTTAACAACTTTACATTATGCTATCAAATTACTAGCACCGAGGGTGTTAATGGATCAGATTTGATATTTTCTATAACATAATAATCATTTATTTTAGCGTTTCATTAATGAATGATGAGGTTATCGAGAATTGTACTACATGAAGGTGGTAGAATCCTTTCTGGTTCGACTCCGGAGGCATTACTGCCACACCTGTTTCTTCCTATTAGCAGCAGTGTTAAGCACTGCTGTGTTCTGGTTTGAGCAGAGACATACTTTTCCGAAGCGTTCCAGCTTAGGCCTCAAGGGTAGCGGCGCATCTGTAGCCGAGGTCAGGTAGTAACAACTATCCTACCTGGGGTTGACTACAGATATGCATGGGTGGCAGTAGCCACTTACCACCTCGTGGACTGCATGCTAATCTGTTACTCCTATTTTATAAAAAAAATACGTGTGGCACTCGGAGACTGCCGCGGTAAAGCTATTGCATAGCATTTTTTATGCTATGAAAACGTTCAGAAGGAATTCCAGAAATACAATATATTCTTCCATAATCATCAACATTAATACATCTTTATCCACTATTTTATCATATCTCCATTATATAAGACATTGCAAATATCAGCTGACATTTCATAACTCCAAGCAAGACTGAACATTTTATATATATATAATCCTGAACTTACCACTGACTGACTGACATGCCGTTCTCCATGATGCCGGCGAGGAGCGACTTTGTTGTCTATGGCGGGTTTTCTCCTCTCCCCCCCGAGGCAAAGGGAAAAATATGAGATGCCATAGATTCAAGATGGCGGCCGATTTAAAATTTTTAACTTTTTTATTTATTTACTTTATGCTGATGTTTGTTTCTTTTTCGAATAATATTCGGGTGGGGGTTACGATGAAATTGGAAAAAAATGAAAAACCAAGATGGCCGCCGAGATATTTGAGTTTGAAATTTTTCAATTTTCGAGGTGTTTTTGGGAGGTCGTATCTCTCGGGATTTTTAATATTTTGTTGCCATTTTTTTAAATTTTCTCGGATATATCCTCAATTTTGCCAAATCGGATTTATTTTTTTTTTCAACAAGATGGCGGGTCGTCTGTTAGGCGATTTGTAAAATGTAGGAAAAAACGGATTTTTTGAAGTGAAATATTCGGAGGTTGGCAACGTTTGAGCGATTTGGTTTGTTCGGGGCGGTCGTGGGGCTCGGTCCGAAGTGTTGCCAGGTTTGAGTTTTTTTCTCCCCACTCTTACAATTTTTCAAACTTTTCATTCAAAACTATGAAAAGTAGAAGGAGAAATATTTTTGATGAAAATTTTTCACAGGAATATTTTTTTTGGCTGTCGTAATGACATTTGACCATTTTCGTCGATGTCGACTGGCAACACTGGCCGCAGGATTTTTTTTTCAGTTTTACGAAAAATCGACTTCATCGACCTGAAGGAGTGGTGGGGGGTGGGTTTGATGTATGAGTGGAATTTTTTGTTTGCCTCCGTGTCTATGGGAAAAATCTGAAACTTTCAAAATTCAAAATGGCGGCCGACCTGGATTGGGCAACTTTTTTTTTTATTTTGCACCTATCCAAGATCGGTATCGTTTCCGGCTAATTTGAGGGCGACTGATACGATGAAATTGGAAAAAGTTGAAAAAACAAGATGGCCGCCGAGATACTTGAGTTTGAAATTTTTCATTTTTCGAGGTGTGTTCGCGGGGTGGCACTGATGTGTTTTTTTTAATATTTTTTTGATTTTTTTCGTTTTTTTTCTCGGATATATGCTCAATTTTACCAAATCAGATTTATTTATTTTTTTAACCAGATGGCGGATCGTTCGTCAGGCAATTTGTAAAATGTATGAAAAATCGCATTTTTTGAAGTGAAATATTTTGAGATTGGCAACATTTCAGCGAATCGCCTTGTATGGGGCGGTTGTGGAGCGTGACTTGAAGTGTTGCCAGGTTAAGGTTTTTTTTTCTTTGTTCATACTTTTTTTGGAACTTTCCATTCAAAAATGTAAAAAGTAGAAGGAGAAACATTTTTAATGAAAATATTTTACATGGGTATTTGTCAGGGGGGTCGTAATGACATTTGACCATTTTGATCCAAATTAACTGGCAACACTGGGAGCTAGATTTTTTTTTTCACTTTTTTGACATTTCGAGTAGCCCAGCCTAAACTATTGGTGGGGGGTAGTAATAATGTATGAGATATTTTTTTGGTATATTATGGTGGTTATAGGAAAAATGGGAAACATACAAAATTCAAGATGGCGGCCCTCCTGCGATTTTCAACTTTTTTTTTATTCTGCGCGCCTACCTGAGATTGGTATCATTTTCGGCTAATTGTGGGACGACTGTTACGATAAAATTAGAAAAAATTGGAAAAACAAGATGGCCGCCGAGATATTTGAGTTTGAAATCTTTCATTTTTCGAGGTGTGTTTGTGGGGTCGTAGCGCGGTGGTTTTATTAATATTTTTTCGATATTTTTGATTTATTGGCCGGATTGTATCCTCAATTTTATCATATGGCAATATTATTTTTTTTTAAATCAGATGGCGCACCTTGTGTCAGCCATTTTGTAAAATGTACGAAAAAATGCATTTTTCGAAGTGAAATATTTTGAGGTTGGCAACATTTGAGCGAGTCGCTTTATATCGGGCGGTCATGGAGCTCGGCTCGAAGTGTTGCCAGGTAAAGTTTTTTTTTTCATCGTTCATACATTTTTTGGAACTTTTCATTCAAAAATATAAAAAGTAGAAGGAGAAATATTTTTAATGAAATTTCTTCACAGGACAATTTTTTTTGGGCGCCGTAATGACATTTGACCATTTTCATCTTAGTCGACTGGCAACACTGGGATACAGAATTTTTTTTCACGATTTTCACTTTTTGAGTACTTGGGCGGAAACCGTAGACAGAGCATATAAGTAATGTATGGGAGATATTTTTTATTTCAAATGGACCCTATATAAAAAATCGAAAATCCAATGTTGCCATATACAAAAAAAATGTTTTCATACAAATGCATTTTCTACAGGATTATCGAAGATTTCCGGCTGTTACCACCATTTGAGGTCATTTTTTTGTATGAGGCGCTTAATGGCACTTATAGATTGTACCAATGTGTAACGAAATATTTCAGTGTTGCCATACAAAAAATAATAATTTTCATACATGTGCATTTTTGTATGTCACATTTCAAGCTGTTGTAAATTTTTGACAACGTTATAACGTATGACGTGTTTGTATGTACTAATAGACTGCACATTTTGGTAAAAAAATATTTTTGTGTTGCCATACAAAAAATATTAATTTTCATACATATATATTTTTGTACGTAATATTTCAAGCTGTTGTCTTGTATTGGTAACATTAGAATGTATGAGGCGTTTGTTGGTACTAATATTGTGCACATTTTGATTAAAAAATATCTTAGTGCTGCCATACAAAAAATAATAATTTTCATACATTTGTATTTTTGTATGTGGTGTTTCGGGCTGTTGTCTCCCTTTAAAGACCACCACCATCATGCCCAGCATCACTTAACGTCAGTTTTCTGTATGAGGCGTTTAATGGTACTTATAGACTGTACATATTGGTGGAAAAATATTTAAGTGTTGCCATATAAAAAATAATAATTTTCATATATATGTATTTTTGTATGCAATATTTCAAGCTGTTGTCTTCTGTTGATATCATTAGAATGTATGAGGCGTTTGTAGGTACTAATATTCTGCACATTTTGATAAAAAAATATTTTAGTGTGGCCATACAAAAAATAGTAATTTTCATACATTTGTATTTTTGTATGTAGTGTTTCGTGCTGTTGTCTCCCTTTAAATACCACCACCACCATGCCCAGCATCACTAAACGTCCGTTTTCTGTATGAGGCGTTTAATGGTAGTTATAGACTGTATAAATTGGTGGAAATTTATTTCAGTGTTGCTATATAAAAAATAATAATTTTCATACAAGTGTATTTTTGTATGTCATATTTCAAGCTGTTGTTTCCTTTTGATGTCTTTCCAATGTATGAGGCGTTTGTAGATACTAGAAGTATTAACATTTGGGTAAAATAATATTTCAGTGTTCCCGTACAAAAAATTATAATTTTCATACATATGCAATTTTGTATGTTATATTTCAAGCTTTTGTATATTTTTGACAACCTTATAATGTATGACGCGATTGTAGGTACTAATAGACTTTACATTTTGGTAACAAAATATTCAAGTGTTGCCATACAAGAAATAATAATTTTCATATATATGTATTTTTGTATGCAATATTTCAAGCTGTTGCCTTCTATTGATATCATTAGAATGTATGAGGCGTTTGTAGGTACTAATATTCTGCACATTTTGTTAAAAAAATATTTTAGTGTTGTCATACAAGAAATAACAATTTTTATAAATAGTTATTTTTGTATGTAATATTTCAAGCTTTTGTCTCCTTATTATGTTTTTAAAATGTATGGCTTATAGACAAAAAAATCACGACCCAAATTCTTGGTATTTTGCAAATATTAACTCATATCTTTTCCAAACAGCCCCAATCAGTATTAATAAAACTTCAATATAGGGGAAAAAATGTAAAAAAATTTTGCACGCAAAACTAAAGAAGACAACCGTTCCGCGAGCTGCTTTAGCAGCGAGCGCACACAAGCGATACCTAGTTCTAAAATATAAAATTGAAAAGTATTTAATAAGAGACGTAAAGTATTAACAAACAGCAATATAAATGGATCAATGCATCATCGCATTGATCCATTTATATTGCTGGTTGTTCATATTTAAAACACTTTGTACACAAATTGTTTGTACCATAAATCATAATGGCGTTTTGATTTTGTACTGTCAAGTCTGTCAGTTGTAATTGTACGTTTAAAAATTACAAACACTCTTTTACGTTATTTTATTAATCCAGAATTCAACATAGCTTATGTTGATAAAATATATTATTTGGATAATGTGGTAATATAATTTTGAATTTTATAATGGGAATATAAAATATACTTCACGCAATTTTAAGATTTCCGCACGGATTATAAAAAAATGTGTATTACTGCCATCTGTGTTCAAGTTGACGAATTAAGGTTATCAAATAAAATAATAAGGAATGTAAAATAATACTTTATTCAATTATATCCATATTTTTCTATTGACAGTCAACAACTCGGTTGCCTGGAGACTTGATATCCAACAAAGGTGTTATTTATTTTCGTTACGGAATTTCTCGATTCGGTCGCCGCGCTCAAAGCCCGCGATAAAAGCTATGCAATAGCTTAAAAATGTACTAGATCACTTAAAAATAATACTACTTACATGTCAGTAACGCATATTTTAGACTGAACATTAACAAAAAGAATTATCCTTTTTCATATTATATTTGCTTACTTCAATATATAACATCATAACCTTAATACAGGGATTTTCTAGAGTAGGTAATAGTTTATGAATAGAGCTTTATGATGCCTAGAAGATTTATTATAATGCATTTTATTATTATGACTTATATATTGAAAATCTTTGATTGTAAAGTCCAAAATTGTTTTACTATTTTACTTCAAAACATACTTTTGATCGATATTGTATATTACACTTACAAAAATACGTTATTTCACGGACGAAATAGTCTATTAAAAACAGCCGTACTATAAAACATTACGTACAATACTTGCAACGAGTTAACAAACTATCGCAACAAAGAAATCAGCTCCACAGCGCTTAAAAAGCACTTTATTAAAGAATTTCTTCGGCGATATCTTTCGAAGTTTGTGCACAAAGAAGCAAATAGTCTTTTGTTGGACCACAAAACTTGTTCGGAATCAAATCAAAGTTTTATCCGCACAATAATGGAACGGATATCGAGACGCCATCGCGATAAAGTCATGGGGACAATAAAATCGGAATATGCCGTATTAATGGATACTTGCTACGGATAAGGGTAAGATACAATAAATGGTGTTCTTTTGTGAGACACTAAATAATAGGTATACCGGTTACACAAATTTCCTTTTAGAGATGTTTTTGTTTTTGTGAAAGAGGAAACTGTATGCCAAAATTTAAGGGAAAGTACTTGATATTTTTGAAAATACTCCTTTTTTCCAAAATTAAATAAAACAGGAGTTACACTTGTATGATTGTACTTGATAATAAATATAGTTACTATACCAGAATCCAGAACGCAACAGCGCAAATTGGTCCTGTATAACAAAAATAAACGTACCATGTATTTAAAGCACTTCAGAAGCAGCAGCATTTGAAGCAGTTCAGCTCTACTTACTAATGAAAAAATAAATTTATAATTAGTTAGGGTATTTAGTTATTTACCCAGAAGCAGGTAATATGGAAGACATGACGCTTAACAAATACAGGTCCTGTATGCTCGTCATTCTATCAAAAACTATGTAGTTCACTTACTCTAGAAGCAGCAGCATTTGAAGCAGTTCAGCTCTACTTACTAATGAAAAAATAAATTTATAATTAGTTAGGGTATTTAGTTATTTACCCAGAAGCAGGTAATATGGAAGACATGACGCTTAACAAATACAGGTCATGTATGCTCGTCATTCTATCAAAAACTATGTAGTTCACTTACTCTAGAATGTATTTTAATTCAATGACACTTAGCAACTAAATCAACCACAACTGTATGAACCCACTTTTCAAGTGCAATTTAATAAAATATCAAACAAACCAGAAATTCTTTAACAAATTTTCGCAATCAATAAAAATACGGCGCACTCGGTGCAACACGGGCATGGCTAGTGAGTCGTGAAGCGAGACGTTTTGTCGCAGGCTTTCATCTTGCGCGCTGACTGTGACAAATGATAGGGTGACGGTTACTCATAGTTCTGCCACCATGGTAGCAGTTTGAAATAATATTTCACCTGAAACGACGCAACTTCCGTGTTCGTAGTTCGTGGAGGTAATGATGTGGCTGATTTTGTACGTACTGTGTTGTGTGCGGATGTCAATTGTATTAATAGAGGTTAAACCTTATGTATTTGAACATAACCCGTTGATGTCTAGTCCCACAGCCTCACACTGGGTATCAGTATTGTGGGTATCACATAAAGACGAATACGCAACCGGAACCATAAACCAGATATCATTTAGATATCGGTCTCGATTTTTTTATTCCTTTAACTAGAAATTTACAATACATTTTAGCTTCGACACAACAATGCATGAAACCACCTTTACTCTAAATACTCTAAGTATTTACCTACTTAAAACCTCCAAGTAAGTAAACAAAGTACTTATGCCAAAACAAAGCGCGTGCTTTATAAGAAAATATTAATTTTAATATAGTATAAGTATTTTTGCCGCCTTATATTCTTTAGCTAAGATTTTCCAATCACCGTTTTTTAGATCTTAATCTCTTATTAAGATTCGATCTTAAGAGTACGTCCGGATACTTTGCTTGTATTGGGGTATTTTATAGACTGTACACCCCATACCGAGATTCAATTTAGATGTGCCGATACGATAAGCTGGATGTTATAAGGGCAGAGGCTAAGATGCCGATATTACAAGGAAGTGGATACGAATCCTAATAACGAAGATTGGCTATAAGGAAGTATTATTTCAAATTGGGTTACTCGCTGTCATATTAAATAAGTGCTTCAGAATATGAATTAAGTTATGAAACTTATTTATGGTTAGTTGATTGAGTGGTTGTGGTTGGTTGATTTGGATTGAATATGTATTGTTACGATTATTAGTAAGAATTTACCACTCCATTGCTGTCCATGGATGTCGTAGGCATATAGAGTTAACACATAATACACGACACGGTATCGCATCGTGACGTCGTGGCGCGACTCGATGTTGTGTCGTGATTGTTCACAATGCACGTCGAAAATTTCTACGACGCAGAATACGACGACGTGCTATATTTATATGTTGTAGCCCTAAGGGAATACATCCAGGAAACAGGCTACTGCCTGGTCTGTTAAGGCGCTACTGCACTTCCTGTAAGCTATTGACGTTGCGGTCATCAACACCCACAGTCAGGCGCAGTAAACATTAAATGTTACTTATACATATACAGACTTAAACAGATAGTTTTCGTCTTTTTATTTATTTATTTAAATGCAGTTTGCTAGATTACAGTTTGCATCAATACCCTACAAATGCAAAGTAACACAAATAAAATAAGACTATTAATAAACTTAATTATTATTAATAAACACAATAGAAAGATGCTTCTAAAAAGGTATCACAGAATTATTATTAATATACTCCTTTAAACTCATTCACCGAGTATAAGATTAAATTTATAAGTACATAGAGTCATTAATACGAGTATTAATTTTCTTCACAAAGAAGTTAACGCACAGAAAATTGGGAAGGGTGCAGGAACAATACGGGCTTATTCAGGTTGGTTGCTTCCGACAAATAATTTCTGTGACTTCCTAAATATCATCGCTTACGATTTTTTGATAAAGAGTTGACACATGAAACGAGAATATGTCAGAAACAATATATAATAAGTAACATTAGTAGAATTATGAGGGAAACATAAAAAAATATGGAGACATTAACGTAATTTTTAAAGACAATTGAAATGTTCACTTGATCCCAAAATAAGGAATCCCGACTCACTCACTGACTCATCAATGCCCAGCCATTGGACGAAGACAGCTAAAATTTTTCACAGGGGTTGTTTTCAAGACTTAAACGAGAAGAGAAAAGGTTTTTTTTTAATTCAACCCATATAGCAGTGACAAAAGGGTTGAAAGTTTGTATGGAAGTCCTCAATTTCGTATTAAGATACTAAGGTATAATGTTTAGAAATAATGAGATACCTTTTTTATCATATTGGGAAATTAAAGTGGTAAAATTGAGGTTTAAATATCGTATTATATTTTGTTAGGATATACACATGGGAAGTCGCTGGCAGTAGCTAGTATTAAACATAAGCATGGAATAATTCATAATGCATCCATTAGTTTAAAATATTAGGTAGAAAATTGGACTTATTATAAATACGTGTACACAAATTCCTACTCACAAAAGACACAAATATAATATTTACCTACGTTACAAATACGTGCATACCGTAAAGTGCTTCATAATTAGTACCAGGAGAATATAACCGTAAGATTATGTGTGATAATTGTAATATATTACAGCGAAGTGTTGCTTTTAGTCACGTGAGTAACGTACATGTTTCTTAGTTAAGACATTTTTCCATTAGTCTTATGAGTGTACGTTCAAATGGATTAAATACAACCGCTCATTTTATATTTTTTAAAATATGTATCTTTAAGGTCTTTTAAATTCGATAAATTAGGACCATAATAAAACTAAGAACAATAGAGAATCGTTTGGAAATAAGACCTTTTGATTAAGAAATCATAGTTGCCACCTTATAACATTTCCTTATTGCCGGATTGCTTGCGTGAATTAAGAATAATTACAACTTTTTTATAGCTCAAAGTACTGATAAATCAGACGGACTGATAAAAAGCAGTCACCGACACCTATGGACATTTGCAACACCACAAGAGTCGCCAATGCATCGCCGGCTTTAAAAAAGAGCTCTTTGTGCAACTTCCTTGAAGAGCCTCATGTCATAGCGCTTGGGGAATACATCAGATGAGAATTTATTCCACATCTCGAACCGCGGCAAAACTTAACGCATTTCTCAAAATATGTTAAAATTTAAATTAATTTATTACGTCAATATTCTTATACTAAAAATATGAACCAATATTTTTTCCGACACAATAGCTCATTACCAATCTGAAAGCCTGTCTGAAGAAAGCGCACCTTAATAATAGGAAGAAAACGGAAGAAAAAATAGAACAGAGAAGTTAAGGTCTTGAAAGCCAGACAATAGGTCTGTTTAGGTATTTAAATTCTGAACACATTATTAGTGAAATGAAGCGAGAATTCACAGAATTGTATTGAAATAGAAAGCGTATCTGTTTGTTATGAATTGAAAACGGCTATTAACTAAATAGTATTTAATTTCTAGACTGAAATATTTGACATATGATTTCATATAAAACAAGTCCTCAAATATCAAGAATTGGATAAGAAATATTATTGAAAGGTCAGGTTGGCTCGGGATTTAACCTGGAATTCTACAGGTCAGTACCCTTACCATGAGTTTTTACGTTTTGACAAATATGACTGTTTTGGTATTTGTTTACGTATTTGCCAATACAAATTCCAATTAGCGCCCCTAGCGGATTGTATCAGAACTATAGTATCAGTAACGTAACATTAAATGTCTAAATTGACAAAGTGGCGCTTTATGTTTCGTCTCCCTTTTTTGCGAACATGTGAGGCAGACAAAAAGACTTGAGCTCTTCCTTATTGTTACGTTTACTCAGTCTACTGAAGCAAACGGAACAGAATAATGGATTGAGTAAACGTAACGTAAAATTGTGGGATGTTTTGAAAACTCATGGTTAGGGTACAGGCCGATATGGTGACCACGCCGAGTGCGTGAGATTCATTTACACCTACTTCAAGGATCACAATATAATTATTGTTTCGATATGTATTTTGGAATATGGGGACTTAAACAGTCCCCATCTTCGAAAAGTTCTGTTGTCAAAACGTCTATTGTCAATATTCAATCTGTCCATTTCGTCTTACCCAAAAATTTGTCAATTTCTAGAATGTAGATATTGTCAAATGTCGATCTTTGCTAGGAAAAACAGCGGATAGATTGAACATTAATAACGGGCGTTGTCCATGAAATATTTTACAATACATAATAATATTGAAACAGTCTGAAACTAAAAATATGTTAATCTGTTAAAACAAAATCATTTCGGAACTCGCACTTTGCGTAATGAGTGGACTGAAAATGATATTGGGCTGTAAAAACAGCTTATTATAATGCGGTATTATTTCACGCACCGCCTGAAAATACACGTTGGCTTAAATCAGGGCCCTCCTTTGTACTGTCCGAGCCTGTAATAACATAAAAGGAATATGAATATGTATGTAATAATTAGGTGGTTTTATTTATGGTTCACAAAGTGCTCAGGAGTGCTGTTTCAAGCTTGAACATCACTGAGAAATTCTATAGATTTTTATTTAGAGGATGTTATGGAAGTAAATGTACGTAAATTATTTTATTAATTTTCCTACGGTGGTTTAAATGAATATGTACGAATACGCGATCGAATCGTTGTAAGTTACATACATATCAACAAGTAACTATCAGTAAGTAGTCCCTTGAAGTGGTTGAAGGTGTTGAAGGTAGTAGTTGAAGGTGGTAGAACCCTTTGCGGTTCGACTCCGGCGGCACCACCACCACACCTATTTCTACCTAATAACAGCAGTGTTAGGCGCTGCTGTGTTCCGTTTTGAAGGGTGTGGAGTGTGAAAGGTGTGGAGACAGACTTTTCGAGGCGTTCCAGCTTAGTCCTCAGGAGTAGCGGCGCATCTGTGGCCTACCTCAGGTAGGATATCTAATCCTATCTGGAGTTGATTACAGATGTCCATGGGCGGCAGTAGCCACTTGCCATCAGGTGGATTGCATGCTCGTTTGCTACTCCTATATTATAAAAAAGTCATACTACTGTCATACTGCATATAATTTTAATATCTCACGAGGAGTCTGAGGTTCAAATACTAGCCACGCACGTCCAATTTCGAAGGACTATCTTCTGAATTTGTTCTGTACTCTACTAATTTCTAGTTAACATATTAATTTTACTACTCTAGTCCCTACTTATTTTACTAACTATTATTTACCCCTTTTAAGGTAATTGTATTTTAACTTCTGGGTTTAAGGTATAGATTTTGTTTAATAGTTAAAAGCAAATGTTTGCATAATCTGCAATCAGATATACGGCGGGACATTATAATTGTAATTACAAATTATTACATTAATAATTAATTGTCAAGTCAATTAATCACACTGTTTAATTAACTATCTACACTTGTGTGTCCAATCAATAGAATCCAATTGAGATTAGATTATAATATGATACACATCAATAATCAACTTATTAGTTCCGCTAATAAGCACTGTAGTTAGAGCCTTACTAAGTCGCGCCATAGAATTCACTTTTAAAACGTAAAATGAAACTTAAGAGGTTCTTAAGAAACTAGAGAATTGTGAAGGTGGTAGAACCCTTTGTGGTTCGACTCCGGCGGCACCACCGCCACGCTTATTTCTGCTTCATAGTAGCGTTGTTAAGCACTGCTGTGTTCTGGTTTGAAGGGTGCAGTAAAGATACTTTTCCGAGGCCTTCCAGCTTAATCCTCAAGGGTCGCGGCGCATCTATGGCCGACCTCAGGTAGGAATATCTAATCATATCTGGGGAATGATTTATGACGTCCAAGGTGGCAGTAGCTACTTACTATCAGGTGAACTGCATGCTCGTCTGCTAATCCTATATTATAAAAAAAATTAATAAAAATATCGTACTGCTTATAAATATAGCCTAGGTCATTCCCACAATTTAAATTAATCCCACGACACCTAATAGTTTAAAGTCAGCTGCGGGGTGTGTCAAAGAATATGTATACTCTCTTGTGAATATGACCTTAGGACTAAACTAGAAACTATGATAGAAGTTTCATTCTGAATTGAGTGGCGATCGTAACCGAGCGGAACATAATGAAACAATGAAAGAGCAAACAACAATATTGCCGGTGAAAGATACTCGTTTCTCGAGCTAATTCAGTAGCACACGTGTTTGGCGTAGGGTTGCCACATTAGATAAATATATAACCTACCTAAAATATGAAAATAAATATAAGCAAAATGACCGTACCATGTAAATCCATAAATAATCATCTTTCTAGATATCTTGATAAAACGCGGTACGAGTTTGTTAAAGTATTTTTTCGGAAAAATTGCAGAATGTACTATTGATAATACTTGGTTCATGTCCAAAGAGCACAGAACTATGTAGACCATCAATGTTTGGTATGTGGAAAAACTTGTCAATCACTTTTACTTTTACATTTCTGTGTAGTTAGCTCTATCACCGATTAGGCTCTACTATTCAACCTAAAATATCCTACACTAGGTTAATCAGACGATCATGCTACTCTATCTCTTAAAAATATTACTCGAGAGCTTGTTTAAAGCTCAACCAAAATGTCCAATCCAAAAAAGGTGATCCCAGCGTTAATTTTTCATTTCTAATCTTCGTCACCGTCACCGCGCAACTTTTTCAAAGCTGTCAACCCTGTTGTATTCCTCTCACGTAGTCCGTAAGTAACGGCGTCTTCGCAGAGCGCATGTGACACCTAGCGTTAGGTGCCGTGAAAAATGGTCCATTTCCCGGCGCGGGGACGAATTTATCTCCGCGGGACCATTGCGCTGCTGTTCCAGTGTTAATATTCATTGTGGAACAATAACGTGACTTTTCGGCTTGTAATCTCCCAAGCCGTGCTGTAGAATAATAATAAGTCCCATAGGAATCACTTGTTCGGCATAAAACATAAAATCACGTCTTAAATCGGTCCCTGGGTGTTAGAATAAATAAATGTTATATTAATACCCTCGATGTATTTATTTCTTCTTTCATAAATAATAATATAATCGTTAACTTAACAGATTAATGAAATTGATTTTAATTAAACTTATACATAAAGAAAAATAATAAGTACAGCTATTTCAACCAATGTGTGGCTCAATACACATTATGGGACACAGAAATCTTAAGAGATTAAAACGTAATAAAACTACATAGGACCACGTAGTATCAAAATACGAAAGAAACATCTGAATAATAACTTCACAAATAGCTCAAAAGTCTTTGTTAAAAATGAACGAACCATAAACAGTCAAATCATTTTAATGATATATTTTTATTTTAAAGCGATGACACAAGCAATGCGCTGAAAATGTCATGCGACCACATCGGCTGGCCAATTAAGCGTATCACTTTTGCTATAATTTTTCTCCACCCTAGGGTTGGTTGACAGTGCTTGGAAAATATTACTAAAGGGGCTAAGGCACAATATAACTCATACAAGCATTACAGTTCCATAGCTAATTATTTCGTTTGTAAAATAACACAGCAACACTTTACTTACATTATTACGATTTTTTTGCTTATTATTTTTAAGAGTATCGTGAATCAATATAATTTGAATTAATGTATTTTTTATTAATGTAATGATACGTTTTAAAAATGTAAATTGTTTCACACTATATCAAACACATTATTTTGGTCACTAACTACATTAATTTCAGTATTTAGGTATATATTAAGTTCCAAAATTATTTTAAATACATTTCTCATATTTATGTTATTACATTTTATAGTTATACTATTGCGGGACATATCTATTTATTCAAATCTCTGTGTAATATGCCTTTTACGTTTGTTTTGGATCGTGTGTTATAAAGAAACAGAAGGGACGGTGAATAAGCCAATAAATTCCCCACCGCACTAGCTGGTCCCAATCCTCGGCAATATGACAAAAATCGCACAGAAACCAGACGACAATAATTCAATTGTCGCCAGTCAGAATTGATCAGTGTTAGGTAGATTAACATGAAATCTGATATTTGGTGGGGTGGTCAATTTCCTTGCTAATGGAGCGGGGGTGACCAGAATGCCACGATGAACGTAATTATTTATATTACGCGTTAATTACCATAGTTTATCAATAAATTATATTGTAACTGTAATCGGATAAGGGTATTATTTATATGCTTTCTAGTGTCCTATTATAATATCTTATTAAATTGTGTGCCGTATTTTTACAACGCTACCAGTATTTTAATAATATAAAAAATCTAAAGCAGCTATTTATTTTCTACACTATAGGTATATACTTACTCAATATTAAAATATTTTAGTTGGTGTGAGAATGTCTTCATTTCCGTATAAGATTTTATTTCTTATTATTTGAAATTTCGAATTCCTTAAATAATATTTAATGACTTATTGTTAAATTTATTAAGTAAAAATATTTTAGCGGATAATAATGTGTGCAAGTCTGTTACATACACGAAATCGATAGCCTCCCATCCCTTATCAATGAGATATTCATTAAGCGGAATGCACCGCAACAGTTCACTTGTCGGTCGCAATCAATGCGGTGCGAGCAGAGAACTCAATTTGCACGCGTCATGGGACGTCGGACATGTATCGCAGCATGTCAGGAAGACTTAAGAGGATGCGTCGACGCATTGGTCATGATATCATGATATTTTATATTATTTTTGATACAATTCTCATAATGACGAAACATTCAATAATTCGTTTTATTAATGACGAGCGCTAGGTACTTGTCACAAATTATTACAATATTCTATTTGAAGAATCTATTTACCCTGAATAATACGTTTTAATTATGTTAAAAGATTAATAATTATTATCTTTTACAGCATTTTTAATATTATTGTAAAAAATCATTGGTATCATTAAATCATGATTGATAATACACACATAATGGGTAACAATTTTCTTATCTGTAACTAGGTTACAAACCCGAAATCGATAAGCTCCCATCCCTTATCAATGAGATATTCATTTAGCGGAATGCACCGCAACAGTTCACTTGTCGGTCGCAATCAATGCGGTGCGAGCAGAGAACTCAATTTGCACGCGTCATGGGACGTCGGACATGTATCGCAACATGTCGGGAACACTTTAGGAGATGCGTCGACGTATTGACCACGACATTACGATTATGATAGTTAATATCATTGTTGACAAAATGTTCACCAAAACAAAAAAAACATTAGATAAATTGTTTTTTTAATAACATGCGTTACTTGTCACACATTATTGGAAAATTCCGTTTAAAATGCCTATTTCCTCTGTACAATACATTGTTGTAACAATTTTCTTATATGCAACTCTGTTACAAAACCGAAATCGATAGCCTCCCATCCCTTATCAATGAGATATTCAGGGGAATACACCGCAACTGTTCACTTGTCGGTCGCAATCAATGCGGTGCGAGCAGAGAACTTGATTTGCGCGCGTCAGGGGACTTCGGACATGTATCGCAGCATGTCGGGAACACTTTAGCAGATGCGTTGACGCATTGGTCAAGACATTATGGTAGTTAACATCATTGTTGATAAAATGTTCACTCGTTCCCTTCATTCATTTTCGTTCGTTAACCGACCTGCCGTCTGTATAATGTAATAATCACTATTTAAAAAACACGCACTCCAAAGAAATGAGGAGGTCGTAATAATCTTATTATAGTTCACATTTCTAATTTTCAGTGTTTCTTAAAAACAAATTATTTACTCGTAGATGCTATGAATTAAAGTAAGTGCAGTTAGTTATTAAACTTTCCTCACTTATGGCATCTTTTCACAAATAATCCACTGCAATTGCTCACTTATCGACCGTTATCAATGCGAGTCGAGATCACAATTCACACGCGTCAATGCAATACGGTCTCGTACGTACGTGTTACATTTTGCAGCCTGCAATGACTTATTGAACTGCCACGACATTACGAATTTGACAGGCCTGAATCTGCTCTACAACTCATATATTTCATAATGGCATAAAGTACAATAGTACTTTATCTAAGATAAAGTGGCAAATGTGGGTGCGGTTCACATAAATGGTCACTATCGCCCATGGACATCTTTAACCAACTTCATATAGGACAAGAAATACATTCTCACTTGTTCCGAATAATAATAAACAAGGTAATTATTAAATTATTAATTAATAACAAGGTGCTGCTCAAACCTTTGGCATTCAAAGGCACGTAACTCAGACCAGTTCAGAACTGGCGCTAAGAAATTTTCTATGAAGAGAAATCTGCTAACTACTCCAAAACTAGTCAGAAGTCACAACAAAGTTCTGGAACGTTTGGCTAATGAGTGTCTAGTTAAAACGAAGCGACTTGTTAACGCGAATGGTTCGCGGCGGGAAGGTAAATCCGAAATTCGGCAACTCCAAGTTCCAACTCCCCGAAGTTTATATCTATTTCTTGTTCTGAGCGAGGATTTAAACCTAGTTCTGTTTGCTCATGGAGATAAAGAAGCGTTATAAAGTGATACAAGTGTTGTATTTGATACTGTATTATGTTTATCGATTTGGAATGAAGTCCAGAATATTTTTAGATATTGTTTTCGAAGTTAGCAATATTCACTGTTCATTATGAAAAATACTAAAAGTATTTTAAATAATATGCATGGATTTAAGATTATCGTCAATTGTATCAAGTTTGAACCGCAAGCTTTTACAAGGGATATTAGGGAAAAGTAGCATTTAAATTCAATTATCCGTAAAATCTAGCGGGCATAATCGAAGTATCTTGATTTGTGATGTAATTGTTCCACTGATTTCTATACCGCACTCTACCACTGAAAACTTATCATAGAGAAACAATGATTATAAAATGTCTGACATTATTATAACCACCTGTAAATCTTAAATTTAAGGCATACTTACTAAAATATTTAAATAATTAAGCAGGTATGTAAACATTTCTTATGTATAAGATATAGCAATTTATTACAGATGCTGGTGACGGAAAGTGCGGTAAGTCAACTCAGTTTGCACAAGTTTTAGTACGAAGAGAGAACTTTGATCATATTAATCCACATAATTTTGAATACTAACTACTGCTGGATAACTGGCAAGACTGTTTATTCACTGTCAGACTAATTTAGGTACAACGTCAAGTAACGAAACTATGACTAACATTTAACTTAAGTTAGTAATTCAGCGTAAGATGACTTGTCAAGGTTTGGAATTACGAAATTTGTAGAGAGGTGTTCAAGTAATCTCGAGCTGGGCTAAACTAGTAATGGGCTGGCAACTTCTGCGAGTCGATAATCGAATAGATGAAAAGGGAAAATAACTGGAGACCAAGTTTTTTGTTTGGCAAAAGTTTCACATATAGTCCGCCTATCTAGAATTCTAGGTGTTGTGCTATTACAACAGGAGTAATTTGGCACTAAAGTATCCCGCGTTGAAAATGTATATAAGAGGACACATACTTGAGGCATTCCATCCCAGGTTTTACAAAGAGTAACGCATCTATTCTGTAATGGCTTTTACTCGTTTCCTATTAGACATTTCTATCGACGCTTGTACTTAATTTAACATCGGGTTAACTTCATGCTAATTTGCCACCACAATATATTGTGAAGAACAACATCAAAGCTATCAGAAAGACGCTAGAATTAGACAGCACAGTTCAAGAACCTTTCTGTTTTTCTTCTTAGTATATTCGATACAAATTTAAATCACTGTTCAAGACTCCTTACGATATTCATCTAATCATTACAGCTGGTAAAACATTTTGTAAAATTAAACAAAAATACAACATTTTTACACAATTTTCTTAACTGACTGTAGAGAAAATCTGTTAATTACCGCCGAGCTGGTAGTATTCACAACTAAGTTTAAACGACGTTTGGCTAATGAGTTCGGACGAGTTCTCGCTAGTTCCTCTCCTCGAGCACTTTTATTTATATTCCTACATTATTGAATTTCGAGTTATTTTTAGCAGCGAAGGGATTTAAAGGTTTCGCTAAATAATAAATTTCATTACATTTCTAAATACAATTTCCTACTTTTTATAATTAAACAGCGATGAGGCAAACGGGGTACCCGATGGAAAATAGTCGTCGTTGCCTGTGGACTTTGCAACCGGCATAACCAATACATCTATAATCGAGTTCAGATTACGCAGGGTTGCAAACGTTATGTGATTTTTTTCCATTACGTACTTGGCTAGTGTGGTAGACTATGGTCTAATACATCTATCACTCTAAGAGGAGACCCGAGCACAGCAGTGAAAAAATAATGGTTTGACTACGAACCACAATTTGAAACCACAAATAGTAACGGTAAAATAATCATAATTTTGAAATTGAATTCGCGGTTTATTAATTGCAATAATGTAGCATTATGTTTAGCGATTGAAAGTAACCTCCAGAACATAATTTATTGACTCTTAAGAAATAAGATATTCGTGTAATAAGTATAATTCCACTGAGATCTAAATTAAACATCTGTGAACATCGCAAAGCTAGATTTTGGATTGCAGTTCTATATTAAGATTAAATTACATTGGGATTGAAATCCTACGTATTAACTTAGTAATACCACCTCGGGGATAATTTTTCAAGGACATAATAGTATCTATTTAAGCTTCATTTATAATGCCAGCTGCTTACATATTTAGTTTAAATATGACGTCCTTCGATAAAACTTAGAAGCTAATCCTCGCTTTTCTTGAAAATAATCTTGAAAGGTATCTTGATACCTTCGGTATTGTTTGGATGATTATATTCTCATACCGGATTTAGCCGCCAAAATAAATGTCAGTCATGCGAAATGCTATGAAAATATATTTTGAAAATATTTATGAAAAATCGTTACATAATAAGCATGAGTACCTACGTTGTTTACTTACTATATTCTTACTGGCTCTAGCTCTGCCTGTATTCAATATCAGATATTTTCTAATATATTTTGAGCTCTCGATAGGCGTATTTCAAGTTAAATGGATCATCAGCATTAGGTAATATGCTCCTAAGATCGGTTTAAACCATTTCATAATAGCCTAGGGCGCTCCAAGCTGGAAAGCAGTCCGCTCAAACTCCATATTTAACCGTAAGGTAAGACATGCGATATTATGCCACCGTGTCAATTGTCCTATCCTGAAACTATTGATTCAAATGGTGCTTCACTTTCAGAAAATTACCTTATTACAAATCGCTATAGGTTATGTATTTAACGATGAGGAGATGTAAAAAACAAAACATTACATTAGATCCAGTTAGGTACATTTATAAGCACTAAGTTATAATTATATCGTCATTGGAATGTCATCGGAAAGTTTAATACGCAAAGGGGCTACATCGCATGTTAGACTTCAGCCTTTCCAGTAACGATATAATATATCAACGCGTTTACAATAAAATGATCAATATAAAAGCAATCATCAGTGTTGTCATAGAATAATAACATAATTTGTTTGTATTCTGCCATTATTCAATAAAAATCCAACGCGACTTGCATTACTTGCTACGATTTTGTCGCATGTTAGGAACTGCATTCTAAATCCCTACAAGTGTTGCATATTCAGTGCTCTGAAGTATGTACAGACGACGCATGTTATTTTTCAATAAATCACCGAGATAGAGGAACGAATATGTTGAGGAATACGAATTAAATGCCATGAATAAACACTCCTTCGTTTTTACTAAGGATTCTTTCAAATGGTGTTAAAAATATTATCTCTTATTGTTTCGTCGTCTAACTTGTACTCTTACGAATTCAATTACGTAATTGTGTTAAAATTCGTCAAATTGTTTGGACTGTGGGACGAGCCCAAGAATGACACGTTCCTAAACACTTACTCCGCGCAGGATCCATACTTTTACATATTTAAAAATCCATCTTCTTTTACATATTTCTCTTTTACATCTTTTACATCTTTTTTTTTTTTTTCTTTTCATATTTTTCTTTTACATCTTTTACATATTTAAAAATTTATCTTTTACATATTTAAATAAGCATGAATCCCGCAATATATCTGAACAGATAAACGCATGGATTGTAGAACATAAAATAACTACTACAGTCCTTGA
Source organism: Epargyreus clarus clarus (assembly GCA_014595695.2). Lineage (NCBI taxonomy): Eukaryota > Metazoa > Arthropoda > Insecta > Lepidoptera > Hesperiidae > Epargyreus > Epargyreus clarus. The sequence continues at coordinate 1,466,730 of JACTTY020000036.1, forward strand.
TTTTCAGAGCTTTTAATAGTTTAAACAAGAGTAGTTGCGAAAATAACCTTGTTAGGTAACAACCGTGAGCGAAGGGCGCTCGGCAAGTTGGAGCAATTCCCTTTACTTAGGGAGCAAGTTTCACGCTAGTCAGTGCAGAGGGAACAGTGATGGTGTTATAACGAACTTTGAGGAGGAATTTGAAGTTATGAATATCTTACGCTTTGAATAGACAGTAAGTGATAATTTACGACTCAAATTCGAATTAAAATTCAATAATAATATACAACTAAACATTTAAACAAAATACTGACTGCTGAAATTTATGTAGACCATATTACTTCCACAATTTAGACGAATCCAACGACACTTCATATGTAAACACCCGTGAAGCCGCTTGGGTATGCCAAAGAATGAGATATACATTAGTACGTACGTACATAAATTATTACCTTATATAAGTAGATGTGAAAATAGCCTTGTTAGGTAACAAACAAAAGTAAGCGAAGGGTTCTCTGTAAGCCTGAGCAATTTCTTTTACTTAGAGATCAACTATCACACTAGTCAGTGCAAGGGGAACAGTGATAGCGTTAAAACGAATTTTGAAGAGAAATTAGGACTTATGAATATCTTAGTCTGAAGTTACAAATAGACACTAAATAATAATTTTTAACTCAAATATTATATTTGAGTAATTAATTTCAAACAATATAAACGAAATGAGAAAACGCTTCGTAGTCAAGATAAATAAACAAGATAACAAATTAGAACGAACTGAGAATAACAATGAAATACTATGTTTTACTTCATGAAATTGAAATAATACGAATAACAATCGACGAATTATACAGCTGTTATTAGTTTAAACACAAGTAGTTGCGGAAAATAACCTTGTTACATAATAACTGGGAGGGGAGGGCGCTCGTCAAGGTAGGGCAATTCCCTTTGCTAAGGGCGATTTTCATACCACCGTAGTGCGTTCAGTAAAGTGTTATAAGTAAGTTTCACAGGGTGCCTATAATATGTGGTTGAACAGTGTGACCAGTTTGAACTGTGAGTAACAGAGATTGTATTTATATTTTATCTGGCAGTGCCATACTTTTCTTGAAACAGTTCAAGCCATTTTCGACCCCCCTTTATAACCTTTATATCGGACCAGATTAACGTTGTCCTGCCATAAAAAAAATACGTTGCTATTACTGTCACTTATTGGGTCTAAAGCCTATATCAAGTGAACCTGGAAGCAATCATATACAGTCTAATCGTTGGAGTTGCTTGAGGGGTTTCAGAGAGTAACGTGTTCAGACACAGTGACATCCTATGTGTATAAGTTAAGTACAATGGTGATGTACAGCATTTTCAAAGCATATTTTTTTATGTGCGATTATTATTTAGCCACCATTTAAATTGGTTTCAATTAATCATGAATATTACAGAATTAATCCCCAGTTGTACCTTGTGTGTTGAAGCTGATTTTGCTGACCCTGTGGACTAGGATGGAATGTTTGCTGTTACTATGTCTAATTTAGCACATCCTTTAAGCTATAAAAGAACGAAATTGCTCCCCTTTTTTAAGACACTAATAAATGAAAGTGATACATAGCATCATCTGTGTGGAATCACGAATAGCTTTACTATTGTCCAAAAGGTGGTAGAATCCTTTGTGGTTCGACTCCGGCGGCACTACCGCCACACCTATTTCTACCTAATAACAGCAGTGTTAGGCGCTGCTGTGTTCCGTTTTGAAGGGTGTGATAAGGGAGATATACTTTTCTGAGGCGTTCCAGCTTAGTCCTCAGTGGTAGCGGCGCGTCTGTGGCTGACCTCAGGTAGGAATATCTAATCCTATCTGGGGTTGAATACAGATGTCCATGCGTGGCAATAGCCACTTACCATCAGGTACTGCATGCTCGTCTGCTACTCCTATATTATAAAAAAAATCTCGTAGTAAATAAAGAAGCAACATGTTTAGCTATAACAAACACACTTGAAATATCTTTTTGGCGTACGTTAACCTACTGAATAGTAGTTTCTTCAAAGTTTACCGCCTATAGACATAAACAAATACCTACATAGTTAAAATAAAGTTTCCAAATGGGAACTTAATTAGTGGAAAGTTTTGAATGAAGGCTTATGCGGGTAGTTAAGAACTTCCTCGACCCCTATACTAAAATACTTATACGATAGTGTTATCGTCGTTAATAAGAAGCTTGGATATTAACGATATCACATTTTTATAACGTTACATTAAAGTAATAAGTGACTCATTTGATACTACAGTTTAAAAACAGATGCGGGTAGGTGAAGTGGGGACGACACCTTGGCGGCGCTCGAATTAACAGAGAGCGACATTCTGGTCGGAGACTTCAGCAAGAGCAGTCGAATAACGGAGATACTTGTGTAGTTATAATACTTCTAATCACTAGTGTGAACTTACTTACGTATAATTGTTATATCGTTACTCTGTACCGTTTATGTGACTATATTATTACATGACTTCAAGACCTACAAGATGAGTTTGATTTCATCAGAAGTGTACAAGAACCAGCTCACAATCATGGACGGCGATTCGTAAGTACGAACATACTTGACACAGGAATAAAAACCGTGAGTTAAAACATTATTATGTCATATGTGAATTCATCTTGGTAGAATAAGTAAAAATGGGGGTAGATAAATGTCGTTGATGTAAGGGAAAACTCATTTGAATTAAGAAAATGGATAGATTGAGACTAGTAATTCAATGAAATGTTAATACCCTCTGAAAATGATATACTTAAATTTTGTGAACAAACTTTACTCTTATCAAATTACTTGTTAACATTGTAAACTGAGGTGTTTACTTCAAAATAAGTGCATTTTCTGTGAAGAAGTGTCTAAAAATAATTTTGCAAGGCAGTTCTTGTGGTAAATCTGTCCATTTGGTTAAATTCTGTGGTGTAAAAAGTAAATCCTAATTGTTCTAAAGTTACACCTACTTTGAAATATATAGAAATACACGTACTTATGAAAATATTTTAAGGATCTTTAATCTTAAATGTCAGGCTTTATAGATATGGGAACCTAATGGTTGTTAATATAGGCTAATGTACGCCAGAAATTGCATACAGGTTAGATTTGAATTTATTTTTGATAACTTTTAATGTTTCAAACGGGGTTTACGTATATGCGTTTGTTTTTATTGTATGGAAGGGACTATGCGGTAGCAACAAACGCAGTTACAGAGTACAGTATACCTACTTGATATAAGTGACACGTTTATTAAGTTGCAAAATTTTGATTATTCATAATTGTACAGAAATGTATAATATCTACGTGGTACATATTTAACTGCCTGCAAAAAAGTATCACGACCACGGTATTGAGTGGCTGAGTGTACCCAGGAGGGAAATGGTAAATGAGTTTAAGGTTTATTGTTTTTTTTTTTTTATTAATTGACTATATTTAAAAATAAACTTGCATTCACATCTACATTGTTCACATTTTCATTTTATAAATCAATGAAAGTTTCCTTTTGATTTCATATACTTGATACGTAATTGTTATGAAAGAAGCATACGTACGTTGCCAAATTTAGATTTCCATCAATTCTAGGCGAATTCACGCAGTACTGTGTACTACTGTGTTTTGACTCCCATAAAGTATAAATGCACATTAGTTAATGATCTATAAGAAAACTGAGAAACTTATGCGCAGCGGTCTTTGGAATATTATATATAAAAATATCTCTCTTATCTCCCATTCTACTTCAGACTGACTCACTTATACATAATATTAAATGTCTGTTTTAAATTTAGTATGCAACGTTTCGTTTTGTATTAATATTTCTTTACATCTCGTAATTTTAAATCTTTAAATTTCAATTTGAATTTGACACATTACACGTCCTTTTGGTTTGAAAATTGGGCACTATCAAATACTGGTAAATGAAGTTTGTACCTTAAACGTTGAGACGCTTAGACTATCGATATTATTAATTATGTGAGCCATTTACGAAATGATAAACGGGATCCACTTTGTATGGGATTGAGAATAAATTATTTTAAGTAAAATAATAATAATAATAATAATAAATTGATGCTTTTATAACTTGAGCTTAGTTCTATTTACAAGTTACAGCAATTAAGTTATTATACGTATTAAGTGAGAAACGGTCACTGAAGCCTACATAAATTTAGATAGTCTCTTGTATACCATATTTAAAATGAGTCTTGCCTGCGACTTTGTTCATGTGGAGTCAGAATATAATTTGAATTGCATTTTTAAAACGAGTCTTGCCTGCGACTTTGTTCATGTGGATTCAAAATATAATTTGAATTGCATTTTTAAAACGAGTCTTGCCTGCGACTTTGTTCATGTGGATTCGAAATATAATTTGAATTATACAATGCCCTCTGTCAAGATCACGGAGTACGTTAGTAATTTGGAATTGTCCATTACCTGGTCATGTAATGTTTTTTAAAAAAAAATGTATACTTTTGACATCGACTTCGTAGTTTTGGTTTTAATGCATTTTCAAATATACAAACCGACAGACAATTTTTCTTTTTCAAATATATTCGATGTAAACACGTGAAGATTTCATTCTTATTATATGTATATCATAGCCAAATGAATAATAATGTAATCAAATAAAAGCATAGGTACATTTCGATGGGATTTTCTTATACAATAATTTACTTTTCATATAAATTTCATACGGTTCACAATTGCGTCATGTCTAGGTTTCTCTATAGAAACATCGAGCATCTCCTTGAGAGTGTTGGTTGTAAATGATACATATTATATTAATATAATCTATATAGATATTACGCACTAATATAATTTTTATTACAAACTATATAAAAGTCAGGTGAAGCCGAGGCGTTTGAAATATATATAATGAATATGAATTGTTCGGTAATAAGGTGTATCATAAGATAGTTTGACTAACTGTTTGTTTGGCTGGCTGGTATAAAATCATGATCAACTTTAATAGACCTTTTTCAGGTCATAGAAATTTTAGGTTGTGATTGATAAGGAGCCACATGTTATGTAAAACAGTTATAGTTTTAAATCTGACGATCGTGATGAGACAAAATTAGAATCGGACAAGATTATTAAAATCATGTCATGTCATAGGTATTTCAAAATTTTTAAATAAATCTGACCGTTCAAAGTAGGTAAAAATCGAATTCAAATATTCCGTTACATACATACAGGTCAAGTTAATAAAAGCGTGACAAAAATAAAAGCGTGTTTAAAAAAAATCTTTTATCAGTTGTAGACACAAATAAGTATAGTTAAATAATGGCCGGTTTCTGAAGTCATTTTTCTTGGTAGGTAGTTTACGAGTGTGTATTCAATAACACTATCCGTTTGATAACTACCTACGGAAAAAAAAAATCCGCTTCCGAGGAACTCAATGTAAGACAAGGTCTGTTTAAACTCCGTTTAGATTAACGGACCATTTTAATGTGTTTATTCTTTCCATAACATTATTTGATTTTTTTTTTTAAAAAACGACGTTTGCGTAAAGTCTAGCAAATCTTCCTTAGTATAATGCATAACTTTTACAGTAAAATAGCCCAAACTATAACTTCCTTATGGGAATCTTAATTTAAAACTTTTGGTGAAATAAAAAAAAAAAAAAAAAGTTAAGTAGTTAAGCCATACACAATTGACAAGTATGTCGCTGACGTGAACGCATGGGTCCTTTGCTTTGTTAATTAAATTTTGAAATTCATGTAATAGTATGTATTATTATAACTGAATATAAATTCAATTTAATGTAATGAAATTTCTTTCTGACTTTCAAAAGTGGGTTATGTGGCCCTACTTTGAAAGAAATAATTTGAATTTGTGATAAATAACGTAAAAAAATTGGGTTCATACAACTTATACGTGTTATATTGTGTGAAATTCATGGTTAGTTTACCATTATTTAGTCTTTAACTTTGATATCATTCATTTCAAATATTCACGATATATTATTATTTTGATACTGCTTCATCAGTTGATAAAAGACGTACATTGGAAAGGCAACTATTTGTATAAAATAACATTGTAATAATTAAAAGAAGTACTAAGTAGTAATAAAATAATTTTATAATAGTATTTTGAGTCGCACAGATTCATTTAGTGGCCAACTATAGATCTATCTATCTATCAGTATAACAGTTATTGAACAGGTTGTTGAGCATTCCGAAATGGACTAATAAGATAAACGTCGTTATTCTGATGCGTAACTTTATCGAATCAATAGTTGTTGGAGATTTAACTATTGGACTTAGAATCCAGACATAAGTAAAGTGGGCAGCTAGATGTTGTCATTACTGTAGGTGTAGGAAATTTTTTTTAGTTTGATTTTTATTTATCTGTAGTTAAGATGGATTAGTGCAGATGCCTCGAGCAGTGTAATGTTCGCGGGTGTCTCTTGGTGATGCATATGGTTGGGTGTATGTATGTATGTATGTTGGGTGGATGTATTACATTGAGTGAATATTGCATTTTTAGAGTAAATTTGAGTTGAGCACTGGCCGAATGTTATCGTAAACAAGGTATAAAAACTGCGGTGATACATGACTAGAGTGATCCTATATGAACATCACCTAGTTTAAACCGTGTGTTTTATTATTTAACAATGGTCTAATGCATTCGCTTCAATACCTGTCGCGCATATGACATTTATGTAAAGAGTCCTTATGAGCTATGCCTGCAACAGAAATCCGTGGTGAACACTGTTGGGGCAGATTTATAACCTAGGTGATACACAACTAGTGTGATTCTATATGAACATCACCTAGTTTAAGCCTTGGTTCGGATCAACAGTTCGGGCTTTTTACATGCGAGTCGGTATTGCAAGAAAATGCGTAGAGTTTAAGCCATGTTTTTGATAAACAGTTCGGGCCTCTTACGTGCGAGTCGGTATTACAAGAAAATGTGTAACTCTTCTGGACTTAGGCATTAAACAACTGGTTTTCTTTTGCAGCTCTTGCATCAGACCATACACGATCGAGGACGAACGTGTGAGCAGGACGGCCGAATGTTATCGTCGTTAATAAGAAGCTTGGATATTAACGATATCACATTTTTATAACGTTACATTAAAGTAATAAGTGACTCATTTGATACTACAGTTTAAAAACAGATGCGGGTAGGTGAAGTGGGGACGACACCTTGGCGGCGCTCGAATTAACAGAGAGCGACATTCTGGTCGGAGACTTCAGCAAGAGCAGTCGAATAACGGAGATACTTGTGTAGTTATAATACTTCTAATCACTAGTGTGAACTTACTTACGTATAATTGTTATATCGTTACTCTGTACCGTTTATGTGACTATATTATTACATGACTTCAAGACCTACAAGATGAGTTTGATTTCAATAGTTTTGACATGACAGTAGGTATGTGATTCATAAGTCTGATGTATTTCTATCAAATTGAAAGAAAAATGCGGGATTGTAAAAGAACGAATGATTTTTTTAAGATAGAGAGAGGGCACTTTAGGTATTTGCTCGATTTATTTTCTGTAAACTTTAAAAATCCGATGTTTATTTAACTAAATGGGTTTGCGTGAAGAATATATTTTTAAAATAGATTTTACTTCATTGTTAGCGGTAGAAATACACCTGATTTTTGTTAATAGGTGGCCTGCCACCTATCCCTGGATTTACCATGCGGTATTTCAAATTTATAACAAAATATTGTCGGTTAAAATAATGTTTACATGACGCAATTGTTGCCACGATACAACACCAAATAGGTATAACATAAAATTAATTAACATGTCGTAATCACCCGAAATTAATATGTAATTAACGTATAGTGGAACGATTTCGGACCATCATAGTAAGTTTCAATTAGAATTCGCCCAAAGAGATAAAGTCCGGTAGTCAAACCGGTTGTTACATATTATTAATTTAGTGCAGCGAAACTTTTCAATTGGCATAAAGTTGCGCGTACCGGGCGCCTGATCAAATTATTACCATGTTGCGGCTCCTGACTACTCCGTCAGAGTTATACCTCGTTACCATATTCAAATAGCTCAACGTACGTTTGCCTGACACGCCAGATCCAACCTTAAGACATCCATTTAAGAGGCTTTGAAGCTGAAATTCGATAAAAACTGTTTGCACGTCTAAATCTTTTCAGCTCAACGTTACCTCCTTGTCTTCGAGTTGACAAGAATGATTACCGAGTGTGTAGGAACTTCTTAATAAGTCTTCATAACATTTGCATTAGAAATGTGGCGTTAGTCTTCCGTGCCTGTAATGTATACCAACTTAGCTAGCTTCGCGTTCTTGTTGAATTTCAAGTTGTCAAGCCTTAGTTTAGGCTCGCGAGTATAATTTGGTACGTGGTGTGAAGTTATTTCTACTTGAGCATGCTTATACAAACTCGGGGATGTGCACAAAGCGTATTAGATGAAACCTTGTTATAGTTGAAAATACAACGTGTTTCTGAAGGTACGTACATATCTGCATTAATTCACGTTTATATTATTATTTAAGGGAATTAAGTTAAAAGACAGACCTACTCATTAATTCTTATCTATATTTAGTGAATATATGCATAGTTATATTAAATAATAAGGATTTTTTGGGAAATAAACGTATATATTTTGGACTAGGACACCGTTTTGGTGCAAGAGCCACTTATCGATATTGATGAAGCATTGATAACTGTTATAGTCAAATCGAGACTTCGTTACTATATAAACTGGCACGGTTTCCGTTTCTTTTCTTGTACAGCGAACACAATAGAAGGCTCTTTGTAACTTGACGTATCTATGACAGAATTCATTTATACAGAGTTAAAAACGCTGACTCCATTCAGCGTCACTCATAAGCAAAACAAACAAAGCGGGGCTATGCAAAAGCGCTTTCCGACATCGGCAAAAGAACGAACCAATACGAAATTCAAATCTTGCGTTATGACAGCAAAGGCATGACAAATGAGGATGGAAAACGAAACGTAGCGAACTATAAATTCATAAAGTAAAAGTGCAGTGAGGGCGGCAATCCCCTTGTGTCCGCGGTCGAGTGGCAGCCACTTCGCTTGACTGATGACCCGCCGTCCGAGAAATGCCGCGATTGTACTTTGCTGAAAGTAAAGGTGGCTTTTTGGTCCATTCTGTGTAAATTTACACGAAATTTTCACTTTTAACCCGTTCTTGAAATAAGTATTTTGGAATATTGCAAACCAAAGGTAGAATTGTTGACACAAACCATTGACATATTAATGAAGAATTTTCGTACATACGGTAATAGAACGACAATACATGATAATACCCGTTGAATCATTTAATATAAGAGTGCTACCTACTAGTACAAAATTTCCTACCATATTATACAAGCACTAAAATAAGCTAGTAAATTCAATATACGTAGACAAAATCAATAAGTGTTTATAGAATAATCGACATGTTAATATGCTTCAAAAGAAAAAAATTTTTCGATTAAAAACAAAAAGCCTAAGTATAATTTTATTACACAAGCTTACATACATATCCCAATTCACAATTGCATTAAAAAAAGTATAACAAATAGCAAAACGATATCCTTTTTCACAAACATATAGTTAGTACAGACTAACTATATGTTTGTGAAAAAGGAAAATTGAAACACAAAACGCTGGTATAGTGCCTCGATGGAAGCTCGCAGCTAACCAAGAATCTGCAGGCGAGTTGATTAAACACTGCACCACGTATCCGCTGGAAATATATTCACGCCATTTTTTACAAGGTTTTTGTTACAGTTCTTTGAACCGTATAACAAAATTGAGATTTTGAAATGGATGGCTATATTTTAAGTGATAAAATGAAATAGGAAAGGAATGATGTTTGCAATCAGTTGCCAGTGTTAATCGAATTTTCATAATTGATCTTAGTTTAAAAACATAGAAGATGTGAATGTTGGAACTAATTTGCTTCGCTTTAGCAATCGGCTCCTAAAATTGTTAATGTAATAAATACATTTTGCTTTTATACAGTTTAAAGAATAAAGTCTAGGATTTTAAGGATTTGCAATGTTAAGGATCAGGAACAAAGAAATGTTTGTTTTTGCGTTTCAATATTTGACTTAAAACAAAACATTGCGTATCCTTTGGCCAACATAGGTTTTAGAAAACATTCTGAGCCGTCATCATAAGTTAATGTCGCACTGCTGGGGATCATCGGACTGAGAAATGTAAAGCATGATCCAGCTCACTAAGTTCGGATTGATGGAGTTGAGCGGAGTATGCTTTACGCCTCTCCCAGTAGTAGGAAAATCCTCGCGATCAGTGCTAGAACATACCTAACCTAAAGAGTTTCGACCAGCGTAGCTCGGTACTTATGCTGATATCAATACGCTCATTAAAACACAATAATATATATTCCAAATTTCTCCAAATGAACGATTTTAAGAAGTATAAACACGCAGATGGCTGCGGCATTTTGGCACATTATTATTACGCAGAGTGTCCCGTAGTCCCGTTCTCGAGGCAAATGTTCCAATTATCATAGCTAATGTGCCGGGGAGATGAGGCCGTGTACGTGGCTCGTAGAACATTCTGAAGAACAGCCTTAACATATCGCCCCAAACACGCGAATCCGGTTAAGTGAGTCAAATTGCGGGGATATTAATCTGAGCTCTTTTTGGAACTTTGTTTTAAAACCGATTATTATAGTATCTGATAGATGTGTATTGTGTAAGATGTAGTACAAAAATGTATCTAAGTACATAAATAGAAAAATGTATCAATATATTGGTTATTGCTACAAAATAACGTCTTTAACCAAGTTAAACAGTATATTAGGTACTAGAGTTCAATTTTTTTTCTTAGGTATATGTAATAACTACGTAGCTGCGTATCATAATGAACACTAAGAAAACATGTTTGAAAATTGACTAACAACGCTAAGGATTAAACAAAAGATAAAGACTTGTGTGACATAAACCTAACACCAGTCCCCTCAAAAATCCAAGCAAGTTGCAAGCCCAAAGTATTGACTTTCGAGGCCTGTCATTTATCTAACCAGTGATGTCAAATTGAGTTTAACTGCTTGAGAATAAAGATATCCTTTTTAAGATAAAAATGTCAGTAGGGGAGGAAGGAATTTTCTAGTTTTCTTAACGGTTCCGCCGCAGAGGGTTCGACGTCGACGAGTGACAATAAAATTAGATAAGTGCAGGCTACTCGCTTTGGACGGTGACCACAGTTTGAGAAAAACAGTATGTCATTCATACTAGTAATTTTATTATAAAATAATATTTATTATTAATCTGCGTTCGTATAGATTTATTGCGATGTGTAAATGATGGCTTACTATACATTTACTTATTACATTTTTGCAATTTTATTTATTTCTTTAAGTATATCTACTGTGTGATATTAGGTATGTGTTTTAAAAATACTTTGTAAATATCGTTCGCTAGCTTTTAATGTAATAAATGAACCACATAATAATATTAATCAAACAAAAATGAATCTGAAAATATTTATATTAGAAGGTACTGGAAATTCGCCGATGATTTTTTCTGCTTACGAGTTATTATTTTAAATAACAAAATTAAGTAACAAGCCGGATATAATTACTAAGTGTTCCTATTAAAAATGTTGCTTTAAATTTCTTAGAATTTTATTTTAGCAGTTATTTACAAAATACCCGTGTATTTTCCCTAGATTGATGAAAGCGAATAATCATAACAGATATGATATCAAAAAGCAGTACTTACTCACTGTTTTGCCTTTACTGTGGCCTACCGCCGTCCGTCTTGCGGATGGAATCAATCGCAGTAAAACATGGTACAAAGAAACCAATTTATTTGCCGGAAAAGCGGTCAGTCACGTGCAATTTTAGGTCCTACGGTGACGTCATAAGCGCTAGACTTACTTCGAATGTAGTAAAAGGATTTGTCCGATGTGTATATCAGTCGCCTTTCCTGTAATGACACGAAGCGAGTGGACTTTGAACGAAAACTGGGATATCAGTACGGATTACAGGCATCTCCCTGGAAATCGGCGAGTTGAAAAATAGACTAGCGTATTGGAAAAGCTCGTTGTAGAGCCCGAATTTTAACTGAATAACATTTCTCGTTGGATATGAAGTTTGTCATGTAATTGAACATTGATCATGTGTTTATTTGGTTACTGTGACAATACGGACTTGATTTGTGTTTTAATTAATCGAATAAAGCCGGTGTACACGTTGGCAGTTTATATAGATTATTTATGTTTAATTATATTATAAACACGATCCTGATAACACAGATTTTTCTGCACATTTGTGTGACCATCAGGCTGTTTTGAAGAAATAATTTAATAACCTTATATACGCACCAAACGTAACAGAGCCATTTGTTAACTAGATATGTCCAATGTTCATACCATGATACCAATGCTATTATATTTATACCACAAGTTTATCCCTCCAAATTAATTAAAATCGCTTAAATAATTTACATAAGCAGAACTTTCTGCCCGTAGTCATACCTGTCCATGAGAACTAATTTGTTAATTAGTGAATTGATTTGTACTAATTTTTTTTGCAAATACTAAGGATACAACACAGTTCTTCAGCAAACTTTAGTGATAAATTTACCTCGTACTTATTTACCTCGAAATTTGAAATTTCATCATCTAAATCCAAAAAGCGTTCACGGGGTAAAACACGAGATGTAATTTGCGGGAACCTTTTAATAATGGGTAAGAAAATTACAAATAAGTTTCCCATACACCACGTATGCACTTATGTACTCACAAATTTAAAATGCGATAATATCACCTGTTTTGTGTGGACAGGATTAATTGTGTTTAGTATTAAAATTTAATTTGCCCTCCTAATTTGCAATTTCGATTGTAATTACTGAAATAACATTGGATTAACAGCGTGTTAATAAAACTAACGTTAATTTTACTTATCATAAATTATTTGCACAGTAATTTACCTAAAACAATTGGTGCTTGTCATGCGATGTGACAAAAAACTATAACATTTTCAATTATGATAATGAATAATGTTTAATATATTAAATGCAGAACTTGTTTTAATGTCGAAGCTTTAAAGTTCCTATACAAAAATAAGCGGTTATAAAGTCTTCTCTAACTTAAATCTGTGATCAATAAAATCTAAAGAAATTGATAGTTAAGTGGTTGTAGAACTCTTGCAGGTCTACTAGGGTACCACTGTCTCGCCTATATATGACTTTTATCAGCAATGCTAATTAAAAAGCGCTGCTGTAAGAACATATTTAACTATGTATATTTTACTATATGTAATAGACGAGTACATTATTTGTTTTTAATTTTAATTCTTACAACAAAATATAAAATTTACGTTCCCTTTCGTTGCAGATACACAATATTCAATTTCAAACCATAACTTTATTTCCTATAAGTTACTATTCATTCTACTTCCTAACTTACACCATTTTACCTACAGTGTACTAAAAATACTCCAAAAACACAAAGGCAATCCACACTTTGACTTACTCAAACGCGGTACTTTGCGGTTTCAATCGCCATAACATTAATGCATGTGTCGAAAAATGAAATTGATTTCACCCTCACATCCGCTCCGTGCCGTATCAGCGGGCCTGAAGTGGATGGGGAGGCTGCGCTAATAACTAGCGGGGAAGCTGGAGATGTTTATTTAATGGCGAACCCATAGACGCTTTAATGGGGATTCACACTCCTACGTATCTCGTCTGATGGAGTTTTTTAGGAATTTTGCCGTATGCATGGACTATTTTTGGAATAACTAATAGGTAAATATGTCAAGTTGTTTAATATAGACGGATAGGTCATCTGTGAATTGGTTAATTGATCGAAGTTTACGCGAAATTACATATTTTCACTAGGGAATTCTTAATTACTTTTTACTATGTAATGCGTACTCATGTTATGCGGTTTTTTAATTTCTTTATTGCCGATATTTCGACCCGTGCATGGATCGTAGTCACGGCGAAAACTACAGATCCGTCAAAAAAAAATAGAAATATGTTAATACGCAAAATGTCTCAATTCCGTGATAATTTTAGTCTAAAATCATATATTTACTTTTTACCCGACTGCCAAGGAAGGGTTATGTTTTTCGCGCGTATCTTGTATGTTTGTCTTTCTTTATTTGATCCGATCTAAAAAACGGCTGGATGAATTTCAACAGTTAAGGTGTCATTATATTTGTCTTAATGACCCGAGTGTCCTTAGATAGGTGTTAGTAAAAAAAAATCAAAATGGCGGATTTTTGGCGCGAAATAGTAACACTTTTAAAAAAAAAAGTTAACCGAACCTATCGAGTAGGGTATCAAATGAAAGGAAATTAAACGGAGATTATAAAAACATATTTGTATATATATAAAATAGCACGGTGACTGACTGATTGACTAACTAAATGACTTTTTCATTTTTCAGAAATCAACGTACACCCAAAACCAAGGGCCTTACAGTTCTGAAATTTTGCACATAGGTTCTCTATATAGCGTGAATAAGTACTAAGAAAGGCTTTTTGGAAATTCTACCCTTAAGAGGTTAAAATAGGGGAAAACAGTTTTTTTGAAATCCTTTAATTTTGAAGCAACTACTATAAAAATTTGTATTTGGCTTTCTGGATAGGAACAAGGACACACTTAGTTATCCCCCTCCGAAAAATCAACCCCTTAGAGGGTAAAATAAGGGTTAAAAGTTCATTTGAACAATCGTCAATTTTGAAGCAAAGACTATGAAATTTTGTATCAGGCTTGTTGAATAAGAATAATGAAATTCTACCTCTAACGAGGTAAATTAATGACCGAAACTTTGATTTACTGAAGTTATATATTTTATAGACCGTAAATGGTGGATTTTTTCGCGAAATAGTAATACGCTTTAAAAAAAAATTAACCAAACCTATCGAGTAGGGTGTCAAAATAAAGGAAATTAAGAGGAAATTACACATACATTATATGTATAATATATCTTATATATAAAATTCACGTGTTAGTTACCGTACTCCTCCGAAACGGCTTCACCGATTTTCACCAAATATTATATACATATTCAGTAGGTCTGAGAATAGGCTACTATCTATTTTTTTTTTACCCCTAAGTGACAAGGGTTGTTCACCCTTAACTTTTTTTATTTATATGGCAACACAACGATTGCCGGGTCAGCTAGTACATATATACTCGTATAACACATCGAGATGACTGTCTGACTAAATGAGTGAGTTGCTGTGCCAGAGATCAACGCAAAGGGAAACCGCTGAACTTAAGTGTGCTGGAATTTTACACATAGATTCTTTATATAGACTACGAGGATAAAATAGGATAATATTACATATTTGAACATCTTTTGTTTTTGAAGCAGACACCTACTATGAAACTTTGTATTTGGCTTTCTGGATAAAAATAATGAAAAGCCTATTTCACTGCTTTTGGAAATTCTACTTCAGCCTTTTTGATGCAGTCGGGTTTTTGATTTTTTAAATTAATTACTTGTAATTGATAAGTTCGATCCGAGTAAATAACAAAATGTCCCACATACTTTTCCTTGAAAACCATAAATCCATTTCGAAAATACACATAATTACCTAAGTTACAAAAAGGGAAAACAGACAACTTTGAAAACATTTAGTTAATGAAAATTTAAAAATGAAACATCAGTCAATTACGTAAAAAGCACACATGCAAACAGCCCCATTCCCGTGCTTCATTCTCCTGCGTGTCTTCACTTGATGGAAATTATTTTTTCGACAGCCCACACACATTGTTCGCACTGAATAATTGACAGCCATACATATGTTCAAGTACACATATATTTGCACTTATCACAAACGAGGATCCTCGAAGATGGCGTAGGCGATTTTTAAATAACCTAAATTTTTTTGCCGGACTTTTAACTTTATTTAATAATAATAACGTATTATTTTGTTCGAGTAATATGAAAAACACAAACATATAAGTTTTTAAATCGTTACGAGCTTCTTATTCAATAATCACGATCGGAGCAAAGTTACTTATTTGCGGTTCTTTGTCAAACTAATGAGATACTACTGTGCACAAATAATTATTGGTAAGAGGGTAGTTTAAGTCGACGCCATATAAATGATTATGGATAGCTATCCATCCATCCAGCTATTTGACGCTGTCATACCTTACATTGAGTTACATTACCAGCTTAGTAGTTGATTCGAAACTCAATCTGGGGGTCTGAGTTCAAATGTAAATACGCACGTTTGGTTTCCCAAAGTTATGAGCGTGTATAACGTGTATATTATTAATGATAAATGAATTATAATTAGCTATGACACTGACAAAGTCGCGAGCAAACTAAACAACTGAAATTTCTTAAAAATTGCAAATAATTCGCAAAGTTGTGTAAAGTATACCAGCCAGGGCAGCACGGTGAACGATGGCCAAACCCCCTCTCAATCTATGAGGAGGTCTCTGCCCAGCAGTGGCACAATAATTTATTGATGACGACCTAACTTACAAACTCTTACTTCTAATGATATACGTAAGTTGTTCTCTAAAATTGATCCCGCACCTAAAGTCTCAATTCAAAGAAGGAATTCAAAGAACCAAGTAATTTTAAAATTATTTACGTACCTTTTGTAACAACAGTAATTTAGTATATCGCTCGGTGATAAGGTCTGACTGTACCCTTCACATGCGGGTTCGGAAGTAACATCTCAAAACGAAGCACAATTGTTACATACAATTAATATTCGTACATTATATACTCTTCATAAACACAGAACACCTGGAAACCCGTATTAAACGTAATACCAGCGCGATTAATCTACAAAATTCTACGGTCTGTATTAAAAATGAAATTAATTTGACATTTTTAAGCTCGTAACACCCTGTATCCCAATTTGGTCTGCATAATGGGCATGTTAGGTGATTTGCCCAAATCAAATTAATGTGACACTTTACTTTACCCTCTGCGTTTTTTATGAAAACATTACCCTGAATTAAATGAAATGTAAAAATATATATATGTACTCGTATATCGTCGTCTACCCATTACTGTCCCAATATTGGACACCCTCAATCATGTGCTATTCCGCACACTGTGAAGCCATATTAAAAAACCCAACCTGTCACTACTCTTTAGAAAAATGTTGGTAACACAAAAAATACATAATGTAGTTTTGTTCCACTTTACTCGATGAAATACCGAACTATTGACTAGATCTGGTGGAGCGATCTCCAAATCAGCAATAAGCACGCAGCGTGTTGCTACCCGCAGACATTTCTTAAAGGAAATCAACTCACATCTAAGCAGTCCAACAGCATCATACAACCGCAACACACAAATCATAAGCATTTTTCATTATCATTTTGTTTTATTTTTCTCCTTACACTTTGCAAGTTATTGTGTTCAAATAGTCTTCATTTTATAAACTGGTTTAAACCAGTTTTTATTTAACCTTTAATTTAAAACCGTACCCAACACATCTACTCTAAACACTTATTAGCTATAATGATATTGCAGCAATATGGCGACATCCAACAAATATTACCCAAGTCTAGTAATTGTGCGTGCGATAATGGCGTGATTCCCTTAATTTCCATAAAACAAGCCGAAGAATGATAAAGCACGAATGTAACATAATGGCGCTGGAATCGATTTGGAAAGTTATTAAGTGACTGTTCTTTTTATGCCGCATAATCTGATTTACGGAAAGCCTATTTAAGTTCGATCGTTTTTGCGTTTATATTTCGCACGTTATTTGTGCAGGTTACTAATGGGTGTAATATTTAAAGGTGGTGTGAAACACCAATTATTAAGATTAACTAACTATGATGAGGCTTTTCAGCTTAGTCCGCAGGGGGACTCAGAAACCTTTGTGGTTTGACTCCGGCGGCACCACTACCACACCTATTTCTATTATTTGTCTAATAACTGTCTTGTTCTGATTGAAGGGACGTGTTCTAACTTAATCGTCAAAAATAGCAACAAATCTATGGCTACAGGTAGATTACTAATCTTATCTGAGGTTGCTTAAAGATGTCTACGTCAGAAGCAACATACATTCAGGTGGGTCGCATGCTCGTTCGGGACCTCTATATTATATATAAAACATAGTATTCATACACTTAGCTCTTACTACATTGCGTATTACGAGTCTATTTGGTAGCTCGCTCTTTGCTCTTAGCTTTACCCAATAGCGAATAGAACACACGAGCGATGCAGACGCTTCCGGAATTGTATCCACTGACACAGCGGAATGGAAGTATCGGGAAAATGAGAATTGTGCTCAAATTGATTTTGCCTGTGGCCCACGGCAACGTCTTCCATTACTTATTTTATTTCATCCCATCTCCCAGTGTTGTCTATCAAACGATTGTAACAAGAATTCTTAAGGAGAATAATAAACAGGTAGGTTTATTGTAAATGATTTATGTTATTTTACACATGTTTTTCGTTATTGGGTGTTTATTGTGTATGTAATCACATAAATTAAAATTTTCAAAAAATATTTTTTTCTCAACACTCAAATTAAAGGTCATTCAGATCTAATTCATAAAAATAAGTTCCAGTTCATAAATAAGTTTTGCGACCTTATGGAACTCTTACTTATACTTCTGCTACAAGGAAGAGATATATTTAAGGATTGAACCAACTTCTTTATAATTATTATATAACGAAAAATATATTCTGCTTTATATTTTAATAGAGTAATTATTTCCGAAATCACCGACTTTAGTCGTAAAACTTTTCTTTTTTTACATCATAAAACCGTTATTATTCTTTGTTTCAAAGTTTATATAAGTAATTAAGTTTATGTTATAAAAAATATGCATAGTAAACAATATTTAGGTTCTTTCTTTATGATCTAGACCAACCGTTTCTAGCATAAATATTTAATATTCCACAAAGTTATAAAATAAATATAAGTAAATTTTATTATTTTCTGTAGATATGGTGAAGCATCTTTATACTCATATCTGCAAAACACGCCGATTTAGTCGATTCTTCAAATAAAATCATAAATGATCCAGACGACCCTACAGCTAGAGTCAGCACATTCATTTTATTAAGTCTATTTGAATCATAAATCGTAAAAGTGTAAAACTGATTTTCTAATACATTTACCATAAAATCATTTTTACCTTTCGGTAGAAGTATTGCTTGCCTTTTGGTAATCACTATTAAAGTTAAACTAAAAGTATACGTATCGCACGATATGATTCTTATATTACTTTGAATATTATATAATCGTTAATTTTGTATAAAATTTCCATGAGAATCTGTTGAGATGTTTTCAAAATAAATCAATCAAATAAGCAGACTGACAATTTATTATGGTTTCTTATAGATATGAGTCCTTCGGCGAGTAAATAATAAGAACACGGGTAGCCTTAAGTATAATTTTGCTAACTTTACAGAAGATAAAAAAATGTAATACTCATAAGAATAATGCATTTCGCACCCAAAAGAGAACGACATGATTTTTAATGACCGGGTATCCGAAATTTTATATTGATAGATAATAATAATATTGCTGACATTTTCTTTATCCAGGTCTGAATCGTCCCTAAGTCATTAGGTATGTAGGCCCAAATTCAGTGGACCGTTGTTTAAACTAGCCTTTTTACCGTATGCGGTTCGCGTGTCCCCAGTTTATTCAGGTTAACTCAACTTTGGTATATTAAGTAACGTATAAATCACTTGCGAAAACATTTTCGACCGTATACCCTACAAATAAGGACTGAGACATATATAAACGAAAAATATTCTTTGATACGGTCACAAGGTCTGTCGACCTTAGTTTCTTGATTATTGAATGCTGATCCTGGGTCTTATCTTTGGGTCCTTTGGGAACTTATACTTCTACTTTAGTACGTTTATAAAATATTGACTTAGGAATAGATGTCCCATCTAATCCCAAATTATTGAAATAACATCTGAAGAAAACACGTTAATGTATTGAGTAGCTTAGTAATACAAGCGATGTAGCTTCAAGAGAAGCTTTTATACAGATCTATTTTTATGACTTTGCCCTTTACCAACGACATTTATACGACACGGTTTAACTGCGTAATAATATAATATGAATAAATTAAAAAAAAATTCAACCAGATTGCACTTTATATTATGCGTAGAACACGTAGTGTTAGGCGCTGTGTTCCGTTATGAAGGATGTGGTAAGGGAGACAGATTTTTCCGAGGCGTTCTAGCTTTGTCCTCAGGGGTAGCGGTGCATCTGTGGCCGACCTCAGGTGGGAATATCTAATCCTATCTGAGGTTGATTACAGATGTCCATGGGCGGCACCTGATGGTGGCTACCACTTACCATCAGGTGGACTGCATGATCGTCTGCTACTCCTATATTATAAAAAAATTAAATAAAAAAAAAACACACAGTTATAGCGAGTATAACAGTAACACGTTTCGGATGAAGGAAAATGGAAATAACCACCCAACAGTCTGCGGTCTGCGATTCATTTTGCAAATTATTACATTTCGATAATCCAATATTTTCGTCGATACACATGGAAGACAATACGTGATTTTAACCTATCAGCTTTAGGTGTACTTATTGTGAACGTTTCCAAACCAATGTCTAGTATTCAGAAATTGACATATGTCGATATTTGGTAAACAAAACATTAGATAGGTTGATTTAATTTTTAATAAGGGGAATAATTGATGAGGATTACATTACTATTTATTGCATTTTAAGTAATGTACTTTTGAAACTATAACATCAAAGTCTAAAAAACCTTTTCTAATCATCTATTTCGAATACTACTCATAAACAAACAAAAAAGAGATGAATAGCTTTCCATATTTCCTACAGTTACAATAAAGAGGGGATTGTCGGGGCTGAAAAATAACCACGCGCCCGCAACAGTCTGCGGCCGGCGATTCATTTTGCAAAATTAATTACATTTCGATAATCCGCTAGTTCCTCGATGCTCCTGTAAGATCACCGACGCGTGATTTTTTATCCATTACCTGTATTCGTACAAGCTTTTACTACTTTTAATATTGTTATTTTTAAGTTATATCTATACTTTCTTATAAAAAGATTTATCCTGACTGACTGATTCATCATCTCAAATCAAATTAGGAGCGTGAATTTTGGACAGCAGGTTCGTTTTATGACGTAGGCACTAATTAAAGAAGGAATTTTGATATTTCACTCCTATGGGGGTT
The DNA here is from genome assembly GCA_014595695.2 of Epargyreus clarus clarus. Classification (NCBI taxonomy): domain Eukaryota; kingdom Metazoa; phylum Arthropoda; class Insecta; order Lepidoptera; family Hesperiidae; genus Epargyreus; species Epargyreus clarus. The sequence goes on from JACTTY020000036.1 coordinate 1,487,824, forward strand.
ATAGGGGTTAAAAGTATATTTGAAAGTCCAGCTTTTGAAGCTGTGTGAAACATAATATTTAGCTTTTTGGTTATGTACATGATGTAATGCATATTTCACCATTTTTGGAAATCCACCCTAGAGGTAAAATAGGGTTTCAAAGTTTTCATTACAAATTTCTGGCAAAACCTAATTCATAAATAAACACAAGTAGAAAGAGACGAATAGAATATAATTCCTATACAATTACACTAACGACGGGATTGTCGGAGCTAAAAAATAACCACGCGCCCGCAACAGTCTGCGGCCGGCGATTCATTTTGCGAAATTAATTACATTTCGATAATCCACTACTTCCTCGATGCTAATGTAAGATCAGCGGTGTGTGATTTTTTATCCATTACCGGTATTTAAACAAGCTTTTGCTAATATTAAATTGTTAATTTGTAATAATTGTTATTTTGTAATTATATCATCGCTGGAGAGGCTAAAACACCTGGAATCTAAGACGAAAAGTGGCCCCTTTGAGTTTTGGCCTTTCCAGTGACGATATGAATGTATGACATCTTTACAAGTAGGTAATTCTCATAATACGAGTACATAATATGACATTTATTATCATACTATTGTGTTCTCGTTTGAACGGTGTGGTAAGGGAGAGATACTTCTACAAGCATTCCAAGTTACTCCTCATAGCTAAGAGTTTGTGGCCGACCTCAGGTTGAACTTTAATTTTATTGTAGTTGAGTTTGATTGCACACACCTATTCATGGCTAGCAGTTTAATTTGATTCTGAATTTATATGTTCAAATTCATCTTACATTTCGTTTACGTCTATATTTATAATACAAAGTACATCCATTATACGAGTATATCTCTATAAATTAGTTTATACCGCTAATACCCAATGAAATTAGTTTTGTCTTAAATGAGGTATATTTATTGTTTTGCTAAAATGGAGCAATATCGGGATTTAAGGAAATGAGAAATAAACTCACGCCACTAATGTTTCGGATAATCATTTTGTAAAATTCAATTCCATAATCACCTGTATTCGCTTTGTTGCACACGTGAGCCATCTGTGTGTAATTTTTCTGCAATCAGTATTATTTGAAAATGTTAGACAAGTTTAAATTTAGTACAAGGAAAATCCTCTGCTCGGTTATAAGTTAAATCAGAATCAAGCGCTTTTTAAATTGATATGTTGTTTTTGTGAAATAATTATTTGTAGTAAATTTAATAATACTGTGATAGTGTATTTAACCTTCTGGGTCCCAGCCTACTTAAGCAAGCTACATACACTTGAATAAATCCTTTTATGTAACTTATTCATATAAAATTTTGGTGTTCGCAATTAGTTTGACTGAAATATTTCCAAAGTGTGACAGGGAACATTCAGCTGAAAGATTTTATACCTCCAAAACGTACTTAATAATAAAATTAATTTCCAAATATTACATACAAAATACCTAGAATAATTTTATTGAAATACTCTCTTATTTTACAAATAAACCACAAAAGCACGCTTTTTAAATCGACACAATTGTTCAATTCCAAACCCACTCGAGAGAGATATCAGTGGAGCGTACTGTCTTGACCCGCAATAAAGGCAACCAGATCAAAATCAGAATCTCAATCTAGAAAACCGGCTGAACTACAATACAAGGAGCCACGGTACTAGTTTGCCAACTTTACGTCAGCGAAATATTATATCAAATGGCACACTCGTGGCCGCGTCTGCGTGTAAACTATTTCTCATTGCGATAAGATAATTCCCTGTATCATGAATTATTCCGACAGCTCGCTATAGAAATATTTTGAAGGTAATAGAACCCTTTTTGGTTCGACTTTGCGGCAACATTACTACACCTATATCTGCCTCATAATAGCAGTGTTAACGCTGCTGTGTACTGGTTTGAAAGATATGGTAAGGGAGTCATACTTTTCCGAGGTGTTCCAGCTTAGTCCTCAGGGGAAGCGGCTCATCAGTAGCCGACCTCAGGTAGGTATATCTAATCCCATCTGGGGTTGATTAAAGAAGTCCATGGACGGCAGTTGTCACTCAGGTGGACTCCGGGCTGGACTACTACTACTATACCTATTATAAAAAAAAAATTACGTCAGCGAAATATTATATCAAATAGCACACTCGAGGCCGCGTCTGCGTGTAAACTATTTCTCATTGCGATAAGATAATTCCCTGTATCATGAATTATTCCGACGGCTCGCTATAGAAATATTCTCTCTAGGGCATGTAATCTATGGAAGTAAGAGGATCACGTCAGCTTATTTGTGTTTGTTATGAGATCGGAACCCTTGGCGCCTTGCAGTTCACTACTGTTATCTTGCACCCTACAATTGTGCAAATCAACCGTGGAATTAGATTTCTGTGTATCGTTATTTTAAAAAGAAAAGTAAGAAGAGCAACAATCTTGTTGTTGTCTTTGTTAGCTTACGTCCAATTGGATTGATTACTTTTTTAGTCATCGAGCAATTTATGTCAGGTATCGATTAGAATTATCTTTATATTAGGTAAGGTCACACCAGTATTATTTGTAATTAATACCGAGTTCTAATCACAAGAGAAGAACAAATAACTATAAAAGTTAATACGAGTAATATCAGGCATACGTATCAGATACTCATTACTACGTGTATGTGATACGTATACGTACTCATGGCTACTTGGATTATCTATAAAATGGAAAATGTAAAAGTAGTAAAAGATATCCCCGGATCAGATTGACAGACAATTGACAAGTACAGTAACTGCATTCAAGCACAGGATCAGTCTACGTGGCACTACATTTTGTAGACCAGAAGTTGAGTTGCAAAGACAGATGGAAATATTTTGATGTCTTATTTAGCAGAACTGGTCTGATAGCAGCAAGGTAACAAGGTAGTAGATCTATAATAGACCTTTATAGTTAACGATAGTCATAACTGCACAGTCGAACAATGCAGTAATTTATGTGCCAATTCGAACAAAGCCTCCTGAATAGTTAATAATATTATTGCTATGCTAACAGTAATCAATATTGTTGTTGATATTAATCTGCGTAACTACATTCTAGTTACATTTTGGTACTTATAACTTAGGTGGAATATGGAGTAAAATAGCAGTATTGGAGGTTTCTATGTTGACGTGACCGGGAATCGAATCTGGGGCATTGCGTGTAAGACATTTTTCATCTGAACAGAGACACGGAGTCTATAACTAATAGGAATGATTATGGTTCTGTCTTTTAGTTAACCACATTTCCCTTTTTACCTGACTGCGGAAGGTAATGTTTTTTAAGCGTTTGTATGTATATTTCATTATTTAGTACGTTACAGCTTAAATGGTATTAATATGTGAGGATTTTAATGTATGAGATGTCGCTGAACTCGTTGTAAATTTTTTGACTTTATTTTCAAGCAGGCGGTTTTTTGTGATAATAATGAATGTGAAACACTTGTAGTTGTAAAATGACAGTAAACATACACCCACACACGCAAACAAACCCACATACACACATACACACACACATGCATGCACATACATATATTGTAATTACCGGCTATTCATTTCTAAAAACTGTAACTATAATTATGTAATTTAATAAATGTATTTTTAATTATATATATATATGTATTATAGTTGTAAAATTGTAATCGTTCAGTAAGCAGACCATATTTCCTCATTGTCCAGAGGTAGGCATAAAGGCTGCGTCACAATTTTTAACTAAAGCAGTGGTTTACGAACAATTTGTATTTGTGCATTTATGTTATTATGTTCAATAAATCTTTGAAATCTCTTGTCTTTGTAATAAGTAACTAAGCTTAGAACTGATATTCTTTGGTGAAATAATATGTGAGAGACATGTCTTAATAATATATTTCAGGTTAATTCAAGTTATACACGATCACAAAGTAGAAATGTAAATCAATACAGTTGTAAAGGCAACCGTAACTCTGCTTACAGCGAACTTATTCGCAAAATAAACTAACATACGGTACCTATATCAGATAAATATTTTTAATGCTAGCAATTCCAACTCAAACAAGAATGTAGTTGCTTTCCTTAGCTAATACAAAGAAAGCATTTGTTAAGTAGACGCAGTAAGAGCAAATAGGAGCTACTTATTTGCTCAGAACGAAATCCAATTTGAACTTCAATTTGTATTGGCAAGATACTCGAGTTAACTCTCTGGGAAATCTTTTTACTTTTTATTTGACGATAACTATAACTTGTAACTTGAAGTGTACTTACCCCTTCTGTCTTATAACATTTGATGTATTATGTACTGCAATCCCATTTTTCAATAAAACAGTACCCTTAGTACCTATAACTTTTTAAAAAAATGACTGTTTTGGTATTTGTTTACGTATTTGCCTATACATTGCCAATCTGCGCCCGTAGCGGATTGTATAGGAAGTAGGAACTGATTGGAAATGTATGGGAAATACGTAAACAAATACAAAAACACTCATTTCTGTAAAAACGTAAAAAATCATACTTAGGGTACTGGTATTCCATTTATTTGGTAATTGATTACGTCATTGCTGCATGTAGGTAATCAACACATAGGATTGGAGTTTAATCTGAGATCGGCGACAAATATCCTATACCATTCACTAAATTAAAATGCCGTGTTTTTGATTTTATTTCATTCTACAGTTTTTTTTCATTTGAATAGGTATTCATTGAAAAGTTTTAAACTGTAATAGACGCCGTATTTTAACATTAATGTGAATTTTAAAACTATTTTGTTAGTATTCACAACGTTCTCCTTGAAAATGGCAACGTACCGCCTACTTTTAAACTGAAAAGTTCAAGAAATAAAGCGCTTTAATGCGAACTTTCCAAAATTAATACACTGGTGTACCTCAATGTGCTATTGAATTCAAAATTCTTTTATGAAACTTTAAAGAAATAAATGTTTTGAATTCAGTGCAAAGTAGTCTCAATAAGACCACATTCGGATCATGCGTGCAGTTGAATTTATTCAGTAACGGTCTGCATTTGGACTTGCTCTGCTAGAAATAAATGTTTATTTTACTCGCTTAAAGTTGCAGGATCGGTATTCAGAGCACTTGGAACCTCAAAACATTTTTAGTTCTTGAGGATGAAATTTTTAAAAGAAACAGGATATTAAATTGTGTTTCGTCTGGTACGTACCTTATTTTGATTCATAAAATTTGTACTGTCTATTCTTTAATAAAATTAGTATTGATACAGTTTCTCACCAAATGTATCGTAATTTTAAGACATGTCAATCTGTTTAAAAAAAGTAAAAACTTTCAATTGTACGAGTAGGTTCAAAGTAATTTTATGCAAACCACGATCTCAGTAAGATTATAAAAGAAATTTATTCAATAACGGCCTGCATCGAACTCTGTCTGCTCAAAAATGTCTGTTTTGAAAGTTTATATGAAACTTCTATGGATACACTTTGGATTATTTAAGTTCACTAATTTGAACATGTTATATGTTCAAATTAGAGAAATTCAATTAGAAGCAGTGCAGTTGATAAATTCTGAATGAAATTTAAAGCAATATTATTTATAAAGATTGGAAGACTTTTAAGTTATAAAAATCTATCTTTTTTATGTATAACATTGTAACTCACTCTCTAAAAGCTAAAAAGACCAGGTTTAAAGATAAAAGTAAAGGTGTTGAATACGTATATGCTGTGAAAAGCAAGTCTGTATAAAAGCGTCGTATTCGGGTCATACGTACGAGTGCAGTTGAATTTATTCAGTAACGGTTTGCATTTAAACTTTGTCTGAAGACAACTCCCAAGACTCTCTTAAAAGTTGTAAGTGATCGGCATTTAAAACACTATCAGTCGGGAAACCAAGGGTTGTGCAGTCAAGTTTTAATTATAAGTTCGGATGGAGCCAATTTGTATTATCTACTTTGCACTGACTTCTACTCTAGACTCTTTTAAACAAGGTTCGTAGACCGTAATTTGTCAAGCTATGTATTTCTTCAGGACGACTCGTAGTACTTTCTACTATCTTTATATTACCTATTTTTAACTGAAAGTTAAGTTCAAAAGAAGATAATAAGAAGAAGATATTTTCGTTTTAAATCAAACCATTTGCAACCTGATATTTCCATTCTAAAATGTATAAGGTTTAAAGATACACTTGTTTTAAATCAATGAGGCCCAAGTACAATTTAACTAAAAGTATACAAAAACGTGCGGTGTTTTTTAAGTAATGATCTTTAAACTTCGACTGGACTTAAGACACAGCTCGCTAGACTAACTAAAAGTTACAACTTACAAGTGACTGGCATTTAAACTAGTCTTTTGTTAGTATCTAAAAGACCCAATTGAAACCTAGGTCGCGTACTACGGCTTACAACTACAGAAAATTCGATTTGAGTGAGTACCTTTTGTAAAAACGTTAAAAGTTGTACAGTAGGACGTTGGGAGGGTGGTAGGAAGTTTTGTTGCCAAACTGTGACGGTAACAGCAAGATGCCGCTTCTATTTGGGCTTTATAGCAGCAGTGTTTGTGCTTCAGGTTTAAAGGTTTACACATCCTTGCAGACGTGCTATTCCAATTTACTCTTCCAGGGTAGAAACATATTTACACAGGTTAGTTACACGATTTGGAAATAATTAATAATTTGTAATGACATTGTGATTTCTTCTTTTATATTTTGTTATATCTTTTGTATGCCGTTTGTGTATTTCCCTATAAAGGTGACTGAAAATACATTTTAATCAATGACAAAATCACACAAGCATCAAACATACTCGCTCCATTTCCTGTATTTGTGGTCTGCATTTTGTTATAACCACAACAAGAGCACAAATAGAATTTTATAAATGACATACCGACCCGAGCTAACCCAAGGATTCTAATGCTAAGGGTCTCCACACAAACAGGACCTTGACTCGCGGATCGAGGCAAATATTTGTCCGTGACACATGACCCTATGCGCAGTTGGCCAATATTTCACTCGAAATTATATTCTTACTTTGTCTTGCAACTTTCATATTATATTTACTTATATTATGTTATATTTTGTATAAATTGTTATATTTGTCATTTTTCTACCCTACTGATAATTTATGTGGGGTCAGTGCAATATAACAGTCTTCCTTATCCACATTGAATTTGGATATAACTCCATTGGGATCTTGTCGCGGGTTATAAGGTAAATGTTTTTCATATATTGAACTATTTACGCTAGCGACTACAGCAGTGTGAACTGGGAACTTTTTGCTAATTCAACATCATTTGCTACAATTCCCTGTATAACTGAATAATGTTTTTGTTATTGCTAATATTAAAGACTATAAACAATAGTGACGTATTTCTATACTATAAAATAAACTACTAATAAACTACACCAGTTGATGTGAAAGTTATGAACGTATAAGGACGTTTAATTTTAAAATAATAATGTAAGGAGAGTAAATAATGTAAAGATAAGGTTCCGAACTCTTTTATGTAACATTCATAACGTAGGTATCTACCGCAAGTTATGTTATAGGTAGGTACTCAAGCGAAAAAGATTGAGGTCGTCACAAAAGTATTGTATAGCAAATTCATTAATTACTTAATTCGCATTTATTAGCACTGCATTATTACTAATTACGTAATTATTCAGTATTTATAAGTTTCCTCGCTAAAATTCCACGTTGGGCTATTTGAGCATGAGTTATAGATTCAACCTATCAGATATAACACCTAGAATTGCTCCATTTTGCCTGAGCACTGTGATTTCGAATACTGCATTAACTTAATCAATCAGTCAAATAATCTCTACCCTGTATATTATTAGAACGTTGAGCACTTAAGTCACAGATAAGAGCTGGACATAATCCGATGGATTTACAATATCTGTGCTACAATATGTTAAGCTGATAACGGCAGAAATGTCGGTCTAAATGATATGCGGTATCTAGTGGTAGTTTTAAATAATTTGTTCTTAAATAATAAATTCAATTACATACATTTCATTTAATAGGCATGTAACGAAATTATAATTTTATAAAAAACTTCATGTTTCATATATTTTTCACAGATAAGATTTTAAAATAATGAGTATATAAGGGACAGAGATTTAAATAATTCGGTCTTAAAGAATATATTAATTTATATACTAAAACATTTCATTTAATAGGCACGTAACGAGATTATATAAAAATGTGTTTTGAATATTTTTTCCATATTTAATATTTGTCAAATACTTACTAAGTATATTCGGAACAGAATATTAATGATTAAAAGTTTCATGAAGGTAAGTGTCTCACAATGACAAAATATTTAATAAGATAACTTGCCTATTTTATTGCCTAACTTATAAGGTAGAGCCGTGAAATAAAACTCGAGTCAGTAAAATATTGAGCATAGATACTCGTAGCTCGTAGTAGTAATCGATTGAAATCCTTAAAATAAATTGTTAATTGTATGAATTCTATTATTAAACTGGTTCATGTAACCAAGCTTGATAGATCCAATAATATGAATGTACGACAATATCGTTTCCGTGGTGTAGCGGTTATCACATCTGCCTAACACGCAGAAGGCCCCCGGTTCGATCCCGGGCGGAAACATATTTTTTTAATTTTCATTTGCAAAAAAGAAGTTATGAAATTTCGTTGAAATATTTGTAACAGACCTAAAATATTAAATAGCTTTAAACTGTTTTTTTTTAAATCATTGGATATAAACAATGATCTATTCTTATTAATGTGTTGGTTAGTCACGTACAGACTAATGTAAACGATAGTTTGATAGTAACAAAAATACTGATATTTTTTTTATTTCAAATGATAATCTTTAGACACCACGATTCTTCTTGAGGGAACTAGAGAAGTAAAAGTGTGGATGCCGAGTGCTGACTGAGTTACATAATAAAGCTACCATCTTTGTCCTCAAGAGTGTTAACGCATCTTTGATCTTGTGTTGGCCACAGATGTCTATAGACGCTAGTGACGACTTAAACAGGTTATTAGCTGCGTCAATATTTAAAAAAGCGACATAGCACATCACTCTTTTTATTATCAACTATGATATTACCAACGCAATCACAATTCAATCCATACTGTTCAATTTCCATGAAACATTTAAAACATATTCCACCACCCACAACAATTCACATTGTATTGTGCCATCAACAGTATATTTTATTGTTGAATAAGCACACGCTGTATAAAAATACGTAGCGTTATTTCCGAACGAATCGTACGTACTCGTAACTATGGAACGTGACATTTGTATTGTAAAGCGATTCGCATTCTTGTAGCATTGTTGCAGTGTTTAAAACATGTTTGAAACTGTGAATGTATTTAGAATGTTTTGATTTTTTCTTATAATCGAATACGATAATTGTGACAAAAATAATAGAATTAAAATATAAAGATATATACGTACATACATGCTCTAACGCACTAGTAAAATTAGACAACTTTTACATACCCTAGAGAAGTTAATGTTTTTCGAGCGTATGAATGTCTTATTCTTTGTCATATTTTATCATAAGAGGCTTTGGATTCGTCTTAATTATGGAAGCGTCATAATATGCTATTTTATAAGCCGCCAGTATATTTAATGCTTTTTTAATAATGATGATTATTACAGGTACCTATTCTATACAGAGTTAAAATACTATAACTGTGTGTGACTATGTCACCATAAAAATATACAGTAGTTTCGTGATTGGACCACCCTATCTTCATATAACATTAGATAATAGTAATCTGACCAGGTCATGTTTTACGGTGAAGTGTTCTAACATAGTCTTCGGGGGCAGAAACGCATAAAAAATTGTAATCGATTGCACAGGGGATTCCTTCCGTACTTGGGGTCTATTATATTTATGGGCAGCGGTGAGTATTTTGAATCAGATAGGTTGGATGCTCGTTTGCTAGTCCTCATAATATGCTATACTTGTTATAAAGTCACGCTTTCTTATTCAAGCTAACCAGACTAAGTACCTATATTGTTTCACTCGATTTTCGTTCGTAATATCTATTATTTTCTTATCATCCATGTTTTCGTTGGCGTACAAACAAATAATTTATTTGATTTTGAACATAAAGCGAGATGTTGCATATAACAATTTTATTACTTTTTTATACTTGATCTATTTTGAATATTCGTGAAGGGACATTTCAAGTAAAACAAACCATCGCAATTATCAGACTTGTCTATCTAGAATTGCTGTTTCGCTAATAATTTAAACCTAATAAACCTACGCAAAGCCAGGCGCATTACTAGTGTTATAATGTTGCAATAAACGAAACGAGATAGGTGCTTATAATCTGAATGGCACGCCAACGCGCTAAGTGTACATTAATACAAATGGTATTGTTATTGCCTTCCAACATTGAATTATAACTTCACAGTCTCTGTTTAATGCACCGAGATTATCAAATTATAAGTTTATGTTACTTCATTAAAAGTGTTTCAATTGAAGCTTATCAAAAGCGTAACATTATGTATGAGCCTTACTGTAGATATAAATTACTGTTGTAAGTAAGTACAAGTATAAAATTTAATTCTTATCTATAGTAAGGTTTCAAGGTACAACCCTTTGTGGTTTGACTCCGGCGGCACCACCGTCACACCAATTCTGATTCTGATTCCAAACAACAGCAGTGTTTCGCACTGCTGTGTTCTGGTTTGAAGGGTGTGGTAAGGGCGACATATTTTCCGAAGCGTTCCAGCTTAGTCCTCTGGGGTAGCGGCGCAGCTGTGGCCGACTTTAGGAAGGAATATCTTATCCTATCTGGGGTTGACTGTAGATGTCCAAGAGCGGCCGTAGCCACTTACCGTCAGATGGACTGCATGCTCGTCTGCTACTCTTATACTTATAAAAAAGATTCGCATTACACTTTTATATCAAAACTGTAGAACATAGCAAGAGAACTGTAGCAGCTAGTATGACACACGAAATGTAAGTTAAAGTCAGCAAGGCTCATTAGTCATTGTCGAATTTAGTCAACTTTACTAATTTAGTAGCCTGATATTACATCTAATTCTGTCTAATTTTAATGATATTTACATACATAATGATTGTAACAAGCTATTGTAGGCCAGTAATTTGTTTATGTAAATGTCTCGTTACTGTACAAAGCTAGAGTAGCTAAATCTATAGCTAGCGTACTGTAGGTGTTGCGAATACCTATATGCAAATTATAAAATTTTGCAATTATTAAAACATTCGGAAAAGAAGGATCATTACACGATAGTGTTACTCCTAGGGTTGAGAGGCATTTAATAGTATATTTAGTAGCTTCAAACTTTTTGACTACTTAGTGATAAGATAATAATTGAGTATTAAAGGTGGTGAAACATTGTAGACAAGGTGTTGCCTTACACTTTTACGAGTTATTGTTATTACTTAGTTAAGATGGGTAGCAACACTCTTGCAGCCAACCTCACATTGGCCCATTATCCTATTGGGGATTTATTACTCGTGTTTATGGGCGACGGTATCCTTAATATTAAATGATCTGCATGCTCGAACGCTGCTTCAACACAATTTCACAAAAAATCAAATATTTGTGAATCAAATATGAACTTATGCCCACTACAGTTACTCATTCAAAATAAAAAACAAATTCAAAATAATAGGCCGGTCACATGTTATTATATTACAACTACTAGCGCTCCACTTTAATGATTAATTGATTATATTTATAATAAATATAACACCAATATTTGTGTAAAGAATAAACCCAATTCGACGTCAACTCAATAAATGGAAAACTCATGCAGAACAGAACTACAATACTCGCACGTTGCACAATCAAATCGAATTAAACATTACATTGCTTACGTTGATTCCGTCAAATCGAATAAACTAAAAGTAAACCTCGATCAATTAGCGGTTGGCAGCCCTAGTTGGTAACGCGTAAACACAAGTCGCTAACGAACCAAGCCCGCCCCTGCACAAATTTGCAATTTCGATTGCCGTTTCGTACCTACAAATACCTCCCCTACGTGTGCGAGTTGCATTAAAAATTCAAAACGATATTTTATTACCAACCCTTTGATACGTAGGCACAGCTCGAAATACGCCAGTCTAGTTACGGTTAAAGTTTGAATTTTCAGGTAATGAGGATTTTATAGCGACCGCAACTTTCATAAACAGGCATAAACGTTTCCTCTTAATTTGTGTAGTACTCGTATTTTGATCCCCACTTGAAAAAAAACATGTCGCTGCTAAAATGCTGAATTCGTGGTAAAAATTTACTTTACGTTGAAACTGTTTTTAAAGTAGTGCGTAAATTTAGTGAAATAAAAAAGTGAATATAAACGAATGAATATACAGTTCTGTTATTTGTTTAGTATTTATTAAATGTTGGTGGAAAAGTAGAAATTGAATGGTCTCGGAATCTGTATAGTTCGAGGAAGATACCACTGCAATATCTACTTCTAACGCGAAACAATGCTTACATATCATTAGAAGAATGTGAATACCAGCTGATTTACATATGAGGCAATCATCTTAGTCCTCAAGAGCGGCAAAGCATTTCTGTCAGCATCAGGTAGAACCCTTATTGTACATGGGCTTAAACCTGCGTAAATTTTCAATTTTGTTCCTTACATATTATTCGAAGATAAAACCAGCATTCCCCTCTGCAAGCAGTTTAAAAATTCAAGACGATAATATAATGTAGATACACTTTCGGTACTTCATGTGGGGTGCGTCACTTAACATGGTAAGGGTTCGGTAACATATTTTCTATTTAGGAAGAACCACATGTCAAGTTAAATTCGATATCGATTGTCAAAGTAATAAGATGGACACAACACAGGCTTTGATAATATTGAGAACATTTCAGAAAATCGTCACGATCACAAAAATTAAAGCATGTCGGTCATATTATGCTAATGATTAACAAAATCTGAATACTCATAGATGTTATGTTTAGAGGTGGTAGAATCCTTTGTGGTTCGACTCCGGCGGTACCACCGCCACACCTATTTCTACCTAATAACAGCAGTGTTAAGCACTGCTGTGTTCCGGTTTGAAGGGTGTGGTAAGGGAGACAGACTTTTCCGAGGCGTTCCAGCTTAGTCCTCAGGGGTAGCGGCGCATCTGTGGCCGACCTCAGGTAGGAATATCTAATCCTATCTGGGGTTTATTACAGATGTCCATGGGCGGCAGTAGCCACTTACCATCAGGTGGACTGCATGCTCGTCTGCTACTCTTATATTATAAAAAAAAAAAAAAAAATGTACAAAATTATTAAATGTACCTTAGGAACATACACAATTATATGGATTTTATTATAAATTACTGGTAACAATAGCAACATGTTATTACAGAAATGTTTGTAACTTTACGACTACTTAATACCAATATTAAAACATGAATAGACCACGTTAAATAAAGCCATTACTATGTCCTTTAGGCAAAGCCTTATATCATAAATTTGTACCCTATTACTCGCGATAAATTTTATGTACATTTTATTCATAAACAAGAGACTTCGATCTCCGTTACTCTGATAGAATCGTAAAATCATTTTTATGGGACTCCAACATCTCGGCTCCCATAGGATCGCAGTCACAATGTTGTTTTACGAGTCGAATGTAAAATCGACGAAGGTGCGCTTTATTCTCAGTGTTTCGTATGGAAATCGTATGCTCATATAAATGTGTTAAAATAAAAACGCCGAGACATACGCGGTAAACAGATTTGTAGAATATAAAATTTTGTGGTCATTTATATTCAGCGGGATAAAGCTTTTAACAAACAAATTTTATGTCTCCTTTTCACACTTTATTTAATACAACCTCGCCTCGAATTTTAGTATGTAGCTGAATAAACATAAACGATTTAGGTTAATAATAATAATAGCTTATAACATAAAATTCTTAATGATATTCCGTGTGGCGGAGCGGTCACCATACCGGTCTGAAAGGGTTCCAAGTTCGATGCCCAGACAGATATCTAAATAAAGAATTTACATTTCTGTTCTAGGTCTGGGCTTTGAACTAATAGGTTTTTAAACTTCGTTTCGACTATGGTTAATGGACTAAATTAATTTTGTATGCTTTATGATATGATCAGTTCGCCATGCGTGTTGTCAATGGAATTTTTGGAAACCAAATTATTTTAATTTGTTTTGAGTTTTTAAAGGTAGTTTGGAGGTGAACACATTAACTTTATTCTAATCGATGTTTTTCTGAAACATTATACATATATCTACCTATCAAGAACATACCGATTATGACCCACGTATAGTTATGGGGAACTGGGATCGTTTAGACATTTCAAAACAGTACTATTTCTCGATTGCAAACTTCTTTGGCAATTATAAATAAATACATCTACGCATACTTCTAAATTTTAGCTCGCAAGGGCGCACGCTCACACCGATACGTAATTATACTCACACACAAACACTTAGTAAACAGAGCATAGTATTATAACAGTATACCCAATTGTGTACGCAATCAAGTACAAAATTGAAATCATTTTACCCTCGGCAGGTTTGGATCGTAGGTCAGGCTATTGATTTCAACAACGACATTACAAAATAAAGAGCCTTTATAAAATTGGCAGGGCGCTTCTGAGTCGGGCGAGCACGGATGACTGTCGAAAACGCTAATAAAATGTTGTCGGTCAGTAAATTTAAAGTTGATCAATGTCGTTATTAACGTCAATTTATCGATGAATATAATTCAATATTTTTTTTCTTAATGTCGTATCATTACTGAATATTTAGTTTTAAGTGGGTAATTATATTTAACATAAAAACAGCAATATTTATATTATTTACAAAACAGGCAATTAATAAAATATTGCTTACTTTGCGGTCTTATCGATAATTGATATAGTTGTGAATGGTTAAATTCTAATTGACTTTAAAACTAATTACACAATAATCATATTCATAAACTATTATACAAATTATTGGGGACTTGCTTAATAGTTTCCAATATCGATAATAACCACATGCATAAAGCGTTTAGTAAAATTCGGGTCTCATCTTTTGCTTCATTTTACCTACCTGCGCACAATATTTTTTTTTATTTCAACAAATTGTGTAAAATTATATAATTCGCATATCATATCATATACTCGTGTTAAAATAAAACATTCTGACTGCCAAAAATGTTATTTGTTTATTCGAAAAATATAACACTAAACTTTATTTTGCGTTTTCCGAATCCTGAATATTCCTTCTAAAACAGACAAAACACACGAGTATTTATTTCACCAAAGAATATTCAAACGAGAGGCCAGGACTCTCAACCACGCTTGTCCAACCGAACGCAGCCACTCGGCCATTTTGCAAGTTTAACAATATTTCAGTTCTGTCATCATACGGACAAACCCGTTTCGTTTTATGTTACTCTTGTTGTTTTTCTCTCATAACACTGGTCCAGGGAACGTCTGAAAATTTTAAATAAAACTTTTTTAAAACCAATAAAAAGTCATACGTTTCGTCCATTCGTCCGATTCAGCCAGGTTTATATTTTAAACTGTGGAGTTTTACTGTTTTGTATTAAACTGGGTCACAATTTATTAGAAATTATTGGACAGAAAATTTCATTTCCATTATGAGCATAATTTAATTCAAATAGAAACTTAACCCGCAATTAACTAATTTTCAGAATATATTTTAACTACAAAACTATAGACTCTTAATTAATTTGTACTTTTCAGAATGGAACTTTTGTTTTAGTATTTTAATAAGGTTAGGTTTAATATTAAATGTATTCAAAAACACAAAAAATTACCATTTACTCCTAATTATTCCTTAAATCATCTTAACTAACACGAAGTGAAACAACCAATCAAATTTCGCGCGCTTCCCTTTCCAGTTTATCCAAAATGTCGACAGCTTAAACCTAATTGATCCAATATTAATTTATATGTAGTAGCACCGACCACAAACCCGATGACATTGCTGCACAATCCGCATTACCGTGCTGCGATACAGTTAATTAAAATCCAATATTGTCTAACCAAAATTGATTAAGTAGGAACCGCGATCGCTTGTCGGTACTCCGTTTAAACGAACATCCTCTTTATAATAGAAAATCTTGTAGACTGAAATCCAAAACAAAATGAGATATTAATATAATTATTTGGTGATAAATTTAATCAATAGAATAAATTGACTGATAATAACACAAATTAATTATACTAATTGAAAATTACTCTAAAACAAATTATAATTAAATTGTTGATTCGGTTGCCGTAAGCATTATCAAATATATACTAGAGTAATAACTAAATTAAATACGAGATTATTATCGTCATTTACGTGTCGCGTATGTCGTGTACACAAATGTACAAAATAATTACATAGTACACGAACAAAAACCAAACAAGCCCGTTGCACATGTACAATCGTGTACACAACGTTATCGTAGAAGACAGTAGTTAATTAAAATCCAATATTGTGTAACCAAAATTGATTGCTAGTAACCGCGCTCGCTCGTCGAGTTTAATCCGACGACGACGGAAATGCGCTCGAGGCCACTTGTTAAACGGAGTGTTATTTGTAACGGTGTGCACGAGCGATTTATCGTTCGGCTAACAAAATGAAACAAAGAGATGAACTGCAAGATAGGAAGGGTTTATTTAACATCGTTGTAAGGATATGCAAATATTTTATTTGGAATTACTTAACACTTAATTTGGCTTTTTAAATACTCAAAAGTACCTGATCAAGTTTAGGATTGGCTACTCGCTGTTTCTTATATGTAAGTTGTATGAATTTGTTATTGACTATTCATTCATTCTGATTGCAAATTTATGTCTTAATAAAGACAATGAAACACAATTACAATCGAATGTTTAATAAATACATTTGATTGCTAGTAATCACGCTCGCTCGCTTAATCCGAAATACATTGGCCATTTATTTGAAGATTACTGATTATTGGCATAGGGACTTTCATTCTACAAACAAATTTTAATAATGTAACAAATATTGTATTAAGTTTGAAAACACAGGTATTTAATAGGAAATTTAAGTGAGAATTCAAAAGTGGATGTATGCTTTGACTTATTGTCTCGCTTTTGAGACAAAAATGGTCTCTGTCAATGGTATCATAAGATTAATTTATTTTTTACACAAGTTAGTTAGTTTCATTTAACTTAAATTTTTCGTAATTGTACAAGAGACCCGTCTATTACGGAAAGTAAAGGGTAGATAAACAAGAAATAATTTTTAATTTCGATGATAGTTATGATTTCTTACTTTATTTTGGTGAACGCTTCTTCGATTACTTTAATTTAAAAATAATGTTTTATTAATGTATAAAATTTCACATAATTATTACATATTATAGTTAATTAAAACATAAAACAATATTAGTGTACAGGAAAAGGGTTGTCGTAAAATATGACACATTAAATTAAGATTTATTCAAATTTATTAAAAACAAGGCTACCGCTAAGGGCGTCGAGCCTCGCCACTTTTTACCGGTACCTACATTTTACCGAATGCCGAATACCTCCGGAGGGTGACAAACGGATTGTGCGTTCAGCGCTTAACAATATTCGTCGACAAGTACAATCCGGTACGACGGAACTGCATTCAGGAGTCTATTCTGTTAGTTCATTTTATAATCCCCAAAGTCGAATCCGTAGTGAAAAATTTCGTGTCTTTTTGGAACAAGTGTGAGATGTAATATTGTGTGCAAGGAATTGTAACACTACTTGAAGGTATGTGTTTTATATTTTTTGTATAAAATAGTAAAGTAACACGCAATTTGTCAAATGGCAATGTCAATTGACGTTTTATATCTACTCTAGTCGACAAATTTCGATCATTGCTAGGTAAAAATTAGATACATTAAAAATGTATATCGGGTGAAAGTTGTCACTGCAATCAATGACCTCTAATCAACTCCAAATAGGACAGAAGTTCTAAGGTCGCTCACTGATGCGTTGCTACATCTAATGACTTAAGTTAAATGCCTTGTGTAAGTGTCTCCCTTACCACACCAGCATTCTGAGGACCGGTCTGGAACATAGTTTAATTGAACCACGAATTCACTTGTCTTAACTTCTCGCGATCGAGACTTTATCGAGATTCGAGTTCGTGTTCACAGAATAGCACTCTGCCCGCTTGTTAAACGAAGTGCTATTTGTAACAATGTACAATAGCGGAGGCTGTAATACTCTCGTTTGATTTATCACCGCGCTAACAAAGTGGATGTCGAGTTGAACTTATTTTATTTAAAACTTACGGTCTTAAAATAGTTGTGAGAAATCTCTTGAAAGTTCGCTGCGGTGACCATTAAAAGTCAAGTTGAATGCCCGTGTTTTTGTAACAAACGAAAAGTTCTTAAAGGAATAATAATCTCATTTTGACTCCAACGGCTTCACTTAGGTGTATAGGATTTTTTCAAAAATATTTTTGTTATTTATTATTTTAGCTATAATACTACATGATATATAATTTATGTAGTCGATGTATATTATTGTATAAGTAATGTTATTTTGAATACACATCATTTAAATCAACTATCTATATTTCTCTTCGCACATATCTTGAGCAGATTACAAGGGTCAATTTGTGTTTAACCGGAAATTGAACCTCTAATCCTTTAGAAAATAGCTGTAATAATTATATATTTTGTATATTTAAATTCATAGTGGCGGCGTCTCATAAATGATACATTAGATTAAGAAATACGTATTAGATAAGACACAATATGTTGGTTTATTTGTTAGAATTAAATGTTATAAATGTAGAAGCCTAAAAACCTTACAATAATTCAACAATATTTCAGGTATTTCGATTTCCGCATGATATACTAATCCCTTCACTTCTAAAATGGTAATTACTTTCATACCCATGTGACCTCAAATACTCAGGAGTACCTTGGGAGTCGAACCCGGGGATCCGGGCTATGCGTAACTCGAGTAAGGAAATCTAATCATTAATTATTACGTAATACACGGTCTATATACATAGTTATACCCAAGTCTCCTAATAACACAAAGACAATTGCATGGACAAGACAATCACATTGGGCTTGAAGGACCAATTATGTGGTAATTTATTAGTGCAGATACGCATCAGGCACTGACATTTAATGAATTAGTAAGCAGCACGTTAATCGCTTGGAGTATGTTTCAGTAAGTATATAATATACTTATTTGGTGAAGGAATGACGTCATTACATTAAAATTATGCTTCAAATTAAAGAAAATACTAAAATTTATAAAAGATTTATATTAATGTTAATTTCTTTAAGTAAAGCTTTCGTTAAGGTTACCTGCGAATCTAATTAATGAGGTTTACATGTACCTTTTATAGTTTTTGGTCACTAAATATGATATTTTAATTTTAAATTAAATGTATGCTAACGCTAGGTTTTTGGCAAAAACTAATTACTTACTAAACTAATTAATTACGAAAAATATCGTTATGTCTGATAAAAATTGTCCAAACCGAAAACCGAAACCAAAAACAGTCAAATGAGTATGAGTCAGAAAAATATAAATATTAATATCATGTGAATGTGTTTATTGTCTGTTATAATGATATTATTAGATTAAACAATCTTATTTTATCATCTAGTTAATTCTAGGTGTTCGAAAAAGTTGAATCACCAATAAATATCGAAATAAAAAGTTTGGATTATGATTTTTTTAAATATTCATATTACATATTACTCGCCTTTGCATGTCGATCAGTATTTTATTTGTCATGTGAAATTTTATTAAAAGGATGTTCGTGTGTCTCTCATTCCGATATTCAATTCCGTTGCTTTGTAACCTTTGTGACGTTGGCAGGAAAAGGGATATTTATTGAAACAAGCAATTTATCTTTACGATTCGAAATAATACATAAAATCTTTTACACGGGCTGGGAATTGTTGATATTTTCAAATTACGTAGGACACAAGGAATAATAACGAAATTCAATTTTCCATTTGTATTAATCTTTTACCAACAGAGGACCCCCGGGATTGGTTCTTTGATTCTATTGAATCGGCACCGATTGCGTGCAGACGAACGCAAATTAATCCGACAGACAATGCTGACCGTGACACAGCTCGCTGTTTGGACAGACAATAACAAATTATTCATACTCGGTGATGGAATGTAAACAGAATATGATTGGCTATTAGCATGCAGGTGGCCTCCCGGGGGAGGAAGGACACACGCCCGGCCTAAGGGATCATCCCCACGCTATTAACAAGTCGCTACTAGCCGCATCTAACTTTCCTAACGTATTCCGAACTTAATTTAATTAATTACGGTCCCTTCTTCCTACGAGTCCATTTCGCTAAATATTATTTGGAGGGGACCAGAAACTAAGATCAAACGAAAGCACGGCCATAACTCGCACGAAATGCTATCAAAGAAGGCAAAATGAAATTATACCATGTATTATCCGGGACGGTATTAAAGCCGCGTGGTAGCATCGTACGCATTTAACTGGCTTTTATTGATCATTATTTATTATAAACGCCGACATAAACTGGCCGCCGTATGGTTATTAAGTTGTTAAAAGGGTTTATTGCTCAAAAATAATAGAATTCTTTTTACGTACCCGCTATAACGAAGGTAATTTCAATGTGCGTTTGCAATAAATAAAAGTAAATGATACAGTTTGGTTATACGAACGTCCTGGTATTTATTTATAAGATAGATACAAATAAAAAATCAAAGTTCTTTTTTTACAATACTAAGCAATGGATTAAATATTGTTTAATCTATATCTTCATTTCCTAAAACGATATAATAATTAGTTGAAATTTATTTTAAAAATATTTTACATATATAAATGGGTTTAGTGTTTTGTTATAATCATAGTCATGATTACATTACACAGTTTAATTAAGACTTCGTATATAGTAAGGTTGTAATTATATTAATCTTTTACATATTTTTTTATTTGAAATACATTTATTTACAACACATCAAGATTTGATACTTATCTATTTGAGTGTAATCTTTCAAATGCACATAAATACAAAATTATTATTAATTTCTTTTTCCAGATCCTAGAGATCCAATAGGTTTTAACCCCAATGGCTAAAATCAATAAATACAGAAAAGTACTATTTTTACTTTATATCAGAACAAAGAATCATAATATTCATTTTCGATAGCAAGACAACAGGCCATACTAATGAAAAGTGACAGCCTTAAACAACATTAACTTCCATTTATCACATTTTCTGTAAAAGTCCATTCCATTTATTTTTCATAGGCTTATTGAATTTTAGGTTAGTGTTAATGCTTTGAATCACCTTGCTGTGACTTTTATAACCTAAGGTCGACCTATAGACTAGGTTATGATAAAAGTTTAAAGGTTGAAAAGTTTGAGCATACATTAAACCATTAAACCTGTCTAGTTATATCCGATTTATTTTTACAATATACTCGTAGTAGTAGCAAACGAGCATGCAGTCCACCTGACGGTAAGTGGCTACTGCCGCCTATGGACATCTATACTCAACCCCCGATAGGATTAGATATTCCTACCTGATGTCGGCCACAGATGCGCCGTAACCCCTGAGGACTAAGCTGGAACGCCACGCAAAAGTCTGACTCCCTTACCACACCCTTCAAAACGGAACACAGCAGCGCCTAACACTGCTATTATTAGGTAGAAGTAGGTGTGGCGGTGGTGCCACCGGAGTCGAACCACAAAGGGTTCTACCACCTTCAAATGAAATACTCACAATATTACAATAACCGGTTACACTTATAATAATAATCATTATAAAATAGGTGTATTTACCTATTCAACATTACTCACAATTACACTACAAGCGAGAGCGAGATATCGACTACTTAAAATTAAAAATATTTTTCAAACAAGTAACGAAGTGTGTTACAATTTTCCACATTGATTGGTGCTTTACACTTTGTAAAGAGCAGTCGTCACTTAATTATGTTTTCCGACGAGGTATAATTGAACACTTTGAATTTTTTGTATTGTCAAGTGATAGCAAGTGTTCGGGAATGTTTTATAGCAGTCGTCAATGCATCACCGAGCGTGAAGATAAATTATTTTGTTGTCGACTCTACAATTTGAGTTACATATCAGATGAGTAAAATACATAGATTGATTACTCCTAACAAGAAAGTGTCACCAGTTCTGAGAATTGAAATTGTTGTGAAAATAAAGTTTTGCCCCGTCTCTGTTCTAAAGTGTCCCAAAAGTGTTTGGAATGCTTATTTATTTATTACAAACATAACGTAGTATACATAAATTACGTAGTATTTATAAGTAAATTTTCTTATAAATGTTTTCTAATTGTCAAAAATAAAAAAATAAATGATAAAAACATCCTTCTATGGCTTTATTCAATTTCAAGGCGGTGAAGTATCTTCCTAATTTACTTATCAAAGGTTACATATAACAATTGGTTATACATCACTTTCACTGGACAATTTGAGCTACATTTAACCAGGTTTAGATAAAAAATAAGCGCTAACCGATTTAAATAGCATGGAGTTTACCTCATGGTAAGAAGCTACAACCGCCCAAGAATGCTATGCCAATCTTAGAATCTCACCTAAGGTTGGCCAGGTGCATCGCCACACAGGACTAAGTTAGGCCCCCTCGAATGACTCCCTTACTACACTATGGGTTCTAGTTGATCTTATCTGATAAATTTTATTATATAGGAGTAGCAGACGAGCATGTAGTCCACCCCTTGGTAAGTGGCTGTTGCCGTTCATGGACATCTGTAATGCAACCCCGGATTAGATATTCCTACCTGAGGTCGGCCACAGATGCGTACCTACCCCTGAGGACTATGCTGGAACGCCTCGGAAATATGTCTTACCATACACTTCAAACCAGAACACAGCAGCGCTTAATACTGCTGTTACTCGTATGAGGCAGAATTAGGGGCAGCGGTGACGTCGCCGGAGTCGAACCACAAAGGGTTCTACCACCTTCAAAATAATAATACCTTTATGATATAAAGTATATATAGTCATATTATAAAATAATGCACATTGATACATATGTAACTAAAGAATTTGATGTACGAAAGGGTTAGAAATACAACTAGTGTTTTTCAACCACACCTTGTTTCGTAAAGGTGGTCACCGCATATAGGTTACTCGATTTATTTTATAGCTCGTAAACAAACCCAGTAAACTTCTGTCACTCTCGTTCGGCGGTTTATGGTAAATAAGATTTTACGGTAACGGTTACGTGGTTCCCAATAGCAACATCATTTTCTATGGCATCTACTCTCTAAATGCAAATAGACTACGTTTCCTATTTCATCTTTTGTTGCGAGATCTTTATGAAGCGTTGGACCACATGTAATATAAATAGATCAGTTCTACAATGGATAGTTTTAAACTTTCCGCTTCCGGGATTTCGATTCTATTAAATTTAGTTATATCATTTTCGATTGTACATTTCAATCCGCGGTTTTTACTCAAATACAGGCATGTTATCCAATTTTCGTGAATAAAACGTGCCTGTATTTTGGGAATTTCGGTCCAATTTTAAAATATAATTCAGCAAACATTTTTACCAATATGTACCGTGTAATTATAGGTACAAAAAATGTCAGCAAAAATTCACGCTTAATATTTTGTTTCGATGTAAATAGTTTTCTGCGGCCGCTTGGAGCAACTTAAAATCAGATATTACGCATTTAAATATTAAAAAAAATACACATCTAAATATATATAAGTATTTTGATCTAACGTACCACTTGTTCGTCTTATTATGATTAGATTGGTATTCCTCTTTGGCCCACTCTTATATTTATTTTTACGTTTCAGACTACTGTCTACTGTACGTCATTATCTGTAATGGAACTCAAACATATTTAAATACATCAAGGCAAAGTTGCAAAGATTTTTAATAACGTCGTCTGTCCAATATTCGAATTCTAATCGAGTTTTAAATTGCAGTCATTCTTATCTGCTGCGTCGGTTCGCACTCCAACTGAACTTTCATCTCCCATCCACCGCTCCTTCCTCGTTAGCTTCTCCTTAAAACTTCGCCCGAGACTTCGAAAACAAGTTTTTTAACTCGAATGAAACTCAATTCTTATGATTAATTAATTCGATTGTACGTAGAGTTATTTGCGGCGTGATCGCCAACCATGGTGTCCATTATTTCATGATTTGGGTCGAGGGTGAAAGCAAGGGTCGTTTCTGCTCGGTCACCGCACCGACAAACTCGTTACAACCCCGTTTCACAGTTTTCTTCCTTTTTTTTTCTTTTTGAGGAAGTGAAAACACTTTATTGGGAAACTCAATTTAGACATTCGCGTCAAAACTTGCTTCCTTGTGAAGTGGCACTTCATAATATTTTTTTTCTCTGCTACGAGGCGGTATTCCTTTGTTTCAGCTATAGAAATGTTTTTAAGTTGCGTCTCATGCGATGTAATAGTAAAGTTCTTGGAGCGTAAAACGGGGCGCTCATAATCCGGAGTTTTAGCGGCAGTAAAATATAAATAGCACACTCATACATCAGGTAAGCGTCTTGCGGCTTTCAAGGCACGCAATGTAATTTAATTAAAGCGCGATATAAAACAGCTTGGTAGGTGTGGTGGCACTTAAGACAGCCTTAATTCGGGAGCGCTTGATGAACTTCCCACGTGTGGATGCTAATGGGCGCATTATTCGGCGAACGACGTTATGATTGTGTTTGTAGATGTGTTACGCTGTTATCGGTTTCGGAGCGGTTTTGTGGTGATGTAGGATTATATTTCTTATGAGCTTTAGATCTCATTTTATGTGTATTATCAACATAGGAATTAAACTTCTAAAACTATGATTACGTTACTGTCCTTTTTTTCTATATCTGTGTTTTAATTTTGTGACTTAAGGAAACTATTTACATATTCATAAGAAGTTGGAACTTTACTACCGTGCACCCTGTTTTAAACTTTGGTATCTATCCATTCTAGTTAACTCTGTGTTTCTATACTATATTACAATATAACCTGTATGTACAGATATATATTAGTATATTAATTTGAACATCTATCCATTTACGGGACCATCGAACCTGCAGATAGTTAATGGGTACATTATTCAAGGACCAGCGATTGTATTGGTATAGCTCTTCTGTTATTGGTTTGACAATAATAGTTAACAGTTAGTCTCGCTTTAAAATTCGCCCTTAAAACAGAGGTCCTAAGTTCGAATTCCAATCCCAAACCTTTGGTTTTTATGTTATCATTATTAATTTGTAATAAGGACAATGTACACCTCATGTATATATTACAAAAAATTATTATCTCTTGTTTTAACGGTGAAGGAAGACAAGCCCGTGTATTCCCAAAAAGGACCTTGAAAATGTATAAACTGCACTTGGACATTATGGTGACCAATGGCCTAAATCTTCGCTCTTAGACAAAACTCTATGCGCAGCAGTGACACAATAAAGGGTTAACTCGAGTCATTCTATACATATACAAAATTTGAACATAAATAATTATTGTAAGTAATGTGTAATGAACGACATAATATGTTTTACTGCTTGATCAATTGCCTATTTTTACCCGACTGCCAAGGAAGGGTTATGTTTTTCGCGCGTATCTTGTATGTTTGTCTTTCTTTATTTGATCCGATCTAACAAACGGGTGGATGAATTTCAACAGTTTAGGTGTCATTATATTTGTTTCAATGACCCGAGTGTCCTTAGATAGGTGTTAGTAAAAAAAAATCATAATGGCGGATTTTAGGCGCGAAATAGGAACACATTTAAAAAAAAAAGTTAACCGAACCTATCGAGTAGGGTATCAAATGAAAGGAAATTAAACGGAGATTATAAAAACATATTTGTATATATATAAAACAGCAAGATGACTGACTGACTGACTAACTAAATGACTTTTTCATTTTTCAGAAATCAACGCACAGCCTAAACCAAGGACCTTACAGTTCTGAAATTTTGCACATAGGTTCTCTATACAGCGTGAATAAGTACTAAGAAAGGCCTTTTGGAAATTCTACCCTTAAGAAGGTAAAATAGGGGAAAACAGTTTTTTTTATATTCTTTAATTTTGAAGCAACTAATATAAAATTTTATATTTGGCTTTCTATATAAGAACAAGGACGCACTAATTTATCCCCTTCCGAAAAATCAACCCCGTAGAGGGTAAAATAAGGCTTAAAAGTTCATTTGGACAATCGACAATTTTGAAGCATACACTGAAATTATGTATCAGGCTTGTTAGATAAAAATAATGAAATTCTACCTCTAACGAGGTAAAATAATGACGGAAACTTTGATTAAATGAAGTTATATATTTTATAGACCGTAAATGGATTTTTTCGCGAAATAGTAACACGTTTTAAAAAAAGTTAACCAAACCTACCGAGTAGGGTTTCAAAATAACGGAAATTAAGAGGAGATTACACATACATTATATATTTTATATATAAAATTCTCGTGTTGGTTACCGTACTCCTCCGAAACGACTTCACCGATTTTCACCTAATTTTATATACATACTAGATATCGCTTGTGTGCGCTCGCTGCTAAAGCAGCTCGCGGAACGGTTGTCTTCTTTAGTTTTGCGTGCAAAATTTTTTTACATTTTTTCCCCTATATTGAAGTTTTATTAATTCTGATTGGGGCTGTTTGGAAAAGATATGAGTTAATATTTGCAAAATACCAAGAATTGGGTCGTGATTTTTTTTGTCTATAAGCCATACATTTTAAAGACATAATAAGGAGACAAAAGCTTGAAATATTACATACAAAAATAACTATTTATAAAAATTGTTATTTCTTGTATGACAACACTAAAATATTTTTTTATCAAAATGTGCAGAATATTAGTACCTACAAACGCCTCATACATTCTAATGATATCAATAGAAGGCAACAGCTTGAAATATTGCATACAAAAATACATATACAGGGTGAATTTTTAAAACGGGCCTTCAGGGCCAAATCCGAAACTATAAGGATTAGCGATAAATGCTGAAAGGAGTTACGAGGCCGATTTTGATAAAAACTATAAATGCATCATTACTTTTTTAAAATAACTTTTTCCCTAACCGGGAATCGAACGAGTTCATTTTGAAAAAAAATACAACCCTCTATATATTCCACTATCTGATAGTGTTACTTATAAGGATCAAAATCTGGGAAGTAATGATATAAGACAAACTAAAGGAAAAGCCTCAATTTTAAGAAAATACATATTTTTTCATACTAATTTGGCAGTTAAGTTCCCGCCATTCATCAATTTAAACAATTCATGTATTAACAATTTTTTTGGCTCAATGTTTCAAATCATTCGAAAGCGGACGTTTTGTTCTCCAAAAATTTATATTTTTATGTCCGACTTAGTTAAGGTTATTTTAAGGACCATTATAATAGATTTAACTTGCTATGGGCGGAGTTTCGTTTAATACAGACGTAAAGTTGACTATTTGCAAAAATGACTTTTTCGAGTCAAATCCGAGTGATTACTAAACAAAGAGATAAAGAAAATCATATTTAACGTTTAAACGAAGTTGTAAACAACACACAATAAAATTTTACTATTTAATCAGTTATCTATTTCTATTAAAAAAATAATCCTAAAAACGGCGGTAACTTATTTGCCAAACTATTACTTTCTCATACTAAGCCGTAAGTCATGGTAATAACATCGAATAATTAGTTGATTAACCAACAAATTCTTCAATGGTGTGACTTATGTATGTTTCTAAAGAATTATACATAAATCATTTGTTATGTATAATCCTTAAGGATTAGTATGTCAATGTATGAAAAAATATGTATTTTCTTCAAAATTTTCCTTTTCCTTTAATTTGTCACATAACATTACTTCCCAGAATTTGATCCTTATAAGCAACACTATCAGATAGTGGAATAATATAGAGGATGTATTTTTTTTTCAAAATGAACTCGTTCGATTCCCGGTTAGGGAAAAAGTTATTTTAAAAAAGTAATGATGCATTTATAGTTTTTATCAAAATCGGCCTCGTAACTCCTTTCAGCATTTTTCGCTAATCCTTATAGTTTCGGATTTGGCCCTGAAGGCCCGTTTTAAAAATTCACCCTGTATATGAAAATTATTATTTCTTGTATGGCAACACTTGAATATTTTGTTACCAAAATGTGAAGTCTATTAGTACCTACAATCGCGTCATACATTATAAGGTTGTCAAAAATATACAAAAGCTTGAAATATAACATACAAAAATGCATATGTATGAAAATTATAATTTTTTGTACGGGAACACTGAAATATTATTTTACCCAAATGTTAATACTTCTAGTATCTACAAACGCCTCATACATTGGAATGACATCAAAAGGAAACAACAGCTTGAAATATGACATACAAAAATACACTTGTATGAAAATTATTATTTTTTATATGGCAACACTGAAATAATTTTCCACCAATTTATACAGTCTATAACTACCATTAAACGCCTCATACAGAAAACGGACGTTTAGTGATGCTGGGCTTGGTGGTGGTGGTATTTAAAGGGAGACAACAGCACGAAACACCACATACAAAAATACAAATGTATGAAAAATACTATTTTTTGTATGGCCACACTAATATATTTTTTTATCAAAATGTGCAGAATATTAGTACCTGCAAACGCCTCATACATTCTAATGATATCAACAGAAGACAACAGCTTGAAATATTGCATACATAAATACATATATATGAAAATTATTATTTTTCATATGGCAACACTTCAATATTTTGTTACCAAAATGTGAAGTCTATTAGTAACTACAATCGCGTGATACATTATAACGTAGTCAAAAATTTACAACAGCTTGAAATGTGCCATACAAAAATGCACATGTATGAAAATTATTATTTTTTGTATGGCAACACTGAAATATTTTTCCACCAATATGTACAGTCTATAAGTACCATTAAACGCCTCATACAGAAAACTGACGTTAAGTGATGCTGGGTATGATGGTGGTGGTCTTTAAAGGGAGGCAACAGCCCGAAACACCACATACAAAAATACAAATGTATGAAAATTATTATTTTTTGTATGGCAACACTAAGATATTTTTTAATCAAAATGTGCACAATATTAGTACCAACAAACGCCTCATACATTCTAATGTTACCAATACAAGACAACAGCTTGAAATATTACGTACAAAAATATATATGTATGAAAATTAATATTTTTTGTATGGCAACACAAAAATATTTTTTTACCAAAATGTGCAGTCTATTAGTACATACAAACACGTCATACATTATAACGTTGTCAAAAATTTACAACAGCTTGAAATGTGACATACAAAAATGCACATGTATGAAAATTTTTATTTTTTGTATGGCAACACTGAAATATTTTTTTACACATTGGTACAGTCTATAAGTGCCATTAAGCGTCTCGTACAAAAAAATGACGTCAAATGGTGGCAACAGCCTGAAATCTTCGATAATCCTGTAGAAAATGCATTTGCATGAAAACATTTTTTTTGTATATGGCAACATTGGATTTTCGATTTTTTACATAGGGTCCATTTGAAATAAAAAATATCTCCCATACATAACTTATATGCTCTGTCTACGGTTTCCGCCCAAGTACTCAAAAAGTGAAAATCATGAAAAAAAAATCTGTATCCCAGTGTTGCCAGTTGATTAAGATGAAAATGATCAAATGTCATTACGGCACCCAAAAAAAATAGTCCTGTGAAAAAAATTCATTAAAAATATTTCTCCTTCTACTTTTTACATTTTTGAATGAAAAGTTCCAAAAAATGTATGAAAGATGAAAAAAAAAACTTCACCTGGCAACACTTCGAGCCGAGCTCCATGACTGCCCGATACAAAGCGACTCGCTCAAATGTTGCCAACCTCAAAATATTTCACTTCGAAAAATGCATTTTTTCATACATTTTACAAAATGGCTGACACAAGATGCGCCATCTGATTTTAAAAAAATAATATTGCCATATGATAATATTGAGGATACAATCCGGCCAATAAAACAAAAATATCGAAAAAATATTAATATAACCACCGCGCTACGACCCCACAAACACACCTCGAAAAATGAAAGATTTCAAACTCAAATATCTCGGCGGCCATCTTGTTTTTCCAATTTTTTCTAATTTTATCGTAACAGTCGTCTCACAATTAGCCGAAAATGACACCAATCTCAGGTAGGCGCGCAGAATAAAAAAAAATTGAAAATCGCAGGGGGGCCGCCATCTTGAATTTTGTATGTTTCCCATTTTTCCTATAACCACCATAATATACCGAAAAAATATCTCATACATTATTACTACCCCCCACCAATAGTTTAGGCTAGGCTACTCGAAATGTCAAAAAAGTGAAAAAAAAAATCTAGCTCCCAGTGTTGCCAGTTAATTTGGATGAAAATGGTCAAATGTCATTACGACCCCCCTGACAAATACCCATGTAAAATATTTTCATTAAAAATGTTTCTCCTTCTACTTTTTACATTTTTGAATGGAAAGTTCCAAAAAAAGTATGAACAAAGAAAAAAAAACCTAAACCTGGCAACACTTCAAGTCACGCTCCACAACCGCCCCATACAAGGCGATTCGCTGAAATGTTGCCAACCTCAAAATATTTCACTTAAAAAAATGCGTTTTTTCATACATTTTACAAATTGCCTGACGAACGATCCGCCATCTGGTTAAAAAAATAAATAAATCCGATTTGGTAAAATTGAGCATATATCCGAGAAAAAAAACGAAAAAAATCAAAAAAATATTTAAAAAAACACATCAGTGCCACCCCGCGAACACACCTCGAAAAATGAAAATTTTCAAACTCAAGTATCTCGGCGGCCATCTTGTTTTTTCAACTTTTTCTAATTTCATCGTATCAGTCGCCCTCAAATTAGCCGGAAACGATACCGATCTTGGATAGGTGCAAAATAAAAAAAAAAGTTGCCCAATCCAGCTCGGCCGCCATCTTGAATTTTGAAAGTTTCAGATTTTTCCCATAGACACGGAGGCAAACAAAAATTCCACTCATACATCAAACCCACCCCCCACCACTCCTTCAGGTCGATGAAGTCGATTTTGCGTAAAACTGAAAAAAAATTCCTGCGGCCAGTGTTGCCAGTCGACATCGACGAAAATGGTCAAATGTCATTACGACAGCCAAAAAAATCAAAAATATTTCTCCTTCTACTTTTCATATTTTTGAATGAAAAGTTTGAAAAATTGTAAGAGTGGGGAGAAAAAAACTCAAACCTGGCAACACTTCGGACCGAGCCCCACGACCGCCCCGAACAAACCAAATAGCTCAAACGTTGCCAACCTCCGAATATTTCACTTCAAAAAATCCGTTTTTTCGTACATTTTACAAATCGCCTAACAGACGACCCGCCATCTTGTTGAAAAAAAAAATAAATCCGATTTGGCAAAATTGAGGATATATCCGAGAAAATTTAAAAAAATGGCAACAAAATATTAAAAATCCCAAGAGATACGACCTCCCAAAAACACCTCGAAGATTGAAAAATTTCAAACTCAAATATCTCGGCGGCCATCTTGGTTTTTCATTTTTTTCCAATTTCATCGTAACGCTCACCCGAATATTATTCGAAAAAGAAACAAACATCTGCGTAAAGTCAATAAATAAAAAAGTTAAAAATTTTAAATCGGCCGCCATCTTGAATCTATGGCATCTCATATTTTTCCCTTTGCCTCGGGGGGGAGAAGAGAAAACCCGCCATAGACAACAAAGTCGCTCCTAGACGGCAACATGGAGAACGGCATGTCAGTCAGTCAGTGGTAAGTTCAGGATTATATATATATAATTCAGTAGGTCTGAGAATCGGCCACTATCTATTTTTTTACCCCTAACTGATAAGGGTTGTTCACCCTTAACATTGTTTTATTTTTATGGCAACACAACGTTTGCCCGGTCAGCTAGTACATATATACTCGTATATACACATCGAGATGACTGTCTGACTAAATGAGTGAGTTCCTGTGCCAGAAATCAACGCAAAGAAAAACCGCTGAACTTAAGCGTGCTGGAATTTTACACATAGGTTCTTTATGTAGCGTAAATGAGCACTACGAGGATAAAATAGGATAATATTTTTTGAACATCTTTTGTTTTTGAAGCAGACACCTACTATGAAACTTTGTATTTGGTTTTCTGGATAAAAATAATGAAATGCCTATTTCACTGCTTTTGGAAATTCTACTTCAACCTTTTTGGTGCAGTCGGGTTTTTGATTTTTTAAATTAATTACTTGTTACCAATTTGCCGTTGTATTGTTTAAGATCGCAACCACGAAGGCAGAGAAACCCGTGATTCAATTCGAACGACGAATCGTCGTGCTAAGTACAATTACACGAGCTATTTAATTTTAATCCTTAGAGGAAGGTATATGATTCCGAACTCTATTAGAATAGTAATCCCATCTGATGTTTATAACAGATGTATATGAGTAGAGGTGGCCACTCATTAACAGATGGACTGCACGCTTTTTTGCTACTATTTTTTCGTGTAAAATAACTTAGGCATGTCTGAGACTTTTGTCTCTTCATTCGTTACAAGGTTCTTGTGTACATATCATCATCAAACTCATTACTGTCCCGCTGCTGACCACGCCCCTCCTCTCAGGATGGGAAGGATTAGGTCATAGTCCACCGCGCAGGCGAAATGCGAATTGGTGGACTTCACATATCTTTGAAAACTATTTTTTTTTAATTTCTCAGATATGCAGGTTTCCTTAGGATGTTTTCCTTTACCGTTTAAACAAGTAATAAATAATTTCTAATAAGCAAATAATATTGCAAAATTAGAGGTGTGCCCAAGATTTGAACCTTGGACCCCTCGATCAAGAGGCCGAGTTTCTTAACTACTATTATATCACTGCTTCCTTATACCTTGCACCTTGTATACATATAAAAAAAGATAATTTTGACGTATTTATTTACATTTTACATATACTTTTAATCGTTTTAAATGTTTTAAATGTTAAGGGTGAACGACCCTTATAACTTAGGGGTATGAAAAATAGATGGTAGCCGATTCTCGGACCTACTGAATACGCATATAAAATTTGATAAAAATCGGTAAAGCCGTTTCGGAGGAGTACGGTAACTAACATTGTCACACGAGAATTTTATATATAAGATAAAAACAGAAGGTATCTAATACTAGATAAAC
This sequence comes from Epargyreus clarus clarus, assembly GCA_014595695.2. Taxonomy (NCBI): domain Eukaryota; kingdom Metazoa; phylum Arthropoda; class Insecta; order Lepidoptera; family Hesperiidae; genus Epargyreus; species Epargyreus clarus. The sequence goes on from JACTTY020000036.1 coordinate 1,520,865, forward strand.
AAGAGTATTTCAGTTATCCATTATCCACAATGTTCTCCATTTCACACTTCCACTAAAGCAGATAATAAATCACTGTCAGGGCGTAAAGTTTTAAACTATGTATTTTCCTAAAAGCAACTTCCGTTTCAAATTTTACATGTACATACTACATAGTAAGTTATGTGGAAACGATAATATTTTGACAATAATCAATATATGTTAGGAACGTCAATAGAAGATGAAAATTCAATTGTCAAATGAGGGTATTAACTAAAAAGGGGCGTATAAAAAAGCACTGTAGATCGCCTTCTGGGGAGTTATTTTCCGATTATTGTAAAGAACGTTACTCTGCCACTTTCGTTGTCGAATCTATAATTTGTATGCTTACTTGTTATTTTGTTAACTTTGTAAAGTAAAAATGTTCTCGGTTTATAAACGTTGTTTTTAAATAACTTCCTGACTAGTTTTCCTAACATAAATATATAGGAATTTAATTTATATCAAACTGTGTGTTCCCATTATGAAATTGCAAGTAGGAAATTAGCATAATGTCGACAAGCCACCTGATAATTAATAAGCCCTACTGTCCATGGACATGTGTAATCAATCTAGAATTGTATATAACACCTGAGGCCTGGATAAGGTCAACCAAAGTCCCTTTATACTCTAATATACTCACTCAATAGTGGGAAAGTCTAAGTTTTTGAGGGTGGTAGAACCCTTTGTGGTTCGACTCCGGCGGCACCACCGCCACTATTTCTACCTAATAACATCAGTGTTAGGCGCTGCTGCGTTTCGGTTTAAAGGGTGTGGTAAGGGAGACAGACTTTTCCGAGGCGTTCCAGCTTAGTCCTCAGGGGTAGCGGCGCATCTGTGACCGACCTCAGGTAGGAATATCTAATCCTATCTTGGGTTGATTACAGATGTCCATGGGTGGCAGTAGCCACTTACTATCAGGTGGACTGCATGCTCGTCTGCTACCCCTATATTATAAGAAAAAATATATATTATAAGGAGTTAATAATGACGATGTGGACGAAATTGCCTATGCAGAATTTCAACCAACTTTTATTAGACAGTTTTAGAACCTCCAAACTCACCCATTGTCTATTATGAAACGTTTTTAGCAACCATTGAAATAGTCTAAACCGGAAAAGCTTTGTCGAATGCTTTTTTAAGCAACCCCATGGTTATTTTTATATTTTAGAACGGAACACCCGATTTCCTTGGTATTTTAACCATTAAGGGTCTTTTCAATAACAACCCTCTCTTTCCCTAAAAAAATAAGTAATTTTAATGGATATTACAGTTAGAAAGAAAATTGATTTTCTCATTCATTACAAAAAATCTGTGAAATGAAATAATACTCTTTTCACTCCATAGAAATTTATGAGATTTTCTCTTCAATTTTTTTTCTAACTTCCTTTTCTTTGCTTTTAATATGAAGTGGATTATGAATTAAAGAAGTGGGCATATTAAATTACGTAAGTATTTTAAATATTAGAAAATAATGGTACTTAGCGCTAAAAAGTACACATTGAACAGGGGAACTTTGTAATCACTAGCTAATAACTAATATATTAATATTGTGTAATCACTAGCAAATAATTGGCATACCGGTCGGACACGAAGTAAAACCGGGTTCTACCCCCGGCCAGATAGACATCAAAGTGTATTTAGACGTTTCTGGGTGTCGGTGTTAGTATATCTATCTTTGTGTGTGTCCATTGCATTCACGACACAAGAAAAAATGTGTAGGGCTATGAAAACAGAAAGCATAATATGGAAATAAATAATTCAATGAGGACATCATTCAATAGATCGTAAAATTGATTAAAAAAGAATAATGAAAAAGAAGAAGAAAAAACATCGTAATTTTTGTACTTCCACTAAAAACAATAATTTAGTCATAACAGACATCAGTGAGATACCAGCGATCATCGTTAATAAATAATAGCTCCGTAATTACACCATGTTGTTGGAAACGTCAGAAGAGGGAACAATTAATCAAATTAAGATCGAATAAAGTTATCTGTCCTTTTTTATCTCAAAGTCGCTTGAGGATAAACCAGGATTCCTTTTATCAATTAAAATATAATTACTCTTAAAATATCAGTTTTGAGTACGGCTGATGACATTTTTAATTTAAAAATAAAACTAAGATATAATTTTACTCTGTAGCATCGAATTTAATTAAAGAGTAAATTAATGATTTTAATGACACTTTATTTACAAATTATCGGAAGCTGTAAATTAAAAATGATATGAAATTATTTATATTATAATGTATAAATTACGGATGCAGTAGTTTTAAGGGTTAAAGCAGTTGTAAGAATATAAGTAAGTTTTTTGAAGGTGGTAGAACCCTTTGTGATTCGACCCGGTGGCATCACAGCCACACCTAGTTCTACCTTATAACAGCAGTGTTAGGTGCTGCTGTGTTCCATTTTGAAGGGTGTGGTAAGGGAGACAGACTTTTCCGAGGCGTATGAGCTTAGTCCTCATGGGTAGCGGCGCATCTGTGGCCGACCTCAGGTAGGAATATCTAATCCTATCTGGGGTTGATTACAGATGCCCATGGGCGGCAGTAGCCACTTACCATCAGATGGACTGCATGCTCGTCTGCTACTCCTATGTTATAAAAAAAATAGTTCCAAATTGTTTCTCAAGTACAGCTCAACTAAGACGATCGCCAATAAAATCCAAAACTGCCCTGGTGGGTTACGTATCCTCAGGCCGTAAATCAGTAATAGTATCAACTATAAATTTAATATCTAAAGTATTAATATACAAAGTTAAGTAGCGCCAATCGCGGTCGCAAGCTGGATGAGTGACCGCTAGTGGCAAATTGCATGTGCGCTTCCATACTCACGAAGATTCGTTAAACCAAGTAAAGTTGAACTCGGTGTGTATTCATTTTTTTGATTTTTCTGTTATTTTATTTGTGTTGCAATTATCCGAATATTTTTTATTCTTTCTTTCTTTAAATACAGGTTGGCCACTAATTCATAACCATCTTATAAAAACATATCAGCAGTGTGGAATACGCTTTAGATCTTTCCCACGTGTAGAGGACCCATACTCAGCATTGAGACATAAAAATGGTTATAGCAGTTACATATATCATAAAAAATAAACACAAAAGGACAATTAGGTCGACGCAAATTCCTAACAAATGTTATCGTAAATAAGATAAGCTTCCCTATTTATGGAATAAACTCGTGGGGACAAAACCCCTGAGGTGTCCGCTCGCTCACATTAGCAACACCTCGGGGAGAGTTAGGGTTAAATATTTTACTGATGTAATGAAAAAATAATGTTTACTTGTTACTCTATGTTTTCGACAAAAAGACGTAACGACCCATAAAATTGGCTCCTTTCTATTTATGTTTGTTGTGAAGTAACAAAATGATAATTAGGCTGTGTCTAATTTCTGTACAGTAATAATCAAAATTTTAATTTGTGACATTAAGTCTTTTAATACCAGTAGATCCTCACATGTGTATATTCCTCGTAAAGTTAAATATGTCTGTTTTTGTTAAATATACAAAATCTATGTTGAAGTTGTACAATATAATACATAAATTATTTTGTCCATAAATTAATCTGCAAATAGTGTCATCTTGTTGCTATTTTTTATAAATAACTCATTCGAAAACCCTTTCAATCCTACCTTTTAAATTTTGTATACTAATGGCCAACTTGTCCTAATGGATACAATCCTTGCCCTAAGATTGGCCGAAGTTGTGAATAAGTAACAATACTCCAGGAGTGGGAGGGGGAACATTTTTTATCATAGTAGTACTTGTATATTTCAACTTGAGATTATCCGTAAGGGTAAATAAAACAGAAACATAATCAAAATGGTAACAGTTTAGTAACAATTTTATTTTTAAGGGGAAATTTATTTTTATATGGCAACCCTTTGTTGTTCGACTGGGGTGCAACCATGGCTACATTTGAAAGGTTTTTCTTAGTTAAGAGCGTAAAACTACCGCTACACTTATTTCTATGTATCACTATTGTTTTCTGATATTAAACTTGGCGGGCGACGGTAATGCACGAACCTACACTTACGAGTACATAAAATGATAAAAAAAAACTTCGGTTCCAACGTTTTTGGCCAACCAGTATCGATGAACAATCAAGAGTACCTACAAGCTCTTAATAGTGTCCCAAGCAGTATTTGTTAAACGAACAATAAATTCAGTTAAAATTAATGCACATTGTTAAGAAGAGGGTGGAGTAACGTCAAGTTATAGCAATAAAGATAAATATCAAGTTTCATAAATTCATAGCGTAAAAGATCTTGACAACATCCACACTTTGGGACATTAGCATGTTCCACTGAGGCGCGAAGTGTCGTTGGCGCGCCGCCAGTATTACTGCCAAATAGATATCTTTTATTCAGTAAACTCAAACTTTTCTCGGCATAAATCCACGACAAGAGGGCACCTTCATGAAATTGTAATGAGGAAGAACTATTTATGGCTAATCCTTTTGAAATAAACTGCTCGAAACGGTGTCCGTCTGAATTTCTACGCATGGCCGTTACAAGAAAGCGTCTGGCAAAATGTTAGCAGCAAAAAGTGATAGTGGGTGAGTGGAATGGACTTATGTGGCATATTGAGTTGCGAAAGAGAGGTCGTAGTAAGGCAGACGAATGAGGTACACTGTGGAGTAGATTTTTGAATTGCAAATAGGGGAAATGAAACTGCCGCCGCCTTGGCCGTCCCCGCCCGCCCGACCTCTTCCGGCGTTATAATCATCCTTAATAACACGGGAGTGCTTTAATGAATTTATGTTGTGATCAAAGCAAGGAGCTAACTTGAGGAAAGTTGAAAATGTGTACATTGGTTCTAGATTATAAGTTTTGTTCTCTCTGTTCTTACGTTAAAACGGAGGCGATAATAGAGTTAGGGGAAAGAATAACTTACTTTGTCATTTGTCTTCGTTCTTTGCTTTTAAGTTGCTTGTGTACTTTGTAAACGTCTTCAGAGATAATAAGTCAAAGTTAGTGATAACTTAAACAAGTCCACGATAAGTTGAAGCTATTGAACGATAATTAACTGCTTCTTGATTGCTAGCATCTGACTTTTAGAATTTATTGTGTTCTGAATTACAAGGATATCGTTGCTGAAGTAAATTATAAGGTTTTAATGATCAATACAAATGCGGCAAACATGATAAGTTTTACATTTTAGTATAAAATATGTTCTTGTATTACATTGAAAAATAACTTATATTCAACGAAACATAGTTTTTCTTACTTACAAAGTTAAGCAGCGGTCAAGTTATTAGATGGGTGATCGCAAGTGGCTTTTGGTGGTTGAATTTCATGCGTAGATTCATTCCTCGAACAGCATATTAAACTTCTTGTAATCATTAGATTAAAGTTATTAAAACAACTCCGAACAGGGTTGGGTACTTATTCATAACCCCTTCACCAGTCCGCATAAAATGCGTTGTGTAGTCCAGGCCAGTAGAGCACCACGTCCAATAGCCAAAAAAAACCGGCAACCCATTTTGGTATTTACAGTTTCAGAGTTAGAAAGATATGCAAACAGATAGACGGACGGCGAACGCAACTAATAGAGTTGCAGTTGACGTCGATACATGCACTGGCGTTCTGTAACTGAATCTGAAAATTGACCGAGTGAAAAATGGTCTTGCTTTTTTAGGTTTTTACTATGAAAACAGCAAAAAATTGCTGAAAAGAGATTTTTATTTGAAATATATAAAAATAACTATATTTAGAAAAATACTATATCTACCTAATAACTAAATCAAATTTAAGTATGTTTTATTCAATTTTGTCTCTTAATAAATCTGTCTATTAAGCTGTTCTTGAAATAAAATGTTAATTAAGCATTTCAGTTACAATTTGGTTTCATAGAAATACATAACAATAAGTTCACAAACCACGTAAACCGTTGTATTTAGGGACCGCGGAAATAGTACTTGGAACCGATTGCACAGCTGTCCTATTTGCGAGTTACGAGTACAATGATACATTTACATACCTACATACCGATTAAAATTATAACATGCATTCTGTACCATTAGTATGAGTTTTTACGTTGTCACAAAAATTACCATTCAGTTCTGATACAGTCCGCTAGGGGCGCTGATTGGAAATGTATGGGCAAATACGTAAACAAATACAAAAACAGACATTTTTGTAAAATCTTATAAACTTATACTAAGGGTACTGGCTACGCCGTAGGCGCATAAGTAACTTTAACAATGACAGCAACTTTTTAAAATATCTAGCTCCAAAAAGTACATGTTTCTAAGTTCACACAATCTCATTTATCTAAATTAGTTTTTTACTTAAACCGTAATATATTTATTCCTAAAATGAATATTATGCATAGTTTTAAACCACGAGGTTCCATTAAGGCGGCTTTAAACAGAGACCAAGATAGCGTGTAGGGATTTAATTATGAAGATGCATGCGGTTCATTTAATCCCATTTAAATGATTAGGCTTCGTAAAAACTTTCCAAATAATTCAACATTAAGTTCTTTGTTATGTCAATGCAAATGGTATCTTGCTAAAATGTTTTAAAAGTCTTAACAGTTTATTATTTAAAAAATAAAAACTGGCCTAAGATTATGTATGGTTTTAAATGTTTCTTATTCTACTCGTATATTTTGACGTTATTTCGGTCTGTTAAATTTATAAGCATCTACAAATATTTATTGTATTTTTTATTATCAATTTGTATGCTATTAGTCAAAATTACAATTTTACTACATTTTGCTTTCAACACCCTAAACGTGTCAACCTAGTTCTGATATCATAATGCATTTGCGGCGTCAGTACCTATCTCAAGTAGGTAAGTCTCCTTATAATCATTAAATTTAATAATAATTATCCTTAGCACAACATGGACTTACAGAGAGGCCTTCATGCTCCCTTGGTGAATTTCATAAAATAAATAAACCAGTGTCTCAGTCACCTGTTTGGAATTTAATTGCATAACTCCTATTAGTTTGTACAGCACGGTTTGATGGAACTTGGCTGGCGCACTGCGGTGCGTCTGATGACTAAAATTTAATTCAAGCATGGCGCATTCCGCCACAGATTGCATTCCTTTGCGCAGACTGACTGCTTGACACCCCCTGATGGAAGCTTAAATGTTTACGTATACCAAAACAACGCAATACTATTTATACTGTCCAATAGAAGTAAAATATCATTCCTTTTTTACTTTGAAATAACATTAACACGAGTATATTTTTGGACCATGACAAATAAAATAATACTTTTAAATTCATTTCTAGGTATTTGTCAGAGTGAAATGATTTAAAAAAGATGTGATCCGTTTTATCTTAATATCGGCTGGAAACTTAATATAATAATATAATTTTTGGATATTACTGTAAAGAAAACTGTGCGCCATTTTAAGTAAAATCTTGAGCGAAAATAATATAAAGTAAAACTCTTATTAAGTGTTATTTTATTGTTATTTTCCACTTATTTTAACACGGAGTGGAGTTACTATTTAATGCTATTTTAATAGTAAATTTAAAACTATGATTTTATTACGGAACGGTTATTACCGTTGAAACATTAATTCCAAGTACCATATGTGCTCTATGAATGCAACAACAATTTAGTGGAAAATAGTATTGGCATATTTTGAATTACAAAATACATGCAAAGCGGCTTTTCTGACAAATTTGTACGTTAGAAAATTATTTTTGGGCGATCCTTTTTTATAATACTTAATTGTAAATTGGAAATGGCAGGCGCATGCAGTTTATCTGATGGGAAGTCATCACTGTCGTCCATGAAAATCTGTAACCAACCTCATATAAGAGTTCTACCAGAAACCGAATACAGATACTCTTGAGGACTAAAATAGTATCCTAATAATATGTAAGTCGGCAGGTATCCACATTCTTCTTTCAAAGCGCAAAAACTGCTTCAGATGGCGGTAGTCACTCCCCGGTCGAATCATTCACATCCTACTACATTTCTACCTAGATACACTACAAAAAGCAACTCAAAAACGTTGCCAGTTTTTCGTCGTGTCTATCAAAGCCCGCTGACAACTGTATGATTTAGTTATGACTTGTTACACATTCGCTCCAAACGCATATCGGATATCCAAACTGCATATTTTGACGTAAAATATTCACGCTCCGTGACCGCTTTGAGTGAAATCTCGACGTGAATGTGCTAAATTCGACGAAATACAGTTTACGCAATACCGCTTATGTGGCATTATGAGCGCGTCACAATAACTCCGTGTCACAGAATTGAGTTAATGAGAGTGATAGACATACTCGTTGTACTACTCTTAGCTTGAAATAGTGTTGTTGCGTAAATTATCTTAGGTAAAATATAATTGTGATGGTTTCGGTTATGTTACTCGTTCGTATATGTTTTTATAAGGTTCTAGTTGTAAATAAGCTTGCAGTCCAATGTATGTAACCAAGTCTATATAAAACAAGCGTTCTAATTAGCAGATGCATTACAATTCTTACAGACTATGATAGTCGCCTCTAACGTACCTATGTTAGTCAACGTCTTGCACCAAAACGCTGCTTTGGGTTATAAATATGCGGTGGCGGTATCTCCAGTTGATCTATACAGCAGCCATACTCTACCATTTAAACGGGTTTTTCTAAAATATTTCTTAGTTTACTCCTCCAATCCTTAAGTGTAACACTGATACCGAGTAATCTACAAGTTCATTATAAAAAACAAAACATTGATCAAATTAAATTAGATGCTGTTAAAAAGTTATTTTGAATATAAATAGCTATTGAGTGATTTTCATAGCTATACTTACTTAAAAAATGACTTCAGAAAAATCACTGAAACTTGAAAGCCCTCATTGGGTATATTTAATAGAAATCCAAAAAATAATAGCTACAAAATTCAAACCTTATTTATATTTGCATGTCCATTTGAAATAAAACAATGTAAGCTAAGGGGCAAAAACGATTGTTTCAAAGGGACAACACTCGGAACGCTCTCGAGCTGAGTGCATGCAAATTGATGCCACTCGACCATCGCGACAAAGTCGAGAGTAGTGGAGAGCTCACTGAGGTCCAACTTTATGCCAATAATCAGAGCGTTGGTCAGACGATAAATTATCGTTTCTCTGAAATCGGAGTTTTGTAAAATCAAGGTGTGTAATCTATAGCGTTGACCAAACATAGAGCATGACGTAGCGGTCCAGGTTCGATCCCCGGTCGACAAAAGAAGTAATTTATACCCACAATCAAATATTTAAGCAGTTATAGTGTAGTGGTTGAAACGCAACCTTTCAATCGACGGATCCAAGGTTCAGATTTTTAAAATAAGTTCTCAAAAGTTTTATGTATAGAATTATTTGCATGACCATTTCAAATTAAACAATGTAGAGGCTAAAGGGACAACACTCGGAACGCTATCGAGCTGAGTGCATGCAAATTGATGCCACTCGACTATCGCGACAAAGTCGAGAGGAGTGGAGAGCTCACTGAGGTCCAACTTTATGCCAATAATCGGAGCGTTGGTCAGACGATAAATTAACGTTTCTTTGAAATCGGAGTTTACTAACTTTCGCGTGTGCAGCGATCCTAGATTGATCTTCGGTCTATTGTAATTAATATATACACATAATTACATAGCCAGTGCTTGAAACGTGGCATCTAATCGAGTGGTCCGAGGTTCACATCCAAGACCTCTGATTTTTTTAATTGTTATGCGAGTAGATATTATAAGTTATTTATCACTTGCTTAAACCGTGCGTCGTCATGTCCACGCCTCAACGTGATTACGCTGCAGCTGCCTTCCGCCAGCTACCCGGAAAGCGGAAGACTACGAGGCCAGAGAGGGAAAGCGGGAAACCCCGCATCGAACCCCCTCGCAGTGCGGTGTCCAACCATGTGGCAGACAAGGATGGCTTTATTAAAGTCGAGTGGAAGAGGAAAAGCCTCCTTGTCGTAACCAATGTGGCACAGCACCGACAGGAGCGGCTCATGTACTGCGTCCTGCTGTTCCCGTAACGCACGTGTATGTCTCGCGGCTTCACTAAAATACGAAGCCGTCTGACGTAGTGGAGTACTTGGCAATTAACACCAATAACCGACTGGTGGTCGTGAAGTTGGTAGCGCGTAACGCATTGAACTTTAGTTACTTTGTTGTACGCGTCCCAACCGATCAATTATCGACCTTCCTGAAGGAGGAGCTGTGGCCGAAGGGAGTTGTGTTCCGGAAATTCCGTGGACGGAGAGGACCCCCGGCAGTCACCAGACCCGCGCCTCACGTCGCGGCAAATACGTGATTTAGTTATAAGTGTATATCAATATGTATGTTAGTCTGTAAGGTATATATGATATGGACCTCTGTATTCAATTATACTTGTGTATCTTTGTTTATATTGTCTGAAATAAATGAATATTATTATTATTAAACGGTGAACAAATACATCATGAGCATACTTGAAAAAATTTTAATATATTTCTATAAGATATGTGAAGTCTACCAATCCGCACTGGACCAGCGCGGTATGCTACATACTCGTATAATCCTTCTCAATGTAACATACCTGGGCGCAGCAGTGGCACAGTAATGGGTCGATAATACTGATAACATAAATAAATAACTATAGATATACGTTCAGGACATATCAAGTGCTTAGGAATCATTGTATGGATTCATATATAAGTACTTAACCAAACGTAGCCAAGTGTTATGTATGTTGTTAAACGCTAAAATCGAATAACGCAAATATCTCTATTATTGATGGGTTAACGTTTTGAACGTGACCGCTAATCATCCATGTTGCCTACTGTTATGTGGAATTGCAAATAATTCAGACATGGCTTATTAATTTCAGCTTAGGCAACGTTCGTAAACAGTAAACCAAAATTATCTGAATTTGTATTGCAGTGACGTCATATTTCCACGTCCTTTGAAATAAATACATACATGATTGAAATAAATACTACACAAACGGGAGACTTTCGTCATTTAATGTCATTGTAATAGAGAAATATGTAGGTTTCTTTCATATGTTTTGATTATTCAGTAGGATTTTAATTACCCTTTGATATCTATCTACCCTTTGAATAGAATCGATCCAACGAGTGACATAATTTCTGCAAGTTACTTGTATTATATCTTAGATATCTAATAATTATCGTGTTTTAAAATTTAAAAAAATTAAGTAGACGACCTATACGATTCTAAGCAGACCTGCGTGGCGGACCGGTAAGGATAACGATCTGACACGCAAAAGTTTTGGGTTCAATTCCCGGTCGGGGACATCTAAAATGTGAATTTAAATTTCTATCTAGCGCGTGCCTTAAGCTTTTCATATACACATTTCTGTATTTATATTCACGATACACGGAATATTAACGCTCTATGAGCACCATTGCGTAATATTTTTTATGTATGATATGTACAAACGAGCATGTAGTCCACCTGATTGTAAGTTGCCACAACTGCCGATAAACAATCAACCTCAGACAAGATAAGATTCCTATCCGAGATTGGCCACAACTGCATTATTACCCCTGACGACTAAGTTGGAACGCCTTGGACAAGTACGTCTTTCTTACCACATCCTTCCAATCAGAACACAGCAGCGCTTAACACTGCTGTTATTAAGGCAGAAATAGGTGTGACGGTGGTACCTCCGGAATAAAGCCACAAATAGCTCTGTTTCAAAATTATTCTATTATTATGTCAGCATTATTCTAACTCGAGAAATATATATTTCAAGGGTGAAAACAATTAGCTTTTAATGAAAACCTGCTCTTAGTATAATGGCAATGCCCGCGTTGGCTCATTACAGCATAATGTTGATGGCGTTTTGTTGTCACAGTGTACACCAATATGTGGACTTGAAATTTACATACTAAATTAATGGTTCTAAACTAAAATTAGGATTATAATGCCACGATTATATTGAAAATTAGGTTATGTTATAACTAGATGTTTTACTAAGGTTAAATCTAAAATATTATCTTACGATGGTCACTACTGCACATATGTAATCTACCCAAAATTAGTCCTTCTCAGGTCAGATACCGACACGTTGCTGTCACTTAGCGCTAGGTTGGAAGACCTAGTATAAGTCTATAAGTCTCCTACATGCAAGATCTGCCTTTAAATCAGAACTGATGTGGCTTTTATAAAACAGAAACAAAAAACATACCATTAAAACGCGTCTGCACTCACAGCTCCACACTAGGATTCCCTGCCTCGTGGGTTCTATGGACACATACATAGATGAATACATAAACACCGAAATCCAGAATGGAAATCTAAATTTATCATTTACATATTTACCTGGCCGGGGATCGAACCCGGAACCCTCTGCGCGTCGGATCGGTATGGTGACCTCTCCGCCACAAGTCGTCAAAGGGTACTACCACGATTAACATACGTCAAATAATTTCTGCCTAATACGTATACCGTTTCGAATTAACAAATTTTGTTTCAAATTTACTGTTCATTTATAAGGTACTGGCTCACGTACACATGAAAAATTAGGCTTAAAAATTACAAACATACACAGTCCAATATGTTGCGTTAATTAAAACGATTTACCAGAAACTTGGCACCAGGCTTCAAGGGTCGCGCCATTCGAGGTCACAGTAATATTTAACAGCGGATTTCTTAGCTTTAAGCTCTAATTAAAGCCGTATATCCCACAATAGAGCACGTAAGGCATATCACTACAGCTTGAAGTTACAATAATTGGCTTTTAATGCGAATTATGATGAATATGCGTTTTCTTATTATTAACTAAATTGTACCTATATAAGTATCGCTTGACTTTTATATACCTATTAACATGTCAAATTTGTCTGGTGCAAATAAATATATTTCTTTAGGGCAAACAGATTGCGCAACTTTTTTGTACTTTTATTAACAACAGTTTCTTAGATTTTTTTGTATTATAAACGGTACAGCTACCACGTAAATTATTAAAAGTTTCGATTCACATGATAAGTATTAGTGGAAACGTAGCTATTTGATAAAAATCATTTTATATTGGGAATCCGAAGATTAATCCTTTCTGTCCGTAATGAATCCGAAGAACGCAACACTGATTTGTTGAATACATACTCGTATGCCACATATCCTCACTATAACTTAATTAATGAAAATAAAATTTCTTATTTGACAGTGAAAATAAAAATATCGTGAAGTAACTTACACGTCTTGGACAAAAAGTTCTCAAAATTCACTTCTTGCAATACGATAATGATATGCAGTGATAGCCTAGTGGTTAAGAAACTCGGCCTCTTGATCGAAGGGTCCGAGGTTCAAATCCCAGGCCCTCTGATTTTTTCAAAGTTATGTGCGTATTAGAAATTAATGTACACTTGCTTAAACCGTGAAGGAAAACATCGTGAGGAAACCTGCATACCTAAGAGATTTTTAAAAAAACATCTCAAAGGTATGTGAAGTCTACCAATACGCACTTGGCCAGCGCGGTGAACTATGGCGTAATCCTTCTCAATATGAGAGGAAACCCGTGCCCAGCAGTGGGACAGTAATAGGTTGTTGATGATGAATGATATGATGACTCATATAAAACAGTGACTAACAAAATTCTGTAAAGCGAATTTGGGTGTTGTAAAATGAAAAAACATTTTATCAACAAGTTCGTACGATGTAAAATACGAGCGCTTATTCAAACTAGTAACTACCGTGTATTGGCGTGTACACGTTGAAAGTTTCGATTGTAACCGAAAACGTACGTGATCTTAGGCATTTGGCTCTGAAAACCGACTGCATTTCCGAGCCCACATTTTCGTTTACATTTGTTACGGAACAAACTTCGTTTGTATCGCAAGTTCCAGTTAATCAGGTCTGTGGAGCATTTGTTGGTTTTCTATCATTTGGTTGTTGTTGGTACTATTATATTGACGTTGTTGTATATTGCAAGTCAATTATTACTATTTAAGGGTAACTCATTTTATTTATTCTTTTACCATTAACAACAAACCCTGTTGAACACAGGCCTCTTTTTAGAAGAGCTGCGGCTCTACCACGTTAAGATAAGTGTGGATTCTCAAACTTCAGATACATTTGATCGCTTTTTTGCAGATCTCGCAAGTGTATTGGTACGTTTTTTTGAAAATTTAGGTCATAAGATAATAGATATTTCAAACATGCACACAACATTAAAATAAAAGACAACTGTCTGGGGTTACAATGTAAGAAATCTAAATTCATATTACTAGCCTATAACATTTTTTATACCTTGCATATTATTGCACATTTTCCCTAACACATATGTACGTATACTACGTATCCAACGTTTTGACGAAACAACAAAACATTTGCATTCGCTATTTTTTATTTGAAAATACACTGAAAACCCGACAGTGCTATATCCGCGCTCCACTTGACAAAAGTGCTTATCTACTGTCGCAGTTTTCAAGTGAACATTTGACAAAATAAAAACAAAAAGCATTTGGACCAAAAATATTTTCATACCGCCAATGCCTATCCGATTCCCCCGACTCCGAAATAGTTGAGGTCGTTGAGGATAATAAAAATTAATTTACCTGAATAATTCGAACTTGTCCCTCTAGAGAACGGAAAGGGTTCTCGGCGAAAGTCGATTGAATTAAATTTGTGATTTTTATTCGACCTAAATAAAATTTTAACTCGCTACATATTTTCAATGAAAGCACTTCTATAAAATCTCGGTAACATTAAAGGAATAAAAGCAAGTATAATATTTTAAATAGTTCTCTTTTTAATATTTCATTTACTTATACATAACACTGCTTGAGATTTAATAATTCACGTACTAACAATTATATTTATATTGTGTTCTAACTGTAAATTATGCCGTAATCATATACCACTTTGACAACCACTTTAAACCACATGAAGTAGACTACATGAAAAATGTAATTTGAATTCTACAGTACAGTCCGGAACACAAAGAACTAATACATACGAGGCACCAAATCGAGAAAGGCAACCACGACACGAATCACGTATACTGTTGCGGTTGCAATCTCGCAATATCAAGACACAAGACACGAGTGCCCGCGGCCAGACATTTGAAAGTGTTCCGGAACCGAATAGATGTTCTCCTAAACGTAGTGTGTCGGGCTTTGTATCATTGCAGATATGATATGTAATGTAACATGTATGATATGAGCAGCTCGGTCGTAACGTGTCTTTTGTATGACTTTCCGTATATATACCGACCATGTATTATTGTTGTAATGCTACAACGTTCATTGAATTCGGTATAGTGAACATAAATACAATTTTAGTAACACAAGATAGGCCTAAACAACACAACTGTATACAATACGAAGCACTAAATGGAGAAAGGCAGTAACCAAGGTAGGAATCACGTATACTGTTGCGGTTGCAATCTCGCAATATCAAGACACAAGACACGAGTGCCCGCGGCCAGACATTTGAAAGTGTTTTGGAACCGAACATACATATGTTCTCCTAAACGTGGTGTGTGGACTTTATATCATTGAAGATACGATATTTATCTATGACATTATAAATTAGTCGGAAAAGATAATTAATATCAAGTTTTAGGAATTTAAAGGTAAAAATGGTTTGCCTATAAAATGTATTCATAAAGAAAAAAATAAGGTAATGCTCAAGCTGCATTCACGTTTCATGCAAACAACATAAGTGCCCTTTCGCCAGACACGTCATTCTACTGCATCTTCTTCAAATTCTGGATTACACTTATTAAGCTTAATAGAAGTCCATGAAAGGTCCATGGACTGTCACGGATACTACACATATAGAAAAGCCATACAAACTCCTAGAACCATAACAGAAATCTAAATTTTGTACAAAATGAGGGCAGCTGCAGTCTGGCTTGCGGGCACTCGGTCCATTTGTTATTGTGCTATTGTTACCTCAACACTTCCTTTAGATGTTTTGATACAATTTTATTGAATTAAAATCGATACAAACTTGCCTTCATATTTTGTAGAGGTAAACAATAAATATAAGAATAGTATTGTTCGATGCTTTTAGCCTCCTCAGTCAGTTGTAGTGAGAAACTCGTGCCTAGCAGTGGGATTTAAAAAGGTTTCCAACACCAAAAGGATAGTAGCACTAAACTTGCCAAAATAATTACTGGTTTAATCATCTTCAATGATCGGCTGATATACATTTATCATGCGATCATCTTAGCCCTCAGGAGTGGCAATGTTCATGTGATCAGTTTCAGAAAGAATCTCTGTTCTAAATGGTGTTTGTTACACACGTCTATGGGCGGCAGTGACCACGTACCATCACGTGGATTTCATGCTTGTACATTAATCTAAAAACAATTAACGACTCAATAAGAAAATTTGTAAAAATTGAATAATACCACAAATATATGGACCGTTTGCTTGTGTTGTGAGTTAAATTGTATCTCATTGGCATTGGCAACTACAGATTATAAATCTCCCGCTGCCCCTCTCTACTGCCCTCGATGTCCGCTTAACTTCACTGTGAATTTGGGCTTATAGAGTAATGGGTTTACTTAACAGTTTGCTTGGTTTAGTTTAATTGTTTTAAATTACTTGAGTACATTTATAAAGTTTTGTCTTAAATAATATTGTATAAGAACTTAGTTAAACAAGAGTAAAAAAGACTAAAGTTATTGATTTTTATATATATTTAATATCTACTTTTACCAATACTACTAATAATAATTCATTAGTAACACTAAAATAAATTAGAATTTCTAGTCTAG
This sequence comes from Epargyreus clarus clarus, assembly GCA_014595695.2. Lineage (NCBI taxonomy): Eukaryota > Metazoa > Arthropoda > Insecta > Lepidoptera > Hesperiidae > Epargyreus > Epargyreus clarus. The sequence continues at coordinate 1,537,552 of JACTTY020000036.1, forward strand.
TTAAAGTAAATATTACGAGATAAAAAATGTAACATTGAGTATATAATCTATTTAATTCAAATTAAAAACCAATAATGATAAACCAGGTGAGTCTAATTCAATACGAGTTTCACTCAATTAGATACTATTGTTTCGAAGTGAAAAAAGGTAGAGGGTTATATCAGTTCATGGACGCCTGTCACCAAATCGATATAGGACATAAACTTCAAGTTGATTGCTGATACATTGTTTCTCCTGACTACAAAGTAGGTACAAATATCTATTCTTCGTGTTAGACGGACTTAACGTTGTAATAAATTGATAACATAATACCAATAAGCTGTGCTGCTATAACGCAGAGATAGGCGTAAAAATGGAGAAACCTCACTTTAAAGAAAAATATACTTAAACTCTATTTTTAAAACTATAAGCGGCGTAACGGAGTCTACTATAGCAGATTTAATTATAAACAAATCCATAACATAATACCGCTACGCTGTGCTGCTATCAGGCAGAGATAGGAGTTAGGATGCGTCCCTGTTGTTCCGGGACCAGAATAGGGCTACGGTATCGCCTGCCTGTCGTAAGAGGCGACTAAAAGGGGCTTTCGGGGTTGCGGGCGGCAAGACTGGGACCTCGAACCGCCCGGCTAACGACCCCGGGAAGGACGGCGGTATGTGTGGTCGCATACCGTCTTACACACCAGACGGTGTGGTGATATAAACTCACCTGGGCGGAGCCCGACGGGGCAGTGCGCTGAGACTCCGTTCGCGTTAATTTGGAGATCCCGGAGTCCTCTACGCAGTGCCGAGGACGGCCACGGGGTGGGTTTTAGTGCGGTAAAAGTCCCACATAACCCTGTGTTACTCCCACGACACCGTGTACCTTTTGAAGGTTTCCCCCTCGAGAAAAAAAGGTGTTAAGATGGAGTAACCTCATTTTAAACAAAAAGAGGCACTCCTAAACGATTGTTATTTAGTTACTATAAGCAGCGTAACGGAGTCTAATATAGCAGATTTGATTATAACGCTAATAACACAATCCCATATATTTCGTTCGTGGTGGCTAACAATATCGCCGCTGAACATCTATTATTCTCGTTTCAATAAGAAATAAATTACGATTTCTTATTACGTTTTTCATTACGGCCAAAATTCAACAAAGCTTAATTTGACGGTGCGTATTATCAGAGATTTTAATGAACGTTTTGGGGGCGTTCTTTTTGTACGTTGAAAGATTTGACCGCGGGTTGTGTTAATATCGTTATTGTTACACGTTCGGAATTCGTAATGATAATATTTTTCGGCGTTATATTTTTCGTTTAATGCACAGATGGGAATATTAACTACAAGTTATGGGTTAATATAATAACAAAATGCAATAACAAAGTGATGGAGCACTTAATTTTAAATTTAAAAGCTTCTTATAAATGTTTAAGGGTAAAACATAGTATTAGGTTATTAATAGATTTTCATATCTACGTCGTTTAGGTTTACGTTGTTCAACTTCAATGAAATAACTATTATATTTATTTTAATTCAAACAACAGTGTTGTGAGCGTACCGCTTTCCGCATATGTTAAATGGCCAATCCAACATAAGCACATCTGTATTCGACCCCAAAACAGTCTGACGTCAGTTGTGTATGCTAATATTTACGAACAGTTCTTGACGCAGCGATCACTGCAATCCTACGAACTTCCCATTTACTTCATTAGCATAAAAATATTAATCCAATTTGCGGGTTGAGACCACCGTAGAACTCATTAAGAACTTTATGCATTACCGCACTGACATTAGCCCTGTTACCCGTCTAATTTAGACGGTAAAATGCATTTTATATCTCCAGCCGTCACTCAGTCTTAATTCTCTTGGGGTAGCATCTAATAAGATTTTGTTGTGCATCATATTACTGTCAGGACTATCAAAATTGAATTGAATAAGTGCCGGTATAAATAACGTCATCGCTAATATTATGAAATGATTTATTTTAAATATATTTAAAAATACAGAATATTTTATCAGTAACAGAAAAATAGACAAAACTTACCAGTATACAGTATACATATAGTATATATATAAATACGTATTAAGCATGTAATAAATAAATAAATACAAATCACATAATATTCATTGACATAAGTTTCTTTATTAACATATAGAATCCTATTGGCCTATGCCAACGTAGAAATCTATATCTCTACGTATAGAGTCTCGCTAATCAAAGAAAACGATGCCTGTTTGCTACTTATAAATAAAGTCTAAGTTGTCTATTTTACATAAAGACTGTTACCTAGTATTTTTTTGAATAAATAGAAATGAATACATAACTTCTAAGTACATGAGAGCCCTGTGAAAAGTTCTCAGAGTGGTATGAAATGTACTCATGGCAGAACGATGGATTAAGCTCCCATTCGCTCTGAAATGCAACCGTGCCCAGCGGTGGGACAGAAATGGGTTGAAGACGACGACGACTTAACTACAAAAACTAAACAATACACATTTTAAAAGGTAGTTTTTAGTTTAGTTTTCAAATAAATACAACAAAAAACATCCGCCTTTTCCGCAAACAAATTATACGACGAAAAGCACTGAAGCTTATTTCAGCAAAACAGTCCTCAAACATTAAAAAGATTTTAAGAAGCTGTTACATAAATAATTGGAAACTTCGAGAAGTGTTCGACTCGCAATCGTCTCTTCTAATTAAAGTCATGCATATTTATAGCTACATTTAAATGTTGGCACAACCGCGCGCCTTCGTTGAAGTCAGTTAGGTTTTCAGTAACACAATTAGTCTTTATGAGCTTCTGCTGGTTTTGTACCCTCATAAATTAAAGTATAATACACTTTTATATACCCACTATATCTATGCGTTATGTGGAGTGGTATTTAGTAGTTAAAGTCTATCAACATACTTATGTTGTAAATAAAGCATACATAGACATAACAAGGTGACAACACCTGTGTGGTTGATAAAATTCCTACCACATGATTTTAACACACCCTGATTTGCTACTTCTAGTTTGACAATATTATACAAGTAAATTTAAACTAAACAAGTGTTGAATAATGAACTTTTAGGTAGCGTTTTTCGTATTATCCTTAGAAATCTCTTTCATTTGATATCCATATCGTGGCGGTGCATGATAAATAATAATTTATCCGCCTAATAATTGCTTTAAGAATGACGTCACTAAGCACACATTGTTACCTAAATCAAGCGTGTACGCAAAATTTCAGCTCAGTCGGTTTGAGGTTGCAAGATTTGACTCGCAGATATGTGCGAGTATAAGCACATACGAACTTTGCTACGAAGGAATGTTTTTACGCATTTAAAATACATGAATTTCGTATCAACTTGAGTAATAACTGCACGTAAAATTATTTATACCATTAATATAGGAAGATATTTACACCAGTGACAGAGAAACGTAAGATAAGAAAGATACACTGTTTCGGTTTCCTCTTCTCGAAAAATCGCATAAATTTAAATGCTCCACCAACGAATTTATCTTTTTCCACCATCAGCATACTAATGTTGGGCCGCGTCTATCCTCCAGGGTGGCCGCATCAATAAAATTAACATTGTAATCCACTTAAAGTTACGAAAAAATTACAACGTAAAACGTGTTTTCGGATCCAAAATCGGTGAACATAATAAATTTTGTAACGCTATTTTTCATTCTCTTTTTAAATAATGCATTTGCGTTACTTTAAGTAATTTGATCGCATTTTTTAAACAAAGAAAATAGTTCATAAATATAAAATGTTTTAAGTTATATAAATTATGTACGTAGTAAAACATACTCGTATTAGTTACACCTATGCTCCTAGTATCGATTATAGAGATTATATTTTAAATAAAATATATTTATTCCGTAGGCACATGTTAAAAGACTTCTTTAAACTTACTCCTTCTTCAAACAATGCTCAATACATAGTTAATCGTATCGTTATATACTAGTAAGTATAAATAATCTGAAAACGAAAAATAAGTAAAAACTCATTACCTAAACTTGAAAGCTTTCACTAAACACTCAATCCTCTTGGTACTATTATAACCAATTTACAGAAGTCGAGTGCGCCAATTTTAAAAGCTTTCTAACCGGATTATCATTATACTCTAACAATAATGGAAGCAGGTATTTTCTAGATCCACTCATTTATCTGAAGTTTCGCAGTTCGCACTCTGTTTAGTGGCGAATAAGCAAAAGCGTAAATTAGACCACTAATGGATTAGAATTGGATCAAAGAATCTACGAAAGAAAAATAATTCCGCTTTTATTAATCGCTAATGGCATTTCATTGGGTACGCATTCCCATTGTAGGTCCCAAATGGTATCTGTTTAGGTTAGGTACAGTATGGATATTTTTTTATTAATAACATTTTATACCAATAGTCAGTTTACACAATAACGTTTTAAGTGATTATGGCCAGGAATTTCAAATCTGCTAATTAATATACAAAATATATTATGTATATTACAAATTATTTCAAAAATATGTTATGTTAGATTCCTTTTTAAGTTTCATAGCTGATATATTGACATTGAGTATTTTTGGACATCTGATCCATTGAGTAAAAAGGATATTAGGATTATATTGAAAAAATCTAATTGTTCATTGATGTCGCTAGTGCATGCGTTAGATTTGAAGGAGATATTTTTGGCGTTTTTTACAATAAAGGACCTAATGCCTGGAATAGCCCTTTCTCTATCAATGAACGTCTTAAAGGCGCCAAAAGGGTCATAAATAACAACTTATAGACTAATACGTCATCCTATGAACTATGGTCACGAACACGCAAATCCAAGGGCGTCGATGATGGTAAATTTCTGGATGCTCATGTCAAATAATGGCAACATTGTTCTTGTTCCTAAGTAAGATACATCTTACTTTAATATTACAGGTATTATATTATTATGGACAGGTATTTTAATTTTATTTAATAATTAAAAATATCGAATATCAAATAGGACCGTTTATATTACCACATAAACCATTCAAAATTGAGTAATAACACGTCTTAATGACTTTTGTTTATCCATAATACATTCATTCGCAGCTGGAAAAGGAAACTTATAATAGAGTTAATCACACTCCAAGTTTATCATAACCAACAAAGGCTATTATGCTATGACACTTGGCATTAAGCAGCTGAACAAAACTAATAAACTAGACAATGGGCCGTCAAGCAAAAGCCAGCTTAATGTAAGGAGGGTGGTCTATTTATTGTATAGAGTCATATAGATGAAAGCAGCGGGGAGTCTTGACATTTATCGAACGAAACATTTCAATAAACATTTTAATATAAAATCGATATATTTATACACTTTATAATTAAAGGCATATTTTGACTATTGGCTAGCCGCTAGCTATAATATTTTTTTATGCCCAATTGATATGCACTTGTTTCTTCACATAACTGAGGAATTAGAGCGTATTATGCATTATTCAACTCTTTCAAATCCTCCTTATTCAGCATTCAAACAAAGCTTGAAACATTTAATACGTATTAAATTGGAATTGTATAATTTAAATACGCCAAAGTTTAAAGTAAGTACAAACTTTTCAATAGCAGAAAATAATGAAATTAGCATTTCGTAATTAAAACACATCCGATATCAGACAATTCGGAGCTGATAAGTTCCAGCAGTCCCTAATATAACCAACTTCCTAATATAACCAGTCTCCCCTGCATACATTCGCATCATTAGGGGAGTGGTACTCGTAAACCAGTCGTAATGGGTTTTATCTTGGCCTATAAAATTTATTTACACTTCTGCTAGTACATTATCGGAACCTCATTTCGTAATGCGCCCCCGAACGTTCTAAATGTCATAGCTGAATACAACTACATTTTCTGGCAGATATTCTATTAAATACCCTACTATAGGTTATTTCCATCTGCTTAGGTATTGTTCACAATACCTTCTTATTATATGTTGCTAGTGCCCATGGGATAATCCAAATCCTGTCTTTAAGGCTCGAGATGTCGTGTTTGCGGTCATATTTGGACATTGCTAAGAGGGGCCCTTGTTTCTCTGGACATGGCTGACGTTAACACTAGCGCCGGCATACGTTGCCTGATCACGAATATAATGCTAATGCTCTTCGTGATCGAGAATCCAGAGGAACGGAGCGGAGTTTTAGTCGTTAAGAGTCCGACGTCTCCTTTCGCTCCCCTGGGCAGGAAGATCCATGAGAATTTTTCCGCGAAAAAAAGAAGTGTGGTGGAATATGATCCGGACCATCTCTATCTAAAAAGTAAATGGATATTCAATGATTGGGACTTCTTGATAATTACTTCTTACAAAACTGTTCTGAGGGAATCAAATATGAACGTCTCTACTTTTATATTACGTATGTCCTTCTAAACTATTTACTTCACGTAAATAAAGATCGTAAAGGAAAACCATATATAAATTGAAAATTAAATTTTAAACGTCGTTCCCGAGTACTTTTCCTAACTGCACAGAACTGTAGTCGCTACGCAAATGGGCGACGAGCAAACATTATTATGAAACTCATACGAACTACTTGCTTTGCCGCTGAATTTTACATATCTTTCCCACTTTTATGTTACTTGTGACCAGGTAAGGTTGTTAGGGCGACATTTCTCTTGTAAATCCTTGGTTGTTATTAAGTTTTTATTTGGGAATATATGCAGGAATATCTAAATATGGCTGCCTCGTAGCTACAGTGTATAGCATTAAAAAGTTTTTAAAATAAAAAAAATATATATTATTTTACGCTCAACACATATGGTTGACAATATCAATGGCATGTTCTTCGACTCATATTGTGATTATTTAAACTTGTAAATTACAAATTACTTTTTAAAAAGAAAGCTTAAACATATTAGGTATATTATGGACGTAAGAATTGTTAACTACCGAATATTAGTATAGCTAATTTGCTAAAGTAATTGTAAACAAAAAACATCTACCTAACTATACATTTAATAACATATAAGTCACTACCCCTTACTTCACGTGATTGTATTCTTCACGCGCATCGCCACATTAATCTAATAGCGAACCCCATTCAACATATAGATAAACACATGTTTACGCATTGTTATTTACAGCGGGACCAAATTAATCCCAATTCCCACATACAATCCCGCAAATATCATCCCGATCTGGTGATCACTGGATATATCACCCTTAAGGCTTTTCTGGCTGCATTCCTGGGAATCGTCCCTTCGGTGCCATAACGAGTGCTGTCGTGAAATAAATCTTGCCACCCCAACTGAAACGATGTCGTTTCAGCCTCCTTTCAGGATGAGGATAAACGCTCTTTATTTTTTCGCGTTAGGCCCCTCATGCGATGCAGTTTGATGACTCTTTGTACCCCGATTACGTATTTCAACGGTTAGTTAAGTCTGTTGTTGTTGTAATATTATTATTTAAATTTCGAGATTGTCGTGTTGAAGAAATGTTATTATTGTTGTGTTGTTATTTTATTTGCGTTCGTTTCCATTTTATATTTTAGCTATTTTCAAACAATACCCAACTAAAGTAAACAAGAAACGTGACTACAATATATAATTTAAAAAATACACAGAAGTGGAAAAAGCTTGTCGTCGGTATGTGTAAAATTTTCAACGAGTTTCCAAAAAAATGTATACAAATGTAAAAGCTGACAGAAAAAAGTGCATTTCATTGAAAAAGCGACAGAAATTCAAACAAACCGATCCAACATACGAATTTGGCGCAGACAAATAAATTAAAAGCCAATAGACACGGCTTCGGATAGGAAGCGAATTTCGAAAAAAATTGGAAAGGTTTCCAAAATTTATGCTACAGTTTCACTCCTTTACAGAGACCATTAAAACTGTCCGTCCATCCGTTTGCAGATTTAAACCAAACGGTCGACGGTCACGATTGTTAAAAAAATCGTTTTGTCACTCTCGATTTTCCGCCCATGGCCGAGGGCAAGAAGCGTGCTTCGCTTATTTCCCAGTGACGTAACAATTGGTCACGACAAACAAAATGTCAGGGGCCCTCCTAAAAGGGCCCTGCCCTAAACTGTAGCGAGACTTCGTATTTGTTACCAAAAGCTGATATTATTTTATTTGAATGAAATCGAATGCTTATTCTGGAATAGAAACCCGAAACTAAGTATTGTATCTTTATGAAAGGCTTATTTTAAGAAACAAACATTATTTAACAATTTAATATTTTCTGTTATATTATAAGTAATGAAACGTAAATTTTATATTACGTTTTATTTAAAGCACACAGCAAACTTGCAGTGTTTACCGAAAGAGCATCCATAAATAACGTGCATCACCGAAAAAGTAATTTAAATAACCATTTTTGCATTAACCCTAAACGCAAGGGTTCATAAGTAATTTCGTGCGCACCCATTCCCAGCGTTCATACATTCCACCACAATCTTCCCTAAACTTTTACCGAGTAATGTTTGGTTGTGGCGGTCATTTTGCATGATGAGGGAGGCATGGAGGGTCCGTAACTACGGTCAGACCGCTACCTCCAGATCTATAATGGAGATAAATGAATGTCAAAGTACTCAAATTGCCATACACGTTGTAACCCCAAAAGTAAAATTAAGGCTGCTCTCGTGTAATGGAGTAAACGTGTAGAGCATTTATTTAGCAATTAGGCATTGTTTTAAACTCCTTTATTCACGTTTGTTCCGATCTACGGCGGAAGTAATTAGAGCTCGGATGGAATGGGTTAACTTGCGAGTTTATGAATATTATGATATTATATTTGAATGTTGTTTAAAATTTACAAATGCGACTATTTATTTACTAAATGGAGAGTTTTAAAGTAGGTATATCATAGTTATTAAAATGTTTATAAGCGTTTATTTAAAAACTTGTTCTACTAATGTTTACCTATATATTTAAACGTAGTAGAATTCTATGTCATTCAAGTCTGGTGCACCACATATTTTGTATGTAGTATGTAGAACTCCGGTAACTGAGTATTTTTTATATGAAGAGTTGCGAGCTACAAATTGGAGCTACGGAAGCATCGCGACCTCTCTAGCTAAGTATAGTCGTAGCACATCTCGTTCTCGCTTAGCTTAGCGGGTTACGTACCTTAGATTTGACGTAGTATACCGTTTAGCTACATCGCATATCTTGGTGGAACGTAAACTTTAGCTACATTCATAATCACTACATGTTGTGTGTTGCAAATACCGCAGAGAAAAGGAACCAATACTATTATGGAGGTAAGATAAACATTGTTAAAATCTGCACGTAATCCCTTTGTCATATTTGTCTTCTGAATCCTTAATTAAGGTTCATTACAAGAATTAATTTTTAAAGCCCGTTAATGAGAGCTTAATCCTTCAAAAGGCAGTACATTTTCGGCAATCAACGAACGTCAATGACTGTCAGCGCTTGATATCGGCTTCGCAAATGACTTTACCATAATCTACTTGTTGCCTGAACTGAAATTAATTAATGCACTTATTTATAGTACGAGCGTCTGCGGTGTTTGCAAAGTATTTTTATGTGGTCAAATGAAGTTATGGGAGAGACATTTTCCTAGTAATGCAATCGATAGATACTTATGTCATTAGTTTAGATTCCAGGAATAGAATTAAAAGTAATGAGTTAATATAAGATCTTAAATTCTTAATGTTTTACAACATTTCGATTTTCATTTCAACATTTTCGAGGTATTTTAATGTATTTATATGTATTTTATAGTTATTGGATAAAAAAAATAGATCAGCTACGGAATAATCTGGAAGCACGGTTAATAGCGTCGCCCAAATTTGAGCCTTCTAGCAGTGCAAACCGTACGGAGTAACCTATGTCATTACAAGAACAGTTTCTTTTTTTTCAAACTTCATAAAAAATTGTGGTTTAGTTTGCAAATATTTGATCAAAACAACTTTTCCCATCGGCTCTTGGACTATCAAACGAGTCGTTTTACGAAATAATAAGCAATTATGGTCGTTTAATTGGCGTGAACTCTGTCATTTCCAGTGTTCTAATTAAAACATTGATTACCTTTCGGTTCGCTGATTGAAGTTACTTAAATTACGTAATAAGCCATAAAAGTAAACTCATTATCAGTTACAATTAATTTCACGTATTATAAAGATTGGCCGAAAAGAGTACCTAATAAATACATTATTGTTAATATTGTAGAGATACAATACAGTCGAATTGCTAAGTGTGTTTAACACGTGGAAATAAAAAAAACATCCACTTAACATTTTTTTACTCGGATAAACAACGAGCTTATAAACGAGTGCCATATTTTGCTCATCGCTGTAGTTACCTTTTTTTATAATATAGGAGTAGCAGACGAGCATGCAGTTCACCTGATGGTAAGTGGCTACTGCCGCACATGGACATTTGTAATCAACCCCAGATAGTATTAGATATTCCTACCTGAGGTCGACCACAGATGCGCCGCTACCCCTGAGGACTAAGCTGGAACGCCTCTGAAAAGTCTGTCTCCATTACCACACCTTTCAAAACGGAACACAGCAGCGCCTAACACTGCTGTTATAAGGTAGAAATAAAGCCCTGTAAAGACTACTAGTCTAAACATTCAAACCAAAAATTAATTACCTTGAAAAATCCTAACGCCTGAGTGTTTTATGAAAAAAATCTCCAATTTGAGTGAGATCAACGCATATAAGCACTTGACCAGCTTGGTGGACCATGGCCTAAACCTCAATTTGTGACCCGTACTCAGCAATCGGACTAGAACGAGGGCAATCACTATAAATTGTTATTGCAAGATTAATCACATAATGTACTAACAATATTTCAGTAAATAATGCAGTTTTGACAATAAATAAATATAACCGTGCCGTTAATTCAAGACCGGCGACACATTGGCACGGTGTCAAAGAGCACAGGCTGGCCAAGTTGCGGTTCGTTGGTTCGAATCCCGGCACAGAAAAAGCTTTACTGAGAAAATTCAATTTCGCTCCGAGCATGTTAAGCTGTCGGTATCGTATCGTTCGGTCAAAGGTCTGTGCACGTACTAAACTATTGCTTTGAAAATAAAGCCGGTACAAGTTTTGGCTACACAGGTTAGTTGGGAACTATTTTTGTTTAATGTAAATACAGTTCACCGCTGAAGTCTGCATCTACTACAACAACGTACAGGGCGTTACTACCATCTCTTAAAACAATATTATTATAATCATACTTTTACTTTTGCACGAAATTTAACCTTTTAAGCAAAATATGACAATTTCAGTTGGTTTTATACAATGGATAAGCGAAAAATTAATAAGGTAAACCCTTATTAGTTTTTTCAACTGTGTATGACGGAATATTTTACGGGTTTAAGAAGGAAATAAAACTTTCCTGAACTATGATGGTTTTTAAAAGATGGTGGTAGGCCCCCCAGGAGACCGTCCTGTTTATATTTAGATGCGTTTCACTTCTAATAATTAAGTTGGAACTTCCTATAAAGATCATTGTGCTTCCATAACTGTTATTGCAGAGGCTTAGTCAATCTTTTTATAACAGAATACGTTAATATTTTTTATCTAACTACTTTTCGCCTAGTATTCGAAATAGAAAAAGATATTTAACTATTTATAATGAAGTTTGCCCAATAATTGTTGGTCAATATTTTAGAAAACATTTTTTTTTTCAAATTTTTGGCCAAAAAATGATTTCTGAAATAATTTGTCCTAGCTATGATAATTCACTAAGAATTCATTAAATTATTAAGATTATTAACCCTTGCATGACCTATGTAAAATAACGTGTCTACGTATCACATCCCTAAGTGTCCTTTCAACAGCCTCATTAGGAATACTCGCAGGACAGTGAATCCTTAAGAAGCTCATTGCATTGTATTCGCTGCCATTGTTTCATGTAACGCATTGCACAAGGCAAGTGTCGTATACAAAAGACTAAAAGAATGTTGCTTCTGATTATGAGCTCACGGCTCGACTTTTACTTTTAAATGAGTCTAAGATTGTTTTAAGTCTATGGTGTAACCTCAGGCCAAAAAAGGAAGAATATGCATATCGAATATTTGCGTTGAAATGCAACGTACACTTGTGTGAGTGAATTCAATTTATAAATAAATAAATAGACGCTTTCGACATCTACAACCGCACACTAGGATCCCCTAGCTGCCATAGACACACAAAGACAATCGAACCCGGAACCCTTTGCGCGTCACACCGAAATGGTGACCGCTCCGCAACGCGGGTCGTTTAATAATTATACTTTTGTTTAATAATTATCTTTTCCAACTTAAAGAAACATGATCGCATTTAGATTTTATATTCTACAAATAAAATAACTTATTTCATTTTGTGTTGAATAGAATCACCATTATTTGCACTATACGTATGCGTAATTGTGTATACCACGCAATTAGCAGGATTTCGTATGATAAGCATGTTTTGTTCTAAATAATATATTTGCCTTTTTCTTGCTCCAAAGGTATAATGTATGCTATTTTGTTCAGTTCTTTGTTTTTAAATTTATTCACTACGCTATAAATACATAATATTGCACATATGCAGAGTTTGATAACATTATATTGTTTTTTTTAAACTATTCCTTACGATGTTTTTATTCACCGGTTAAGAAAGTGGTAATTAATTTCTAATACGCACATAACTTAAAAAAGCAAAGGTCTGGGATTCGAACCACAGACAGGTATGGAGGATTAGGCCATTTTTTGGATAAAAAAATCAATAAATAAAAAAAAACAACGTTAATAATAATTTCATCTGTGATTATATTTTAATAGGACACTGTGAAGGAATAATTGATAGATTTGCGAAATTGTTTTGCCTGGGATCGAACCTAGACTCATCTACGTGTCAATCTGGTATTGTAACTGCTGTGCCTTGCAAGTATATATAACTCGCATAGTATAATACTATCATAAAGAAAAATAAAATAACACAGAAAAAATAATAGTCGGTGTAATTTTTAAATTGTTTATTTGTCATTTGTTTCAATGCATTATATATTTAAATAAGTTTCATAACAAAAGTTTTAAAGTAGTAAGTATGTATAAATAGCCTTAAACTATCATATGACTGTAGGTACTATGTCCAAAAGGGTTAATTTGTTGGTTATGATGTAGGCGTAGTATTTTTTTATGAAACCTATATAAGTAAGATAAAAGTTGTAATATAATGAAATTAGTATATTGTAAGGGCAGGTTATTAACTTTAGCTAGAATATCATGTGGTTTTCTCAAAGTTTGCTAGCCTGTTCATATGAAATTAATTATTTTTAGCGTTCCGAAGCGTACGTTATTTGGAAAGTAACAAGATTAAATACGTTTTATTATTCCTATAAGAGTAGTTCAACGAAATAAGCAAGTAGTAATTCTAAATATTGCCGTTACATGATTTTAGTGAAGCTGAATAACTACATGAAACTCTTTTAGAATATTATCTAACTAATTTACTATCACTTATCTTAATTTCGTTTTTAAATTTAATTTATTTATCTAGCGCCTGAACTAGGCTAGAAACTTTGAGTTTTCTCTATATATTATTCACTAAGTATAAAAATATTAATTTCAGAATATATTTTCAATGAAACGCTCCAAACAATCTTAGAAATCAATTTACAAAAATAGCCGTTAATTAAATGTACTTATTTCATTTGTACCCCTTTCCATCAGAGCAACTGGCATTTTCGTATCTAGTTGTATTACATGTCGATGGCCATGTAAACATGGTCTACCATGTTCGCCTAATATTCCGGACCGTACTAGAATCGTAACTGTGTGAACAAACCGTAACAACCGGACGTTCGGTGCGTATTTGATATAAATTGTATATAATTTCCTTGCAGTTTCTGTTGTATTTTGTATGTATATTTTAAGGTATAACGTAATATGACGTTCTACATAACACCAATTTGTTTGTTAATTTGGATCTCAACCGAGAGCAGGACTTTAGATTTGTGATAGGCTGCCTCGAACCTAAAATCCTGTTTGTGGCAGATTACGAGTATAATAGTGACAGTATACCTAGCAAGTTATCTATATTGTGGTATTTTAACGCACTGGCACGTACACAGTACTGTATAGCACAAAAAACGTGGTTGTACGCTACATAAAGATTTGATATTCAAATGCCCGAAACATTTGAAAACTACTCATATCCGCTATCACAGATAAACTAAAAATACTTTAGTTTTTAAATGTGCAACTTTGATTAAATTTAATGTTTTCTTTCATAAATTACTTATTAGTATCTACGTGTGTTTTAGATTACATTAGAGTCCTTTCATTATTATGTCCCTAAAATTTGGTAAGCATATAAAGTGGCTTTTACGTCATAAACTTCTAACTTATAATTTGAAATTCATGAGGTCTCCATTAGAATGCAAATATAATATTACTTATATCTTATTATATTTACCTACCTACTTATAGCTTGTTACAGTTATAAATATAGTACGGTTTGAAATATTAGACAATTACTAATCTGGTTTCTTTCTCAATACAATTAAACTTGCTATAACAATATCTCGAATAAAATTAACACATATAGTATTTCAGATTATTATTCTATATTGCTCATTTTTGTACAAAGTTTTCATTAAGTATTGGTGTTCTTATCCAGAAAATATATGTATAAATGTAACTACTATGCAATTACACATGGATAATATACATTAAATATGAAATGACTTTACCGATTTTACAATAGTTTACAATAATGGAATACCCATAATAGCCGAGGAACTAGTAAACAAAACTTAAGTCGACGTGGATGTCATTTAAAATTAATAACAGTCAAGAAAAGCTTAGATTTACAACTTTCAGGACAAAAGTTCTTTGAAATTGAGCTTAGATACCTCCCTTGACAGTATAATAATAGATGACCCTTCTATCGATAGATGTATAACTAATCAGGTTAAGTACAAAATCGAAAATGTGTTAATCGTAAAAATTAATAATATTTACACGTTTATATACAAAGCTATCACATATTACAATTTTACTCATATCACTATATACATTATTGCATAATTTAATTTTTCCCTCATCAGTACTTGAAACGACGTATTAAACAATTCACGTCTTTCACAGAGTCCATTTCCCAAAATGTTCGTTAAACATACACTATGTGTGGCTTTTCAGGCGTCCTATGATGAGGAATGGTTTCGTACGCGAATTGTTGATAAATATGCTCCTCACTATCTTCCTGATAGTAAGGATTCTTATCAACACTATGCCATGGAGGATTCAAAGAATGAAAATTATTGGTCACCGATGAACCAATCATTAAATATCGGTCTACGTCTCTCTTATTCTCTTGTTCCCTTCCTCTCGTTGAATATCCTAAACCATTACTTAATTTAGACACATCACCATTCAGCATAACACTTGTCATAACTTGTTTTGATTTATCACCTTTACACTTCTTCAGAGGTCCCATGAAATACAAGACACCACCGACAACACTTATAATAATACTCACAGTAAGGACAACAACAGCCACAACCACCCAACCGTTTGAACACCCGAACTCTGATTCCGGAATTTGAACAAATAGCCCCCCTTTCAAATGTTCCGGTGCTACACATTTCACTTCTTCATAGTCTATCTTCAGTATGGCACTTGAATTATCCGATTTTCTGTTGTTTATTTCACATTCCCGTCCAAGTTTCCACAGCCATAGCAAAGAACAATTACAAACAAAGGGATTGCCGGAAATCTCAAGTTCTTGCAGTCTGTCAATAGGGAAGTGGGATGCTTCTAATGTTTCTAATGCATTATTTCTTATATAAATATGCGTAAGCTTCGGATTACCATGGAAAAGTCTCGGGGGAACCTCCTTCACTTTTACGTTTTCGTTCATCCATATTTTCTGCAGATTAATATTGTCAACGAAAGCTCTAGAATCAATTTTATCTAGATCATAAAGTCTGCTTAAGTGCAAGTGTTTTAAATGGAAAAGACTCTGGAAGGAAAGTGCCGTAATATTATGAAAAAAGTTTCCACTTAGATACAAATGCGATAAGTTTGATAGTTTAGAAAGAGCTGATGTGGGTACTGATGTCATATTATTATCGCTTAAATCCAAATGGCGCAGTGAAGGCAAATTGTGGAGACCCAATGGATCAATACTATCAATTATATTGTTATTCATGTCTAAATTTTTCAATTCCTTCAAATATGGTATTCCATGTTTAGGTATTTGTTGTATTAAGTTCTCCGATAGATCTAAATACTCCAAGTGGATAATGAACAAAATATTTGCTGATGGAATTTCTAATATAGAGTTATTTCGGATTGATAAAATCCTTAACGATGCTAGGGGCTCAAAAGTATCTGACTCAAAGGTGACAAGTTTATTACTTGATAAATCGAGCCTTTCCAAAACTGTTAAGTCTTTAAATGTTTGTGCGTTAATAGTTGCTATCTCGTTATTGGATAGGTCCAGATCGACTAGCCTCTTCAGGCCAACAAAAGTATCCTTATCTAGTTTTCTTAGAGCATTATGGCTCACATTCAGATGGGTCATCTCCTTGTTGTTGTCGAAATTTTTACTACCTAAATCTTGAACCTTGTTGTATGAGATGTCCAAAATGGTAAGCTGCGTATAGAAGCCGAACGTGTAGAGAAGGTTGTCGATGCTGTTGTGAGTAAGGTTTATGTGGGTGGCCTCTGGGTTTAGTTGGATGGGAACGATTTCTAGCCCGGCGTTGGCGCATGAGGCGGCGCGTAGGGCATCGTCGCAGGCGCAGCGCGCGGGGCAGAGCGTACGCGCGGCCGCGCCATACGCCCATGCCACCACGATCACCCACCAACGCCACTTTGCTACGCTACGTGAGCCCATAACATCTCAGGTATGCGCAACCTTGGATCTGAAATAGAGAAATAAATCAAATTAATCATCAGTACAAAATTTTAATGTACAACTAATCTACAGAATCTACAATTTTAATACCAATATTTGATGAAGTCAACGATCAAGTTAGAGTAAATGGTAAAACTAAACCCCTATTATACGAACTCTTTATGCCCCCTAAAAGAAAATCTCATCACTGGAGATGGAATCTAGTTCGTTTTCTTTGTAATTTATTGTTGTCATAAAAAGCGGACGCGCCCTGCGAGTACAACGCCCTAGACCGCGCGGGAGGAACGCAAAAATATACAACATTATCGCACGACAAGATCTTAATATAATTTCTGCCGAATACTGCAGATAACAAATGTGCCTCGCCGCAATTTGTATGAGGGGAATGGAATTGTTTGATCCAAATTAGACCGATAAGGAACGTGCCGCGTCGACGAATGGTGGTTTCAGCACAACTTTTTTTGTTACGTAGCATACATACATCGATGTGAATTCTGTTTTTGTTTACATGAACCTTAGCCGTTGTGTTTCATGATTTTCTGTTCAATATGGTGTTGTCCTATAGGTCATCATTTTCAGCTAAAGCTGCGCCAACATGGGTGTACCTGGCACTAACTTATGTACTGCGTTCCCTTTCCATGTATTCGGTATTGTACAACTTTGTAGAGATTTTCAGATACCTACTGGCTCTCACTTACTACTCTCCGTGCATACACTATGCTTATAAAATATATAAAATGTTTAACCTTTCATCTCATATAGGTGGTTATTTAAGTATGACGATATTAAGTATTATCACGAATTTAGTATTTTGCTCCCATAAAATTTATAATTTAATTAATAGGTTTTATATCATTTGTTACATACACCATCTTCATCTCACTAATCATTTCTTTCGTCAGATTGGAGATGGCGCTGTATACTATACATTTAGCGTTTAGTAAATATAAACAAAGCGGCTTTCAGAAAACGGGAAGCAACCAGCACCACTAATCTTGCCACCCAAACGGTTCTTTAAGGCGCCACCAAAATGCTCGGCTGTTAACAAAGGAACGTTTGGTACTTTAAATTAAATGTTCGGCTTTACAATTCGACGGAATGTATAATGAATAGCACCGTAACATCTGTTAACGAAGGCGAACGATCTCAAAAGTTTTCACGCGCGGGAATAACTAATTGCGAAGGTTGGAATTCAATTTATGGCTTCTAGTGCGCCTCCCGGGATCACGCCATGCCAAAGTATTAATAATGCAAAACAGTGTCACGGAAAGTTTTTGATTCCGGATGCAAATTAAATAAGGAAACAAAGTCGAGAATCCTGAGCTTGTTTCGACGCTTTGTCACTTATTGTTGACTTAGCGTCAGATGTTTAACAAGCCATTTATGCTAACCAGCTCATGGATACCTAATAAGAAAGGTGAAATGTTAAACTCTCTTTAATATTACTTCGCAGTTTGAATTAGGATAGGAACATTAATATACGTGACATAATTTTCTTAACGCTGACGTTTTTCGTCATTTAAGAAAGTAACAAGTATTTTCTGTTCAGATAAGTACGTGATACACGGTTTCGAAAACATGGAAGTGTCTGGGATAGGACCTGTAATATATAGCTTGGAAGGTCAAAATTTACTTTGGCTTTAACAGTAAGGGATACTTAAAATCCCCTTTGAAATCAAATACAAATTCACATTTAGTTCAATGGTACCGCCAAGAAACGAGCAAGAAGACACGGAAAGTCGACCTTCCCCTGCAACCCGATATCCATACCCCGCTACGGATTACTTGAATTACTGAAACCATACGTATACGCGCACTTGATACAGTAATCCACGTATTACGGGATTAATTCCTCGCCTTCCAAATGTATTCTGCGTCACGGCTGAAAAGGTTGCATTGATAACGTTTTTAGCTGTAGGCTTTAATCTCGTTTCAGCCTTTAGATGTTAATATTAGCCTTGCAGGGTATCAAGATTACTCTCAAATTTATTTTACGAAAAAGTTTGATAAAAGTAAGTAGGTATATTACATTTTCTTTTGGCTTCGTATGAGATTTAATTTTGCTGAAGGTATAGAATCTACACGTATAATTGCGAATAAGAGCGTGAACGATACCCAAAAAATATAGGTAAGTAAAACATAATAAAATATGGTTGATTGAAAAGTACGGTGAGGGAGACATTGTCACCCAAAGGATTCCAACTTACTCCTCAGGGATAACAATGCATCAATGGCTGAATTAAGACAGGACTCCAATTTTATCTAGTTATCTGATATTGATATTGGATATTATTATCACGGACGGCCGTAACCACTTACCATCAGGACGATTGCTACTTCTATATTACAAAAAAATCTCCGACCGACTTTTAAATAAGAACAGAAATATCAAAAATTCCTGAAGTTGTTACGTCCTATAAACTCGCAATATTAATAAAAACACCCGCATTGAGAATCCTCATTTTTGAAGTCGTTTACAGAACTTTCGCATGTAGGTATAATTTTGCAAATGGAACGTAAACGAAGCGATACTTATTCTCAATTTGCAATGTATCGCAAAGATAAAAGGCACATTAATGATGTACTTCGAAGTTCAGGCGCTTTTAGGGTGCCGATTAACACAGTTAAGAGTTTTAATATTATGTTAGAAGTTGCTACGGAGCTTGGTGGATGACCGCAGACAAACGAAATAGAGGGTTTTAGAGGAACAAAGTGTGAAACATCAACTTATAATGCAAGAGTGCTTAGACATTCTATAGTGAAATACAGTAATGGCAAGCGACATCTTCTTGTTGTATTGTGTATCTGATTAATCCAAGCAAGATTAATCCGGCAAAATAACCTTTCCGTACAAGATCGACACATATCCAATGGATGATGTTTGGAAGAGAGACTGTTATTTGGATGGAAGATTAATTATAAAATAAATATCGATGGACTACAGTAAATATTCTTTTGCGGGCCTATACTTCTTCATGATAAAAAGTTCTCCACAAAAACAAATTTGGCTTCAGGTAACACCTATTACAATGGCGCTCTATAGATTCTCTTATTCATACTCCGAGGGCACGCCCTCCATTTCCGAAGCTAAACTGCTCCGGCCGGCAATCTTTTGTCTTTTAATTTCCTGTCCGCCAGAGCGCGCTGCCATCGTGAATTTCGCTTTCGTGAGCTTCGTTAACTTGTATCGGCCTTTGTTGTTGCCTATTGAACTTTTCCATTACGAACGTCATCGATTGAAACCGCTAAATTCGACGGAAAATTCGTGTCGCAACCTACCTTCTGCCGAAATGAGCACGAGCTCGTTTTAATTCACCGTCCATAAAATAGAATGTGCTCGGAACTGTGTTTGGGTTTCGCCACTCAAAGTGAGAACTTAAAAATATTCGCATTGAAACTTTTAAACGGGATTTCGATAAGTGATGGATAACGGGTAGGTTTTGGTGCTTATGTGTATCGTTTGTATTTTTTTTTTGATAAATTATTTTCGCTATCACTTTTTAAACGTTATTACGATTTTGTAAATAATTTAAACCACCTATGATCTGCGCATATACCTGTTATAAAATCTATACAATATTACCCACCTATTATAAATTATTTACCCGAGCAGAAATCCCCTTACAAAATGATCCTGCTAAATACGCAATATCCGACCCGAATGAGATGCTTTTATTACAACGTTTATGCTAGACCCATCCCTAATTTACTAAATACAGTTTCCACACCAAATTCAATATCAAAGGCCTCCTTACCTATTAATAACAGGCAACACCATCGGCCCGTTTAAATTATTGTCAAAACTATCCGTTTAGATCGGTCTAATTGTGGACCGCAGGGTAATCAGCGAGGCGCCGAACGGTTCCCACTAAAGTTATCACGGTGTTAATACAACTTGAGACATTACTAACACAAAGGACGGTTTACGAGGGGCGGCGAGACAATAAAACCAGTGTAAAAGTCGGCTAACCGCTTCTCTCTCTCCCCGAGAAAATATCCAGCCCTCTCTCTTTTATGAGTCGCTTAAGTCGTGCGCTGCCGTTTTTAAAATAGTCCAGGATTTGAGACGAAATCTTTTATGCTCAACGTATTGAAATGGAATATGGTTTAGTTTAAACGGAGTTCTTGCTTGGTGGGTTTCCGTGCTAGTCGGTGGATCGTCAAAGTGCGTACGTGCTTCATGGTTTGATGGTTAAGTAATAGTCGAATGGTGTCGGTAGTAAGCGGCATAATGAGAAAACTTGGCCGACTGAGTACCTCGTTCGCTTCGGGTGCCAGCAAAAACTCAAGCGGAGCGACTAGCGTGCCGATTTCGAATTCAGAATTCGCCTCCCGCGAAAACAAATGACGACATTCTTCTTCCCGCCACTAAGAAAGGGTGTGTAAATGGAATTAGTTTGCAGAAATTTGCATTCGACTTTAAACAAACCGAAACCGCGAATTCAGACTGCCACTTTAGTATATTGTCGGAGTGGTTCCAGCAAGTTTATTTTGTGGAAGTAGTTCGTAAGAAATCTATTTGCATTATTACTCTGTTACTCGAGAAGTTCTGCTTTACATTACAATATTTATACTGTTAGGTTTTACTATACGGTATTGTTAATGTTATGAAGTTAATAATTAAACAAGCTATTAATTAACACTGAACAAAAATATTAATAAATTAGCGATTTACACGCGATCCTCAAGCGAGAGGTCCGAGGTTCGAATCCCAGTCACATACCCATGATTTTTCAGTTATGTGCCCATTAAACATTACTTGCCTTAACGATAAACGAAAACATCGATAAAAACCTTGAGAGATCTAAAAAAGTCCTTCAAGATGTGTTACGTCTATCAATTCGCACTTGGTCAGCGCAGTGTACTATGGCCTAATCCTTGTGCCCAGCAAGGACACTAATGAGTTGATGATGAACAGAATAGCACCATACGTTGAATACATTTGAGCACTACGTAGCACATAGTATTGTGTATGTCTTGTGACATGACTTGGGTATTTTCTAGATACGATAGAAACATTGTATCGAAAACGAGGTGTATAATAACAATAGGTACATAAAACGTAACCATGCTCTATAAAACTTTCAGTCACGCTAAACCATTTTGTAGCGTCGTATTATCTAGTCGGCCTTTAGGGGCGTTTTTAATTAGAGAATGAAAGTTAACCCAAATAAACGATGATAAAGTGTCCACACCCTCGGTGGGCAACAAATTTTAATATTAGGGAGCACACCTGCCAATAGTTACCGACCCTATTGATTTTGCAATGAAAGCCAGATTAGGGCGCTTTCCGCCAATTATTACGAATAGATTTATTAATTTATAGGTCTTTGGGGATGCTTATGATGTATGAGGGTGAAGATTTAGGTTATTTACGTTAAGTAAATGTTAAACTATTACTAACAAGATGAATATTGAAGGTACAATATATTTGTGAGTATTTTGAAGATGGTAAAGTTAATTGGTTCCACTGCACCGGTACCACCGCTGCTTCTACCATCTAAGATGGGTGAACTAATGTTATATTTTAATATCAGGGTGGTATGTCTGTAAGGCTAATATAAAATTGTGGCATTTTATTTGTGTCTTAGTCCGCTTTTCTGAGCAACAGATTTGTGATCTTCAGGTACATATAGAGTCTGTAGTTACGTACTCAATTATAAACTCAACTTTACAAGCTTAGGCAAACGAAGAAAAAATGGATATAAAAATACAAACCAACGAAGCCGTGGGAAAAGCTAGTATTTAGTACTAAAGTAAAATATGACAATCTCAAAGTAGACAAATAAAGCCGCAATCTGCTTTCATTTTATTTTTCTTTTAAAAAATATCATATCGTTGGGATCTTTCCGCTTACAACACAAAAGTGCAGCACAATAATATCTCCTCCCAGATACTTACGGCAACACGCCACGCTTAAAAATATAAAAAGAAGTTTGTAGCGAACAAAACGTGTACACAATCCCATTTTCTCTTTCATGGCGATGGAGCGAGTCTTAGTGAATCTGGCGGCTGTATGGGCGCCTTTATAAACGCAATAATGAGGAGTGCTAAGGCGGCATTCAGCCGTGGGGTTAACGAGGGCCGTCGATGAATCGTCCATGAGGCTAACACAAAACTTGCCTCTCTTCCTTAATGGTGCGACTCCACCACTCCGCAGCTCGCTTAATCGCCAGAGGGCTTTTTAGCGAACACCAACTCTCGCTTTGACTTTCATCGCCAGGATTAGGCTCGTCTCGATTGGACGCGGGACGGATGAATAGTCAATCTACGAATTTAGGCCAGTGCGAAACGGGCCAGATTAAAAGCATGCTTGTATGCAACTAACTCGATTAAAAACTGATTGAACCTGAATGTTTTCGTTTACTTTACGATGTTTCGCTCGGAATCGCATTAAATCCTTCGAGTTTTTCTAGTCTTTGCCCCGTACCGCCGTGAAACGAAACTTTGTTTTATGAAGTACCTATAGCTCTATTCAGTCTCAAGGGCTTTCAGCAATAGAAAGGTCGTAGTAGGTACCGACGGTCTACGCCGCACGTCTACGGTTTGCGGTAGACGTTTCAGAACTCCGCCTTCGACTTTGTAAAAAACGTTATAGATTATTTGCTTGTTAATCAAACTTTTTGTTCGGAAATGGCTCGTGTAATAAGTTCGGGAGTTATCGTTCGTATTTCCATAAGTAAGTGTGAGGATAAGGCGTTGCTGTGGAGGTGGTTCGGCGGAACTGCAAATGACGCGCTTACGTCGGTGATATCGCGCTTAAGCCCACAAAATCGTCTCGACCCAAATGAAGACGCGGCGCTCGTCTTAGGGAATTCAGGAAAATTAGTCAATGCTATCGACGGCGCATCTTGAGTGGAGTCGGTGAGGCTGAATAATGAAATAGCTCGTTGAGGCGGCGGATCGTCGCTATCGTCACTCGGAGGCCATTGGAACGCCATCCCGCCGACATAGCCCTGGCGAAAATCCCACGGATTCCGTATAAGATATCTAGTGGCTCCTTTAGGGTTATTAAACGGAGTGGGTTTTAAGGAAATGACTTGAGAAATATATCTTCTTTACTACGGTGTAAAAATACGTGTTTTCGATAAATAAGTACCTACTCGGTGAAATGAATTGGCCCCATACTTTGTCTTCATGCCGCTCCCTTCGGAGTGCCTTTAAGATAAAAATCTGTATCCTCTTATGGCAAATTGGCAATAAGATAAAATGGGAATGGATTGCTAATCTATGTTTGTGAATATGAATCTGTGAATGTACAACCTCCAATTGTTTTTAATCAAACTTCACACTATTAGGGCAAATATAGTGCGTATATAATTACGCTGTGCGTATATGATAATGCACTTTATGTTTCAGAAATCACAGAGCATAGAAGATCATAATCTGCATAGCTAATGGGAACTCAAAGTGCTAAATTGCTCATCTAATATGGTTCAGTAATAATGTTTGCCTTCTGTTCGTCACCCACGCCGGTAATGACAAATAGCAATCCATTCATTAAGAGAACCCAGCCGCTTTGTAATTAGGTCGTACCCTAATGTAGCGCTGAAAATCACACTCTTTACTCCAGACTACATAATTTCATATCGCGTTTCTTTACACCGTATTTTAAATTTGATAAAAGAGAATTCTTCGTATTCCAAATTCGTAGAAATATTTTACAGTCAAGGAAAATAGAATTTATTCTCCAACTGACATAATTTGAAAGGAAATTTGGATTCAAAACAAAACAAAATTGAAATGCATCTGAGAAATAAGGATAACGTTGCATTGTTTTAGGTATGGAAATCCGATCTTGGTATGGAACCGAAGTGACGCGTATGCCTTTTCCCGGTTTTATTAAAGGCGAATACAAAACGCAGAGGCCTGATACCCGACGGCTGCACAAAGCCGGTGCACACCCATACGGGGATAAGCTGGCTCGCGACTCCGTAAGCGTAACTTGCAACAAAATCCCGCGTTTCAGTTTCCACCCCCTATTGCAACAGACGGCGGATTCCACGTAACGTATTTTGCGTTTACAGCCGAGACGACGGGGTTAGGGCGCAGCGACGACGGTAATGCGTTTTATGAATGAATGAACGAATGAATGGGAGGATTTCACTTCCAACTAACCATTGGTTTGTGAAAAGCGACCGGCTGCAGCCAGCGCGTTAAGATTTTTATCCAACGGTTAATATCGCCCCTGTCACGTTCGGTGGGAGCGATAAACTTGCCGGGTAGTTCGACTAAATTTGATAAACAATACGCGTTTTACTGTAATAAAGATATTGCCTCAATTTCATACAGCTTGTCGCCCTAGTACGCTGCAGTTTTACGATACATAAAGTTAAGAGCTGAGCTGAATAAATTTACGGTTCTCGATGCAGATCATAAAAAGGTAAAGTATTTATGTAATGCTATTTATGGGACGGTCCTACGAACTGCCACTTAAATACGCTTGGTTTTATAGCGTTAACTAAAACTCGCAATTATAAATCGTAGTTTTAAAGGTTGTAATCTTTTATATGTATATTCTTTTATAGATTAGTAGTAAGATTTGGAGTTTAAAAAAATTCGTCAGATATTAAAGTCAAATACGATATTGCAAGGTCATGTAATGTAAATTAATATTGTACTAGTTCCTCCAAACGCTAAGTTACCACAGCCGTTAAGTAATTAACTTGAAAAATATTATTTTGATAATTTCTGGTAATATTATTGATGAAAATTATTTTTTTGAAAACATTTTTTTGTGAAATCGAATTAATTAGAAAACTTTTAAATGCGATATTCAAAGAGAGAAGTAATACATTAACTGAATATAAAAATTTCCAATCACAGACTTTGTAGATCACAGATGTGTCTAGTGCTTAGCGTTCAAAGGCCATATCGAGTTGATTAATTCGATTTTCCCTTTGGACACTGATTGCGATTGCAGCTAGACTGAAGTTGTTTTCATTCCTATCATTTTACGATTACGCTTCAGATAAATCTGGGAAAGTAAAAGAAATCAGTCAGCTACGAAATCGAATGATTAAAGGATCTATTTCTTAGCGCAGACTGGTCTTCAAATTGAAAGCATTTTTACGTGCTGGAAAATTACGCAAGTTCAATATGATTTGAATGCGAATTTTCGTAAAAATGATTTTTAAAACAGTTTTTAGTGACGTAAAATTTTAAAGAAAGATATATTGCCAGCGGTTTCAGTGAAAGAAATGCTGCATGAATCACAAAGAGTTTCGGCTTGAAATTTGGTTCAAACTTTTGAAAGAGCAATTCTAAGAGGCGTGTTCTCTTAAACACGTTCTCGAGGCACGAGCATCGAACGGCACAAAAAGGAAACTGTATCGGTGAATCGGAGTCGTATCGAGTCTTTGAAATTCATAGCGGGCCTACATCCTGCCTATAGAGCAAAAACGCGAATGTGAGTACCGTAAAGACGGGTACACTGCCATGTTGTGTATAGGTAGTGTAGATAGGCATTTGTTTTGAAAACTTCCTTATGCACTAAGGTTCTCAATCTTTAGGCTCGTTAAAGTGATAAAATAAATACCTAATAATGCATGAAGTAAATATTTTAATATACAGAGGAATTTGTTTTGCAATAATTTCCTTAGGAATCAAGACAAATTAATATGACTAATCGAAGTAAGTTACTAAAGATAGCTTGACCTACTACACATATAAAGAATGTCTACAGTATGAAATGTTTGATAAAAGATGATTTCCTTATTAACCAAAGGTACTCAAACTTTAAACCTGAAGAACAAAATGGATGGATACCGTAATCTAAATTAAATGCTCACCGGTATATAAATTACTAACAAACGAGCATAATAATCTTAATTACATTAACATTCAGTTTGATGGCATGACCGTTTAGATAACAAATAGCGTCGTCTGGAGACCACGATGAGTTAAAATGTGTATATTATTGTCACGATGTGATTTAGGACACATAAATGTTTAACATTGTGATAGTTTTAAAGTTAAAACATAAAGAATCATTTTTAATTCTATATCTGGTGAGAACAGGCATATTAGAGTTAAAAAAACGGATTTGTATTCAAAAACAAAACTTTTGAAAGACAAACCTAAGTAACTTTTTATTTATTAATTATTCGTACGAGACAGATTCTAAAAACTTTGAGTACCAATGATTTTGCATGTCGTTCCACAACGCGTCTTATTGCATCAGCAAACTTTCAAAGACAAAGTTAGGTAACTTTTCACTAAATAAATATTAGAGATATGGTGTAAAAAAAAGGAAAATGTAACTACGTTAGAAGCTCACGTGCGACAATGACATCCAACTATAGGTATAGTAGTACCAGATTAGTAATAGGAAAATGGACATACACGACCTATTAGTAATCTTTTGTTAAATATATGTCAAACATCAAACAATCTGATATCAGTGTGAAGCGCGCTGAAACTTTTTGTATGCACATTTTAACAATGTCTAGATTAATGTTACAGGGGGTTAGTCTGTATATATAAAACTTTGAGCACCAATGACGTTGCATGCAATCGACAAGTCTTATCAGTCGTCAGCTGTTTCCGCTATGGGGTCACTGGCCTAACAATTATACCGTTCGCGGTATTAGATCATAGATCTTCATGCAGTTCTGCTCTGATTCCCAGTATGCAAGAAATGCACATCGTATGCAGGAATGATTTATGCATGTGAATGTGATTTATTGGATGCGAATCGGAAATCAGGGCTCAGTTAGCAAACTCATTAAGTTATTCACAACTGGATTCCCAGCGCTATGTGCTTCGTGTATGTGTGTCGTACCTATATGATATTTAACTTTTTATCCAAGAACCAAGAAGATGCAAGAACGTAATGGTACCTATACTATAATATAATATTTTCTTATAAATTTGTGCGAAAAATCTATTTAAGTGGAATCGGCTGTTACTGTATTAAGTACGTTAAACTTTCATCAAAGTAATTTTTTTACAAAATAACTATAATGAACACATACTTAATTATATAACGTCACGTCGTTTTGCCATCAATAAGCCATACATAATCTCGAAAAACATTACACCACATTACCAATCCCGTAAAAACTACCGCGAGTAACATTACATAATTTCGTATGCAAAACAAACTACTAAAGTTAATTGAGTTACATAACTAAGCACTTCCACACTCGCTAGCGACATATCTAAATAATTAACGCATCAATAGATCATGCGTTTCATAAACACTCGATCTTCGTTCGTTAATCAAAGCTAATGAGTAATAAATAAGAGAGCAGACGACATATATGTCAAACAGCGACTCGTTTAATTGCGTTAAAGATTTACGTGTGATTCGTATATTTATCGCCAGAATCGTTGAAAGAGGAATGGTTTGAAACCGAAGCTCCCAAAGTCCAGTTAACGTCAAAATAGGAGTCCATAAGCGTTGATAATTTTCTCCCACGCCGCCTACCGCGGTGGCAGCGGCATCGACGATCTTGTTACGGTTGTGTTCAGTGCATATCGAATATCATAAGTTCAACATTTATCCCACGTCAGTGCGTCTCCGCGCTTCGTCAAATCCGCCTACTGTTAATACGAGTAAATAGTTCGTTAGGTTTCGTAACACTGCTTTATCTACGGGTATATACTTGAAAGATCCCGTTTCGTTTCTTTTGTTGTGTGCTAACCCACGCCAACGTGTATGTCAGCGTTAATTAGATTTTTTTATTAACCTTTTAAGGCTGTAACGATAGTTTGAAACGTCTAAAAGTCTGGCAACTAATTTATATCTTTACCGCGTTGAAGTAAAAATCTAGACGACATATAAAAACTTGTACCAATGTCCAGCGCAGCGTGTATAACAGAAATATAACTTAATGAATTATATTTTATCACCTAACGTAAACAAAAACAGTTATGATATAGATGCATATAACAATAACAAAACTGGTTTACAATTTATTATCACAACGAGCGATTTAAATATATCACTAAAATATTTTCGGTACATACTTTGAATTACCCACACAATGATTTCGATATACCGTGTTAAAATTTCATATTACGAATACCAAATGAGCGAACGCATTATTTGACTGTAGCAAAATAGGAGCGTAAATAGTTAACGTATTCCATTTAATAATATGACATTAAAACACGTAACACGCAATCCAAACTGTAATAGATATTGAAATGAGCAAAAACTAAATTGTAATACGTATTGTGGTCAAAAAACCACTACAGGTCCGTTCGTATCAAATGTAGATTAAACCAAAATGTTCCCACCGTTTCGCTCGACCGCCCATAAATGTAACATTCAACTCATAATTATTTTCCTAGTGAACCAATACAACAATTATAACATTCGTCACGATCTACACCGATTTCGACGGTAAAAACTACTGGGAATACTACTTAATTGAGCAGCCTCTTACTGATTCGATTCACATCCACGAGAAAACAACGTAGTGAAAACGATCAGATTGTAAGGTAACGGATCAGTCGATACAGTTTTATTACTAACAAGAATCTATCTATAATTTGGGATATAAAGTACCCTATGGTACCCATAAATTTACCATTAATTTTTATTTTTGCGGATATGTTTTGTAAATAGGTTTAGTACGAGTATTGACATTTTCGGAGTTAAAAGTGTCATGTAAAATTTAAGAATTATTATTTACCTGTAGATCTATTTACAGATTTATTTTGTAAGTAACGTGTAATTGTGCACCCCTTACCCTACTGTTTAAAATGTTTTTGATATCATACAATCACCGTACAAATAAACCCATAAGTTATGAATTGTAATAAATAACGAACCGAATTCCAAACTTATGTATGATATGTTTGTATAGAACTATAGATGAAAGTGTTATTTATTAATCAACTTCCTAAAAGGAGGACTTTTCCAATTCCATCCTTATGAATATTTTACATCTGTCCGGGCATCTGTTGTAGGTCGTGTTGAATGAATTTTTATACGTCCATGTAAAATCGCCGGTTCCCTTAATATTAATAATTTTCATATGAAATATTTTCGTACACAATTGGGCTTACGTTTGTCGACAAAAACCGAAAACGAAGTCGTTGTCAATGCTAGTGACAGATAACGTAAAATACATTGCTTTATTTAAATGTCGCAGCTCTGTCACCGGCGTATCGCATACAAGGCCAAGTTAAGTAATACCATTTAATATGAAGCGATATCGGGATTTGGATGGAATCGCTAGTGGAAAATATTCATTATCACTTTGAAACTTCTATGCCTCTAATGGAAGGATTTATTCTCGCTAAGCAACAAGAGCGTGCTTGGTAACTTCATTTGTTTTTTAATGTGTGCGTTAAGAATTTTGGCTGTGTGTGTGAAAATATAGTTAATATAGGGTATTATAGAGCAGGCCAATGAGTGTAAGAAACGTTTTATCAATATTTGATTCAGTTTAATAAAGTTATAAGTATGGAGGTACGAGTAAATAAAGTAACAATTTGATTGAGACAGCGTGGACTGGTAGAGTAAGATCCTCACCTCTGCCTAACCTTAATTCTAACAGATTCCAATTGTTAAGGTTTATCATAAACATTCAACAAACTTTTGTCTTGCATTTTATTTTTCTTATTTTACAAACGAAACATTATACAAAGCCGTACAAGAATAATGCGCGTATGAATAAAATATGTGTATTTCCTCAACGTTTTCAGTTCACGTTCGCGTACGTTCAGACACAGTTCAGCGGCGCAAAACGTTCGCAACTTGTCGTACCTACATTAAGATATAACAATATAACAAAGAAACTATATCCCGTGCGCGACTGAGGTACAAATAGTCGGCCCATTCGAATTCACGTCGTCGCCGTATTTGTAATTCAACAGGGGTCCCGCGGCGTATTGTTTCACCTAACCGCTAAAGGGGAAGCTCTTTGTTCATAAAACATTTATTAGTCGCGATTCGTTAATGAGTCACGCCCTGGATACTGAATTGGGGCAAGTTTCATCACTAGGAAGAACTCTATCAAAGGCGACGCATTGGCGACGTAGTGGCGCAAATATCAAAAGTGATCACTCACAGTAAGGTTACCCCTTGCCGCAAATGATCCATACGGTTCCAAAAAACGCATATGCCTGAATTGACCCATATAAGCAAAGTAACACAATACGTATGACTCAAATGACCCATATGCCTGAGATCACCCATATGAACAAAGTAACACAATACGATTGCTTCAGGTGACTCATACGCCTTAAGTTATGCATTTCATGATCCATACGATTCAGGAAACCTACATACTTCAGGTTACGTTGATGACGACTTAATAACTCATTTAGTAAATAGCTGTAGTCGACAATAACAACTTAAAACCAGATAAGAAATATGACTTGTAGAACATAACGTAAGCCAAATGCTAAATGTATAAGTCTATGAGTGTTGACCCTGAAATTTTACACCCATCGCGCTAAAGAATTTTTATTTCAAAAGCGTAGACCGCCGTTATACATTGGCCTTGACTTTAAAGTTAAAGAAATAACCCTTCTAATTTAAGTACTATTGCGCTTAATTATTTAAGATAAGCCGGTACTAAAGCAATTTAAATGTGCGTGTGGTTTGAATTCTACACGATAACTGTTTCTATTGAATAGCAGTTTTTCCAGTCAGCTGTCAGTTGTAATATCGGATAACAGTTGTTAAATCTTGTCGCAGGCCTTATGAACGGTTTGAAAACATGCAACGAGGATTGGTCACTAATTTATAGTTCTACTCCTACTCCACATCATCGTCATCAACCCATTACTGTCCCACTGCTAGGCACGGGTCTTCTCTCAGAATGAAAAGGATTAGGCCATAGTACACTAAGTGCGTTTTGGTAGACTTCACATACCCTTAAGATTTTTTTGTTTTTTTTTTATAAATCTCTCAGGTATGCAGGTTTCCTTACGATGTTTTCCATCGCCGTTTAGCAAGTGATAATTAATTTCTAATACGCACATAAGTATGAAAAATCCGAGGTACGTGTCTGGGATTTGAATCTCGGACCCCTCGATGGAGAGACCGAGTTTCTTAACCACTAGGCTATCACTACTTTTTTTTACTCCCCATAGAAGTAGTTAAAGCAAATTGGTTGAACTGCTTTAAGTTTGCCAGACCCATTCATAGGAAAATAATATTTTAACATACCTATTTCAACAATAGGTAAGACATAGATCCCATATAAAAATCCTATATATAGTTTCTTTTTCCACGACAGCGTCGTAGGTTTGAAAATTGTTCTCTCACAAAAACACAATTGTTCACACATAAACGGACATAGTTACAATAGAACTGCTGTTTTAGGTTTAAGGAATGTGGTAAAATACCTAATACTTCCTAGATTCTACTACTATTATATATACTTTGCCAGGACACCACCGTGTCCCCAAATATTCATATTTACAATAACATAAGTTGCGTAATAACATTTCCCACATTATACACGTAATTTGTGTATACTTAACGCTACGTGAATCTCTCATGCAAGCTTACGAACGTTTAAATTATAATTTCTGAGCGAAGATTTATTCTACTAACCTACATACATGTTGGAACAATACACGTACATTTCGCAAAATTTTAAACGACACGTAAAACAAATATTTGACCCAGATTAAAGCTCTTTGTATAAATTAAATCCGTTATTAATATTAACCGTTACTGTGAATAACTGTTACATCAAAATAGCTGATCCTAACTTTGGTTATGTAAACAAAGCTCGAGCGGAAGAAGCTTTGAACTATTGAATGTTCACGATTCATACATCGATATATACCTTTGTACGAGTAAGTCAGTAACGTGTATAAACTGAAATATCTGGGTACCTATATTTCGAAATAACTGCCAATTGGTAAACCGATAATGGTTATTTATACGATTTGTAAGGAAGCATAAAACGACGATATTGTGCGAATTACAAAAATGTAATACAACTGCCCATGTATTCGTAAAGGTTAATTTTGAGGATAATACTTATAAAACAAAACCTAACCTAAACGACTTCGGAACCAACCAACACAATCCTCCAAATCTAGAACAGAAAGCTTAACTTAGCTTTCTTTAGATTTATTTAGATTCCTGTTAGGCCGGGAGTCGAACCCGAATCCCTGACAAATACGGTTACTGCTGCGCCACGTAAAAATATTTTCATTAAAATCAGATTAACATAGAAATCATACAATCGAATCTTAGACTATAACTAACGTGAAGTGTTAGCATAATTATTACGGACGGAATAAATATGAAATGTGTATTTATCCCCTATTAGCGTACGGCCTATTAATCACAATCAACGAAGGAAACTATTATTATCCACGATTTATCATTCTCTGCGATATTTATTTATAGCCAAGCAATTTCTATCTCGGTTGTATTAGTACTTGATTGGTACGTTCCACCACAAAAGAGAAATCTAATTTTATTTTGTTCAATATTACACTTCTACGAAATATTTTTATGGAGGTCATTTTGCTCGGGATAAAAGGAATTTTATTTTTATTTGGCGAAGATTACGCTTATTACTTACGCCATGTGAAATAAATTGGAGGTTTATTAAACTAAAATAGTATCCAATCATTATCGGTCCTGACAGATCTGTCTGCAGCCTTAGGTATTACAAATTCGTCTGAATTGAAAATAAAAAGTTTGATATTAAAAATTCACTCAATTACTTACGGACAGCAGTTTAAAAATAGTATTTAATTTTCTTTGCAAAACAAAAGATTGAAACTTCTCAAACTTAGTTATTACTAAAAATTCATCTGTGTAAGAATGTAATGATTAATTTTATTAGTAAACATAAAGGTTTTCTTCAACAAACTTTTATATTAAATTGGTGATTGAAATAGCATTTGAACTCACATACGAAAAATATAGAAATACTGACGTAGAAAAAAACTATATTCAAATTTATTAACAGATAGATTAAGCCACGTTAAATCATCAACATCATAAACCGACGGATCCAAATATTGCTTCTAGTCTCGCAACGAATTAATATAAGCCAATAAACGATCTCAAGTAATGATGTTAAATAACAGCACTGAAGAGACAATACGTAATTTACAGCGCCGTACCATCGAACAAGCGTTAGGGGAAGCGGTTACAGGTAAACCAATTTCGGGGGAACTCTAATTTTGTGCAGCTAACCGCGCTTGAGATGACGAACGTCAACGTCCGAGGAGCTCCTTCATTAAGAGAAGGGGCGTCGGGGAGCGGGGTCCCGAGGACCGAGGGCTTTATGGGACAATTTGCATTTACACGAGCCAAGCAGAGATTACGCCCGCACTTATCCGCCTGTCGAAATGAGCCTCACCTCCCCCGCGACAAGCTAAAACAAGCTTTTGTTTATATTTCGCTGAATTTTTCACCCGCCATTTGCTTTGACGGCCATCGTAGCGTGATTGTTTTCGCCAAAATGTTTTACAGGCATTCAATTTGCATTGTGCCGGCAATTCGTGTCGCGATTAAGTGTTTACGGTAGCCCGGAATGTACTATTATATGGAATGTTAAGGTGCGTTTTTGGTGTTTTTCATTTACTCCCACTTTTAATTATAAAGAACCAAATGTCCCGCTAGTTTTCCTACAAAATTGTAATAGCATAACACAGCATTGCTTGAAAAGTACTGCTATAAGGCAGATATAGTTTTAATGTTTTTTTTTTTAACATACGAGTAAATGTTTCTTTGTGTAAATAATGAAATATTCACGATTTAATTATATCAAAGACGACACAACCCATGCAAAAATGCTTTTAAAAATTTCTAAAAGAAGAACAACCTGTATAGTGTGATCATTAAGGCTCATTACTATAAAAGTTTATGGTAAACTGCGAGACAGCCTTGCATAACGTGTTCCATTTTGCATCAACCACGCCTTAAGTAACTATCTACATTTACCATCTCCATCTATATTAATGTGAGTAGTGAACTAAAGACCTGAGACAGCTTTCCTAAATTTCTATAGCGTCGTTAGTATGTTCATTCAGCGCGAACGTTCCAGTGAACGCAGGGAACACTACATTCCCATACTGTCACATCACAACCACACAACGAAGATAAAGACGGTACAGGAAACCTAATGCCTCTATAAACGTGAAGGCTAAATTACATCGCTTATTAATGTCGATGTAGGGAGGGAATTATTCTGTAAG
The DNA here is from genome assembly GCA_014595695.2 of Epargyreus clarus clarus. Lineage (NCBI taxonomy): Eukaryota > Metazoa > Arthropoda > Insecta > Lepidoptera > Hesperiidae > Epargyreus > Epargyreus clarus. The sequence continues at coordinate 1,572,483 of JACTTY020000036.1, forward strand.
GCCGGTCACGTTTTCTCTATAGACGTTCAGTTACGTCAGCCACTATCGTTTTAGATTGCAGCCTCCGCAAACATCGAATACCGTGGATTGTATTCACTCAAAGCGCACATACTCCGCCACCTAAAATAGTTGTCGCAAAGCTTGCAGAGAAACAAAGCGGACGGTACGAACTGAAGATACGTACGTGTATAATGGAATATGCCTTTCAGGAACCAGCGCTGACCCACTTACGGGTAACCACCTTTGAATCGCTCTGACAAAAGCATGTCGATGCACGAATATAATGTCTGACCGGCCTTCGATGCCTCAATTTGAAGCCCGCATGAGTTCCGAGATCCGCTCAGGACAAACTCACTCGTTCTACATAGGTACTTGTATCTTACAACATACGCTATAAGTAATTACATACTGCGAAAGTTTCAATTCGGTCTCATATCATGTACTTATATATATTGGGCATATCGTTTTACTGATATAAATATACAATTAATTTTATGTTTACCAGTTCAAAATACATGTTAGGTAGGTACTCGTATATACAACGCTCTTATGAAACATATATTCTAGCAGCCGTTTCTGTTACTTAATCTGATGCAATTTTGCTTTAAAAATAAATCTCGAACATTTCAAAGAGACTAAACTAGGAGAATAATAATTCGCGGAAATCTGTAAAATTCCGCTCTGCATTTGTACATACCGTGTCTACATTAGCTTTTACAGGGGAGGAAATTTTTGTGAATATTCTTGCACTAGAAATTCGTACCGTGCATGTCGGTTCAGTGTCGATGAAAATAACTAATAATGTCCCACATAAGATGGCAATTTATTTCGTGTGTATATGGAGCGAAACTAGTTATCTTTCCATCAGTATAGACAAACACGTAGCCTTTGTAATTGCCAATATATTTTCGGGAATATCGCTGGCAGGAGAACGGAATATGAGTATACGATATCCAAATATTAAGTTCGCTTAACACATAAATATTCATTGCGGAGCGCACGAGCGACCTATTTACCGCTGTCGCCACCGCCCATAGGTACCGATACGATACCCTTAATCAGGAAAATTGCTAGTAATAAATCCGCGACAAGAATTTGTATGATATAAAAATTGAACGTTTTTACGTTTTTTTTTTATATAGTAACTGTAGCGAAGTATTCAGTCCACCTGATGATAAGTAGGTACGGCCGCTCATGAACATCTGTAATACGATTAAATTTCTACCTAACGTCGCCCACAGATGCGCGGCTACCTCTTACGTCTAAGTTGGAACGCCTTGGAGAAGTACCACACCAGAACCAGTTCGCACTGGACCAGCTTGATTGCCTAACCTAACCTAACCTAACCTTCTAATTCTGAAAGAGAGATCTATTCTCAATGGTTGAAAATATTGACGAATTAAAAACTTCATGATATCAATTTTCAATATATTTCAATTTTCAATCACATTTGAATTGACAACGATGTAATAAGTATTCATTTTTATGACAAAAAACGCAAAAAATCTAAACCTCTAAAAGTCCAAACGAAAAGAGCGATCAAAAGGAACGTAAATAAAAAACACGTCCCGGAAAACGGGATTTAAATTGATTAGGGAATCCACTTAACAACAGAGGTGTTGTTTTGTACGCCCACAATTAGGTTACTGGATTTCAGTAGTGGTTTACAAAACGCGCCCTGTCACCCGCCCGTTTGGTCATTTGGAGGCAGTGAAACGTGTGATTGACATGTCAGAAAATACGTGCATACTCAAATGGGCATGTATATGTATACTATAGGCTGTATGATTGGACGGGTACGGGAATTACGGGTTACATTTGCATGCGGATGTTTTGCCTACAATGAGTTTTTTCTCAGATAGCCTAGTGGGTGAAACATGGCATCTCAATTAGGTTTCAGGGTACATTCTCAGAAATGTGTCTCAGAGTTTTCAAAGTTATATTCGTGCAAAGCAACCTAATTAGGAAACTTACACGTCTGAGAAATCTTTAAAAAACGTTCTTAAAGGTGAGCGAAGTCCACCAAGACCAGCGCGGTGGACTATGGCTTAAACCCTCATTAAAAGTAGACCCGTACCCAGTTGTGGGTCAGGTGATGACGACAAACATTTAATTTTTCGCCCAGGTATATGTTGCCAAGACGACGTCGCCAGGACGACGTTACATGTGGCTTATCGACCTAATCGCCAGAGTCGAGCCCGATCAGGGCACCGCGAGCTGAGGATGGCCACCTTGGCTGTTTAGTGGATATCCCAAATATTCATGATATTTCTTGCTTTGTTAACATGGTTCCAACACTAACAGTGGTATTGCAAATATATTTAGACGTCGATTGAATCTCAGCCTCCCAGTAATATGTAGTATTCCTTAAGAAACGTAACTCTCTTGATTCAAGAGTCTTATTTCTCCAGCTATTAATAACATCGATACTAATTAAGAAATGCGAACTATTCCATAATTAGCGTTATGAAGTCGTAGTCGTGTCGTGAAGGTTACGTCATGTGTAACTTTGTCACGCTCACATCGCATGTTCCTGTAATTAAAACGCGAAATGAAAATGTTTGTAATATTGTAATTAAACTTTTTCGAGGAAAATAAAATGGCCGCTGCAAGAGGAAATAATTGTAGGTTATTATATTATCCTGGTTGTTACTGATAGCACTATATAATATATTATATCGTTTGATTCAATATTATGTGAGTAAAAATGCAATAGAGGGTAATAGTTACTTTTTATTTATTTGAAATGCTAAGTTGTGCTATAATTTTCTTGTAGGTATTTTGTTTTCTACGTTAGAAGCTTTTATTTAACTTGTTTTATTAAAGAGGACTCATCTTGCAACTGAATTTTGCAACCCAAACAATGCGTGATTTGCTTAGGAACTTCATTGTATCAATACCGGAGACCACTTATATTTCATAATATACATTTCTTGAGAAAAATGCGAAAAACAAAATGACTTTAAATTACATTTTTAGAACGTTTTCGGAATACTGAGTGGGGAATACTTCAGATTGTCGGCGTCATACTAGATAGAAATGTTAATAGACTTGAATTTTAGGCGATACTTCGAAATCTATACCTATTTATTTACGTCATAACAGAAACCTAAATCCGCCAAACACCTATACCTACATGACATAACTCTATTCATTAAGCGAAGTTTGTAGCAAAGTCACGTCATCAGCCTAACATAACAACCAAATTGAAAGTAGCGTGTACACCGTATTTAGACTGCGTTATGGGATGTTCGTACTGAAGTCACGTCACAGTTTTATCTCCGGGCGAGCAATATGTGTCAAGCGTAATGCTCGTACGTTTAAATATACTAGGCCACTAACAAACTTGATAAAACAGCGGCATAGTATATTCGTACAATGTCATATTATATCAGCATACCAGATGTACCAGCATACGTATTATATAATCTCAAGACTGTTCACGTAATAAATACTCAGAAATGAATGCGTTCTTAATATTGGCTGGTCTAGGCATGTAGAGCAATATTAGGTAAATTTAAAAGAAAATTACTCATTAGTACGAGTATTAAGATAAAATTATAATAGCGTTAAGTTATTACATTTAGATAACATATAGGTACATAAAATATGAAGACGACGACGTAAAATATATATATATTTTCATTGCAACATTTTTTACCTGTTATTTACTTAAAGTACCTGTTATTTTCATAGTGTACCTACATTGTGTGTAATTAGCTTATTATTTTCAAACAAAACAACGAATAATCGTACCGAGACATCTTTTATTCGATTTAAAAGTTTGTAGGTATCCTGTATATTTAATCCGAGTGCACTAAACGTAACTTTACGGGAACGGAATCGGGAACAGTTTTTCAATCTCGCTACAAATGGTACAACATTTACAAAGCTTAGCATCGCAAACGGTTCGCAGGTGGTGTTTTATTGAAAAAAGATACAAATTACCCTTTCGCGGAGATTTGATGTCGGATTGATGGCGGGCGGATATTAAGATTCCTTTGTAGGCTTCTTGTTCGAATTTTGGTACAATCGGAACAGATTAGAATGTAATGTAAATATGTATGTATCTACATGATATCGAATTTCATTAAATATACACGTTGATGATATCATATTTTCCAGTAGGTGTCGTTACATTGTTTACATGCTTAATAAATATACATTACATGAATTAAAATTTTATTGCTTCCGTGAAAAATATATAAGTAGGTATAGAACTGTTTTGAAATGTGACAAGAAATAAATTATGATTATAAAAACTACGCTTTTATTGTTAATCAAAGTAAAAAGTAACAAATATGAGAATAAAATGATTGATAAGAATTAATGTTACTCTTCGAAAAGTGTCGTGGAATGTCCTTAAAACATAGAAAAAAATTGTCGTTGACTTCACTTTATATTGGTAACGGGTTAAAAACGAGACAATTTTAAGCTAGTTACCGAAATGTTGCCAAAAACTACACTCACCTAAGTGCAGGCAGCAGCTTAATGTTATAACGTTGTGTTTTGCGAACTCATGAGCCCAATTTGCAATCAGAGCGCTCCAAGCATAATCTGAAACAAAAAATGTCGGTACAGTAAAGAAGGAACGACGAAAATCTGAAAATCTAGTTTACGTTCAGATATTCTTTTAACTATCAGGACGGAAGAATTGTAAAACCCGAGGCGTTTCTGTACGCTGCTGTGTTCGCTTAGTGGTATGAGTTTTAGCCTTTTCTGAGAGCTGGAGGTTCAATTCCCAGACGCAAATACCTCTGATTAATTAATGATTGGGTAATTCAGTAAAAAGGTGTATGAAATGGATTATGGCCTACACACTTATCATTCTGAGAGGAGACCCATGAAGTGGATTAACACTGAGTTGAAGATTCTTCGCAATCCGCATAAACAAAAATTCTTGAATATTTCCTATTTTACTTTACATCACAAGAAAACCGATGCGAGCGCTTCAAAGCCAAACTTGAATACAATTTGGAAAACGAAACGGCAATACAGTTTCCGTCATGCAAAAGTCAAACGCCCGCAACGCTCGGCGATAAAACTTTCCCTACATTTCGAATTGCAAAACAAAGCGCGTACAAAAGGAAACAGAAAAGCGCAGGTGTCCAGCTCTGGTTCTCTAATCAAGTGGAAATGTTTGCTTGGACGACCGGCGGTACCGAAACGGAACGGCTCCGTCCGTTCCAATTCCAACCTCACCTGAAGGCCGCAACCCTCGATTCAATAAAATTGGAATCTCCAATCCCATTCCTAGAGCAAAATACCCAAATTTTCGACATTCATTTTCGTTATCAACCACGAGAGCCGCAGCGCGTTTGTCTCTTAACAAAAAAACAAGACAAAGACTGAATATATTCAATTTAGTAATCTCTGAGGTTACATCACTGGCATTAATGCTTGGTAAATAATGCTGCTTATCAGCGTTGCGTGCGTCGGAGGTGCAAAACGCGACGGTGAAACGCTTCGCTAAGCGAGCATTCTTTTGTTTCGTGGGATAAGCGACTCGTTAACCCGAAGATTCGAGAGAACCTTTTGACATTTCGCTAAAGGGTTCATTTCGGCTGATTAATGTTGTAATTCCTTGTGATGCTCACAAAAAATACACTCGGAACATTTATACGGTGACGGCTCGTGAGCGGGAGAAAAATGAAGGGAATTTATCTGAACTGTGTATCGTTGCGAAGCGGCCGTCGGGTATCTATTTTAATGCAAGCGCTTTTATAGCTGGAATTGAATAGATGTACGAAAACTAAAAAGCGGACGGTTACTACATACACATATTTCATCACGAAACGTTTTTAGTTGATTAATGAGAAGTGAGTCGCAACCGTAACGTTAAACGATGGATGTTACGAGTACTATATTATTAACGATCTTGCGCTGGCAGCTCCACTCGCTTTACCTCTTATACTTAACTCTTTACTCGTTTACATTTTGTTGCAAATATCTTAGAGTACACGTAACAGAGTTTCCGAAATAGATAATATACCATTTTTATAGTGCGTTCAACTAAATATCTTTCAATAACGAAAGAAAAGTCTGTCTTTCTGGAAGTTAGCTTCCTGTAAATATTCTGTTAAAATTGATTGATCCCTGGTTGCAAGACCCATATATAGACAAAAAACAGTCACAAATGTTTCAAAATTTAGTGACTTGCAAATAAGTTCTCATATAGCTTTAAATAAAGGCAATTTTTTTAATTAATTACTTTTTAATACTTTAATTTTTTTTAAATCAGTCACATCACGTCAGTGATCAGTTTTTATAATTAATAAGAAAGATTAATTATTAGCAGCTTTAATTTACCTTATAATAGAAATCGTTAGTGAAAGTCTAGACTGAAAAATATGCATAGATGAATATTCAGACATAATTTGTTCGATAAAAGGCAGGTGCTTTATTTATTAAATTTTAAACTTCACGCAAATTGAGAGATCACTAAAATTTATAATGAGAAGCTGATGAAAGGGAGATTAATGAATACTATACAAGTAATATAAAAACGTTACGTTTTAAAGATAACCCACACAATACTGAATCTTCAAGTTTGCCTGCTCCATAAATGTCATTTCATAGTGTCGTTAGCATGTTTCGAATAGTGTCTGAACAAGTTTGAGCGTTTCAATTAAGGGGAGTTTTGAAAAATACGAATCTGCTAAACGGCATCGCATTGTGAAAGGGTCCTGTTAATGACGTTTGCACAGCTAAACATGAGCACCTGCCACAAAGGCATCAGCGAGAGTTAACAATCCGGCTCATTAGTACAGAGTTTTCTTTGCATAACTGGGAAAAGGAAGCTAGCCAAGTGCGAGACGGGCTCGCGTTGTCAGTGTTCCGTACAGACGTTTTAGTTATCTTTCATGTCAGATAAGTGAACTTCATGACTATGCTATGTAAATCTTTCTTCTGTCGCAGCGTGTGTAAATCGTAACTTACAAAGTTAAAGAACGTTCGAAGGTGGTAGAACCCTTTGTGATTCGACTCCGGCGGCACCACCGCCACACCTATTTCTACCTAATAACAGCAGTGTTAAGCGCTGCTGTGTTCCGGTTTGAAGGGTGTGGTAAGGGAGACAGACTTTTCCGAGGCGTTCCAGCTTAGTCCTCAGGGGTAGCGGCGCATCTGTGGCCGACCTCAGGTAGGAATATCGAATCCTATCTGGGTTTGATTACAGATGTCCATGGGCGGCAGTAGCCACTTACCATCAGGTGGACTGCATGCTCGTCTGCTACTCTTACATTATTAAAAAAAAAAAAAGTTAAAGAACGTAGAGCGTGGTTGGAAGTGGATGGGTGACCTTAGTGCCGTTATTTAAGGCTCGTTCAGACATAGTCATCTAGTTAGTCATCAGATCATAGTCAGACTTTGTCAGAGACTTTATGACTTTGAAAATATTCGTCACAGATTATCACACTAATTACCTTGCGTAATTGCGCAACTTCTTTCAGTTCTACGGAAAGATCCAAGTGATAAAAAAATTGCAGTCACATTACAAGGATCTCTAAAACCCGAGATTAATTCGAGTTTCGTTGCCATAATTTTTCTTGCAGCGTTAACGAGGTAACTTGCTGTATGTACGTAACAAAGTTACCGGATGCAACGACTTGGCCGGCACGCTTTTAACGTCCTTAATTTTATTTTGAAAGTTTTTGAAATTTTCCATCGTTTTACCATCGTTTTTAAGATTCCTGAAACTCTACCGTAAGAATTTATGGCACTGCTACATTGGTTTTACTTTGATGTAATAAAAAGGATTGCAGCCATATGGCAAGGATCTCTAAAACCCGAGATTAATTCGAGTTTCGTTGCCATAATTTTTCTTGCAGCGTTAACGAGGTAACTTGCTGTATGTACGTAACAAAGTTACCGGATGCAACGACTTGGCCGGCACGCTTTCAACGTCCTCACGCTCCTTAATTTTCTTTTGAAAGTTTTTGAAATTTTCCATCGCTTTTAAGATTTCCGACGCTCCACCGTGAGAAATTATGGCGCTGCTACGTAGGTTTTGCTTTGATAATTATGGTTGCTAGGTAGCTGTTGTGGACGATAAGACTGTATAGGCAATAATATCTTTGCTGTCTGATCATTATTGCCACCCATGACTATCCATATATCATAGTACATAAGGGCTGTACTCATCTACTATTTTTCTCTCAGTAACTGTTTTACGTGTATCGTGGAAAATTTGTATATCATGTCATATACCCGTCGTCAATCCATTATTATCCCAGTGCTGGGCACGTGTCTACTCTCAGAGTGAAAGGTGTTTTAGAACGTGATCCACTACGCTGATCATGTGCGAATTGATGGACATACTCGTAAATACGTCCAAATTCGAAACATTAATCTAAATTTACATTCAGGTTACAACAGGTTGCCTGTCCAGGAATCGAACCTGAAACCGTCTGTGTATCAGTGATGATCGTCACAGCTGTGCCGCTACTTATAGTCGTAACTACTTATACTACTTAATCCTCTGAAGTCGGATGAAGAACGCATTCCTAATCCCCTTTGAGCGACGTTAATTGAGTTGACAATAATGACTACTTCATATCAAGTCCACTGCATGGCTTCTATTATTATCACATAAAACAATTAAACTGTAATAAATTGCAAGTTAATATTTTTTTAATAATATAGGAGTAGCAGACGAGCATGTAGTCCACTTGATGGGAAGTGGCTAATACCGCCCATGGACTTTTATAATCAACCCCAGATATCTCCTTTCATACCAGAACACAGCAGCACTTAACACTGATGTTATTAGGTAGAATTAATTTTGGCGGTGGTGTCTCCGGAGTCGAACCACAAAGTGTGATCGACCTTCAAACCTTCTAAATCTTCGAAGCTTCGAACCTTGAAACCTTCGAAATTATAGAGTAATATGCAATTAATCGAATACAGTAGCTACCAAATACCACACGAATCTAAAGTACAAGACGTGAAAAGTCAGTACGAAAGAGCGATATTGTGTAATTTATTGTCACTTATTGGCTTGTATCGGTCGCGTTAATCTTTTTATTGGGTTGTATTTTTACAGATTTATCCCTCCGCGGGTTATTATCTATTTTGTAAGCGTGGGCCGGCGTTAAGTTGGCGTGGGTGGGTTGTTTATTTAGGGACGCCTCTACATTTGAAAAGAAACTGGTTACGCCTGTCATTTATTGTATCGGATCTAAATGCGACGTGAGTTGTAACTATGTAGTACCAGTGGGTGTTTAACGCTGTTCGTTAAAGGGTTGCTATTTATTGGGTCCTTAGTTAAGTTAGGTTTAACGGCCATTGCTAATAATCAATCTATCCGTTTTTTACTATTTGAAATTTGAATGTATGAAGAACTTTTCAATTGTTAGGCAAAACAATTGACGGATTATTCATTAACATTCATCATTAATGGTTCTGTATTAAGATAGTTACTACATAAATAGCTTAATCATATAAATAATGTTTAATAAGGTTAGGTGCTGCTGTCTATTGGTTTGGTCATGTGGTAAGATAGGTAGGTACATTTATACATCGCATTTCAAATTTATCGGGATTATCCTAATTTATCAGAAATGTCTGTATATGCACCACAGTGAGCTACTTCTATATTTAAAATTAACACTTTCATTCGCAAATGAATTTCATGGAAATTTAAGCAATATTTTAAGCTTAAACCCGTACTTCTATAAAAAGAACTAAGCCGCCAACAACCGGTTCAGGACAAGAACTTCACGAGATTACCGCGCCGACTCAGTTAACAAAGTTAAACGTCAAAACAAGAGATTCTTCCAAGAAAACAAACCATGTAGCCATTTCTGAGAACGCGGCGCGTGCCGTCTTAATAACCCACTCTTGGAACTCCTACCGTAATTATGCACCTGTATTTATTCTATGGAAGGGCCTCTTCATACTTGTCAACGGAATAGGCTTGAAGTTTTTCTTGTTCTGTGCTTTGAATGAATAGAAAAAGTCTTACGTTACAAGACGGTCACCGATGACATTCCTATCAACTCGATTTTTTTAACGACCCGCATGGTGGAGCAGCCAACATAGCGGTCTGATGTATAGAGGGTTCGATCCGCGATCAGACAGATATCTGAGTGAGGAATTTTGATTTCCGTTCTGGGGCTGGGTGTTTGGTATTAATATTTGTATATGTCCATTTAACCCACAATACAGGCAATCTTAATATGGGGCTATGAGTGTAAGAAGCGTCTTCGTTTTTACGGTTATTTAATCGGCATGTGTGCACATAGTAATCGGTAAATAAAAATATTTGTATAGCGCTGATTATTTTACATCGTTTAATCTGTACATATTTGCATAAAGTAGTCTCTAAGTAAGATAAAAATATTAATATAAGATAAGAGACAAATAATACGGCACAAGACATCATTCGCATCGCATCGCATCGGATCCTTTCGGTCGTTCGGTCGGCATCTATATATAGGGAGACCCCGAACAAATCAACCATTCTGAAGCATATATTTTATTCTGACGTTACATCCAGCTTGACGTGGCTGCAGGAACTGTCAGGTGTAAATGTAATTGTGGTTCTGAACGTGTGCATTTATTTCGACATTAATTTTGTTTTGACGATCACAAAGTGCACTTAGCAGGAGTATTCATTATTATAATTATGTATTTAGTTGTTAAACAAGCGAAAAAGTATACTTTGATAGGTATTTTTATGCTAAACAGATACTATCCCATCGATATTTATAAAAATCTAATAGTAATTGAAGAATCTGAAATATCAAAAACAGTTTTCTAAGTTCCTACGTGTACTTTCATGAAAACGAAAATCAAATTTATTTGTTGCCGATTAAAGATAGCATGTTATCCAAAGAATGTTATAATTTGAAATCCCAACTAGGTATTTATGGAGCTGAATAGTTAATTACTAAGCGACTAGTTTGAGAAAGTTCTGAAGAATTGGTCGAACTCCATCTTTGCAATTTTAACTTTTACGGCTTTTTTCTGCGCTCTGAATATTATTAGCGAATTTCGATAAAATCCCGGCTATAAAATATTTCAATAAAATGTTCGTACACAAAGTTGAATAAAGAGTATTACTTTTCATCTTTACTGCTGTTTGTAAACATATATTTGAATACTTTCAGTTTAGGTACCCTTTGGCTGCAACCCTTTTTATGCCCTATTATTTGGCATGTATCTGTTTTTACAACTAGAGGAGGACTGCTCGAATACGAATTAGAAAATTACGGATGTTTTCAAACCATTCATAAGGCCTACGACAATATTCAATAACTACTATACAATTGCACTAATAGACGACTTAACTCGACTTAATCCCGAAGCAGATAAATCCGCATGAAATTCATTCACTATCCATCCCATATACTCGTATGTAACCTCCAATCGAATAATTAAACCGCCCTATTGCTACATGAACTATTTTCAAAAATTGTAAATCAATATGAACAAACCATCAAGTTTAATATCGCCTCTATAACAACCGTGTACCACCATGAAAAGAAATAACCGCGTAAATTCATATTAGATTCGCAATTTAAAACGATAAACTTTATTATACTGTCATAAAGTCGGCGCTTATAAGAACAGCATAAGTTTTATTCGTTCCTATACAGAAATCTATATACTCGTAGTAGGTACAGTCAGGAACATTCATCTTTCCGTGAGCGATGTGTAGCCCATGGTGAGCGGGTAATAACGATGTAATGTGATGTAGACAAGTAATATAACGTGCAACCTCGCCTCGCACGCGAAGGATGACGTACCGCCGAGTACACAAGTTATAAACGTTTAATATCACTGTACACCATAATGTATTAAGTGTAATTTTGTTTTTCAGATGATGTTTCAATTTAAGGAGGTAAGATAATTGAATGATATCCATGCCTAGACAAAAGATATACAATCTGAACTTAAATCATTTGACATAACGACCTGAAAAAGACCGCGGAACACGGTTTATTACAGTCATGGACCCATACAAGGATTATTTGATCGTAAGTGCCATGGATACATAAAGACAGATTCGCAAACATTCTAATCCAGAAAAGAAATTTAAACTCATGTTAAGTCCGCCATTAGAGCAATACATGTAGTAGAATCATATTACACTTTTCTGCCAATTAAAAACTAGTTCTCCATGCATATTTGTGTAACGTAAAAATATGATCATTCTAGCGTAAAACGTGATATTATGAAATTGAGATAATAATAATGATTAATTGCACCCGCAAGTGGCGGCATGTAAAAATGCAATACACATTTTATTCTACCCCTGTAACGGGGTTGAGGGTGAATAGGCACCCCGTATTAATTAATTAGACACCACCTGCTATAATACGGTTTAGTGCACCCACAACTAAAATAAAAATATTTTACCACAATCGTTAATTATAATTATGTGTCACGAAATTACGAAACTAAAATTGTAGGCTCGCGTGACTGTTTTTTTTATATTTTGCCTGAGGTCAATAACTTGGAAATAAAAAAAATACATTAAATTACTATTAAAATATTTTAAATGTATTTTGTAAAATTTCATTATCCGTACATTAATCATTATATTGCTGTTATTTATTATTGGTAAAAAGTTTTGTGGTATATCTCTGTTGAATAATTACAGGTTTCAGTATCCTGTTATGAGACATCTGCATAACGTATCTTTATAAACGTTTAAACCACAGCGGAATTGACTTGTTAAATCGTGACATTTTTATAAAAAAAACATATAGGAAACGTTCTCCATACCGCAATCGTACATCTGCTTGTAAATACTACAATAATAAAAGGTTTCCGACACCTGGCAGACACTTGCTGACAAAATAAACTTGAACTTTCTACCAATGCGAACCGTTCACGGACGACAAAAATTAAAAAAATATTTGCCGTATTTAAGGAATCGTAATTATCAGTACTTCAATTAGAATAGGTATATTATTACTAGAAGCAAAACCCGACGTTGCTCGGGTTAAAATACATTGCATGTGTAATGGTATAAAAATCGCAAAAAAAAAACACCAAAAAATTAAATAAAAAAAACATTAGCATTTTATATAATATATTTAGATAATTAATTATAGTCATATTATCCTCTTATGTTATGAAATGGGCATAGTCTATCTAATAATGGAACTGCAAGTAGAACAGGAATCTTACATGAAATAAATAATAGTTACGTTCTCCTCATATTATATTCTCGTAAAATCGTTAAGTGAAACAATGAAAAGTTTTTTTAATTAGATTTTCTTGCCTTCTTGTATGTTTTTAAAATCGCTAAACTCCCGCTTTATATTTAAATGATTGCGACGGAAATACTAATATGTTTTTGCCATCCCTTTGTTCACAAATCTGCAGATGTAGCTTATATCGCCATTAGTAAAAAAGAAGTTTGGACGTGTATTTTTTATGCACAAACTATAGAATATTTCCAGCGGTTATAATCACAGATCTCGTATTATATTTATAACAAATATCTGATGATAGCGTCTCAAAACATTGTTTTTCGTACTCCTCGAATTGTTCCAGCGAGTTTTTTCTACTGAAGTCGGTTCTTTTGTTCAAAACTTTCTTATATTTTTTGCTTGTCAAGACCTCGACGAGACGAGCTCCTTAAAATTGCCAAACTGCTTTTTGTAAGCAATATTTATGAGTGCACGAGGTAAAATAATGATATGTATGATTAAGGGCTTATACCCAGTGCCCTACGGGAGCATTTGTCAATGCCGCAGGTGGGCGCAGCTCTACGCATTATTACTCTATTTTTGGTTCATTTCAATAATGTTTTGTTGGGTAAAGCAGTGGAATTGTATCGCTTCTCCTTTCGGTGCTGTGTGGTCTCATTAATCGTTGGGATGACTTTTAGAACTTTATTTATGAGTCAGATTATTTTTTTTTTTGTCTCTCTACATTATAGTATTTCATTTGTGTTGCAATTATCCGAATAAATGTTTCTTTCTTCTTCTTTCTTTCTTCTAGATTACTTATTTGTCATGTTTATTTTTCTATAACAATGTATATTATAAAATGCATCTGGTGTATACCGATTATTATTTTTTATTCAATAAAGTAATCAAAACATATTGATTTATAACAGCAAAAATAATTTCTTTAAGGTTCTACAAGTATAGGTCCAAAACATTAAGTTTTAGAAAATTATGTACCATCACACAAATGTTCCTAAAATTTGATGAAAACATACAGTTGTTTGCTTTTTATTCAAACTTGAAAATGTCAATTTCCATAAACACGGTGGTTCGATTATTTAATAAATCGGATAAACGCATTAAGCCGGCCAGTCATTGGCCGGATCATAACCGAAAATCTTCAGTAAGTCAATGCCAAGTCATGGTTCGACGTGAAAAACGACCTCCATTAAGGAAGTGAATACATTTAAAATAATCGGCTTAGTCGTCCGACGTTGACGTATATTCGTACTTATCTTCCGAGATACCGACACAGATATCCCGAACTAATCCCTTACACAAACATCTGAAAAAGACTCGGCACTCCTTGTACGGATGATCCCTGTAATTGAACGGGCCAACCGGCTTCGCCTTGAACAAAAGTGTCTAATAATTTATGCCTATAATCTGACGCAGGCGCGCGTATACCGTAGTTTTATTCGTTTTTCGAATCGGGACTTCGTTCCCCTTTGTTGGATTCAGATATTAACTCCACAATGGCGGTGACAGTCACAATATTACCCACATGCGTTCTTTATCCACATCTTTATTCGCTGTCGCTTCCTCTCCGTATGTACAGGGATTAACTGTACGTAGAAATCGGAATTTATGCATTCTAAATAATCTAAGATCCTCGAACGTGGTAACATTTGTCTCCCTTTGTGGGAGAAAATATATCTGCTATAATATTGCCTCTCATATATCTCTGGAAAATAATCTGTCACTGGCTTAAAGTTATTGGCGCGCAGTACTAGGAATTGCAAGCGGTAATAATATACAATCCACACAGCCCCAAAAGTTACACTTTACTGCTTCATAAACTAAGTTTTAGTACTTGGCAATCTAGTTTATGAATCATTTTCTTGGAATGCTTAGCCTTTCAAACATTGACCTATATACTGCCAATAAAAACATCGTAATTTTTTATGACACTGCAGGTCATGAAACTATTACCAAGCTTCACTAAAACATGCTTTAATACAATAAGTTAATTAAATAAAAATAATTATTTATTCATTTCATTCCCTTTTCATTTAAGTATACCAAATTCCTTTATTACAGTTTGCAATTCCTGTTTTTTTTCATGAAAAATAAAGGCCACTTCGCATAAATATATAAAAAATAAGCAAACACCAAAAAACTGATGTTTATGCGGGTATAAAAAAGCGAACTTATTGGAGGCGCTCCATCCACGCATCCACGCGAAGCTCCACGTCGTGTGACTCAAAGTTATGAAGATTAAACCATGAACACGTTTTTTTGTATTAAAATAGATTTAGTATGGCTCAATAAAGGCATGTTGCTCTTGACGTGAGGCACGTGTTTTACTGTCATGACATACGTTGAAGGTAGCTATTATTAGCAAAACAGAAAAATAGAATTATTATGTAGTGTAAAAAAACACAGTTGTAATAATAAGAGCAGCCATTCTGCTACTTTAAGGGTATTCTTAATTCATACTTTTACATGATACGTAACTAAATTTCACTACGATACATTGTCTCAGTAAAAATTGTAAGCGAAATTACTAATATTTCATCTTCATAAGACGATTGTTGCAAGATTGAAAATCGCGACCTACTTGTAAATAAATAATCTCAGATAAATATAGATCCAATGATAGATTGTTAATCGAAGTAGATGTATTTCTCTCTTTTTTCTCGAATATTTTTCAAATTTACTTAGTATTTACGACGAATAGAATTGCTCTTTAGTACTTACTGCTATGATAATTAAATTGCATAAGAATAATCAGTTTAGCGATTTTTCAGATTTAAATATGACTAACAGTAGCGACAAATCTGTCATCGCCTACCGTACAACTCTCAAAATAGAACAAGTGTTGTACTCCGCACTCTGTAATCAGGAAGTGTCCATTAATTTTTAAGATCCTTTGACAAGGCGCCGTGTTTGCCATGACAACAGAAGTTTTAATGGAATAACGAAATGAAGACTGAAAACGAGCAATCTGTAGCGCTCTCATGATCCGACACAATGATTCCAATTATTATAAGCAAACACTTTGTTTAACGAGGTGACGCGTACGAAGTGTAATTTGAACGTCGA
Source organism: Epargyreus clarus clarus (assembly GCA_014595695.2). Lineage (NCBI taxonomy): Eukaryota > Metazoa > Arthropoda > Insecta > Lepidoptera > Hesperiidae > Epargyreus > Epargyreus clarus. The sequence goes on from JACTTY020000036.1 coordinate 1,588,715, forward strand.
AATATTATTCTTTTGTTTTATCTTCGAATGGCGAGTGGTTGATGTTTGTTCGTAATAACGGGTTTAATCGCACCATTTCGAAATAAGAAGGTAAAATTAATTCTAAAATAAAATAATAAGGCACGATGCATGTTTCTTTTATGCGATATCATAATTATATTGGTTAGGTTATGTTAGGTTAGTATTAAAGTTATTTCATCTCTTTTAATAAATACAAAATTCTATGAGAATCATGTATGAATTACTGAAGATTTAAATGAAGTAATACAATCGCACGTATGCGTAATTAAAACTGAAAGGCCAGATTAATTAATAAACGAATGTAAATGTATATGTAAAAAAACAATTGATACCCTTTGATTAAATCGAGTTGAAATAGTAAAACGGAACGACAAAAACAATAAAGTCAGTCAATTAACAGACTATGAGCGTACCGTAGTGCCAATCGAGCGATGGCACGAGAGACCATTCGAAATAAATAACAACGCGACAGCTGAAAAACCTGGGTCCGATCTAGTATAGTTTGTTCAAAAGGTATATGACAGTTCAATTGTAAAGTACATGTAGTCGCTAATAAGTTACATTGAATTTAAAAGCTGTGCAAAATAAGTTTATGCTAAACTTTTAGAAACACTGACTGAGCATGAACGCATTGGCTGTTATTTACTTCTCGTTTTCTTCTTTTTAATTATGATTTGATGTATTTCTTCCGTATTTATTCCGATGACCCTAAGAGTTACCTAGTAAAAGGACTCATAATGGGGAAGAATATTTGTGTATTGACTTACTTTGGGAAAAGGAAATTAAAACGTACACCAACTAGGCCGAAACGAAGCTGGTCTGAAGAAGAGAACACATAACTTCTGAATGCAAGTGGCACAAATATTGGATATACTGGGAGTTCTATATCCAAGTAAGCCTCCAAAAGCTTATACGTTAATGGATAAATGGTACGTTTTTATTTTCTTAATCGTTACTTAAACTCATCCAAACCAGTAGTAAATTAGTAGTGCAGTAAAAGAGCTTTAAAAGTAGACCCATTAATAAAATATATTCGAAGTTAAACATTTTTAGAAAAATAACATTTAAAAGCTTGTACACAATCTTATTTCGTATCTAGCTTTTAACAGCCGTACTACATGCATTCTTCTTTGATGCCATAAAAGCGCTCAAACTATATCCCCTGAGGACATACCAGCTTTTAGTAGCTTTACCTTTGAGCTTTGAATAAGTTCAGCATTTTGTTAGCTTGGCATGAAAGTTTGCAGAATTATATTTATTGGTTTATAAGTCTTTTTTTGCTTCAGACAAACAGTTGAAAGATCGATATAAAATGTAAGAGAACTTAATAAGTAAATTCTATATAAGAGAAGTTCACATGATATAAGAAATTTTATACCTGAAGTTAGTCACATCTCTAACCTTGAGGACTAAAGTGGAAAGCCTTATAGTCTTGTCTGCATCAGCGTTTTACTACAACCTCAAAACCAATAAAAAAGAAATATAAAAATCTCAAATCCGTAGGTCATGAATAAAAATCCTTAAAAATATTGAAGCTTCAGCTGACTTGCCAGCGTTACTTACGAGACCATCGTCCCGAAATGAGAGGTGTTTCATTTATTTATAGTCGCGTTATAAAAATAATGTTAAGGTGAACACCAATGACTTAACAAGGCGTGGAGTGGCTTCCGAGGCGTTCGATGAATTATTATTATGGGAGACCAAATATCTCTTCACGTTATGTTTTGATGAACCGTCGTCGCCTCAATGTAGTGGTGCTCAAATTGTTTATTGTATATTTAATACCACTTATAATAAATGGGTGATTAGGTTAGTGCTAACTTAAGTAACAAATTATTTGCTACTTGTAACTGCAACTATGTTATAATAATTACAAAGGCTAAAAATCTCATACCTTATGATTCAGAAAGAAACTTAAGATTTTTATGTGATTGATGTAATTTATGAGTGAAAAAATATCTAATACTTTATTAGCCCAATGAGATTCCAGTTACTAACTTGCATTGATTAAAATTATAATATAAACTGCAAAGTTATCTAGTATTCTTCGTGTTAAATCATTTATAGACATTACTTCAATATGATGTAACATAAATAAAAAAATAATAAATAATCTGATAAAAAATATTGATTTCCATTCTATATCTATTCGTACGCAATCCAATCATTATTAAAAAAAATCAATCAACTCGATTTCTTACGGTTTTTATACCATTTCATTATATTCTGTACACGTAAAACCTTTAGTAGCATTGTCTGAATCGAATCGGACCTTTTGTACATTTTGTACTTCGAAGTTTCAGAACCACTGTCTCACCGCATGCTTATGAATGTACAAATAATACGATTAAGATGACAGTTCTCATAGGAACGATGCTCAAGTGTCTACCTGTTCGAGAGGCAATGGAATTTCAATTTAATTGCATACGAATATTTGTTTGTAGAGTACTTATAGAGCATTGTTTGTTTATCTCAAATGCTTATATAAAGTAACTCTTACATTAGTGGTTTAACGTGTAAGTTTGATGATTTTGTACAGAAACATCGGGTATCTATGCCCGGGATTTGAACGTGGGAACCCCAGTCTAGAGCAAGCGAATCTTAAAATAAGGCTATCATTACTTACTTTCATCATCACTAATGAGTAGATTTTTTTTCTTAAAAAATACTAAAATACCCTTACAGACTATAACATAATACACACAGGTGCAAACATGTCGACAAAATGGAACTTTGTGCTATCTATTCTCTTCTAACGACATAAAACAAAAAACACTATTCCCCATCGAAGTTTTTAAACATCTCTTAACACGTTATTTATTCATGCGACGTAAATAAAGTTGTATTTTGTGGCTATATTTATAACGGAGACGGCGAGACATCGATTACCACAAATCGTTATAAGCTCTACGTAGAGTAAGTCATTCTAACGCTCGCGAGCATTAGCGGTACGTCGCCGGCGCCCGCGCACATGTAGAGTCGTTTAGAAGCTCTTCCGCCGACTCTGACGAATTAAGTTATTAACGCTTCAAACAGCTGCTTTACACAAATCAAAGTGGCCTTCCCGAGCACTCCGGGCTCACCGCTCTTCACTAGCCTTTATGACCGTTTTATGGCCACTTTCATATTCAACTTTCAGTTCCGACAGTGAAACAGGCGGCCCGATTGTCTCAACGACAAAATAAATGAATACAAGTCACTCGTAAACGTGTTTATTTACGCCGTGTCCTGCGATATCCTCGATTACTCTTTGAAGCGCCCGGAAGCGCTATTCTTCGTCACGTTTGATGTCTACTGATCCTTAGTAAATTTTCCTAAATTCTCTAACTGTCACGCCGGTGGAAGCGTTTATAATCTTGGCGACGGAACGTTACCGAAATACCTTTGAAGTGCTTACGATGCGAAATTACCAAACCCGCAGTAGTAAGAGGCGAAGTCAGCAATAATTCTACTTAAGGCCAAAACACTTTGCACTGTAATATCGTCCTCGCCCGGCTTGTCACCGCGTTGAAAACGACGGTGAGCGAGCGGTTATAAATTATTTACAGTTTCCACGCGAATGCCGTGTATTTGTCACCCCGGGCCAAGGTGGGTATTAAGATATTGCTACGTATTCCTAAGGGTCTCATTACGCTGGGGCCGTACGCGATACCAAATATTTCATCGTTACTTAGGAACCCGAAAAATTGGAGAGAACACGGCTATTTAAAAAATAATCTACGAATTTACGGGCATTTTTTCAGTTTTGCTTTCAGCATTTTGGTCCGAAGGAAGGATCCTCTTAATTTCATTAGAAGCAAACGTTCTCACGGAAAGAGCTGAGGAGCGATTCGCTAAAAAGGTTGTTTTGATGGTAGTTACATTAAGGTAATTGGTGTACGGCTGCGAAACATTTTTATAGCCCATCGCGGCGCTCGTTTTTGGCTGCGCCGGGCCAATCGTTGTCAGTCTACGACGCCGTTCGAACTTATACGGGATAGGATGTTAATGGAACGAATTTAAGTACCCCACGGATAAATTGGCTCTCAAGATTTATAGAACAACAAACCGCCAAATGTATGTATTTAAATTACGAGAGCGGCGTTAACGATACCTTGTCACGGATTTGTAAAAGCCGTAGAATAACAATCTGCGTATATTGAAATAATCTAGTTCCCACGCGTATGTTACGAGTGAATTACGTACGGCTGTGGCGTGTTATACCCAGATAAAGCGTAGTACAGTTCGTTAGTACAAACCATCGAAATAAAATATTACTTAATTAAAAGCACAGCTATTAGGAAAACAAGCGAAAAATATTTTTGGTAGTTTTATTTTTGACGTTTCTACGAATGAACATCGCTAAGCCAATTGACACGTGACATGACATCACAAAGTCATTAGGGCGTAAAATAGGATAAAATCGTCACAACTCCATCTGCGAGGCAATTGTCGCCCGCACGCCGACCATAGTTCAATTTACTCACAATGAAGCTAATATAATAAAGTCATCGCGGGCTGCTGGCTCCATAATAATTTTCATTACGGGTTAAAGAAATTCTATGTAGATGGTATCTCGTGCGTGCCGGAGAGGAAACTGAGACGCGATTATTAAAAAAGCACATGTGGCGCGATGCGTATCGCAGCCAGTTAATTACTTTTGACACGCAGCATATGATTCAATTATCATATGATTTATAAGCGAAGTAGGGGGTTCGCCAGTTTATTTGAGCGTTAACTAAAGCATTAATTTGGACGGATCGCGTTCCAGGCAGATGGCGGGCAAATTCTCACAGGGACGACGTTTTTTTCGTTATCTTGTCTCGTTAACACGCTACCGATTTGTGTGGCCGAAGACCTCCAGGTCTTTAACATTGGATATTCTTTTTTTATTAATGGAAGTATGACATCGAAAGTTAATCGATTCCCGGTTTGGTTAATTAACAATGATTAACGACAAATCATTGCCCGTTATGTGAATTAGGTATTTGGCTACATTCGTAAAAGTTCAAACAAAAATAATTTACGTTTTTAATTCAAAATGAACTGCATGTGTATCAACATAAATAATTATCAATAATCATTAAGGTTTGCTTCATTTAAATATATCAAAGTTTTTGTAAAGATCATTTGAGAACAACATTTTCAACGTGCTACAATAAATTTGTTACAACATTAAAGAACCGAAAGGTTGCCGGTTGTATTCAAACATGAATACTTTTGAAACCGATCAATTCTATCATTATCTCGTACCACATCTCAGAAGCCGGCGTGTTCACATACAAAACAGTTTTAATTGCTTAACTCGAACCTTCCCGACCACATAATTCACCTTCAAGCCGCTTTCACAGTGTATCTAAGCTTCGTTAGAGGCTGCAGGCAGTAATAAATACTAATTACGAGTAAAATCATAACGATAACATCGCGGTTAAAATACCAAAAGCAAACGCAATAAAAAAGGCTTGCTCATACAAAAAATGTCGTTACCATACATACATACTAAATCTTCCGTGACGCGTAATGGTCTTACGGGCTTATTTATCGTCATTCGTCGTTCCGAGTGAACCGTTTAATAAATATTATCACACTTTAAGACGTCAACAAACGTGAGAAGATAGCCGTTGACCCGATTCGTGATATTTGCCTCATTTCGGGGATTAAATTCAAACTCTACGGCATTCTTGTTTGTCGAATGAGTATTTACTGTAAATAGCCTCGGTTTAAGAATCTTTTGAACGTCTTACAATAATTAGACCCGGTTCGAAATAGCTCCAGATTTCGAGGGCCCTTGAGTGACAAAAGAGGACTTATTGCCAGCTCCCTATAGAAACGATCTCGCTTCGATTCTAAAGACGAATCAATGACATCACTCAAGCAAATGCAACGGGACCAAGTTTTTTACGCATATCCGGTAATTTAAGTCCTTTCGGATTTCGAGTGGGTTTACAATATGCACCTGGTTTAAAATAGGCTTAAATCATTTGTGTTCCATTATCATTATTATGAACTAGGTATCAAAGTACTTATGTATACAAAGCAGAAAGGATCAATATATCCGCGCTATATAAATAAAATACCATTATTCACAGTTCATTTCCAGTTACTACGTCACTCTTATAAATAAAAGCACTTAATGTGTACCTTCATTCAATGTAACCACACAACAATGGAGTAACAAAGTCATTTAATAGGGCAATGTCTTGGCGGGGTTCCCACATTTGCTACCACATGGCTCGCATTAAAACATCTCCAATACAGCGGCGTATTCAATAAATCCGGATTACTTCTCACTGATAAATGAATACAAGCAAAACTAGCGTATTATACGCGCATTTTAAAACAGTTTCACGTTTCTAAGCCACAAGGTGTATAATGCAAATGGAATTCGTATCTCAATATTGTTCTTCCAAAGCGTAAAGGAAGTGCGTGTTATTGCAGCTTATTTCGATGTTGCCTGCTGAGACATTCGAAGCACCCGTCCGTTTTTGTGACAGACCAACCGAGTGCCATAAATAATAGGTAGGGGTTCCGAACCATGCGCGCTTTGTAATAAATTCGATGCTCTTTTTGGTAAAACGGGCCATCTACGATTGAATTATGGTGATGCGTTAAGCCGGCTAACGCCGCAGGATCCAGCGTTTTTATTTCCTTTTCATTTCGCACTAAGCTCTTTGCATGTATCATTTTGACTCGTTTCTAAGTCACGTTTGTATTAAGATTCAGTACAATGCTATTTCTTATCCCATACATCCGTCGTATCGTGTTACAAGCTGCCGGCCATTTGAAAAAGACAACATTCAGTACGTCCGTATTGGTTTTCTCTTAAAGCACTGGAGTTTTAAATCACGTGGGACCGTCGATATTTCCTTTCCGACTGAGACAAAGGAATGTATCTGCTTCGTTCTAAACTAAGATAGATTAGTACCGGTCTCTGAGGGACTTGGGCAGGACACGGCGTCTTTGCGTGCAGTCAGGGCCCTATTCTGTTCACTGAACCCTTGTTTACTTAAAATATTTATAGTAAGAGCACTCGTATGTAACATAACAAAAATATCATATTAACATCGTTATAGAAATAATTATTATATTCCAAAGAGTTTCTTTTTTCATTACATTGGTATGTGGTTCCCATTGAAATATCTTAACATAGCATAAAATTTACAGTTTGGCATCCTAATTTCACACAGTTCACACACAACTAGTTAATAAACACATAAAACTTTAATTTATTACGCGGAATAAGATATGCCATAATCAGTATCACCTTATCAGACAACATTCCTAGTAACATAAATCTTAATCGCATATTCAAAAGCAACTCAACTTAATTTATACATCAAAGTTACACGCATCCCAATATAAATAATATATCCATATATAAACCCCAGGAGACAGTCCGTGTTATTGTTTCCGGCAGTTATGAAATAGTTGATATGTGGAGATAGCGTTTAAAGAGCCTTTTATTTTAATACCTGTCACTGGCGGTGAGAGCGGCGGTGTAGGGTTACCCTCGGGAGGCAGCGCCGGCACCACCGGCACGACATCGCGAGTGCCTCTCAAATTACCCCCGGATAAGTCAATCATTGGACACGTCCACGTTTGCCCGAAATAAAACACTGTTCGAATGTTGCGTGTGGCGCTCCCGGCATAATGCGTTGCGACAGCCGACATGTTTTGTGCGAGAAAATAAAATTGATGGCCCAGGGACCGTTCCAGACTTAAATAGCTCGCTATTCGTGTTCAAGCTAAACGCTTTTGTCTATTTTATAACTGGCGTCATGTCTCCGCTCCGTTCCCCTTCCTTTTGTTTTCATTTTCGTGTAACATATTAGTTTTTGCTACGAGAGTCGGACGGAAATTGCTCCATCACAAAAGACCACATTTGCCGTCGTCCGCTATTAAAACGATTGCCGCTTTAACTTGTTTAACAGTTAAACTGTCGAAAGGGAAGTAATTGAACAAGTGTTAGCGTAGTCGAAACCGTCAGCGGGCTCTAATTTCCTGCCGTGGCCGCAGTCTTCGTCGAGCAAATAGCTCTTTGCAAATCAAACAAGGGACCGTCTGGCGAGTCCACATATCAACTTCGTATTGTTTCTCTCCCATCATTCGGGACTAACCAGAGGCGTTTTCGATTATCCGCCCTCGGGAGAACAAAGCCTGCGACCGCACAACCGAGTCAATTACATAGTTCAACAACTCAGCCCTTATAACTTTCATGGGCCACCACCGGAATACAGAAAAGGGTATCCGTTTTCAATACAGGGCGCGATGCGATTGACCCTTTCGAGTGTCCGCATTGACTTTTAAATTACTAATCCCGCGGGAGTAAACAGAAGCAGAGCCTCGGGGCGTACTTGTTTACACGGTCGAGTGCACTCGCATATCTTCATTAGCCACCGTACCCGTCCGAGGCTCACAGCTCCGCTTGCTTACTCAGCACTCGTGTGGCCGCTCCGAACAACGAAGGCAGGCCGCCTGGAAACGCTTGACACATATCCTTCATTTCTACTGGCCGTTGCAATTTTCCCTCTAGCTCATAAAAGCCTCGAATTGCGTTTTCCTCCTCACGTCATGCCGTTGAAACAGTTTCATATATGGCAGTAAAATATACGCCTGAAAAACTTATTTCACTGCCAATTTAACGTCCCGTTTTATCGTCGTAGTTTCCTATCTATAAATAAGCCGTATCTACCAAACTATCTCGAATAGAATGCATGTATGCACTACGATAGCGGACAGCTAACAACAAAACAAAGCCATTTAGGGCGGTTCATTATGCAAAACACATGCACATCAAATTGATACAATCTTAACATAGAGCGCGTACGCACATTAATTAATTGAATTAACATTTTACTTGGGTATCTATAAATAAAGCCGGAAACAATTCGAAGCGACGAGCATTTTATTTTATGTGGAGCGTATAGAATAATAGAATAGGGACATATTAATATGTTTATCTAAACATCGGAATGGGTATGTCGGGTTGGCGATGTGGACGCCCGTGGGGAGTCAGCGGAGCGTACTCCAAGTGACGGCGCCCGGAATTTTTACGTCAGATACAAACGGCCCACCCTTTCAAGTCGAATGAATTACTTAATTTTTCCACGCTGAATACAATCCTTCGGTAATGCAGACGTCCGAATGAATTAGCGATACAAGAGGGAGTATACGAGGACCGGCCTCGCCTGCTCCTGGCTTTTGAAAGGTCAGGCTTTTTATTTATTAGGGGAAATATAATAGCTATGAACTCTAAGTTCTCTTCAATTACGTTTTGTGAAACTGAAAAGTTTTTACTATTTGTTCATGTGTAATCTTGCAGTGAACGGCAATAACACGTGGTATGTGTTATAATCTATGTTAACAAAGATAAATCAGGTTTTATAAAAGTTACATACGCATTTTTATGCATACTCTTTGAAACAGAAATAGGCGTGGTAACGAAGCCGCCCGAATAGTTCGACAACCCTTATAATCCAATTATAAATGCAATTTAATTAATATTCAACTTCTTTAATGATGAATTAAAGCCAAATGTTCACCAACAGGCATATGACCAATGAAGGACCATATACCTACCTTTAAGAGCTGCTTTGAGGGTAACCTCTTTGTACCTTTTTCGAAAAACCCCATGTCATTCCAGGAATACCTGTTTCTACTCTAACATGGATTTACATAGATTGATATAATCAGGTTACTCTCATGTTTTGTGTCAAGTAGTTTTTACTGGCCGACAACGAAACTCAGGCGAGACAAAAGGGTCCGTTCTAATTATTTTAAACATTAATCATGTATATGTCACGTGCCAGAAAACTAACACAACATTTTGTAAACATATAATTATGATTAGTATATATTAAATTAAAAGATAAAATCTTTTATTTATTTATTGAAACTTTTTATATATAACTTTTTATACATAAAAACTTTTTATGTGTAAAAAGTGGTAAAAGTCTAAAATTCAACCCTCAGACAGCGCCGGAATTATCGAGGACAATATGGAAACAACGAAAATAAAGAAATGAAACATAATAAAACACGAACATTAATTGAAAAAAACCTTTGACACTATAAGTAATACATATTTCAAAGAAATAATCCAGCTTACATTGAACTTACAGTTAATTCCCAGTACTGTCAGACGTTAATTACTACTCGGAGACATTTAATTTCAATTCGAAATACTTAAGAATACATTTAAGGATGATCAAAGGGTTCGTATCTTTGGGGATTAAAACTTATGCTCTCTAACACTCATTGCCAAACACTAGAAATAAACTCTACATTTAAATATCTACTTGCCCAGGATTCGAGCCCGGAACGCTTTGCATTTAAGACCGGTATGGAGCTCCTTCCGCCTTAGAGGGCGTCACACATCATGATCACGTTAAATATGAACACTTCATAATTAATAATAATGTTAACATAATAATTTCTAATTATGTGGAAATATTCTTCTAACCGGAACATAATAAAAATAGTAGGAACTCTAATTAGTCGAAAATTAAAAAAGGTAAGCGAAGCGTGCTATTTCTGTTGTAGAATCGAAGAATGTTGTATTTTTCAAAATTCATAACTATCTAGAATAATGTTTGCTGAATTGAAGCTCATACCTAACGTTATATCAAAGGGGATAGATATTAATTGCACTCGCGTCACGACAATTAAGACCCCTTTTTTGTCACGACACATTATTGTGACTGAAATGAAAACATTAAGCGTTATTAATGCGAACATTACAGTTGGAAATAAAAAACGGAGGCAGCTTTTAGCGTATGAAAGCTTCCTCTGCCGCTCCACTGATTATTAATGAGCCCAAATTGTTATTAACGACTATTGATCCAAAAAAACGTCTATTACGCGTGTTAAACTGCCGTGACCGATGTGTATTCGAATCGGCAGCCCTTTAGAACGAAATATTTATGTTTGGGTTGATTTTTTGCCACACAAAACACAATAAGCACCCGCTTACCTGCATCAAAACCATCCATCACGCGTCATAACTAGAATATCATCCGTTTTCATTGCCCTTCCACGAAATATAGGGCTGACGTCTTTATTTGCAAACATTGTGTACAGAACAACGGTTTTATTAATGGCACTCATAAAGTATAATTCGGGCTTATATATCTCGCACACAATGAGAGTAGGGAGCGTAGAAAAAATAATGTCCGTAATATAATTCAACAAAACATTTAATGTTTATGCATAAACTTAACTCGTTGGGTAATGAAAAGCGGGACATGCGAGCTAAGAACGTTGTTTTTGTAAAATGACTTATGGGAGTAATTACTTAAGTCCTATTAAGTCGTATTGTCTTGAACTTAGTGAGCATAATCCCGTATCGTTTGATACGAGCTTGTAGGGTCTCTCTAACATCCAATATGGAGATTAGTGAATGGATACCGCCCAACGCTAGGATTCCGTGTACACACGTGGGATAGAAGTTATCATTGTTTAACTAATTCACCCGAGTTGTAAGGATTAATTGAATTATTTTCGCCAAAGTTTTACAAAAATTATGAACGTAATTTTTGTAAAAACGTTATTACGTATTTAAAAAAATATTTTCTTGTAAATGTCCGTATATAGAAGAGGTAGGTACATACAATACATATTTATTCAAATTAGAGCCATAGTTTGAAAATATTCGAAGCTTTTAAAACTAAAGAAATAACATTTTTTTTTAATTTCAAACATTACCACACCAAATTAAGTTTCCATTATACCTATCACATCTTCAAACAACCCTGAACTAACCAGAGCATTTTTATAGACAAAAAACTCTACCATAACAACAATAGTTCAGAAGAAGTCCGTGACGAAAGGACCTTATTTGATGCCTGTTAACAAAATTGATGTAAAAATTCTACTTTGAACAATTTCTTGTTATGAACGCGCAAAAACTTTTGAATAGGATATTATCACCAGGATATCATTATCAATCCAATTTTGTCCCAATGCTGGACATAGTCTACTACGCTAACTTAGCTCAGAATAATAGAATTTTCATACTGGAGACCTTAATTTTTTTATGGAACATGGTACATAGTTTTTTTAATCGTTATAGCAGATGATAGTTTTTTTTCTTATACGCACATAACTTTGAAAAATCAGAGGTACTTGAGATTGAAAACCTAAATGCTTAGCCTACTAGGCGAAATCACTGTTATTTCCTATGAATAGGGGAGGGGTATGTATAATATATAAAAAATTAGGATAAGTAACAACTTGGCTGCAAGCAACAGAAGTATTCAAGCGTACACAATGGACGCTTCTGAGCATATATATCATAGTTTTATGAAAAACGACGACATTATGAGACTATAATAGAGTAAAACAAGATTTTCGGGCGGGCAAGCTGCCAGGTCAACAATTATTTGGTGTAGTTACGGACTGTATCGGACTACGTAATAAATACGAAGCGATGTAATTTGTTAAGTGAATGTTTGCGTATTTTAGTCTTAATTTACCTACTGCTTTTTGTTTATGACAAGATTAAGAATTTCATTGTGATATATTACAAAGAAAATACTCGTTCATACATATCTATATAACGTTGTATATTATGATAATTTATTTTGAAATTTATGCTTGCATTTCCAGATTTATTTTATTTGTATTTGTATTTAATAGTTGATAGATATCGATTAAGTATGGCATATTCGCATATATAGTTTAGTACACGAGAATTGATCACTGTTTTTTAACTGTAGAATTATTTCCAGTAGAAAATATACCTACATATTTATTTTCCAACTATTTTTTAAGATAAAAAGTATAAAACGTAAACGCACTTTCACTTTATTATAATAAATAAATTCACAAAACTCGATCCGAAACAAATAAAGTCGTTTACATCCGGCAGCGTCGGGTCTATTGTGTGACAAAAACCAAAATAATAAACACTCCTGCCTTATAGTTGGATTCGATACATAAAGTTTTAAATAAATGTGCATATCATTAGACTAACAAGAGCGCCGTGCGATGCGCGGGCGAGCGAGTGTGTGGTCCCGTTTTATTCAAAGCATATTTCTTTTATTCCAAACCTTTTTTTATTCACAATTAATAGCCCACAAGTTACTAGTGAGCCATTTAAGTCATTCCGATCATTAGCGGGAGTACCAAAATTTGGTGTGGAGCCCGTAATTAATTAATGGCTATCAAGCCTAATGATAGTTATTATTTTGATTCTAGCCTCGGGCCGCAATTTGAATACGGTGCCTATTTCTCAAACGGAGTATTTTGTTATTAAATGCTAAACTAGAAAAAATGTTAGACACTTCTACGAAATGAACTGTGCAAAACGAATGTGTTGCCAAAATTCAATTTCATTTTTATTAACTCATACAATCGATTTGATAGAGTAGAATGTAATAATACTGCGAAAGATAAATGCTCTACATAGCTCTATTATTTCTACACTAGGCTTCGTAACTACGTCGACCTTGGCAGCTACGAGAATTTGATGAGAATTTTCTTGATATATTTTTCTTACTCTAGAGTGCGTGATTAAAGTTGCGAAAGACTAAGAAAAATAATATAGAAATATTAATCAAAAAGGATTGCGATCTCATGAAAATTGTTATTGTGAAACCATATTTTTCTTTATAATATTGAAGTTGACCACCTGATCTAAGTGGCTACTGCCGTCCATGGACATTTATAATCGACCCCAAATAAGATTTCAGACCAACCTGAGGTCGGCTACAGATGCGCTGGTACCCCTGAGGACCAAAAGGAACCTTGCATAAACATATGTTGCTTGACACTGCTGTTATTAAGCAGAAACAGGTGCAGTGATGGTGCCTCTGAAGACGAATCACCTAGGATTCTGACATATTTTAGGATTCCGTATGGAATTAATTCTCTTAAATTCGGCTATGAGATAAACCAGGTCTTACAAATAATTCTTAGTAATTTTTCAATTCATTCCACTATAAGTTCCCGCGACAATTTCAACTACAGAAGCTACAAATACAGAATGGTAATAGACAATATATTACCAACTATTGTCCTTGAATTATACATCACGGTGGTATGACTCGACAGAACAAGGTATCCATTCCAAGATACAGTCTATTGTTTATTCATTCCAACCCCTATGCATATTAATACGAAATACTCGAAAGAATATGCTAACATATGCTTTAATATCTTAAGAAGTTATGAAACAAAGTAACTACTTTGTTGGTAACAAGAGTTAAGTGTTTAGTTACTATCCAAGTAAGTTTACAAGTTTACAATTTACTTTACTTATCTACCGAATTTGCAATGTTTAGTTACTATCCAAGTAAGTTTACAAGTTTACAATTTACTTTACTTATCTACCGAATTTGCAATGTTTGGTTACTATCCAAGTATGTTTACAAGTTTACAATTTACACTTTACTTATCTTCTGAATTTGCAATGTTTAGTTACTATCCAAGTAAGTTTACAATTTACACTTTACTTATCTACCAAATTTTACAATATAACTTAGTAACTTACATTAAAAGCTGCGAAACTTATACTCGTATCTTTAAAAACATCTTTCCGATATATCCTATTACTGCTCCTATTTTTTGCAATCCTCAAACGAATAGTCCATTTCCTGTTTATCCAGATATCATGTTATACGATACTTCCTCATAGTTGAGAACACGTGTCATTTACGGACGATGTTTTCTCACGGCATTTTGAAATACAAACAGTATTTACATGTGTTTTTTTTATAATATTGAAGTAGCAACGATCAAGTAGTCCTTCATCATCATTATCAACCCATTACTGTCCCACTGCTGGGCACGGGTCTCCTTTCAGAATGAGAAGGATTAGGCCATAGTCCACCGCGCTGGCCAAGTGCGTATTGGTGATCTTTACATATCTTTGAGATTATTTTTTTATAAATCACTCAAGTATGCAGGTTTCCTCACGATGTTTTCCTTCACCATTTAAGCAAGTGATAATTAATTTCTAATACGCACATAATTTTGAAAAATCAGAGCTGCGTGCCTGGGATTTGAACCTCAGACCCCTCGATCGCGAGGCCGAGTTTCTTAACCACTAGGCTAATGCAGTCCACGTGCAGTCCATCTGATGGTAAGTGGCTCTGCCGCCCATGCACATTTGTAATGACTAGACTCCTATATGAGGTTAACCACAGATGCGTTACTACCCCTGAGGACTAAGTTGGAACGTCACCGATAATTATTTATCCCTTACCACACTCTTCAAAGCGGAACACAATAGCGATTAACATTGCCCTTATAAGGCAGAACTAAGTATGAAAGTGGTGACACGGTAGTCGAACCACAAGGGTTAATCATAATCAGTAAATTTAAATTCAAATTGTATTTATTCATAGTAAATTATGAGAGATCTTTTACACGTCATTGTGAAATGGGAATGCGGTCCACATAATGTTAATAGGTCAGTGCCTTCGATCACAAATACATCGTTCCCCTTGAAGACCAAATTGAAACGCCTCACTTATGTTACATGAATCTACTCGTATGTCTTACCGCAGATTTAGTCTTAAACACAGCTGTAGTTTTGGAAACTGCTTCACACCAATGTATTTCACACATTCAATAACTATCATTATAGGTGATGTTTTGCAATTTTGGAAATATTTTATAACCTATTTTTCATACCTATCTAGGTGTTTTTCACCTGTCAAAAACATCTATTTTAACGTGACTGTTTAATAGTCAATCAAAGCACTTAAATCATTTTCATAAAGCAATTATGTAGAGTACATTCTCATATACAACGGTACAAAACGAATTAATATGTTTAATTGTAACCCGTATGTATTGTTCAGATGTTAATGCGAGTATAATAGAGGCAGAAACAATACGTCGGTAATAGAATTCCGAAGTAATATCGAGTGAGACCCATCAATCACTGTTGCTATAGGATATGATCTTATCTGAAATGAAACTCATCATTTATAGATCTATCCGTCGGCGCTGGCCGAATATTATTAATAGATTTCTATCTGGTCATCAAGTGATTCCGGTAACGGTAATCTCGGTCATTTTGTCGGGCTATTGGTAAAGACAAATTACATGCCTCGATAACAACTACCTACTGCATACGCTACCTTTGATAGTGTAAGTGTGGCTAATAAGAGTATACGGCAAATTACGGATGTAAATGGAATATAAGCAATAAAGCTTCTTTACGCTACTTTTTGGGTAATAAGTATGTGTAATATCTACAATTTACACAGTGTAATATTTTATTTTGTACCTACTTTAGTTTATGTGGTTTATTGTGGCTTTCTTTTTTAAAATATTTCACCAAAAAAAAATAGCAAAGTAGCATTAATCTACTCAAATATTAGGATTGACTTTTGAAACCACCGCTTAAAGCTCAATTTGCAAAATATAAGATAAAAATGTGTAAGGGCATGCTTTTTTCTTTTCTCATACATATTTTTCAAAAATCCTTGCATTTCCTAAATCTGACAGTAACAAGTTAATGACGAATAAAAGGGGTCTTTAAACTTACATACATTCGTAAATGTCCTAATTATTTCTCAAACACTTGTTAAACCATAAATACCAAGTAAATATCTATTTCACTCTCGTTCATTTTAATTAACACGAACTAATTAGACAAAAGAAATGGGAACGTCTAAGGTTCGGCGAAATGGCTTTCCAATAATGACTCGTCGAGTTTAGTAATTAATTTGCAGTTGTTACTGGACTGTTCTGGGCACTTAATAATTACAACCTTAGCTCAGGACTTTACAAGTAGGTTATTAATTTTAATTACTGAAAGGTCAGTAACGTTTTTTCTGTGGTTCTTTTCTTAATTCAATAATTGGTATATTTAATCTACTTAACAACACTTACAAAATAGTAAATAATCTTAAGAAGTCACTATTAAAACTAAATAATAACGTAGATAGTAAAAAAAAACAATAATTACTATGAATAAAATAAACGATATAAAATAAAATAGAAAGACATACCTATAGAAGGGTGAATTTCTTACGTACTTCTTTATAATCTGATAGATAAGGGGATTATTTAACATAAGTTAACCATTATCTACATAACTAACATAATTTTAAATCAAACGGTAAGACGTCGTTTTACATAAAATTGAATTCTGATCCGTTATCGAATTGACGAAACCGAATCCGTGTAATTGAGACTCACATTTGATATGTTTAATTAAATCTTCGGCTATTAGTATATTTGAAACATAAACAAGTTTTTAATGTTCGGAAACGAGCCCAAATATAAATTACAAAACAACTCTCATTAGGAACTTTCGAGCGTGTTGATATAAAACATTATGAAACATATCGTAAACTAAATTTTATGTACGAAAGGATGAGTTTAGTAACCTGAGCTTTGCCCCTGACTATAGTTGGTTTTAAAATAACAAATTCGAAGGTCCAATTATAGATATTTAGGTTTTCGACACCGGTAGATATTCTATTTACAGTGATTTAATTGCTAAATTAGCTCTTAAACTTTAAATATAATTTCAAGATCTATTAAAGCTTTGGCCATATGAAAATCACATTCATGTAGCATCAACATTTTAAGTTATAGGCTTAGCAAGTGAGCGTGGCATAGTACAATTTAATCTTAGTACCAAATACTGCGTTGAAAATAAGTGCCCATATAAGCGGACTCAAATGCATAACGGGTAATAATTCGTCCAATGACGATTTCGAAACGTCAAGCATTCGGTGAGATGGAAGATTACGCACTGACACAAACGATAACTTAAAAACTTTTTTCTTGTACACAGATAATCGACAACGAATAGAGTGAGAGATGAAAGCCTGTGATAAAAAAAGCCTTGTCAATATCATTAAAGTTGTACCAACCCGGCATACGTACTTAACAAGATTGTAGGCTCATACTGAGATAATGATTGTAGAGGTAGGTACTTTATTACGAATGTCTGACATGGATAGTTTGTATTTTTTACTTGTTAACGGCCCCGGTTTGTAGTACAAGCGCATTTGTGTTGATTTGATGTTCGTGTGAAGTTGTAACTAAAGTGAGTATAAGTGAATTAAAATGATAACGAGATTCTTAAATTACATTACACATGCGTAAAATTATTATATGCTACAAGATAACACGACAAAGACAATTTACATTTCTATACTCAATGAAAGTTCAAAATATCATTGAAAATAAATTGAATTTTACGACAATACGTATGATCAAAAACTTCATTATTCTGTTAAGTCATTACTTCCTATTGTACGTTTATAGTTTAGGGTCTTGCAATAAAAGGCCCTTGTACCATAATGGAGCAGAAATAAACCCCTCAGATGTATCTATTTTTGCCAAATAGCCTCTCCGTTGTTTCCATTGTCTCCTGTATCTTTTCATCGGTTGAAGAAACTGCAACCTCATATTTTGATTTGCTGTCTACTAGAGCAACGTGACTTTCAAATTTTTATTGACTCTTATTTTGTCAGAATCTATTTTACTGTAATACGGGAGACGTGATTTATAGATTGATTTTTTGATGAGATATCTATTATTCGTTGTGTTTTTATAAATAGGTATATTGTCCACAGAGAAAATTCTACCGGGCATGATAAACAGTTATGAATATAAATAAAAACACAAATAATGCAAGTAATTTGTACATATATATTATAGATAGAACTTCCATATAAAGGAAAAAGTGTATTACTGAAAAAGTATATAAAAACCAATAAATTAAATTTATAAGCACGTTTATGTAGTGCTAGCTACTTCATACAAACTTGACTTGTACAAAATTAGGGTTAATGAGTAAGTTTCATAAATATTTGTAGACACAAACCTTAATACAATGTCCAGTTTCCTTTTAAGTCAAAACTAATAACGTATAATCCGAAAATCTCCAAGTTGTCACACGTCCATCTTCGAGATTTACATAACACCTCGTCAACGGTATGTCCATAATAGGTTTACATAGCCAAGCACTCTCTTGGACATTCTCCAGCCTGCCCTGCACTTTAGTGGGTACAACTATCCTGATATATGCAGAACATGTCCTGAATTTGAATAGCAAATTAAAATTGTGACTAAAAATGATTTTATTTTTTCATAGAATTGAACCTATTTGTTGTTAAGACCATAGAAGTATATGTAACTCATTGTATATAGATCTGAAAGTGATCATATGTGCGTTGTTACTGTTAAAAACAATTTTATTGTTTTGTAGAATATAAACTGATGTCACTAACAGTCTATGAATATCTGTAACTAATCAAATAAAGACTAGAAATTGATTATCATGCGTCGTTACTTCTTTAAGATGGAATATGTTTAAAGAGAACATCTGTAAAAACTTTTCACACCAGAAGACAATAATTATTTAACACTACAATTTTATATTCCCTTAAAATTTCTTATGAAGTGAAAATTATAGTATAGTAAAGTATATAAAACCGTCCTTACGAGCACAAAAATGCACTGCATTGTAAAAGTTAAATTTTAAAACTAAAGACGGAACTTTAACTTGAAACGACAAAGCACACCCAAAGGCTACATTCAGAAAGATGAATTTGCAAACTTGAGCCTGGGAGAAAGGAAATAACGAGATAATGTAATACTCGTGGTATACCTGCGAAGCCTCGTTATTTCAATTCTAACCTCAACTAAACATTAATAATTTTCTTCCATATCGCAAATCCTAATGTCACATTTCGTAATTCCTAATGTCATATTATCTTAATACATATAGGCAAATCACGTGTCACTGTGTTTGAACCTAATCTTCGAAATCACACAAGTGATTTTAATTAAATTTTGTGTGGTTTTAGGTTTTTTTTTTTTTTTTTTTTATAATATAAGAGTAGCAGACGAGCATGCAGTCCACCTGATGGTAAGTGGCTACTGCCGCCCATGGACATCTGTAATCAACCCAGATAGGATAAGATATTCCTACCTGAGGTCGGCCACAGATGCGCCGCTACCCCTCAGGACTAAGCTGGAACGCCTCGGAAAAGTCTGTCTCCCTTACCACACCCTTCAAACCGGAACACAGCAGCGCCTAACACTGCTGTTATTAGGCAGAAATAGGTGTGGCGGTGGTGCCGCCGGAGTCGAACCACAAAGGGTTCTACCACCTTTTATTTACCTTTTAGTTGCAGTTTGCAAGACAAGTTAGTACTTAGGACGCCAGAACAAGTTACTAGTATCCTACGGATTTAGTTTAGGTATTGGAAAGATTATGTACTTATATGAAACACCAGTCTTCAACTCTCTTATAATTAAAAATATAATTTCTCATGACAAAAAAAAAATCGAACGGCAAACTGGAATATCCCAAGCAACTCTGTGAGATGGTAACACTACCGTAGACAAACGCGTAGACCAAATATATTCAGCAGGTGTCCACGTATTTACATACAATTTCAAAGACATACATACGATAACTCCCTCTTTAGCACGAGATCCGGTGTGATCGGTTTCATAATGCCGAGCCACAGCCAGTCCAGCACCGAGGATTATACGTGAACATCATTCTAATGAGCATTCGACTGAACGTTTAACTATGAATGACGTGAATTAATCTGTATACGATTTAAATGTATTATGAAGATTGGGAACGGCGTTTATATTTCGTCGAGTTTGTTTCGAATTTAATTTAGTGCATCTGAACATGTCTTACGTATTAATACTCATTAATTCTGTAAGCAACATACGTTTAAAATATTTTCACGTGAAGTATGAAGTTGTATGCATTTTACATTGGAATTATTATAACAATAATTAATATAGTGTAATTCAACGTTGCTTTAAAGTAATTAAAACGACGAATTTATTAAACGATTGAGTCGATCACAACAAAATATAAATTAATTAAGACTTGCGATGATTTCTCATTAATTCTACAGTGAGACGAGGATGACGGTTTCAGTAACTATATAAATGATAAATCAAGTGAAATCCATTGCAAATATCACGTATTGTATCCAAATTTACCGAAAATGCTATTCAAGTCTCACAAAGGCCCTTGAATAAAATTTATTCCTAATATTTTTCTCAACATTAGAATACATTATCTTCTGCTACTGGTTCCGAAGACCGTTTTCATTGAATATAATACTTACAATTTTATGTTACGGAATAATGGCCGGTTCGTAAGATAAATATTTTCTTTCTCGCAGTTTTCTCGAAACTTCTTAAATTGGCTCGAATTAAAGCTTTGTCCTACACAGTTACTGTCTTTTCTCTTATTTGTTTTCAAACTTAATTATATTTTTCTCAACGAAAACAGTTACCAAGGATATTTAAATATTCTTGAAACGATACGCTGTGATACGATTTTTTCTGAAGGAAACTTTCTGATTTGATGAATATGTAATACAAGATACACAAAATAAGACCAAAATAAATTAATTATAAGGTAAGAATAGGTATGTCGGATTAAAATATTTCTTATACATTTTGGATAATTCTAGGCAAAACATACCACAAGGCGTAACATTTCGTCAGTTTGAAACTAATGAAATAAAAAACTTGGATCTAATATTGTATATCCAAGGGGTTATAAAAATATTATTTCTTAATTTACTGAGGCTGGGTCGGCTTATTATTTTCATTGTCATATTAAATCCAGTATCAATCCAGCCGTGGTAAAATTATCGCACTTTGTAAAACAAATTATATTCTACTTAAATTATCATACAACTATTCATTTCTAATCGCAGATTTTTTCTTATAAAAATAATGTCATTCCCGGTTACCAACGAGAACAACGTAGTTCCTAAGTATTATAATACAGGAATATATAGGAGCTTATTTTTGTCTTATTCGATTTTCGTGACAGGGTAACTTCTTACATACATACATACATACATTCATAATACATATATACCACAATTATTACTTAGTAATACAGAAGTCGCTTCAGCCAATTTCGAAATTTCAAACGCTTTCTAAGTGTGTGTGTGTCATTTCAAGATCACATATGTTATTTTCATAAGAAGTTAAGTCTCTCTAGCGAATACAAGCTTCTTAGTACAATTTCGCAGTTCGCAGATAACACAGATTTCGAAATTCATATTTACAGTTTCGTAGCGAGGTTCGTGGAACAGGAAATGTTGGGCAAACAAAGCGCATTAGTGTATTGCAGGCCACCCTCAGCCGAGCCGCGCCCACAAGCAGTCGTGACGAGGCCTGCCTACTGCAGGGACAGAGTGATAAGCGAGAGCGGATTATTAACAAACGGTTGACCGCTATTGCACCTAAAGTAACTACTTTTTTTAAAATGCTTGCGAAAATTTGTTAGAATTTACTTACATGGGAGATATTTAAGGAAATGTGTAAAATGAATGTAGAACGAGATTTGAGTAAATAAAGTCGTGTTACAATAATAATAACTCTTAATAAATCTTCATTAATATTTTAATTTGGAACAGCCTACTCATAATACGTTTTTTAGTTTTTTTTCAATCAGATCTGGTCACGGCGAAAATCTAAGTAATATCTTGGAAACTAAATTTGTAAGTGAGTATGTATATTTTTATATTAAGCTAAAAATATATTTCTGTAAGCCGTCGCAAATCCATTAGTGCAGATTAATGATATTCATATAAACTATGAATGGCTCCAATTTTCTTTTTGTTAAGGGTAGTACGCGATACAAAAATATGACTAGTAACTATTCATCAATTGCTCAGGTAGTAGACGGGTTAAACAGTTATTCGTGAAATTCAATGGAAGCAAAACCAGACGCAAACAAACAATAGCAGGTATTGCAATAACATTATATGGGTTTTGTTTGTGTACACTGGGTTAATGTCACATAAGATTTCATGGTCCCTTTATTTGATATTTGGTTGTTATTCTTTGTATTAGCTTTGAATGGAAACCAATTACAGCTTACTACTGTTATACGGTTAGTTATTTGATGTACGTTTTTGTGGAAGCAGTTATTTTTACGATATGTATGTTCTTTCATTTTGCTCTTTAATAAATACTAGATTTATTTTTACTTAAGAATGTGAATACCTACTTTGGTTATAAAAAAACCGTTTTATAAATATACCTAACGGTAAGGACTACCTGGTGGAGAGCATACACCGTGGATATTTGAAACACCAGAGGTCCAATGCATTGCCGGCTTTAAAGATGAGCTTTTTGCGCGCCTTATGTAGAGCCCCAAACTTGATAGAACACACAGAGGTGACCTTAATGTCCCTCCGCACACTTAAGGGTTCTAACCAATAATATATGATTCCTATTAGCTATATTATTTGAAACGAATATCTGGACTATATTTTGTTCTCAAAAACCACAAAAACTTTAAGTGTAGCAGCAAGCACGCTTGTATGAACTCTTATTAAATTATCGTCACTATAGCAGAGGCTTCATTTCTGTATTTTATACCGCTGATGCCTCGCTCGATGCTCCGAGAATATAAATAAGAGACGATATGGCGTGTTTAATGACTATTGGAACGATTCTTGTGAAGAAAACTTCCGTAAAATTAACTTCATATTTTTATTTGCAATGAAGCTCATGCATTTGTTATTATACTAATGGTTTTGAATAGTTATGTTTTTATTTTTTCCAAAAATACTCTTAGTTCTTAATACAACATCGAATGTATGATTTTCTGTGTTCAGATAACTTTTAAATAATTTTACCTGCATAGACTAGTTTGAGACGCCATGTACTACGCCTTGTTTAGTAACGCTATTCTGATATACAATAAAATAATGTAGCAAGAGACTAAAGAATGAGAAATCACGAAAATGATAACAACTAATTAAAAAGTCACTAATTAAAAAGACACATTAAATTACACCATTTTCTTCTCTAAATCATGATTTAGTTATTCTATTAGATACAAAAAGCAACAAAGATAAAATCTAGGCAATAAAATCAAAAGGCCACTAGCTCTAATAGCAAACCTGTGTTTTAGAATTACCTGATATCACAACCAAATTAAATGACTAATTTTGAAAGGCTAAAAGTATCAATCTTATCGCACCAATGTCCCCACTTTCATTATCAACTTATAGGGTTATTATTTTGGGGGAAGAGTTTTATTGTGCTGTAAATATTTTATTCCGTGATAAGAGCCATTGGAAGATAAAGCAAATTGATCGTTGTACGGCAGAGCTGGGGTCTCTGCGTTGAGGTTTTGTTTATACGACACGGTCACGACCAAGGCGACTTAGAAATGACTTTACGACGAAAGTGTCGTACTGTATAAAATTATAAAGTTGTATATAAAGTAATCGTTTCATTTGTGTTGAAACGATAACTTTATCCGCAACAAATCGAATCTTTAGTAAGTAACTTAAATAATATATTGTTGTAAATAATTGGTTGCTTGTCACAAATCACACATGTGTAATTCTAGAATGATTCATATTTAAACCTTACATTTATTTCTACGAATTTTATAATATACACTTACTTATGTCTACGTTCTTAATGTGTCACTCTGGTAGCTAGATGTATTCGTTGTATGTGGTCTTGTTTACCTAGAACAAATAAACAGTTCATCATTTAAATGTAACTCAGAACATTTTGTTCTCATACAATAAAATGTAAAAACATTCTTCTCAAATTATTCTGTTTAATATGCGTCTTGGCGTATTCCATTAATTCGGGATACGCCCGAACAAACAATATTATGTATCCAATATTGTTTTAAACGTGTAATAGAAGCGTAAAGCTGCAAGATCAATATAATCACGAGACTAGGAGGGATTGAACGTAATTTCACCCTATTTTCCTTCATATTACTCAGCTATAGCCGGTTATGTAACGACTACACACATTTAACGATCTACTTGTACAAAAGCCTTTAGTCATTATGTTACAGCTTTATTACAGAAATAGGTGATTTAAAAATGTTTAATTTGACAGAGGTTAGCGACGCAATCTCAGTTATTCCTTATAAATGCAAGTAGAAGGACTGACTGTCATCGTAAGTTTAGTTTTTACTAAGTCCTTAGTAATAGCAACTATAACAGGGTTTATATAGGACTCCAATCCTATTCTTACTAATAATTAATACGCATTAATAATGAGAAACTTTTCCTACTTCGATAACGTAAAAACTTTATAAATTAAAGTAGTCCAATGTCTAACCCATAGGAACATTTTTTTTTTGGCGTGCTAGTTTTTTTTTATAATTTAATTATTTTGCGATCGCAATATACATACTTCAAACGAGACCTCATTAAAACATTACAGCTATTTAACTGTTGTTAAAACTTCGAAGAATTCAATTCTGCGTCATTCAGACATGGATGGGTTGCGATATCCGCATACTTTAAGCGTACTGGGTGTTCGTACACTTCTTGATACAACAAAAAGCTACATTATCCATTCCCCTAGACGTGAGTACACACTGTCGTGCACGGAATCTTTTTATTAGGATTTAATTAAGTGCGCGGCGGAAGCTCCGAACATTAGGCGCGCGTGCGGGGAGATTACAACGTAACCGGCACGACTTAGCGAAACTCAATCCGTATTGTTCCATAATAGAAAGCTGTATTATGTGCCTTAACCCTAATAGTACGCTATCGAGCATCTTATGTTTTATTCAAAGGAGATTAGCGATGGGCGTCGAACGTGCCTCTAAGGATTTTTCTTAATGTTAATATTGAACGCAACGATTTCAATATGAAAATCGACTCGAATTAAGCACAGCGGGCGCTTAGTGCCGTTAGCTTTCGGTACCGCGTTGAAATTAATATTATCGGAGTGTCTGCTTTTGATTAATTGTACGTGGAATTGATTACGGGACCGCTCGTCGGTTGTCACTACGATATTAGATTCCCTTACGATGTACCTGTATTTTGTATGAATATTTAGAAGTAGGTATAATTATATATATCGGCATCATTTCTCATATTTCATTAAGTATCGTGTCAATAGGCACATTTCAACATAATGTTAGGCCGTTGAAAGCAACCACGTTACAAGCCACATTATTATCCATTGTGTATGCTCATCATCTTGCGTCTTCAGACGCATCATAGATACAAGTGAGCTAATACGCCGTTGCGTCAGAAATACCATCTAATTACAACTCACGTGGAGCGTAGCCGGGCACGAATTAAAAATAATGACGGTCGGTTAAAACTTTTCTGGAATCCAGTACCACAAAAGGACGACGCGGTCCGATCGGTTCGAATCCGTTGCTTGACGGGCAGCTGCAGAATAAAATTATGAGCATTTTTATTTCTCGCTCGAAGGCCGGACCGTACACCTGCCGGCCCACCGCGATTGACACCTACCCCATAATATACTATAGCATGAAAAAATTCTAACAATGGCCCGTACGCAGCCGCATGAGAACTTATTATTGGCCCTTTATAAAGTGAGCCATTCATTTTTGTACATCTTTATACAATCCTGACCATTAGCCGGGGCGTGTGGGCAGCGTGGGCTCGTAGCTAAATAAAACTATTGTTGTGCCTAACAAAACATCCAAGTGAACATCTTCATAAAATGACATCTCAGTTTTCCATTGTTGCGTTGAATTCCTCGATACATTTCAAACGAAATTTATTGCCAATTTCTCATACTGTTTACCGAAAAGTGAGTGAATGGTAGGCGAGTGAATTATTGTAATGAAATAAAGGCTGCCAGATTGAAAGCGTCCGATGAAAGCCGACGTCGCCAGGAGGAGCCGTTTGATGATAATGATTTATGGCGACAGAATAACGACGCGATTTTAGCGCGTTAATGTTAAGAAAGATAAATGTTCCGAGATTCCTTTTTCGAGCGAAAAGAAATAACGTTTTCATTAGTTGTCCGCGCCACAATAGATGACACGATGTTATCATCGCAGCTAGGAGGCGGATCAGGCTAGTACAACAAGAAGTGGAGCAAAAACAAACAAAATAATTTATGGAAGTCTGAGGCGATGCGGGCCCGATAACTGGTGCTAACCGCAGGTGCGATCCAAAAAAGTAGTAACCGCACAAACGCCAAACAGACCGCAAACTCGTTTGCAGTACAATCATCTCACTAGATGCCGTGCTATATTTAGATGAGCGCTCCGGACTGGATTAGTGACGGTGCAAGGTGCAGATTGTCAGTAGAGTAGCGACACGCGCCGGTGACAATGCATTAAGCTCATACGAACCATAGTCAGATCCATTTCAATGTACACAAATTACTACTTCGAGGAAGGATCGTTGGGTACTCGGAAAATTTACGACGATTAGCGGACTACGTCTGAAGTGTTCGTTACCGAAGAGGTCGTAATTAAATGTAGCCACCAAATCGTCTTCTGTTAACGACAGTGTAGCGTTAATGATGGCGATGTTCTGAGCCGTTTTCGGCGAAACTGAACCTTCCAGTTATGAGGCTCGTCAGGCTAAGCTACTTCGTTAGCTACTGCTGTAATGACTCGCTTAATTCGAGATAATTACGCTCCCAGCAAACGCAAACGTGGGCCAGGGAAATTTATCGAGACGTGAACGCGCCTCGACTAAACCCAACCGAGATATTTGTTCCGTTCTTGTTCTTACTCAAAGCTACAAAGTGTAGGCGATTACATTCAATATGCCAGTATAAATCACCCGCTAGTACACATTCTCGATTAAATAGATATTTTATTTGATTTTAAATGATCAACCTAATTTGTATGCGTCAAGTACGCGGACCCTTCCCATCACGAATTTACAATATCCGTTCGTATTAATAAACAACATTATTCCACAATATCACGTGCGCATCAGTCATCCTGTCCAAATCGCTTCTTTTAATCAAAAGTGACTCAAGGAGTCTATATTCGCGGTGCCGCTGCGTACAAACGCGAAATCTTTTTAATATTCCTCGCGAAACAAAGCGTTTTTTTATTCGAAACTTTTCCCTTTCGGTACGTACGTATTGTTTTTTTTTTCGGAGTGTCGCTTAGATATTCTGTCAGTCAGTTCGGTATAATTCAAATTAAATACACCTACCGCGCGCAACCGCCCCTTGAATGTTAAGAAGCGCTGCACTCCCTCTTCTCTCTGGAATTGGAAATGAGCGCGGTTGGTGTTTTGTTTTAATAAACTCACATATTTGCCTTCAAAGTAAAAGGCTTTTATTTGATTTGTTCGCGAGGTTTGCGAGTTCCAGCTAACCGTCTTCCGTAACTTTGTTACATGGTAGCTTAAAGCGAAATCAGTGCGTTTAAACTCTGGCTTAAAAGGCACCTTAATACGTTTCGTGTCCTGCTTTACTATTTGTCGTCAAAGATAATTTTAATCGAAACGATAAATGTCGGAAAGCGTGCAGAGATCTGGGATACCAGTCACGAGATAAGTCAATCGAGAGTCGCTTTCGATGCCCTGAGAGCTTACCGTGACTCGTGTGGGATCATAAACAACCGGCAGTCTGCAATCACTTCGAAATCATGTCCTCCAGCCAGAAATGTGAATCTTGCCACATGGCAATAAATCGAATCACGAAGTAGGAACTCAAAATTGTGTGATACATCTGTGACTATTATTGTTCTCATGGAAATATTGTCTAGACCGACAAGAACGTGGTGGGAGCAAAACGAGCGTCGTCCGAGATCTTCGCAATGCAACGCTCCGGCCGGCCTATTGTTAGCGTGATATGCCTGTGTAAATTCACTCCAAACTACCGGCTCATTTATCTCTATAATTACCAGATATAATTATCCTATAAATATCTGCGAACCTTCACAATCAAATGAAATAATGCCATCAGAACTAATTGTGATTTCTGACCGGTCGTTATCGAGTTTACGTGTAGGGACACGGTAGTAAGGGGTCTTTATCGCCCCGTATCAGTTTATCGATGCTCAAAATTGCAACTGTCACGCTCGTGACTACACCTTCGTGACGTACAGGTATTATTTTATAAATTGAAGTAGCAAATAAGCTTACAATCCACCTGATAGCCTCTACGACTCATGGATACCTAAGGTTTCCATAGATGCGTTGCTACCACTGAAATAGCCTTTTATAAGTGTTTCTTCCTCACCACACCCACCAAATCAGAACACATGCGCTTAAAACTACTGCTATGAAGCAAAAATGGGTAAAATAGTTTTTGTGGCCGGAACGTTAACGTTGCGACAGGCTCTGAGGTTGTCCCTTTGGTGACATTTATTTTAATCTACACGCTCTCTTTACGGAGACATAAAGTCGGCAAACTGGGCTCTAATCCTTATTTATTCATTTGCACCTGCAAAGTTCCATTCCAGTATCTTCACCGAAGCAAACCCAACAGTTCGATATTGATTTAATGCTTTGCAGGGCGGCTTATAATTAAATAATTATATACGTCATACACGCCGGTAGGTACACGTACATGACTGACGGCAAAGGTTTTAATTAAGACGTATTGTTCAACGGAACGGGGCGTGACTTTTAAAAAGTTCGTCTCAGCGCGTTTGAAATCCTTTCATTTAATACGCGTCTTGACTTCCGCATTCTCATCCATAAGCAGAAGCGTTGATGAATCTTGTGTTAATATTAGAGTAGTATATACACAGTTATGTAATGTTTATTTTCCCTGAAAAAAGCTTTAGCAGTACAAAATAATAAATATTCCATTATACATAGACATAACAAAATAATCTACAATCGATCAAAACCGTTAACCGTGAATGGAAAAGTCAGATACGCTTTTATATTGATTTGATGTTTTGATATCGCGATCCGTTCGACTCGTTAATACCATACAACAATAGCAATGCGAAATAGCGCGTATTCCCATCACATTCTGTATTGTTGTAAACAAACTTTTTGCTAGAACACGATTAGCTGGGAAGCATTCGATTACATCTTCTATGTTCGAAAAAAAAACGAAACACGCCAACAAAATCCAATCCGAAACGCTAAGTAAACACCTCCACAGACGCTTAAGACAAGCCTAGACGGAAGAAAAACAAAAGCGGGAACACGATTAATGCGACCGGCACGGCAGGCGAGCGAAAAATCAAAATCCACGGCGAAAGAGATGGGAACACGCCATAAATTACACCTGCCTCGATGAAATAAAGCGGAGATATTGTTTTAAAAGTAAGTCCCGGGCGGGTGATTACGGCAGCTAACCCAGACTTGGAATTCCGATAGTTTTTGCGCCGGTAAAAACTGATATTCCATCGGCCGCGTTCCGTCCGTATATTGAGTTAATGTCGGTCGTGATTGTGGTTGCATCTCTGTCTATTGCGGGGAAACGAGCAAGAGGGATATTGTTTCAGTCAGGGTAGTTCGTATCGCATTTTATGGTAAGTTGGCGGGCCCGCATCGGCAGGTGTACGCGGTGCACCTGCGACGCGGTCGGACGAGCTGCGAGATGCGATCGAAGGACAACGAACTCGTCACCGATGTATCATAAACCCGACAGTCGGGTACGAGATGTAATATGAAATTACTAAAGCATTTATGTGCTTACACGCGTGGCGACGCAATAACGCGGTTTTTTAATCTACATGGTGGAAAATATTATTAGGCTTAAATTACGCCTATGACTATTTTCGTTATATCATTTGAAATATATCCAAAACAAGATAATGTATTCATTTTAAAATTTATTTTGACGTAAAATTTAAAGTTTTGACTTAAAATATTGATGTTTTTTTATTTAGAAATTATGGACAGACAAATATTTGTATCTAAACTAAACATTAAATACATTATAACTCTCGCCTAAGAGTCTGTAAAGGAAACCACATTTGAAGTAATTAAGGCCCAGTCAACGTTTCTCGGTCTCAATCGGTCGAATCGGTGTAGGAATCGAACTCAGAATTCGATTGAGATTCAGCGGCGAAGCGTACTAACGAGTTTCCGCGAAAGATAACACACACGTTCGCAATTCTGGAGCAAATGCAACATAAATTAGTTAATGATATGCGAAACATGAACATAAGAGCCGTAAGATACAAACAACGTATTCTAGATCGTTGCTCGCTCTAATGATATGCGGTTACTTATAAAGGGGAGATTAATGGCTAGTGGATAATACCATCCAATGAAAAAATATGATACAAACGGCTAGTTGTATTCAATAGGAAATGTTTGTATTACAGTTGCTGTTCCGAGAAAATGGCTTTATGCAATATGTAACAACTTTATACGAACAATTGCTATGAATTACTATGAACTACCTGTTTATGTAGAGCATTTACCATTATTAAGCTATTATCCCGCTGCTAGGCACTAGTCGCCTTTTAGAATGGTCATAGTCCATAATGCTATTCAGTTAGTCTAGTGTGATAGATTAGGTACCACTTCACAAACTTTTGAAAACTTTTTTGAAATTTCTCAGACTTAGTTACTTACTTTTTTTCACAGAATCTGCTGGCATTTTCTATTCATATAATGTGTATGATGTTTACCTTCTAAATTAATCTAGGTAAGTGTCACTAAAATGAATTAAAATTTTCTTCACAATTACCAAAGTATCAACTTAACTGTAGGGTAATAAGTTTCGTAATTGAGTTGCACCTCCAACCTTTGTCTGAACAAATAAAGTTTCTTTTGTTCGTGAACTTGTAACATTGCTTACTAGACAACGCGATGAAATTATCCTGAAAATAGTGTTCGTGAACTTCGGAGCGTGTGTACTGTGTACCTACTTAATGTCAACCCGAAAGTTCAACATTAATTTTGAAAGGATTATTTGCTACTTTGCTACTATGGGGCTTATTTTTATAATTCTTACGTATTTTAAATGTTTACTTCATTTGCGTATTTTATCATCAATCCCTGTGAGTTCATCATCATAATATTTATTTATTTAATTTTTGAAACACCTTAAACTAACCCTTACCATAACAAGGGAGGACTTAATGCCTAATGGCATTCTCTGCCAGTTACCCCGGGGCGACCGTAGACCGAATATTCTACCGTATAACAATGGTTTCAAGAGCTACTGTGTTCTGATTTTAAGGAATTGGTATATGTAGTTGGTTAGTAAACTTCAGAGATTTTCGAGAACTATATGCAAAGGTGTCTTCAATAATTTCGCCTCGATTTCACTGTTTAAACAATTAAATATACAGTCTGTTGTCAATTTAGTATTCATCGTTATTTTGTTCAAACAACTCATAATACCATTGATTTATCCTGCCAATAGAATACTAAAACTATGAATATTTACTTTTGAAATGATAATATCGCGAAGCTTTTAAAATTAGCTTAGTTTGATAAGGTGTCAAAGTTAAAGCAATCTAAAAGCTAAGTTAACTACAAATATAATGAGACGTGAAGCAAATATGCGTAAGAATAAGCTGTGATTTAGTTATTTAAATATTACTATCATGTCTCTTCATATACCAGAAAGATAATTTTAATTATGGTTTAACAAACATAAGCAACTAGTTAAATATGCGGAGCGCATATTTAACTAGTCTAATCTGCCCGCGACTTCATACGAGTTTATGTTACGGATTATTTTTAATTATTTTTGTGGGTTGTTGGTATAACTTAGTGATTTATTATAACAAATTATTAAGCGCAGTATTTGTTTTATTTTGTTTCAGAGATGGCGTAGCAGTCACTATATTGGCCTAACAAGCAAGATTACGAGTTCGATCCCCAGCAATACGGGGGTAAAAAACGTTTTAAAACTAATTGGCCCATATCAGGACGTTGTGGTTGTCAAGGACACACGCAAATATATATACAAAATACCAAAATTCGGATCAAATATCTAACCTGATCATTTAGATTTTAGCCTGGACAATAATTAAAAAAAATTCTTATGAAAAAAACATGTGAATTCATAAATGTGCGCTCCCATTGAAACAGTTAAACATTTTCAGACAATAAAATTTCAATTCCAAGTCAAAACGTGTCTGTTACATAGTTCAAACATAAACCATTCCCTTAATCCGAGCATATGTAAATACACAGATACTCCATCAGACCGTAATTTATTTAGGTTTCGTGTTATGCGCTTCGGAAATTTTCATCTAAAGTGTTTAGAATACGGTCTACCCGCGGCCGTAAATGCCAGTCAATTTTGTTTTAATCAAATAGTGCTGATAAGGTTACTCGTTAACCCGAAACTTATTTGCGAAACGTTGTCTGATATATGAAATACGCCAAGTAAATGATACGTAAGCTAAGTGGGTGGTCAGGTTCGGCACCTCACTAGTGATCATTTTATTATTGTCGGGTTTATCTGAAATTACTATTTTCTGTAACCGTAAAATACATAATTGCTTGCGGTTTTTGATATAGTTATTGGCTTGTGATTTATATTTAGGAACGAGTCTAGGTCGATGGCTAAAACGCAGATTGGTATTGAATTGGTTCCAACACCTTTGAGGTTATTGTGGCTTCAATTTTTTTTCATTTTTACGACTCTGATTACTGATACTCCGGCAAATATCTTATAATTAATTTGATATCTGTTCTGATTGGACATCTATGTGTATTGCATCTACTATACAAGGCATCCTAGAGATACTAGTATAAGTGTAGAACTCATTTTTTCATTCAGTCAGAAGAACTGTGCTACGCCGTGAAGCAGAGCAGAATGTGAAAATTAAAACACAACATTAGAAGTTACATACACCAGAATCTAAATTAAGTTGAAACGACGAAAATAAGCAGAAGGAACAATACAGATAACCGGGTAAAGAAGTTAGTATATCCGGCAAACCCGGAGATCGGAAGAGGCGAATTCTAGCCGGATATTGAATATTGATCGCACACCCTTAACCCTGATGTATCGCCGTCGTTACCGGCCCTCTACTGACGATAAAGGGATACTCGGCGATTATTCAATTGTGTTTAGGAAAAACATTGTTGTGGTGAAAATAAGGGACTAGACGATTCGTTAGCTTGAATTAATTTAGAGCAGTGGGATAATTAATATTAGCTAATGTAGGGCAATGCTTTTTATGTAACCGAAGCAACCGAGCATGGAGATCTGTAATGCCAAGATAGGAAAATAGTTCTACATAAGGTACATCATAGAGACGTTGCCGCATTGCCACTCCTGAGGATAATGATGGTCATCTGATGTATCTGCCAGAACCCACACCCTTCAACAAACACGCAAGATCTACTTTATGCTAAAAATAGGTACAGCAATTATAGTACAATTCCACTCAAACGACGATGGTTTTAATATATTTTAATTACTGCTAGTCCTGAGAAATAAACTAGAACATGTCATATTAGTATCTCTACCTTAACAATTTTTCAATAAAAGACAAAGGCTTATTCTTAAGATGAAAGTTAAACAAACATCATATTTATAATCAGAGATGCTTGCATA
Organism: Epargyreus clarus clarus; assembly: GCA_014595695.2. Lineage (NCBI taxonomy): Eukaryota > Metazoa > Arthropoda > Insecta > Lepidoptera > Hesperiidae > Epargyreus > Epargyreus clarus. The sequence continues at coordinate 1,622,909 of JACTTY020000036.1, forward strand.
GGTTTTGAACTCGAGACTTCACTTTATTTATACAACTATACTCATGGAGCTTAATAGTTTAGTAGGAAAATTTCATTATCTAACCATTTATATAAAACCACATTACATGAACCTAAAATCTTATAACAATAAACCCTTTAGTGCTAAACGTCTGACTTGTATTAGACACTAATATGAAAGACGTAGCCCACGGCTACACACGCCTTGAAAGCTTTGCCCTTTGTACACCAGTTACAAGCTGGAATGTACATTATTACAGGCGGAGCAAAAGGCGACGGCCAACAGATTAAAATATAATGGGAAATTTAAGTGATTTTGAACATTTATTGAAGAAAATATAAATTTTACCGGCGCGGTACCAAACTAGTATGTCACGCAGCGGATTTCAAGCTCGAATGGCAATTGTTGCCCATGGATATATGTAGGTGTTCATCGAGATAGCATTATAACCCTACCGGAGGGCAATCACAGATGCTACCCATGAGGAATAAATTGAAACGATTTTTATAAATCTATCACCCGTGCCACACTCTTCAAATCACACAGCAGCAGCAGCTTATCTGCTGTTTTTAGACAAAAAGACAAAGAAATATATCAAACTACAAAATCGATATGATATTAAACTAGGCAATTGTTTAATAGTTACAACCTATTTAAATATAATTTCCAAGAATCGAAGCAACCAATTGCATAAAGCCTTTAACGTCTACCTGTCACTTGGAAAGAAAATTGCTGGAAAATACAATTTCAACGACGCCTCGGACCTACATAGCCTACATAAGCGTGAAATCAAACGATTTTATTGCCTTCACAACATAATAGCCGGGAATTGTAGAGCGTGCGATATTGCTTTATTTATTCATGGATAGTTCATTATACGCCAAATGAAATGTATCTTCATTTTCATAACATTTTATAGTTGTAGCAGTTCAATCGTTCAATTCGATTTTCATTAGCATAAAACAATTTTATTAAAACTGCAATTTCTTTTATTGCAAATATTATTACGTAACGCACAGAAAACTACATTTCGTTTTGAATGGAAATTTATTTAATTAAATGTAGGTTGGATGAGTGCAAGGCTATGGATGCTGACGACATAATTATGAGGCAACGACTTACATAAAATATAATAATCTTAGTCCTAAGTAATTGTAAGACATTCGCGATCGGCTTCAAGTATAACCCTAGTTTCATATTAAGTTAGTCGCAGATGTCCGTCGGCGGTAGTGACTTACCATCAAAAGGAATGCATACTAATTTGTTACCAAAATGTAATAAAATATTTGTTATATTCAGGTCATTATTCAAAAATAACACACATTAAAAAGAGAAACGGATCATAAACGCAAACATTTGAAATATTCCGGAAACATCTATTTTATGGCCACCTCAACTTACACGACCGAGTTAAGTGGTTATAAAATTAGTCAATAAGTGATATCAGGTCATAAAACGGGCTTTGAAACTTTAACTCAAATAATAACATTGGGATTCATAAATAAAACATCGAAGAAGCACCGACAATGTTTAAGTGTGAAATATTAAGTGCGCGGCATTCGAAGTTCGCAAGTAAAATGTTTATGAATGTAAGAAGAAAGTTGGGAGTTCGAAAAACTTTTAACGTCTTTTCGTGGAATGAGGATTACACGGGAACTGCGTTAGGTCAACCGCGCTGCCGATAATGGAATAAAATTGTGATTCTTTCACGTTCTTTCGATATGGGAATTATAGAGTTTGCTTTTTAAGTATACGATTAGTCGCAGCGTTCGTTATGAATTGTTTTCGGTGAAACATTAATATTAATTTCCTATTTGAATTTATCGTCCATCTAGGAATGGCTCTACAAAAATCGATTAATACTTACAACAGGTGGTTTATATATTTGTTTGTTGCTTTCACCAAATATGCAAATAAACCAATTATTTGTTATATATGTAATAGTTACGAGTAACATTTAAAACGATTTTTTATAGTTACTATTACACTACAACAGGTGGACTGCATGCTCTTTTGCTTTTTCTATATTAAATAACTAGAGAATTATTATTTTAACATAATAACTCAATTACTTAGAATATGTCCGATGTAATACTTCCACATACTAGCCGAATCCTATGATAGCTCGTTAAGCCTTTCGGGCTATAGGGTGTACGAAATAATGAGACATACATGATGTACATGTACATGCTCAAAAAATGTTACCCTTCACATTTGTGTAAAAATATAATACGTACATAATTTAAAACATTAAAACTGAGAATAACTAAAATCATCATTTTGACGTGTCACTTGCGTGAACCTGGGACCCTCTACACAACAAACTGTAATATATCACTGTGCCGCATGGGTTCGTCTCGTAATACTTTGCGGCACTTTTAAACCAACAAGCAAAGTATCGTTTTAGTTCCAATACCTCTTGATTCAAGAAAAAAAGAAACAGCAAAAAGTTCTTGCAAACATTTAATGAAAATAGTTTCGTACAAATAAAGTGCTAAAACAAAAGCTCCATTCGAGCTTTCGTCTGTTTACTTTTTATCTGTTGGTTAATTTAACAGTGATAAATAAATACGTATTATATAAGTAAAGCTATAGTAAAGAATATTTTTCTAGGGAGCTTTTAAATAGCTAAACATTTTTTCTAAGAACTCTGGGCATAGTGGAATTTAAACATTACACAGCTGCGCACAACCTTCCTCTCAAAAGGAGAACTATTGTACCTATAGTCGCCCCTTTATTGAAAGGTTACCTTCAATCAGTAAGACTGGCTGGAACTTCAAAGTACGTACTGGAACAGCTCTTAAGTTTCAGTGGAAAGTTATGAATGCCCGCTTACTTAAATTTCTAAGTAAGCCGACATTTTAATCTTCAGGAGTCTATGATTGGCTTCAGTTAGAAATTTGGTACTATATTGAGTTGGTTACAGATGTCCATATGCGGGAGTGCTTGCTTACTTTAAGCTTATAAAAATATATATGTACAAGCTTTCATGTCATATGTAGGCCCTGGGGTTGAATTTTCTTAAACCCAGTTTAATGCAAAATATCGGCAATAAAAACGCATATCGTGAGTACCCGTTACATAATAAAATGGCTTATTAAAGTTATATAAGGAAAGATTGCACACCCTCTAGTTTAGCTTAAGCATCAGACAGCCATTGTTAGATTTTTATGAAGACTATTGAAACTATTGTGAGTCTGTAATATAAATTTTAATTCAGAATTTTAATAAAAATTCTGTGTTAGTTCAGAAATTGAGAAACGAGCCGCAGGCGTATTCTGCCGTTATATAATACGCCCTTTACATTCAGCTTGGGTCGTCTAATTGGTTCATCTAATATTAAGGTGCAGTCGATTATGCGCGACCAAATTACGGATTCAATCATGTCTATTCATATAAGGTACATTCCTTATACAATAAGGTTGCGGTCAGATTGTCTACAACGTGTGGTACAAACTGTTTTGTCTATCGTGTTTTTTATTAAAAATATTATGAATATTTTACAACTTTAAATGAGGTTTATTTTAGAAGTGTAATGTAATTGTACTTGCATTTTATTATGTATCTTTAACGTGATATAAATTATTTAAAGAAAGACTATTATATTTTTTTATTCTGAAAACCAGTAACTGAAAGATCGAAGTATCTTACAAACTTAAAATAATATTTTCATTAATGTACACAGTTATACACAATTTATATCTCCTTTCAAAGAATAGATTTTTTTATTTGTTTGCCAATCAACAAAAAAACATCGCAGTCAATAGTGAAGTAGAATAATTAAGCTTTAATTATTTTTAAATGGGTCCTTACCAATGAGCCGAACATTGAAACAATATAGTTTTGTCGTTCACAAACTGTGTGCGGTGAGTGGCGAGTCTTCGGGGCGGTCTGGTATCAATTTACTGTTTACAACCGCCGGCCATCAAAGAAACCGACTTGGACTAATTGGTGGTAATAGCAGACCGACCTCTGTGCGTCTATCGAAAGTATAATGAAATAACTTCATTTTATTGGTCATCATTTCATATTGATTGGTGTACGACTTTTAAACTTCATTCATTTTATTTTAAAATATAATTATTATGCTGCTGTAAAACTCTTCGCGAAAATAATACTTTGTCAGAACACAGTACGTTATTAATGTAATTTAACGAAATAAGGATCCCAAATTAATGTTAAAACATATTTATAAAATTATTTATGGACTCTTTTATCTTCATAACGTAACGACTCTACATATACTTAACAGGTAATATGACGAAAAATAAGTCATGCGAGCATTAATTTTAATAATATTGTTACGTATTAAAATTGTGAAATTGCTTGTAAAATTTTAATATAAGCATGTCATCAACAGATGGGCACATCTTACGAATTTTGTTACGTTAGCTCCATAAACGAAAACCAGGAAATGACAATTTTTTCATGATAACAATTAATATAAAAGCTATTAATATATGGGTATGGGTATTACGTTAAGGGTACTTCTATTAATGATCCTCGTATTACTATATTAAGTAAAATTTATTTCTAAAATATCAAGAATATAATGTACGGGATAAAAAATATTTTAGTAGTAAATCATACATAGGTTTATACATACTACTTACACAAGCACCACAGTAGTATTAAAATGATATAATTAATTATATACGATCAAAAATTAAAATACTAAAGTAAATAATAATGAGTGAATAAATATGAGAGGAAATTCTTAGCGGTAACATACATTAAAATTGGTGAGTGAAAAATATAGAGCAAGGAATATCATAGCATTATAAGGTAGGCACTATACACGCTGTGATTGATCAATCACAGAAATTGGTGCGACACGAGCAACATTGTCTGCATACAAGGAAGATGGTTGGCATCCGGTCGAACAATAGTGGCATGACCTGAGCACCAATAAGAGCCAATGGTAAGTGGCGTTCGTAAGACTGATTGCCTGGTCGTATGAATTTCGGGTTGAAGAGACCGGAGTTTGACTACTAGACTGATTTTTGGAAATTATGTGTGTATAACAAATTTAATTTACTTCATATTTAATTGAATCGTGAATGAGAACTCCCTAAAGATACGTGTTAGTCAGAAAAAGAAAAAGTCTCAATGGCGTAAGTTCCATAAAACCGCACTTAGCTATCATGGTGGACTATACCCTGTACCGTTCAAAAAGAAGGCCCGTACCCAGCAGTGGGACTATAAAAGATTTACAGTACAAATGATGTCGTAGTCCAGAAAATCTTTAGCACTTCTAAGAAATTAGAATTTCATCACGTGATTCAACATATCCGCCTTTATCATTTAGATTCAAGTAGATACGTAAGTCAATGGATACTTACTTAATTAAACAGTCGCCCTAATCTCTCAAGTATTCAGTGATACTATCGTTTGACATGTTAGCTAGCCCTCTGTATGTACGTCTATAAATTACTACTATGTAAATTAGTCGTACTACTAACGTGAACGTGTGAACGTAGCACTGTAGTTATAGTAGGTATTAATTAATTTATATGGGAATGATATATATTTGCATGGAAAACACGACACAAACACAGACACCTTAAAATACAGATGTTTATGCACGGAAAAATATGCCTACTCGGCTACAAGATTGAATATAACTGTCAATCCGTCCCGACTTTTGCCTTTCATGCGTTTGTTTAACCAGTTCCACTGTTAACCCTCGTCACCCCAGTTATATAGGTATCTCAAGATTTTTCCGTCCGACGATGTCCGTAAAGTGGAAATTCCTCGCATGCTCCGCTCCAGCGAACGCGCTCACTGACCGGGAATCTAATGTTTCAACATGAAAAAGATACACCGATAAATATTTCATCCGTCACATTTGCGATACGAGACTACGCGCGTGGAATAAAATGCAGCACGCATAGGATATGTTGCTTTTTGAATGTCGAGTCGGTGTTTTTAAGTTTTAAAATTTAAGGGGCTATGACTGATCGGACGGATAATCGTTTAATTAAATGTAATCAATATAGCAGATATCGTATTCTGTGAGATCTGTGTCAGCAGTAAGAAATAAAAATTATTATTATCTTACCTCCGTTTCATATAATTTCAAGCTCGCTATAGGCGTAATAGACGATCAGAGTAAAATTAATTGAACGTGCTTTCTGTATTTTCTACATTCCAATTCACTACAGAGCAATGTTGGTAAATGATGAAATTCTCGTAAAGTAGAATTCTCTTGGAGTATTTTATTTGACTAATAATGGGTTTGTTTCCACGTATCGTATGACGCGTCTGTCGCACCACTAATTTATGTACGCGGTCGTCCAGCGGTCAGTCATTGTTAAAAGTTGAACCATGCTTTTACTTCAACTCAAAACAAAGAGCCAAGTCAAACAATAACAGTACTTAGCGAGACGCGAGTAAGTGGATATTTAATAAGTCAAACAAAACTTAAAGTGGCTTTATCGAACGTCTATTATTCATAATTGATAATCAAAAGGCGCTTGTTTCGTTAAAACTTAATTTATCAAGCACACCACGTGATAATGTTGTGGGATGGGTTGATAGCATTATAAATTGACCCCCGTTACAGACGTTAATTTGATTAATGCCCCTATAAATAAAGGTACGTACTACATTAGTATCAAAACAAACCATAACAAAATCATAAAAACTATAAAAGTTTCTAATAACAAAATTAGTAGCATTTATTTACGCTAGCACGTACCTGTTATTCATATATAAGTAGCGTCAATTTTCAATAAGAGTCCATTCAGAGAAGAGCCGGCAATCGTTATTAAATTATCATTAAACAGTCACTGAACAGTTCAGACGACGTCCAAGCGAAGCACAGGCACGGATAAATCCAGGTCTTGTCGCACAACACAATAAAAATAAATTTTAAGTTTTTAATTTTTAACTCAAAAATTACGAGATCGCGGCAGCGTGAGCGAGACGACAGACACGCACTCTCTTCGCGAGCTTAGCGTAGACTGACGATGTGCGGCTTGAGCTTTTCTAAATATACACCCCCCGTCATTTCCCGCGCACCCTACGAGCGCAACGCGTGTTCCATGCAATTTTCTATAAATTTTCGCATAAGCTCCAAAGCCACGCTGTCAAAAGCTGTTTTTGTTGGAGCTCAGCCGTGGGACGGGTGCGTTTGCTATAATTGAATTACCTGCCCCTAATTCCAAATATGAAATGATTTTCAAATGTATTTGCAACTTCTGAGCGATGTTTAACTTAGACCGCTTAAGTATTGAAATTGTTTTCGAAACTTTAGAGCTTTTGACAATGTTTTTGTATAAGAAATACTTTTGAGCTTTTAACAATGTTACTTTAGTTTTAGTTTAAGTGCTTAGTTTCTATTGAAAGCAGTATAAAACTATAGCATAACACCTAATCCTTAACGCAGTTTTCAAATATATTTCAATTATTGGTATTGTAAATAAACAAACCTTCAAATATTTATACTTTTTATTATTTTTTGGAATATTTACAAGTAGTCAAACATTACATGGACGTTTCAACATAATCTTTAGTTTACTTATGTATGTTATTATGTATGTATAAATGGAATGTTTTATCAACCAACAAATAGTCGAATAGAAAAGTAGAGTCTGAGAGATTTACTTCAACTTTTGAACTAAGTAATAATAAATTTCTAATAAGCACTTGACTTGAGAAAATCAGTAATTACAGTTGCACCTTCACAGACCTTTCCTAGAAGATTGAAGTAGAAAAAGAGCGTCAGAAAAGTGCTCAATACAACGTAATGGATATCTGTAATCAAATGGATCAGGGGTTCTACTTGAAGCTGATGCGTTGTCACTATTGAAGACTGACATAGATAGTTTACTGATAATCTTTGCTTTTTTTTATAATAGTAGCAGTAGCAGACGAGCATGCAGTCCACTTGATGGTAAGTGGCTAATCCCGCCCATAGACATCTGTAATCAACCCCAGATAGGATTAGATATTCCTACCTGAGGTCGGCCACAGATGCGCCGTAACCCCTGAGGACTAAGCTGGAACGCATCGGAAACGTCTGTCTTCCTTACCACACCCTTCAAAACGGAACACAGCAGCGCCTAACACTGCTGTTATTAGGCAGAAATAGGTGTGGCGGTGGTGCCGCCGGAGTCGAACCACAAAGGGTTCTACCACCTTCAAATCATAAATAAATCATATGCAAGTGTAGGTGTAAACTTTCCACTAAAACGCAAGAACTATTCCACGTTAGATATCGGTGTGGTGTCGACTGGTATACATTTGTACCTTTCAACCTTAACCATAAAAAGCTAAAAACCAAAAACAAGGTAAACATTTTGAAATCATCTCACCAGAATATTTATACAAACAAGAGCAAAGCAGAGAAAAGGATTAACCTGCAAATAAGCTCTGAAACACCGTCTGCATAATAGTTTAGGTAAAAACCTCCCTTAGGTAAGTCGGTTAAAATACGGAGTTTTAGAAATGTGCACCCGAATTTAAGCGAGTTTCGTTTTAATAAATATGTAAGTACTGTTTTCTTTACATCTATACATATAAATAGAATGGAGTGTCTGTTTTTAAATATTGGAATAATCGCTTTTTACTACATGCATATGAATATCCATAAGGTACATACACCAAAATAACATTTTTTACAATTTTTGTCTGTCTGTCTGTCTGTTTGTTCTGGCTAAGCTCTGAAATGGCTGGACCGATTTTACCGGACTTTTATTGGCAGGTAGCTGATGTAATAAGGAGTAACTAAGGCTACTTATATTTTAGAACTAGCTATGCCCCTGTTTCTTTTTAACGCGGGGCACAGCTAGGTTATTATATTTTTGATCATGTTTTGAATGTCTTCTTACATATTTTTACCCGTCAGCAGAGGGTAATTTTTTCAAGTGTATGTACATTGTACGTATGTATGTCTCATTCTTTAATATGCCCTACAGCCCAAATGACTAAATTTTAACATGAGGTATCTTAGGATTTGCCTAAACTTTGGAATTGACATATCCTATGTATTTAATTCGGTTAATAATATTTAAGCAGTGTAATATGTCTCTGCCCAAATTTAATATTGGTTGTTTGTTGTATTACCGTTAATTAATTGGTATTGCATTATAATTACCCTGTTCTACTTTTACATTACATTTGTTTATACTGTGTCTTTTGTTACCAAATTATGAGCTGAATTCCTCATTAATCTTGCGAGTGCAATAAATTGTTTGACAGACTAACGAGCGCTTAATCTCTAGCTTAGAAATAGTATGTCCACGTTTCATGCATTACTTGGGATATTCCTGTCTCTGAAGAGTTGTACTATAACTCTATGCAACTTTAAAAAGAGAACACAAGTTTAATGTAAACGGTGTATGTTCAGTGTACACAATATGTACTATTCTTGTTAATCCCTGTATGATTGAACTGTACAATTTAATCGTTTTAAGTGCTTCCAAGAAAATGCTTTATATTTATAAAGAGACCGAAACACACAAAGTATATAAAAAAATAAATAATAAAAATAAAATACAACTTCAACATTTTACAGTAATAATTAATTTAATTTTTGCACTTTTAAAAATAAAAAAAAATATTAATTCAATTAAATACTCATTAAATCATGAAAAAACTTACCTTCAGCTGGATAAGCTCATTTGCTCAAGTAAAAAAAACACATACGAATAAGTAGATTCCTGCTACCCACACTAAATATGGCGACACTACGAAGACAGTGTTTACACACGTCCCAACCATTTCATTACACAAAGCACAAAAGCAGAAGTACTGTTTACACGCCGTCGAACACTAGCACGCTTAATGCTTTACGGAAGCTCGAAAGCTGGACATACGTAAAGCTCTATTTATTTGCTGTAAAAACAAAGTTGTAAATTAGATATTCAAATATTTTACGCTATAAAAGTTTTTATGCGTGTTAAAGGTTGTAGAATTTATCTCTGAAATGTATCTACTTATTTCTAAGTCGAAGCAATTCTTACATTTCGGTGGATAGCTGACAGGCCTACGTACATATCATGCGACAGTCTTACCCCACAGGAGAGGCAACGCATGCGTATTCGTTTTAAGATTTGTTTAATTAGTATAAAACCTTTTTATAATATAGAAGTAGCAGAAGAACATGCAGCCCACTACACATTTCACACTCACTACATTCTACACTCACAACCCCCACTAGGATTCCCTGTATCGTGGATTCTATGGACACACACAGAGAAAAATACACAAACACCCAGGCCTAGAAGCAGAAACCTAAATTCATCATTTAGATATCTGTCTGGTCGAGGAACGAACCCAGGACCCTCTGCGCGTAAAACCGGTACAGTGACCGCTCCGCCACGCGGGTCATCAAGTGTGATAAATTAGTGGATAAATATGTATAAATTATTAATTATAAATGTTGGTGATTATGAAACGTTGATTTTTGGTATCCCTTAAGAGCTTTTTAACGGCAAAAATAAATAATAATACACGTCACACTAAATGTGGTAAAAAATCTTTCTAGAAAGTTAAGTTAACCGTATTGGATTCCAGAAACCTATATAACGTAGGCTTCTTTATTGAGGACTGAAAAGCGACAAGTATATTTCGCGTCGTAGCAATAAGAAGCAGTGTATACAATGTCCAAATGGGATTCGCTACATAATTCTATTATCATTTCAATTTATTCTTTTTTCCATTCGCTATCCTTATATAAATATACACTGCTATCCTTTCTATGTCTCGCCTCGTCCATCCCCACAACTATGGGTAAAGTCCGCGCCAAATTGCTAGTCCGCTCTAAAGTTGTTGCGGGCAGGTGTAGTCATACAAGTTACTATGGTGGCGCGTTTCATTTCTATATTCAGAGCGGACTAGCAGTTTTACGCGGACTATACCTTAAAACATACCATACCAATCCGCACTTGTCCAGCGCGATAGACTATGGACTAAACATCTATTACTCTCAGATAGATGCCCACCAGTGGGACTATAAATATTTGACATCATAATGAAAATAAATAAATTAAGTTATAATAAATATCTAGTAACATTTATTATTTTATTGAGCACAGACTAATCTTATAGGCATTTTCAAAAACAATTTCTTTGGATAATGATTAATTACCCGGACAGAAGCAATGAGCCAAAAAATAATGTCTACTGAAGGTTATCTGCCTAATCGAAAATAGTGGCGGGAAAGTTCTAGATCCCGTAAAACAAAACTATCAAAAGGCCTCAGTCTAGAACATAAACAGTTGCAAGATATATGTATATAAAACGATTTGGTTGGTTATTTTGGTTGATACCTAACTACCTCCGATGAGCATCTATCCAACAAAGTTATAATAAATTGTTTCGTAATTAATAAGCTGACAGCTAACATTTTACAATGACCGAATTAATATTTAAAATCTATATTCTTTAGGGTTCCACACCCAAAGGGTTAATACGGAACCCTATTACGAAGCCTCAGCTGTCTGTCTGTCACAGGGTTCTATCTCTTGAACCGTACCCTTAGTATGAGTTTTTAAGTTTGTACAAAAATGACTGTTTTTTAGGGTTCCGTACCGAAAGGGTAAAAACGGAACCCTATTACTAAGACTTCGCTGTCTGTCCGTCTGTCCGTCTGTCACAGGGCTCTACCGCTTAAACCGTAATAGATAGACACATGAAATTTTGACAGAGGAGGCATAACGGTTGCAGCTATAACAACAAATACTAAAAATAAAATAAAGTTGAATATTAAAGGGGGTCTCCATACAACAAACCGGATTTTTTCAGCATTTTTCGATCTAACTGTTAAACTGTACTAGGAAGACGGTTGAAATTTTTACAATACTTTTACTACTATGGTACTATAATAAATACAAATAAGAACCATAAAACATATTTTAATATACTTGTTTAATTTTATTATACGTTGATTACGTATAATCGTCGTCCCATCGTCACCCCAACGCCATCTATTGTTGTTTCATATGACTAAGTATTGTTGAAAATCATAAAATGAATAAAAATAATGAACATTTGGTAGTACGGAAGCCTCCATGTGCGAGTTCGACTCGTACTTGGCGAATTATTTTATTTGTTTACGTATTCCCATACATTTCCAACCAGTTCTGATACAGTCCGTTACGGGCGCTGATTGGAAATGTATGGGCAAATACGTACACAAATGCAAAAACACTCATTTTACGATAATTTACGACACTTTTCGAAACAATATATATAATTACTTAACAATAGCATGTACTCTTTTAAATAATTCTGATTTAATATTTTATTTTTCGAAAACAATTTCTTTGGACAATGATTAATTATAGGGACAGACGCAATGAGCCAACTAATAATGTGTACTGAAGGTTGTCCGACTGAGCGTTTAGATAACAAAAATAGTGGCGGGAAAGTTCTAGATAACTATTTGTTTAGTCCAGACAGACCGCAGCTATTTTAAACCAGGCCCATTACGTCTAAATACATTTTTTTGTTTTTTCCAACTGTCATTATAACAATGAAAAATTACCTATTTATTTTTGTAACTGCTACCAGTTTTTTTCCAAATCAAATACAGTGGTGCTCGCAGACTAGGGAAATCACTGCAAAACTATAATACGTAATTACTGAGTAACTCATTTTCTTGTAATATAAAAACATTGTCTGTCCTACATAAATGTACACATCAATAAAATTAAACACAAAGTTTTGAGTAACGTCATTTTATATGTTGTGCTCATCATTTTAAAAAAGGGTGCACAAAGAATTTAAGGCGTCCGCCATATTTAATTTGGATTGACATCTCTAAACTAATCCTTGATTGTCATAAAATCCATCGTTTGTAGATATATTTCACCTCGATAGGTTAAAATTAAGTTCTATAATCTTATATACAAAATTCTCGTGTCACAATGTTAGTTACCGTAGGTACTCCTCCGAAACGACTTTACCGATTTTCACCAAATTTTATATGCATATTCAGTAGGTCTGAGAATCAGCTACTATCTATTTTTCTTACTCCTAAGTGATAAGATTATTCACCCTTAACAATTTTTTATTTATATGGCAACACAACGTTTGCCGGGTCAGCTAGTTTTATTATAAAATTTGACACTCACATGGGTACATACATACGAACTGACAAAGCAAAAAAATAGGCAATAAATAAGTTTATAATTAATTCTGTATTACTGCGCACTGAGGATTCTGTAATCTTCAGTGCGCGAATTCGACTCAAGTTCCGTTGATTTTATTTTACTTGAACCCATGGAAAATGGCAGTAAAAAGCCTTGTTGTCAATTTGTTTTTAATATAAGAAGTTTCTATCCAATAACTGGAACCGTGCGGCGTAATTTGCGAAGCGTCGCATTCTATATAAAAGTCAGCAAAACTGGATAGCAGAAAACTATCACAAAGTTAGATTGGAATCAAACCCCTAAAACTTTGATAAAGAACAATTATTTCGTTTTATTTCGACATACAAACCGATTTTGTAACTCTTATACCTATCGAAATAAAATGAGTATAAGTATTACTATTTTAATGATAGGTACATAATTATTCGTTAAATATTTTTATGTTAAAAAAATAAAAGTGGCATAAATGCCCTTAATGGAAACGTATTATTTCATTAAACCAAAAAAAAGTTATATAAAGAAAAAAATAATCTGCATATGAAAATTTCAAATCAGATAGGTATACCTACAATTACGCACGATATTTAGCAAGTAACTTCATTCTGTTGTTTTCGTGTGATGGTGTGTCATATGTAAGTTTTCACCTACCCCTAGACCTACAATAACATTGTACAATACTTTTTAATGTACAATAAGATTGAAAGGCGCTCTGAATCCAAACTGCACAATGTTTTCGTGTTCAGTCGGAGAATAGTAGGTACAAATTGATGGAGATTATTTCTCGCCCAAAACACCTTGTGAAATGGCCGTAGATGTATTGACATTCAAAAAATGCTCTGTAAAGAACCAATTTTTTATAAAAAAAAATATTTGATTTAATTTGAATAAAAATATTGTGCAATATTGATCCTACACGATGCAATAAATATATGGTGCAATAAAATTAAACTCGCTAAACTTTCGTTCACTTGCGCAATTTTCTAATTGTTAACCCTAAATACAACTACAACTCAATAATATTGCACAATTCGCAATATATCAAATAATTGACCGTTTAGGCGGCCTCTAGGAAGTCATCCACTCAAATCTATCAAAAGTATTGAAAAAAAAAATGTTTCACTTTACTTGTACTTACAAGCATATGATAAGTAAATAAGTATATTTTAATCACATCTGTAAAGTGGAACACTACAGCAGAAAAATGCTGATATAGGTATTTAAAAAATATGAGTAACTCTGATTACCATCTAATAAAACATAGAGTTAATATAAACGTTCTTAATTTATATCAATTAGGACGTAAGTATATTATTAAAATTCCCTTTTTCTTTGCCAGCAGCTCCTGCATACATTATTTTAATACATTCTTGCCATCACTGTTTATATTATTGTAAGTGTATTCATATTCTGCCATTTAAGTTTAATCTGCGGACATATTGTCATTCATAGCGCGACCATAGGAACTAGCGAATAAAAAGTTGTCGCGCCACGTTGCCGCCACCAATGCATCATACTTGAAGTGAAGGAATTTTAAATAATGCTGTACCATTGTTTCTCTATAAAATATTATTACGTATTGTCTAACGCAGGTTCTCTCAAAGTAGGCAACAATGCCCTCGGAGTCCTGTACTTTTTATTAAACCCTATCTACCTAATACAACGGTTATATTGTTCGTCTTCCTATCCCTGGTCTAAAATATTTGAAAATTTTTCGGGGCTTAGAAAATAATTGAATGAATTTGTCGAAAGAGGGCGGTAGATGAAATAAGTTCGACAAACTTTAATCTAATGAATGATGGCTTCATTGCAAGTGTAAGATAAATGTTAATGAAAATGGTATGTAGTACGCTGTTTTTTTTTGTTTGTTAACAAAAGCTTGCATTTATTTATTCTATTTCTTTGAACGAGATAGAACCATGTGAGGTTCGATTTGGAGGCACCACCACCACACCTATTTCGAGTCGATAGTAGCAGCTTATTATTAGGTGTATTGCATGCTCATTTTCTACTTCTATATTATAATTTATAATGAAATCACTTCAGTCGTACCCACTTCATTTATCCGCTGCAAGTGCTTGTTCACTACGCCTATTAGACCGCCATCTATTAACATTACGTCACAAACACACGCCATCTATAGACTATTATTGGAACAATCTCATCATCCACTGGAAAGATATTTGTACTAGTTCTCTTAATTTTCAACAGAGGGCCTATTACTTAGCATATACATTTTAATATTTTGTAGGTTTCAAGAAGAATAAATTTGAAGTACATAAGCATGACGTTTATAAATGTATTTAGGACAATTTTATTGATAGTCTCGAGGACTTACTTGAAATATTTAGGTTAGCAGAAAATTAAATAGGTATGAATGTGCTATGATTTGTTCTAAACGTGCAGAGCTAACTCTATTATGCATGAAAATCTTTTATTACATCGCTATGACGGGCAAAAGGTACTAATGTTTGACATTTTTAGTTATCTAATGCACGGTTGTTTGCCTCTAATATATTTATTGTATGTAACTCGGGCTCTATATTTATTTGTTATAACGTAAAAAACATAATTATCTATTTTGTTTGTCATCTACACCCACCAATAAATACTTCATAATTCTTACCGACCTACCTATTACTTCCAAATAGACAGAATAACCATGAGTTAGCCATACAAATACATAACTTCAGTTTCACAGATGCAGTTTCACCACACGAATTATTTATGAACAACTACCTACGAGTAACTTTACGTTAAATGAGCCATTTCCATATACGTACTGTGACCGCCTTCTCCTAAATGGTAGATGGTAAATGAATCGCAAAACAAATTAGGATGAACGGTATAATTTGTAAGTAACCAGTTCACACGCACATAAATTAAGTGTAAACAAAAGAAGTTAAAATGTATGAGAATATTTTGCAACTTCCCAGTTTTGGTCATAGATAAGTAATAGATATCTCACCGCCTTGTAATTGAAGGAAGCCATTAAATGGCTTAAATGGCTGGCAATTCTATCAGCCATTTAATGACTGTCATGATATAATTAACGCGGAACAATGCCGAAATGCGCAGTTGAGACACGAAAGTGTGGAGAAATATCGTTTCATTTCATTCGTAAATGATCTAAAAACTATATTTTTTAATATTTTTCAAACACGAAAATAGATGACAGTGACAATTTCAATTGTCAAAACTGGTTACATTTTCTTGTTAGGGGTGAGTAATCTTTACTAATATATGGTTTTGGTACGAATTTGTTCTGTAGTATGATATAAATTTTAATGGTTTGTATCTTTTTACCCCTCTGCGGAGGGTAATGTATTTCCGTATGTATGATTTTAACATATGAAATGTCATTGTATTCGTCTAAATCGTAAGAGTGATATAGGCTGTAGGTACTCGTAATTTAGTCGGGTTTTAAATTTTATTTTTGTAACAATTATTTCCTATAAGTATCAAATTTAGAAACTGGTAGAAAATGACATTATGATGTACGATGACGTAGACACACATAATATATTGCCGTATAAGTAATAAATTTATACACATAATTTGTTTTTATCGCTTGTATATCTTTATGAAAAGATTATGATGTGCATAAAATATGCACGTGAATGTAATCGGTTAATCGACATTTAATCCCATGTACATCATGGTATAAATATATTAAAATAACTTTACTTGCACAATGTAATAAAATTGTTTAACACAAAATTCAGTTTCGAGTAACTAAATAATATGGTAACTTTTCTTATACTCCATATATAACAGAGGCTCTATATGAGCCAAATAAAAAAATTGATACTCCTGACGAATTAGATGGTGACCTCCTAGAAGAGAAAAGCAAGCTCTGTTCCATGGTCACCTTATATGCAAGTTAGCCAGCTTCCACACTCGAATCGAACCACAAGAAGTGGCACAGTTGGTTAGAAACAACTACGATTCAAAACGTAACTTAAGTATGGATAAAAATTATACCAATAACACCTACACCTTTTTGACGCTATAAATTAAATATAATGAAAAATTATCTTAATGACAAAACTATATCATTACATTTTCAACAGAATTATAGTTCAAATAATTTCACATTCTAATGTATTGACAATGTTCATTTATCTTGAATAGATGGCTTTTCAAAGTTGTAATAATTGTAAGTAGTTAGTACTTGGTTAAGTATATTTTCGTGTCAATAACCCTAAGTAAACCTTTAGAAATATGATACAACATCATCGAAAAAATTTCGAAAGAAACAGAAAATAAATTTGCGTAACTATCACGTCCGTTGTATCAATTTTAATCTCGTTAACATTAAATGTTTCATTGCTAATTCAGTAATTCATCAAAGCCACTGATTGATCGTTCCTGAATTCGGTAATCGTTATCACAATCTACTAATACCTACGTCCGACGATTGCCGCTTATCGGTACATTATCGAAAGGACAAAACAACCAGGCTACCTCAGTCAGCCACCACACTCGCTACAACTCGTACCTACGATAGTGTTGTGATTTCTACCTTACCCGTGAATTATGTACATCTGATAGTGATGGTAAGTGCCTAATCGATTTCATAACATTGATCGTGTTTCCTGATAACATTTCGTAATATTTATCGGCTTCTGATTCCGAGATTGGGTTTCCCGGAAATTTACTGTGTACACTTCCGTGTTATTATAAATTAATTTAAAGTGTACATATTGCGCTTTACAATAATACATTTTAGACAAAAGTAAGTATGCCCTGTACACAGAATGAAATACAATAAATACTAGTCCATTCTAAGACAAGTGAAACTGTCTTAAGTAAAATTGTAATTGAAAGAAAACTTATAACGTAGTTAGTCCCCGACAAAGCATTTGAAATAGATATACAATGATGATAATGTATTTATTGTTATTTTCCTTAAGTACTTTGAAAACTTTCAAAATATTATTGTTTTGATATGATTATCAAATAGTGATTTTCGACGTATGTAATTTTATGTAATAGTGTTACGTTATGGTAGGTAGGGCTGAAACAGAAATGTCGAAACCAACCCGTATGGCCCCAAATAGGACATTATTTATCGATGTTGTAAACGAATTTGTAAGTATTGTTATTATACTTATCATTCCGCATTTTTATAACGATGCAAATCTATTTACTAGTCCGATTAATTAAAATGTTATCGCAGGCGCCTCATTTGGCGCCTAATATTTTCCTAAGCTCTCGATACGACTTTACCTGCATATATGATCTGGTAATAACTGTTCATAAGAATTCTATTTAGAATAATATTTATGTAAGCCAGCAAACCGAGTATTTGTGTAAGATTAACAAATATAAACAAACAATGACTTTTTTAACAAACGGTTTTAAGTGTTACATATAAAATTTTGTACATATAAAATTAATCAATGTATTCCATGGAATTTGATAACAAATAGAATTTGATTTATACCGGATAATACATTCCTTTATTATCTTTGGAATTTCAATGTTTGAGTTTTTTAATAACAATGGAAATATGATGTGTAACGATGACAAAATTATGTTCAGCTATCCAAATAGAATATTTGTATAACTAAACAATATTTTTCTCAATTTCTCTTATGAAATGGCATTTTGAATTTAATACTTTGCACGTTTAATCTCCTTTGCTGTATAGAGAGTATTTTTTAGGTATTTTTGGGAAAAAAAATTAAAGTTCTTTCACCGTGAATTAGATTTTTTTAGCTACATTAGTTGAAACTCAAGCCCACAAACCTGATCTGTCTTTATGTCGTTACGATTGTAACGTAGACATTACACATACTTGTGTTCTTTATAATACCGTATTGAATCGAATTGGAATATCAGAATTTTGCTCTTACTCTTGTTGTGAAATATGCAAAATCACATAGACTTGTAGGATTCAGCACATCAAATATCAAATTGTTTTTTTTTTGTTGTAAGATGAAACCATTTAGACAGGTATATCATTATTGCATTATGTTGGTTATGGTGATATTAAATTTGGTTAAAAAAAATGATAGACCTACTTATCTACTTACTTTTCCGAGGCGTTCCAGTTTAGTCCTCAGGGGTAGAGACGCATCTATGGCCGACCTCAAGTAGGAATATCTAATCCTACCTGGGGTTATTACAGATGTCCATGGGCGGCAGTAGCCCCTTACCATCAGGTGGACTGCATGCTCGCCTGCTACTCCTATTTATATTTAAAAAAAAAAAAAACTTAACATACAGTCCCATCCATTTACTGAAAGTCGTAGAATCGAAATAATAAACCGTCAGGGAAAGTCCCTTTGATAAACTGATTTTATAACGATGATTCAATTATAAGGAGCTAGTCATAACAAAAACAATACTCGTATTTATTATAACTGCTTTCGAGTGTTCTTTATAAATTTCATGCTGATGATTCTATAAATGACATACATTTTGTGCAGATAAGATCCAATCGCATGATCGTAGACGATATTTTTAACGAAATGATTAAGATCTGGTGAAGCTTACTACATAAGCAATTAATCATTATGGAGCATGTCAAATTTACACTTTATATACCCACTCACTATATTTCACACACATATCTATAACTGGGTGAAAAAGGTTTGATATTAATGAATAACTTTATGATCTATATTAACCGTCCAAGTTTTAAGGAAGCCCGAATGGCTAAATCCAAAATTATAAGGAATATCGAAATGTCGATCGGTCAGAAAATATTCGTTCGAAGGGCCATATCCAAACCGATGACCACACTAGGATAAAATATCATTACATTATATATATTTTTTTGAGAGTATAAGAAGGAATGAACCAATCCATGAGTGATGGAAATTTTGATATAAAAATTGTTACAAAAAAACGTATAATAATAAAGATAGTTACTTTACATACATCCTCTTGCTAAGCAATTCTAAACGACTCCTTTAAAGAATCGTATGAAAATTGACATTATGCTATCATGACTGTAATTTTTGGCATTTTTGACAGGAACAGAGTTAAAATGTAAAGCTTACAGAATCTATCCATTTATTATTGTAATTCCTGCAAACTTTTCTAAATGACAACAATCGAGGTGAGGAAAGTTACATTCTTCATACATTGTGATATATTTGACCAGTTTTTTATTCTGTATGAGGGTTACCTACCTACCTTAGCTCATTCTCAAACATCATCAACAAATTCTTGTCCCACTTGTGAGTGCAGGTGCCTTCACGGAAAGAAAAGTTAAAAGATTATGGATAATTCGCCGACATGTATGTTTCAGGTTAATAGACTGGATACCAAATTAGAATTTCCTGCAATTCATTTCATATTCGACTGCTGGATATAGGGTTAATTAGTATTAATATATGTACATTCTATACAGGAATGGCCCCAGACTGTGTCATGAACACAGTTACAAGTCCACTAACACTCAAACTTAGAACATAATATATCAATAATTTAGTTATTTGCCTTTAAACATTATCTATGTTGTAGTGTCTTCTGCAAGTCAACATTGCCGCTACGCCAAACGGTCAAAATTATGTATATCTGTATTCACAGGACGAACGCGCTCTATCGCGTACAACTGGTTCCGTGGTGCTGCAAGTTGGGGCCTTGGAGCTGCTTGCACGGTACTCCATGAACTCCAACCGAGCGACCAGCATGCTGTCTTCGTTGCACGAATTCAGGAGCGCGGAGGTCGAGCAAGCTGGTGGGAAGCAGTGGAACTGGAAGTATTTGAGGGTTTGTAGTTCTAACTAGTGTTATAGACACATCACATTGATTCTTGTATAGGTCACAAATTTGCTGGTTATTGATAATTTATGTAAGTTTAGAATACTGATTACTTTTTAAATTTTTGGAATATTCAGTCTTTCTTTAAGTTATGAAATGTCATCTGATTTTTTTAATGCCTTTTGTAATGGATTTTATTATTATTTATATTGATGATTATTATGGAAGAATATATTTTGGAATCCGTTCTGTGCGTTTCAAAACTTGTAATTGGATTGTAACTGGTTAGGTTAGAATGTCGCTCATAAATTATGTATTTCTGCTGGGATTGTTCATATATTCGTTTTTATGCCCTATAATATTTTGCGAAGTAATATAAAATCGCGTCATTATGGTACCTACTTATGATAGATATATTTTATACAATGATGATGCAGTCGCATTGCGGCAAAGATATGCCGTTTTTATTTCAATGAATGAACGTAATATCTGTTATAATTAAAGACAAAGATTTTGCTAGAAAACGACCAGCCTTGATGTGAATTAAATTATCACTCATCGGATATGAAATTGTCTTACAGTCGGTTTTAGATTTTTCTATTGAATCTTGCGAATGATACAATAATATAGGTACCTTTTGTCAATTTTTTTACTAAACTCTTTATACTAAAAGTCCAAACTTAGATTTTGTTTGTTATGAATGTATATTTTTCTTATGTATTATTTCAATGGTACGAAAAAGCCACAAGACTACATGGCAGCCGTGTAACAAACGTTACAGATATTTACTTGCAATTTATATGTATTTTAAGAGCTCCGAATAAAATGAGTTATTTCTAAATTAATTCATGATTCATGTAAGATAAGCTTATCGTTATTAAAAAGTGCTTACATTTCAACCGAAATACCCACGACCTTATCTTTTACATCTATAATGTAATCTAATTGATTAAATACATTTACAGGATCAGTTCTATCAAAAAGATCTGGAAGGCCTGTATCGGAAATACGACGACAAGCTGAGGGAAACTCTCATTTATATTTATGTTTCCCTTCTGATCGCGTTCTCAACAATTCACATCACCATTGTTATAGCCAGCACTTACCATGAGGTGAGATTTATACAATATTTTCTTGCTTTGCTGATTATAATAATCTTAAGCGCTTCCGAACGTGAAAGGATTACTAGTAAGGTAGGTAGTTACTAAATAGCAACTGATATCGCGCTTTAAGGCATTGAAAAGGCTGGATTGTATTTCAGCTGGTTGAGGAGTACTAACAAACACAGTAAAATCAATATTATTGAATATACGAGTGATTTGAGAATATCACTATAAGTGAAGTTCAGTGACCAAGTTATATTTACGTGCATTATGGTAGGGTCATATACCCTATAATTATGTTATAGTAACGGCTGACTTACATATGAGGCGAACAATTCTCAAGAAAGTCCACAGGAGAGGCAAACATGCCGGTAATCGGCTTCAAGTAAAACCCTTGTTCTATAAGGAGTTGATTACAATTGTTCATACCTATTTTGCATCAGGTTCACTGCATTCTCGTTTGCTTCTACAACTTAATAAAAAGTAAGTAATAGAGAGTATGGAAGCTTGGTCCACTTGACAATAAAGGCTTGGCCACACAGACCGCGTATTCTAGCGCCGCGCTAGGGCGTTAACGTAATAGTAAATCCTGACGCCGCTGAATTGTATTGTACTGAGTTACTAGTAAGCGGTCACACAGAGCGCGTACGCGTACGCGCGTACTCATACGCCCGCGCGTATTTTTTCCCATACAATGATGCTTGTACGCAAATCTGTAAAAAAATACACCACCCGGCGACAAGAACGCCGAGCGCCGCGACAAGCGTACGCGTACTCGCTGCGTGTGACCACTCAGTAGTAACTCAGTACAACACAACTCGGCGCTAGAGCGCGGCGTCAGGATTTTGTTCCAGCGCTGACGCCTAGCGCGGCGCTAAAATACGCGTTCTGTTTGGCCGGGCCTTAAGGAATATGTTGATAACAGCATTTTTATGAATCATCTACACTAGTTATCACTGGAATTGATAAACACTTCTTTAAACGAAAGGAATTAAATAGAAATTTGATATCAGTAAGTAATAAGTATGCGGTCGGATGTAGGAAACGAGTTATGTTCTAAATTCATGTTATCAAATGTAATAATGTATTTTCTTTGATGTTAGTGACATTATTCGTTACAATTATTTTGAAATGTGTTACTACTGTTTCTTATTTCGTGAATAAAATAAAGCAGTAATATCCTAGTGGTAAACTCGGCCTCTCGATTGAGAGGTCCGAGGTTCAAATCCCAGGCACGCACCTCTGATTTTTCAAAATTATGTGCGTATTAGAAATTAATTATCACTTGCTAAACGGTGAAGGAAAGCATCGTGAGGAAACCTGCATACCTGGGAGATTTATATAAAAAAATCTCAAAGGTATGTGAAGTCTACCAATACGCACTTGGCCACAGCGGTGGACTATGGTCTAATCCTTCTCATTATGAGAGGAGACCCGTGCCCAGCAATGGGACAGTAATGCGTTGATGATGAACAAAATAATAACGAAGTATTGATAAAATAACGGATTTTAATAACTCTTAATAATAAGCGTAAATAACTTTATCAGTTAATAATAATGAAATCCAAGTGACTTTGTAATTAAGGAATTCACTTGGTATGTTTGGAATTTATAGTTTCTATTTAGCAGGAAATTAATTAATTCAGAAGGAGGTGCACCGAATTGAAACAATTCGATTTTCGTTATTGTAAATGTAATTCGTAACACACATATAATTATTATCTAAACAAATATAACGCACATGTGTGGTACTTGTCGCACACACTCGAATGAAATGGATTTCATCTTCTGCTGGCTGTGCGTGTTGGTAGCCAATTGTATAAGTAGCTTCTCAGGAAAAAATCTGCACATCTCCTGGATTTTTCGTCGTCTCCTATGACAGATAGCCCAACTTAGTCAGAAATAACAACGCATATTATATTAAGTATGTGCTATTTTTAACCGACCTCAGATAGGACATTAATCTTACTCAGATATGAAGGTAAAATATATCTCGGCAGCACTGACACTACGTCAGGCAATCTCTACGATGGAAAGCAAGCTTATGAGTTACAGCTTATGAAAAATAAAGGAATAGTGTTACCAACTTCAGGACACTATATGACGAAATAGCTTATTCCACGATATATCTATGATATAACTATATAAAATAATTTGTTTTCAGGAAATACAATGGACATCTACCTACTTGTCAATGGGGATGTACGTTCTGAGGATAGCTGTCCCAGCCCTGTCTCTCTGGAAATGTTTCTACGAACCCTTGAAGAAACGATGGTTCTGGATACCGATACTAGCCAGCTTTATCATAACCGCAGACCTTGTTCTAACTGGTATGTGAAAATAAAATTGCCATCATTTATGTACATAGTTAACTTTTAAACTTTCGAAACTTCTTTTGGGCTATTTTTTCCGTGATTACGACTCCGCGCTTTTGTATGTCTGCCTGTTTTTAGTTTGTATTACAAACAATTAACCCAGTGTGGCTAGGAAGTTTTATTTTACACTTTTTTCTTTTAATATCTGATATTACATTATAATAATTATAAGAGTATTATTTATCCATAAAATTATCTTGTCATTCCGATTCAAAGGTATTAATCATATAAGTTTATTGTACGGTAAGTAGAAGGATTAATGATAGAACGTATTGTCGTATAAAAATATACTTTTATACATATAAACATAAGTAAATTAAAAACTTTAAGTTTAAAAAAGATAACCTATGTCACTTCCATAATTAAGACGTAAAAACACCCCCATAATATATTTAAAACCCGTCTAGCTGTATGGCTGTATTCCGCTAAAGAATGACACATCATACATAATTCGATCTAAAAACATTGCCCTACACAGTCGGATAAAAAATTATCAAAGTCTCATATAGATTTTTTTTCTATTTTATTTTCCTTTAAATTTATAAATATTCAATTTGGAGTAAAACAAATATCATACCTAGTACAAAATTATTTGAAATGGGTAATAGTAATAAATTTACTACACATATGATACCATTTGTTTGACATTTTCGTCAGTCGGTCCGTTTTGATTAAACAAAATCGTTTCTTCACGTTCAGGATTCTCTGCGTCGTAGGTGCCATGGACACAGACGAATACATGAACACCCAGACCCAGAACAGAAATATAAAGTCATGATTTAGATATCCGTCTTGCTGGTGAACGAACTTGGAACCATCTGCGTGTCAGACCTTGGAATAACAACTTGTTACTTTTCAGACATCGCAGTAGCGATCTACAGCTCAACCGAGGGCATGTCGCTGCGACCAGCCTACGCCACGATGGCTCTCTTGTCCACGTACATTTTCCTGCCGATGAGAAACAACTTCCTGGCGATCATTCTGGGCGTTATTGTCAGTTTGGTTTATATTTTTGTGTTCGCCTTCGTCACTTACATAGACGACCCCCAAATCGAAGTAGTGGTAAGTGAAGTAAGTGAAAAAAAAATCACTTGGCAGTTCTAAGAGTAACACCGCGGAGGTAACACCACCATATCTATTTTTAGCGTGAAGTTCTCAACTTTCGGTGAAGGGAATGGATGTAAATTTTCATGCGAGGTCTACTCTAGTCTGTCATAGTCTTACATAATCAGCTTCATCTACTATAGGAAGTTGGCTTTAGATATACATGGCCACTTAAGTAACAAATTTGCGTTCACCTTATTTAAAATAGTCACTGCAAGATGCATCTGTGCGTGCATGATTGAAGTCAAGTAGAAATATTTAAGTATTTGTAAATATATAGATGCAATTATTTTGATTTTATATTATGCATTTTTTAATCTTTAAATGCACCCTGTATATGACTTCGATAAAAAACACGTGTCATCGAACAAGAAATACGCGCGTCCATGTATAATTATCCTAATTAATTACATCAACTAAATACGGATATTATAAATATAGCTATATTTGTATACAACACTAATCAGAATCAAAGTTTAATCCAAGAATCCAAATCGTTTAAACCGATTACTATCAATCATAAATGACATATGGAAACAATGAAAGTAATTATGAGATAAGGCAATAAAGCACACTTATATGATAGCACCTTTTCTTTGTATAATTCTGTGCGGGTACTGCCCGAGCATATCACCTAAACCTAAAGCACACCAATCATAATAAAAGAAGAAAAGACAAAGAGTTTACTTCAATCAGAACATTTACCATAAATCTTTTAAAAACCATCATAGTTCAGGAAAATTTTATTTCAATACTGCATCAACATTAATTTTTTTCGTAGCACGAGCTCCTCAAAACAGTTAAATATTCCGTCATACGCAGTTGAACAAACTTAAACCCTTATTATTTTTTTTGCGTTTATCCATTGTATAAAACCAACTGAAATTGTCATATTTTGCTTAAAATGTAAAATTTCTTGCAAAAATAGAATAAATAATTTCGTCCGACATAATACAAGACTGATTATTGTAATATTACAAAAACAATCTTACTTTAACGAGGTCGAGTTACGTAAAATTCAAAGTATGATTAAAATAATATTATTTTAAGAGATGGTAGTAACCCCCTGAAATTACGTGCATGCTGCAGTAAGTTTGAACTTTGTCGTGAATTACCACGACCGTTAACATTCAGGACGAAATGTTGATAATGGATTATGATTCACTGACCTTTTAAATAAAACATCAAATTTTAGAAGAAAAAACTATATTATTATATATTTTATTTTCATCTAATTATTATATATGGCATGAAATGTATATTTGAACGACTTACATAAGGGGCGACCGTATTAGAACTTAGAATTGGCATCTATAATCGGTTAAAGTAGAACTTTTGTTCTGTATGGATAGTTAGTTCTATAAGTATACTAGCTGACCCGGCAAACGTTGTGTTGCCATATAAATAAAAAAACGTTAAGGGTGAACAACCCTTATCACTTAGGGGTATGAAATATAGATAGTAGCCGATTCTCAGACCTACTGAATATGCATATAAAATTTGGTGAAAATCGGTGAAGGCGTATCGGAGGAGTACGGCAACTAACATTGTGACACGAGAATTTTATATATAAGATATAGTTAGTCACAGATGGCCATCAGCAACAAGAACTACTTAACATCAGTTGGACAGCTTGCTCTACAATCTTTCAAAAATATATTTGTTCCTCTTTACAATACTCTCCATTATACGTCGCTTACGCCCTTTTCACAATCTTACTACACAGCTTTATCACTTATCATTTACCTAATAAATAAAGAAAATAGAAAATATTATTGCAGGTGGCGTCTGACGTCATTTACCTAATCGGCGTAAATCTTATGGGCATATATTTTAGACTGATGAACGAAATAGTTACGCGGAGATCGTTTCTGGACAGAAGAGCTTGCGTCGAAAGTACATTGAGGCTGAAATTTGTGAAGGATCAAGAGGTAAGACGATGTATTTTATAAAAGCTTGAACCAGCAAAGGAGTAGCTTAACAACAATTAGAGCTCTTGCAGAGCGTCTGCACTCGTGCATTCGATATTAACAAACATGTAGTCGATAACTTCAATTTCATGTAGTTAAGTGCGGTAGTTCACAAAGTCGATAACTCGGTTGGTGGTAATAACTAAGTTGCAAAGCCTCAAAAAATGAATGTCTTTCTAAACCAAATGGATCGATGCAGTTTTATACTTCTGTTATAACGCAGTCATTGATATTGCAATAATTTTGTGTATGTTTAAACAATCGAAGGGTGGTAGAGCTATTATGTTTCGACAGATAACATACCCATGCCATAACCGTTTCTAGTTCTAGTTCATTATTATGACTGAGTTACAAAAAATATAATGACTCATTAGTTCTCAAGAGTGGCAACAGTACCCTTACCATGAGTTTTTACGTTTTGACAAATATGACTGTTTTGGTATTTGTTTCCGTATTTGCCCATACACATTCCAATTAGCGTTAAAATAGTTATTTTAATTTTGTTATACATTGTTTACGTGTCATAAAGTAAAAAATAATGAATGGTGGTACGGAAACCTCCATGTTCGAGTTCGACTCGTACTTAACGATTATTCTTAATTTGACATTTATTTTTTAAATGACATTTAGAATAATGTATAGTTAGTTTTTGTGTTAATAAAGTTATTATTAATATGATAAAACAATCATACTATCAATGAAATTCGTGAATTAGATATAGCGGCTCAAAATTCAGCAATTCATTTAGAATGTAATCATGACAATGCTATTTTTATGATTCGTGATAGTAAACGCTAATACAGTGATAATACATTAGTGTGGAATTTATTAGAATATAATATATAATTAAGCTTTCTTAATCAGATTTGCGGATTCGAATCGGGCATATCAAATATTTCGAAGTCTTAATATAAGAAACTAATTATCACATGCTTTAGGGGCTTTGGCCAAAAGGGCGAGTTGGACTAACGCACTCTACATCCTTATCTATACCCTATCTCTATACCCTTACCATATTACGTTTTCAAAACATCCCACAATTTTACGTTACATTTACTTAATCCAATATTTTGTTCCGTTAGCTTCGGTAGACTGAGTAAACGTAGAGCAGTCTTTCTGTCTACCTCATATGTTCGCAAAAAAGAGAGACAAACCATAAAGCGCCATTTTGTCAATTTTAGACATTTAATGTTACGTTACTGACACTACAGTTCTGATACAATCCGCTAGGGGCGCTGATTGGAAATTGTATGGGCAAATACGTAAACAAATACCAAAACAGTCATATTTGTCTAAATGTAAAAACTCATGCTAAGGGTACTGTATCAACATTATGACCGTAAAAAGTTTCCTTTTGAGGGGCGGTTTAAAAAACATATGTTTAAGTACTTAGGTAATAATCTTTATTTTTAGGAACGTCTTATGTTGAGTATACTTCCCGAGCACATCGTCTCCAGGGTCAGACAAGACATTCGAGCTATGTTTCTAGACATCCAAACACATAGTCACAGCCACGATATCAAGTCTTTCAAGTGAGTGTATTATCTTATATATAAAATTCTCGTGTCACAATGTTAGTTACCGTACTCCCCCGTAACGGCTTCACCGATTTTCACCAAACTTTATATGCATATTCAATAGGAATGAGAATCGGCTACTATCTATTCCCCATACTCCTAACTCTTAATGGTTGTTCACCGTTAACATTTTTTTATTTATATGGCAACACAACGTTTGCCGTGTCAGCTAGTATCTTATAATTTCCTATTAGTCATATTGATATTATAAGTTCCTGAGTTCCTCTATTAGAAAGATATCATTCCATTACGTGAAAACGGTTGAATTGATTTGCATAGAATTTTGTTCACATATAAATCGTGTCTTGGATTTACTATTATATTTTGAGGAAAGTCACAATTTTTATTAAAGACTTGCTGACCCGGCAAACTTTGTACCGCAATCCATTTATCAGATATATTTCATATAAAATATAGCCTATGTTACTCGTAGATAATGTAGCTTTCGAATGGTAAAAGAATTTTTAAAATCGATCCAGTAGTTTTTGAGTCTATTCATTACAACCAAACAAACAAACAAAGTTTTACTCTTTATAATATTAGTGTAGACAAGGGGGAGGAGAGGACCAAATCTTAGCTGTAGTAATCTTCTTAGCATTTGAGATTGAAGTCAACATAAGCCGTAAAACAAAATATTTAATTATAATGGCCAATTTTGACTTTACTATTAAAGAGGTTAATGATATTAGATATTATGTATATGTATTATAATGATATAGTTAAAGCAATTAATCTTGATACGCGGATTATATTTATCGGACTCAGGACTTCCCAATAAACTGTGATTATTGAAACAATTTCTAGATATAATACAAGATTAAATATTATTAATGATTTCTTAATTTACATATGTAATAGATTAAAAAGTAGTAGACTTTAATTATTTGTAATTTTCTCTTATTTTCATAAAATTTGTCATAGTGACCAACTATCACGAATTAAAATTTAAAATAATGAACTTAAAAAATATTATAAGTGGTATCTACTGCCGGCCATAGTCACCACCGGTCTCAGGTCCTTCAATCCTATTTAAGATCAATTACAGATATTCGTAGGTAGCAATGACCACTTAAGTTCTGTATATGTGTTTCGTTAACATTCCTCATAAAAGATGTTATATTAATATTTCTATTTCAGTCAACTGTATGTGGAGGAGCATGAAAACGTGAGCATCTTATACGCTGATGTGGTGAACTATACGAAGATATCCACGACCCTGTCTCCCATGCGGATGGTGGAGCTACTCAATGAGCTTTTTGGCAGATTCGACGAGGCCTCTGAAGTAAGTTTTTACTAGTTTCTCCGACTATATAGGTACCACTGATGTTGCATAGTTCTGTTCGTCTTACAAACAAATTTTAAATAAATTGTAATTTCTTTTAAAAAGTGTTATTAACGGTAAAGGTCTATTTAAGGCCTAAATGGCTCTCACTCTAAGAGCATGGACTAAGGGCAACTAAAACTTAAACTAAACTAAACTTTTGAAAATAATCATAAATTAAGATTTTTAATGAACAATGTTGTTATGGAAATCGCGACTAAACTCAGATATTTTTACATAATATAAAAGAGAGATATGTGTATACAAATTAAAGAATTCATTTAACACGGTAAATTCGCTTAATTACAGTACTGCAGAAAAAAACAGTGTTCTAAGTGTAAAAAAAATAACACATCGTTCTTTTGCATACAGAGTTAAGAATTACCATACACTGTTACTTAAATCGATCGCAAAATTAATGGACATTTACTTACAATGAAATTAAATGTTAAAATGTCTTTTAACGAGATCGTATTGAAAATAAAACCATCTGAGCAAATTTGAGTTTACGTCGAAATTTTATCCCAATTATATGCAAAAATGTTTATTTTAAAGCATTTTCTAAAAGTTTTTCCCTACACGTAGGAAAATTGCCTTGTTTTTTAATACCGTACGAATCATGTCAAGTACCTCATACATGTACTTGACATACATACACTGAATGAGTTAATATGAACTATGAATTCATGTTATTCCGAAATCATAAAATGTGAAGTGATCATTATTATTGAGTTCTTATCATTATGTTATGCTTTGATGAAACCGATTTATTAGAGTAATTTAACGGAAACTAATAAAAATGAATTCTTTGATCCCTACCTGCATTATAACCCAGTGAATAATTAGCTACATAAATCATAATTTAGCATTTTTAAGTTATTCGTAAATTTTAATGATTTATGACAATAATGACATAATGCGTTTGTTTTAAATGTATATTTCTTTGAATAAAGTAATATACTAAAAACAATTTGATGCAATGTAATAAATAGCTTATTCGATTTTCAAATTAAATTAATAATCAAAGTTATAATTATATTTTAATTACTGGCAGAACAAAAATAACATTTCATAGGGGATTAGAAATCAAGAAAATTCAATTACTTTTGTGCAATATTTATACGAATTCATAAACGACAGTATTTTAAAAAAGTTTGGAAAATCCAAAAGTGCACGACTCATAATGCTCATTTAATTATGAAATATAAAAAAAAAAACTTAAGTCGTTCAAAATTAATTGCCGAAAAAACAGCTGTAGTAGGAAGAAGGTACTGCACAAGCGCCCCTGGTGGAATAAATGTACATAATATCTATAGATATACAGTCTTGTAGTTTTCGTTTTTTATTAATTGCAATTAAACGACACTGAATTAATTAATCATTCGCATTCAGTGACCTACAATCGTCGATTAGAATTTAAAAAAAAAAATTAACTCATATGATGGATTTTTTCACAAGTTACAGTGTTTTCAGGTTTCACACATGACGGACAGGAAAATTTTTTGACCTATTTTGGTGTTTTTTTCCAATTCTATTGCAGTAAATCAATTTTTAAAAAGTATGGAATTAATCTCCATTAAATTATCTCGACAATAGTATGCAAAATATCTTGATTCCGTGAACTATCAAGGCTATAATAATAAAAATAGCCGCCAAAATGAAGCGAAAAAAATTTTTCGATCGTAAAGCACTCTCTGATGATTCGCATCATGAGTCGTGCAAAACAAGACGGTTATTTTTTGACTTTCATTCTATAACAGTAATTAGTAGTCATTAGTGTTCGTTATTGTTAAATCTATTCAAATTATATTATGATAGTATTATTTTAATTAATTATTTTGTGTTATTTTCGTGAAGTGTTATTTTAATAATAATAAGTTCTCATTTACATAGTGTTTGGCTGGTACAATTTTAAGAATTAATATAAAAAAAGAAAAAGAAAGCTTTTGATGTTTGAGTTGTATTTTTCGCGGGAATAATAAAAGTGGTAGATTGGTCGAAGAAATATTTTTATCCTTTCACTATAAAGAAAAAACTAGATCGTTTAAGACGAGTCCAACGACGCCTCACAAACATACGCTTAAATATATTACCGATGCGGAGATCTGAAAAAAAAACTAAACATGTGAAGGCAAATATAATAATACCTAGTTGAAAGTTTCAAGTGACTTTACTTCCTGTTAACAAAGGGCCCGATTACTTTCTTATCAGGAACACGATGTACTAAGGATAAAGTTCTTAGGCGACTGTTACTACTGCGTCAGCGGCGTGCCCAAGCCAACAGTGCAACATGCGAAGAACTGCGTTGATTTGGGACTGGAGATGATTCATATAATTAAGGATGTCAGGTTTGTAAATAGTTCTTCACTTTACTTGGCTGGGTATTACGAGGATTTACTTAAAGAAACCACATTTTTATGATATAGGAGTAGCAGACGAGCATGCAGTCCACTTGATAGTAAGTGACTACTGCCTACCCCATAAAGGATTAAATATAACCTGAGATTGGCCACAGATGCGCTGCTACTCCTGAGGACTAATTTGAAACGCGTCGGAAAAGTATGTCCTCCTTACCACACCCTTCAAAACAGAACTCAGCAACGTCATAACGTTGCTGAGTTCTGTTTTGAAGGCAGAAATAGCTGTGACGGTAGTGCTGCCGGAGTCGAGCCACAAAGGGTACTACCGCCTTCAAACACATTTCACATACACAATGACTCTTCAAATACCTGAGATAAAATGACCTGCGCTTAAAAATATAATTTTAAAATTAGATTACTTATGTCGCTTCATATGAGTTCCAGATTGGCCTCCTGGCTAGATATCATGACTTTGATATGCGTTTCGTGTGCATATAAACACATATAAGTTGAAAGAGATAAACTTTATCTAATATTTTATTAGAAAATATTCATAAAAGTAAATAACAAACATCAATAAAATTATTGTAAGTGAATAAGACCTAAAATCTACCCAATAAAAATATTTTATCAAGTTAAGAGATAATAACTTAGCTCAATCAAGGAATATCTTTTTTCACACTTATTGATGTGCAAATAATATTTTAAAATAATCCATTTAATTTAATTAAATGTGTGTAATTAATTATTTTTTGCTGTGAATAAAATGTATCTTTCTTCCTTATTTTCAGAGATAAACGATCGTTAAACATAGATATGAGAATCGGAGTGCATTCGGGCAAAATACTCAGCGGGCTCATAGGTATTCGCAAATGGCAATTTGATATTTGGTCCAAAGACGTTACAATTGCAAATAAGATGGAATCCACCGGAAAAGCTGGGTAGGTACCTAAATTTAATGATATTTTGTAATATGGACGTAGTAAACAAGCATGCAGTCCACCTGATAGGAATTGGCTACTGCCGCCCATGGCCATCTTTAATTATCCCTACATAAGACTAGATTTATATCTGAGATCTAGTGAGTCACAGAGGCGCCGCTTTCCTTGAGGACTAAGCTGCAATACTTCGGAAAAGTATATGTGCCTTACCTCACCCTTCAAACCAAAAACACAGCAGCCCTTAACGCTGCTGTTATAAGGCAGAAATAGGTGTGACGGTGGTGCGGCTGGAGTCTAAATACAGAGGTTCTACCACCTTCAACAGTATTGCAAAAAAACACATATAATTAATTTACAAATGCTATAAGTACTAAAATCATTTTATAGGTAATAATCTCTTTTGCTTTTAGAAAAGTGCACATCACTAAACAAACACTTGAACTGATACTTGATTGCGCGAGGGAGTACATAATAGAACCTAACTTTGAATCTCAAAATGATCCATTTATTATGAAAAACAAACTAGAGACATTTCTAATATCAAGACCACCCAGGGTAAGTAAGTAATAATTGAAAATTCGAAGTTGAACATGATTATAAATATTGTTTCTATTTGTAACTTATCTTAAGTTTGATTCTCAGTCAAGCAAAAAACTATATTTTAAATAGACTTAGATTTGGTTTACAAGTTGCTATACATGTCTTAAATAATAATAATTCTTCAGAAAAAAAATTCTAAAAGTCATACGAGATGCCTTACAGTCTACAGAATACAACCTAATTGAATTTATCTGGGATGATTTGCTACTCCTTAACAATAAACTGGAATACCTAATGTGCTAATTTGGAATAATGCAATACAATAACAATCGATTCAGGAGAAACTTTATCACGTTTAAATTTATTCTATCTATCTATCTATTTGCAACTATTTCGTTACAATAATTATCATATATAGCTGGTACACAATTTAAATTATGAAAGCAAATATGTTTTAAAATTGTTTTTGTAAGTGGTTACAAATTTTCCAGACGGTGACAGAATACAAGCCATATCGACGAGCATCAGTTGGATTTAACAAAATCATAAACACTCGCCCCCGTAATAAAGTAAGTAAACATGCAATAGTTTAGCGTAATAATAATATCATATTCATAAAAGACACTTTAGAAGGTGGTAGAAGGCTAACAATAGTGTAAAGCGCTACTGTGTTCTGTTTTGAAGGGTGTGGTAAGGGAGACATACTTTTCCGCGGCGTTCCAGCTTAGTCCTCAAGGGTAGCGGCGCATATGTGGCCGACCTCAGGTAGGAATGTCTAATCCTATCTAGGTTTGCTTACAGATGGTCATGGGCGGCAGTAGCCACTTACCATCAGGGACTGCATGCTCATCTGCTACTCCTATATTATAAAAAAAATACTATATTATCTGTACTTCTAGTAGCGATCGGAACAGAGAAGTTCTTCCAACTTGCGCAGAACTACGTCGTTCATGGATGAGAATCTGGTGGAGTATCAGCAAATGCTGAAAGCGGCAGATGCACAGATGGCGAAAGAAATCGAAGATATGACCAATGGCAAGTAAGTACAAAATGAGCAGGCAAATATCATGTGTCTTATGTAGCAATGTCGAATAAAAGTTGTTGCAAATAAATTTTGGTTAATATTAGTATAACAATATACGTACTTACAGTGGAATCATTCATTAGCTTGATTCTATCTTTGATATCTACTTTTACTTTTTAAGCGAAATGTTTATAGATTGACGCCTATTATTAATCAATCTTTCCAATGTTTTTCCTATAAAATATCGTCATATTATTTTGTAGTAAATTCTACTTTATAAAAAATGTTCTTAAATAAAGTTACGAATTTATTCCACCCAGAATATAATATTATTTCTGTGATAACAAATTATCTTGTTTTTCACCAATAGAAACTTTTAATTACTGTTTTATTTTCAGAGAATATTTCAAAAAGGAATCAAAACTGAATAGATTTACCTTAATGTACAAGAATTTTCCTATGGAGAAAACATTTCTTATGCTAGCAGATCCTCTGTTTAAATATTACATAACTTGCTGTCTTATTATTTCACTGCTCATATTTATAATAAATGGATTAACCACTAATTGGTGAGTATTATTATAAAATTGTTCCGTATATGATGCAACACTGCATTTACTTATAATTAAGGTAACTAACAACGACCT
Source organism: Epargyreus clarus clarus (assembly GCA_014595695.2). NCBI lineage: Eukaryota > Metazoa > Arthropoda > Insecta > Lepidoptera > Hesperiidae > Epargyreus > Epargyreus clarus. The sequence goes on from JACTTY020000036.1 coordinate 1,658,687, forward strand.
TTCACACTTAAATATGCTAAATAGGTACTTAATTAAATAATAAGTATAGTTTATTTCAATAACAGTAGATTTGAGTGTTTAATTTACATAATCTTTTTATTTATGAAATAATCAACTTTAATAAAAAGATCCATTGTAATCCAATATTCAATGATATACTGTTATACAGTCAATTTGATAATAAAATGTTTTAAGTAACCATATTGTTTTCAGGCTTAGTGGTTTTCAGTGGTACATATGGGTATTCTTTGGCCTGTTGATACTGGGACTAGTATTAATGCAGCCTTTCACCTGGTTTCAATTCTTTTGGACCAAGTATAAAGGCATTGATGAGCCAAGGAATCAATTCCTCAGATCGATATACGACATATCAGTGGACATAATAAAATCGGCGAAAATAAGAACTATTTTGTACCTTCTTATAAGTTTGGCATTAGCTATTACTTCAGTACTCAACGTGGTGTCATGCACAGAAATTGATGAAGATCCATCTACAGAAACAGTTCTGTCGAACTGTGTTTCTTCGTGGGTAATCACATTTTCACCTTTTAGTTCTTTTAAGATACAATTTACTGAACTAACAAGTTGTTCTTTGCTTTATAGCACGTGACGCAATGTTGGAGCCTTGCCTTGCTATTGAACTTTCTCTTCAGCAGAGTATTTTTCATTTTTAAATGGATCGTTGCGGGAGGCATGACTTTATTTTACCTCTGGGTTGTATGGGAAATCAAATCTCCGCTGTTTGCTATCGACCTCACCTGGAATATTGGATTGGATCCTCGAGTGTCCCATACACTGTCAGTGGTATTCATAACTATAACTCTTTATTGGATCGATAGAACTACGGAATACAGGAATAGATTGGATCACTTGTGGCAAATACAACTCATTGAAGAGCAGCAAGAGGCAGAGACTATGCTAAAAGTAAATAATATGCTTTTGGAAAATATTTTGCCGGCCCACGTCGGTAAGAAACATATATGGTTTATATTTCATACAAAAATGTGCAAATTTAGCAGTCTATGTTACAAAAACTTGTTTTATAATTTCAGTACAGGTATACCTCGATTTAAATAGATCAATAGACGAATTGTATTATGAAAAATACGACAATGTAGCGGTCATGTTTGCGTCTCTGACCGATTACAAGCTGGGAGTCGAAAACGACGCGGACTTAAGCGATAAAGTCGTTTTGAGGATCTTGGACGAAGTTATTTCAGATTTTGATAGGGTATACATTTTATTTATAATTCATATTTATGTTCTTTATATTTTATCAGAAAATTATTACACATACTTAATTTTCAGCTTTTACTGACTGGAGCATCTGTTTACAAGGTGGAGAAAATAAAAATGGCCGGTTGGACCTACATGGCAGCGTGTGGACTAGACCCAAATAGACGTGACTCATTTGATTCGTCATCGTATAGTTCTATATTGGACAGGAAGCAAAATACACCCTACAATAAAGCTATAGTTGTCACAATGGTTGAATTTGCAGCAGCTATGATGATGCAACTACAGAATTTCAACCGAGGATCATTTCAAAGCTTTGAAGGCCTCAACCTTCGAATAGGTGAATATTTATTGCCACGTATTTTGCGTATTTATTGCAAACTTCCTGTGTTAATTTTTTCTCAAAATCCGTTTTTTTAGTAAAGTTGCAATACTGTGCAATAAAGTTCAAATTCGTGTATATGTCAATAAAATAGTAAAAAATGCTTATAGGTATATCAAACGGAGAAGTCGCAGCTGGAGTAGTTGGTTCTCTGAAGCCACTCTATGATATTTGGGGCAATGCAGTTAATATGGCTTCTCGGATGGATTCGACGGGAGAAACGGGTAGAATACAAGTAAGAAAATATGTTCTTTTAAACCTGATTTCCTTCTGACGGCACAATTTTAGCTAGTGAAGTTAAAAATCAAGGAAGCTAAAAATTATATTTACGACAGTAGTCATCTTTAGCTGTTTCAAAAGTTAAGTTATTATTTAGAGGAAAAAACAATTCATTTTGTTCTTAACTGGATTCCAGGTCACAGAAAACACTGCTATCATCTTAGACGAGAGCGATATCCTGACCACATATCGCGGAGAAACTTTCGTTAAAGGCGCAGGTTACATAAAAACGTACTTTGTGCCACTAGACGATCATTTCAATTTGATCAGAAAGAAAGATAGTTCGAATTACTACAGAATGCACGATAGACGCCACTTTTTCCAGTCCAGAAACATTATTCTCAGCGATTCTTCTTTCGAGTCCGATATAGGATCGCGGAATAGCTTGGAAGCACCTCGAGGCTTTGGTGTAGAAGAATTCATCATAGAATATGACCAAAACGAAACCGATGATGCTATTGAATTACGGGAGAGTAGTACTCGATCTAATCAAAAAACACAGGCTGAAGCACCAAGATCTAGTGTTAGTACATTATCCTCAGAAACAGAAGTGATAGAGACACATTGTTAGTGCACGTAAAAATATATGTAGTATCAAAAGACTTTTGACTCTAATGGCACTGATACAGGTACAGCATCTTTGCCGAGGGGTTAAAATTTGATTCCTGCAGGTTTTGTTTCTTGACTGTGTTCATGTGTTTGCATTCAATCATTATTAAGAAAATATTCAATAAATTTCATAAAAAGCGTGTAAATATAGAGGACATTTTGGGTAGGATATAATATGACGTAGGTACTATTTTTTTGACATATACGTCATATCATAAGTTTTCATCAATGATCATAGTAGTCGGATAGTTTCGAATGTATATTAAGTAAATATATTTAGTGAAGTGATATAAATTTAGTTTATAAGTTGAAACCACTCATTGTTAGTATGTCGTAGTTAGTATGTAGTCAATGTCGTTGTAGATTAAAACTGTAAATATTTATAGATAATTTAATGTTTATTAACGTTAATAATGTGTGTCTACGTGAAGGTAAAACTGACAATGACCATGAACAAACAAATAATTGCTATTTAAGTGTTATTTTTATAGAGATTGAGGTTAGAGACGAGTATGCAGTCCACTTGACGGTAAACGGTCACTGTCGCTTAACTCCACAACAACCGTACAAATGCGTTGCCAGTCCAAAGAGATAAGGTGGTCGCCTCACATAAAAGTAGAATTTGAAGGTCGTAGAACCCTTTGTGGTTCGACTCCGGCGACACCACCGCCATACCTATTTCTGCCTCATAACAGCAGTGTTGAGCGCTGCTGTGTTCCGTTTTGAAGGGTGTAATAAGGGAGAGATACTTTTCCGAGGCGTTCCAGCTTAGTCCTCAGGGGTAGCGGCGCATCTGTGGTTGACCTCAGGTAGGAATATCTAATCTTATCTGTAGGCAGTAGCCGCTTACCATCAGGTGGACTGCATGCTCGTCTGCTACTCCTATATTATAAAAAAGTAGGTAAGCTGGCATCCACACCCTTCTACCGAAACGCAAGAACTGCTTCACGCTAAAAATAAGTGTGGCGATGGGATGTCCCTGATCGAACCATACCGTTTCTATAACATTTCAAAGTTTTTAGAACTTCGATTATTTCCCATTTATTTATACGTGTTCTTATTTTTTCCTTTTCATGTTACAACAGAAGTCAAAATAAAGTCAACATTCAAAGCCATGCACACGGTTAAAATGTTATCAAAGAATTTCACGATATAGAAGATAATTTCTTATAATCGGTCATTTTACATGGTTTGTAATCACTCTGTATTTATAAGTGTGGAATATTTTTATATTTATTTAATCTACTTTTAATATTCTCAGTACAATGATATTGTTTTATTATCATGATGAAATTGTTAATAAACATATTTTGGTAAATTATGTGTATACTTTTGAAGCTGAAGAACCCAAAATTATTCATTATGATCAACCCGATCCTGAATTTTCCTTAAAATTTTCAATTGAAGCTCATTGAAAATCCTTATTAAGTATAAACACATTACTTTAAATAAACACATTTATTTTAAGTTTAATTTTTAACGACATACCCTTACATAAATAAAACCTTAATCCATAGACTTTTACTTCTAAAGCCTTAATCGTCCAGATATTTGAATTCAAACATAGAACAATTGCTTTTTTATTTATCATGAAATAACTTATCCTTACTTAAACGCCATTTATTTAGTTATTATTTGAAGCAAAATTAGTTTAAACGTCAATATAAAACAAAATTTTACCATGGACGCAACCACCTATAGCATATAAAATTTCCAGGAGGTTGTCAAGTGTAATCGTATTGCATTCGTTGAGTTTATCTACATAGGCTTCTTATGTTTCGTTCTTTGCTGTAAATTTTCTCATATTTTCTACAACCATGTGTCCAGTTTCGTCACTGTAACCGCAGTTGAGACAGACACAGTGGAAGAACATTTTAGTGGTTTCATCGTCGGCTAGCGGCCAATCAATGATTTTCTTCAATACAGCTGCAGGAACCCCAGTTTCCTTCTCACAAATCGCCGCAACTTTTGTACAGCTTCTGCATTTATATGTGCAAGTAACTGAAAAATGAAATCACACAATTTTATAATTAGGTATTTTATACGAAACAAGGAACTAATGAACATTTGACGCACCTTGTAAATGCTAAAATGGCCTTTTTTTCAAAAAATACCAATCAACAGATTGAATTAAAATCTATTAATATGTATTCCTCATCATGAGGTTTTTTTAAGAGAAGCTTTCCATGAATCGACTGCGGTAAATTTCATCACCCACATTTACGTCTATAGACGGCAGCATCGTCAACCCATTACCCTCCCATTGCTGGGCACGGGTCTCCTCTCAGATCGAGAAGGATAAGGATTAGGCCATAGTCCACTGCGATGACCAAGTACGTAATGGTAGACTTCACATCCCTTTGAAAACTATATTTATTTTTTGATTTCTTAATTCTTTTTTTATTAATTAATTTATTTCTAAATATAATTAATTTCTAATACGCACAAAAATTGTAAAATCAGAGGTGCTTGCCTGGGTTTTGAACCTCGGACCCTTCGATCAAGAAGCCGAGTTTCTTATCCACTGCTTTAGTCTTAAGGTCACTGCGCATAATATTATTACACTGAAATACTTTTATTAGCGGACAATAGAAGTTTTCGTGTCTATCCGGTAACACGAATTGTGACACTGGACAACGTTACTGTGACTATTACTGACATGAAAATACATTATGGGCACTACGAAAAAAATATTTTTTTCTGTCGATCTTACCTTATCCTGGGTACTAAGTCCAATGCACACAATGGCGCACAGTAATGTGATAATAGTAAAAGACGTTATTATTGTAAAGTTTATACGAGTCGAATGTAGATGCGTCGAGCGATGTTTTAAGTGAAGACTTGGGAAATGCATGTCGCTTATATACTAAAATTTTTAATTCTTGAGATATGCTTGCCTCCTTAATTATACTAAATTATTTAAATCTACAAATATGTAGGTATATTAAAAGTGTAATTACCTCACTGAGATGGATAATTTTGGAACTGCGTGCATATAATTAGACATATAATGAATTAAATTTATGGTTAATGCCAAGTAAAAAAACATATAATGTATCGTGTAATTATATTCAATATTCCTTTCATTCTAATACAAAGTTTATTGATTTGCTTGTACGTATAATACAGACATAATTTACTTTGTTATTCTATTGTTACGAGTACGTAGGTTTTACGGTTTTAGGATATATACAGTTTAGGTTTGAAGATTTGTATTATATCATATTTCTGTAACCTCAAGTAAGTTCAAGATCTTTTCAGAAGTCCATGGGCGGTAGTAGCCACTTACTATTACCATATTAAATAATGGACTACATGCTAGTCTGCTCTTGTATTATAAAAAAAATATTCTGGTAAAATAAGAAAGATCGTTTCCAATTTCGATGGGCTTAGTAAATAATATTATTTGAAAATCATTATAATCCATTTAATCAAATAAATACTGATATTCGCTTGAATTTTTATTCCTGGGCATTTGTGTGGCTATATCATTAAAGAATGACATAAAACTCCTCCGAATGTTGCAGAATAGTTATTACGAGCTAAGGAGATAAAATTAATGGCGAACAGTTAAGACCATTTTAAGTATTTAATATAAAGATAATTTTAGCATATTGCGTTTTTGTGAACAGATTATACCTAAGTGGCACGGTTGCCAACTTAGGGGTTTTCCCCCCAGATTTAGGGGGTAAATGAGTGGTATGGGATTTTTCTAGGGGTTTTATATGTCTAGGGGTATTTTTAGGGGTTTTGTAAAGGCGCGGCGAGCAAAAAAAAAAAAAAAAACGGGAAACGTGTCATAAGCTTGCACGGCGTCCAAAACAAACGTGTTCTGAGCCGGCACGGCGGGGCTAAAAAAAAAAAAAACGGGAAACGGGTCATAAGGTGGCACGGCATCCCAAAAAAAAAGTGTAATATATTTTTAGGGGAATTTTCAAATAATTAATGCAATTATAGGGGGTTTCGACTTCAGTTTAGGGATAAATATTTTTGAGAGTTGGCAACACTGCTAAGTGGATAAATATAGATATAACGGATTAATCCACACGTAAACAGATTTCGATTAGTATTTTTATATTGATAGGATAAGGTTTCGGGAGCTACTTTAGACAGGGATGTCAAATTTAGGTATAAAAACTGAATCCCTTAAAATGTTATTATTTTTGGTCGTTAGCGTACAAAAATCAGATGACGCAATTTTAGTTTTTGGATGTCAAAGGGAAGAGTTGTGCGAATTTACATCGACATAGTGGGGTTTGAACTCTTGACCCTCGGTCACCATCTCGAAAAAGGGGTGCAAATCGATTTTTACGTTCTACCAGGCAAACTTTTCGTCGCACTGTTTTTAGTAACAGTTATCTCAAATTAATTATCTGCAACTTTGGTTCAATAACTTGTTGTTGTAACCAAAATGAACTAAGTTAATTACGAAACTAGATCACAACCTTTTCGATATTTAGATTTGTAGAATTTCACTTTTTCATTTTTTTCCAGTAATTTCACAAAAAATCACGTCAGTAATAGACGTCAGTAGTAATAGAGGTTTTTGAGAAATAATTTTCACTATAATTTTTTTTATCGTGGAAATTACAAGTAGGTACTGTGTATATATTTAGTGAATATTTATTATAGTATTACAGATAATTACCTTATCGTCACATTTTATTTTTACTAATAAAAAAATCATAAAATTTATAATTATTGCTCGTTAAATACACATCTAATGTCAGGTTTATATACTCGCAAAGTATTGACGAATAAGCTCGAATATGCAAAGAGCTCTCTTGATACAAACTCATATTGGCATATTTGCCTTTTTCACTTGTAATCCACTCTAAGGAAGTTAAATAGGTGTTCCAAGTTTTTATTATATACATATTTATATATACTACTATAAATATAAACTGTTAATACCTTTAGTCCAAATGCATATATTAAATATAAAAAAAACCCAATTCATAGTTTAATTTTATATATTTTTTCGAAACACGTGATAATATTTAATACAAAATGAAGTGATCTGTACCTACCCATAGAAAGTGTAATTACGATTTGTTTAGTTCTAGAGTATAATAAATCTTGAATAGAAGAAGCAACCCATCCCCGCAGTCGTCCATACACAACGCCAGTTCTTTAGATGCCCGAGACAACTATATAAAAAATCAATTATTGATAGTAAAGATATTACTGTCATGGACACAATTACCCACTGCGTATATAGTCTCCAAGTGGTTTGCCAATGTTATCTTATTGCAATCTTTGAGTTTGCTTAAATACTCTTCTTGTGTGCCGTTCACAGCTTTCAACACAGCCATATTTTCTACAATAACGTGTCCATCTTTGTCAGTGTAGCCAACGTTCACACACAAGCAGTAAAAGAACTTCTTGGTAGCTTCATCGTCGTTTATCGGCCAATCAATGATTTGCTTCAAGACAACGGCAGGTACTCCGGTTTCTTTTTCACAAACAGCCGCTTCTTGGCGTAATTTTTGAAGAGATTCGGCATCTACTTTTATAAGTAACTGAAAAAAATTAAGTGCAATTTAAGATAAGTTTTCTTTTTCGTGATCGAAGTAGCAAATGTGCATTGACCGTTTCTTTCGGATTGCAAGTAGTCATTAGATAGCTGCTGTTTCCTGGTTTCAAGGATGTGGTAACACATAAATACAATGGATATCCATTTAAGTAGTTCTGAACAGCAGCAATGCATGTAAACGCACAGGAGCTTTTTTTATTTAATTTTAAGTGTAAGTTGTCAGAATATCAATGGAATTGTACTATGGTAAAATAAATATGGGGAACTTCATTATTTCATTAATTTTCACATTATCACTAATAATAACGATTATAGAATCAAATCTTTGAAAAAAAAATATCAAATGCAAACCATAAAATATAATACCAAAGGGGTAGGCTATATGCATTTTTCTTACCTTTTCCTGAGTGCTCAGTTCGAAGCACAAAACAGCACACAACAATGTGATAATAACGAAGGCTGACATTTTTATAATCTTGAAAGTTATGCGTTTCAAAACACCAGTCTATGAATCCAATGATTTTATGAAAGTGAACGTCCAGGAGGCATACTCCATTTTTATACTGAAAAAATTTTTAATAGTCAATAATCTTGTCAAATAAATTTAAATAAATTACCTAATGTGTAATTATCGGAAAATAAAAGTCTTGAAATATAATGGATATTCCATATAATGAGGTCTTTAAATGTTTTATAGGCACAATTAAAATAATAATATATAAATATTAAAAACTACTTAAATAAATCTTTAAATATAACTTTTTTAGTATAAATAGTCCAATGGAATGTTTCAAAATTTAGTCCGCGGCATGCAGAATAAACCTAGAAATCTGTGCGTCAAGCTCTGATCAAATCTTTCTCGGGATTCGTTTGGTATTCCTTCAACTTCTTACGAGTATATCGTTTGTAAGGGGTGCACTAACACTACTGCAGAATTTCATTTGTAGAATCATCCGACTTTTCGGTGTAGTTTCGGGACCAGATTAGGGATACGGCATCCCCTGCCTGTCGTAAGAGGTAAACAAAAAGGTTGCAGGTGGCTCGAACCGCCCGACCCCGAAAAGGACGACGATATATGTGGTCGGTCATCCTCACCTGGATGGAGCTCGACGGGGTAACGCACTAAGATAGTTTGAGTTGCGTTCCTTTGGAGACCCCGGAATCTTCTACGCAGCGCCGAGGAAAGCCTTCGGGAGAGTATTAGTGCGATAACAGTTCCACATATCCCTGCGTCGCTCCCCCGGTACCGGATATCTTTTAAAAAATCCTCCCTCGATATTAGAAAAAAACAGGACCACCCGACTGCACAATTGCAGTTGGATGATCGCCTTTAATAGCAAACAAATTTAAATGGCTGTCATTTCATAATGGCTAGTGCAAAATAAAAAATAACATGATTTGTTATTAAAATGGACTGTACTTAATCCCAGTAAAGGCTCCGACACCAATAATCATACACCCTGTTTAAACAAATGTTTAAAACCTTTGGGCCTTTAATTACTAAGGTACGATTTACTTTATAGTTTAAAATAAATAATATGTTTCGTTTTATATACAGGTAATTTTAAACAGTTTTAAGGTACTATCTCAGAACGTAAGTACTTTAAAATGATGTGAATAACATTTTTTCATAACGTTAAGCTATGTTTGTGCAAGCCATATGGGTATCTAGAAGTAGCCTATGCACCATACATGGGTGAATAGGCTACTTCTAGACAAGTGTTCTACATCTTAGGCCTCATCACCTCTCACACTCTCATAATGAGAAGGATTAGGTAATAGTCCACCGCGCTGGCCAAGTGCGTATTGGGAGACTTCACATACCTTTAAGATTTTTTTATAAATCTCTCAGGTATGCAGGTTTCCGCACAATGTTTTCCTTCACCGTTTAACAAGTGATAATTAATTTCTAAAACGCACATAACTTTAAAAAATAAGAGATGCGTTCCTAGGATTTTTAACCTCGGACCCCTCGATCGTGAGGCCGAGTTTCTTAACTACTAGGCTATCACTGCCATCACCGTTTACCATCAGGCAAGATCAACGCCCAACGTGTGCATCCACAAGTAAAAATAAATGGCCAAGCAGCAGTTGAAAGTCGCACACGGAGGGTTCCGTACCCCCATGTTTTTTCAGTGTTTGTTATCACAGCAGCCGTAGAAGTAAGTGCATTGTGAAAATTTGAACTACCTATACAATATTTCGATTCAATAGATAAAGCGAAATACGGCGATAGAAAGGGGTTTATTTTATAGGGAACTCCCTTTATTTTAAAGCTTTTTTAGTATTTTTTGTTATAGTACCTACCCTTATACAAATGTAAAAATTTAAAGTATGTATCTATTACGGTTCAACGGACAGAGCGCTGTGACAGACGGACAGACACCAGAGGCTTAGTAATAGGGTTCCGTTTTTACCCTTTGGGTATAGTCCTCTAATAACGCCCTAATCCTACGATGAGGCACAATTGCAACCGATTGGTTAAATGTAAAAAAAACAAACCTACAAAAAATAATTTATTTATTACTTTTCTAACCTCTTCACTATTCCCTCTTAAACTATATGTGTTAAAATAAAAAGTAAACCTTAACCAAAACATTATTTTTAAAAACAAAACAGATTTTCGATATTTTCTGTTAATGCTTGCTCAAAGTTTAAGGGAGAAAATATCCAAGTATATAACAATAAAAAAGATTTTTATTTATAACAACCGAATTGACCGTATTTAAATGCCAGTAAATGTGTGTAGTTGTTCGCGAATTAATTGAGTTTATTTTTCAAGAACTAACAAAAGTTTCTCATGGAAACAATCACCTATCGAGAATAAAGTTTCCAAGGCGTTTTCTAGCGTAATCTCATTGCATTCTCGAAGTTTGTTTGAATAGTCCTCCTGCGTTCCGTTCATAGCTGTGAACTCATTCAAGTGTTCAACGATCATGTGTCCATCCGTATCAATGTAACCGCTATTAAAGCAGACGCAGTAAAAGAACTTCTTGGTGGGTTCGTTGTTGTCTAGCGGCCAATCAATGATCTTCTTCAATGCAGCAGCGGGAACCCCGGTTTCCTTCTCACAAATTGCAGCTTCTCGCCGCATTTTTTGTATAGACTGTGCATTCACATGAACGAGTAACTGAAAAATTAAAAAGAAAAAATGTTTTTTTGGGAAATAAGTGGCAAATTGGTATTCGACACACACATATGTTGGAATATAGCAAAAACTCAAGCCTCTTATAATGTATAATATTCAAGTAGGTTATATATGATAAAGCTGGCAGCTGAAAAACATATATTTTACTTCTTCTGATTTGTCATTCTGTTAATGATTCGATATAATAAAAAGTATCTTTTTGGAGTGAATTTTATTTTATTATATTTCATAGTTTATTTTCTCGTTCTCCTGTGGCCATTTCCCTACAACATATTTATTTGTTTCTGAGTACATTTATTTGGGCCAAACTCTAAGACTCGGCAGGAACAACTCCAATCGTGAAGTCGATAGACGCATACAGTCGGGCTGGGCAGCATACAGGAAGCTTCGCCAAGTCTTCTCGTCACCAATACCACAATGCCTAAAGACTAAGGTCTTTAACCAGTGCGTCTTGCCGGCTATGACCTACGCTGCCGAAACGTGGACTCTGACTTTGGGACAAGTCCACAAGCTAAATGTGGCTCAGCGAGCTATGGAACGAGCAATGCTCGGAGTCTCTTTGCAGGATAAAATCCGTAATACGGAGATCCGGCAAAGAACGGGAGTAATCGACATAGCTCAAAGAATTAGCAAGCTGAAGTGGCAGTGGACTGGTCACATATGACGCAGAACCGATGGCCGATGGGGCAGGCGAGTTCTCGAATGGCGACGGAGTGTAGGACGCCCACCGGCACGCTGGACCGACGACCTTAAGAGGGCTGGTGGTAGAGGCTGGATGAGAGCAGCGGAGGACCGAGTGTTGTGGCATACCTAGGGGAGGCCTTTGTCCAGCAGTGGAATAATAAACACACACACATTAAATAACACACATTAAGGGACAAACAAAAACAATTATTGCCAAATACAAATATATAATGAACTTGGTAAGTAAAAGTGACATGAAATCGATAATGGTTTCTTATTAAGTATAGTAACAGAAATATCTATTTTCATTACTGCCTTACATCTAACAGCTACATAGTCCTTTTAAGCTTATTTAGAATATTCTTAATCCCATTTGGGATTGATTACAAAATATGTAAATGGACGGCGGAGACTCATTAGTCAATGGATTGCATACCTTTAGTTTTTCAGTGGTTGTGAAAATAATCTCTTATTTTTTTTTAATTTCCGTTTACCGACAATGGCGCCACGGAACACAAGCGTAACAACAAAACTCTGATATTCCTTATCGATCCACTTGTGAAAAATGAAGAACACAAGCCTGTGTGGAGTCTCATAGAGGTAACGTCGTATTTAAACTGCAATATTCCCGATGCTACACCTAATTCTGACTTACCACGCCGATATAAACTATTTTTTTAGTTTGAAACATATGCAAAACTAAAATTATAGTATTAAGATCAGAGAAAATAGAAATACTTCTGTGATACTCCATAAAGGGTGTATGCCTTGTTTAAAGTTTAAAGCACGGTACCACAGACAATAACTATAATTATACATGTTTAAGTGGATTGTAATATACTTTCCGTTGATCATACCTTATCTTGGGTACTTAATCCGAAGCACAAAATAACACACAATAGTGTGACAGTAGCAAGACCCGACATTGTTATAACGTCTAAACACTTCAAATGCTGTATCGAACTTTGAAAAGTAAGTGAAATTTTAAAGAAAATTTGTCCTTTATATACTTAAATATCTCTTATACTCTTTATCTTACAAATTAAATTGAATAATCTAAAAACTGCACATTATAATGCATAATTATCTAAAATGGACAATCTTTCAACGATGTACATATAATTAGATATCTATATGAATTTAATTACAATTATTAACATCTAAATTATTCTAAATAAATAGGTATTTTATAATTTTAGTAGCGAAATTATAAATCGAACTTTAAGAATGTTATTATTACTAGGGACCGGAAGTTTTATATTTTAAGAAATCAATTCCTCTATTTGCCGAGTCTCGGATGGATCTTATTATATTAATATAAATTCATTAATCAAAATATGAACGGTACCAAGACATATTTTACAGGTTTTAACGCAGATGATAGGTGACAATTAATAAAAAAAACTAAACTTAAATCTTAAAAATCTTATTAATTTCATAAACTTTTATTTAGTCATAACAGTAACGTTTAATGTCTCATTACTTATAATAAATTAGTTTTGGATAGAAATCAAGGAACTTCTTTGGAAACATTCGGCCACTTCGAAAAGAGTTTCAAAATTGACATCATTGGAAAACTTATTGCAATTCTCGATTATTTTCGCCATGGCATCTTTTGTTCCATTCACAATATTCCAACTCAGAAACTTTTCTGCGATAAGGTGTCCGTCTTTGTCGACATATCCGGTGTTTAAACCGACACATTGTATAAATTGCTTATGATGTTTATCATAGGGATAGTTCCTGGTGACTATCTCTTTCAAGCTTGTAGGTGGTACTCCGGTTTCTTGAGCACAAGTTTCCGCAGTCTGTCGTAACTCTAAGACATTTGAGGACGGTACTTCCACGTGTACCTGTAATGGTAAAAAGTATTTCAAAATGAGAACATTAAAACTCTAAAAGGTGATAGAAAATAAATGGTACATTCCCTCCTTGTTATACTCCGAGGGCCGCCCTATTTCTATCTGCGTTCAGGTTTGGAAGTCGTCTACTTATCACTGCAAGCTCGTTAGCTTCAAGTTTAAAACAAAAATAAATATTTATAGTGATTTGAAAACACTCCAGTGTAGTTGTATTTGATTTTCAACATGGCGTTGTTATATAGCGACTTTTCGCATTTTATGTATATTGTTTATATAAATGTTATATTTTTATAACATGAAGCATTAGCATCGCTGAAGCATATCTCCCAATTTGTTACATTGAAATAGCAAACGAGCACACAACTTGATGATAATAAGTGTTCAATACCACCCATGGATATGTAACCAACTGAAGCTGAAGCCGATCTCATAATAATTTGCATTGATGCTCCTGAGGACTAAGATGGTCGCATTCTATATGACAAAGGCTGTTTGTCCACTACACCGTCACCGAGCCGATACCGAGAACAAGATTATTTCGGGCCGATTTTAATTATGTCGTGACGGCGATAGTTTGTCCACTGCGACCGATATCGGCAGTTTATTTTGTTCCAGCTGTCACTCGTGTGACGGCTGTGTATGGACAAGTTTCAATGTATTTTACATTGCCGGCACATCGGCCCGTGAAAAACTCGGTGCCGATCTAGCGGTCACGCCGATCTACTCGGAATATCGGCGGCCGGGATGACGGTGCTCGGGTGACGGACATTCGGTGGACAAGCTTCTATAGTAAATGTGTGTACGCTACTTCGGCGCCGTCATTAATTATCGCTATGGGCTCGGTTACGGTGGTTGGTGGACAAGCAGCGTAAGTCGGAATTCCTTCCAGCGAAACACAAGAACTGCTTTACACTAGAAATAGGTGGGGATGGTACCTTACTAATTCTATCTCCTTTCAAATTGGCAACAGAAAGTTAAAAATAAAGTTTAGTTTAAAATTAAAATAATTAATTAAATTCAGTTAACAAAATAATAAAATATCACGTATATTTTTTCAAAATATCTATATTTTCCAAAAACATACCTTATCCTGTGTACTCCAAGTGAAACAAAAGACAGCACACAAAAATATAACAGAAATAAATTTGTAATCGATTACTGACCCTTCCATGTTCGTATGTATTAATTATAATATATATATATTTATTAATCACTCGGAATATGAAAGAGGTGGAATTAAAATAATACTTAGCACATAGATGTGCGTCTTTTATACGTTTTTTAAATTTAATAAAACATTTATTATCAGAATTAAATCGTTTACTTAATTAATAATTGGATAAACTTGCAATTATGCATTACCTTGCAATAAATAATAGTAAATAATTAGTATCATTATCATTAAAGTTAAGAGTCCCAACAGACCTATTAGGTATAAATTGTTTTTTTTTTCTGTAAGCCAGACTCGCACTTAACACCAGGGTGTGTACACATATAGGTTATTATACTCTATACTATTTAATGGAAGATTAACAACTTTTTAACACGCTTTTATTAGCTTCGGTTGTATGTATATATGTATGTATGTAGGTAGGTAGGTATGTGTGTATTTATGTATGTATGCATATATGTATGTATGTAACTGTGTTACGGAATTTTTTAACCCGATTTCTATCCACTTTGAACGTTCAGTTTAATTCAAAATTTTGAAGAATTATCAAAAACCAATGACAATACACGATTTTAATAATTTTGTACCATTGTCCTTATCAACATCCTCAGGATTAACGATTTTCGAAGTGAGATTGTTCGAGCGCCTTAGAGAAAGTTTATCGCAAAATTACTAGATTGCAACAATTATTGCTTTTTAGTTTCAATAACTGTCATAACGTGATTTTTATTTTTGAAAATAATAATGTTATATCCCTATAACTCAAATGTTCTGAAATACACCTATGAGCTGTAGATCTTGTAGAATGATTTTTAGGGTTCCGTACTCAAAGTGTAAAACGAAATCCTCCGCTTTCTGTTCGTGTGTCACAGGGCTCTATCTCTTAAACCGTAATAGACACTTGATTCTTTTACAGAGGATGCATAATAGTGGTCGCTATAACAACAAATAAAAAAAATATATAGTATATAGTTTAAAAAACTAAAAAACACGCTTTAATGATAAAATTAACAAAAAAGTAGAAAATAATTTTCAATCTAGGAATCAATTAAGGAACAGTAAATAATATAATTGTGGAAAAAGTGTGGGGCCCTTTTCGAAAACTGATAAATGGATAGATTTTAGATAGTTTTATACTTGTTTATCATTAATTATCCTATACCTCGCATTAGGTGGTTATTATTATGTTCGCTCTCTTGTTTCACTAAGTAATATCAAACGGTATAGTCGTTGTGACCCCATTACTGTAGGTACCACTACTAAGCACGGCCTCCTCTCAAAATGAGAGGGATTCGGGCTACAGTCCACCGGGCTGGCAAGATGCGAATTGGTAGTCTTCACCCAACCTTAAAACCCTAATTTTAAGTACTAGAAGTTTCCTCACAATACTTGCCGTAACAGTGATAATTCACTTCTAATACTCGTAGGTAGCTAAGTGGTATATTATCAAAAGTACCTAATTAAGGTGATTTTGAAATAAAGTATGTAAATATAGAGGTAAAAAACCTTTACAGTTATGTATACAATTATTTTCCTAAGTATACCTATAGGAACATTTAATTACCTCAGCACGGCTCATTAATAAAGTAAATTATCTGCTTTAAAAAGATTTTCCTAATTTACCTACTAAGAAATGCTAATTTGATAAATATAGTTAATATACAAAGTTATAATGTCTCGGGAAGAGCTAAGTTTAAGTTAAAGATTCAGTTTTTATCCTAGCATACGAAGCTTGTAAAAAATTTATTTGTAAAATTGCAGGTTGCCACTTAAATACATTTAGGAGTGGTATTATCTCAAGCTTCGTGAGCTTCGTTCCAAAAACTTTAAATGTAAATACAAAAAAATAATTCGCCAAGTACGAATTGAATTCACACATGGAGGCTTCTGTACCACCAAAAGTTTATTATTTTTTAATTATTTTTATTCATTTTATCATTTTCAACAATATTTAGTTATAAGATACAACAATAGATGGCGTTGGGGTGATAATTAATGATACGTAAATAACGTATAATAACATTAAAAAAACTATAAAATATGTTTTATGGTTCTTATTTGTATTTATTATAATACCAGTTATAGTAGTAAACGGATTGTAAAAATTTCAACCGTCTTCCTAGTACGGTTTAACAGTTAGATCGAAAAATACCGGTTTGTTGTATGGTGACTACCTTTAATATGCAACTTTATTTTATTTTTAGTATTTTTTTGTTATAGCGGCCACCGTTTTTACCCTTTGGGTACGGAACCCTAAAAATTTTTACCTTACTTACTCATACTCGTTTTCTATTAATGTCATAAATAATGATTTAATTTCAGATCTTTCGGATCAGTCAAAAGCATTGACAGAGAGTAGCTACACTAGATCATTAGTTTTTCTTTAGGTCAAGGGCTTACTACATAATGTTTTCTATTACTAGTTAAATTAATTTTTACACTATCAAATTCAAAGACTCGTTTACACTGTACCAGAAGCATAGATTAGTAAAGATTACTCACTAACACTAACTAACAAGAAAATGTAACCAGTTTTGACAATTGAAATTGTCACTGTCATCTATTTTACTGTTTGAAAAATATAAAAGAAATGTATTTTTTAGATCATTTACGAATGATACGATATTTCTCCGCACTTTTCTTCGTTCGTGTTTCTGCACCACTTAACTGCGCTGCGCTGTGATGACAGCCATTTAATGGCTGACAGAAGTGTCACCCGTTTAAGGCATTTAATGGCTTCCTTTAATTACAAGGCGGTGAGATACTTGTCTATGACAAGAAGTAACATAGTCTATATTTATTTTCTTTAGAAATATTTAATGGTTTTGTGTATAAATTGAAAAACCGTGAATAGATATTAACTCAGATGACGGATGACAATAAGTAAAACGAACGTTTTGTAACTAATTTTATACACATTTATTTAGTCATTTTATATCTCATCACTATAAAGTTAACTTTGGGTACTGAGGGAGTAAGTTCCATGGAAACATTCGGCCACTGCGAATAGGGTATCCATGTTATTGTCCTTGGTAAATTTATTGCAATTCTCGACGGTTTCCACTATATCACCTTTTGTTCCATTTACAAAATTCCAATTCAAAAAATTATCTACAATAAGGTGTCCATCTTTGTCCACATATCCGGTGTTAAAACCGACACATTGAATGAATTGCTTATTAGCTTTATCGTCGGGTAAGGTTCTGTTGATAATTTTTTTCAAGTTCGAAGCTGGTACTCCGGTTTCCTGAGCACACATTTTCGCAGTCTTCCGTAACTCTAAGACAATTGAAGTCGGTATTTCCAGGAGTAGCTGAAATAATTAAAAAAAAAATTAATACATTAGAATTTTAATAGTAGAATACTTTCATGTTTAATTCTGGTGGCACGAAACCGCACCCATCTACCTGTATTCGGGTTTGAAAGTAGTGATGAGAGATATTATAATTTACTTAAATGTACATAATTCAAATTTAAAAATAAAAAGTTTGTTCCGTAAAAGTTGCATTGAATTTTTACAAGGCGTTGTTACATAGCGACGGTTCGCAATTCATGTTAATCTTAAAATTTTAATACATGAAGCATTAGTGATCGATTTTGTAGAGATATCGGAAAGTTGTGGAAATTTCAAATTGAAATCATCAACATGGAACTTTTAACTAAGCTACTTGATACTGCAATGAAAACAGAGATCAGGAAAATCAACATTTTCTCAACTTATTATATTACTTATTGTTACGTTTACTCAGTCTATTGAAGAAAACGGAAGAGAATATTAGATTGAGTAAACGTAACGTAAAATTGTGGGAAGTTTTGAAAACTCATGGTAAGGGTACAGGAGTTCCGACTGGCTGATTACGTTTTCCTTGCCACTCTTATAAGTAGGTTCTCCGTTGGCGCCAATTTGGTAAGCACGCATCGCTCCCTAAATATACATATAAATAAACCGTCATCCTTTCCATCGAACCGTAAGAACTGCTTCACGCTAGAAATAGGCAACGATCGTAGCTTTCCATGTCTCGACATCGTTTGATGGTGGTAGAACCCTTTGTGGTTCGACTCCGGCGGCACCACCGCCACACCTATTTCTGCCTAATAACAACAGTGTTAGGCGCTGTTGTGTTCCGTTTTGACGGGTGTGGTAAGGGAGACAGACTTTTCCGAGGCGTTCCAGCTTAGTCCTCAGGGGTAGCGGCGCATCTGTGGCCGACCTCAGGAATATCTAATCCTATCTGGTGTTGATGTTGGACTGCATGCTCATCTGCTACTCCTATATTATAAAAAAAATCATACTGGTTCTAACTCATTTATAACTGGTATTTTTAGTTAAGACATATTTTAGCACTATACTATCACGCACATTTCTTAAAAAATGCATGCTTGAGAATCAGTGTGAGCTGCCAAAATACAAGCTTAGTTTCAATAGAATACAATCACTGTTCAATATATAGAATATATTTGAGTGTGTATAATAAGTAAGTACTTATTAATATTATTTTTAAAATTTTACCAAATCCTGTGTACCTACTCCAAGTGAAACAAACAACAGCACACGAAAATGTAACACAAATTAACTTGTTTCTGACTGCTGGAACTTTCATCATTATTTTATCTCTTTATTTAGTTTTTATTGTTGATAACTCAAAATACGAAAGAGACGGAATTTGGTATAATGGTCAGTACACCGACGTGCGTCTTTTATACATGTGCGATTTTTTGGAGTTTTAAAAGCAGTTATTGTTTGGATTAATACGTATCCTTAATTAAATAATTTGAATAATCTTGCAATTATCTTGCAATAAATAACAGTAAATAATTACTTAGAGAAATGCATTCTTCATTGAAAAAAGTGTCCAGAACCCATAAACCTTTAATCGTAGTGTTTTTTGTTTCCTAAGTCACACTCACACTCAAAAATTTGTTTAATAGATATGCACTTTAATAAAATATTAACAATGATTATGTAATCGAAATTGAAAGCTAAAACTTATAGTGTTTTATATTTCACGTTTGGTCGTTAATTACTTAGTTATCAATATGTTTCTCTAGCTTCATTAATTAATATGAAAAAGTACTCTTATCAACAACCTACTACTATACCACTGATGGGTGAGTTTCCTCTCAGAGTGAAAGAAGTTTAGGCCATAAGTTTCCTCACAATATTCTCCTACCGTTTTAGCTAATTTAATTCATTTGTAATAAATCAAAACTGCGTGCTTAAGATTTGACCTCCCAATTGAGAGGTAGAGAGAGGGAGAGAGGAGGGAGATATTACTATTCAAGTATCTTTGTCAAGATTTTAATAAAAATTTATATAATATCTATCTTACAGTCGCATTAATTGCTTTTTATAATAAATATAGCTACTAGTAGCAAATGACCACACGGTCCATCTGCTGCGTCGAGTCAATTACAGCTGCTCATGAGCATCTGTAATCAACTCCAAATTAGATAAAAAGTCCTACCTCATGTCGATCACAAATGTGTTGCTTGCTATCTCTGAAGACTACCTAAGTTGGAACGTCTAGGACAAGTATGTCTCCCTTACATCCGTATATTATCCTATGTTTAAACCTAATTAAAGTGAAATAAATGGTTTTTAAAAAGTATGAATGATATATTCAAAGGTATACAAAATAACCTTGATGTATAAAAGTAATTTTCCACAGATTGTACTTTTAATTACCACTGCACGTCTCATAAATAAATTGAATTATGTGTTTTATTTTTTTCTTATTTTACTAAGAGGTGCATAGAAGAGAGGTTACTTTGATATTATAAGTAGCTATAACTAAATGCCGCTTACATCAAGTTGTAGGGAAAACCTAAGTTTAAGTATGAGTTAGTTTAAGATCCAGTTGCAACATTTTACCCTCGCATAGGTACTTTCGAACTAATATGACAGTTAAAAAATCATATTTGTTAAATTTTAGGATAATTTGTCTGAAAGGGATTAGTTCTTAGTAAAGGAAGAGCCCAACTGCTGATTAATAAAACACTACATAAACGAACACAGTCTAATTAAGTACCTACTTTGTTTCAAAAATATTTTACGTTTCTGTGTAAAAATCTAAACACCGAGAAAAGACATTAACAGGTGACGGATGCGTAAAAAATAAAACATGTGTTTTCTTACTAATTTGCTACACTTTTATTTCCATAAAACAATATTATTGTTATTATACCACTCACCCACCACCAATAACTTAACTTTGGATGGTAACCGAGTATGTTCCATGGAAACATTCGGCTGCTGCCCAAAGAGTTTCAATGTTGACGTCCTTGGAAATTTTATTGCAATTTTCAACAGTTTTGATAATGTCGTCTTTTGTTCCATCTACAATTTTCCAATTCAGCATCTTATCTGCAATGAAATGTCCATCCTTGTCGACATATCCGGTGTTGAATGCGACACATTGAAAGAACTGTTTATTAGCTTTATCATTGGGTAAAGTCTTGTCGACTATTTTTCTCAAGTTCGTAGCGGGTACGTCGTTTTCTTGACCACAAATTTCCGCATTCTGTCGCAACTCTAAGAGAGCTGAGGTCGGTACTTGCAAGTGTAGCTGAAATAATCAAAAATATTTTTAAATTAATTTGGAGAAGATTAGAATTAGGCACCAACTGCGATCCTATTTCTGCCTAATAGAAGTGTCAAACGCTACTGTGTTCATGTTTAAAAGTTACAAGAAAGAGACTTACATAAGGCATTAAGACTTGGACGCTCGATCTCTGATACAATTTCAAAGATATTTGGAGTTGATACAATATCACTATGTGGACTGCTCGTTTGATAAGTTCAAAAATAAAGAACTAAGTAGATACTTATCGTGGTTTAGTGTAATTGCATTTAATTCAACAAGGCGTTATTAAGTGGATACTGTTCGCAATTTTACATGCCGAATAGTGACTTTCAAACGGACGGGACGATGTCTTTCCGTACATTCAAAAACTTTATCATGTTTTTAGCTAAGTTTCATGAATCAGAGCAGTAATAGCCTAGTGATTAGGAAACTCGACCTCTCCGAGATTCAAATCTCAGGCATGCACCTCAGACTTTTCAAAAATTATGTGCATATTAAAATTTAATTATCACTTGCTTAAACGGTGAAGGAAAAATCGTGATGAAACCTCCATACCTGCATATCTGTGAGATTTATAAAAAAATATCTCAAAGGTATGTGAAGTCTACCAACACTTGGCCAGCGTGGTGGACTATGGCCTAATCCTTCTCATTCTGAAAGGAGACCCGTGCCCAGCAGTGGGACGATAAAGGGTTGATGATGATGAAGATGATGTATCTATTTACCCATATTTTCCTAATTAGTATTGAAACCACAAATTCACTGCTATCAATGAATTTTACATATACCTAACGTTATTCGCTAACTCAACTTGGCTCATAACATATAACAGAAATTAGAAGAATTTAGTCTACGCAACTTTGCAGGAATGGAGTATACTTAATGGCAAGTACCAACTCCATATAAAACGTAGAACTCCATATAACATAACTCCATATAGAAGGTAGAACTCTGGTTCTATATAAAGATGGTTACAGACATCTGTCACATATGATCACAAATGCGTTGCCATTCCTAAGAGCTAGGATGGTCACCTCGTATTATAAGTACGTGAACCATCCATACCTTTCCAACGCAATGCAAGAACTGTTTCTCTCTGGAAACTACAATGGTTGTAACTTGTACCTACCACCTTTTAAAATGATAGAAGACCCCAGTCCCAATTTTTTGTTTTATAATATACGAGTAGCAGACGAGCATGCATCTGATGGTAAGTGTTTACTGCCATCTGTAATCAACCCCAGATAGGATTAGATATTCCTACCTGAGGTCTGCCACAGATGCGCCGCTACCCTTGAGGACTAACTTTGAACGCCTCGTAAAAGTATGTCTCCCTTACCACACCCGTCAAACCAGAACACAGCAGCACTTAACGCTGCTGTTATAAGGCAGAAATAGGTGTGGCGGTGGTGCCGCCGGAGTCGAACCACAGAGTTGTACCACCTTCCAATTATACTTCATTCCTCTAAATTTCTAGACCGTCGGTACTCAAGTATCAATATATTTGAGTAGGTATAAAACTTAATATTGTTTTCCAAAATCTTACCAAATCCTGTGTGCTCCAGCCGAAACAGAAGATAGCACACAAAAATGACACACAAATAAGCTTGGTACTGGCGGGAGCTCCCATTTTATTGATTAAATTAAAATATTTATTTACTTTATTGTTAACTCAAAGTATGAGAAAGATTGAATACTATTTAGTATCGATGTGAGCCTTTTATATACGTTTGTTTGAATTTTGAAAGCGGTTATTTTTGGGATTAAATTAATAACTTAATTAAATAATTTGAATAATCCTTTAGCACAATCCCTAATTATCTTGCAATAAATAATTACTTAGAAACCTACTTCTGAATTAAACGATTAACGGTTTAAGACTTCCTTGTGTCGTATGCTCACGTAGGTACCAAATACCTTCCACGGTATATTTAAAAATATTTATGAGTGTGGTAACCTAATTTCTTGTGCCCAAATTTACTAAAAATAAACCGATTGTGTCACAAGGACGGACATCCGCAGGAGAACCTTTATTTTTTTATTATAGAACCTTAAAAACTTATTTTTATTAAATCCCGTCTCGGTCTCCATATTACAGTATTTTTTTTGCAATCTTTGTTTATTCATGCCTCGATTGTCTGATAAACATGGGAGGTTACAAAAAATATGAAGGGTAAAAATAGAAACTAGAATATTTTATTCATAATTGGTTAGATGTATTATGGTTAGGTGCAAAGGAAAATAAATAAAAAAATATAAAAATCCTTATATCTAAAAATAATGTTAATAAATAATGTGATATTAAAAAAACGTAAATGGCTGTTTTACTATACCAAAAGTCTTTAGATCAAATGAATGGCTTTAAATTTGAGTTAAAGATAAAAGTATACCTTTGCACTAAATTAAGGTTATGAAGGTGGTAGAATCCTTTGCGGTTCAGCTTCAAAGGCACCCCCGCCACATCTATGTCTACTTTAAGCACTGCTGTATTCCAGACTTCCAGTTTGAAGAGTGAGGTAAGGGAGACATACTTATTCGAGCGGTTTCAACTTTGACCTTCTGGGTAGGTACGCCTCTGTGGCCGATCTCAGATAGGATTTTAATCGGGGGATGATTACGGATGTCCATGAGCAGCAGCAGCCACTTATCATCAGGTGTTATGTAATAAAAAGCGTGTTAAAAAGGTAGGTAAATTAAAGTTATTTTCCTTTAATTGCTCCTGCATATCTCATTAATCAAGTGAATTAAGTGCTTTAAAAAGTTTTTTAATTTAGATATTTAATATTAATATAATAATTTGATATAATATTACTAAATTAATATAAACCACAGTGACAGACCTGTAATTGTATGATATATAAACATATAGGTAAGCATCATAATAAGTATGATGTATGTACTTCTGAAAATCCAATCCATTTTACTTATTTTAGTTATAGAATTAATTTTAAGGATTAAAACTAAAAAAAACGCAGATACTTTTGTAATATATCGGAACATTTTTATTTTCAACTTCTAAAAATACATATTATATTTATATTAAAGTAAAAATGAAATCAATAACATAAACATACTAATTATGTATAAATAAAGCTTAATCTTAAAAGGTCCATAAAACTGCTTCATCCATTAGGTTAGGTATTATTTTGTGAGACCTGGCACCATAGATTAGTAATGATTACTTACTCCTATCAAGAAAATGTAACCAGTTTTGAAAATTGACATTGTCACTGTCAGCTATTTTCATGTTTTAATAATATTAAAAAAATGTAGTTTTTAGAGCATTTACGAATAAAACGACATTTCTCCGCACTTTTTCTTTGATTTCGTGTTGTTTTTGCACCACTTTACTGCACATGTCGGCATAGTTCCGCGTAAATCACGCCATGACAATCGGAGACGTAATGGGAAAATGGCTGACGGTTTGTCAGCCGTTTTGCCATTTGTAGCTTCCTTCAATTACAAGGCGGCGAGATATCTGTATAATCTATGCCTGGCACTAATAATTTGAACCATTCATTAAACTTAACAATATTGTTTAGACGTTACCACCACATTATAAGCCAGAACATTTTAAAATAATTGTCGAAATATAGGTAATTTGAAACACTACATCTGTTTAAGAAAATCAGCGTCATAATTAAGGCAGCCTGGGTAGTTATACGGGGCGCAATTATATTTGCTGACGTCATAGATTAGTAAGGATTCCTCACTCCTAACAAGAAAATGCAACCTTTTGACTGTCAACGATTTTCGTGTTTGAAAAATATTTAAAAATGTAGTTTTTAGATTTATTTATTTATTTTATTGTGTAAAGCATTTAGTACAATAGATTGACCTACAATATATACAGTTCAATTAAATGCTACCTTTACAGGTGTTACACATGGCAAAGATCATTTACGAATGAAACGATACACGATTCTCCGCACATTTTCTCCTATTTCGTGCCTTAACTGCGCATGTCGGCATTGTTTCGCGTAAATTACACCATGACAGCCATTAAATGGCAGACAGAATTGTCAGCCGTTTAAGTAATTTAATGACTTCCTTCAACTACAAGGCGGTGAGATATTTACTTATCTATGCCCGACGTATCCTTATCCTTACTTCCTTACTAATATTATAAATCCGAAAGTAACTCTGTCTGTCTGTCTGTCTGTCTGTCTGTCTGTCTGTCTGTCTGGTTGTCTCTTCTTCACGCCCAAACCACTGAACCGATTTTAATGAAATTTTGTACAAAGATAGTCTAAGACCCGAGAAAGGACATAGGATAGTTTTTATCCCGGAAATCCCACGGGAACTAGGGATGGCGATCTAAGATCGATTAATCGGAGAATCGATCTTTTGGACCCAAAACATCGATTATTTTAATTGATATTAGTAAGGATTGAATCGTAAACTATGCATTTGATCAAGTGATGATCTTTAGCAAAGTTGAAGGTACGAATTTTCAGTTTTATGTATGTTAGTGTGTTATATTATTTTCTTTTAAACGCGGGCGAAGCCGCGGGCAAAAACTAGTATAAAAATAAAGTACATTACAATGCGTAACTAGCGTTTAGAGAACGGAAGTGAACAATGTACAAATTAGAATACTTAATCTTTTAAATAAGTCTGCAAAAAGGGTCATCGTGATTTTCCAATTTCATAATTTAGGATAATTTTCCTTCCAGAAAAGTTTGATGCCGTGTCACCCGCTTGGCGGTTGCCGCATAGGTACTCTACACCTCTACAAACGTTTAGCTTGAAACTTATGCTAAGCCAAGCCCACATAAACCAAGTCAAAAACTGTCCATACGCTTGAGTTTGTGACGGTTCTTCACTTAACTTCCTAGGTATCCCTATCTACGACGTTGAAGAAAACATATGTAGAAAAGTTGAATGTTTAACAATATAACTTTGCTTTACTTTGTTATTGTCATAACAAACCTGTCGTATATACAGGTACCTATATCGAATAAGGTATCGATGTTGCTTTCTTTCGTTATTTTGTTGCATTCATTCAATTCGCGTATATACTCTTCCTTAGTTCCATTCAATATTCTATGTGTGAGCATCTTGCTGATTATGACGTGACCATCGGTATCCGAGTATCCAGTGGTGATGCAGAGACAGTAAATAAAAGATTTTGTCGGGTTGTCGTTGGGTATCGACCAGTCGAGAACTTTGCTCAAAACTTTGACATCGACGCCGGTTTTTTCAGCACAGGGTTTCGACGCTTCACGAAGTTCCAACACGTTCGGAGGCGTTATTTGTATAGCTATCTGTAACACAATAATTCAGATCAATAAGTAATATATTTACAAAAACATAGAGTTTGTTCATTTCTCGATATTTATTATTTTCCTGCTAACGCGTACGATTTATCAAGTCTGAAAGTACTTAAAAAAGTTGTCATGGGTATATGATGTACTTATATTGATTCTCACTTAGCCAGCGCTATGAAAAATCATAGATGGCTGGGATTTGAACCTCGGACCCCCTGAATGGGAGGACGAATTTATAAATCACTGAGCTGTCGCTCTTACGATAAAAATTTAATTTCTACATACTACCTAGACATATTAGTCTTAGTAGATATATTTAATATTAATATATTATTTTTTAATAAATGTATAAACAAAAACTCACTTTATTTTCTAATGCCCATGTCAGACAAACAATAGCGCAGAAAGAAACATACAATAATCCTTTTAAACTCATGTCTGCCTAAAAATTATATTAAAATAATAATGTTTAAACACACGCTGAAACGCTACGAATAAGTAACACTCGATATATTTAAGGTATTTATATGGTTAGTTCATATTTTTTTGAACATAGGTAGTTTCATAATTAGATCCATTTTATTGTTAATGTATTTTTCTACGTCATGACTACAATTATTAAGGTAATAAAAAAGGCTTCAACCTTAGTGCATCGTAAGACAAGTTTTCCGCCGCGGTTACGCCTGCGTGCACTCCAGCGTTAAATGAATTAAGGTAATTAAGTATTTAAAGTGGCGGTGGAAGTAGGCACCTACCTACCTTTTTGTTTCTTGTTTACGAGGGAGAAACCTTCAAAAGGTTTCGTGAGAGCGGCACGGGGTTATGTGAGATTCTTACCGCACTAACATCCCCCCCCCCCCCGTGGCCGTCCTCGGCGCTACGTAGAGGACTCCGGGATCTCCAAAGGAATGCAACCGCCCGCTCCATCCAGGTGAGCTTGACGCTCGCCACACCGTCTGGTGGGCACGACGGTATGCGACCACACATGCCGCCGTTCTTCCGGGGGTCACTAGCCAGGCGGTTCGAACTCCCACTCTTGCCGCCCGCAACCCGGAAGCCCCTTTTAGTCGCCTCTTACGACAGGCAGGAAATACCGTAGCCCTATTCTGGTCCCGGAACTACCGGTGATCAGGCTTCCCAGGCTTCGCTGCGCTGAACCATCGCCCCAACAATGGCCCCTGGAGACAGGTCCGGTCTCAATTTTACACGAGGATCCGCCGCTGAGACTCCCACGCTGGGCAGTACTGCAGCGTATGCCGTGCGGCATTCTCGTGGTGCCCTCAATGATGGCACTGGGCCGTCTCCTCCCTCTGTATCCTGTTCAGATACTCACCGAAACAGCCATGTCCGGTGAGTATCTAGGTCAACCTGAAGGTGACACGACCTTTGGTAATGAGCCAAGCCCGAAAGTTCGGTAAGGTACTCCTCCTACCAAGACATACATCATTTTTGCTCTATGCTTAGTGCTTACTTATATGAGGCATTTCAGTTTATTCTTCAAGGATCTATCCTTTAGTCTACACAGACCGAAACTTTAAATCCATAGTATATCTACTTATATGTCTGCCTGTCTGGACAAGGAACCTAGAGTTTTCGATAATAAGTAGGAACCTCAATATGTGCCTACCCCATCAGGTACATTATCAGGTTCCTACGTATAATGATTATTATGGATACCTCATTACTTATTATTATGGATACCTTGTACCACCTAACGCTAAGTAGGTACTCCTATCCTACCAGTCCTGAGGTCCTTAGGAGAAGCCTATCCTGACGACAAGTGTGTTGCTCCTCTGAATGTTCAGCTGGATTGACTGGCATAAATGTCCCTGTCTAAAATTCGTACGCAGTGGCTGTTTAGTGATTAGAACATCCATTAAGTTCAAGTTCCAGGTACCCCTAAATTTAAAATTAATGGATGTATTAAACATTAAATACCCCTGCCGTTCGTGGGATGGTGAGAAAAAAAAATAATGGTTTGCCTATAACGACTACAACAATTTCGTACGATGCCCTTTAAACTTAGTTTATACAATTTACTATGTCAAATAGCTGCCTTTTTAAATAATCCGCAAAAGACTGATATCACATAGTATTATTTTGTAAGTAGGTAAAATTAAAATATAATAAACGTTTTAATTTAAACTTTACACTTTAGTAATTTCATGCTTTTGACAGTACAGTTTTATTGAACTGTCTTAACTTTCTCGCATTCCAGAAATATTATTTCTTGAATATTAAAGGAGAATGCCCATTCTTCGTACTGATTTTTCTCATACGTCAAAATGAAAGTAATATTAATTTTTTTTTTTCTTTAATCGACCATTAAACAAGTGATTTAATTACAAAATCAAAAACCCGACTGCACCAAAAAGGACGGTGTAGAATTTCCAAAAACATTATTACTATTTTTTTTATAATATAGGAGTAGCAGACGAGCATGCAGTCCATCTGATGATAAGTGTCTACTGCCGCCCATGGACATCAGTAATCAACCCCAGATAGGATTAGATATTCCTACCTGAGGTCGGCCACAGATGCGCCGCTACCCCTGAGGACTAAGCAAGAACGCCTCGGAAAAGTATGTCCCCCTTACCACACCCGTCAAAACGAAACACAGCAGTGCCTAACACTGCTGTTATTAGGCAGAAATAGGTGTGGCGGTGTACCTACTCGTATTAAGTTTCACGCCAAAAATCCGCGATTTTCTTTTTTTTCTAACACCTATCTAAGGACACTTAGGTGTTTGGGACGAATGTAATGAAACCTTAATTGTCAAAATTAATTCAGCCGTTTGTTAGATCCAAGGGTATAAAGAAAGACAAACGTACAAGATACCTACGCACGAAAAAGGTAACCCTTCCTTGGCAGTCGGGTAAAAAGGCCTTATTGCACGACTCATGATGCGAAGCATCAGAGAGTGCTTTACGATCGAAAAATTTTTTTCGCTTCATTTTGGCGGCTATTTTTATTATTATAGCCTTGATAGTTCACGGAATCAAGATATTTTGCATACTATTGTCGAGATAATTTAATGGAGATTAATTCCATACTTTTTAAAAATTGATTTACTGCAATAGAATTGGAAAAAACACCAAAATAGGTCAACAAATTTTCCTGTCCGTCATGTGTGAAACCTGAAAACACTGTAACTTGTGAAAAAATCCATCATTTGAGTT
Organism: Epargyreus clarus clarus; assembly: GCA_014595695.2. Lineage (NCBI taxonomy): Eukaryota > Metazoa > Arthropoda > Insecta > Lepidoptera > Hesperiidae > Epargyreus > Epargyreus clarus. The sequence continues at coordinate 1,688,627 of JACTTY020000036.1, forward strand.
AATTTTTTTTTTTTAAATTCTAATCGACGATTGTAGGTCACTGAATGCGAATGATTAATTAATTCAGTGTCGTTTAATTGCAATTAATAAAAAACGAAAACTACAAGACTGTATATCTATAGATATTATGTACATTTATTCCACCAGGGGCGCTTGTGCAGTACCTTCTTCCTACTACAGCTGTTTTTTCGGCAATTAATTTTGAACGACTTAAGTTTTTTTTTAAGCATTATGAGTCGTGCACTTTTGGATTTTCCAAACTTTTTGTTTTTATCAAAACATATTACTGTAAAAAACGGTAATAAAACTACATTAAGAATAATTAATTATCATTTATTTTGATTGCACTATATAATTAAAATAATTACCTATAATAATTTCATAACGTCGAGCTGACATGAATTAACATAATTATTTAATACTGATTACATTGGAAATAACAAAGACAAAAAATTATAATTAAGTATTCACTTCAAATTCAAATTCAGATCTAATTTATTCAATTTCATTCAACTAATAGAAAAAACTATTTCTTGAACTAATTTACAACATTTTATTATTCCCGCGCAAAATACAAACAACTCTAACGTCAAGAGCGTTCTTTTTCTTTTTTTGCTAACTCATACAATCGTACCAGCCAGTGACTATATAAATGGTCACTTATTATTATAAAAATAAAACGCCATGGAAATAACACAAAATAATTCAAATAAAACTATAATTAAATATTTTGAATATATTCATTCTTCATTCAATTTCAAGGCGGCGACGTATCTTTACTAATCTATGTTGTTTACCTACAATTTCATACTAATTGTATCCGGTACAACCATAGACTTAGATTTTTTTCGCTACGGGTACAACTACTGTTATCTTTGCCCTCACGGATCCTATTCATCTGTCAATATGGATTATTATTCGATAAATCATGAAAATGAAACACATAAAATTGACTTCCATTATTCTTTCCTGATGTCTCAAAATATAAAACCTAGTAGAGACGGCACATTGTATTGTTCGAGTAATTTTGGTAAAACGTGAATCGTTTTTGTTGACGGCACGGTACGTCAAAGGAAAGACGAACCACGAGAATCACGAGTTCTCTGATAGTAGTTTGACGTAGAACACAGAAAAAAAATACTCGTTTTAATATAACGTTTTTAATTTAAATATTTAACGAAAAATAAATAGACAAACATTTTTTCACTATGTGACCTTATTTCACGGTCTGATCACTTTAGAATTAGAATAATAACAAATTACAATAATATGTGCTGTTTAGTGCCTTGGTAGTAACATTTGAATATTTGGAAGGCGGTATCTGCGTGGTCCTTTCCAGTTTTGGATTTACATTCGTCCAAAAGTTTTGATGCGGCGGCCTTATCGATACCTTGGGGTAATTTGGAAAGTGCAACTTCGGTGTTTAGTTTAGCATCAGAGCTTATGATTCCAGATTTTTGGAAGAAACAGAATATGAATTTCTTCAACGCCTCATCGTCGTGGATGTGACCCTTCTTCGCCTCGGCTAATACTTCAGGTTTCACGCCACTCTCCTTAATACACTCCGCGGTGTACTCGCTCGCTTTGTCCTTTTGTGATTGTGATAAATGCACATTCTGGAAATAAGAAAGTTAAGTAAGGTACCAAAAAATAATAACAATTTCTGTTAGTTTTAGTTAATTAGTCTTTTTCTGTAAAAATAAAATTTTCCTGTCAGTTTCTGGAAGTGAAAAAAAAATTTTGGGACAAAAACTCCCCTGAAAATATGTGTAGGCATACGTAGGTTAAATGTGTACCACGAGGTCATCTTTATGAAGCATAACCATATTGTGGTATTATGTAAAATATAAATATGCTGCTTTTGATCATTAATTTATGATAGAGCTATTCTTATATTTAACAAGAAGTTAAGATAAACAATCTTTAACGAATATTATGTAAATGGCTCATTTCGACTGACATAAAATTAAAATATTTATTTTTATAACATTAACATAACATTACACTGAATAACGTTCATATTTTTGGTTATCATACTTGTTAAAATATATGTTATAACATATATTATATATTTTACTAGCTGACCCGGCAAACATTGTGTTGCCATATAAATAAAAAAATGTTAAGTGTGAACAACTCTTATCACTTAGGGGTATGAAAATAGATAGTAGCCGATTCTCAGACCTACTGAATATGCATATAAAATTTAGTGAAAATCGGTTAAGCCGTTTTGGAGGAGTACGGTAACTAACATTGTGACACGAGAATTTTATATATAAGATAAATACTCACGTGCGCATCTAAACCACATATGAATAAGACGAAACACAAACACAGAAATGCCTTCATTTTCTTTTATATTAGTTGTCTTCTAATACTGATTATAACTTATTGAGAAGCAATCCTCTGAGAAGTTGCTTATATACGATAAACAGAAGGACAGCAGGCTAATACGCAGGTTAGTATCGTAAGGAAATAGCCTAGATCTCAATATCGCCCGGTATTCTAACTGGGAGCCAATTAGTTAACTTGTTAACATATTAGACATACGTACGATAGGTTTATGTTTCAAAGCATTTACGGTGTCAAATCATTGATCTATTTTTCTGTATGTACCTGCTGCAAGAAATAAATAAATAAATACAAAGTACAAGTCATGGCCGCTACAAAGCGAAGCTTGTATTTTAAGTAACATGTAATAATTTATTTAAGTAGCGGCTATATACAAAGTGCAAAAAAAATCAAGTATATTACTGCTCTAGAGATAGAGCCCTGAGACAGACAGAGTAGAGCCTAAGTAGGTAAGTACATAATAGGGACCCGTTTTAAAAGATTATCATACCTTGAAATTCAAATAACGAACGACATAAGCTCAATAAAAACAAGTACTCATAAGTACATATTATATTACCTAATAATCAAGTATAGGTTCTAGATCACAATTATCCACAACCATATGAAAAAGCTGATTGGTCAGTTACTTATGTTCACGTCGTAACATTGACTTATATTCGCGTAATACTCACTTAAGGTCGTTTTAATTTTAGTTGTAGTTAGTTTAATTTGGAGGCGGTGAATCTCTCTAAAGCATCTTATATATAAAATTCACGTGTCACCATGTTAGTAACCGTACTCCTCCGAAACGGCTTTGCCGATTTTCACCAAATTTTATATGCATATTCAGTAGGTCTGAGAATCGGCTACTGTCTATTTTTCATACCCTTAAGTGATAAGGGTTGTTCACCCTTGACATTTTTTTATTTACATGGAAACACAACGTTTGCCGGGTCACCTAGTATTATATAAATATTGAAGAAGCAAATGAGCGTATAATCTACTGATAAGTAGTCTCTACCGCATATAGACATCTGTAATCATACAAATCCATACAAAATAGGGGATGTATCTGAAGCCGATCACAGATGAAAGGCCAGTCCTCAGGAGTATTGATCGCCTCATTACTAGTTTTACCACGTTTCCATTATTTTATGTTCTAGTTTGATATGTATGTATGTGGAAATGCAGACTAGCTATAGGTAAGTACCCACGAAAGAAATAAGAAATTATTTAACTTAACTTGTTAGGCACAAATTAATTCAACATCGAGTGTCGTGTGTTCCAGGATGGGTGACCGCTAGTGGTTTTGTACGGCAGTCGGCCCTGATTGTTGTCACTAGGCATCAGTCATGAAACCTTGTCCTAGGTCAGTCCACAAGTAAGCATGCAATGTAACGTAGATAAGTCAAGGAAAATCTATTAACTTATTGTCTTAGGTGTTTTTGAACAGTATTAAATCAAAATAGGACACATTGCAATGTAGTCTAGTGCTTCGAATCTTGACCTCTTACTTGGAAGGTCCTAGGTCCAAATTATAAGCATGAATCTCAGATTTTTTTAAATTTATGTGCGTGTTACAATTAGGTAAGCACCTAATTACCGCATCGTAAGGTAGAGTTGTAAATGAAGTCAGGTACAGATGGGTTGCTTTCCCCAAAAACTTATATAGAACGCCGCATAGATAGGTATGTTAGAGTGTCTCTCCTATCCTTCAAGCGAGAATACAGTATTGTATATTGTGTATGTGTAAATTGTTATTATAAGGCAGAAATAGGCGTAGTGGTGGTGCCCTTGGAGTCTGCCCACGAAAGACTACCACATTTATTCTACGTATCGTTTAATGTTAAAGCATGACTCATCGTGAACAGAAATATAGCAAATTACAGTCATAAGGCTTCAAGGCCCGTCCACATTATCGAGTAAAATTTGTAACAATAATAATTTTAACTCACTCATCACTTTAAAAATTAACTTACTTAAAATCAGTAGGTGTGTTTGATTGTGGAAATACTACTGTCACACCTGTTTCTTACATGAAGCAGTTTTGCATTTAGGTCGAAAGGTGTATTTCTTTTTATAATATAAGCGTAGCAGATAGCATGCAGTCCACCTGATGGTAAGTGGCTACTGCCGCCTATGGATATCTGTAATCAAGCCCAGATAGGTTTTAGTATTCCTACCTGAGGTCGGCCACAGATGTGCCGCTACCCCTGACGACTAAGCTGGAACGCCTCGGAGAAGTATGTCTCCCTTACCACTCCCTTCAAAACGGAACACAGCAGCGCCTAACACTGCTGTTATTAGGCAGAAATAGGTGTGGCGGTGGTGCCGCCGGAGTCGAACCACAAAAGGTTCTACCTTAGGCTTAGGTGTAGAAGCCGCCTGACTCATATGAGGCAGCCTATCTTTATCCTCAGGAGTGGCCACGCATCAACAAACTTCAGGCACAATCTCTGTTCCATATGATTACAGACTTAGGCAATTTAGCCAATTTTTTTTTTTTTTTTTAATTTATTTAGGTTAACAAACAGTTACACAGCGAGATATAATACATAAAGGAATAATTAACAAAGTAGGTAGCTGTAAACCAGCACCGTTAACCACTGATTACTAAAATTTAATACAATTGAAAGTGAAAGCATTTTTTTTTATAAACAACAAATTGTTCTATAAGGATTACAAAGTTATACAAAGTTATTCTATAAGGGTTATAAGGATTTACAATGACATCTTGCTGTAGGTACCTTTTTATAAAAGTGTTTGCATTAATGATTTTTTGAAAGTTTCAGGACAGTTATTTATAATATCTATGTGATTAAAGTTAGAATTATAGGTATTAATTAATCGATACATTGGAGAACGTTTACCAGCATTAGTCCGACATTTTACAGTAGCAAACAAAAGTTGTTCCCTACGAATATGAGTATAATTTGGTATTCTATAGTGTATATTAGAAATAAGAGGTATACAATCATATCTTTCATGGCATATATCGTAAAGCAGCATAGCACTAAGTTGAAGGCGTCTTGATTTAAGAGTTTGTATGTTATATTTCTTACAAAGACATTGATATGACAGATGATTGTGGAAACATTTGTAATGTACAAGTCTTAAATATTTCTTTTGTACAGATTCAAGAGCGTCAATATATTTATAATAAAATGGATCCCATACAGATACAGCATATTCCATTTGTGATCTAATGAGGGATTTATAGATATAAAGAAAGGTCGATGGTCGGCTGAATTTTGAACACGTACGCATTACAAAACCATACATCTTGTAGGCCCGGTTAATAATGTTTTCTATATGAGTATCTAAATGTAGCTTAGAGTCTAGGGTTACACCAAGATCTTTTATGCATTCGGTTGAGTCTATATTAACGCCTAGGAGCTTGTATTGATGTTTACTAATTGTTCTTTTCTTAGTGAATGTAATAGATTTGCATTTGTTTAAACTAAGACTTAATTTATTTTGTAGACAATACTCAGAGAAACAGTCTAAATCTTTTTGAATAAGAGTATGTTGATCAACATGATTTATTGTGTGGTAGATCTTCAAGTCATCTGCATATAAAAGAATGTTGCAGAATTGAAAACACTTATTTATGTCATTTATGAATATTATAAATAACAAGGGTCCCAGGATTGAGCCCTGCGGTACCCCGGATGTTACAGGAACGAAGGCAGATTCAAATCCGTTAATCACGACCTTTTGTGTACGATTTGAAATATAAGATTTAAACCATCGCCAAAGATTACCACGTATACCGTTGTAAGCTAGCTTGTTAAGTAAAATTTTATGGTCAACTCTGTCAAATGCTTTCCGAAAATCTGTATATATACTGTCAGTTTGTATGTTTGCGTCAAGTGCTTCGAAGAGGTAAGATGTATAAATTAGTAAATTTGTAGTAGTGGAGCGTTTTTGTACAAATCCATGCTGTTCATCAATTATCTTACTATGTAATAAAGGATATATTTTGTTATGTACCAATCTTTCGAAAAGCTTTGACAGGGCCGGCAATATAGAGATTGGTCGATAATTTTCAACATTATTTCTAGAGCCACCCTTGTGTACTGGTACAATACGAGCTGATTTCCAGATAGAGGGAAACATACCTTCACTTAAACAACGATTAAAAAGATAATGAAGTGGTTCAGAGAGCGAGTTAGCCGTGTATTTGAGAAAGATTGTGGGAACATTGTCAACACCTGAGCCTTTGGATATATCAATTTTACAAAGTTCTTTAAGTATTTCTTGTTTGGTAATGTAAATATTAGTAAGTAACAGGTCAGAACTATAATTTGAATCCGGAATATTATCAATGTCAAAGTCTTTACTCACTTCAGAGGGCTCAAAAATGGAACTGAAAAATGATGAGAAAAGATTACATATTCCTTCTGGATCCTGAGCTGTAATGTCATTATAATGCATAGTCTCAGGTATTTCAGACTTATTTGTTTGATTATTGATATACGTCCAAAAATATTTTATATTATTATTTATACTATTTTCCACAAGGGCAATATACTGTCGATATTTTTTTTGTGATTCAGATTTAAATCTTTCCCGATACATAGAAAACTCCGCCTTATCAGATTCATTACCATACTTTTTCCATTTTAACCAAGATTTATTTTTATTTTTAAAAATATGTACCAGACTACGTGAAAACCATGGAGGATACTGAGAGTTTTTTATTATTTTGGTAGGAACATACTTTCTAATGACTGAATAGATTATTTCATAAAAGGCAGTCACCGTTGTTTCAATATTATTGTTTATAAATATTTCCATCCAGTTGGTTTGCTCTAATTCTTCATTTATTTTAGAAAAATTCGCTAATCTATAATTATATTCAACACGTGGCCTACTTTGTAGCGGTATAATCTTATCGGATAAGGGTATAAGTACATAAAATGCAGGATGAGATTCATCTAACGACACCAAAGGTACTGGTGCTAACATCGGAATACAATTGGGGATATTACATATAAATAAGTCCAGTAATCTGCCCTTATTATTTTTAAATGTGTTAAGTTGAACGCCATTGCAACAAGCTAAAAAGTTTAATAATAATTTATTAGGCAAACAATAATAAGGATATATGACCGCTTGTGAAAACATATTACCATCACTCCATTCTAAGGTTGGCAAGTTAAAATCCCCCGCCACAATATAGTCATTGACATCTGGGGATTGTAGAAAATATGATAAATAATCTATGTAACTAGCGTATACGTCCGCACTAAGGTTAGGAGGTATGTATGCAGCGCTAATAATACAGCAATAATTACGGGTGCGTAATTCAAGCAAGACATACTCCATGAGACACGAGGGGGGTGGCGGGGCGGGAGCGGGCGGGTGCGCACGCGTCGTCACCGCCAGCTCGCGCCGCACCGCCACCAGCACCCCGCCTCCGTCTCGCTTACCACAACTCAATAGCTGTCGATCACATCGAAATACTTTGTACCGCGCATCAATATACGAATTGTCGGCGACTCGTTCCTGCAACCAAGTTTCCGTTAAAATAATAATATCATAATTATACTGAAGTATATTCATATAAATGTTATTTAGTTTAGTGTTTAAGCCCCGACAGTTCTGGTAGTATACTGAAAGTATGTGTTTAGCCATTACGACGTGTATATAATATATGAATATCAACGAATGACGTATGAGATACGACGCTTATTATTTTATAGTAACAAAAATACGCTCTTAAATCTGTACATAACAAAGTAAGCTTATGAATAAAATAGTGATTAAGAGTATTTAATATTAGCTTAAAGTTATATTTAAGGATGCATACCTTACAAGCACATACACATAATATTACAAAAATTATATTCACTAAATATAGGACTGCATTATATTTAGTAGGTATTGAACGTGAAAATACTCTTAGCTTAGTAACCAAAATCTTAAGTTCACTTAATTTTTGATAGGTCCTGGGGTAATCTAATTGCAACAGCTGGAGAGGTGTCGTTTTTACGCATAAGAATGATTCCATGCTTGACCCATACGTATTTATACTCACGTTTTTTGGCCGTTTCGCGACATTGACGAAACAACATTTTATTGGCTAATGTCAAATGTTCGTTACAATAAATAGTATGAGGTTGACCGGTGATGCCGAGCTTATTAGAGTCCAATCCCCTTTTTGCACGAAACGCGGCGATAAAATTATCACGCAGAAGTCTGGTCGAGAATTTAACAATAATGTTTTTTGGACGAGAATTTTGAGGGTCGGCGTGTGGCACACGATGTATAGACACAATATTAGACGATGTGATGGGGTAATTAATCTCACCGCTTAGACGTTCCATGTAGGTCAGTAAATTCTCAGATTTTCTTTCTGGTAGGTTAGATATTTCCATATTGCATTGCCTGGCCTGCTGTTCCATCAATGCTATCTTGGTACTAAGCATCTGAATTTGTACATCATTTTGTCCAAGTTTTTCCTGTCGATCTTCCAATGATTTAAGCCGAACATCAAATGTATTCAGACGCTCCTCAGTATAGTTTAGGGATTTGTCAATTTCTCCTAGTCTGCTGTGAACGTTGTTTAAAGATTCCTTAATGGAGGCGTTATCTTCGGCGATAATTTTAATGGTGGTCTTAATATTATTCAGCGATTCTGTAATTTGAGACATTTCGGCTAATATCACACCCTTAACACTGTCCTGAAGAAATTCCTGAATCCCTCCCGTTCCACACTCCAACAACCACGTGTTAATGTCCCGTTGTTCCATTTGCTTACGCTTTCGTGTGCATACAAAGTTTGCCCGCTGATCACCCGTGTCAGTAAGGTCTGGATTAGATCTTGACTGCCCTGGCGGCGTTCGCTGTAGTGACATTGTTGCACGGGTGCGACACGAGCAGAATATTGTAGGTCGTACTGTTCTCGCGGGGGTGAGGTACACTTACGCCTCAGGAACCACACGAAGATGCGATGCCAGAAAGAGATGTAGATAGGCGAGGATATGTTTTTATGAGCACAAGCGAGAAAAGGTTACGAGCAATAATATCACTTATAACACTTAGCAAAAGGGTTAAATTATGTTGCAACTTATGCGGAATAAAATAATGAATTTTTGTACACGTCCACTTTCAACTGCAGCCGAACGACGAATGACCATTAATCGTCAAGTGGACTGCATGCTTATTTGCTACTTCAGTCTTATCAAAGCAGAAAACATCAATCTATTAGATCTAATCAGCTTCTTACGCAGACTTGATACATTTTCTTCATACAGACTAACAATAACATGTATATTATAATTATTGTCATCGTATGATTGTCACATGTGACAAGACGCTCTACTTTCGCTTACTTCTACAATTAACAAAATCTTATGAAACACGTGGTATGCCAATAATTAATACAAAATACCTACTTTTACGTGAATCCATACAAATGGCAGGGGAGACAAACCTTAGGCGATAAAATCATACCGAACGCTATAAAAATGGCGATGCCAGCTACACCACTCAGTACTTTTAACAGAATATAATAGTTATCTATTTAAATATTCTGTACATATCATGATAACTTTTAAAGAGATACTTATAGATAACAGATAGATTGCTGGGACTTTTTAATAAAGAATTATAAAAAAATGAATCACCTTATTTTCAAATTAGGGCCATGATTTTAACCAGGTATTTACTTATTACATTGTTAAAAAAATTTACTTTTAAGGTTTCTTGCTCCTGTAATATAAAAATAGTACTTACTTTATTTATATTCATAGACATAACATGAAATGGTTGTTATCCGCTGAAAGAAAAAACTACAGTAATCTGCAACTAATGCTGTAAGGCTTCCTCGGACGTGAGGCCTCGATCTGGTTAGTCGGCTCTGTCAGTCTACCCACAGTTATTCGTGTATCGTAAAATAATAAGGCTAGTCATAAAACTAATAAAGAACACATGTTGTGCTCCCCAAAATAAACAGTATTGGACTTAAATTTTACTTAGCCGTGTCTATACCGTAAGAGGTAAGTTACACCTAACTTTTTTTATTGTATAATACAACAAAAATATAGCAGTGATAGCCTAGTGGTTAAGAAACTCGGCCTCTCGACTCGACCTTTGATTTTTCAAAGTTATGTGCGTATTAGAAATTAATTATCACTTGCTAAACGGTGGAGGAAAATATCGTAAGGAAACCTACATACCTGATATATTAAAAAAAACAAAGGTATGTGTCTACCAATACGCACTTGGCCAGTGCAGTGGACTATGGCCTAATCCTTCTCATTCTGAGAGGAGAACCGTGCCCAGCAGTGGGTCAGTAATGGGTTGATGATGATGCAACAAAAAACGAATTAGTTTTTTAATGGTTGGTGGTTATTTGGTTCTTATTAGCATTTTGGTCTTGATTTGTACATTAAGTTACTCTTTCATTATTTTAAGGGTAGCTACTTAGTAAGTCAATATCGTTAGTCGCTGTCACTGATATATCGGAGTCATGTCAGTCGCACCATACCATATAGAAAAGTATAATTTAAAAGTTAAAATATAAATGTTAGATTATCCCTACATTTTTTCTTATTGAAGGGTAATGTTAATCTGCGCATCTGCCTAGAAATATATCGATCGAACGAAGCCACGTCAGGATTCTCGGATTAGTCGGTGCTTATCCATTTAACCCGCACAAGAAAAACAACATAGAAATAGCAAAATTATAGAAATACGAGTATGACAAAATATTTTTTAGGAGACAAAGCATCAAGAAGTTAGCAAAATACATTTTTCCATCGTGCCATATTAGAGCAGCGACCAGCAGTCCACCTTATGATAAGCGGCTACTGTGGCCCATAGACATCTGTAAACAACCCCAGATACTGAAATTCCCACCTGAGGTCGACCACATATGCGCCGTTACCCTTGAGGACAAAGCTGGAATGCTTCAGAAAGATACATCTCTAACTTCAAAACCAGAAACAACTCGATTTAAATAATACACAGAATTTTCTATTGCAGATAATAAACCATGGCGGAACAATCTGCATGTGGATTGCGGCAACGTCGAAAGTCTGGATTGCCGCTAAACACAGATGGCGGGCAGGTCAACGATAAAGACACCACGCCAACACCCACGGCAGAGCATGCACAGACGCTTAAAGATTTTAAAAATATACAACATTCATTTGACATAGCGGTATGTAGCTGGATGATGATATACGTATATAACTACGTGTTAAAATGAATGTTACATTCATTAAACAGTAATAATTACTGTAATTTGAATTAGTTCTTACAAATCTACTTATCTTTGGCTAAACGTTAGCAAAAATAGTATAACCTACAAATAAAAGCTCTTGAATTTGGAAAACTGACACTGACTGCCCTTAAATCAAGAAGTTTAGAAGAAAACATTTGGATAAATCGTAAATAAGATTTATAAAGTCACGGTGTAAAGTAGATAGCGCAACTGATTATTTATTTACGATGTTTTATGTTAATAGGTGGACGAGTGTGATGAAGAAGAAATCCCTTTTGATTCTGATGACGAAGGTCCTGATGAGAAGGTCGCAAGACGTCCCGTCACCCCCACACCTCTCCAAGATTTCGGAGTCAGCGTCCAACATAGCGAAGGTTAAATTTTATACATAATTTAATTATTTTAAAAGTTTATTATGCAGGTAAGGAAAAAACTATTTTACTCAAGCATGGAATGTACAAGTGAACTATTATCTGGAACGACAAAGAAAAAATACAGTCATAACATGATTATTTATTAGAAAATAGTCTGATAATTTAATTCCATATCATTGTAATTTTTATTACATCCAAGAACGATTTTTATTTTACATGATTACATAAAATGCCGAAACGCAAACAACTTTTTAGTACGCAAACAACTATAATTATTTTTATATACTTAGTGTTGTTGTTGTTTTTTTTTTTTTACCTATTATAATTATTATAACGAACCATTCCCATGAGGAATATCGGACTATCATCAACAACCCATTACTGTCCCAATGCTGACTGCTGGGCACGGGTCTTTCTCTCATAATTAGAAGGATTAGGCCATAGTCCACCGCGCTGGCCAGTGCGTATTGGTAGACTTCACATACCTTTGAGATTTTTTTTATAAATCTCTCAGGTATGCAGGTTTCCTCACAATGTTTTCCTTCACCGTTTAGCTAGTGATAGTTAATTTCTAATACGCACATAACTTTGAGAAATCAGATGTGCTTGCCTGGTATTTGAACCTCGATGGTGAGGCCGAGTTTCTTAACCACTAGGCTATCACTGTTTTTTCTATATTCTTATATCGGACTAAGCAGAAGAGAACTATGAAACGTTACTGAGTCCATCTAGTAAGACAATAAAAATGAGCGTATAAAAGTATAACGGAAAATAATGTTTTTACAGTTCCATTGACGGCGTCCGAATTCTTGAAGGTAAGCCCTGCAGAGCAAGACTGTTTTACGGATGTCTCGGATGCGGAAGACGACGAGGAGGAAGAGTAATACATTGCCAAGAAACCCTCATATAAAATATTTAATAAAACATCTATAATAATTTATTATACTTGTTACATTTGTATGTGAGCTTCCACGCATGAGCTCCTCACGTGTTTTTCTTAATTGGATTTAAATTTGTGTTCGTTCAATGGTAAAGGAACAACTATTTGTTATAGAAAAACACTAACATAATATATTGTATTACGATATAAAATATAATAAAACATGATAAAGCGGTAATACCGTAACGTGCACGCATCGAAGAACATAATGAAATAAATTGTTCTTATCATAATTTATGTCAGTAAATATTTTCATAACAACTTAGTGAATAAAACAAAACAACAAAATCATGTATTAAAAATAACAAAATATCGTCCAAATTTAATAAAACATAACTTTATCTGAACAAGATTTACAGTGACTATTGAATGGAAGCTCACAACTCATTATATGCTTTATTTCATATTTAATACTAACATATTTTACTATTATTTTACATGATTATTTATTATGTACAATTTCCATAACTATTGAATTATGTAAATGTTTGAGTAAAGTTGAAAAATGTATCTTCTATTTATATTTGACTTTTATTTGGTTCTAGATCTACAATTATATTATGTCATAAAAAGGCCCCGGATTTAATTACTGACAAAAAGTATAGGTAATATTAATTATTTGAGCTCAGATTATCTATAGGGTAAATGAACTGCTATTAAAGATTGTTAGGATAAATTATTAATTTGACTACCCTCTTATCTGTTTTCGCTAGCCTTTTGTTTATCGATTGAACTGAAATTAATACGATTTTTATTTAGGTTTAGTGGTTAGTGCACCTCAGTAGTGGTCGAAGCACCCACCTTTCGTTAAATAACGATTAATAAATACATTCTTTAAATAAAACATTACCAAAATTTGTTGTAAGTATTTATTTTGTAATAATTATAATATAATATTGATTTATTCAAATTCATAAAATTATACAAATCGCCTATCACTATTGACATAGTATCGTATATATAGTATGTTGATATATTTTAGACTAGTTTGATTATAGGAAAGTGCCTATGAACGGAGAAATCAAATTCCGGTGGTGTGGTCGAGTCTCTCTTGTGGCCGCCCGCAAGTAACTTTAAGACTACGAAATTCGTTTTGGCAACTTTTAGGAGATCAGTAACCTGCAAGAGAACACAGTAGTATAATTATTACTGTATAGCGCCATCTATATATGTATACAAATAAAAAAATGTAATTTCTTTGGGATTCACATGCAACATTGTAGAAATGTGTAAAATTAAATCAGTAGGAAAGTGACATGCAGAAGTTTAAAAATATACCGAAATACTTATTACTTGTGGATTTTTCCGTAGTACTTTTAATTGTACTCATTAGTTTAGATTATTACAGAATGCCTTATAACATAAAATAAAAGTCAATTTCGATCTCACCTCTTGATCAGGCGTAGTGATAGTTTCTAACAAAGTTCGAGCTTGCTGGAAGTGTTTACAACCGCCCAAGTACAGTATTACGGGATTCTCGTACCTAAAATAAATTTATCGCAATGTTTATCATCATTATCAACCCTTAGTTCGATATTGGACAAATCTATCAGCACACTAGAAGTCACATCCGATTTTAATTTATTAGGTGCGATTTAACTCCTGTAGTGTATATGTAATACACTCATAATTATACTATACTAGACATAACCACGAGTATTGACCGGGCGTGCGGTAGTGGGGCGCATCTGGCGACATCAAGTTAGATGTTAGTCGATCTGTCGATAGTCGGACGTGTTGTGGACCGATCTGAATATTGTATTTGTATTAACTGAAATAGTACAGCTCCTATTAAAGGTTTCTATGTAATGAATAGCATAATGGAAGATAACTCACTGCAGCGGCTGCGTCATCTCGCAGAACTCGTGGTAGTGCACCTGCGGCGGCGTCAGCACCGACAGCGGCGCGAAGCGGTGCTTGTAGCGCACCGCCTCGTTGTCGAACTTCGACAACGGCTGCTGGATCTTGCCTTGCAGCTTGAACGCCACCAGCGCCTGGAATATATTCTTATATATAAAATTCTCGTCTCACAATGTTACCGTACTCCTCCGAAACGGTTTTACCGATTTTCACCAAATTTTATATGCATATTTAGTAGGTCTAAGAATCGGCTACTATCTATTTTTCATACTCCTAAGTTATAAGGGTTGTTCACCCTTAACATTTTTTATTTATATGGGAACACAACGTTTGCCGGGTCAGCTAGTCATTTTGTATATTTAAACGCCATACTTGAAGTACTTATCGACGTGGACGCTGATGTCACATCCGCCGATCCACTTTATTTACTAAATCCACAGCTTTATTTATTTATGATATCTAATACTTAATATTAAAATAATAGCCAAAATGTATTTATAATACGTTATAGATCCAGTCACTAAATATGTGAGTGTGTGTATGCAAGTTAATATACGAAACATAAAAAAATATATGATAAATACAATGATATTAAAACTGTGAAAAGTCCAAAAAGAGTAACGCGTCAGTTGTTTTACACCCAAGCAATAAACCACACATCAACATACAAGTTTTACGAGCTAAAATTAGGCAAAACTTACACGTCAAAATTGAAAAAATAAAAGTAAATAGATATAACAGCACGTCACAGAAATCAAAGTGACTTTTTACAACTACCCTTTCATAATTAATATCAAACCCATATGGCATCACAACGTCAAGAATTGGAGGGGCGGCTGGCTAGTTTTACTGGCAGTTTGATGGTGCGCACGCGCTACACTCGCTCGGTGGAACGTTTTCGGATGTTTTAGTTATGAAGTCATAATTTAATACAGTTACAGTATCTAACAATGTTTGTATTGCTAAGCAATCTTACAATTTAATACCCATATATATTTTTTTTCGGAAATTATTTTCGTAAATTCAGTTAGATACAACCTTTCCAGAGTCAATATTATTAGGTATTCGCAGTATGATCTAGAGCAGGGGTTCCCAAAGTGTGCGCCGCGGCGCCCTGGTGCGCCGTAGAAAGTAAAGAGGGGCGCCGTGAGTCGATCCTCTAATTATTGGACACCACAGATATCGGCGTTTTGATTATCGATTCAAAATGAATATCCAAATTTAACATCCAAAGCATTAAACATTTTCATTCCGTTTGCAACATATCTATGTGAAGCTGGGTTTTCAGATGTAGCTGTGATAAAGAACAAGTATCTGATCAATGTGGAGCAAGAAATGAGAATAGCAGTGTCAAGTGATATTCCCCGCTTTGACTGAATAAATATCGTATTTTATTTTTGTTATCCTCAAGTCTTTCTTGTTGTTTTCCGTTTAAATTATTTTATAATAACGTATTGTACAATTTCATATTGTGGTGTTTTAAATTTCGTTTCGATCAACCTAAGGTATCCTAACCACTATTATTATTACCTAACTACTATTATTGTAGTTACCTATTTCTTTCGACTGTATTCTTCAAATAGTTAGCTAGGACAGGGCACAGGGCGCCGTGAAAGAATATTAAACTTGTAACTGCGCCGCGGGTTACAAAAGATTGGGAACCCCTGATCTAGAGTAACACCGTTCCTTCAAACATTTAATACAATTAATATGGCCCTACCTTATAATATCCCCCGCACATATTCTGCATGACCTGGCACATGAGGCCCTCCCTGGCGTAGGGCTTGGTGCGCCTCTTCTGCTTCCGGGCGCAGCTGCGTTTGGCGTCTGATCTCTTAGCCGCCTCCCCAGCGAGCCCTTCAGCCCGACCGAGGGCTGACACCAGCCAACCATAAAGGAACTCGTAGAGGTACCTAGAAAATAGTTAATTGTATGTTTAGTTTTATCTTTTATATGTACGTCGTGTTTTCTTCTACATTATTTTTAATAATATGTCTTGGTAAAAACAAGTAAAATGATAAGACATAAATAAAACTCAGTCAAATGTCAAGGTAGTCCGATATAAGATTGCAAAGTTTACAACAACAGTTCAACAGTTTTAATCATAATAAAAAGTCAAAGCCTACAACAAACTCCACACAAGTTTTAATTTCTTGCTAAATCACTTGGAATGAATGAGAATTTCCTAAATATTATTACTTCATGCATGCTTCTATGCTACTGAGGATAAGATTAAACATTAGTCCAAATTCTTATTATTGGAAGAGATTTTAACCTTAGTTTGACATTTATTCTAACCCTGTCCATTTCCAAACAATCCGTTCTGGAGAAACGTGGTGCAGTGACGTAGTGTAGTCGAGGCGTGAGTTGTAGTAGTTACCAGAATATGTAGTGGTACTCGTGCACGCTGTAGAGCTCGAGCTCGAGGCCGGACAGCAGGTAGGCGATCATGACGCGCAGCACGTGGTACAGCAGCCACGTGCCGAAGCACGACCGCGCGCCAGTACCGCCGCTCGCCACCGCGTCCACGCTCTCCGCCTGCGGGTACGTTACACTTTGAACTCCTTACGAGTTTAATCTTTAAATCACTGTGTAAATTTATGAGGCTGTGCGTTTCACGTTGTAATGGTTAACAAGTGAAATGTTTGGCATTCCACTTGATAACCACTACAACCGCAATCTCGAATCACTTGAGAATAATATAAGACAGTTGTGGTGTTCCACTTGACGATCGTAACGATCACGTTATGTTATGTTAATATATTTTAGTTTGAAGTGTTTGATTAAACAAAGATGAATGAATTACTTGTAATATGTTTAAAAATAGAAACTCATACATACATTATTTCATTAATAATATGATATTTATGAAAAAGATCATAGACGGACGGATAATCTTATTACGGAGTGCCTGCCAAAATATTTGACAATAATATTGTTAATTTAAAAATGTATTTGGATAAAATTGCATTTCACTTCAATATTGCATGATATTGAAGTACAAATCACCAACTAAAATATTTGGTTACCCACCTCCTCCTGCAGGCCGGCGAACTCGTCGAGCAGCAGCGCGAGCTTGTCCCGCTGACGCGCGCGGTTGTGGCCGCACACCTGCAGCAGCACCGCGAAAGGCCGCACGCAGCGCGCGAGGAAGTTCTCCACGAACTCGCGCGCCTGGAGAATAGTAACATTGAATGCACACTTTATACAAAGATACACTAATATTAGCCTAAAGTTAGCAGAAAAGTGTTTTTATTTATTTTGTTAAATAAATAAAAAAATCAAAAGTGACAATGGCTGTTTTGGACATTGAAGTAAATAATTTAATTTTCTATTTTTGTGTTTCTAAGACCTACACTAACTATTAAAATTAAGTAGATCTCCTGACGCGATTATTACGTTAACACAAAAATGTCCTTAAAAAATTCTCGCAAATTACACACCGGCGGTGAAGTTGGAGCCGACTTAGAAGACAGGACCGGTGGGTTCACAAAGTTCTTGATAGAGTCGCGGAGTATTTCCACGAAGACATGCTGAGATCTGGGTTGGACGGGGCCAGAGATGCCGCTATGGGCCATGTTGGCGGTGGCAGCGGGCGATGGGCTGAGATACAGCAGCTGCAGAGCCGAGCGCGAGAGGATGCAGGCGCGCTGCCGGCTGAAGTCCATGAAGAAATCCTGGAATTATAAACAACTGTATTGTATTATGTATTTGTATTTGTATTGTGTATTGAGAACCATTGGACATTTGACTTACAGTACATTAAAATTAATAAAATCTCGTCAAGAGACATAATTCTTATCTATTATTCTGCTAACTTCCTGGGTTAAAAATAAATAGGTAAATCAATGTAATTAATTGTAATAATTCTGTTTTAGCGTTTAGTAGTAAGCATTTGATGTTTACTTAATTTTAGTAGTCACTAAACTCAAACGGTATGTATCAAAGAGCTTACGTCTTTGATATGTACCACTATTTCCTTTTTTTTTAATAGACTATGAATGCAAATTATTTAGCATTTTTTCAATTCCAATTCCAATACCAGTGCCAAATGATGCTAATGATAACTTTTCCTTAGAACAAGCATTAACCTTATATTCATAAAAAAGTTCGAGAAATATTGGTGTTCAACATACCAGCGCAGTATGAAAATTGGTGCACGACGTGATCTTCCAGGCGTGGCGGAGCCTCGTCACGAGCTCGTCGAAGTACTGCAGCGCCTCCGCGCGCGGCTTGATGCGCGTGTACCGCGGGAACGTCGGCGGCAGTAACCGCTGGTTGATCATCGGCTCGAAACCCATTGGGTTCGGATACTCCGCTGGTAATAATTAGAAAAAAGTTTTTTTTTTTTAATACAATATGATGTTTGGACGAAAACATGATGGTAACAGGAGAAAATATTAAATTAGGTTTGATTTTTAGTATTTAAAGTTCAGAGGATCAAATATGAAACATGTCATATTGGATATGCATATTGGAAATAAGATATCATTAATTAACAGTAAATAACACGTTCTAAATGGCTTAATAATTTAGTTTCTTATTTATTTGTTTGCTTAGTTTAGATTGAGAAAATGTGAATTTATTACCACACAGACAGTGTTCTAGTAGATCCAAATTATGCAAATGTATTGTAAGTTTGAAAGAATTTGATTCATTTAAATAATTAATTAATGTCTTGGTTACAAAGTCACATATTGCATTATCATAATTATCTCAACAAGACATATATTGTCAGGATATAAATTGGCCAAATCATTCAGAGATCAAATAGTCACCAACACATATATTACAATAGGTGTAAAGAATATGGAGTACCTTAGTTACTTACAGAGTTCCTCCGGCTGAGTTCCGAGGCAGGCTGTTTTGAGTATAATCTTCATAGTTTCGGAACAACCATTTAACAAAGCCACACAATCAGCACCAGAGTTGGAGTCTCTCTTGGTAATTAGCAACAAAGCTTGGTAGAACATCCTGGTGAAACGAATCCTTGCAGCCAATGCTGCCCATTCATTGTTGCCCTTTAAATAAAAATACAATCAAATCCCTTTTTTTAAGTCTATTATTTTGTGGTTTGAATAAGAAACACCTCTGCCACACCTATTTCTTAATAACAGCAGTGTTAAGCACTGCTTTGTTCTGCTTTGAAGAACTTAGTCCTAAGAGCTGGCATTGCATCTATGGCCAAAATTAGCTAGGAATCTAATATTATCTGAGGTTGGTTACGGATTTCCGTAGACAGCAGTACCCATTAGGTGGTCTGCATGCTCATTTGCTACCTCATAATTATAAAAAAAAAAATTTAAAAGTTTGTACCATAAATAGTTTCATCTTTAATGGTTATAATTACCTCGTCATCATGCTGTTTGGCCTTTTTATTCATATCTTCCTCCTGTTCTCGGAGCATTCCAATACACCTCTGTTCAGTGAGTTCTAGACTGGCATCAAAAATGTTTCCTGAGTGTGGGTTCGAACCCAGTCGATAACCATACCCCATTGGTAAGAAGTCTTCCTCTTCGAATACTTGTGCCCTATAACATACAAATGAAGAACATAAGATACTTTAGTATGTTTGAAGCATGCATTTATGTATGTGCTTGTAAGATAATCTAAGATGAGCATTGCTCGGTATAGTAGTATAATCAGAAATTAGTTGGGTGATCACAAGTGACAAAAATTTCTTACTATATTGGTGGTTCGAAATATAATCAATCCTAGCATTTTACGGAAGACTCAACGTGCAACCCTATTTTAAGCAATAATTGATTTCTACTTACTAAAAGGAGATACTACTCTTATACATACATAAACTTACATCTATATATATAAAAGCGAAAAGATACTCACGTTCAAAACGTATTAATCAAGGTTTTGACTTAACTACTGAAGCTACAATCAAGAAATTTGGAATATAGCTTCATTTTATAATGTAGATGCGCACTAAGAACGGACTTTTTGATATTCCACCGTTAAGGGGGTGAAATTGGGGTTGAAAGTTAGTATGAAAGTCCGTCAGTTTTAAAGCAAACTGGATGAAAATTGGTATATAGCTTTCTGATTTAAAGTAATAAAGATCTAACCTAAGGGTTTTTCCAAAATCAACCCTAAAGGTGGTTAAATAGGGGTTGACAGCTTATTTTAAATTTTGCCATTTTGGAAGCCAGCGCTATGAAAGTTAGCCATTGCTTTACTGGTTAGATATAATAGAACTTTAGTTCTACCGTTTTTGGAAAATCAACCCCTATGTGGGTTAAATAAGGGTTGTAAGTTTGTATGGAATTCCCCCAGTTTTGATGTAAACTCTATGAAAATCGGTATTTGGGTTTTCGATTAAAAATAATTAAATACTTATTTCACTATTTTTGGAAAATCAACCCTTAAGTTGGTAAAATAAGGGTTGACAGCTTATTTTAAAATTTGCCAATTTGAAAGCCAGCGCTATGAAAGTTAGCCATTGCTTTACTGGTTAGATATAATAGAACTTTAGTTCTACCGTTTTTGGAAAATCAACCCCTATGTGGGTTAAATAAGGGTTGTAAGTTTGTATGGAATTCCCCCAGTTTTGATGTAAACTCTATGAAAATCGGTATTTGGGTTTTCGATTAAAAATAATTAAATACTTATTTCACTATTTTTGGAAAATCAACCCTTAAGTTGGTAAAATAAGGGTTGACAGCTTATTTTAAAATTTGCCAATTTGAAAGCCAGCACTACGAAAGTTAGTCATTGCCTTACTGGTTAGATATAGTGGAACTTTAATTCTACCGTTTTTGGAAAATAAACCCTTATGAGTATTAAATAAGGGTTGTAAGTTTGTATGAAAGTCCTCCAGTTTTGATGTAAACAGTATGAAAATCAGTATTTGGGTTTTCGATAGAAAATAATTAAACACTTATTTCACTATTTTTGGAAAATCAACCCTTAAGTTGGTAAAATAAGGGTTGACAGCTTATTTTAAAATTTGCCAATTTGAAAGCCAGCGCTATGAAAGTTAGCCATTGCTTTACTGGTTAGATATAATAGAACTTTAGTTCTACCGTTTTTGGAAAATCAACCCTTATGTGGGTTAAATAAGGGTTGTAAGTTTGTATGGAATTCCCCCAGTTTTGATGTAAACTCTATGAAAATCGGTATTTGGGTTTTCGATAGAAAATAATTAAACACCTATTTCATTGTTTTTGGAAAATCATCCCTTAAGGTCGTTAAATGGGGGTTGGAATTTTATTTCGAACTCCGTTAAAACTTGCATTTGGCTTTCCTGTTGGAAATAATAGAACTTTTTTAATACCATTTATGGAAAATCTACCCTAAAGAGGGTAAAATAGGGGTTGAAAGTTAATTGGGAAGTCTGCAGATTTTGAACCAAAGTCTATGAAAATTGGTATTCAGCTTTCTGATTGAAAATAAGAGAACACCTATTTTACCGTTTTTGGAAAATCAACCCTTAAGTTCGATTAATAGTGGATAGAACTTTATTTTAAAATCCGTTAATTTGGAAACAAGGATTGTGAAAATAGCATTTAACTTTCTGGTTCGAAATAATAGAGCTTCTTTAACACCGTTTATGGACAATCTACCCTTAAGGTCGTTAAATAGGGGTTGGAACTTTATTTTATAAACCATTAATTTGAAACCAACCACTATGAAAAATTATCATTAGACTCGATGAAGCATTTGTTTTTTAGATCAACCCTTAAGACGGCTATAAAAGGGTATATGCATTATGCCTTTCTGTTTACATATCTGTTTCAGCAATTTTAGCAACTCAACAATCAACCCCATTAGGGTACCTACTATAAGTAAAGAAAGTTTATTTAAAAACCGTTATTGAAGTTACTTCTTTTGGCGTGTCTGGAAAAAGAACAGAGTGCAGAAAGGATTAGTGTAGGGCGAAATTCCACGGGCCAACGTAACATATATTTTTAACATGGGAATGTATTTCGCGTGCTGAAGTGTAGAACAGCGGTTTTTAGGGTTCCGCACCTAAAGGATAAAAACGGAACCCTATTACTAAGACTTCGCTGTCTGTTCGTCTGTCCGTGTGTCACAGGGCTCTATCTCTGGGACCGTAATAGATAAACATTCGAAATTCTTACAGAGGATGCATAACGGTGGCCGCTATAACAGCAAATACTAAAAATAAAAAAAAGTTGAAAACAAAAAGGATCGTTTGGAAAAAAATTAAAACTTTGGTTGTACGGAACCCTCCAGGTGCGGGTTTAACTTGCGCTTGGCCAATTATTAGTAACGCGGGCCACAATGGAAAGTCGCGGGCCACACACCACCCGTGGGTGTCGGGTTGCCGACCGCTGGTGTTGAATATTAGCTTAGGAATAGGAATGTTTTTGAAATTCTACTAAGGAGGTAAAAGAAGTGTTATATGTATGTATAAGGGAATCTTTCAGGTTCGAAGTTAGAAACATGAAATTTCAGATAACGTCTATTCAGACAAATGCACGACAACGTGGACGGGTGCAAATTTCATATAAGATAATGCGTAACTTTATTCAAATTGGCCTACATTTTGGTATACTGATCGTCGCAACTACTTTGGACACACTGCGTGCCAACATTTTGTCCTGCCGTGGGGTATGGTTGTGGTTATGCGTGGATTAGTGATGGTGATGTGATAGACACATAGATCTTGGATTAAAATTTTGGGCTAGAACTGGGCTAAAGTATCCCCTGCCTGACGTACGAGACTAAAGGGGGACTTCTGGAGTTGCGGGCGGCAAGAATGGGAGCTCTAACCGCCCAGCCAGAGACCCTGGAAAGAACCACTGTATGTAAGGCTCCATATAACATGGACGGTTCTTATGAAATAGTGTATCCTACGTGAAACTTATATTTTAAAGAAAGTTTCATTACAGTCCACTAATTAGAGTTTTAGTGTATGTTTCTGAAGAAAGCTTGACCA
Source organism: Epargyreus clarus clarus (assembly GCA_014595695.2). Taxonomy (NCBI): domain Eukaryota; kingdom Metazoa; phylum Arthropoda; class Insecta; order Lepidoptera; family Hesperiidae; genus Epargyreus; species Epargyreus clarus. Next base: position 1,712,287 of record JACTTY020000036.1, read on the forward strand.
ATTTAGGTACACAGTGACGAAAAAAAAGCTTTTATTAATTAAATATTAATGCTACTTTATCGTTTAAAATTGTTAAAGGTTACAAATTTACGATTACAGTTATTTGTATGTCATATCATAATTTTTTACGCGGGCGAAGCCGCGGGTTCTGCTAGTATGTACATAAACTTACTTGTTAATACAATCTCTTATACTGTCCAATAACTTATAGACACAAATACAAAAAGATTTCAATGTCTTGTTCCTGATCGAATGGGGTTGATGTAGGTAGAGGTTGGTAAACACAGTTTGAGCAAGGGAGTGGCCCTCCAGCCAGGTGACAATGCAGGCCATCGTCGCATCGATCACACCAATAATCTCACTCGGTTCCAGATCATCTATCTTGAGTTTGCCACACTGAAACATAAAATATCCAAATCAACAACAAGCACAAAATTGGTACTTAATATTTTTAAGTGACTACAGAGGGTAATGTATTTCAAGCTTATGTATGTCACATTGTTTACCAAGCCCTGCAATACAAACAGCTTGCAGATGTTAACGTATAGTTTGTCTAAACTGTTTGAGTATAGGCAACTAAGTTTTTCTTTTCTTCGTCTTTTATTACCGGATTACGTTTTAAGTGTAAAGCATTTTGTACAGGTTAGAAATTATTACTTATGTATATATAATATAATTTTTATTACCGCAACAGACTTTTGAAAGTTCATAGGTTTAGGTACACCTCTGTTGCACAGCATGCCAGCGTCCATTTTGGGATCCATCATCTCTATGGCAGACATGGCCTCGAAAAGTCCAAACAAGTGGCCATCATGAAGTAATTCACCCAATTTTAGATCTACATAAATAAAATAAAACATTTAAAATTAAAATATATTTAAATGCTCAATATAATAAACAAGCTTATATTTAAATGCTCTAAAAAGAACAAAGAAACTGTAAATTAAATTACCCTAAAACAAATTAATTAATTAAAATTAAACAATATGCATAAATGATTTTCATTACACAGTTTTTATTATATAAAAGGTTGTCTTGAGTTAACCTTCATATCATCTGATTTAAAATTCCTGGAAAATATCAAGAACTAACTTTCTATTACTGCTAAATGATGTTAAATGATAAATAATACATCCATTGATACATGCTTACCTTGTATATGTGTAAAGAATTCAGAAGTTATATCAACCCAGTTATAATTCACTTCGGGAGGATTGCCTAAAGACTCCATTGTTCTGTTAAAACCACAAATCATATAAAAATGGTAAGTACTGTAATATCTACTTTTCTGGTTGATGTCATAATTCACCTGTATATTAACTTTAAAGTGACCAATATTTAGCTTTCATTATGAACACTGATTTTTATATCATTACGGATTTCGGTAAAACTGCACTTTACAATGTAGCCCAGATTCCAAAAGGAGAAACTTCAAAATGAAAAACAGTTTGGTATAAAATTGAACAATGAATTAATGGATTGTCATTGAATAGTCCGTCCATGCTCAATGTACTTAACCAATTAATATTAAATCAACACAATTTCCTATTGTCTTTTTAGATTCACAATATTTTATGAGTGTTTTCAGTTGTGACAACAGGACAGTAACTGGAAATGTCTTTTTCAGACCATCAAAAATAATTTTTAAATGATCATCATCAACAACCCATCACGACAGTAATGGGTTGTTGATGATGATCCACTGCTAGGCACGGGTCTCCTCTCATAATGAGAAGGATTAGGCCATAGTCCACCGCGCTACCCAAGTGCGTATTGGTAGACTTCACACACCTTTGAGATTTTTTTTTATAAATCTCTCAGGTATGCAGGTTTCCTCACAATGTTTTCCTTCACCGTTTAGCAAGTTTTATTTATTTCTAATACACACATAACATTGAAAAATCAGAGGTGCGTGCCTGGGATTTGAACCTCGGACCCCTCGATCGAGAGGCCGAGTTTCTTAACCACTAGGCTATCACTGCTTTTGAACCACCTGATTGTAAGTAGCCACTGCTACTCATAGACATGCGTAATCAATTCCATATAGAAGTGGTGTTCTGAAGTCAATCACTGATGCATTGCCACTACCAAGGACTATATTGGTTGCCTCATATGTAATTTAGCCATCATATGAACTCTTCCATCAAACATAAGAATTAGGAATGCAATTCTAAGCAATTTCTTGACATAAATATCGCAATGGTACCCACCCCGTTGAACCTTACTAGATCTACTAAGTTTTAAATTGTTTTAAAGTACAATTCCCACATCTTTTGTTGCAAAAAGGTTTGATATGTTGTATTTAGTAATTCAATGTGCTTGAGATAATAGATAAGGCATCCATAAGTATATCTTTAATCATTTTAAAATAAAGCAGCAATACTATTAGATGTCAGTTTCATTGATTAAATGTGTTGCATGCAACAGGCAGTCGGCATATCCATTACTTAAATCTACAAATATTTTACAACCATGTGTCATTTTTTTTAAATTATTCAGCAATAATTACAAAAAGTTTGTGTCACTCTAATAATTCATGTTGTATAAATAGATTGTTTTTAATTGGCATTCAACAAAATGAATAAATCAATATAAAAATATTACCACTTTGATTATAATGTAATTTATACAATTTTATTTTATATTATCTATGCATATGGATATTTAAATAGGTATTTATTAATATCACTAAATTACTAAACAGAAATAATTGGTTATAAAGATGAATAAAGGTCATGCTGTGCTAGTTTTCATTCTTATTTTTACATAGAATCGGCCTTAAAATCGAGTGCTTATAAATGATACTGGTTAAATAATACATGCAATACACTCGCTAATTCAAAAAAAAGATTTAAGTATAGGAAAATATGCCAAGAATTGCATGCATGTTTACTAACCCGTCACCGTCAAAAAAACCATTATCACTATCACCCATTTCAGAAACTGCAAAGATTACGCAGATATAATTACCACATGTACCTATAATGTTTAGAAAACAAATTTAGCTTTATATATGTGCAGTTTACTAATTTTACTTCATTTCATTCTTCACCGGGCCTCAATCGATCGAAACGAAAGACATAATTATTGTGTTTTTGACAATTTGATTTGACAAATGACAATTGAATTTCGTTTCAAGTTTCAAATTTTCAATTTACCCATCGAATCACCGTTCAAGTAGAAAAATAATCGGTTGTTATAATTATTGATAATTTTTGTGTGATAATCGTTTTTAACACGCTTTGTATGTATGTATGTATGTACGTAACAGAGTAACGGAATCTTTGAACCCGATTGCTATTCACTTTGAACGTTCAGTTTAATTCAAAAATTTTAATAATGACATGCTGTTCATGATAAATATATTTATAACCAATCGATTATGTAGACCAGCGGTCGGCATACAGCAATGCTCGACCCGCGGCCCGATTTTAAACTATGCACGGCCTCAAAGAGTATAATAACCTATATAGGAACTGCCCTCTCCCTAGCGTCTTACTCGAAAACATTGAATTTCGAATCGATTAATTAATCGATTTTTTCTATAATAATTATTTTTTATTTATAGAAGAGTTTCAAAATGATACAAAGACAGATTAATTATTAATGAATCGATTTCATCATTATTTTTCTTTGAACAGATAGTGGCTGTAAATGATATTTGAATCTAGTCTTCAAAAAGTCATATAAATTCGAGTTACATCAATTAAAATGGGACCATATTTGCAAGAAATATCAGATTAAGACTATAAAAAATGAGAATAACCTCAGCTGTATAGTTAACTTAACTAAATTACACTTAAATACTTAAAATTAAATACCCCATTTTATACTTTAAAATATTGGATACGGCAACATCATTAATTTAAGCCTTGCCCGCGCTATTGAATTGAAATTTAAATATTACTAACTCTTTGGTACTAGTGAGCTTTAGATGAATAAAATTCAAAATACTGAGCATGTATTATATTTTATAAGGTAAAATATATTACTAAGTATTAATTAGAAACAATAATAAAAACAAAATAATTATAACATATTTAAATATATTTGATGCTATTTTTAAATTGAGATTTTGAATTCGTTTCAGTGTTCTCTGTGACATTATCGTAAACATCACTGTCGAGTTGAACTTGTTCAGTTGTGGTTCCGCTACTGGAATCGGGAGAAATATTTGTTTGACCACCCGGTTTCGATAAACCAACTCCGCCTGTTCCCATGTCCATACAATCGAAATGAAGAATCTGTAAATAAAAATCTACTCAGAAGACAGTATTTTTAACTTAACTTAAAAATATCCAAAATGATAAAAGGCCAGGTAGGCGTTTAAATATAATATAATTATAATCATTTAAAAATAGGGTTGCTACAGCCAGACTCTTAACTTGATCGTAACTTATCCGCCATTACACTTTTTAAATGGCGGGAATTTATGATTTTGACATTTGAAAAGGTATATCAGAGATATTATGTATTAAAAATGAATTACCCAATATCTATGAACAATTTAATTATAATGTATCCAGCCATACTTTTATATGCTTTGCAGTATTAAAATAATATTCATAGAAGTTACTTCAGTTCACAAATTTTCTTTCTATTACTTTATACTTATACTTTTTATTATTGTTACTTAATTAGATATCTAGTTAATTTTAGACGGCGTATGACTTACAAGAACCGGGGCTTTGTCTACTCTAGTGTCCATATCCATGCAAACGTGTAATTTTTGTTCGACGATACTAATATCGAATAGTCTGACGCACATATCAACTAAACCAGGCGGCAAGTATGGAACGGGGATTGGCACGCAGAATGGGGGCGGGTTCCGAGCTGTAATAGAAACAAAAAACAAGGTAAGAAGATTAAAGAAGAACATATCGCAGTGATACTTCCAAACTTACTTCGAAATCAAATGAAATAATGATAATTTACGAACACCACGGCCGTAATGTTTTTTGACTTTGTGGACTTAATTGGGATAGTTATGGGAATATTAAAAATGTAACATATTTAAAGTGTTATTTACAGATTTGCCTAAAATTACTTTGAATATGTAAAATTTTAGTTGCATGATACCCTACCTAAATACCATTGTATAGGTAAAATTATATAACAATTAGCTGACCCGGCAAACGTGTTGCCATATAAATAAAAAAATGTTAAGGGTGAACAACCCTTATCACTTAGGGGTATGAAAAATAGATAGTAGCCGATTCTCAGACCTACTGAATATGCATATAAAAATTGGTGAAAATCGGTAAAGCCTTTTCGGAGGAGTACGGTAACTAACATTGTGACTCGAGAATTTTATATATAAGATTAAGAATATTTTATCCTAAACTGCTGTTGTCAGGAACACATAATTGTTAAAACATACCTGCAAACGTGTCCATAAATACACTGTTATTGTTCATTTTCACGTCCATTGTAATTAGCGAGTCTGTAGGCTCGTAGTTCAACATTACACAAGCTGCAATAAGAAAAGAGTGCATGTATTATTGTGTACACGCGCAAAAAGTGAAGTGATTTCAAAACAAAAAATATATAAACTTTATAATAATAATAATTTGTATTTTTCGATTTCAATGATATGTATTATTTTTTATAATTCGATAAAATATTATTATCGTAACATTACGCCCCAGCGTAACCGTTTCCGTAACAAACAGTACTTTCTTTCCCGCTCATAGGGCGCTTCAAGAAGTTTAAATTTAATAAACAAAAAATTACCGATGATATAATAATAAATTATATACTTACTTTGCCTGTCAAAGTTAAAGGCCTGGATTCGTACCCCAGTGCAACACTTGCACTGGAAGCCGGTGCAAACACATGTCCCTCCCCTGAAGGGCAGACGAACGAACCATCCCGGACGGTACCAAGGCCTCGGCATCATTTTGCGTATTGTCTAAAAATTAGCATTTTAAATATTAGCAAAAATTTTGACTTTAAAATGCAACATTACGAACAAATAAATCTAAATAAAAAAGCTGTAATCAAAAATCAGAATACTTAGTACAGTTTGTTTATAATAATACTGCTCTAAATCTCACTTAGTCTAATTTTTAGTTAGTTCTTAAAAAACCGGCCAATTGAATTTACTAACCAATTACATTTAAGAAATGTAGAAAATAAAATATAAATCTATACATATTGTAATAGATATTTTTATAATATATAGACAAAAAAATCTAGAATACTAAAAACTAATCTTGTAACCATTGTATAAATTGATAAAATGCATTATTTTATTTAAGTAGGTAAAGAACTTCCTTTTGAATTGGCATACAATGTCTACATAACTTGCATTGCTTGATTATTATGCGAAAATATGCCGAATATTTTACTATTCCGCGTAATTGAGTCTTGCATCCGCTATAGAAGTCATTACAATTTTAATCAGGTACTTTTGCTTTCAAAGCAAATGTATTTAACCAAATCAATGTTAATTTATACCCTTTTTTATAATATAGGAGTAGCAGACGAGCATGCAGTCCACCTGATGCTAAATGGCGACTGCCGCAGTTAGGATTGGATATTCCTACCTGAGGTCGGCTACAGATGTGCCGCTACCCTTGACGACTAAGCTGGAACGCCTCGGTAAAGTATGTCTCCCTTACCACACCCTTCAAACCAGAACACTTTGTTTTGTATAGTACAACACCCGTAATATTTCATACTGATATCAATAATTAATAATAATACTATAAAATTACAAAAGAGTACGTGTTACCATACCTCATTCGTTTTTATGTCATAGTAAATGGAAAAGTCCGCAACGTCCATCGCATCGTCGTATTTACTTAAACCCATCCTGTATTTCTTCACTGATTTGGAAGCTTCTGTAAATAGAAATAGAAGAATAGAAAATTAATGAAATAACATAGTATATTTTGGTTTATATATGCCTTAAATTCTATCATTTTATTGATTTCTGAACAAGGGAAAAAAATATCAGCTTCATCAACTAGATCGACTAGATCATCTGTTAATTATAATATAACCTATGTATAATATATATTGCTAACTGCCCTTTTCTTCTAAATAACTAATAAAACAAGGAATAATATTGTAACTCAACTTCAATAAACTTTAGGGAAGTAATAATAATGCTTAAAAACTCTTACCTGTAACCACAATCACGGTGCACATGATCCAAAACAAAAACAATAACAGCGAATTCATTTTCATTTTTCCAAAACGGTCGATTACAACCTAAATTCGATTGTTATTGTCTCAAGGGACACTATTCAAATGGCTGCACATGAGTTACAAACAGACAAACACATAAAGGATTGACGTGTATTTGTATGCAAGAAGTGCCGTGCGTGAGCGCAACTGGCTTGCGGGACTTTCTAGAGAGAAACTCCTGCGCATCGCAACGGGCGCATCACCACTGGCCATTAAATATCCATCTTAGTGGTTGGATTTACTTCGGAAAAAATATGTATTTCATAATGGAAAACAAATGTGTCGTAGTACTACATATATTTGCAATGTTCGCTTTTGCAACTTGGAAAAATTAATCTATCTAACCTTATTATTATACATTTTTATATTATACTGGAAGAGTATGGATTCCGTGCAATTATTGGAAAGTGACTGATTTATGCTATACGCTCTTCAAATTCTGCATGTCCATTATTGGTATGTATTTTTTGTTAAAAGTATTATTTGGATCTTATCTTATCTTATTATCTGGTTACAATTAATATACAAATAAAAAATAAAAATCATTAAACAATAAACAATATACTTAATATAATTTTATTATACTTAAAAAATAAATTAATGATATTAACTGATATGGCATTTGTAAAAAAAATACACAAAAATATTAAACGGACTGGAACTATGGACACCTCCATCATTTATGTGTATTTTACTAGTGGTGGGTTTAAGAAAATTATGCAAATAATTATTCGTCTAAATCAAATATCTCCAGCAAGGACCGAACAACGTTATTCTCGTCGTATTCTTCAATATCGTCATCGCCAGCATCAACTACTGCGTCAACTCCACCAAGCGGGTTTGCCACTGGGAGACCACCATCTTCGTCAGGTTTCACCATTGCGATACCATTTGCTCCCATTCTAAAAAAAAGAAACGGTTATTGAAGAAGACCAGCTATGGTTCAGAATTAGGTGTAAAATAACAGATTTACGAGAGAAACTTCAAATGAAATGGTCATTAAGAAACTGACATAAAAACGAAAAAAATAACAATTTATCTACTTACCTACTGTATTGTAGGTATCTAAAGTACTTCATGCTTTGTAATATTAGAGCAGTATTAACAAAAAAATATTGTGTTAACTTTTAAGGCATACCTTAGACAGTCAAAAGCGAAGTTGAACAACTGCAAAGAGCCCCAATTTCCGGTCATCGCCAAGCAGAAGTGAAAGTTTCTTCCAGGGAAGAAAACATTGTAAAATTTAGCACACACTTTTAAATTTGATATTCTCGGTGGACTTATGCATATCGGCCTTGGATTTTTACCTGAAGCAAACGTATTACTTAAGTTAAAATTCACAGTTATTTGAGTAGGTATATCTTTGTTATAAAGTAGTAGTAGTAGTTACCTGACATAGAATTTTCGTACAGAACTCTGTTGTTCAAAGACATGGCGACATCGAAAGCAAAATCCCCTGGATGATATGTAACTCTCATGCAAGCTTTCTGTTTTAGCAAATCCATAATGTAACCAGTGCAGCATTTACAGACGCCAAGAGAACATGTGCATCTCCGTGAAGATGTCTCTTCCGATTCTTGTTGGTTCTGCCTTGCAATGTATGAAATACTTAAATTACGGTCCAGTTTTAAACGATTTAATAACATCAGTGCACTGTCCGGTACTTCGAGATTTTCAATTATTTGCGCACCAGTGCTATTTGCATATAATTGTGATGTCACTAAAACAAAAATTATACCGTTAAAATATACAACATTATGATTTTAACGTATATAAAAAAGAATTCTGTTTGCTTACCAATTTCTTTTCCTCGAACCTCAATGACAAATAAGGTCACTATTATAATTTTTTCCAAAAACAGCTTCATTATTAAAACTTTATAAAATTGTGAAGCTGCGTGTGCGCCGATCGTGTGAGAAATGCAAAAGTTACCGTTCGCTTCGATAGTCGAGCCGGTTCAACGATGGACGCGAAATCTCATAATCGCGTCTTAGTAACTTTCACACACGATTCAAATTTAATCAACGTGTAATCTACAATCATCAACTGTTCCACTTATGTTTACCTTATTATGCAAAAAATATTTTTATATGATTACATGTCAACAACAGGTACATGGATAATAATGCCATTCATAACACATCACACTTTATTTATGCAAAAGTTTGACCATTTGGGGATAATTGTTTGGAAATTTCCTTCTGTGTTTCGTATGTTTACCCCAGTTTCTCACATCCGGGACAATTTATTTAAAGCGTTACTTATTTAACCGACTTCTTTAACTGTGATAAAAATTAAGTAACTACTTACCCTAAGTCACAAAATAAAAACTTTTTGTGCCTAAGTTGAACTAAAATTACTAAAATTAGGGAGCTTTGGGTAATCTTGGTTGCGATTTGGCTAATTTTATATGATAAGATATTTCCTAATAAATATAAATAATAAGATATTTATTTTTGGTAAATAAATATATTACATACTTAATGAATATATTTGGTACTTCAGTGATTACTTAATACATTCATTTAAACAATATCTAATTCATGTTACGCCCATCGAAAAGATCACCAACTGCGTCTCCTAAAGCGTCTAAGGGACCTTCGTCATTAGCTGCTCCGCCAAATAGTCCACCAGGTCTTCCGAAAAGACCTTCGCCATTCCCTCCAGTAAGAATATTGCCGGCATTCTCCAAAAAACCTCCTTCTTCATTATTATTCCCACTTCCAAAGAGATTAACTGTGGACGGACCCGATGATATAGGCTTAGGTTTTAGTCCTGTTTGGACACCGGAGCTCCCAAGACTGGAAAATTTTAAAATTAATTTATTCATAAGATATTAGCTAGAGTAGCGCTAGAAATATTTTAATATATTCAACTCTTACCCAAAGCATCTAAACGATGCTGAGTAAATGGGAAAACCAGCTATATCCGCCTCGATATCTAAACAAGCAAATGCGTTCCCATTTCGAATACGGATATTTGAGAGTTCAGCGCAAACTCTGACAAACGGCGCTCGTCTAGGGTTGAAACATATCGGCGGTGGGTCACTCGCTGAAAATAAAATTCTTGTTATTTTTATTTTAAAACGAAAATTTAACAATGTAAGTTAACTGATTACCTGAAACCCTTCGTCTTACTACGGTGTTGTTATTAACACTTAGTCGGACATCGAAAACAAAATCTTCTGGCACAAAAGATATATTTCCACAAGCATTCATTCTAAAACGATCCAATATAGCTCCAGTACAACATCCACATTGTCCTCTTATACAAGCACAGGGAAATCTAAACACTTGACCATTTACTTCTTGTACTGGTTCTTCCGGTACAGTATCTTGTAATACTGGTGCCGATGTTGCAGTAGGGGGTATCGTGCTTGAAAGAATTGGTTCTTGAATTACGTTTTGAACAACTTGGTCGTTTGTAACGTTCGTGTTAGTAACATCATCAACTTGTGCTATTTCACTCTCTATATCATCTTCCAACTCATCCTCCTCTTCTTCTGGTACGTGGACTGGTACAGTTATTGTAATCGGGGACTTAAGGACTGGAGTGGGATCCAGGGCTTGGTTCCAAATAACTTGTGGAACCTTAATATTTATAACTTTGTAAGCTCTGTCTTTTGTTCCAACTATTTCATCTAGAATATCAATAAGAAAAATATATAACAAAAAAAACTTTATTTCGTTAAAGTTATTTATATTATAATCTAGTGTGTACAAATTTAAAATAATACTTACTGTGTCTCGCATCACTAAAAATAAATAGGCATAATGTGACAAGTGCGAAAGAAAAGTTTAAGGATAACATTGTAGAAACTTCACGCTATAATGAACATGACAACAGTAAGGCTTGACTCTCGACTTTAAATGGTTGGTGTAGCATTTCTACTCCAACTATTTAACTGCTTGTTACTGGGCACAGTTCCGATATTCATTTAGCTGCACGGTGAATGAACATTACAAACAAGTTTTAAATTTTAATGCATTGACGAGAGAAAGTAGTGACTTTAAATGACATTGGGAACGTGAATCGAATACGTTTTAGGATGTTTATCGACTGGATTAGAGGATGGAAAGTATATTGTGTAACAATTTCGTAGTGAATCATACTTTCATGCCAATTACAGGTAAGGTGTACACTATACGTACACACTAAAGAATTACGTATTTTTGGTATTTATTTTAATTTATCCTTTTCTAATATTGTTGCTAATAATATCGATTAATAACCATTTACGAATATCTTGTATTAAGTATGTAATACTACAAAATAAGTTACATTTCAAACTGTTTAACTTCAGATTATGTTTCTAAGTTTACACTTCATTCGTTTCTTTTTCTATAATGATGGATTACATAAGTAATAATTCGAATCCTCTTAAAATCTATGTATCTTTTTTGTATATAATAAAAATAAATTTAAGTATGTATAGCTTTTTTCCTGATTAAAACTTGGATAATATTCATTTACTTATTTCATTTCATGATCTCTATTCTGTGACTGTTATAAAAATAGGGAAAAATAACACGAATATACAGTATTTAAAGACATTTAATAATTTAAGGAAATAAATAAATAATTTATATAATTTACTATGTACAAGTATATAATGTATCCGTTGTCACGACAAATAAATAAAACTCTAATTATAATATCCTAAGAATTTATTTATCATACATTAGACCAAATTCCTCGCATCATTTTATTTTGTCTTCTTCTCATACCAATGCTATCGCTTAAAGTTTCCAGTCCAAGAACATCATCATATTCATCTTCTTTGTCGTTATTGTTTCCATTTATTTGAGGCTTATGATGTTTATGGTGTTTATTTTGTCTCCTGTTTCTTCCAAATATTCCAAGTCCATGGCCAACACTTTCACCTATTTTGGTAAGATCTAGAACATCTAAATCATGAAGGTTAAAATTTTCACCCCTGTGTTTCCTTTTAGGGAGTGTCAGCCCTTCAAAATAATTATTTGAAACAATGTGCGTATTAAATCCGTGTCCTCTGCTTTCATCAGTGCCCATTGTTTCTTGATCAGCAGCATGTTCTTCTGACTGCGAATCCAGTGTTTGCACAATTTGTACCATATCATCGCTGACTACAGTTTCTGAAGCTTCACTAATTGGGACAATAGTTGATATTTTAGGTGTGATTGTTTCAATTTTTTCGTATGATACCGATTCTTCATTTGTATTTTTCACCTCTGCATCTTTATTAACTGTCGGTGCTTTTGGTGTTACAGGCATAACAGATAATTGATCAGTGATGTGCGCTAACGATAATTCTAATCCAGGGTCTTCAAAGGTTGTGACACTTTTTGGAGTTGTTTCAACCGCAGCAGGTTGTTCATCACTAATAGGTACTGGTTCTATTAAAGGTAACCTCACTGCTGACCCAAATGGATAATTATCAGGAGCATTGGTTTCTAAACTTTCCGTACTGGCAGCTGTAGAACTAATTGTTGTTGAAATTGTAGTACTTTCAGTTATCGAAGCCGTCGTAGGGCGCCTGTTAGGGTTCACTGGTCTTCTAATTGGTCTGCGGGTTGATGGTCGGCGACTTATAGGTCGAACTACTCTTACAGTTGTAGTTCGTGTCCTTGGTGTTGTGGTTCTGTTAGGTCTTCTCGTAGGGCGACGAGAGGGCCGAGGGCGTCGTGTTGTCGTTGTTGTAGTTGTAGGTGCTTGTTTCTTTTTATTCTTATTTGATTTTTTATCACCCGTGGAACCGAACAAATCTCCGAGTAAGTCATCCCCCAAAAGACTGAAACCTGTGTAGTCTGCGCTATCTACATCATTGACAGCGTCGAGACCAGCTGAAGATGAAAGAATTATAATTATTGTCACTTCCATATTTGTATACTTACTTCTTATATGTTAAAAAATGTAAAACGTTATAAAATACTTTTAATATTTAGTTCTAGAAATGAGTAATGTTTATATTTTGCATACGCAAAATGATTATATATTATATAAACATATTGAATAAATATGAATTCAAATATCAGGCATACCATCGTCGTCGTCGTCGTCGTCGTCGTCATCTTCATCATCGTCATCGTCATCAGCGTCCTCTCCGCCAAGTCCGAAGTCATCTTCATCGTCATCGTCATCATCATCATCGTCATCATCTTCCTCAACCTTTTCATCTTGTGGCACCAATGGCAGTGGATCGGCTGCTTCGGATGTTACCCCTCTTGGGCCAAACTTAAAACAGGATACCCTCACTGCAGCTTCAACAGTTTTTTTAGATTGAAGCTCGAGACCAAGACATGCTCTGAACTCTTCCCCTGTTCTCGCAATATTGTAAACTCGTCCACAAAATTTTGATATACCCCCTGGTAGCGGCATACAAACTGGACTGGGCTTGCGACCTGCATAACAATTGTTTATTATGTACGTTTTTGTAAGAAATAAAATACTTAATATGCAAAGAACGTATGTATAGTATTTGAAAATAAATTTATAAAATCGCTAGATTGATCGAATGAATTGATTGAATCGTTAGATAGATCTAGATTGCAAAAGTTTAGAATATTGTTTTTAAAAATTATATACTCACTAGACAGCGTCCGATTCGCTATTACTTTACGTCCAAAACTAACTGATACAGACATTTTGTCACCATTAATATACCATAGTGAGGCACAACCTGAAAGACAAAAACATCCATGTAAATATCTTTTTATTAAAAAGATCAAACATTGGAGACGCTGGATTAGAACTGAGGACTATCAGCACATGCTCTGCAGTTGACACTCTATTAGACTATTATTTTGTCTCTATTATTGTGTCTATTATTGTCTCTATTATTTTGTATAAAGTTGCCAAAATAAAAAAAAAATGCATAAGTATGTTAAATATAAAACAAAAAATGAAAAATCAACCGTTGGAGGTGCTGGGATTTGAACCCAGGACTTTCAGCATGCGAAGCAGACACTCTACCACTGAGTTACACCCCCTTATGATGCAATTGTCGAATATTTCCATATGTAGCCACCAACCGTTACTCGCTTGAAATTTTATTTGGGTTAATAATAAATACCCATTAAATTATTAAATTAATTAATTATTATGTTAATGGATATTAAATAGTTATCCACTTGCATGGGTGTGAAAATTTTGTGATAAAATAAGTAAATAAATTAAAACGAAAATACAGATGTTTAAACAAACTGGACTATCGATGAATGCTTATATTTATGTTACAATAATAAAGTAAACACCAACATTGATAGTCTACGGATTTAAAGATATAATATGTATTAAATTACCTGGGCCGTTCAAATTTACGACTGGTACAGCAAAGTCTCTGCAGCATTTACAAAAAGCTTCAGAGCACTTGCAATATTTGTTGATCGTGTTGTCCTCTATCTTGGTATCATCATTTTGGTTCTGAATTTCCTTTTTGTTATTCCTCTGTTTTCCCGCTAAAATAAAAAATAGTTAAAAGGTGATTGAACTCTCATGATGTCTTAGGTACATTATATTTTAAATCCTTAGATATAATAAAGGATGTTTGAGGACTTTATACTATATACTGTTAAATATGATGGCTAGTAGTTGTGAGCAGTGGCCACGCATGTTATGTAAAAAACAACAGTCGACAACTTAAATAGCTCGAATCGCTAATTCATGTATACTAGCGTGATATTAATTGTCACGCCAATGTATGGAAAAACATGATATGAATGACAATTTAGTATGCGATATCATGTCTGGCACACAATATCGTTCAATGAAAATCATAGCTACAATATAACGCATACTTACTGACTGTTTTTGAGGCAGCAAACGCCAGTAGCACAAATATTAGTAAAAGCTCAAAAACCAGGGAGAGCTTCATCTTGAAGACTTACTCCCTGCCTGTGAAAAAAATCAAACATGTATTTTATTGCTGCTATTATTAATAGTGCCTAGACACATTAAATTACTATCTACATAAGATCGTATTACATATATTTTTAAATTAGACCTATTTACACAATAAAATCATATAGATAGAACAATTATAATCTTAATACTAGGCGCATCATACAAAATGTTTTAAAAATAAAATTTAGGTATTTTATGTATCTCTATTTTATATTGATAAAAATACTTATAATAAATATATTTATAATTTGTAGTTCATTTTGTTAAGTATCTAAAAAACTAAGACAAAATACCTATATCCTAGTACTTTATACACTTGATAAAATTACTGGTAGCGCGTTGAAATCTTTTACACTATTGTCAGAACTCGAAACTTTGGCGCTCTAATTTAAAAGCTTTCGTTGTTTCCTATATTATTCTCAAGTCTTACATATCTTGCACTACAATATTAAGTTGTCGCATATAATAATTTCAATATTATATGTAACTATAAGTAAATGTTATAAGACGTACCTTCTATATAAACTTCTATGTTTTGCTGATACGCTATCACAAACAGGTAAACAATCGTGGCTGAAGTCACACCTCCCCGAGTGTTCACGACCAATTAAATTATAATCATTAGAAATCACACGGACTAGCCCTAAAACGCAGACGATACGGACGTAACAGCGACACTGATTTCATATAGCCACTTCAACCCGCACCCAGAGAAATGTGAAATGACGTACAATAGTCGACGAGAAAGGAAAACTGCTTTGGCCGTCTCTGTCGTAGCTATAGCGTTAGTGAAAGACAGCTAAACTAAGACGCACTTGGCCGCTTATGTAGAATTTAGTGTCAAGCGTACCAATACATTAAAAACTCATTTCGTAAGGATTTCATGCTTCCTAAAAGTAAGATACGCATCGTTTCATTCATTAGGAACAAACGGAGCAAAGTACCAATAGTTTTTGCATTAAACAAACAATTGGAGGTATTTATCGTATTCAGTTCAACTTAAAATTTGCATCGATTTCTATGCAATTAATACTTATATGGAATATAGAACACATTCCAACAAGGGAAGAATGTCCTAGAAAATTCTAGAATGACCATAAAGAGAGCGATGCTCTCGGATATACTACACCTTAAATGTATTGGTAGAGAAATATAACTCCAACGTTTGTAACAAAAAACTGCTAAAACTATATAATTATAATATAATATTTCGAAATAAGTAAATAACGAACACTTTTATGCGGTAAGTGCATAATTGTGTATTAAGGCAAGTAGAAAACGAACCTAAGAAACATATTTCTACAATTATAATTAGTGTACTGTAATGCCTGTATGTACATATACATTTATTTAAGTCTTACAATTATATTTTTTTATAAAAAATGTACTTCGATCATTAACAACCAAGATAATTCGACGCGTTAGTTTACTTTAAATATTAAGTCGGACTTTTGTTAGTATATTATAACCAAAAAACATTAGAAATCCTTTAAGTTATAATGTTAATTTTGAGTAAATTACATTGGACTTAAGTTTTACCTGCCTTTTACTATTTACCTTATGTTAGCCAATTCACAGGAAGCCCACTGTAGAATGTTATACGGCGTCCAGTCAAGTTGCCGACCGCTTGCGCCAGGGTCACTTTCTACACGGAGAAAGTTGAATCTGTCTCCGCCTCTTGCTTGTTTTTCATATTGGTTTTATGACAACACACAGTATAATTGTTAGCGAGTGGGTGGTGATGATAATCTAAATATAGTCAGGTATTCCGATTACCGTAATTTTGTAACATGTTACACTTACTTGAGTAAATAATATATAGTATGGATCTTATTAGAATAAACTTCGCACTAAAAAGTTAAACAAGAATATTAGTTTTGACTAAAATAAAAGACCTTATTTTTTATCTATAACAAGTTAAATTCTTATAACAAGTTAAAAGTAACCAGATCATAGGAGTTAAGTCTCCTAGAGAGTTTGCTTCGTGTGAATTATTAATGGACTTTGAAAGCTTCTGTCTGTGAAATTATATATTTTTTATTTTCCTTTTAAATTCAATCCGCTATCACTACGACTGTGTCGTAATCAATAAATGCTAACAACACTCAGTATTCGGCGGCATAATAAATCAGCATGATAAGTAGGCAATAACTCAATTCAACTTTGCTAATTCAACGCAATATGTTTACAAGTTTAAGCATTCAACTGGCACCCGTTATCTTTACTTCCGAACAGTGACCACCGGAGTGGGCAGTGCATGCGTGCATGCAATGAAACCACATAACTGCACTTCAACGACTTAACTTTTTCCTTTAGTGTTCCGTCTAGTTTACAAGTATTATCCACTGAAATAAATTGTTTATCGT
Source organism: Epargyreus clarus clarus (assembly GCA_014595695.2). Taxonomy (NCBI): domain Eukaryota; kingdom Metazoa; phylum Arthropoda; class Insecta; order Lepidoptera; family Hesperiidae; genus Epargyreus; species Epargyreus clarus. The sequence continues at coordinate 1,729,728 of JACTTY020000036.1, forward strand.
TGCCGCCTCGACTTTGTTTAATTGACGTGGGTTTTCTCTATATTTAACTTCAGAGTTCTAAATATTTAAGCTACCTTACCTACCAGATCTACTATGAATACAATGTACAAAACAAGGACTTCATTTTATCAAATCATAATTTTTACATATAAATGAAAACAAAGCGTGATTCTGACACTACGAAAAGATGCCTTATTACGAGTAGGTACAATCTTAAATTTGCAGCCAAAAAATTACAAACTTAACCATTATAACTTCAGATTTTGCTCAGAGAATTGACGTCACAAGGTGCAGATGAAATTGGGTAGGTATGAGAAAAAATCGAGTGCACATAAGACGTACGGGCCACTAATAATTTTGAATACATATGTACAGTACGTACATACCTAATATAATTTTATATTTGAAATGATAAGGAGGTGAATGACTTTAATTAAATGTACCTATTAGGTGGGATACGCTCTTCGGTGCAAGAAATTGCAGATTCGTACACGCTTACTCAAACCTACGTTACAAATGATTTTAATTAGAAGAATCCAAATCTTAAGGTGATTGACCTCAATCTAGGACAGTAGGACACGATGCACTTGTCCGTACGTATTACAATTATAGCGCTAAGCGCAAACCGGCCATTAACTGCCATAGAGTAACCGAGGAAACCATTAGCATTATCATCCATACAAGACAACCGTTTAATGTGTTCAATTTGCTTTATAGCTTCATCAAGATGCTGATAGATTAAACTGTTTGTGCCTAAAGTATTAGATGTTGTTTTGGTAATTATTACAGGTGGGTTTATTAACATAATTGCAGGGTATTGCAAGCATTCACATCTTGTAGTATAATACTATGTCTGCGGATATCGAATCTTGCAAATTTAAATTGCATGACTTCCCGATGTACAAATTAACAGAATTTTGTTCATACATAAATTGGTTGGTCGGTAGTCCGGTAATAGAGCCAGTAGCCCGTTAATGGAACTTGAAAGTGTCTTCGTGTATGGACTCATTGAGTTTATCTTGAAAGTTTCCATTTAAACCTTAAAATAGTATCCGAGGCTTGACAATGGAGCCATGGACGGCAAATGTCCTGTTGAAAAATTACAATCTATTTTATTAAAGGTTTTAAAGTTACTAAACCTATGTAGAGCATATGATAAAAAAAGATTTTTGCAAGATAGGACGTTTCTATTCCATACTATACTCACCAAACAGCAACCTCTAATTACAATAGATAAAATGTAATTATAAACTGAAAGTGCAATTTCATTAACAAATTGACTTCGAGTACTTAAATTTCTAGACTATAACGAATCTCGTTTATTAAATAAATGTTAGTAATTTATATCCCCTTCCGTTCATTACACTTTATGCACATAGAGAAAGTAGAAATCGAGGCTTCGATACGGTTTTAAGCCCTATATTAGGATCATAGGTACGTTAGATAGGTACTAATAAAATTATATTTCAAGTAACTATTATACAATACAACGAAAATAAAAATTCGATAAGATTAGTAAATATATTATCCTGTTAAATGAAAACAGATATGTGTGCTTTAAATAATTGTAACATTACATAAAGTTAGAAGTTGAGTTTAATACATTATTACATTACAATTGAAGATTATATTTGTACTAAAATTCTACAGAATTATTGTTCTTACAAATATTATTAGATGCATAAAAAATTCTATACCAAATTTATTTGGTTATGTTTGACAAATGTTTATTTTCTTTTATTCTATAGCTGCTAATAACAATGTATATTTATTTTATTCGGAGACATTGGTATGTTTTCAATTTTCTGCACACTGTTAGAAATCTTCGTTTATTTTTGTCGTAAAGGTACTTATATAGTCATTACCGACCGCTACGAGACCGCTTTCGTCTTTCGCAACCCAATCTCATAACAATATTAATAAACAGCCCTAACTTCCACTCGCTTTCTCGATGCATCTCACTGATGCATGTCATTACTATACTGCGTTATGCTTTATTTTAAATTTCACCTTCTATTGTGAGCGAGGTGAAACGGCCCGAGATCCGAAGAAAGGAGCAGTGTTAGTTGAGCGGTGGCGACGTTCGCCTCTTTCGTACAAACCGGACTCCATCAAGCTCTGAGAAGCTTGTCCTTTATAAATTGCGCCTCAAAATTAATTTTTTCGTGAATAATTAAGCGTACAATGTCGGTCAGGCTTACGCTTTCGCTGGTCGTCGCGTTCCTTGCGGCGTCGCACGCAGCCAACATTTTAGGTGAGTACCTTACTGTTCTACGTACTTGGTTTAGAAAGTGCTTGATTAGCCCGCAGTATCTTGACCGAATCGACGTTACTATTAAAAATGTATCATGCACTCATTGTTTTTGCTACCGTACTGTATTTAGTCACTGCTTGCGGGACGTAGGTTCCTAAAGTGTTCATTACCTAATATTTACGGGTGAATTATTCGGTCGACACATTTATTACAAGTATTAGCATATATAATGTTAAGTAACTGTACAAGTTATTACGTAAAATTGAAGTATATGCTATTAGCATTTACATTAACGCAATAATTGTAGCACATTACAAATTATGAACCATTATGTATGCATGCTTATACATAATATATGTTATTAGTTATGTTTGTGTGAATTATTAACTCATACATATTATGGCAGCATATTTTATATTAATTGCACGACTCATGATGCGAAGCATCAGAGAGTGCTTTACGATCGAAAAATTTTTTTCGCTTCATTTTGGCGGCTATTTTCATTATTATAGCCTTGATAGTTCACGGAATCAAGATATTTTGCATACTATTGTCGAGATAATTTAATGGAGATTAATTCCATACTTTTTAAAAATTGATTTACTGCAATAGAATTGGAAAAAAACACCAAAATAGGTCAAAAAATTTTCCTGTCCGTCATGTGTGAAACCTGAAAACACTGTAACTTGTGAAAAAATCCATCATTTGAGTTAATTTTTTTTTTTTGGTAAAAAATATCTTGTGTTTGTCGGAAATTAGGTACATTCAGTTTTATTAATTGTCAATAAACTCGTATATTCAGCTTATTTTCAATAATATATTACGAATATATAAGTGAACTAGTTATATAGAAAAGTAATAGATTTTTTACAAGCGTAATATAGTTAGGTACTCCAGTTAAGTCATGATTACTTTATCTATCTACATATGTACTCCTTTATACTCGAACTGGTAACCTTTGTGTCACAAAGAATAAGAAATTTCTTACATCGTATTATTCAAGATGTGTTACATAACGACCTCGACCATCTCCGTAATGATACTTATCTGGAACTCGTGCACTATCGATAGGGTTCCCAAGTTCATCGCGCACTAAACAGGACAAATTGGTATTAATGTCCATATCCAGGCGATTGTTTCGATTTGGTGTAGGATGAAAAATTTTAACGAATTATTTGGTCGACTTATACTCATAGAAATCAATAACCCACGACAAATAAAGTGATTTCGGAGGAGATTTAAAAACTTATTAACTATGGCTATAATATTTATAATAAATTTTCTTAATATTTCACAGAAAGAGAAGAGGAAAGCCCTCTCCTTGACTAGCATAATTTACTTAACATTATTAACATTAATGGTGATCACGGTCAAATATTTACATAGATATATAATTTTCCGCTTTTTTATTTTTTTTTGGCTTGACTTGGTGGATGCATGCCGTGCCTCCAGATATTTTCCATCCCTTCATCTAATCAAATTCATAGTGAATAGAGCGTTGTTCTCCTAGTTCAAAATTAAAAATTGAAATATCAGGACTATCCCACTTAATGCACCATACATGGCACTATTCACCGTTAAGAACGGAACAATGACCGAGCCGAAACCCAGGCAGGGCATGCGTGAACCGAAGTGAAAGTCACCACACGCGTGAAAGTGCATTACGAAGTACGTAAACTGATCAAAAAACATTTTATCAACGGTACCGAATGAGTATTATAAACGGATAATCCATTTTTCATTGGCTAGTAGCTACGTTTTTTGTAGCGCCTGACGGCGTTATCCATGTTCGTTATGCGCGACTTGGCATGTAATCGATATGTTCGGATGATAACATTTAATAGAAATAATGAGGAAACAATTTGGCAAAATAAAGAATGAACGTGAGGTTTTTATCTATTGAAATAAAGACGATTGGAATTGATCTTAAGTACCAAAATGGCTATCGTTTAATTGCTACGCTTACCTGTTCAAGTAAATAATGAGTCGAAAACCTTTGCAGGGAGACGCTGGCCTAGCTGATATCCCATGCCCTAAACTCTGTTATCACATCTACGAGAATCTGGCATTATTTAAGGGCGATATCACTTGAATAGCCTAAGTTTCTGTGACTCTTCATTCTCATCAGGTTTAGTACATATAAAACTTAACAAAAGCTTTTCTTCGAATTTCTCCAGATTTCCTAGATTGGGAGGACGGCAAGAAATTAATAGAGACGCCAGAACTACGCAGCGATCAGCCTAACCGGAACTGCATGTGCAAGGGTCCCGCCTGCGTCTGCTGCGTCGACTTCAACATAACCTTCGTGGACCTCGGCGGTCCAGGTAATATTTTACCAGCATACGAACTATATTAGAACTATACAAATGTTAATACGGCGATTCATGCATTTAATATTATTCAGTAACTTATTATGTTACCAAGAAATAAATAGAAACTTTGTATAAAGGTTTACAGGCTAAATTTACGGAAATATTTTTCAATGCTATACATTGGTCCGTAAACGCTAGTTACATTGTCCTTAAATCCATATATATTTTATGAAGCACAGTTGAAGATTTTTTATTTAGGTATTCATTACTTTTATCTATTACCATACTATCATATTATTTTATAGCTTTTCTTTGCCCTCGCCACTCAATAAATGTAATAGAGGCCTTTTATACTATTTCAGGATGTGTTCATATGAAGTATGTTTCACCCGAGGAAGGATTTTCAGTCAATGTTTCATACGGCAAGAATCTTATTCATAGCTCTAAGATACAAGGTATGTAATTAGTATCGTAGCTCTATGACGTAAATACATAGTGCATAACACGTACAATGATACGTATATTTTACTATGAGATTTAACAAACATTTAAAACGTTACATTTCCCTGAAATCATTTCGTTCCAGGTGCAAATCCAGCGCCAATATGTCTAGAAGTGTTTGGTCGATTTGCTCAAGTTTGCGCAAAATTCAGCGACTTGGCCCCAACGGCTGACGGTCTACGCGGCTGCTTGGAGTTAGAACCCAGGTTGTTAGGAGATGGTCAGCTGGAGTTCCCTATTGGATGTTTCAAATCCACTGCAGGTGGAATGGAAATGGAGGAGCCGCCAGCTGAACCAGAAGAGTAAGGGCTTAGTTCTAAATTTGGATCTATTTTTAAATTGGGAAGATACAACTAGCATTTTCGAAATAACATCTAAATTCTCTTATTAATCATAACTTTTAAAATGAACTAAGTTTTTAAAGCTTCATTATCGTTTGTCTATTTCTAGGGTTAATATCGATAACTTCATATAAAAACATAAACATTTGGATATTTTTCCAGAACTCCAGAAGAGGAGACGACGACTGAAGAGAACAATACTTTTGACGCAGAATCATTCCTTTTGGGTGTTTACAAAACTGCTGAGCAAGGAGTAGCTTTCCTCAGCAGCCTCTTAGACCTCCCTGGAAAAGCAAACTCAACTAAACCAATCGCCCCAAGTACATCCAAACCTGAACCTTCGGAATCTCAACGGAGAGCTCCAAAGAACTTAAAACATCCCAACCAATTGTGATATAATCCAGATTCCTAATATAGGTTTAAGTACAAATGGCATTTCCTAGATGTAACTTGCCAGTGTATAGAGTGCGCTCTCTGAAAGCTATCGAAGTATTAAACGATGTACGAATGTCCTATTTATTGCTTTAATAAGTGTTTTAATAAAATAATGTATAGTAAATAATATTGTATTTTTCATACAAAATCATGAACAAGAATATATTTTATGCCTTTAACCCATGGAGAAAGGCGGCGCAGGATTTGTCTCCAATAAATACACTCCAGTTTGCCTGAAACAGAAATTAGAGAATATATTTTCCAATAATTCTGACTTTGGCTCGACTTGGCGGAGGCACTGCCGTGCCTCCAGATTAGAACATTAGAACAATTTTGGAAATATAAATGTTATTTGAAAACCTTTTACTTAAATATTGATTTAAACAACTTTGTGTCGCAGAGACACGATAATGCAAAATATATTGTTTTGTACAGAAGCCAGGGGATACCTTAAATGGAGATTATACGTCATAGTTAATGTTTACGCAGATGAAAACTTATTTATGCAATTGGAATGATACAGAAAGTAAGTATAATGACATCTTACCCAATTTTAGGTCTAAGGCCTCCCATTTGTAAACGTCCAGGCAGCAAGTCACACATATTTAGAATAGCAGCATAGTAATTAAGACATTGTCTGCCTGTAAATCCACCAGTTGTAATCGATTCCGCGAAGTAGAAGAAACTTCTTGCATGATCACAGGCGTTAGAATCGCATCCTGGCATGGAAATTCCACCGTTAGGGTAGAAATCGACTTGAGCTAAGTCACCCAGATATCCATTAATACCGTAATTCGTATGAATTACTTCGGTGTAGCGACCATCTTGAGGATTGAATCGATTGACATTGTTCACCCAGCCTATTAGAGCTGGATCCAGGCCTGGAAAAGTAAGATAATAAAACTCGTATTTTCTTATCTCATTTATAAACAATTAAATGATATATTAATATTGGTAATACCATAACAATACTATTGTAGGTACTTTACCGTTAAGCGTTATAGAATATTAAGAACACTGTATTTCTCACGATAGGTCATCTAGTTTCCGAATTTCGGATTTTTTTAAAGTTTTTATCATAGCGCTAAATATAAATGTCTTACAAAACCCACCAGTAATATAAGTGATGTCTCCTTGCACATTTCTTCCCACTATGCCCGCTTGGTGGCCCCCAAAACCGTGGCCTACAATATGATACTGCACAGGAGTCGAGCCTGCCGCCTGGTTCAGCCATTCAATGAAACTCGCTACAGCTGCTCCAGATGAAAGTGTGTTGGCGATAACCGTCCTGTAGTTGAGTGCGTTAGCCCCAGCACTCCAGTCAACGACAATGACGTTCACGTCCTCAGCTGCCAGGAAAGCTAAGAAGAATGAACGCGTAATTTATATAATGTCATGTCGTTCACTTACTTTACGATATAAATCAAGTATGTATAATGTAGTACATTCATAAGTATATGGTCACGCTGGTCAAACAACGCACCATGAGTTCACTGGCCCCGTATTCATAATATATTTCAGAATATATAATATTATGTTCGCAATTAGCGGTCTATTAAGCTATCTAGGTGCACAATCTAACCTGGCACTAATACGGTGTTAAAATCAGATGTAGCAGAGTTCATCCATCCATGGATGAGAATAATCGTTCTTCTATTTCCTCTAAAATTACTCTGTGTAAGTAATTCAACATTGTTTACCACTAACGGTTGGCTCCTGGATGGGTTTTCTCTGAAAAATATGTAAAACAATAATAATCATCACTACGTGAATAGAAATATTTTTATCTTTTGTGATTAGATTTTAATCTTTACATAATAATTATATCTATAATTATCGACAATACATAGCATATCAACAGAAATAGCAACAGGTAAGCAAAAGAAAACTAAATAACCTAAAAACAGAGAACATTGAAAAATGACCCCGAAAAGATAGAGATACAAAGATAAAAAATATTGTAATTAAAAAAAGGACGATAATGAGTTTTTATCTATTTAAAACTTAACTTTATTTCGAAAAAGTAGTACCTACGGTACTAAGTTCCTTTTACTTGGGAACTTTCCTATTGATTTCACTCGGAGACGTAGTTTTATTACACATAAAAGTAAGAAGGTAATGGTAAGCAGCACAGCTCAGTACTGCGCTATTTAACTCAAATTTAATTTAATGGCTTACTTCTTACCTAGTAAACAAATGATAAACGTTACTGGCTACAGGGTTATATCTTGCTGCTTCCATTGCATCGTTAACCGACATCCAGAGGTCAACCAGGTGACTTTCGCCATTCGAATCCACGGTATATTGGTATCGCAGACCTGGGTCTACTTTTCTTATAATTGACTCTGTTGGTAAACCTGGAAAGAGTTTTTACGTCAGTATTTCCGCGAAATTTTACCCGGTTGGATATCATTCTGGACAACCATTACAAATAATTGACTTCATTGGCAATTCTTACCCATAAAGCTTTAAGTTTGCAGTAACTACTCTTTCTAACTTATTCATCAAACCATAAAGACCCATTTTCCGTTAGTGGAACAGCGAAAAACCTTCGGATGGTACTTTGTTGGTGATATACTGAATACACCTTCTGATGTGCAAGGTGGCGGTTAAAGGAGACCTAGACTTTAGATCTTTTCTAGATTGCTTCTCATATAAACGACTTTGGGTGAAACTACAATCATATTTGCACTTTATGTGGTGTGTATTAGCTGCAATTACCACTTAATGTTAAATTGCTTACAAAGCTCATCACCCTTCATTGTACAAATAATTTAAAACATAATTAATTATAATATTATTAGATAAATTAAATAATTAAAAGATTTTCTAGAAAACTATATCAAGAAGAAGGTACTTACTCGTACAGATTCCAAGCCAGAGTATTGGCACAATCAATGTCAGCCGTAACATTATTTTAATAAAATTATAATATTGTAAATGATAATAAAATGTATTACGCACAATAAACTACAAAGTCAACTATTTAATTGTCGATTGACTTATCTACGAGCTTTATATCAGCAAGTGCTAAAAACACTCTTAAAGAACTCCCAATAATATCTAGGAGATATTTGCATGACGCATGAGATAAGTTTAGATACAATTTTTCCAAGTATCGTAGTATCTATTATCTAAATCATGATATAATTGAGCTATATCAAATAATTGGTACTTTGAGTTCTGAAAAATCTGTGCTACGGTCGAGCTAAATTCATACTAATCTGAAACAGAGCTAAACAGTAACTCTACACTGCAAAGAAGGTCTTGATCATTTTATAATGAGATGATAGTCGAGGTTTGATCATACTGAAGGTCGTAACAGGATCTATGGTAGCTGTTACGTCTATTTTATTAGACATTGTGTAAATGTACCTTCTATTATAAATCAATTTATAGCGACTGTACCCCCCGATAGATTGAATATTTACAACATTATTATTCATGTTTTAGTACCACTAAAATTACTATGGAGCGTAGAACATTGCAGCCAATATCTAAGCAATTCTATTAATTGCAAAAATATGTTTCATTGTTTCTATTTCTTATATACAATATATCTATGTCTGATTGAATAATTAAACTAAGCCTCAATATCAGTTTAAGAAGATGTTGGGAAAATTGATAGCCTAGTGGTTTGAAATTAATTGGCTCTCAAACTGTTAATTTACCGTGACGTAAAATAAAAGATTTAATACATAGCACATTCACAAATTTATTAGATTATATGTTGAAATATAAAAAAGAGGGTCTAAGTACGACTTTAAAAACAATACAAAATTTTTGCTACACCAGTTTATACCGACAAAATTCACACATAATAATGTCATCATTAACTACGGTATTTTTGCATATTACTTTATGATTAACCATAAAAGGCATCAAGTTACCCGTAAATCAGCCTCGAGAAAACGGCGGAGCAGCGTTCGTTTCCAGCAAGAACACTCCAGTTCGCCTGTAAAACAAATTATGTCACTTTATTAATGGAAAATGATTTAGTACAACTTCGATACAACTTCATATTATTTATTTTTGCAACATAAAGAGCATATTTTAATCGCACAACTAAAACAGAAAAATGTTCATACATCTGTCAGATACTTATATAAAAGCCCATTTATATAATAAAATCCTAATTTTACAGTTATAATACTAGGGAAGCAAAGTACATACCCTATTTTAGGCTGCAGACCACCCATTTGTAACCTCCCAGGCAAGATATTGCATGTCTGTAAAATAGCAGCTATGTAGTTAACGCACTGTCTTCCAGTGAATCCACCAGATGTTAACGATTCCGCAAAGTAGAAGAAGCTTCTTGCGTGGTCACAGGTGTGAGAATTACAGCCTGGCATAGACTCGCCGCCATTGGGATAAAAGTCAACTTGTGCCAAATTAGAGATATATCCATACACGCCGCAGTTAGTATGGATCACCTCGGTGTAGGTGGCATCGTTGGGCTGAAATCGGTCGCTATGATTGATCCATCCAATGAGAGAGGGGTCCAAGCCTGAAAACATATTAGAACGTTTAGGCAATTAGCTAAAATTAAAATTTAAATAATTAAGTAAATAACGCAAAAGTTTTGCCATCACGAATTACTATAACTTAAAGGCAATAACAAAAACTTTTCGGAATTCTATAGATGACACCATCTTCACATCTATTTCTGCCTTAAAAGAATGACTTAGGTTCCGTTTAGGTTAGGTTTGATGTAGTTAAAAAGTCTTCTATGCCGAACTTCACGAATGATTCTTGTTCTATTTGAATTTGAATTGAAAGTCTTTATGAACTCTAGGAATCACTTATCAAGTACCAGTTAGATATTTACTTAAATGGACGTAAAAAACCTCTCCTTACGCAATAAACTCACCGGTAACAATAGTTACATCTCCTTTCACGTTCCTAGCGACTATACCAGCTTGATGTCCGCCAAGTCCATGGCCAACGATGTGGTATTGAACAGGAGTAGACCCACTCGCTTCATTGAGCCAGTTAATGAACTCCGCCACTGCTCTTCCTGATGTTATAGTGTTCGCCAACGCTGCTGCGTAGTTGACGGAACCAGAACCAGCGCTCCAGTCTAGCGCTATCACGTTCAGGTCTTCAGCAGCAAGAAATGCTGAAAATTTAAACATTTTTCAGAAACTAAGCTAAGTTTCGTTAATTCTGAAAGCTTACACCATAGATTAGTAAAGATACTTCGCCGCCTTGAAATTGAATGCAGCCACAAATGGCTTATTATCGTAAGTTCTTTTTTTGAATTTTTGACAAATAAAAACATTTTTAGAGAAAATTTACGAATAAATAACTAATACTGCGTAATTTACATGAATTTACATAATAAATAAATAATTATTTCAAATATTTTAGGAATACTTTAGCACGGAGACGTGGCAAAACTTTTTTACGCAAGTATTTCAATTCTCAAAACTGGGCACATTTTCTAGTTGGGAGTGAGTAATCTTTACTAATCTATGGCTTACACTGAAATTGTACTGAAATATATATCGTAAACATGGGATTATTAAAAAGGAAAGACGGATTTGTAAGGGCCGTCATCTCTTCTATTACAATTTGATGATTTTAGTTGCCAAGCATAAATAAAAAGGGGTTTAAAGAATAAGTTTTAGCTTAATTACTACCTGGCACAAGAACGGTATTGAAGTCCGAAAGAACCGAATCCCTCCAACCATGAATCAGGACAACAGTTCGTCTATTGTTTCTATAATTTGTCATCTCCAGAAGTCCAGGGCTGTTTATAAGCAGTGGTTGGCTTGCCGTTGGATTTTCCCTATATAAAACATTTATTAGTAGATTATTAGTAGATTAGTACTATTATCATACAAAACCAGAAGTGCTGAGGCAGTAACGAGACCAAAACAAAATCATTCTGGTTATGATTTCTCTTACACGGCTTGTATGTTTGCTAACTTACTCGTATTATATCTATTACGCCACCTCTAGTATTAACTGTACTATTTTAAAGTAAGCATTTAAGCGTATATTTTGTTTATGCTTACCTCGTAAACAAATGGTAAACATTAGCCGAAGGATTATAGCGTGCTGATTCAGCCAGATCGCTCAATTTCATCCATAAGTCCACCAAGTGATATTCTCCTCTTGCGTCTCTCACATGTTGGTAGCGTAACTTTGGGTCAAGCTTTCTGAGTATAGGGTTTGAAGACAGGGCTAAAAGGAACTTTTTTTATTCGGAGATGTCAAGAGATACATTTCACTGTTTTTAGCGATGGTAATACGAGTATAGATAAAATTATGAAGCCAGATAATAATAGCAGTACCAAGTTTGAAAGCTGCAGTCTTAAAAATCCTTTCAATATCCTATATCCATTAGAGTGAGAGGAATATATCAAATGATTGAATAACGTAACTTTAAAGCTTACCTGAAGTAAACCCTAGGTATAAAATAACAAACAAATAGGTATGAACATGGTCCCCACGGTAGTATAAGTGCGATAATTACTTAATTATGCATCACCTACGTGATCTTCTGATAAATTCCAATTTGTTTATGAAACTACGTTAAACTATTTATAACATTATAATTTCGATGTTATGAGCGTGATAAAATGATAACGGAAAAGATTATATCCATGTTGAAATAATATTTTTACATATATTGATCAAAGTACATGCGTCAGAGCTATTATAGAATATATTTTGATTGTCTGTTTCTTACTAATTCTTCATTAATTCAGTACTTGCATAGTTTTGGTACGGTTAATTCCTTACAATACTTCTACTGCCGTAGTCTTATAATGTAGTAAGTGATGTAAGATACAGTAGTCATCAAGAAAGGCTTCTCAAAGATGTTCAAATTTCTTTGAAACCTAGACCTTACACTCTATATAATATCCCTTCGGCCAGCATAATGGATATGGTTAAGGACTAATACACTTTCAGATTTTTCATTTCATTGCAAGGTTGCTTATGACTTATAATATGTGTGAGAGCATGGGGTAATGGATCCAGGGTCCGAGATGATCCTGGGTGGGTCTATAGACGACATAACACCTCCATAATAATAGTAAAGTATGACTAAAAATGTTAAACATTTATTTTATTTTCACATGTGTAAGGGTTCTGCATTATACACACAAATATATAAACATATTTTATTTTATTGTATTTATTGTTAGTTGACAAAAGTTCTGCTTAACCCCGGGCGAACGGACGAACGGCGTTGGTGAGGAAAGTGTAGGTACCAGAGATTCTGAAAAACAGTTAAAATATTACGAATAAATTATAATGCCTTTCAGTCAGAATTTAAAGTAAATATGATTTTAGAGGAAATAAATGATTCCAATTCTGTACTTTCGTAAATTAACCTAGAAAGTTAGATAGAATTACTACTTCGTGATTATGTGTCGTGACTTGAACACTTAAACCGTATTATCATGATCAGACAAGTTGCTAGCTTAAATTGGGATAGATCTATCCGATCCTATTTTTAATTTTTCATAAATTTGTTGTTTTTAATATACACTACCTTATGGATTATTTATTGCTACGGATTCTTTTGCGCTTAATACTTCGCTAAAGAGTTAAACTACTACCTTATTATTTTAGGTCGAAAAGGAAATATAAAACTTAGGTACCCTCGTTTAGTCGCAGGGCCGCCGAAGACAACGTCACGAGCGCCAGTGCATTGTAGAGCTATGGCCTGAGCATAGTTATCGCATGCGGTTCCAACAAATTGAGGTCCATTATTCATCTCAGCGGTTATGGACTCTGCGTAGTATACGTAGCTCAAGTCATGAGAACAGGAGATGTCGGTTCCACAGCCGGTCTGCCGGGATCCACCGTTAGAGTACATGTTCAGATCTCCCAAGGGCGTGTCGTAGCCGTAAACACCAGCGGTAGTGTAGAGGACCTCAACGACATCGGCATCGTCGGGGTGTAACTTTTCGGGATGGTGGCTCCAGCCGATGAGAGATGGGTCCAAAGCTGGAAAAGGTAATACGATAATACTTTATACTGTAGCGAATGTAGCTAAGTAAGTATTTCATGTATTTCACCGAAGTATTTGTGTTGCTACGGTTACATGTTTAATAATTAAATGACACTAAATTACATGACTAAACAAAAATAATAACGACGTTTACCGAAAATGTGAGGAATTTCTCCTTTAACCTTCCTCGCGGCAATACCAGCGATGTGTCCACCGAGGCCGACTCCAACGATGCGGATCAAATCGATCCTGTAACCAAAGTTGTCGTAGAGAATGTTGATGAAATTGGCGATCATCTCGCCGACCTGGGGCGCGTTCCCGAGACCCACGGTGTAAATGCCGGCACCACGGCTGTAGTCAACAGCGATCACATTCACGTTTTGGACCGCAAGGTGGGCTGGAATTGAAATTAATTATATGTCCCGTAAGTACATAATATATAGGTGTAATCAGCAAAGATTGCCGCTGGATGAACTGATAATAAAATATGGTAGGACCAATATAGTTCAATCAGGAAGCTACTACCGCTACATCTATTTCTAGAGTAAAGTCAATTTTAGCGGTTCGACAGAAGGGTGTAGATGAGATGCCGGGTGATTTACATTATGAGTGTTCGTTCTCAATAGTTGCAGCGCATCTATGATTGACTTCAGGTACATCTTTAGTATATTCTTATTTGCCACTTCTCTCTTATAAAAAATGAAAATGGTTTGTCAAAATATAATTGCCATTTTTATAACGGATTAAAGCCATTATAACTCCATGTTCGTAACATTTGGCCTTAAAACATATTTTTTAGTAAGTATTACATATTACTACACGCTGGTGAAGGTTGTTACAATAGTTGACTTATGTTATATACTAATATAAGGCGTTTTGATTCTAATTATTTAACCTAGAGATGAAGCAGATGCACTATCTAATGGAAAGTAGTAATCGCCGCCTATGGACATTTGCAACACCAGAGGAGACTTTTTTGAAGGGCCCCATATCATTTGTTCTCAGTTGTCATGGCGTTCCCAATAGTCCTCAATACGTGAATTACATAATGTCCATTTAACACCAAGTATTTTACTTAACTTATTTTTATTTTTATTATTTGACAAAACAGCAAATTACCAGGAACCAAGTGGGCATTGAAGTTTCCAGAGACTGTTTCACCGTAGCTGTGGATGGTAATGATGGTTGGGAGATCCAAAGAGAAACTGGACTGAGCGATGATATTTGGATCCGCCAAGAGAGGCTGACTCGCGGTCGGATTCGCCCTGTAATTCATGTATTATATATTACATATATGGCAATAGTATCTGTGCATAAATGAGTTATTAACTACATATTTTTAGTCAGTATATGAGAGTCGAAGAGCTCTTCATGTAGTTAATTGGTTTTACCGAACATTAAAGACTCAATAAAGACCAATAAGCCAAAAGTGACCACTACGAAAAATTCTTTTCTGAAGAATACCTTGAGCGGAGGCATATAATTAATTGACGTACGAATGGGCGCAATTTCTAAACATAAATATTATTTTACTATAATAAAGTCAGATTACAAATACCTTGTGAAAAGGTGGTATATCACATCGTTGGAGCCCAGGGTGAATCCTTGGACTGCAAAAAAGGAAATTGTATTATCATCATTGAGTATCCACATTAATTTGTGTGTGTCTCTATGCATGGTTTTTACGGTTCCGTACCCAAAGAATTAAAACGGTATCCTATTATTAAGCCTCCGTTGTCCATATACCTATTCGTCTGGAACAAGGCTCTCTCTATCTCTTGAACCGTACTAGAGAGCCACTTGAAATTTTTACACATGTAAAATTTACGTTGCTATAAATAAAAAAATATTATAAGAGTAACTAATATAAAATATAACTAAGTTTTTTTTTTATTCGGAGATTTAGGATAATTAAATTTTCACGATGCTACTAGGTGAACAAATATATAAATACTAAGTTATAAAAATGTTTAAGGTTAAAGTTTAAAGTTAAGATATTCCATGATGCTACGAGTATATTGCATCATGATGCTATATGCTATATTGTGTCGAGTATGATTCTCACTTGGCCGATTATTAAATTTTCATATAGGAACGCTAAGTAATTTTGTTTATGATAAGCTAATGCAGGATAGCTAATGCAGGAACCTAATTATGAAATAAATAATAATCTAATCAATTCGTGGGTTTTATTATCGATGTGATAATACACTTAACAAAATTTAATTCCCGAGTTGTGATATCAAAATGGTTCGGTATTAAAATGCAGAGGGATTAGTTACTGATAAACTACTGTTTTTAGTTATCGGCCTATTATTGCTCGATTATTACTCTGCAAGCTTATCAAATTATGTTTTTATTACAACTTTAGTATCATGATATATTTTAGGGTTCAGCGTCAAAAAGAAAAATAAGGGAAGCTTATAGAATTATACGAGTATCGTGTTTTGTCTATTAGTCTGTGCGTAGACAAGTTCATCGAAATCTACTCGACTGATTAAATGCATTTTTGTCACGTGTGTAAATACATTAAATACTGGATATAAAGTCAAAAGCTTTCAAGAGTGTATTTAAGCAAATATTTTGTATTTTTTTCAGATTGTACCAGATATTGAATTTTGTAGTAAAAAAGAATAGAAATAAAAATCGGAATAAAACATAAAATCAATGAAAAATATGTACGTTAAGACATGCGAAAATAGACAAAATTTCGGACTAGGGCCAATCCAGGCCCAACTTATAGACTAACTTTGGCCTACAGGTTTTATGACGTTTTCACAGATATTAACTGAAAATTAGTATAAAAATATTATATTTTCGAAATAAAGACCACCTAAACCCACCAAAATCTTTGTATTCCTATTCCTATACGGCTAACTTAAAGATTAATTGAATGTTTTTTACAAAAAGTGGGCCAAAGATACTCAGATTGACTATACTACATTATAATAATATAAACTGCCTTTTTACCTTTTTACCACGCTTTTATTAGCTTGACCTGTATGTATGTATGTCCACTTCGAACGATCCAATTAATTTAAAAATTTGAACACTTATCAAGAACCGATGACGATACATGATTTTAATAATTTTGTCCCATTCTCCTCATAAGGATCGTCAGGATAAAGATTTTAGCGTAATATTTAGTTTTTAAACTATAAATATTTCAATTCAATTTCAAAAAATAAATGAAACAAGAGAAACTTGAAAAATTCAATTCAATAAAATCATTAATATTTCGTTATGTACTAAATAATACATTAAAACTAAAAAAATAACCAGTAGAAACTGAAATATTAGTTTGACAATTTCAGAATCGTGATTGCTGTGAATCTAAAGCATAACAATGAAATAAAATGAACACTTTTTTAAGTTTTCGGATATTTTACAAATGTTGAGCGACAAATTTTCATGGGATGATTTTTAAGGGGACTCTGATAAACTAATATTTTAACTGGCGACAAAGAATATAATTTGTTTGTCAAGCCCCCCTAAATATACTGTAATATGGTACAATAGGAACAACACAGTCGTGTAAATCCCTCCATGTTAGTTTCCTAGCCCCCAAGGTTCTCTCATGCAGTCAGACAAAAATTAAAAAAATAAATACGATTTTCAAATCGAGTTTCAACTCGACCTCTCAATCGGGAATCTGGGATTCAATCTAAAGACACCCCTGATTTTATATCTTAAATAGCTACAAAATTTTAACAAGATTAATAGTTGTAGGTCTTCGATCACTAATGTAGGTACATCATGTAATAAAATTTTATGTTGAAAAACTTGTAACTACGATATTATTTTGATTAAATACATCTATTGTTATTTCTGTAAGGTTAATATTAGCATCTATTTCGTCTCTTACTTTAGAGACGAAATTCTAAAAGATAAAGATAAAAGTTTACCTGCCAGGACCCCGCACAACAACACAACACTTTGAGCTAGCATGTTGCTACAAGACTCTACCGTTAAGTCGTAATCCTCCTCATGTAACGGTTTTATATAAATTTCAATTATCAACGATTATTTCCTTCTCCGAACTACTAATCCAGGAGGAGTTGATAACTGTATTGGATCGTAAATCTTTCTGATATCTCGTTCTATGCGTTTCCGATGAGTATATAAGAACTAACGTATAAAGTAATGGTATTGTAAATGGATCACAGGAAATGATAAACAAATTAAGCAAGGTATTATGAGGTTTCCCTGAATTTTGATACTACTAAAATACACTTAATCAAGTAATTATAATCATAATACATACTCGTATAATTGTTTTCGCTAGATTTTTCATGAGTAACTGTCTTCGCTACTACAATAAAATACCCGACCACATTTTGAATCTCACAGAAAAAAAAGACGCTATGTAAAAAAGCGTACTATAAACTGATTATTTGATTGACAAAACGGTGTGATCTAAAGTAGTTCCAGCTCCACCGTACCATTAGGTTAAGTTTAACATTATATTTTTTGGAAAAGATGTGTGTTATGGAGTTTCTTTCGCCGCTTCTTCTCCATAACGAAACATCTTGTGAAGTGGTGATAGTTGTATTGACATTAAAAAAGTGCTCTGTAAAGAACTTATTTTGAATAAAAAATTTGATTTGATTTAATTTCATTCGTCCCAAGATACGGATACTAACTACAAGGATATACGCCGGATATCACTAATAATATTCGTGTTAAGCCTGATATTTTTGCAAATGTGTTCAATTTACGCAATCTAGTGAAATATTGCTTTCATATAATTCAAAGGAGCTTAGTAATATATTTACTGGAAAGATTTATCTATCGAAAATATTCCATTGATTATGAAATAGACAAGTAAGATACTAAATAATTTGTTAACATCAAACAAATTTGCCACCCACTTGAGGAAATCTACTCCATAACCCAAAGATCCTATTACGATAATAGGATCTTTGGGTTATGGAGTAGATCTTATTACAGTAGCTACTGATGGACATCTGTAATCAACACCTTCATAATACGAAAGTTATACCAAAACAGTGCAGTTATAGTTTATATTAAGTATTTCATAAGTCTAAAAGACAAGCATAAGAAAAAATATTGATTAGAAATACCTACCTATCCCGCATACGCCAATTTGAAATCAGACATTTTAATTGTTTATGTGACCTCCTAACAAGAAAATGTAACCTTTTGACAATTGTCACTGTCATCTTTTTTTGTGTTTGAAAAATATTAAAAAATGTAGTTTTTAGATCATTTACGAATGAAACGATATTTCTTCGCACTTTTTCTTCGATTTCGTGTCTTAACGGCATATCGGCATTGTTGCGCGTAAATTACAGCATGACAGCCATTAAACGGCCGACAGAGGTGTCAGTCGTTTAAGTCATTTAATGGCTTCCTTCAATTACAAGGTTGTGAGATATCTATACTTATCTATGATTTAAAGGTATAAAAGGTGGTTAAATTAATATCGTTCGATCGAGAAAGTAACACCACCACGTCTATTTGTAGCGTTAAGCAGTTCTTCAGTTCTTCTAGAGGTGTTATATAAGAGGCGGCCATCTTAGTCCTCAGGTGTGGCACGGAACTATGATCGCGTTCTCGTAGAATATCCCTTCTGTATGGATTCAGTTACAGATGTCCATGCTTGTTAGTTTTTTATAATCGCATATCATCGGAATAAATTCGCGGAACACAAGTGGGTTGATGACGAGAAAATGGCCCCAATGTCAATATGGACCTATCTGCTTAGTTATCACCACCTGTGGTATATGATTTCCACAATCAATAAAGCTAAAACAACTAATCTGTCAGTTTTCGCGATAAAATCAGATTAATTTGCTTTTAATTTGTTGGATCAATAAAAGTATAATTAATAATGTGACGTCATATATCTTGCATTGTGATTTCACGATGGCGTAATTTCCGTGCTAAGATTAACTTGTACACGCGATGTTACCTGGATAGTGAACTATTAAACATTAATATGAAGTTTACTTATATACCAATTACATATTTATAGCACTTATTTATTATTATTTTATATCAAGTTATTCAAAATTGTATTAAACTAAATTCGGTTTTTTAGCAGTAATTGGCCACTGGTGTATTCTGTGTCAAACAGAAATGAATTCGTATTTGAAGTCGCCCATCGATACGTTACTACCACTGAGGACACTTAGTTTGCTTTATTTGTCTAATTTTAAAGCAGAAATTGGCACATCGGTGGTGACAACCAGAGTCTCACCATACTTTTCGTAACTATGTATATTCTATGCATAATTATTTTAATTAAAATATATAATAAACTGGACATAGGTTTTGATGATTTTGTAATAATATAATTAATTTTGTCTACGAATTCATTATTTTTAGTAATTTTTTTATTGACTTGTCGTTAGTGCCTTTCTTTCTTCATACCTATCTCTTTTTTCATCTTTCTTTGGCATTTTTTTACATTTCTGCTAATACAAAATGCTATTTAACATTAAGTTGGCTTTTTTGTACCAGAACTGTATGGTCAATGCTGAGTAAATAAATATAATCATTATTAAAAATCCAAAAAAAGTAATCATTTCCTTAAGTATAGAGACGTATCATAGACCATCGTTATTTTTATTACCTGTTCATACAGGAACTCCCGGTAAACTTTTACAATACCAGTTTCGATATAAGGTACAGTTGAGATCCGTTTAGTATTTACACACTTGTAGGTACTCCTTGCCTCATAGCGATCAAGATAAGTGGTACTTATACGATGTAATTACCACCCAGAAAAAAATAATTTTAATCTACGGATTTAGTTTTAGATTGAGATAAAAGCAGACTCCGTTGATAAAACAATACAATAAATAGAACCCATATATCACCAACTGAACACTGAGATTCGGGCTCTAACAATGAAGCACTTGGTTGCGTTACTTTGTCTA
Source organism: Epargyreus clarus clarus (assembly GCA_014595695.2). Classification (NCBI taxonomy): domain Eukaryota; kingdom Metazoa; phylum Arthropoda; class Insecta; order Lepidoptera; family Hesperiidae; genus Epargyreus; species Epargyreus clarus. The sequence continues at coordinate 1,750,445 of JACTTY020000036.1, forward strand.
GTAGCTTGTGAGTATTTACTTTGTAATTTTTGATTTTGTCGTCCTTAATAACAATGTTTGACACGGACGTAGCCCGCACCCTATAATTATAGAACTTACCTGATCTACTCTGATGATAGATGTTAAGCAGCATCAAGCGTGGTTCGAAGTTGAATGTTAACATTTTTATTCACACTTTTTTGCTTCGAAAGCCGTCAGTCTTGAATGTAACCATTAAATAGTAGTCGTCAACGGTGTCATGGGCCTTACGGGCGCATTGAAACCATCCGACATGCGTTGTCCATTACCCGTACTTCCTCCACCAATTTACAAGCAAGGTAGTGGTAGATGTCTCAGGCCTCCCCCAGTTGAGAGAGGAATTTTATAGTCGGGTATATTATAGTGAGTCATAAAATTATATTTTATTTCAGGGTTGCAGTCAATATATTTAATTTATAATTTATTTTATTTACAGTATGCGCTGGTAGTGCTATTCCCTTAATCCCAGGGGATAATAGCCACTATGTAGAGGGCGAAAGCCGCTATATTTGGATGCCTGATGGTGAAGGAGTACCCCATCTAGTTGATTTACATGAGCCAGTTGACGAAGCTGTTCTAAACAGCAGAAATGGTGCTAACAACCAATACTGGCTGTTCACTAGGTACTTAATTTTTTAAAGTAATAATCCTGTATTCAAAATTAAAATTAAATTATGAAGACTTATTTACTTTCGGCGGATCCTACATTTTATGTTTTACTTCGTATATTTTCGTGGTCTCTGATAAAGCTCTATTATAGTGTTTGTATTCATCTTTTATCCCCAAACACATATTACAATTTTAGAAAGTTTCTCATTATCATCATTACAAGTATTGTACCAAGAAGTTTGTTTTCAGAAACAACCCTACCAGCGCTCAAGTAATTGTGCACGGCAATGCCAATACTATCTGGAACTCCCAATACCGCGCTGCCCGGCCTCTTAAGGTCATCGTTCACGGATGGAACAATAATGGAAACACTGCGATGAACCCTCAAATCACAGCAGCGTTCCTCGCTGTTCTTGATGCTAACGTCATTGTCGTTGACTGGCGTGCTCTAGCTGGCAGCAGCTATAACACTGCCGTGGCCGGTGTGCCTAGTGTGGGCCAGCACCTTGGTAACTTCCTCATCTGGCTCATCAACACTGCTGGTGGGAACTGGAACCAGGTCCACTTAGTAGGCTTCAGTCTGGGAGCGCACGTAGTGGGTAACGCCGGACGCACGGCCGGTGGCCGTCCTGCTCGAGTTACTGGTAAGATTTTTTTAATATATGAGTAGTAAACAAACATGCACTCCACCTGCTTTATGTAGCTACTACAGTCCGGAGAGTTGAAATGCCTCCCCCTTGCAAATGCATCAATGCAATGCATCTCCCTTAGCAGAGACTTTAAAAAAAACCTAAATTTGCTATTTAGAAGAACCTATCTTTTCTCTGTCACTCTCTGCCTGGTTATGGATTTTTAACTGTTGTTATTAGGTGAAGATGTTAAAAGATTGTTTTGTATTAAAGGTTTGGATCCCGCCGGACCTCAATGGGGCGGCAACGCGAACGCCTTGAACCGCAACTCTGGCATATACGTTGAATCCATCCACACCGATGGTCGCTTACTCGGTATCTTCGACCCCATTTCTGACGCGGACTTCTACCCTAATGGCGGCAGGAATCCCCAGCCTGGTTGCTTAATCAGTACTTGTTCTCACGGAAGAGCCACGGAACTCTTTGCATCCACCGTCCAGTTCAACCGGCATGTCGGCAGACGCTGTGGCAATATTTGGGAGGCGGAACTTTCTTCATGCACCGGAGCTACACTCAACATGGGCAACAGTATCATTGGCAAGCGAGGGTATGTTTTACATTTTAATAAAAAACACAAAGAAAAATGTTTAAGGCTCGACCTGAGAAGCATAAAGGCCGATATGTGAAATCACTAGTTTTAAAAAGAGCGAAAAGCAAATTCTCGATAATATCGCCTTTATACATTTCTAAACTACTATTAAGAATTCATAAAGAAAGAACTACTATGCCATAGAAATAGCATATTATCTACACTAATATTATAAAGAGGAAAACTTTGTTTGGTTGTAATGAGTAGGCTGAAAAACTACTGGACCGATTTTAAACAGTCTTTCTCCATTCGAAAGTTACATTATCTACGAGTAACATAGGCTATATTTCATATGAAATATATTCGATAAATAGATTTTGAGGCGGTACAAAGTTTGCCGGGTCAGCTAGTAGTACCTACTCAATTTTGCTGATTCGACAAATAAATTTGGCCGAATTTTGATGTCGGCCCTTATGCTTCTTAGGTCTGGAAAGGTTTCACTAGGATTTTCAATAAGATATTTCATTAGGATATTGCAGAACTTACAAGGGCTTCTTTTTTAATTGTTTTATTTATTTTTAGGACCGGTCTATACGGGCTTCTTACTGGACGCACTTGGCCGTTTTAAACTACTGAAAACTATCACTTGGCTATCTCAATTAAACACTTAAGGCACACGTATACTGGTTTTTTATTTTTACTTTTAATAACTCTGTTGTGGTCACAAGAGTCAATATGCATTAAGAGGTGATAAATAATAATTATGTTAGTTCGTATGTCCCTAAATTATGCTTTCTCATAAATCCTTCAACGTGCAAATCGTGAGGCCGGAATATGGCGGACAATTACCCAATGTACACCTTTGTTTTTAAACCTATGTTCCACAATAAAGTTATTTGATTTGATTTGAAAACGTTTATTGCTCGGAAAATGATACATACGATAAATACGTTCAACTATTATTTTCTTCTTTAGAAGATAATAAATTTTAAAAGTATATTACTTATTATGGAAAAGAGGTATGAAAACACTTAGTAGCAGTGACAGATATTTGACGAATCCTGGGCCGTGATGGAAGTCCTTCGATAGGCTTCGCTTTGCTTGATAGTGAGTGTAGGTATTCAATTATTAAGAACTATTATTAGAAAAAAATACTTGCATGCAATCCCGCGTGCATAGTTTGAACATACAAAGCCTAGCATAATTCCTTAAAACTTGAGCCTAAAGTAAGGAGGTATAGGAGTAGCAGACGAGCGTGCAGTCCACCTGATGGTTAGTGGCTACTGATGCACATGGACATCTGTAATCAACCCCAAATAGGATTAGATATTCCTACCTGAGGTCGGCCACAGGTCCGTCGCTACCCCTGAGGACTAAGCTGGAACGCCTCGGAAAAGTCTGTCTCCCTTACCACACCCTTCAAACCGGAACACAGGAGCGCCTAATACTGCTGTTATTAGGTAGAAATAGGTGTGGTGGTGGTGCCGCCGGCGTCGAACCACAATGGGTTCTACCACCTTCACTTATCATTATCAGATCATTATCTAAACTGATACTGTTTTCCAATCAAGAGCTTATCAATAATTACAGTTCTACTACTGGACACGTGTTTCGTTATAAAATAAGAGAGAGTAAAATTATTAATGCACACTCCTTCTTTAAAAATATTATTACAATTATAATAACTGTTAGTCGCTATACCATTTTAGGTAATTTTATTATTAGGTTAATCGAAGAATTACCCTTACTTGAAAGAAGTATTGGAGCGTAAAAGAAATATTTAAATCAAATTTATGTCTGAAGCTAAAAAGAAAAATAATGGATACGGTGCCCAAACCTGGATTTTTAACAAAGCAACGAAAAGTAAAGTACGATCTTGCCAACGTTCCATGGAGAGAAGCATCCTAAATGTTAAACTTAGTGATAAACGCAAGAGCAAAGATATTCGAAGCATAAAAATTAAAAATGCACAACAACACGCACTATGTTTAAAGTGGAAATAGGCAGGACACATAGCCCGTATGATGGAGGATAGATGGACTAAGATTACAATTTCGAAGGGTCCGGTCAAAAGAAGAGGAAGGAGACGCCCTGCAGAATGCTGGACAGATAAAATAAGGAAAATAGCGGGCACAGACTGGATAAAAAAAGCGAAAGATAGAGGAAAATGGGGACGTCTGGAGGACTATACCTGCAAAGGGGCTTTAACTTAATATTTTTTTATTTCTAGTTTTTATTACTAAACTTTTTGTTATATGTATCTAGGTTAGGTTAAAGATAAATAAATGCTTATTATTATAATTATTATTAGGTAAAATTAAATCGTGTTTGTTAATATAATTAGTGTAGTTTGGAACAAATTATGTTTACGCGACATTATTATGCTTTCTCAATTGTCAATAAAAATTGCATGGTAAAGAAAGATATAGCGGGGATAGCATTGCTACACTAAAGTGGAGATGGGCAGGGCACCTAAGCCGTCTACCGGTGGAAAGATGGACTCTCAAGGTCACAGAATGGAGACCACGGACGGGCCACAGAAACGTCGGCAGACAACCAGTCAGATGGATCGATGACATCATACGAGTGGTGGGAAGAGGCTGGATGAGGACAGCGCGAGATCGGGACTTGTGGAAGTCGAGTGAGAAGGCCTACATCCAACAGTGGGTGACAAAGGGCTGAAGAAGAAAGAAAGATATTACCACCTTTCCTTTGTCTCTCAATATCTTTCTCTGTTTCTTTCTATTACGCAAGTATCGAAATCACACATGAATTTATTAAGTAATTATTGTAATTTTACAATAAACATTAAGAAACTTTGTCTCTAACGGATTCCCCTGAAATATTGGCAACTCAACGCGTTCTGTAAAAAACACATTAACATATTAACACATTAACACCTATATAAAAAAAAATATACGTGTTCCTATAACAAAACTTGTTGAGTTAAAAAAAACCTAAATAATATTTATTGCAATTAGAGTCTTTCCAGGCGCTAAAACTAGAAAGCAATTCAATTTGTCGTAGTAATCATTAATTTGTTTATTACCGATACACGCGCTACGCAACAACATCATTACTCACTATAGAATAAATAATATCTACTCGTATTTTCTCAGGCGCTAGTCAAACAAAAATGATTATTGAAATATCCCACTGAAAACAATACAACATTATAACATTTTTTGTTTTTAGAAATATCGGTATAATTGAGTACTTCGTCCTTTTTGGAAACAGGTAAACTTCGCAATGTAGAGCTTAGATCTAACCATCGAACCTGGAAATAGATATGGTATAACATCTTTAAAATTAACACAGATGGCGCAGATTGCACAGATTGCCACAGATTTACAACTCTAGCTGATGTTAAATTATCTTTGTACTAAATGAATTGTGACTAAAATGGCGGCAAATTAAATGAATGAAGCCACTAACGGCCTATTAGTAAGTTCTTTTTTGAATTCTTGACAAATAAAAACATTTTTAGAGAAAATTTACGAATAAATAACGAATACTGCGTAATTTACATAATAAATAAATAATTATTTCAAATATTTTAGGGACATTTTAGCACGGAGACGTGGCAAAATTTTTTACGCAACTATTTCAATTCTCAAAACTGGGTACATTTTCTTGTTAGGAATGAGTAATCTTTACTTAGTAGGCAAGTAAAGTTTTATGTATATTAGGTACCTACATTTATTATGTTAATGATTTTTAACAGCTCTTTTAATTAAATAATTAGACAATTATAATATTGTTTCTGAGTTTTGCCTATAGGCTGAGGATATAGTCCCTGTTGTTTCGGGAGCAGAATAGGACTACGGTATCCCCTGCCTGTCGTATAAGGCGACTAAAAGGGGGCTTCCGGGGTTGCGGGCGGCAAGAGTGGGTAGCTCGAACCGCCCGGTAAGCGACCCCGGGAAGGGCGGCGGTATGTGTGGTCGCATACCGTCGTACGCACCAGACGGTGTGGCGAGCGTCAAGCTCACCTGGGCAGAGCCCGACGGGGCAACGCGCTAAGAGGACTCCGGTTGCGTTCCTTTGGAGATCCCGGAGCCCTCTTCGCAGCGCCGAGGACGGCCACCGGGGGGGTTTTAGTGCGGTAAAAATCCCACATAACCCTGCGTCGCTCCCACGGCGCCGGGTACCTTTTGAAGGTTTCCCCCTCGTAAACAAAAAAAAAGGCTGAGGATATAAAAAAATACCGATTATTTTGATTAGTATATTTGTAGCACTAAATTATTTTTTCCAATTCTTATCGGATTGTCTATTTGTTCTCAAATCATGAAACTTGTTAATGCATTTAAAAAACTTGGTAGTATTTGACATTGCCCGGCCTAAGTACACCCGTCATAAATAACTCTTTCCTAGATTCAACGAGATCCCTCTAGGTAGTATGCGCAGTCATAATAATATACGCTAGATATTAGTCAAAACGACCAATGATTACCTATATTTTAGTAATGTCCACGACGTCCAGGTATGTACGACGCAAGATACTTCGAATTTCGTCACAGCTGTTAAAAGTTATGAGTCCGACTAAACTCATGTTAATACTAGGCGTGCAACTGATTTTGTGTTAAATATAAATATAACGTCATTTGATGTAACGTGATAGAATATAATGTAATGTGATGGGAGGGTACATGATGTCATGGGACGGGAAAAGAGAGGGGATTTACGATGAAATCCACGACGTTTCTTATAATTTTCTTAAGTTTTAGAAAATTTAAATTTAGCCATTATACTCGTAGATGATAGAGCTAAATACTACATGCGAAAGAAGTCGCGAGCAAAATCTAGGTACATTCCAGGTACATAAAACAGTAGGTACATTCCGGTTATTACCGGATTACTTAAATACTCACCTTCGGTACTTATCTTTTATCAGTTTTACGGTATAGACATCCAATAACTTCATTTATGTTTAATCGATGAATGCTTCACCGCAGAACACGTCAAATAAAATGAGTTATCTACTGTTTTTATTGAAAAAACCAGTTCCCTCAAGTTTTGACTTAATAAAATGTGTCTTAATTTTTTTGATATCGCACATAAAGTAAAATTTGTGTTTATTTGCACTTGGACTACTTATTGAAGTAGGCATATCTTTATATATATATTTCTTATTTGCGTGTGTATGTCACTGATCTCCCCCTAAACGACTGGACTGATTTTGATAAAATTTGTTGTGTGTGTTCAAGGGGACCTGAGAATGGTTTAGATTCACAATTCAGTCCGTGGGAAAAGGTTTTTTTAATTAATTTTTAATTCTTAAGTAGTTGTTGATTTTGAAATGTTTTACATTGGATTCGACAGACTTCGCTACCATCACAGTTTCAAATATTCTATCTATTTTTCAAACCCGTAAGTGATAAGGGTTGTTCACCCTTAACATTTTTTTTATTTATATGGCAACACAACGTTTGCCGGCTTAGCTAGTAATTATATAAATATGATCCCCTAGGACTATCCGAGTATAGAAGACATCCGAAATATAGAGTATATTCTCTTTAAATAAAGCAGTTTTTAAAATTGTTTCTAGAAAAAAATACAAGCAAAGTTTTTTTTAAATAGTTTCAAATTTGGTGATTAGATTTTTGTTTTATTTTAACAAGGGCTGTTTAAAATAGTGGGATGAACGCTCTACTATTTAACCAGTTTGAGAAAGAAGTCATGATCGTAGGCTTAACAATCTGGTTGAATTTCTGAACTTTAGACTAAAAATTGGGTTTTCTAAAAATCTTAGGTAACCATTGGAACCATTGGAAAATCTTTGGAACCATTAAAAATCGTCGAATATACATAAAGGAATAGATCGATAGGTACCGAATTTGAACAAAAAGAGTTCTATCACCTTTAAGCATACCTACTTAATGGATTATGGATATACTTCAAAAAACCCTTAATCATTAAGACTTAGTGACGTTTACATCGTTAAATATAATGATTATGCATATTTTGTACCCGCGAGTTTGAAAAACAAAATTGCGTGATTCTAGCCCTGTACCTCTACGAAGTGGCGGTGAAGCTTAGAACCATTAGATTGCTTAATATGAATTTACTAAGAAGTCGGTTAAAAATAGCAATAACCTTTCTTTTACACACCTTTATTCATACGAATATAAACAGTCTTATACCATGCAGTATCTAAAAATACATCAAAATACGTCAAGTAGGTATTATAAGTACACCGAAAATACAAAGATGATATCTACAACGTGCGAAAATTCACGAGATTAAAACAGGATATGTACATTTTTTATCTTCTAATTCGTTTTCGCTATCTCAAGATTAATATAAACTTGTATATACTTGATTAAAGCTTCAAATATCGATAATGCAAAAGAGTACACTGCACATATTTACTTTTATTTTAGTGCTATTTTTTTAATTTACAACGAACCAACATTTTGTAGAGTAGAAAGTGCGTTTGAGAATCATTGTGCGTCATTAAAAGTCGGTCTTGCCCGAAATGATACACTATGCTTTTTATTCCTCTCTATAATAAAATAAGACATCTAAGATCAATCAGTCCGTGATCCGTGATCAATCAATCAATCTAATATATAACCCGGGTAAACATAAGTATTAAATAGTTTAAGAATATTATTAGTCTACAGAGAAGAAGAAAAGTACCAAAAAAGGATAAACATTGAAATCTAAAATATCTTACTCGAACTTAGTGAAGATTGAAACTTCTTTCATCGAATACATAGAATAGAAAAATATGATTTCACTGTATTACAATTTCAAAAAGCTTTTGGATAACAAGGAACAAAATATAACTTATATTAAATCTTAAATCTGAAAACTTTCCGACGAATCTAATCAAAATATTGTACTTTATGTGCTTAAGTAGTTTTTTTATAGATTACTTCTCTATACTAATAGTAGGAGTGTTTTAACGTGAAGATGCGGCAAATAAGATACGATCATAGTCTATAAGTTGTGAGACATTCATTTATTTCAATCCAGTTGTCCTGATTGTACCTTAACATCAAGAATTCATAACACAATAGCACAGGTATCAGATTTACATCGTGATCGAAAATCCATTGTATTGCTAAGATTCCAAACAGATATTCCAACACTAACTTAGAAAGAGAAATAGTAAACAGCTTAGGTATATGCAACAAGTGAACAACATATTTGTTTAGTAGGGAAGCACCATATTTATTAAATAAATAGCCAATCGAAGAATTTGATGCAAGTTCTCAGAACACAATTTCAATTTTTTATGGTTGACTGCTTGGTCTAGGAACACTCAGGGAACACTCAATCGCATTACTACTAATACTGTGTAGTAATAATTATAAAAAAACTAGCAAAGGAAGTAATTTAGTCACTTCCATATTAGTTATAGATAAGCGAATCCAACGACACCTAATATATTAAAATCCATCAAGCCGTATGGGTTGTAGAGCATTCCAAAGAGACTAATATAATATACATAAATGCGCATACAAGGCAGCTAGCGGCACATGAGTTATAATAAAATATATTCATTATTAAAAAAAAAATTTAAGCTTCATATTGAAAATGAGGTGGCGCCGCATTCTTTATCAAAAAGTATATCACAAGAAAAAACATGCTTATGTACGTAATGCAATTATTATATTTAACACTTATTATGTTTTATCCCTAATCCATTATCAGTAATTATTTACCAAATTTATCTAAATCCTGTGTAAATATACATATTTATATACTTCTTTTTTGACATTCATTACATTCAAGGAGAGAAACCTTAAAATAAATAATATCTTAATTATGGTAAAAACTACGGTTGAAATAGTAGGTACATTTTATTCTTGGTTACACTATAATAATACAGAATCCGTATTGCGTAATCGAAGAATCATGTTTTAGAAATATATTGAAATTATTTTATTATCGTATTGTTTTAAATTAATTTTCTGTTATTTTCATAATATTTTCAAAAAATAATAACTTCCCATTTATATTGGAGTCACTGGTTGGTTGTACTTAAGTGTTAGCATAAAAAAGAAAAAAAACACTCTTGACGTTCGAGTTGTATTTGGCGCGGGAATGATAAAAGTTTAAATTGGATCAAGAAATAGTCTTATTCTTTCACTTGGGAGTATGTTGTATGGTAGTAGGATAGAACTACAGACGTATATCTAAACAAATACAGGTCTGTGGATAGAACCAATAGGATACGATCGGAAAGGTACCACCGCTCGCCTTTCTAGCGTGGAGTAGTTCTTGCGTGTTAGTGGTGGAGTGTGGGGGCCGGCTGCGTTACATAACAATGGGAGACGCAAGTAGATCCCCTTTTTATATGATACAAGTAGCAAACGAGGATGTAGTCCTACTAGGGAGATCAGCCAGAGAACCGTGAAAACTAAGTTGGAATATTTCGTGTATGTTACTTTACATATATTATGTCTCCATTACCGTTCTCTTCAAACCAGACTTAGATGTTGCGGTGTTGCCTATGAAATTGAACCACGACAAGCTCTAGCAACTACTAATTAATTTATGTAAATGTACGTACCTAACTAAAATTAAAATATCACTAAGGCAATAAAAGACTAATAGTTATATATTATACTAGCAAAACCCGCGGCTTCGCCCGCGTAAAAAAATATGATATGCCATACAAATAACTGTAATCGTAAATTTGTACCTTTAACAATTTTAACGATAAAGTAGCATTAATATTTAATTAATAAAAGCTTTTTTTTCGTCACTGTGTACCTAAATTTGTCAAGCTTTCTTCAGAAACATACACTAAAACTCTAATTAGTGGACTGTAATGAAACTTTCTTTAAAATATAAGTTTCATTTAGGATACAATAATTATTATTTACACTATTCTATAGGAATCGTCCATGTTATATGGGGTCTTACAGTGGTTCTTTCCAAGATCTCTGGCTGGGCGATTAGAGCTCTCATTCTTACCACCCGCAACTCCAGAAGTCCCCCTTTAGTCTCGTACGACAGGCAGGGGATACTGTAGCCCTGTTCTAGCCCAAAATTTTAATCCAAGATCTATGTGTCTATCACATCACCATCACTAATCCACGCATAACCACAACCATACCCCACGGCAGGACAAAATGTTGGCACGCAGTGTGTCCAAAGTAGTTGCGACGTACCTAATCAGTATACCAAAATGTAGGCCAATTTGAATAAACTTACGCATTATCATATATAAAATTTGCACCCATCCACGTTGTCATGTATTTGTCTGAATAGACGTTATCTGAAATTTCACGTCTCTAAGTTCGAACCTAAAAGATTCCCGTATACATACATATAACACTTCTTTTACCTCCTTAGTAGAATTTTAAAAACATCCTATGTACATATGCATCAATAAATACTTTATCAGCAAATTTCTGAAAGCTAATATTCAACACCAGCGGTCGGCAACCCGACACCCACGGGTGGTGTGTGGCTCGCGACTTTCCCTTGAGGCCCGCGAGTCTGTGCGTTACTAATAATTCGCCAAGTGCAAGTCAAACCCGCACCTGGAGGGTTCGGTACAACCAAAATTTTCATTTTTTTTTTAATTTCTAGTATTTAATATTACAGCAGCCATTAGTTCAAAAGTTAGTTGGAAAAATAACGAATAGCAGTTAGTTGTATGGGGTCTCCTTTTTGTTTTCAACTTTTTTTATTTTTAGTATTTGTTGTTATAGCGGCCACCGTTATGCATCCTCTGTAAGAATTTCACATGTCTATCTATTAGGGTTCCAGAGATGAGCCCTGTGACATAGATGATTAATTATTTTCTATCGAAAACCCAAATACCGATTTTCATAGAGTTTACATCAAAACTGGGGGAATTCCATACAAACTTACAACCCTTATTTAACCCACATAGGGGTTGATTTTCCAAAAACGGTAGAACTAAAATTCCATTATATCTAACCAGTAAAGCATTGGCTAACTTTCATAGTGCTGGCTTTCACAATGGCAAAATTTAAAATAAGCTGTCAACCCCTATTTAACCACCGTTAGGGTTGATTTTGAAAAAACCCTTAGATTAGATTTTTATTACTTTAAATCAGAAAGCTAAATACCAATTTTCATCCAGTTTGCTTTAAAACTGACAGACTTTCATACTAACTTTCAACACCCATTTAACCCCCTTAACGATGGAATATCAAAAAATCCGTTCTTAGGCGCATCTACATTATAAAATGAAGCTATATTCCAAATTTCATTATTGTAGCTTCAGTAGTTTCGGCAAAACCTTGATTAATACGTTTTGAACGTGAGTATCTTTTCGCTTTTATATATATAGAAGAAGATCAATCACTACTGTTGACTACTTTATCGACAAGAATATAATCTTTAATTAAATGTGTTAATAATCTATGCATCAATCATTATCTTTTTTTAAAGTACCTGACATATTTTCTTATATCTATTGTTTTAATCATCTTCGTCAAGTTATTATTGTGGAACAAGGGCTTTCTCTCAACATTAAAAGAGTTTAGCTGTGAACGCTCGACAAGTCATATAAGTGGACTTCACACACACTGTATAATTTGTTAAAAATACAAAAAATTAAAAGAGGGCGATAATTGTTTTAATATAGGAAACGGGCATGTCACATCAGCTTTTAATATTCGATGTGCACGTCTGGTTTCATAGAAAAGAAGTTAAAGGGTTGACGAAAAGTGAGAAGTGCTTGAGAGGGCTTATTAAAACACACACAACCTTTTGGTCACGCTGATTTCCTTTAGTAAAAAGCATAATTCACAATACTGAACGCGTGATTTTAATTTGACAAATATTAGAAGAAATGTAGTGCGATGGGATAGGTACAACAGCCACACGTATTTCTAGCGTAAATCAGTTTTTGCGTTTCAAATTGCTGTAGAGGGGTGTTGATGCCTGCTAACTATATATTTAGCAGGCATCAACACCCCTCATCATCATCATTTATACATATTTGAAGGTGGTAGAACCCTTTGTGGTTCGACTCCGGCGGCACCACCGCCACACCTACTTCTACCTAATAACAGCAGTGTTAGGCGCTGCTGTGTTCCGATTTGAAGGGTGTGGTAAGGGAGACAGACTTTTCCGAGGCATTCCAGCTTAGTCCTCAGGGGTAGCGGCGCATCTGTGGCCGACCTCAGGTAGGAATATCTAATCCTATCTGGGGTTGATCACAGATGTCCATGGGCGGCAGTAGCCACTTACCATCAGGTGGACTGCATGCTCGTCTGCTACTCTTATATTATATATAAAAAAAAACTTAAATAATATGAGCACCGCAACACATCTGTGATAGCCTTTAGATTATAACCTTTGATTATTTGATTTGATTTGATTTGATTTGGAGTTGCTTATATGTATAAGTCCATGGAAATGAGCAGCTCCAGAAAATCAGATAGACAACATTGCATTGAAATGCAAGTTGACCTACAATTCTATGTTTCCCAAAGCTTTATTGGAAATTGCAGCTTTGTATCTCGGAATATAATACTGTAATAATCAAAGAATCTAAGCACTAATCGCGCGCTTAGCTAACTATATGTTTAGTTTTATATGCAACCGCTTGTGATTGTACGCTCTTAACCACCATAAAATTAGGATTAAATGGTGGCCTGTGAAAAACTGCTCCTGCAGTTAACTGCTAGTGCGTAAGAGCAGTACCTATATCTTCTTTATATATATATTTCTTATGTGCGTGTGTATGTCACTGAACTCCTCCTAAACGACTGGATTGATTTTGATGAAATTTGTTGTGTGTGTTCAAGGGGACTTGAGAATGGTTTAGATTCACAATTTAGTCCGTGGGAAAAGGTTTTTTTTTTAATTACTTTTTAATTCGTAAGTAGTTATAGAAACTATGCATTTGATCAAGATGATCTTTAGCAAAGTTGTTGTCTAAGAGCCCACGAGGGTTTGGGAGTTGGTAAAACCAATTTTCGACAGATGGCACCACTGTCATTCTAATGCAGTTACAAATTTTCCGTTTTGTGTATGTCATATTATTTCTTTAAAATGCGGGCGAAGCCGCGGGCACCACTAGTTATAATGTAAAGATGACAAAAGATTTGTTTAGCGCCGCTTGATATTCTGCACATCATGTTAAAATAACTGAGGGGTAATTATAGGGGCAAAATCGCCACTTTTGTTCAAGGAGTATTTGATAACATTTTGTTCGATAAAAAAAAGCGATGAAAAAATAAAATATTTAATTTCTAGTCGACATCCCTAAATACATGTCACAAATGACATTTTTGACGATTGTGTCGATAGGCAGATAAACAAACTAATAAATAGCACGAACATTTTGATGCTACCAAAAACGGGCAGTCCTTGTCATGAAACTACTAGTGGTTCTTGCCGCCCTGGTGGCTTGTAAGTATTTTAGGTTTGGTTAAACAATTTGTAAAAAATAAAAAATATAAATTGTAATTGCTACGTTTTAACTATTGATGTTAATTTTATATTTTGTTTACTGTTATTTTTTAGAAAAAAAATGGTGTTGCATTTTGGACAAATATTAAAAAGAGAATCGTTTGTTCATTGTAGATAATATATTTTTTTTAATATGCCAGGAAATATTTTTAAAATTACTTGAAAATAGAATTAAGTAAATAAAAATTTAGAAAAATTCGTTGCAACCACTTAAGACTACCGTAGGCTTTTACTACCGATTAAATTTTATAAGTGAACTGATGTGTTTCACCAATGCATTCTCAATAGCTACTTTTAGCTATTAAAAATTTACCTCATGGATGTGTTCCTGTACTTACAACATGTTTATAGGATGTGAAACAAATAATTGTAACAAATAATTATCAGCGTGAATTGTTAAATAAGTGTATGGTTATTTACGCAGTGGTAGCTGGAGGTGCCATTCCCTTGGTGCCGGGAGACAACAGCCACTATGTGGAGGGTGAGAGCCGCTACGTGTGGCTTCCTGACGGCGAAGGCAACCCCATCCTGGTAGATCTGCACGAGCCCGCTGATGGCGATTGGGACCCCAGGAATCCTGCAGACAACCAGTATTGGTTGTTCACTAGGTGCTTAATAATTTTTTTATGGAGGGAGAATTTTCCAAATAGGCCTTCAGGGCTATATCCGAAACTATAAGGATTAGCGAAAAATGCTGAAAGGAGTTACGAGGCCGATTTTGATAAAAACTAAAACTGCATCATTAGTTTTTTAAAATATCTTTTTCCCTCCTTTCGGCATTTTTCGCTAATCCTTATAGTTTCGGATTTCTTATTTATCTCTATTTATTTATTTCCGAAATAATGCAAGCAACCTGGACAATTTAAACATTAAATACAATCCTCCTCCTAAACTACTAAATTATTATAGTTAAACCTACAAGCCTATATAGTTTAGGTTATAGGCTGCGATCACATTTGAACAGTATATTAACACATTATAATATTTTATCCGGGAATATATTAATGTGTATGTACTTTAACGATTGCAGGAGAAATCCCAACAATGCTCAAGTTATAACTCTCAACAATGCTGCGAGCATATGGGCATCCAATTACGCGGCCGCCCGGCCTCTTAAAGTTATTGTTCATGGATTCGCTGGCAATGGAAATTCCGAAATCAACCGCTTGCTCACCTCTGCCTGGCTTGCTGTCATGGATGCTAACATCATCGTTGTCGACTGGAGGAGACTCGCTAGTTCCAGCTACATGAATGCCGTTAACCAAGCCCCGAATGTTGGCCGCGCTGTCGGCAACTTCATTACCTGGTTGATTAACACAGCCGGTGGCAACTGGAACAATGTTCACTTTACTGGCTTCAGTTTGGGCGGTCAGATTGCCGGCAACGCCGGACGTGCCACGGGCGGCCGACCCAGGAGAGTGACAGGTACTGTAATTTTTAAATAATAGCTTGCAATACTAAAATATCACTATAAATATAAGTGAACTTTTAATAACTCAAATTATATGCTTCCAAAGTCCATACACTTGTACATATTAATAAAATATATTTTTTTAGGATTGGATCCCGTTAGTCCTATGTGGTACAATAATGCCAACGCTATTGGCCAAAATGCTGGACGGTATGTGGAGATTATCCACACCCATTACACCAGAAATAATTCGCCAAGAATCGGCCACGCAGACTTCTACCCCAATGGTGGTGTCAACCAGCCTGGTTGTACGACTTCTATCTGCTCGCACTCTCGCTCCTACCATCTCTTCGCCTCTACTATTCGTACTAACCACTTGGTAGGAAGACAGTGTGCTAACGTAGCTGAAGCTCAAGGGAACCGGTGCAACGGAGCGGGTAGACTCAACATGGGCAACAGCCTCTTAAACAAGTCTGGGTAAGAAATACCAGTACTAATATCACACTTTTTAAGATTTACGTATGTGTTATGAACTATGTCGTACTTACTAATAATACTCAATGTCTGGAGGAAATGCTTGCATATTTTAGCGTTAATTTTGCGATGCAATCGTGGTTTTCGTAGATACTGACTGCCGAACAACATTTTTCAATATAATATTATAATATATTACGTTATTTTTATTTCAGGACTGGTTTCTTCGGACTTACTACTGCCAGGAACTGGCCTTTCTAAAAGACAGAAAACATCATACACACTGATACAAAAATTATCTTAATAAATACATTATGATGCGTAATTGACAAACGGTTTTTGTTTTATTTTACAATCTAAAAATAGGTCAATTTATTTTTTATAACAATACAATAATTGTACAGGAATAATAGGAGTAACATATAATAATAAAGTGAGATACAATGGAGAACAAACAGGAGAGTATGTATTTGTATATCCATATCACATAAAAAGTCTACTACTTTCAATTTGTTTTGTCTTCTTTTAATGTATAATGTATATGTATTGTAATAAGACTTTGATGAAGCATACTTATTTTCGTATTACCTATTAAAATAATGATTAAATTGTAAATCAATACAAGAGCCTCACTTTTCCGAGCCGTTCCAGCTTAGTCCTCAGAGGTAGCGGCGCATATCTGGGATTGATTACAGATGTCCATGGACGACAGTAGCCACTTACCATCAGGTGGACTACATGCTCGTCTGCTACTCCTATATTATAAAATAAGATAAAAAAAACATTGAAGTTCGTATTTCTAATCGGAATCCCTAAGGCTATCAATTAGAAATTATCTTAAAGTAATTATGGAGACGCATTTAATGATTGTGTCGATACCCAGATAAACCTTGTAATAAATAGCAAAAGAATGTTTACGCTACCAACATAGATATACTACTAATAAAGACGTTGATATGTTACTAATACAGGGTTGTCAACCCTACAGTTTTAACTGTAGATCTACAGTTTTTTGGAAGTTCTCTCAGTTTATAGTTTAGGCCTCTAAATCTACAGCTTTTTATATAAGACGCCATACACTATCGAACCGGAGGTAATCCGCGTAAAACTGCTAGTCCGCTCTGTATATAGAAATGAATCGCGTCGCCATAGCAAATTGTACGACTACACCTGCTCGCAACAACTTCAGAGCGGACTAGCATTTTGGCGCGGACTATAATAGTCAACCAATTTAATAGCTGGCTTTAAAGCGACATTTTGTCAATTACATGACACAGACATTTAATGTTACGTAACTGTCACTATAGTTCTGATACATTCCACTAGGGGCGCTGATTGGAAATTGTATGGGCAAATACGTAAACAAATACCAAAACAGTCATATTTGTCAAAACGTAAAAACTCATGGTAAGGGTACAGGGCGTAAATACATCGCCTCCCAATCATCGCGTGAATTCATAATGCGCGCCATAGATAAGTATAGATATCTCACCGCCTTATAATTGAAGCTTAAACGGCTGACAATGTGTCAGCCATTTAATGGCTGTCACGGTGTAATTTACGCGAAACAATGCCGACATGTGCAAAAAAACGTAATCGAAGGAAAGAGTGCGGAGAAATAACGTTTCATTCGTAAATGATCTAAAACTACATTTTTTTAATATTTTTCAAACACGAAAATAGGTGACAGTGACAATTTCAATTGTCAAAACTGGTTACATTTTCTTGTTAGCAGTGAAGTAATCTTTACTAATCTATGATAATTTATGCGCGCGTAAAAATTGTGCGCTTCGCCAGACTTCAGAGTCACGCGAAAAATGCGCGTATTACGCGCAAATCGAGATACTAGAAAAACCTTCTTGCATCCAGTTTCCGTACGCGCATAAGACGCACAAGAGAATTAGCTCATTCTGGACAATGTCTACTACGAATAGGACTATTAATTCTATTTAAAATATTTTATTAAAATTGAAGTAAATACCTATTAGCTGTGAGATATTTTTAGTATATTACGTTACAAAACTCAACTTTATTTTATTCAGTCATATTACACTTTAACATTTTCCCAAAAAGAAATGTGAATTTTCATATCATGAAACAAATCAATTTAAATCCAAGATTTTTAATCAAATACGAATCAATTAGGAATTATCTATTTTAAGTAATTAAAGAGACGCATTTTTTGCGATTATGTCGATACGTTGATAAACACACACATAAATAGCAAAGCAATTTTAATGCTACTAAAAGTGGCAATCCTAGTCATGAAACTCCTAGTGGTTCTTGCCGCCCTGGTGGCTTGTAAGTATTTTAGTTCGAGTTTGACTATTTGAAACTTTAAATATGTTATATATCCGAATACTTTTCAAATTTTAATATTATAATATTTTAAATCTTACATAATAAATATCATTGGAGATTGATATCTGCAAATTGCTATAACATGTATTGTTTTTTACGCAGTGGTAGCTGGAGGTGCTATTCCCCTGGTACCAGGAGACAACAGCCACTATGTGGAAGGCGAGAGCCGCTACGTGTGGGTTGCTGACGGCGACGGCAACCCTCTGCTCGTAGATCTGCACGAGCCCGCTAGTGGCGATTGGGACCCCAGAAACCCTGCAGACAACCAATACTGGCTGTTCACTAGGTTTGCATATACCTATATTAATAATTTAATATAAAAATTATTCGCATATTTTTATTTATTGTCTTAATTTTACACGCAATCTCAACAATTGATAAATAACATACTTAAATTAAAATAAAATAAAAATACCTTAAGTAGCAAATGTCACAAACAAAATCTTCAGTTTACATTTTAATGGCTGTAATTGTTTAATTAATATACTTACAAATTATAAAAGCGGGCGGCTGTTATATAGAAAAACAGAAAAGAAATAAAAATTACAACTATATTCATTTTAAATATTTTTTCAATTACAGGAGAAACCCCACCAGTGCCCAAATTATAACTCACGGCAATGCTAACACGATTTGGTCATCTAATTACTTGGGCTCCCGTCCTCTTAAAGTTATTGTTCACGGATACGCTGGCAATGGAAATTCCGAAATCAACCCAATGCTTACCTCTGCCTGGCTGGCTGTCATGGACGCTAACGTTATCGTTGTGGACTGGAGGAGACTCGCCAGCTCCAGCTACATCAATGCAGTTAACCAGGCCCCGAATGTTGGCCGCGCTGTCGGCAACTTCATTACCTGGTTGATCAGCACAGCCGGTGGCAACTGGAACAATGTTCACTTTACTGGCTTCAGTTTGGGCGGTCAGATTGCCGGTAACGCCGGACGTGCCACGGGCGGCAGACCCAGGAGAGTGACAGGTGCTTAACCTTATTTTTTTATAAAAAGCTTGCAATACCTGAAATATCTGTAATCGCAATTTTTAAGCATTAAAATTATTTTCGTCTTCGTCCTAAAACTTGCCATAATATATTAAAAGTAATTCATTTTTTTTAGGATTGGATCCTGTTAGTCCTATGTGGTATACCAACGCCAACGCTATTGGTCAAAATGCAGGACAGTACGTGGAGATTATCCACACTTACTACACCCGCAGTAATTCGCCAAGAATCGGTCACGTAGACTTTTACCCCAACGGTGGCAGCAGCCAACCTGGTTGTGCAACCTCTATCTGCTCGCACACCCGCTCCTACCATCTCTTTGCCTCCACTATTCGTACCAACCACTTGGTAGGAAGGCAGTGCGCTAATGTAAACGAGGCTCAGGCGAACCGATGCACCGGATCAGCTACGCTTCACATGGGCAACAGCATCTTAAACAAAAATGCGTAAGTAATATTAATATTATCTTCGCTTATACGAAGATATAGTCCTTGGATCTTTGTGCCAGTCCCTGTAGTTCTGGGACCAGAATATGACTACGGTATCCGCTGCCTGTCGTAAGAGGTGACTAAAAGGCTTCTGTGGTTGCGGGCGGCAAGAGTCGGAGCTCGAACCGCCCGGGGAGCAACCCCGGGAAGGACGGCGGTATGGTCGCATACCGTCGTAAACACCAGACGGTGTGGTGAGCGCCAAGCTCATTTGGGCAGAGCCCGACGGGGCAATGCGCTATGAGCACTCCGGTTTATTTATTTATTATCCGGTTGCGTTCCTTTGGAGATCCCGGGCCTTCAACGCAACGCCGAGGGGTTTTAGTGCGGTAAGAATCCCACATAACTCTGTGTCGCTTCCACGGCACCGCGTACCATTCGAAGGTTTCCCTCGAAAATAAAAAAAATATATTACATAAATACACATATATAAATATATTATAACTTGTGACTAAATTACTTAATTGTAGTACATTTTAATATGAATATATAGATAATAATCTTGTGATATTTTTATTTCAGGGTTGGCTTCTTCGGGCTCTCTACTGGCAGGAACTGGCCTTTCTAAACGACAGGAAACATACAAATATATACAAATGATAAAATTTATGTTATTTATATTACTTAATTACTAATATTTGAAAATATAATGTGTCATGTATAAGTATTACCAAAGTTTTCTTGTTTTACTAAAAATCTAATGCCCACCGTCTACCTATTATTTAAGGTGATAGTGATTTTAATAATAAGGTGATATTAATAAGATGTACACAACACACAAGTGCGTTTATAGTAAAAAATGTTTAATATTTATTTCAGGAACATATTTTAAAAAGGTCATATAATTATTATAATATACATATTACTTACTGAACAAATACATAGATTAGTAAAGATACTTCGCCGCCTTGAAATTGAATGAAGTCACAAACGGCTTATTTGTAAGTTATTTTTTTGAATTCTTGACAAATAACACATTTCTTGACAACAAAACATTTTTAGAGCAAATTTACGAATAAATAACTAATGCTGCGTAATTTATATAAAAAATAAATAATTATTTGAAATATTTTAGGGACATTTTAGCACGGAGACGTGGCAAAACTTTTTAAGCAACTATTTCAATAGTCAAAACTGGTTACGTTTTCTTGTTAGGAGTGAATAATCTTAACTAATCTATGACCAAATATAACAAATACTATAAATAAGAATTAAAAAAAAATATTTGGCTACACGAAACCATTCGTGTCAACTCGCACTTGGCCAATATTGTTGCTTACATTCGCGTATCCTATAATGGAATAAAGACGATGTATACGCGGTTTAAAAAAAATGACCATTGTTTGGGCAGTTAATTGGCAGTGAATTGATAAAGATATTATATTTAAATTAATTAAAAGGAAATAGCTGTAGGTACTAGTTGTTAATAATCCATTAAACAGATATCGCCTGCAGAATTACTTGTTTTAATGTTTAATAAAATATATTTTACCTGTTTCATCAGGAATTAAACATTCGCGTCGATGACCTACCTTATGAACTAATTTTCAACATCAGAAAAAAATATTATTTTTATTTATAATTTTGCTACACTGCAATATATAAAAATCTAGTAAATTAATAAGATAAACAATAATGACAAAATAAGCGGGAACAAGGAGGGAATAAAAAGCATTTCTCTTTTTTGAATTTAGAATAAAATAAATTCGGGTTGCTAATTATTTACGCAACGGCCAGTGCTGTTCTATAAGTTAGTTATTATTTATACATTTAAAAAAATATTTGAGGGAAAAATAGTAACAAAATATATTGTTATTTTAAAAATCATGTGTCTTAAATTCCTATTATAACTGTATTAAAATACGATTAAGTTAAAATAATCACAAATAAATTAAAGTAGAAAAGATGATATTCGATATTTAAATAATTTTAAAAAGTTATATCCATAGTTTGTCTAATTCGTGGAAGTAACAAAGGCTTTATTTTTAAGAAATCAAGGGTTTAGTTTTTATAATAATTCCCTCATTAAAGATGTATTTATTGTTGACTACAAATCTCTGAAAAACCCACAAAACAAATATAATCGTAATCACAATCGACGATCATTACAGACGTCAATTGGGAAGTAATAGGAATAAATTAAAATCAGTAATAACAACTCTTTGCTGGTGATTAAGTTGATACAGTAAACGGTGATAAGATGACGCCTAGATAAACGTACTAATAAATAGTCAGATTAACTATTCGCATTATATTTAGAAGATTGGCTTTGTTATGAAATTACTGGTGACTTTTGCCGCTCTGGTCTCCTGTGAGTATTTTGTATCTGGAAAAGTCAATATCCTGTACACTCAATCCATTTCTGTTCCACTGCTGGGCATGATTAACCTTTCAGAATGAGAAAACACTAGATTTTACGACTGCCAAAGTACAGGTCGATAGACTTATCTCAACTTTGAAAACATTAGCAGCATATATATTTCCTCAAATATCTGGCATGAATCTCAGGCGCAATGCAAGTAGTAAAAGGAAAGGGCTTTTTTCATAATGAGTGTCAAAAACTTATCGCGTATTTTAGCATACTGAGAAGTGCTACAAATTACAATATTACTAGTAGACGTGCAAAAACTCCCACATTAACTTCATGTTTCGCTCAGTCTGAGACTAATTATTTAACTTTTATCGTCCAAATTGACACTCGGATAAGGCAGGAGTAAGAATGAAATAACCGATGTAGTGTAGTAGTTAGGTTATAATTTTAGTTTTAGTTTTAAATACTAGAAAAGAAAATGCAGCTTACATCGCTTCAACGTCCCCCAGAAAATTGTGGGACGTTGAAGCTTCAAGGTTCTACCTCGCCGTATAGGCCACTAGGGCCCTCAAGGAATTGTTATCATCCGTTTGACAAAGTCTGTTGTAGTGTCACCATGCTGTTATAGAAATGTGAATCTTTAAGATTTGTTTGCCATTCTAGTGGTAGCCGGAGGCGTTGTTCCTCCGGTTCCAGGGGACAACAGCCACTATGTGGAGGGAGAGAGTCGCTACTTATGGGAAGCGGACGGCGACGGCAACCCGGTGCTCGTAGATCTTCATGAGCCAGTCGACGAAGAGATGCAAGATCCTAGAAGAGGTGAGGAGAACGAATACTGGCTCTACACCAGGTACGTTCGCTCATGTCGTGACCAACAAAATTTTAAACCTTCCAAATGGCCTTTACATAGCCCAAGTATTAATTTTCACAACATTTTTTTATCCCAATGTTGGATAAGCGTTTTCTCTTAAAGTGAAAATTCACCATGCATCATTGATAATTTATTTTTAAGAAAATTTTTGGCCATTAAAACTCAATTCAACCGCTTCCACAGGACAAGAAGGTAGATTTCAAACCACAAAATTATCTAGTTTCAGGTTATTAAATAAAAATTTAATTGGAAGCATTTTTGTCTAAATATCCTACTACTTTTAAAACCAATTTCTTCAAAATAACCGAAAATTTGTTTATTAATCATCGCACCTTAGTACCTGTATTATTTCGGCACAACCTTTACTATTATTTTACCATCAGGATGAACCCTAGTACGCCGCAAATAATAACACATGGCGACGAATCATCTATCTGGGCTTCGCACTACTTGGGCAGCAGACCAATCAAAGTTATTGTGCATGGATACGCTGGAAACGGAAACTCTGAGATCAACTCTCTGCTCACCTCTGCTTGGCTTTCTGTAATTGATGCTAACATCATAGTCGTCGACTGGAGGCGACTAGCCAGCTCCAACTATCTTACTGCAGTCAGCCAGGCTCCGAATGTTGGCCGAGCCATCGGTGACTTCATAACGTGGTTGATCAACACCGGCGGTGGCAACTGGAATGAAGTTCATTTTACCGGATTCAGTTTGGGAGGTCAGATTGCAGGCAACGCTGGACGGTTTACTGGCGGAAGACCTAGAAGAGTGACAGGTTAGGAACCTAGGCATTTTAAATTACGTTTCAGATTGGTTTCTTTTTTGAGATTATCTATTAGTCAACACTTCTTTTTAGGTTTGGACCCCGTCAGTCCCTTGTGGTACTACAACATAAACGCCATTGGCCGAAACGCAGGACAGTATGTGGAAATCATCCACACTTACTACACCCGTAATAATTCGCCAAGGATCGGCCACGTAGACTTTTACCCCAATGGTGGTACTGACCAACCAGGCTGTCTGACATCAATCTGCTCCCACACTCGCTCCTACCGCCTGTTCGCATCTACCATTCGTACCAATCATTTGGTAGGAAGGGAATGTCTTACTATGGAAGAAGCTCAGAGCAATCAGTGCAGTGGGTCAGTTACACTTAACATGGGAAACAGCATAACGAACAAGAATGGGTAAGGATTTATTTCTTTATCCTCTGCAAGTAGGCTAATATATACTTATAGTATTTTTGCATTTGCTAAAAAAAATCTAGACAATAAATAATATTTGAGCATTATTAAGTAATAAGCATCACGTAAACTTTAATAGGAATACATGTAGTATGAAATATGCGGGACCTTGTACATAAAATTGACTGTTGCTTCGTTTAAAGTCAACATCTTAATAAAGTCATAAAAATGCTGTAAAAGAAAGTTCAGTCGATCTCAATCTACATTTTACAATGATAAACAGATTAAATAACAGGATTTCAATTGTTATAATCTACAGTTAGCTACCTATATCTTGGAATAATTCGTAATTTTATTCATAAGTAGTTAGATAAGATACTCTTCTGATAGTCGCATTATTCTTCACGAAAATATCAATGAAGTATATATTTATATTTTTTAATTTGCAGTTGTTTTTTTCAGTGTCGGCGTATTCGGATTGTCGACTGGTGGAACCTGGCCTTACTAATATAATCACGAAGATACGTAAAGTATTGTATTAATAAGTACAATAAATTAATAAAAATAATACGACATATCTAATTTATTAAATTAATTGTTTATATTAAGCTTGTTTTAGTTATGTATAACACTCTTTTATTTGTAAACAGAATTCGTAATGCGCAAAAAATAACAATTAAGGAATTTTTGAGACAAAGTACATATATCATATTTCTGGAAAATCCAAAAACACAGATTTTCAAGAGAACTCTGACCTAATTAATGTTTAGTCAAGTTCAGCTTAAATATTAGGTTGGCGGCGAAGTGATTTATTTAATATTTATAGTTATAACATGCACTAACATAGTTTTAAGTTTAATTGTTACGAACTAATTTGATTTCTGTTATCCGAAATAAATAAATACTAACAGTACCCGCGCCTTCGCCCGTTTTTTATTCAATCATAATAAAAAATACCCTATAGCATTCTTGAATAGTGTAGCTTTTTGATTGTGAAAAAAAATTCATGATTGGTTCAGTATTTCGATTAGCCCTTACAAACAAACAAACAAACAATCAAAGTTACAAACTTTGCCTCTTTGTAATATTAATATATTAGATATTCGGAATTAAAGAATATCTTACCCCTTACAATATTTACTAAGACAATATTCTATCGACAAACGCAAGTTAATAATTAATCAATCTTGGATAGATTTTTGCCTATGAAAGATCGTAATTTTACAATTTCTGAACATAAATTGTCAAATTTCGACCTTTGGTAAACAAAACATTGGATATAGGTACTGACTATTTATAACTAGCCTAGCCCTATGAACCACTTTAAAATACTTTCTTTATGTATGAGACTCGCTAGTTTAGAGAGGTCAATCCGGAAGTTATATTGGTTGTTTATTTCAGTAGTTTAAAAAACTTATTTTAATAATATATAGCCTATGTTACTCCAGAATAAAGTACCTAATATATTTAAAAGATTTATTTAAACCGAACCAGCAGTTTCGGGTCCTATTCAATGCAAAAAAACAAACAAACAATCAAATCTTTCCTCGTTATAATATCAGTATAGAAGTAAGATCCTGTGCATAGTTCACCTCATTCCCCAGCTATCTATTGTACGTACATAGGCAGTGATTACAAATAATTATCTGTAAAAAACAATTAAATTACTGTATTTAACAATGATAACATCGATAATAAGATAAATATACTAATAAATACTCAAAAAAAATCGCACTATTACAACGCAGTCAATCCCTATCATGAAGAGCCTAGTGATTGCTGTCGCTCTGGTAGCTTGTGAGTATATATTTTCATTAAAAATTTAATGACAACATCCGCAAATTCCATTATGTTAGGATCCTTGATACTCTCTTCAATAAATATCTCTTCTTCAAAGCCGGGATGCATTGGCCACTCCTCAGGTGTTGCAAGGTGTGACGTGACTGCTTTCCATCAGGTAGCCCGTTTGCCTTATCGTTACGTTAAATATAAAAATTTAAAAAAAAATCTTCATCAAACTATTACCATTACTAAACCGTTATACTGTCATGAGTCTCCTTTCAAAATAAAAATGATTAGACCAAAGTCAACAACATTATATTACATATGTATCTAACATGCATATTTTTGCAGTGGTGTCTAGTAGCGCACTTCCCCTGGTGCCAGAGGACAACAGCCACTATGTAGAGGGTGAGAGCCGCTACGTGTGGGTTGCTGATGGAGACGACAACCCACTCCTTGTAGATCTACACGAGCCTGTCATTGAAGAAGAGCTGGCCAGAAGTGGTGCTGACAACCAATACTGGCTGTTCACTAGGTACGTTCTACACCAACGAACCAAATAGTCTGCGGATATTTCAATAGAATAAGTTTACGGTTGTGGAGCTATGTATAAGAGTGATCACTCAAGTCGTTGACTGCCTGCTGCTGCCGCTGACGAGCTATAATAAATTTATTTTTCATGAGGTTAACACAGATATTTGCAGATCCGACATCTTCTCTACTAATAAGTATTTAGAAATTGTATAACTTGTATACGGTAATAAAAGATTTTACAAAATTACTTAGGTATTGGAGACAATATATTTTATTCTAAGAATAAACTTTATCAAGTCTTACAGTCATGGTATTACTTAATAATAATATGTAAGAACACTGAATTGAATTCGCGATTAGATAAAGCGATTATGAATTATTCATTGTTTGACGTAAAACCATGAAATCAGATCATAAGTAACCTTTGGATTTTAGGTCACTTTTGTTTTGTTAAGAATTCCAAAATCCATAACTTAATAACTTACTTAACATTTTAATCCATAAAAGACGTAACCTGAACTCCAATAATTTAAGTGGTAATCACTCATCACGTGTTTTTCTATCTGTTTCTAACTTCTACCGATGAAGACTAAGACTTTGCCATAGCCGTAGTGTTCAAACACAGAAGAGATATTACCGCACAGATCCGTATCAGTAGGACCTAAGTTCATTTACGTGATAAAAACATATGAATATCATTGTACTTATGATTAACACCGACGTGACCTGTAGGTTATGTCCTGTAGACTAATATTAATAGCTGCAGGTCAGTTGTAAAATTTTTGTAACACAGTAATTACTCTTTCCAGGCGGAATGCTAATTCACCACAAATTATAATTAACGGAAATGCCATGTCAATTTGGGGATCCAACTACTTGGGCAGTAGACCAATCAAAGTTATTGTTCACGGATTGGCTGCGAATGGGAATTCTCAAATCAACTCCATGCTGACATCCGCTTGGTTGACTGTTGGTGATGTTAACGTGATAGTCGTCGATTGGAGAAGACTTGCTGGAAGCAACTACGCTACTGCTACTAACGGGGCCGTGGACGTTGGCCGTGCTGTTGGTAACTTCGTCTCCTGGTTGATCAGCACTGCCGGTGGTAACTGGAACGACGTCCACTTCACTGGAGTCGGCATCGGAGCTCAAATTGCAGCCATTGCTGGGCGCTTAGCTAATCGTAGACCAAGAAGAATAACAGGTAAGCATCTTGCAAATGCGGAATTCTCAGTTCCTCTAAACTCGAATAACTCTTTAATAAAAATCTTAAGTTGGTAACTAAGGGTACCTAAAATATGAATCTCATTTATTTTTCAGCATTGAACCCCATTAGTCCTATGTGGCAGAACAACGCTAATGCCATTCGCAGAACCGACGGTGGATACGTGGAAGTTATCCACACTGACAATACCATTACCAATACGCCGCTGAGTGGCCACGTAGACTTCTTTCCTAACGGCGGTAGAAACCAGCCTGGCTGTGGCAACACTGCCTGCTCCCAGTCGCGCTCGTACCATCTCTTCGCCTCTACTATCAGGACCAATCATTTAATAGGCAGACAATGCTTCAGTCTTGCCGACGCCCAAAACATTCGCTGCAGTGGTTCCATCATGCTCCATATGGGCAACGGCATCATCAGTAAGAATTCGTAAGTAGACGATTCATTTACCTAAAAATACAAATGCATAAACGGGTATTAATTTTGTACTTCTAGATATTCTAAGATGAAATATACAAAAGATGATACATGACAACATAGATAAAAGTAAATAAATCAATATAACTAGTAATGTGCTCCTGAGTGTACAAGAAACGTTATGATCAACATCAACTTCAATTTTAACGTGTAACGAATTTCTAAATACTCGTATAATGCCAATATTTCCTACACCATTCGTAATCACGGCGTGACTATGGTGGCGGAAAGTAATTATTGAGTAATACTTATAGTAAATTAGTCTATCTTCATTACGTTTCTGTTATGGAGGAACCAAGTTTTGTGGTCATTATTAATAGGAATAGGACACACATTAATTCAATAGGTATACCGGTATACCCGACCCGAATTATTATTATAATTAACTAACAATTAGGTGTGACATCTTACATAGTAACATATGTACATACGAGTATATTTTATTATTTCAGGTTCGGTATCTTTGGACTTACTACCGGTGGTTCTTGGCCCTTCTAAGAGATAATACTAACTTCATGAAACACAGAAAATCCATTAACTTTCCCACATACACGTGAAGATAAAATTGTCAGATTAATAGTGTTATAATCGTGAAGAATATCAGGAATATTTTTATAATTTTAACAAGAATAAAGCATGAATGGGAGTTTAATAATTATTCTTAAGAATATTTGAATATCTCTAAAGATAATCCCGTACACGCTTTTCTTATCATTTAAAATTGTGTTGTAATCGGACATATTAATGATTATAATATATTCACATTTTTTGTTTAATTAAGGTACTAAAGTACCTACCAAGGAACATTTTGTCTTTAACTTGACCTATAGTAAAACAGAAGTTAAAAAATGGCCGTCAGGGTACACACAGCACATGTTACATAGAAGCAACGAGGTGTTTAATATGATGAAAAGGGAGCGTGATGTAATAAGAGAGGGTCATGTCCTTTACTACATTACGACGTCGTAAAATTCCACGGCGCGGCGGACGGTCTCTTGTGACGGGTATTAACTGGTGACGCACGGCGACAATCGGTAGCCGTCGCGACATTCACTGTCGCTCGTGTGTTTCGTATCGTAAGCAACATCCCTACATTATTGTCATCCATTCAGTTTCACAAATCCTGTGCTGGTTACAATATTGGCAATCTTTACTACTAATTATATAATTGAAGACAACTAAGAAGATTAATTTAACAAGGTTATAATATTTTAATGCCATTGAACTGATTTTTTACGAGAACACGGTAAAGTCTTGCAAAAACTAGGCGCCGGATTAATATTTTTAGAACTTTAGTCATGAATACGACTACCTGCGCTGGACTAAAGATTTAAAACGATATTTTAGTTTAGCACGATATAACCATCAATCGTCACATCTTTTAGTAAAGGGTGGGTTGCACTGAGGACTCGTTGCGTTTAAGCTAACAATAATAATCTTTTCGGCATGGATCTTCAAATGGAAGGCAGTAATTCTATGTTGCACTAAGTTATTTGTCATTTGTCTCATTGTTACCACATTTTTTAATTGACGTTGGCAAATACCCAAGTTGCAGAAATAATCATTTGAACAAACCGAAATTGGCAGATTAACGTTATTTAACACATGAATTGTTTAACCATAGATTTGACAGCTGGTAAGGCTTTTGTAACGGTTAAAGTTAGATGGTGTAGTCCACCATCAATAAATAATATTACAGAGTCAGTTTGTACATAACAGCTTTTTGCGCAAATGCACAAGGAAGAAGATACGGTACTTATCACAAAAACAGTTATTTGATTTTTGTCTGACCTTCTGTTTGTTCGGATAATCTCAGAAACGAACCGTTTTTGACGATTGTTTTACTGACAGTTAGGTAATATTATAAACAGTAACTTACTTTCATTTTAGAGAAAGAATTAGGATTCTGCGCAAAAAAGAAACCCATGAAATCTCCCGAGTATTCACACTTTTAAAGGCTGGTGTATCCGTAGAGCTCCGCACTTCTTATCATTTATATTTTCTTTATACACAAACACAAACCAACTCTGCGATTTACTAATTAATTGAGGAACGCCAATGCCATTTATTTTTTGCGCAGCAAGTTATAACGTAAATAATATTCTAGTAATTAAGAAATAATTAACTATCTCTTAATTAAATTCAAATTTAATGATAACGGTACGATATTATAAACCCACTATTAATTTAAATACGCAGAACTATTACTTCGTAAAAAAACGAATAAGCCGTGTATAACTTTTATCAAATAATATCTTCTACATGAATAATGGTAAAACTTCTAACCTAAGTTCAAACAAATAACACGTGTTAAAACTTTAGGTAGCAAAAATGTTTGATTTTTTTGATATAGGTAGCACAGAAATACTTCAACTTTAGTTTTACGTTTATTTCCTTAAAATATTTATCCCTTACCACTAACCCTTAAAATTAATGAAAAAAAGTAACTAAAAACCAAATTTTAACCTAATAATTTTAATTTAATTTATTTAAACAGGATTTAATTCAGGACATATATTATGTTTAAATGTTAATTAATTAATCTTACGTGTTAAATTCCTTATGATCGCAACACGTTGTTGGTAAGACAACGCATTTAAATTCCTACTGAATAACAATTATGATGCCACTTTTTGTACCTTCATACATTTTAGGTAGGTTTTGATTAATAACGAAATTCAATTAAACGTCTTGTTATAATTGAAAAGACGATAATTTATCACGATGAATCAAACACGATAAATATTTTTGCAAGGCAAATTAAACGCAATGATTTTACATATGTACGAGTATATATAAAACAACAATATACCAGTTTGTATTCAATATACCAGTAGCTAAGCGGTAGGACCGTACAAGGAATATTAAATTACTTGTGATTTTAATCAAATATTTTTTTAAAATTTTAAAATGCATTTCTCAACGTGTTTTATTGTATGTGTGGTCATTTCTTTCACCTACGCCAAGGTAAGTAAAACTATTTTATAAAGATGGCTTAAAATTTATAAACAGCAGTCTTCAGCAGTGGTAGTGGATAGCCTAGTGGTTATAATTCGGTCTTTCAGCGGTCCTCGAACTTCATGGAATTCGGTATGAGGTGTGAACATTTGGCTGTTTAAAGTTATGTGCGTTTTGAAAATAAATCATCATTAGCTAGAACTGAGAAGAATAACATCCTGAGGAGACCTAAACGCCCACAAGGCTTTTAAGAACTCTCCTTAAAAATGTTGTCAAGGGTATGTGAACTCCACCAATTCGCACTTGGCTAACACAATGAAGTATCGAAAAACCCTGTCGCACTGAAAGAAAAACCCGTGTCCAGCGGGACAATAGGACAATAATGAGATGACGACGACGAAGAAACAACTGATATATCTGACAACATGTATCGGTATTAATGGATTAACAACACCATTAGTAAACACGCATCTTTTTCAAGATTCAAAGTATTAAAATAAATTTTCGTCTTTATGTCACACACTCTCTATATTGTGGGTTTGAAGAGAAAATATGTTTTATTTAATAAGTTGATATTGATATGATAACTTCCAAACACCAACTTAAAGTGGCTTAGAAACGGTTTCGTTAACCTGATTGAGACCTATCCTATTACAATATTTGAATCGAGTAAAAACATTGGAATCTATTAAATGTTTTATCTATCGATAAACGCATTGTAACTGATATAATAGCGTATAGATATATTAATTGTTAAAAGACCTTGTGTTGTTGATGCGAAAAATCTAGGGCATTGTCTTACGAGACCGGTTTTCGGGCAAACACTTCCTCGCGTTGATTAGTTAAGAAAATGCTTTTAAAACTAAATTATATAAAATTGTTCATAATTCATTGGCCATCGTCATCAACCCGTTCACCTACTGTTCCACTGCTGGGTATGGGTCTACTCTCAGAATGAAAAGGATATCCACCGCGATGGGCAACTTTAATTTTTATACACTTGACACACTTTTCAGAACTTTTTTAAGATAACTCAGGTTTCCACACGATGTTATATGTTATGTCACCCTTACTGCAATTGATAAACATTCTTAATACGCACATAACTTTGGAAAATCGTACGATTCGAACCTCGAACCCTTCAATCTAAAGACCGAGTTTCAACCACTGGGATATCACTTCTTTTTCTTCATTATTTTACTGTTATATTATAATGTGATTAATATTGTTTCACAGAAAGTCATACCTCTCCCGTCCGAGTTAATTAAAAAAGTTCAGCCCATCGAGAAGCAGTGCATCCAGGAATCTGGATCGATACCCAACAGCCTAGAACACTTGCTCGCATGGACCATGCCGAACGACATAAACAGCAAGAAGTTCATGCATTGCTTCTGCCTCAAAGGCGGATACATCGACGCAAGTGGAAACTTCGTTATTGATAAGTTTCTGAATATCGTCAAAGATGAGGCCGACGTCAAAGACGACTTCGCAAAGGCGCTGAATAAGTGTAACGAAAACAAAGGAGCAGATTTCCTTGAAAGTTTATACGAAAAAGGTGTATGTTTCCACAAAATATCTCCCATCGTTTTTTCTATGTAAACAAACGGAAGAAATCGTAAAGACATAAAACTGACCGCCGAATAAGTTGAAAATGGACTTCGCTCTCAAATGACTATATATTTTATTTAATTATTTTATTTACGAAGCGTCAGGGTCAATTAGCAGTAATTGGCAGATTTTAAACGCATCCAACGTTTATAATAAATATGACACTTCATTGATTACATTAATAAAGTACTTTGTTGCAATTATTTGTTATCATTGTCAAAGGAATACAATATTTTAGGCAATTTATATAAAAAATAAATGTTAATAAATTCATTATAGTTATTTTAAATTATTATAAATTGCATAAAATCTTGTTAAAATCCCTTGCCTCCAAATCGATCCCTCCCCCGTCATTAAAAATTAACTGACGGGTGGATGTACATAATGTGAATAAACCTTTTTTTTTATAATATAAGGGTAGCAGACGAGCATGCAGTCCACCTGATGGTAAGTGGCTACTGCCGCCCATGGACATCTGTAATCAACCCCAGATAGGATTACATATTCCTACCTGAGGTCGACCACAGATGCGCCGCTACTCCTGAGGACCAAGCTAGAACGCCTCGGAAAAGTATGTTTCCCTTACCACACCCTTCATACCGGAACACGGCAGCGCCTAACACTGCTGTTATTAGGAAGAAATAGGTGTGGCGGTGGTGCCGCCGGAGTCGAACCACAAAGGGTTCTACCACCTTGAACACACACAGCTACACACACACACACACACAGTTTAGACTCGTTTGATTCGTTTTGGCTAGGAAACTACCTACATGACATCAATGGTCTGATGTTAGAGATGGAAGGTGACGCAAGCTTGAATTAACATAAATTAATCCTTTATTAACATAATACATATAAAGAAATTTTTCTAGTGGGCCTTCATGGCGAAATCCGAAAATATATGGTTTAGCGAAAAATGCTGAAAGGAGTAACAAGACCGATTTGATAAAAATTGATACTGCATGATTAGTTAAAAAAAACTTTATCCCTAGTCTGGAATCTGAGGAGTTTATTTTGTAATAAAAACACACCTTGTAATATTCCACCATCAGATAGTGTAGCTATAATCAAATTCTGGATAGTAATGATTATGAGAAACTAAAGGAAAAGGATCTACCGTTTTCTTTCAATACCACATATTTCTGATAGGTTTTCCTGTAAAATATGACTAAAGGATTATTTTCGTTTTTTTTTTTCAAAATTCTAGCTCAACCTAATAGTTTCATAGACACACGATGCAGTTAGCAACATTTTTTTAAATTTTCATTTCACCGCCCCAAAAACTTAACCCCGATTCAAATTTCAGTTGGTTGCGTTACCCCATCATCGTCACGGAAGGGCAGGACGGAATGGAAGGCCAAATTTCAAGTCATTTGGTATATTACAGTATAGTGGGCCTATTCTGGTCCCTAAACTACAGGGACAATGGCACTTTACCTAAATACACGGATGACTATGCTTATGCGTCTCTATATTTTTCTCACAAGGTATCCCCGCGTGATTGGTCGTGTCCCTCCTGTGACCTAAACTAATGTAACTGAGCTAAGCCGAGGTCCTTACCTCACAGGAGGTGCCCTTGAGTCAGCCGCAATCCGTATATGACAAGTGGCGGATGGTCAGGACTCCGGTAGCAGCTGGGTCCGCAGCCTTCCCTCCCTCTAGCGAAGGTGGACGGTTTAGGGAACCGGCAACGGCGACCAAAGCTATCCGTCCCTTCCAGCCCATAGTCTTCTTGTCCCCGCTGCGCCTTAAGCTCGCCTCCAAAACCCGGTAAAGCTGTGCAGGCCTCTAGGGCCACCAGTATTTACACATGCGTAAAAAATCTATATATTGTAATATTTCTCAATATTATTGCATTTATATATCCTAAAATGTATTATTAAGCATACACCTCGACCTCGGCTTAATAGCCGATTAATACATTATATTTTCATGATAAAGTAAGGACATTTTGGATATGTGTACCCTCACTCATGAAAAACGTGTCTCCAACAAAATATTGGACCATAAATTTAAAGACAAGGACATAACAATAAAAGACAACATTATAATAAAATAATATCCAGTTATTTTAGGATTATGCAAATCGCAACGAAAAGTAACTCGCTCCACCACGAGCTAGCAAATAGCTGAAAAAGATACGAATTCTATAAAAATGTAGACTTAAGTGTTTCCGAAGTAAGTGTGTTTGAAGTAAGTGTAGTCGACATTCACACCATTTCACTGAGACGCATAACGGTGAAAATGGGTATTGCGTACTAACAATGGCGCCATGCCATCTAGTTTGATGTGAAAGTACTAACCTTCACATCAAACTAGAATCATACTGGTCCTACAACCTTATGAAATTTTATTGAAAAATATTGTGGCATTGCCTTTTATCTTTGCATTGAAATGTCCTCATATCACCCTGCTCTGATCAGAGGACCGTATTTTTAATACTAAAATTAGTTCGCTACTCGCCGCATTTCCAAAATATTTAACTCGTTTTCAGTCAGACAAATTCTTTAATAGTAGTTATTCAATGATAATAGCTTTTATTTTCTTGAATGTACAAGTTTTCGGAAAACTACACCCATAAACCCACAGCATAAATAATTAACGGAAATTATTTTTGCACACACAAATCTTATGACCTGACATATTCAGCAAAAAATTGAACTCTCGTCTTAAATATAAAATCGTACTGACCACATTACCTTGTATAAATTTGACTTACTAAGCGGTAACACAAATCCCGAATTTAAAATGCATCGTTTAACTTTGGTTATATTGTGTGCCATAATTTCTTTCGCCTGTGCCAAGGTAAGTCCGAATTTACTTATTGTATGGAATAAAACTTATCAATTTTCTTACTAACTAATGCTTACCCCGATAAATGTTCCCGTGTTACTTAATCAAGTAAATAAAAAGACCTATAAATCCTATCCTCTAAAAAATCTGTAACGGTGAAATTGGTAAAAAGACGAGTAATACCAAAATGTGCGAAGTGTACAAATCTATATTTGACCAGCATCGTAGACTATAATCCTATGAGTGACACTTTTAAAAGGCATCCATGTCCCGGAAGGAGCAAGTAATCTACTAATAAGTAAATGTAATGCTAACGACGACGCAGGTTAATGTAGTGTTACTCCAAATTTCAGTCTACAGGTACTCATATTATATTTGGTTGTTTTTTAATCGATAATATTTATTTCACAGAAAACGCTGGTTGTACCGCCTCAATTGGTAGCCCGGGTTCAACCCATTGTGGAGCAATGTATAAAAGAATCTGGATCGAGACCCGACAGTTTAAAACTCATGGTAGATTGGATTAGTCAAGATGATATGGCTAGCAAGAACTTTAT
Organism: Epargyreus clarus clarus; assembly: GCA_014595695.2. Classification (NCBI taxonomy): domain Eukaryota; kingdom Metazoa; phylum Arthropoda; class Insecta; order Lepidoptera; family Hesperiidae; genus Epargyreus; species Epargyreus clarus. Next base: position 1,786,736 of record JACTTY020000036.1, read on the forward strand.
ATATTGCTTCGCTACCAAAAGTGGGTACGTGGATAAAACAGAACACCTGGATCTTGATAAATTTCTTGCGCTACTCCCAAGCGACGTGGACCAGAGAGAAGATTTTGTGAATATGGTGCATGAATGTAACAAAATTACTGGTGAAGTTGTTGTCGAGAAAATATACCAGATGGCTGCCTGCTTCCAAGAAAATTCTCCTTTGCATTTCACTATATAAGCAAACAAGACACGTCATTTGAAGTGTAGGTACATTTGTTATTGTAGTAAATGTGGAAATAAAGTGCAATTACGATTAATGCTTAGATAATTGTCAGTTAATTCACTTTATTTCTTTATTTTTGTCTAGTAGAAGTACCTACTGTTACTTTATGTAATTACTGTAGCTGTGTCGTGTAGTATAATGGTATATCTAATTATCTCCAAATTGCGTAAACGAAATATGTTTCATTTTTTCTGTAAGTAATTTTATAAATGGATTCTGTTGGTTTAATAAAAGTTTACTGCAAATTCATTCTTTTTGAATACTTTATTTGTATATCAATACATTTTACCCTTATCTCAATTTTAAGTATATTTCAGACTATCATCATCACCATGATTATTTGATTACCTTTGGTATTTTAAAACTACTTGTTAATCCTTTGAGTCATTAATACGATTTTATTTTCAACTATTTCCCATGTCAGAATTAAAGGTAATCACAGTGAGAGAGGCTCCGCCAAGACTTAAATCTCTGTACTCGTACTCTCTACAGAACACAAACACATAGACACTATATAGTGTGTTACTCTTACTCTTTAGTGCATATACGCACTACTCTCACTGTTTAGTACATAGGTATTATGCATTACTCGACGTTACACATTACAGACTTCGATCATTGGTATTTTTGATCGAAGGCCGTAAGAGATGACTTTTGCCTACTATTCACACGTATTTGTTTGAAGGATGTGGTAAGGAAATAATACATAGACATACTATTCCGAGGCATTCCTGCTTAGCCTCAGGGGTAATGACGCGTCTGTGGCTGACCTTAGGTATCGAGGGTTGATAACAGATCACTATGCGCAGCAGTAGTCACTTACCATGTACCTATATGTAAATAGCTATATGTACGCGGGCAGAGTGTTATGAAATAAAAATATTTGAATATATACCTACCTATGTTACCTAATACATATACAATTCAAATCTTTTTATTACCGTAACTAGATTTAGACTATATAAAATCTATCGAAAGGATGTTTTGAAGTATTTCTTGTGGCGATTATAAATTTAAAATATATAATTATTATAATACTAAATACCTACTATATGCGTAAAATAAGATAAGTTATCAAGCCTAAACCCTCATAACAAGTTACGAAAGCGTCGCACACCGACACATTGGACTCTTATATAAGATCTTATATTTTTTAACTGCAACAAATAACAATATTAAAATGTTTTTTTAAATGTTTAATGTACAAATAACATATTAAATAATTACTAGATGACCCGGAAAACGTTGCGTGTTGTAAATAAAAAAGTTAAGGTTGTTCAACCCTTATCACTTAGGAGTATGAAAAAAAGATAGTAGCCGATTCTCAAACCTACTGAATATGCGTATAAAATTTGGTGAAAATCAGTAATGCCGTTTCGGAGGAGTACGGTAACTGACATTGTGACGCGAGAATTTTATATATAAGAATAAAATTCACATTAAAATGTCATTTTTCTAGCAAAATAATATTGCATTCTTCTGTTTTCTCCCAATACCACATATTTCTTATAGGTTTTCCTGTAAAATATAAATAAACAATTATTTTCTTTATTTTTCAAAATTCTAGCTCCAGTAAATTTCATAGATTTGGGGTGAGGAGGGCGGTCATTTTTTGTCTTCTTTCTTAAATCACTTTATAATTTCAGATTGAAGATAAAATTTCAAATTGAAAAATATATAACAATAATATATTTTAGATCTCCACAACAAACCCTTTTATTTGATATGCCACACGGTACAGTTAACCACATTTTTTCATTTCGCCACCCAAAACTCACCCCCCAATTCAAAATTCAGTTGGTTACATTACCCCTTCATCTTTGGGTCACGGAAGGGCATGACGGAAAGGAAGGCCAAATTTTATTTGGTCCGGTAGTTTCGAAGCAAAGTGGCTGTGACAAACGGACGGACAGACGCACGAGTGAAATTATAATGGTTCCGTTTTACGATTCTTCGTACGGAACCCTAAAAATAGGCAGGATAAGTTTATTGTGGTCCCAAAACTACAGGGAAAATGGCACTTAACCTAAATACCCGAAAGACTATGCTTATGCGTCTCTATATTTTTCTCACAAGGTATCCCCGCGTGATCGGTCGTGTCTCCCATGTGCCCCACACTAGCGTAACTGACCTAAGCCGAGGTTCTTACCTCATAGGAGGTGGCCTTGGGTCAGTCGCAATCCGTATATGACAAGAGGCGGATGGTCACGATTCGGGCAGCAGCTGGGTTCCGCTCTAGCGAAGGTGGAAGATTTAGCGACCGGCAACGGCACCAAAGCTATCACTCCCTTCCAGCCCATAGTCTTCTTGTCCCCGCTACGCCTTAAGCTCGCCACCAAAACCCGGTGAAGCTGGGCAGGCCGCTAGGGCCACCAGTAACTACACATTCGAAAAAAAACTATATGATATTTCACATAAACTTTGACCTGGGCTTAATAGCCGATTAATACATTATATTTTCATGACAAACGACATTTTGGATATGTCACTCATGAAAAACGTGTCTCCAACAAAATATTGGACCATAAATTTAAAGACAAGGACATAACAAACAATTATCGTGATTGTTTGTTATCTCACCATCCAACCGATGATAATTATAGTAAATAAAAGACAACATTATAATAAAATAATATCCAGTTATTTTAGGATTATGCAAATCACAACGAAAAGTAACTCGCTCCACCACGAGCTAGCAAATAGCTGAAAGATACGAATACTATTAAAATGTAGACTTAATTGTTTCGTGTACCTATACATATGATATTGTACGTATAGTATGAATAAACAAACTATAGTAAATATATTAAGTTAAGGATTATTTATGAAACCGAAATATAAAAAAAAATTGATGTAAGTCACTGACGCTTCTGGACATCTGTGACCAACTCCGTATAGATCAAAGATGCGATGCCATTTCTGTAGACTAAAATGATTATTTGACAATTATGTCACTAACAAGTTAGCCGACATTCACACTATTTCACTGAGATGCATAACGGTGAAAATGGGTATTGCGTTGGTACCTTCACATCAAACTAGAATCATACTGGTTTCTACAACCTTTCGAAATTTTATTGAAAAAGTATTGCGGCCATCTTTACATTTACATGTCCTCATATCATCCTGCTCTAACCGCAGGACCGTATTTTTAATACTAAAATTACTTCGCTACTCGCCGCATTTCCAAAATATTTAACTCGTTTTCAGTCAGACAAATTCTTTAAAAGTCGTTATTCAATGATAATAGCTTACATTTCCTTGAAGGCACATGTTTTCGGAAAAACTACACCCATAAACCCACAGCATAAATATTTAAGGGAAATTGTTATTGCACACACAAATCTTATGACTTGACATATTTGACAAAAAATTGAACTCTCGTCTTAAATATAAAATCGTACTGACCACATTACCTTGTATTAATTTGAACTGCTAAGCGGTAACACAAATCCCGAATTTAAAATGCAACGTTTAACTTTGGTTATATTGTGTGCCATAATTTCTTTCGCCTGTGCCAAGGTAAGTCCGAATTTATTTATAGTATGGAATAAAATAATTATTAAAACTTATTAATATTCTTAATAACTGACGGTTACTCCGATATATGTTCCCGTGTTACTAAACCATGCAAATAAAAAATCCTATAAATCATATCGTCTAAAACTCTATAACGGTGAATTTGGTAAAATGACGAGTAATTCCAAAATGTGCGAAGTGTGCCAATCTATATTTGACCAGCTTCGTAGGTTATGATCCTATGAGTAACACTCTTCCAAAATGCATCCATGGCCCGGAAGTAGTAAGTAATCGGCTAACGACGATGCCTTAAATTTCTCCTTACTCTAAATTTCACTCAATATAATTCAATATAAGTACCTATATTATATTTGGTTGTTTTTTAATCGATAATATTTATTTCACAGAAAACGCTGGTTGTACCGCCTCAATTGGTAGCCCGGGTTCAACCCATTGTGGAGCAATGTATAAAAGAATCTGGATCGAGACCCGACAGTTTAAAACTCATGCTAGATTGGAATAGTCAAGATGATATGGCTAGCAAGAACTTTATATATTGCTTCGCTACCAAAAGTGGGTACCTGGATAAAACAGAACACCTGGATCTTGATAAATTTCTTGCGCTACTCCCAAGCGACGTGGACCAGAGAGAAGATTTTGTGAATATGGTGCATGAATGTAACAAAATTACTGGTGAAGTTGTTGTCGAGAAAATATACCAGATGGCTGCATGCTTCCAAGAAAAGTCTCCTTTCCATTTCACTATATAAGCAAACAAGACACGCCACTTAACGTTTAGGTACATCTAATCTTGTAGTAAATGAGGAAATAAAGTGCAATTCCGATTAATGCTTAGATAATTGCCAGTTTATTCACTTTATTTCTTTATTGTTGTCTAGTAGAAGTACCTACTGTTACTTTATGTAATTACTGTAGCTGTGTCGTGTAGTATAATGGTATATCTAATTATCTCCAAATTGCGTAAACGAAATACGTTTCATTTTTTCAGTAAGTAATTTTATAAATGGATTCTGTTGGTTTAATAAAAGTTAACTGCAAATTCATTATTTTTGAATACTTTATTTGTATATCAATACATTTTACCTTATCTCAATTTTAAGTATATTTCAGACTATCATCATCACCATGATTATTTGATTACCTTTGGTATTTTAAAATGACTTGTAAATCCTTTCAGTCGTTAATACGTCTTTAGATGTTTAACATTTAGGATGCAACTAATTATTAATTTTTAACTATTTCCCATGTCAGTATTAAAGGTAAACACACTATAATGTGTTACTCTTATTGTTTAGTACATATATATGCACTACTCGACGTTACAGATTACAGACTTCGCTCATTGGTATTGTTGATCGAAGGCCGTAAGAGATGACATGATACCTTGTTTTGATTATTTTAGTAAAACTGTTAATTATTTCGTTACTTTAGTTAAATTAAAAAATAAAGGCTTTTGTTTCCAATAATATTTTGTTTTAGACGAGATCCCGAAAATCTCGGGATCCCGCGGGATTGAGATTTCTAATCCCGCGGGATCTCGACTTTACGAACTCGAGTCGGGATTGCATTCACTAATCTAAGACCGTTGTTAACAACGCCAACTAGTAACCGTTTTACAACCCATGCGATGTGTTTCACCGTGCAGTTCAGAGATGCCGCTAGACAATATATTTTTCTGCATATTTTCCTTTACACCAGGCGGGAATTTATTTTTTTACTAGTCGTCCTTGTATTATTACGTTTCATTATTAGTTGCCATTTCAAATTAACTATTAAGTCAAATAATTATCATTTTACTGCACATTATTATTATAAATGTAAATGTATTTTTTTCAGGTTTTATTAACATATATTATTCGAGAATCTCCTGTTGAATTCATACCTTCAGGCCCCTTGGATTTAGCAGTGCTTATCTGTTATATTATGTAACCAGTGTTAAAATTCTTTTAAGTAGGTACAATCTGAATATATATAACTCAAAGGTCTATCAACGCACAGCCCAAACCACTGGACGGATCGGGCTGAAATTTGGCAGGCAGGTAGACGTTATGACGTAAGCTTCCGCTAAGAAAGGATTTTGATTAATTCTACCCCCAAGGGGATAAAATAGGGGATGAAAATATTACTTCGTAACGCAAGCGAAGCCGCGGGCAAAAGGTCGTAGAATATAAGAATAAATAAATAGAATAATAATCAGTAAAATAAATAAAATGCATGTGTATTTAGTAGTCTTAAATAACAATTTTTACGGTATTTACTACAAAAAACAATCATTAACATTTTGCTGTCTTTCTGTCTGTCTGTCTATCTGTCTGTCTGCTTGTTCCGGCTAAACTCCGAAACAACTGGAAAGATTTTCACGGGACTTTCACCGGCAGTTAGCTAATGCTATAAAGAGTAACTTAGGTTACTTTTATTTTAGACAAAAATAAACATACTGCGAAAAAAAATATGATGAAAAATTATGAAATCGCACGAGTATTTACTCTATACACTAGAGATTTTTTAAAAACAGGTAAAACTTCGGCCAACAGCCAGTAATCACTAAGTTACATTTGAAGGATGGCAAATGTTTTTAATATTTTAGGCACAGTATAAGGATCTATACAGTATTGTAACTCGGCCCTGTCCTTGAATTATATACCTACAGGGGCGTTGAGCGAGAGTTCACGTTAGGGCTACGCGCCTACAGTATTTTAATTAGGTCTGAGTTTCTTCTAGTTTTTTTAATGTAAATATTATATTTTAGCCTTTGCATAGCCGCTCCTTAGAACAAAGAAAATGTCAGTCAACATCTCAAATGTTGACTGACATTTTCTTTGTTCATGTTCAACGAGAAAAGCATTTGCTAAATTATCATGGGTATGTCATTTTCCATCGTCCTATCCGTTTATTTATGAATCCAGGTATTTTACTCGGTAAAAAAACGAAATACCAATCTTTTAAAAAAAGAAACAAATCATGATGTTACATTCTAGTACAGTCGCTATATAATTGGTTAAATAAAAAAAAACACTGCCTAAAAAACGTCACACCGACCGCTTATCACTGTGCCGCATTCGCGCCTGTTCGCATACCGAGTTTATACCGAAATCGAGCCGCGTAGGTATAACCGTTCCGTGCGTTTGTATGAAGATAGAATACTGTATAGATACATAAACTGTGTTTTAGATGTAATGTAACTTAGGTACTTGCCGCCATGGTAACCAATTACTTACTTGTTGACGAATAAATCACATTAACGTATAATGTGCGAATTATGCGAATTTATTCATTTTTATGAATATGTGATGAAAAGCATTAAACTATTGTCATAAGCAATTGTACTTCACTGCATAGTCTCTTCAATGATAATGTTGACTTGTAGTACACCGCCAGTCGCCAGCCATGTGTCACGTATATTCAGAGCTAAAAACCTCGAATTCAAATAATTTAAAACAATATCCAACCTACTTATAGCGCCCCCTACTGGTAAATGTCATTATCGTTTTTCGTGCAGCCTGTGTACATTTATGATTTTTCAAAATAAGAAATAAAATAAGTAATTTATAGTAAAAATTGTTAATTTATAACAAATATGTCAATTAATAATTTATAAAAGACGTAGGTGTGATATATTGTGCAGAAAAGTTACAATGGAAAATAAAGAATTTTGACGAAATTATTCTGAAGACTTGTACTAGGCGGCCATTACGAATGCCGTCGCAAATTGAAAATGTATTATTTTCATTTATTAAAGATAAGATGATAATCTTATATTAATGAGGAATGACAAGGTAAGTTTTTACATATATATTTTTCCAAGCAAAGGATTTTTAGATTACCATATTGTTCTGTAGCAAGGAATTTGACGTCTTATGTTTATTAACTAAGCTTGTCACCTATTTAGGTGATCTCGCTTATTTAAATCCTTATATAAATCTCGCTTATATAAAGCTATAAACATAGAAATAGGGTGCTATTTAGCCCCGTGCATGGGTACTAACCCGTTTATACTGAGTATTTACTCACATAAAAGAATCTACTATTGAGTAGAATATACCTAATGGGTATTCACCCGTTCAAATAAGGTTATGACCCTTACATATTGGATATTTACCTACATTACAAGAAATAGGGTGCTATTTAGCCCCGTTCATGGGTACTAACCTGTTTATATTGAGTATTTACTCACATAAAATAATCTACTATTAAGTAGAATATACCTAATGGATATTCATCCGTTCAAATAAGGGACCCTTACATATTGCATATGTACCTATATAACAACTATAACAAGATACTACTATTAAGTAGACGGATACAACGGATATTCACCCATTTTAATAGGGTATTATGTCCTTCACATCGGGTAAATAACCTATATAACAAAATACTAATAATCAGTAGATAGACACAACTATTACCATCGATTGGGTGTAATGATTTTAATGAATGAACATTTTATTGAAGAATCATTCAGATTAATAATGTACATGATACAGGATATAGAGATGACAATTTATATCCTTTTGTAATACTCTAGAAGAACCTAAAATTGGTTTAACCATTCATAAGAATTTGGTATCTAGGTAGATCAGCATATTAAAGAGTAATTTACTAAAGGAACTATCTATCTATCTAGATGGTGATAGATAGACTAAAGGAAAAAATAGTTTAAAGGAAGAACTGGACCTCTAGGAACCTCTAGGAAACTGTGGGACGGATAACACATGATTAGACTTTAAAAGTTGCACAAGTCGCAGTTACTATTGTAGCTGTAAAGAGTCAAAAGCCATGCCACATCAGGCGAATGCTTACTGCTCTCGAGCATTTGACATGATTGTGTCTTAATAATTTTAAATTATTTGCCTTTATAAAGATAATTTGCTATCAATTATCTTATTACTGGTGCTGGTCATTTAATATGTATAATAAATAATAAGAAGAAATTTCATAGTACAAGTACTGGAACAAATGATCGGCAAAATGGTTTAAGAAACAATGATTGTTCAATTCATATATATATAGTACAATATTTTATAATAACAAATATAACGAAGATATTTACACTTCATCCTATGATAAACTTCATCCAAAAGTTTGAGATACTCATACCAAATAGGGTCATTATCTGACTTACAACAAGCCTCATGCACAAATACCTGTATCACAGAAAGGCTTGATCGAAGTTTCCTTTGGAATAAATCTTCAATCACAACAGATTTTTAGGTGAGTGGTTAATAATGTGGTCAATTATAATTATAATTTTAAAGACCAGTTGTAACAAATAACTATTGACCCAAGCTTTGCAAGTGGTTAGCTTTAAGAGTCTATTTGTATAAACACTTAAACTCATTATTCTCAAGGAATGAAGATTTTTTCAAAATATACTTGGTATGTGTGTAGAAAGACTTCTCACATCAGTGGTAACATATTGTTTACTCTTAACCAATTTTTTACAATATTTTTACTTTACCAACACCTGATGATGGTGATGTTGGTTTATATTGAATATCTTGGTCTTAATCTGGAGCTTTAAATAAAGCCTGGCATTCCACTCACTACTTACTATTGTTTTCAAGAATGCATATTTGGATACTAATTCATGATTACCTTAAACAGTGTTTACATGTCTATGGTTAAATGTAAATTCTATGCATTTCAAGTTCTTTCCTTTGGTTTGAGCAGAACACTATATTTATGTTTTTACTAACCTTTTAAAAGATACAAGACCGTACATAACTGATTAAGATCTAGGGACAGTGTGTCAGTTATATATTTATATAACATAGTTCCTATTTGAAATGTCATAATAATGGACAAGGAACAATAACAACACTTAGTAATTTAGGATCATAGACATAATAAGCTATATCATTCTTTAGGATTTATTGGTTACTTAAAAGATAGTTTGATAATTGGAAATAATACAACTGTTAAGGTTGTTCATTGTATTATACAAGCAATAAATAAATAAAAAATCAAATTGTTTTACCATTGGATAAAAGATTAAAAATCAACACAAGGGTTAAATAAAAAGAAAAAAAAATAAAAAAAAAAATATATAATAATAATATTAAAAAATAAAAATTATAATAAATGCAAAGATAGGTATATATATATAACAATTTTAATAATGTTTATCAAAATACTATCCCTCTTACAGATAGATATAATTACAGGTGGTAGTTGTCATATTATTTTTATTATCGGGACACAATCAGTTATGTAACATATGGTCATTCTTCTCGGTATTTTTGTTATTTGATTTAAATAACAAATCCGATCAACTATTTAAAGTTAAATGCAGCGTTACTTGTGCTTAAAGATATTTTTTCAATAATCATCTTCAACACGGTGTAACCCTAATACGTGTAGGCACCTCCACAGTTATTTCATATAGAAACAGCATGGTGTTTAATACCCACATTTAACCGTAATATCAAGGCACATATTGGATTTATTGAATACCCAAAAAATGTTTTTATTTCCCTAATACATTCAATAATTTCAGAATGAATTTGCTATCACTAAATCAAGATTATACATTGCGAATTAACACTTTGAAGGTTTTTAAATAGATTTATTTACTAGGAAACCTACAAGAAGTATGACTTACATGTCATGACTAAGGTTATACTATTTAAATGGAAATATTCATTTTATTTCTAATAAAATAATTGTTGTTAAAGATTATCTCTGAACGGTTGGGGAGTTTGTGGTAGTATCTGGTAGTAGGTCCAGACAGTCCTAAAAAATAGTATTAAAAAAAAAAAAAAAAAAATAAACCTTTCATTTTGGAAGGGTTGCATTTTGGGTCTCATATGAATTAAAAAAAAAAAAAAAAAAAAGAAGGTCTAGATCCATTTGTTTTTCGTCAACGCTTTACCCTGTATGTTACTCGCTTCCTCGAGGAGCGTTTCGTTTCTATACACGAATCTCAAGATTTTGTTGCTCTACAAGCGATGTTAGACGCAATAATGAAAACGTGATGCTGGTGCTTATAATATTTTGGCCTAAACAGTGTAAATAACTAGATCTATCTGTAGACTGGTTACAATATTCTTTTCATTTTGATATATATATATATCTAGAATTATTTTTGTTCTTAAAATGCATATTTAGGTTTTCTATCCTCCATATCCCAAGTATGCTATTACTTGGGATAGTTACATCTGATGTATAAATATTTTTAGCGACTTAAGTGTAAAATATTATATATTATTTAGTGGAGATGAAGAACAAATACTATTTACTTTTTTTTTTGGTTATTGTAATTACTCATATAGTAAAAAAAAAAAAAACAATAATAATATATGAGTAATATATATATATATATATATATATAAGTAATATATAAAAACAATAGATATCGTATATATTATGACGTTCACTTGGTGTAAGCCCGTGAATGCCATTATTACTACCGATTCGCCTACATCTGAGTCGAGACTTCTAAAAAGTATACATAAACATAATAATAACATTATTGTATATTAACCAAATTGCTTGTCGGAAGATATTGTATATTAAATTGCCACATCAATTTAAACCTTACTATAACCAGTGTTCAAACAATCTAGTATTACCATTATTTCATAGTAATCATAGTATTTGTCCAGCACATCCTTAATAAAATTACCTAGATAGGCCTAGTAACACTTGAGAATTGCAAGAATAAGTTTATTTCTTTTATGTAATCTTATAATACAGTGACCTTCCAGACCACAGTTTCTAGATTTTATCAACCACGGAAGATGATGGCATTGATATATCATTTTTTACAATACATACCATTAGAGAGCACGCGTTACCACGCTGCTACGCTGACGTCTAAACATATGAGTGTCAGTTAAGACCCTCTTAGAAGGATAGCTGAATGGATCAGATCTAAGTTCAATTTTGTAGTAGAGACGTTACATCAAACGTATACTTGATAACTGTAATTAATATTTAAATAGATATATTAAATTAGGAATTTTAAAAATAGTAGGATTTAAATGTTTTTGTATTTTGTTTAATACGCTCGTTATTTTACAAATCTCTAAACATCTACAAGTCAACATTATCATTGAAGAGACTATGCAGTGAAGTACAATTAGAAATTAAACGAACTTACCTAAGTGAAGTTCCATTTCAATTGTACGAACTGCATAGTCTCGAAATGATATTATAACCCACCCACCCATACTTATATACGATAAGTATTACCCATAATATCATCTATGTTGTAAAATAATCGAGCTAATGAACTTACATCTTGACCCCAGGATCTCTAAACTTAATGACATTTACCAGTAGGGGGCGCTATAAGTAGGTTGGATATTGTTTTAAATTATTTGAATTCGAGGTTTTTAGCTCTGAATATACGTGACACATGGCTGGCGACTGGCGGTGTACTACAAGTCAACATTATCATTTCGAGACTATGCAGTTCGTACAATTGAAATGGAACTTCACTTAGGTAAGTTCGTTTAATTTCTAATTATAAAACATTATAATAGTTACTACATTGCCTGTATAGCCATTAAGGGATAAAATTTTCTGTACGCGCAAATTAAATAGTTTTTTCATACATTAAATAGGTTTACTTTAAATATAAATACTGGAATATAATACCCGATAAATATTACGTATGAAGGTACTCATTACATAGACACCGTTTAAGATGTATCTCTTGACTTGGGGTTTTCTGTGTCTTACCATTTCTATCACATGTGCTAAGGTAAGCCATATTTTTAACACGCTTTTATTAGCTTGGGTTGTATGTATGTATGTATGTACGTAACAGTAACGGAATCTTTGAACCCAATTTTTATCCACTTTGAAAGTTCAGTTTAATTCAAAATTTTGAAGAATTATCAAAAACTGACAACAATACACGATTTTAATAATTTTGTACCATTCGAGGCGAGATTGTTCAAGCACCTTAAACAAAGTACATTGCAAGTTTAGATTGCAAATAATTATTGCTTTTTTAGTTTCAATAGGCGTAACTGTTATAGCGTGATTTTTAGTTTATAAAATAATAATGTTATTTCCCTATAACTTAAATGTTCTGAAATATATCTATAATGCCCTCTTGCAGAATGATTTTTAGGATTCCGTACTCAAACGTTAAAACGAAACCGTGTGCGGTCTGTTCGTGAGTCATTGGGCTTTATCTCTTGATTGCTTGATTGATGCTATAACAACAAATACTAAAAATTAATAAATAACTAAAGTTCAAAAAACTAAAAAACACTTTTTGAACCTGATAAATGGAGCACCCCACGCTTTTTCCACAATTATACTATTTACTGTTCCTTAATTGATTCTTAGATTGAAAATTATTTTCTACTTTTTAGTGGATATTATCATAAAAGCGTGTTTTTTAGTTTTTTGAACTATAATTATTTATAATTTAGAAGTGAAATAATGACCACCAGATGTTATGTGGCCACTGCCACCTCTAAACATCTGTAGTCAGCCCTAAACATGATTAAAGTCCAGCATCAAGACGACAGGTGCAATGTTATCCTTTGGACTAAGTCCGAAGGCCTCGTAATAAATGCAATTATTACACTCTTCAGACCAGAACATTGGTGTAAACTGCTATTACAACGCATTTGAGTATTCATCATTGTATGAAAAGCGAAGCAAAATATGTATGTAATCTAATAAGAAATAGGTATGTAAGAATGTGTCTGAGTCATATCTACATGAACTTACTATTATTCTTCAACCCCTTTCGAATAGGCACCAGCTAGTTAACTGCGTTGTCCATCTGTATGATGATTAGTAGACATTACATATCGTTTGGAACTTATTTAAAAGGCTTCTAATAGAAGTAGGTTTCTCCACAGTTTCAGCTTTGCGGTGACAGTACAACACAATGTCTAATACACCTATAACAACGAAAAATCAGAGCCGCGTGCCCGGGATCTAAACCTCGGGTCCCTGGTGGGATTTGGCAAAGTTTACACAACTAGGCTTTCACTGCCATTCTTATTAATAAGGGAGTACAATTTGTAGTTAAGATTCTAGTTATTTTGATTTTACAGCTTATCGTGCCCTTACCGCCTGTGCTGGTTGCCAAAGTCCTACCAATCGAAGAGCAATGTATCAAAGAATCTGGATCAGCTCCCAACAGCTTGAGACTCATGCTCGCGTGGAAGACACCACACGATTTACCTAGCAAGAAGTTTTTACATTGTTTCCTTACCAGAACAGGATACCTTGACCAAAACGGACACATCGTTGTCGATAAATTCCTTATATTAATGAAAGATAGTATAGATGATGCGACTAAAGAAACTTTTACGGCGGGAATAAGTAAATGTAACGAACTCAACGCTGGTGATGATATGGTCGCATTTGTATATGAAATGGCTGAGTGCTTCCATAAATATGCTGATATCAGTTTTACTTTAGATCCAATCGGAACCCGGTAAGGACAATAAATCAATTCAAGAAATAGAACCTATAATGATAAAATAAAGTTTTAGTATTCTATAAAAATAGAATAGTTTCAAACATTCGTATGTAGGTGTATTTAGAGTATTATGTAGAGAAAAGTTATTTTTAATAAATTGTTGAATCTAATTCCAATTCTAATCATGTATTATGTAGTAAGCCAGTTCGTTAAAAATACATTTTTTTTCCCAATATTTCAAAATCTTTTTTGGCCTTCTGTGAAAATGTAAAATAGAGAATCCTTCACATTTCAACTGTGGAGGCACCGTCGACACAACTATACAATTTTCTGCCTTATATGAGAATTGTTAACTGTTGAGTTTTGAAGAGTGTGGTAAGAATTAAATACTTACAAGGGTAATCAACCCACCACTGGACACGGGTTCCCTCTCAGAATGAAAAGGATAAGGCCATAGTCCACCACGCTTGCCAAGTGTGATTTGATAGACTTCACATATCTTAGAGAACTTTTTTTAAAGATCTCTCAGGTGTGGAAGTTTTCTTACGATGTTTCCTTCACCGCACAAAACTATGAAAAATTAGAGGCATTAAACTAGAACAAAGTAGCGTCTGACATTGCTGTTATTAAGCAGAAATAAATATAACGGTGGTGCTTTCGGAGTCGACCGCAAAGAGTCGAAATAGAAAGAATCACTGTAAATACATAAATAAACCTAGCTTTAAGCAGATAGTTATTCAATAACAGATTTACATTATTGGGTGAAATGTGCAACAGTATGGAAATAAAATCTTACGAGCAATAATTTCATACGGTAATTTTGTATACCTAAAGAAAATTAGTAAATTTTCATGGCATAATATAATTGCTCGTTAGATAAAGGTTAGCACCTTACCTAACGAGCAATTATAGTATATGAAATAAACAAAAATATTTAATTGGTGTGGATTTTCGTACTTTGATATTGTTTTTTAGAAGTTGGTAGAAGCTTCTAGAGTTCCACTTCAGCGGCACCCCCGCCACATTTAATAGCTGTTAACTGCAGTGTTAAGAGCTGCATTGTATATAATATAATAATGGTTAGTTGCTTGATCTTAGGACATTTAAAAGGAAAATTTGTGTAAGAGTTGTTTATATCTTAAGTAACGTAAATGCGAAATTGCAATGTAAATTGCATCGTTTTTGTTGGCGTCATCAATGCAAGAAATACGTAAGAGTGTCATCATACTGACGTTTTCCCACCGCAGATGTGCATCGCGTTGTCGCCATATTGGTTATGATAACTAATAGTCGTACCCTATTATAATACCAAATATTATAAAATCGCATTCAGACGAGAAATCAATTTGGGTATTGCTTTTGAAATGCCAATTATTGCGAAAAACGAAAGAATTTAAATTATTGTACTCCAACATAGTGATACGTCTATTGTCGACTGTCGCGTATGGTGATGATTGCGCGGCGCCTACGCGACGTAAACATCGACAATGCGTTGCGATACATGCAACAGATTAATTCATTATATGCCACATAATGCGTTGCGTTGCATCGGAGTGTCACGATGGATCAACCGACAACGCAGCGTATCAAGCTCCTTCTCCCCTCCTTTCGTATCTCGCCCTTAGACTTGTTGAAGCGTCCGCCAACACAACGTATTAATGTGGCATATCATAAAAAATATACGTAAAACATCGCAGCGTTGACGCTGCAACGATGCAACACGACGCAATGCAAAAATGGGGCGTCAATCTAAGAGGGTTCGTTACACATTATGACTCGGCGTTTGCGCTGCGTATACACATGTAAACGCCAACGGAAAAACGCCAGTGTGTAGGAGCTCTTACAAAGACACGTGAATGTCACTTGGAAACTTTATATGCAGTAAGATTAGGAGAAAATTATTTTACAATTGCCCATAATTATACAAAGGAGCAGATAAACACAGATAATAAAACAAGTAATTTAATTAAAAAATCAAAAACTGCACTAAACAGGCTGAAGTAGAATTTCCAATAACGGTGAACTAGGCGTTTCATTATTTTTATGCAGAAAGCTAAATACAAAGTTCCATAGTAGGTATCTGCTTTAAAATCAAAAGATGTTCAAACAATATTATCCTATTTTATCCTCGTAGTGCTCATTTACGCTATATAAATAACCTATGAGTAAAAATGAGTAAAATTCAGCACTCTAAAGTGCAACGGTTTCCCTGAGCGTTGATCTGTGGCATAGCAACACTACTCATTTAGTCAGACAGTCATCTCGATGTAATATATATGAATATATGTATGTGTAATCTACCCTTTTAATTCCCTTTGTTTTGATACCCTACTCGATAGGTTTGGTATTTTTTTTAAAACGTGTTACTATTTCGCAAAAAGAAATCCACCATTTACGATCTCTAAAAGATCTATCCGGTGAATATATTACCTCGTTAGGGGTAGAATTTCATTATTTTTATCGGACAAGCCTGATACAACATTTTATAGTGTTTGCCTCAAAATTAACGGTCGTTCAAATGAACTTTTAACCCTTATTTTACCCTCTACGGGGTTGATTTTTCGGAAGGGAATAGATAGGCGTGTTTTTGTTCCTACCCAGAAAGCCAAATACTACATTTTATAGTAGTTGCTTAGAAAATTAAAGGATTTCATAAATACTGTTTTTCCCTATTTTACCCTCTTAGGGGTGGAATTTCCAAAAAGCCTTTCTTAATACTTATTTACGCTATATAGCAATCCCATGTGCAAAATTTCAGAACTCTAAGTTGATCGGCTTTGGCAGTACGTTGATTTCTGAAAAATGAAAAAGACATTTAATTAGTCAGTCAGTCAGTCATCCTGCTGTTTTATATATATAAAAATATGTTTTTATAATCTACGTTTAATTTACTTTCATTTGATACCCCACTCGATAGGTTCGGTTAACTTTTTTTTTTAAATGTGTTACTATTTCGCACCAAAAATTCGCCCTTTTGATTTTTTTTTCTAACACCTATCTAAGGACACTCGGGAGTTTGAGACGAATATAATGACACCTTAACTGTCGAAATTTATCCAGCCGTTTGTAAGATCGGATCAAATAAAGAAAGACAAACATACAAGATACGCGCGAAAAACATAACCCTTCCTTGGCAGTCGGGTAATAAAACAATCAATGACAATTATGAGATTACTAAGCGTTCGTTTTATTTTCTTGCCAAAATTTATTCTTTATACCACAAGTTAAGTTAAAACTTACAGATACTTGTACGTTCTTAGGGTTATCCTAAGGACTAAGCAAGCTGGAAAGTTTTATAGAAGTGTCACTAACCACTTGTTTTAAACCAGAAGACAGCAGCGCTTTATCCATTACTGTCACTGCACGAGTGTCCTCTCATAATGAAAAGGATTAGAACACGCTCCACTGGTCACGTGCGACTATATGTGGGCGCGCCGGTAGGTAGATCTACAATGGTATTTCGATTCAACTAATTTAACCAATATTTATAAAAATATAGTTAAAATAATTAAATGAATAAGCGTTAATGCCACCATAGTAACAATAACACCCAAACAAAACACCAAACAGTTCAGAGCACCACCGTGCCGTGCCCACTATTGGACAACTTCTGATCTGTTGACAGTTGCGCGCCCCTTTTTTACACCATGATACAGGTAGCCAATTGTTAATACGGAGCGGTAGTTCGAAATTAATATCATGTGATTTTAAAAACGGAATATTTATATATATGAAATGAAGCATTCTCCCACACGGCCATTCTGACGAGCAGCCGTTACGGCTCGCGAACAAAAGTTTAAAAAAATCAAATTCAATAATATTAAAGAAGTGGATAAACTACTTTAGATTCGCGGATAATATAGTCTCAATTTTAACCACAGAAGCCAAATCTCATGGTACACAAAACACGTAACTTTAATTGGTTAACCCCATAACCGGTGTCTAATACGAGTAGTGTAAATAAATGGTCGTGTCACATGAAAAGAACTGCCAAATCACATGGCTGATGTCAAGTCACATGACATCATAAATTCGCTAAGTCACATAGCTTACGTACATAATTGATTATTATCTGAAAAGAATTGCCAAATCACATGGCTGATGTCAAGTCACATGACATCATAAATTCGCTAAGTCACATAGCGTACGTACATAATTGATTATTTCCTGAAAAGAATTGCCAAATCACATGGCTAATGTCAAGTCACATGACATCATAAATTCGCTAAGTCACATAGCTTACGTACGTAATTGATTATTATCTGAAAAGAATTGCCAAATCACATGGCTGATGTCAAGTCACATGACATCATAAATTCGCTAAGTCACATAGCGTACGTACATAATTGATTATTTCCTGAAAAGAATTGCCAAATCACATGGCTAATGTCAAGTCACATGACATCATAAATTCGCTAAGTCACATAGCTTACGTACGTAATTGATTATTATCTGAAAAGAATTGCCAAATCACATGGCTGATGTCAAGTCACATGACATCATAAATTCGCTAAGTCACATAGCGTACGTACATAATTGATTATTTCCTGAAAAGAATTGCCAAATCACATGGCACTCGGGTTATTATCAAACATAAACGTGACTGTTGGCCAGACAATCATCGATATGCAAGACAATCCCGATAACACAGAACTTACAATCCACATACCGTTCCAAAGTTCCCAGGTACTTAAGAGAAACACAAAGTTTTTACCATATTTTTGACTGTCGATACTGTCATTGCTTCACAGGGTTCACAATCATCTGACATGTTCAAATAGTTTACTTTCCATAGCACATGTTCTCGTAGTCTGAAAACACATTACATTATATGTATAGTCAATAATTATATACGATATAACGAGAGAGCTCCGCGTTTCGTTCATGGTTTGAGAGTAAAATCTACAGATCTTTTCGTTTGGCTCGCTTAAATCTATGGCATAGTCTTCTGCATCGCCAAACGTACACTGGGTAGACTCCAGATACCCTTGAGAATATATTTCCCGATGTGTAGTTCTTCACGATGTCTTCCTTTACCGAATTTGTTATAATATGTCTGACTATCTCAGACAAGATTTCTTGAAAATCATTAATGCCTTTTAAGTCAGCTCATTTGACTATGACAGAATTTTATAAGAAACTATTCGAGACCTGCTCAAAACCATGCACGAGTGCTTTTCTTATTTAGAACTGTAAACAAATAAGCTGTAACAAGCATAAAAATAAAAAAGTAAAAGTTAATTTCAAACCGAAAAACCTGATGTCTACAACACAAATGTGTGAAAATAATAATAAAGTGAATTGTCACGTTCAAAACAGTTTTAATGTCAACTTTACATACAGTAAAGAAAATATCAGAGCAGCAAATACTCCGTGGTCGTTATTCTTAATAAAATATTTAAAATATTATTGCCTTACCATAACATGAGCTATAGTTCGCACCGTTCATGTGATGACGTTAAATGCCAACGAAATAACACTCTGAAGTCCACAGTTACATTACAACGAAAACCAGGTCATTAAACGTAAAAAGTTATTGGAGTCATCCTACCTTCATTATATTATTTACCTTATATCATTTTACTTTTACCTTGAATTTTACAATTACCTTCGTTTGTGCGATAGGCATTGCTGCAAACAAAGTCTTTACCACACAATAATGATCACACATTGCAGAGTCCAATTTGACAGTAGTGTATGTACTCTTGTCTCTGTTTCTTTTTGCAGTATTCGATTTTTCGAATTTTATCAGAACTTGCAGTAGGTATATAATTGCTCGTCCGAACCTGACTTTGACTTATAAATCTGCAAAGATATACATTTTAATTAGTAGAATAACAAACAGCGGTCAAAACAGTATGAACACAAAATAAAAACGAATATTTTGTGGTATGAACCTCGAGTTCCAATACAATATCTGAAAATAATAGAATTACCTATTTCAATTTAATATAACTCATACGTAACAGTATCTGTTATCACAAGAAATTGTGAATAACTTCCAAAAGTTGTTGTAATTAACCATTTGCAAGAATAATAAGTACCTACAAATAACATTATTTCGTCCCGTATTGATTTATACATAATATTCGCTCACACACAAAAACTTTAAACCAAATTTCATACCTCTAGAAGTAGCAGACGAGCATGCAGTCCACCTGATGGTAAGTGGCTACTGAGGCCCATCAACACCTTCAACACAGCAGAGCCTAACACTGCTGTATGGTATTGGTATTGCCGGACCCTAAAAGTTTCTACCACCTTTATAACCTTTATCTGCTTGAGTGTAACGACGACAAAATTATGAATAGGAGAAAAACACGCCGAATTGTTTCGTATAATATAAACATTGCGTGCGTGAATATTCTGAATTTGTTATATCCACAGCCGTATATCTAGACGTAATGTCGTCATCTACACAGTTACAAAACTAAATAAAATAACAATAAACTCCTTATGTCAATGAATAATTAAAACATTTAGATTGTTAGCTAGATTACATGATGGTATAGTTGACTTACCACTGTTAAAGTATTCACTAAAGGTACCAACATAATATAATTTCACACGTAAAGTCTAGGATCGTGATGTACGTCATCTCGAAAGGTATTATTTACTATGACACAAAATAAGAAATAAGATCCAATAACAATTTAAACTACTGTAAAACAAGTTCAAACTTTAAGTTATTATTAAAAATACTTGATCGACTCCGAGCGAGGCTAATGAATTGTCTTTATTAAATTAAACCTTTAAACACATTTGACCGATCAAAATGCTTACAGCTTTGCACCATTATAGTAACTGTTTTTTTTTTCTACAGTCAGCTAAGCTTCGATTCTCTTTACTTCTGCAATTTTTAAAGTGAATAGCAAGTAATAGTTACACATTATGTCACAAAACAATGTTAAAAAACACAGAAGACTAAATATTTATTAATAAGTTATAACTTTATTCACCTTTTTTTTTTTGCTTAGTCCAATACACCATTTGGGGTGATGCGAACGTTACAAAACTCCTTTTCTTCAGCTTTACCTTAATGTATCCTTCGCAAATTGTAACCTTTATCAATAACTTTAAATACACAAATTTGTAAGAGCACAAAGTCGCTTACCGATAAACAACTTACTGACTCACCACCAGAATCTAATTGTTACATTTTCATTCAATTTTGGTCCACGTCTACGGCCATCACAAGTCAAGTGTTGTTACAAAACCCCCAATAAGCAGCTTTCATTTTAGTTACAGATTGAAATTCACGGCCATGGAATTGCGATGGCAAAAAGTATGCTACCTGATTTATCAAACCTTTTACTTCAATAATAATCTTCATTGTGACTAGTTTTATTTTAAGACGGAGTTTATTAAGAATGTTAAATGCATTACAACGAATAGGCACATACAAAAGGGCAGATATCAGAACTTGTATTCACAATCGTAAAATATTTTTTGCAGCGCAATCATTTAAAACAATATGATCGTTATTCATTTACTTATTTAGCATAAGCAAGCATCGACTCTTAAAGAGTTGATATAAGCAACGAAACTGTGAAAAGCATAGTTGAAATTACTCGAAGATTTAAAAAACCCAAAACATTTCTAAAAAAATGTCGGTACCTACGAGTGTGATTGTTAAATTTTTCGCGCATACCCAAATATTTTCATATTAGTGATTCTTATAATCTTTAACAACTTTCAAATAGCAAAATTGAAAATATAAAAACCATTGGTTTGATCATACCGGAGCGCCAATCGTTCGCCAATGAGTCTCGGCGCCAATGAGTCTTAATTACGTAGACGGTTAACATGGATGATGCAAACCACCTTCCACCTTCTCAATTTTCATACCCAAGCTACTTCACACGCTTGCGGTAGCTAAAATAATGTACATACAATTATTACAACATTTAGACAAACCGTACACGTTACTCACGCAACCGGTTCATTGTGTGTTTCACACACAGCTCCTCCAATGTCGAAGGCCTCGTCAATATCGCCTCCATTGCGCGTCCCAAACTGTCGTCAGGAGTACAGCCACGATAAATTCTTCAGTTGAACACTTCCTACACACGCGGTTGATTATCTTCTGTTACCGTTACTTTAAAACTATTACGTAATAAAAGGGCGTATCCTATCCCGATTCTGATGTGGGCGCGCCGGTAGGTAGATCTACAATGGTATTTCGATTCAACTAATTTAACCAATATTTATAAAAATATAGTTAAAATAATTAAATGAATAAGCGTTAATGCCACCATAGTAACAATAACACCCAAACAAAACACCAAACAGTTCAGAGCACCACCGTGCCGTGCCCACTATTGGACAACTTCTGATCTGTTGACAGTTGCGCGCCCCTTTTTTATACCATGATACAGGTAGCCAATTGTTAATACGGAGCGGTAGTTCGAAATTAATATCATGTGATTTTAAAAACGGAATATTTATATATATGAAATGAAGCATTCTCCCACATATAGGTATTCTTTTTAATTTCCCAGGTGATATACAGAGTGATAATTAATTTATAATATATGTATTGTTCATATTAAAACTACTCAAAATCAGAAGTGCACGTAGACGCTATGAACACAAACATAGACCAACACACAATCACCAACAGAACATAAATCTAAATTTATTATTCACATATTTGTCTGGCCGGGGATCGAACACGAGACCTTCTGCGCGTCAGACCGGTATGGTGGTGACACTGCTGACTGCTGCGGCACACGGGTCGACATTCTGGTGTTCATAACATTTTATTTTATTGTGAGAATATGAGTACCTACGTAAGAAATTTATAAGTCCGATGCACATAAAAACTAGAACTAAGCCGATTAATTTACCTCACCGAATTCAGAATAAGTACTGATAGTAAATCTAATCTTTGCATAATGATAATAAAATTCATTTTAAGGTAACCAAAAGGTATTTGAAGGATATATAAATGGAAGTTATTTTTCCTGGAGCTTACATTCACTGATTCAATATTTTCGAAGTATATGCGAATATATACGAGTTTAATATTTATTATTACTAACTTTTCCGTTTCAAATAAAAATGTGGTACATTTTATTCATTTTTGGAGTACTGTCCATGGCGACTGCTAAACCTGCAGACAAGGTAAGATCAGATTTAATTTGATACATATTGATAGTATTAAGAGCTAAATACGCGCTTAAATAGAATTGTCTTTATTATTTAGAATCTAAATCATTGTTGTTCAAGTTTGTAACACATATTTTCATAGTGGTGAACAATATGAAAATATAGATTTACATGTGCCCATTCTCAGAAATTTACACAAAAAACCCATATCTTAAATTAAAATAATTTATTTTATTAAAATTGCCAAAGCCATTTAATCAAATGATACCTGACCTTTTTATAAAAAATAATATGCTCAAGTCCAAGGATTAAAAGTTCAGATAACCAATTCATTCTCATTTCCACCTCACCCATCCGTCTGAAATTCCCTCGTCCAACTGCTATTCATGGCTCTCCTCTCTATATGAGAGAGGTTTAGGCCAATTTGATAATGGTGGACGCCTTTAAGAACTTTTATTATAGTACCTACCCTGATGCGTGTATATTTCCTCACGACGTTTTACTTTTGTTATACCTGAACATCTCAGAATCCCTGTGTGAGAGTTAAAGTTTCTAATCCCTAGGCCAAAACCGTTATCACTACTTCAATAAAATGATATACTTACATTGTTTCAGGATATCGTTGTTTTGACGCCAAAATTCATGCAAAAGGTTCACCATCTTATAGACAAATGTCAAAGTGAGACCAACGCTCCCCCGGATACGATGACTAAAATGTTGAAAGGAATTATAGAGAACGACGCCAGTTTAAACTTCATGTACTGTTACCTAACTCAGGCTGGATTCATCGAGAAAGACGGACATTACAACATCAACAAACTTTTGACTGTACTAACAGAAGATTATCCTAAAGAAAAATTCACACAAACCTTTGAAGAATGCAATAAAGCAAGTGGAAAGGATCATCTCGAAACGCTACGTCTGATGGCGGAGTGTTATAAAGAAAACTCCCCAGTAATGTTTGTTCTCAATAAAAACTAGGGACAGTTTAATAAAAGTTTACCAAGTAGTTAAACTTAGATCACTTTGTTATAGATAGTTCTGAACTTTCCTATTAAATAATACACAGTATGAAAAAAATATTTTGTTAAAAATTTTCCCTTTCCTTAATTTGTATCATTAACTTCTTACTTAAATTTTATCCGTATAAACAACTACAGCGGAAAACGCAATAATACAGTGTGTGTTTCTTCAAAATCAAATCGTTTGATTCTTGGCTGAAGGAATCTAGATTAAATTATAAAAAATTGACATAATATTATATGCATCTGACACTAAGACGATAGCCAAGCACTGCGACGACTAAAAAACTTAATTAGTTGAAAAGGCCTGTCATGAAATGAGTTTATGACACCTAATAGGTAAAGTAAATGCAATAAAAACTAGAATGCTCATTGCCATCTCAATAATATAAACTACGTAATTATTTTAACGGCTTCATGACAGCACTACAATACTAATTGTATACCTAATTGTGTATTATATAGCAGCCTGTGATCGTTAAATAATATTATAAACGCAAATAAATAAAATTAAAGTGTGAATCTGTATGTTTTATATATTTAGATACACTTGTAAGCATCCTTATGATATGAATTGTGCATTCTATAGACGTTCATTGCCACCATTTTACAATTTCGTCCGGAGACTGAAGAATATTGCTCAAACAGTAACGAAACTTTTGAATGAAGGTAATCAACCATTGAATACTTATACGTACATTAAATATACTTACAAAGATATAGTTACAATTGAGAATAAGTAAAAAAAGCAATTTCTATCGTGTTTATGATTTGTTGTTATTGAGTTAAATGCATTATTTTTTACTTAACATTTAGTCTTTATTTCATTCCAATCTACCTTTTTTTTTCGAGGGGGAAACCTTAGTTTCCTCCTCAGTTTACCGGCGTGCAGATATACTACGTGAGTTTGATGGATAGCGTTTGTATAATTGACTGTTATATTCAGTCTGTCTGTTCAGTCTGTTCAGTCTGATTGTTATATTCAGCATCCACGCGAACGAACTCACGAGCAAAGCCACGGAACATAAGCTGAATTATGCATATTTTTTAGTATTCAATAGTATTGTTTAATTTCATAATTATTGGTCATTAAGGCCACATTAAAAAAAAAGGTGATAAAGTATATGACTGAAAAAATAAATATATATAAAGGATACCGCTAGCCTAGTAGTTAACAATTAAACTTGGAGTTTTCAAGTCTAGCAATTTGGTCTACCAACGATTTCCATTTGATTTAAATCATAATGTTATACATTGTATTGGTTTCTGTCGTGCTGTCTCTCGTGTCGGCTAAAGTCAAGGATCAGGTTAGTTTTGGTTTTAATCAAATTCAACTATTCAAATGTTTTTAATATATATTATTAATATAGAAGTAACAGACGATCATGCAGTCCACCTGATGGCTAGTGGCTACTGCCGGACATCTATAATCAAGCCCAGATAGGATTAGATATTCCTACCTGGTCGGCCACAGGTGCGCCGCTACCCCTGAGGACTAAGCTGGAATGCGTCGGAAAAGTCTTACCACATCCTTCAAACCAGAACACTGTAGCGTTTAACACTGGTGTTTTGAGGCAGAAATAGGCGGTGGTGCCACCGGAGTCGAATCACAAAGGATTTTACCACTTTCAAGAGATAGATCCTTGTTCCGTTTGTACCCGTAATGTGGGTACGAAACCCTAAAAAGCGCTCATAGCCTCGAGATCTACACATGGAGATCCATTGAGCTAAAAGCTAAGCGACATAAGAAGTGGCCAGGAGTTGGATCGGAGAGCGCTAGGGGCTAAACATGGGCATTTTCATGTTACACAAACATTTTAAGCCACATATCCACGTTGTTATAATTTCATAAGAGGCATTAAATGCTACTGGGCACTGTGATGTGGTTTGAAAACATTGGCAAAAGTTAGCCACGATTTTATCCTCTCTTCCGTTGTCCGGTATAACATGTAGGGTAGTGGATTTTCTTTCTTTTTTTTTAACGAGGGGGAAACCTTCAAAAGATACCCGGTGATAAGTGCCGTGAGAGCGATACAGGGTTATGTTAATAAACTAAGATAGTTAATATAGGATATAGTTAATAAACTAAGCAATGAAAAGAGGTATTTTAGTGCGTTCACAAATAATTCTGTAAAGAAATAATTAAATTAATGTTATTGAAAGATCACACTGCTCCAAGGATAAAATATACTAAGGATTAGACGCTAACATATATCGAATGATTTCAAACCATCCATCATGCCTCTGACTATCCTTAACAACTTCTATTCAATGATAGAACTGCGATACATAGTCTTATGTGTAGTCCAATTACAACATTCACATATATCAGTAACATTTACAAAATTTTATATAAACGCTGCATAAAAACGTTTAAATGTTATGTTGCCGCTATCAAACCATGAGGCGTTGAGTTTCAACAAGTTTAGGTTAATTCTCTACAAGTCTTTTACACAAACCTAAATTGTTGATATGTTTGTCATCTTTCATTATTTTATTTGTATGTAATTGTATGTTTGTGAAAACCTTGTAAAAAATTATAGACCCTGTTTGGTTCGATCGGGGAGGAACCATCGCCACGGTACGAGGGTGAAAGGTAGCGGATGCCAACTGACCGACTCGTGGCAACAATCTTAGTCTTCGGGATATGCGACGCATGTGTGATTCTGGTAAAATGTATCTACATGGGTGGCAAGAACCACTTCCTATTAGGCGGGATGCATGTTCGCTTACTACTTCGGTCTTAGAAAAAGACAAATTTCGCCAATATTTATAAGAAAGTTAAAAAAAAAAAAAAAAAAAAAACAAAAAAAAAAATAATTCAATTCTTCTGATTAACAGCAAATCTACAAAATGCCCGCTGAAATCGCGTTGAAGGCTCAGAAATTCACTGTCCCGTGTATAGAAGAGACCAACGCCAACCCTGAAATATTACGGAAAGTTCTCGACTCTACATTACAAAATGATGATGTCAGCAAAAAGTTTTTATACTGCTTTGGCCTTAAAGGAAATTTTACTGACGAAGAAGGTCATTTCAACATCAGCAGAATGTCTGGACTCCTCGGTGATCATCCGTTAGTGAAGTCTTTCGAAGAAGCTCTTGCTGAATGTAACAAAATCACTAAAGAGACTCCTGTTGAAACAGCATTCGCAATGAATTCATGCCTTAATAATAACGCACCTGTAGTGTTCGCATTGTAACACAATATAATTTCATACATTTGACCACAAGAAAATTGGCCAATAAAAATTACGTTTCATTAAATTGTAAATTTCTTACTTTCATTTTGTTTTTATTTTATTCTGCAGCAAAATTGTGGAAATATGCACATATAATAAGAGAGATGCAAATGTTATCGAAAATGGTTTTCGGTAGTTATTGTCCCCTCGCTTTGAATATTCTTAGCTAAACAACTAGCAACAGTCTTATTTAACAGTACGCTTAACATTTATACGAGTAAAAAAACATGCTGATATGCTGATAAGCTGATATATATGTATATCGTCATCCAAATAATTATCAATATGGTATATGTAAGCATAGTTCGTCACGTAATATCGAGATCGACTTCTACAAGTGCTGCGACATAAATATCAATATGAATAGCAAAGTAAATAGCGATATCATCATATATGAACCTTTATATAAGATATGGACTGTTTAACATCTAAAGAGTTCCAGATTTGACCGCCCATGGCCAATCCTAATAAAGTCCATAAATTTCGCCATTCACAAAACCATAGATGATAACGATAATCGCGCATTTCGACGTCAAATTCAAAGTGAAATTGAACAATACGACCCAATTATTATTATTCAATTATTCAGAATAATACAAATAAGAATACAATATGAAGTAATTAGCGATAAAACAGTCGGTTTACCAAACAAAACACTTGCCCTTTTTATTTATACACTTTGTAGTAAAAAAAAATTTTTTAAAGCCTATAGTTTTAAGCTATTGCATAGCTTTTATCGCGGGCTTTGAGCGCGGCGACCGAATCGAGAAATTCCGTAACGAAAATTAATAACACCTTTGTTGGATATCAAGTCTCCAGGCAACCGAGTTGTTGACTGTCAATAGAAAAATATGGATATAATTGAATAAAGTATTATTTTACATTCCTTATTATTTTATTTGATATTGGCGACGAGATGTCGAATGAACTAAATACTTTTCTATTTTATATTTTAGAATGTTCATTCTTGCTTGGAGTTATGAAATGACAGCTGATATTTGCAATGTCTTATATAATGGAGATATGATAAAATAGTGGATAAAGATGTATTAATGTAAATGTTGATGATTATGGAAGACTATATTGTATTTCTGGAATTCCTTCTGAGCGTTTTCATAGCATAAAAAATGCTATGCAATAGCTTTACCGCGGCAGTCTCCGAGTGCCACACGTATTTTTTGTAATATTAACTGTTTTTTGTTGTTGTTTTTGTGTCGTGTCTGGTATAACGTATATATTATAAAATATTTTTAAGTGTAAAATAAATAAACTTACTTAGATAGTCTTTATTGCGCACATAATGCCACCTACAGTAGCACACGATGAAATATATAAAATATACTGGAACAAAACATGAATGAATCTTTAAATAATAAAATCTGCCATTTTAATAACACATCGCATGCTTGATCCTATCATAATAATAAGGTTTTATGTTTACCACCTGATACAACTGACGTAATTAATTAACATACATCATTAAAATTTGGTTTGGTTTTATTTGTTACAAAAAGTTTAACTTGAATAAATTCTGTGCTTACTCATATATATAGCAGTAATGGTTAAACAAGAGGTATGCAGAGTTTACACCGCTTAAGTTAGACTTGGAAATCATTAATTAATCGTAATGTATTTTACAAAAACGTGCGCCATTCTATTAATTTGCTTAATGACTTCCTTTGCATCTCCAATACCAGAAGAATCGGTAAGTACCTAAATAATGTACCCACATTTTATTTTTTCTTTCTATTGACATTATATTAGCCGCAATCATTCATCCATGTAAAGACCTTTAAAAGTCTAATACTAATTACAAGTCTCCTCTAGTTTCATCCTTTTCACCGATTCTGTCTATCTGATTGAGAGCGTCCTCTACTCCTTATATCTAGATATGGTCACAACTAACGAACTCTTTTTCCCTATCGTCTTTCCAGTTATTTAGCTTGCTCATTAAAACTTCAGCGTACTAATTTTGAAAGTTATGTCGATAACTAGTACTGAATATAGATTTTATCCTTCCAAGTAAAGTACTCTAGCAACATATTTAAAAAACTTCTAACTTCAGAAACTGGTTAATAATATTTCATAGTTTTTCCCTGCCTATTGAAGTTTGTACCCATACAAATTATCTCAGACAAATACTCGTCAAGAACATGGAAAAAGCGTCTGTAACTACGAGTAGATTCGGTATGCCTGTTATGTGAACATTGGTAAAGTGACCAAACGTCCCGTTTTGAACAGGACCGTCCCGTTTTCAGGTTATCTGTCCCGGTCTCCCCAACGTTAACCGCGGATCTAAAAAATGTTTCGTTTTGTCGAAATGGGGTGAAAATTTGATCAGCCGGACCGCGCTTCGTCGCGATACGCCCCCGCGCTTGGAAGGCGACAAGTTATCATTACAACCATGGGCGGCATTATCCACTTACCATCAGGTGGACTGCATGCTCGTTAGCTACACCTGTATTTTAAAAAAATATATACATATCTCCTTGTCTAACACACTGATATATGACGTATGACCTTTTATTATATTCTTATAAAATTGGACTGCTATGTTATTGTCTTTTCACACGCACATAAAAACTTAAAAATACCGATAAATCAAACCGACACTTTTATAGATGATACTTTGTACTGTTCTGCCTAGATCTCAATAGAACCAGTCCTTCCTATAGTACAATTGATATTATAATTCATCTCATAGTACAATTCGTATCATATTGTTATCTTATTCGTATCATTAGTTCATGAGACACAATTAAGATTTGCTTTATAAAGACTCAAATCGAATTTCCTTCTTTGGAAGGTCTGTTGCGCCCTTTGTACTTTGGCATGAAGGTCCTAAAAGTTAAATAATAATATCAATTATGTACCTACTTCTCAAGGTATTAATTATTGTTGGATTCTACTTCCGCAATCATACCACGAAATTAAAAATTAACATTTAATTAATGATTTCAACGTAATTAAGTTACTATTTTCACATTCATATTTTAACATACATGTGACGGTATAGAATATTATACTTATTTTTTCTTTGTAAGGAGCTTTTCACGCTAGCAACCTATCTAATTAGTGTAGAACACTAATTAGACACTAGTGGTCAATGGTGGTGGTCACTAGTGTAGAACACTAATTAGACCTGTTTTTTTGTTGACGAGGGGGAAACCTTCAAAAGGCGCTCAGTGTCGTCGGAGCGACACGGGGTTATGTGGGATTTTTACCGCACTAAAACCCCCCGGTGGCCATCCTGACCGACTTGATGCGACCACACATACCGCCGTCCTTCCCGGGGTGGCTTGCTGGACGGTTCGAGCTCCCACTCTTGCCGCCCGCAACCCCGGAAGCCCCCTTTTAGTCGCCTCCTACGACAGGCAGGGGATACCGTAGCCCTATTCTGATCCCGGTACTACAAGGACAACACTAATTCAACCACCTAAATGATCGTTATAATAACAATAAATAAATAAATAAGATAATAATGAAATCTAAAATTATTTTATTGTTGCAGTATGTAATTCATTTAACATCCAAGTTCCTAAACAAAGTTCAACATATTATTGACAAATGTGAAAAGGAATCGAAGCCTCCGCCGAATGCCTTCAGGAACATGTTGGAGGGGCGCACTGAAGACGACGCTACCATAGCCTTCATGTATTGCTACCTTCCAGAAGCTGGATTCCTGAACAAAGACGGGCATTTCGAAGTCAATAACTTTGTAGATCTTCTTAAGAAAGAAGAACTCAAGGCAGGATTCGCCAGAACTCTGGAGGAGTGCAATAAACTTAGTAAGGGCAATCCTCTCGAAACCTTACGTGTCGTGAGTGATTGCTATTATAAAAATTCGCCAATAAGTTTTACACTTGACGATAGTGGATAATAATCATGATTAGAAAATAAAATATGAGTATTACATACACATTATTATTTGTACCCTTTGTTTACATACCTATACTCATACAAAGTCCTACAGATGCAATTTTATGAGACTGCAAATTCCATTTTGCTCACGTCGCATTAACAAATTGGTCACGTGCGAGACGAACTTGCAAAACGGAGGGTTCCGTACCACCCCATTAATTTTTATTTTTTTAGAATTTGTTGTCATAGCCGCCATAGAAGTAAATTAATTGTGAGAATTACAGTGCAATATAATATAAATCGACAAATCGTGTTATAGTAGCCACCATTATACATATTCTGTGAAAAATTCTATTTATTACGAACCAAAGACAGAACCAGACAGCGGAGACTGAGTATAATAATTGTGTACGGGTCCCTGAAAAAGGTTACTGGCAGACCTCAGAACAAAGTGTAGGTAAATTGTGCTAAACGTACATAAACGGTTTATATTATCATTTAAATTGTATGGTAATAATTAGTTTAGCTAATTTAAATAAATGTTTTTACCTTGGTTTTTCATTTATTATGACAATTATTATTATCTTATTTTATTTGTTGTTTATGTCTCATGAGAAATGAATGCATCTTATGTACTCTTTTATACGAGTAAAGAAATGTATGTTTAAAAAGCGTTCTTTTCCGAGGCGTTCCAGCTTAGTCCTCAGGGCTAGCGGCGCATCTGTGGCCGACCTCCGGTAGGAATATGTAGTCTTATCTGGGGTTGATTACATATGTCTATGGCAGTAGCCACTTACCATGAGATGTTTTGCATGCTCGTCTGCTACTCCCATATTATAAATAAAAAAACTTACAAAAAGTTTCATCAAGATTAATCCGGTATTATTGTATAAACTACACTTATATAACTACATAGAAAATAATAGAATTTAAAACAATTACGTGGTACATAGAAATAAGTGGGCAATTAATTAATTATGTAGTTTCTTACTCGACTGTGCAGGGTAATATGTTTTGAGTGTATGTAAGTATGTTTAATTTTTGGCACACCCTACAACCTTGATGGCTGGATTGATTTTAACATAAGAGGTGTCATTGGATTCGTAGGCTTAAGCCTAGCCTATGTCACTCCCAAAATCGCCCTCCCCTAAAAGGGGAACCCCTATCCCTTAAAAGGTCGGGTTTTTTTTATTTTTTAGAAGTCTACTTTTAATTAATTTTATTGAATCTCATTTCTGTGATTTTGTGTTTATGCCAAAACGATTAAAAGTATAGTTGAATATGTACACAAGATTTATTTCAGTACATTTATAAAACGGGGACCGCTCAAAGGCTACTTAGCAACGACGACCTTTAGCGATTAATTAAAGTAGTAGTAGTAGTAGTAGTTTACCCAAATAATTTGTAGCTTAACTGTCGCATATAGATTTTTTTTTAATTCATTTCGGTGCAGTAAGAATCCAAATTAACCCGTGTCGCTCCCACGGCACTAGGTCCTTTCAAATGTTTACGACATAACCGTAACACAGCAGCGCTGAACACTACATTTATTAGACAGGAAAAGGTGTAGCGGTGGTGCTTCCGCATTCAAATCCAGAATTACCACCTTCTCTTTACGCTCAAAAAGTAGTGCATATTTTCAGCGAGATAATTTTATTTTGAGGAAAGGAGTGCACAAACAGAATAAAGCTAATAAAATGTACTTGTACCTATGTATGGAGAATGTAAAAATGTACAATGGTGCTAACAAGTAACTTAATTAGCCGTTTTATTAACAACATATCCTCTTTACTACACGACCAGTTAGAATAGCTTCCTGAATGATTCATAATATTAAGGCAAATGACTTGCATCGATAACGTTTAACGACACACTTGGCAAAACCCTAAAAATTTTGACTCACTTATATAAATAAATAAAATTGCAACGGCCGTTTGTTATGTCAAAATAATAGTTTTTTAGTAATTGCATAAAAACTATATATGTTACTGATAATTGTCCGACTAATCTTCAAAACGACTGGATGATTTTGACAGGACTTTTACTCGCTAGTTAGCTGAAATTATAAGGAGTAACTTAGGCTACTTTTGTTTTAGACAAAGAATTAGGGTGTTGCGCAAAGAACATAACATCATAAAAAGAGTTTATACGCTTTTAAACGTAGGTGAAGCTATATAGAAGCGGGGCGTTATAGAAGATAATGTATCTACAATTCTCAATATGGAGCGAGTAAGTAATATATTACTGATGTTTCTTCTAGTTTGATTGGTTTACGCACAAATAGATGAGAGTAGCATTTAAGTCAGTGAAAATCACATTACAAGAATGAATCTTCTATGGATGACATTGACACATAAATAAATGTACAACTATCATGAGGTTAGTATAACTCGTGTTAAAAAGACAAACGTAACTTAAATCCTGAATAAAGTTCAAAAATAAAGCACTGATAACCAAAAATGAAGTTTCTGTTAAAGCGAAAAACAAATGAGTGATAGAATACTAGACCAAAAGCGTATGAGTTTTTCGTATTATCCCTAAAATATGCAAATAATAACAATAAAAATTAGTTATTAAAAGCAATTTGAAATATTAAGCATCGCGGTGACAGTCTTAATTAAATATAAAAATAACAAAAAATAAAATTTCGGATTTGAATCACCACGTCTTTTATTATAATTATTTTATTATAATTATACTGATGCAATTTGTGGTTTGATTAGTATTTATTGCTTGCCATCGGTAGCGTGGATATATAAGCGACTTTGTAAGCCTTTGCAAGTTATACTAATTTGAGCCTTCGTTGTGCGATCTAGACTTTGTCCAGTGTGCTACTTAAAGCAAAATGTTGTACCTAACATTAGTGCTTGCTGCGCTGTCTTGTGCATCAGCTAAGCCAATGACACAAGTGAGTAGAAATAAAAAGTACTTTCTAAACTTTAAAAAACATGGTGAGTAGTTTCGAAGGTACTTCTATTATGGAAATAGCATTCTGTAACTATATTAAACCTGTTTCACTGACGGAAGACCCGTGGCAGGTAATATATGGACATCTATAGGACAACTATATGTAAGTGATGATGTCATCTTGGTCTGACTCTAGAAGAGACGATTATGCAATTGAAAGGGTCATTAGTTTTTTCATTTTTCCTTTCAAAAATACATTAAAAAATCCATCCTTGAGATGAAGGTAAAACTACTATAAAGCGTGTAAAAAATATCAATATTATATGTTTCAGGCTGAAGCTCCATTGTCATCCGTTTTCCTGGATAAAGTGCTACCGCTGATAAAGAAATGCGCCGATAAATCCCAGGTTCCCACGAGCACCTTCAACAAGTTGTTGGATGGTATCGTGGAGAACGACGCCAGCTTAGAATTCATGACCTGTTACCTGAAAGGGGCTGATTTAATTGACGATGATGGCCATATTAAAGTAAATAATCTTGTGGTTCTTATTAAGGACGACGGTCATAAGGATGGGGTGAAAAAAGCTTTTGAACACTGCAATGAATCTAGTGGAAAAGATCAGAAGGAGACTGTACGATTAATGGTCACTTGTTATAAAGAAAATTCGCCAGTAGTTTTTACAGCGAACATTAAGAAATAAAATGTGAATGATAATAAGTATTAATAATAAATACGATATTA
This sequence comes from Epargyreus clarus clarus, assembly GCA_014595695.2. Lineage (NCBI taxonomy): Eukaryota > Metazoa > Arthropoda > Insecta > Lepidoptera > Hesperiidae > Epargyreus > Epargyreus clarus. The sequence continues at coordinate 1,821,817 of JACTTY020000036.1, forward strand.
TAAAGATTAGCATTTCAATTATGTTGTTTTTATTTTTGGAGCGATTGATCATAAGTTGTACACAAAACAGGGCGATCATAATTATGTTAAAATATCATAATTTTTGGTTTCAAAATGTAACTCATGTTTTTGAATACCTACCATTTTCTAATAGAGTATATTGAAATAAATTATTATTGCAAATATTTATTAAAAACACAAGAAAGCAGAAGAACTTATCAAATTTAGTGTAAACCCTACCCAGACTTTATTTGCGCTACGAGATTTTAAAATCATTTATTGAAACATATTTATTAATAATTATAAATTACATAAAATTATTATTTAGATGTTAGTGCAAATAATATTAAAATTCATTTATATTTTTGAAAATGACTTAATACATGTCAAAAAACTGAGATAAGAGAGATCTACATTTAAAACAGAAACTATAACTTCTGCCCGACTTCACACCCTCATGACCGCAAGATCTAAGCGGTACTTAGGAGCCTTCCCTATGAACTTCCCACCGACGAGATCCAAACGGATCTCGTCAATCAAGGGTTCTATCTAGAGAGTGTACACAAGTTGTACATTCGCACCGGGAGGCAGTTCCCCTTAGCCCTTACCTTACTGGTTATGACCACGTCCTCCAACGACATTTTCAAGGAGAAAGAGCTCACTGTCTGTAGGCTCTCTCAAATTACGGTAGAACCACCCAATTAGCGTGGTTAGCCTGCCCAGTGCCACCGCTGCCAGCTTTACGGCCTTGCAGCGGCTAACTGCACAGGTGCGTTAAGTGCCTGGATTCCCACGCCACACGTGAATGCAAGAGAACTCGCAATGCCAAGTTCCCTCCTGCTTGCGTGTTGTGCGAAATTTCCGGACACCCGGCTAACTACCGTGGTTACCGGAAAGCCCCCCGCCCCACCAAAAGAAGACCGCCAAACAGAAGCCCTCGAAAGCAGGCCCAATTTCTCGCGTGTGGAGTCTTTCAAAACCCCAACCACCCCGATGAGTTGGAGGAAGGTCGCACCAGCGGCCGCCCCACCGGCCCCGGCCCCTAAGGCCATACACGTCCGTAAGGCCATAACCTCTCCTCGCTCCTCCCAGGCCTCTTCAGGCTCATTACAGGAGAATATTAAATACCTCCTCGATTCCATCAAGGGCGTCATTGACGAGATCGAGTATGCTGCACACAAGTTGCATAATTCAACAAGTTTGCATGAGTGCCTTCTGATGTCCGATGAGCACTCGGAGCTGATAAAATCACTCCAATGAACAAAGCACCTCCTCTCCCCCCTCCCTCCGGTCGTTTGAAACCTAAAGGCATTTCGCATATCTCCTTCAATGCATGAGGTCTAAAGCCTTGTACTCTCGAACTCAAAGAGTTCGTCCGCAACAGGGACATAGACCTGTTGTTTGTTCAGGAAACTTTCTATAAAAGGCGTGAGACTCCCCTCTTACGCACTTGTACGTAATGACAGAGCCAACGAAAGTCGTGGCGGAGGCACTGCTATTTACTACAAGGTCCACGTCTACGAGGTCCCTTCACTGTACTCCCCTGAAAACACCCAAGCTCACCAATATGGAAGCAACCGTTTGCAAATTAGATATGACAGGACATCCGTCCCTAATCATATAGCCTCAATTTATCTCCCCGCTCAAAAAACCCCTCTCTTAAGCGACTTGGACGCCCTCCTCTCGCTCGGAGACTCTGTTGTATTATTTGGAGACTTTAATTGTAAGCATACCGACTGGAACAGTCGTTTGACAAATGCTAACGGTAATAAACTCCTAACCATATCCCGCGCACTGGATTTTGATATCTTCTCTCCAATAGGGCCAACCCACTTCCCCGATCGGGAAGACCAAGAACCCGACGTTCTGGATTTCGCCCTCCTCAAAGGTGTCACGCTCAATACAAGAGCGCTCGAAACCCTGAACGACCTGGACTCAGACCACCGCCCAGTTTCTCTCCGGCTAGGTCCTTATGATCTAACACCCCGTAATTCCTCGAAAACCTTCACTAACTGGGAAGGGTACGTGAAATCACTCACCTCAAGCATGAAGGTCCCAGCACTCGATAGCACGGACAAAATAGACAGCACAGTCAACTCACTCACCCAACTAGACCAGACTTCACTTCATGACAATGAGAAAGTTGTGGAGTTCAAGATATGATTAATAGTTAGTGTAATACAAAAACCAAAATGACTTTGACTAAGTTCTACCTGCTATTATATATAACAGCCGGATTAAGTGATTAATTTATCACATTGTCTGGGCAAATTAGTTATTGTACATAATAACCAGTCATTATGTATAATAGCTATTTCATCACTTTGACTGTAACATATATAATAACAGGTTAAAGTTAAACAAAGTAATAAATATGTTATTGTAAAAGCCCGAAGTACGGTAAATATTAAGATTAACTAAAATTATTCATGATGAATTCTGTTGTATCAACGTCATATGCCTGTTGTATTACAGTAATCATATAGTTTAGGTCCCAATTATAGTGAATCGGACTTACCAGCTCGCAGGGCGCTGCCGCGCCTTCCTCGCTTATTATTAGCGCTTATTATTATCGCAAAAAGGTTCATCAAGATTAATCCTGTATTATTGTATAAACTACACTTATATAACTACAAAGAAAATAATAGAATCTTACACGCTATTCAAATAATTTGCTTTGAATGCAACTTTTTCTAACTCGAAGAATTACACAAAAGCATCTTAAAAACAATTACGTGACACATAGAAATAAGTGGGCAATTAATTAATTATGTAGTTTTTTACTCGACTGTGGAGGGTAATGTGTTTTGAGTGTATGTATCGTTTTTTGGCACACCCTGCAACCTTGATGCTGATGCGTTAAGGCTGTATGGAGAATGTAACAATGTACATAGTGCTACCATACTAACTGCCAGTGCTAACTTAATTAGCCGTTTTATTAACAACATATCCTCATTACTACACGACCAATTAGAATAGCTTCCTGAATGATTCATAATATTAAGCCAAATGACTTGCATCGATAACGTTTAACGACACACTTGGCAAAACCCTAAAAATTTTGACTGGCTTATGCAAATGAAATTGCAATGGCCGTTTGTAATGTCAAAATAGTACATTACGATACGCGTGGCCAAAGTAGCCTATTTTTGCACGGCGTGAAGTTAGCGCCCGAGCGCAACGAGGGTGCTAAACGCCGTGCAGATAATAGGCTACTTTTGTCACATGTATCGTATACTATTTTATAGCTCGTGTGACATAAACCCGCTTATACTTGTGAAGAAATATGAAAAAATATGATAATTATTTTGAAACTTATAAATGATTGAAACTAAAAATTATGAACTAAAAAAGCAATAAAAATGTGACACAACCAAAACCATTGAAATTTATCAAGCCATTTAGGCTACATACAGGCGTATTATATACATAACTAATACTAGTGATACAGTAGAAAATCGATTATCCGGACCTTACTTATAAATATTCGTGATTGTTCGGATTGTGATACGTGAACAAGTAACTTTGTAATAACCCTTACAGATCAGCCACATTTTGTGTGACTTGTGCATTTAAATTCCGGAAAGTCGACAAATCGCAACAAAATAGTTACTATAAAAAACAAAAACCAGATTGCTTAAAATATAACCTATGTTATCGCCACAATTTAGACGAATTCAGCGACACATCATGTATCAAAATTAATGAAGTCGTTTGAGTTTGCCAAAGAATGAAAAATACATACGTAACAAACATATAGTCGAAAAACATCACCTTCCTAAATCGGTTTAAATAGCTTTTCTTCATAAACTCAATTATCCAAATTTTCGATAATCCGAATGCCACAAATACGACAACAAATAGGTCGCTTAGTCGAGATTCTACTGGAGTAGTATTATGGCTAATTTTGATAACGATTCCTAATTTAAATATCTCCTACTATGGTGTGTAGCGAAAATAAAACAAACACAGTCAAAACAAACAATAAAATTCGATAAAGCCCAATAGTTAGTCTTATAGTGATGCTATTGCTTAGTATGTATGTTATAGTCAAAGTCCGATACACAGTCTCTTCGCGGAAGGACTGGTTTATCCTAGGTTTGGCCAAAGCCATCAGGCAATCCCCGAAATACATTTCAATTTCGCCCTTTGCCTGAAGTATTTTTAGTCAAACCCAGGAGCTCCTAACTTTTCAGTCAAATGTCGAAAGTAAATTATTCTGTTTCGGTTTTGGCCTAGTCAATCCTAGAAGCGACTGCAAAACTCGGTCAAACGTTGATCTGAACATGTTTAAACAGGTTCATAATGTCTCTCGCGGTGTTCCGACTGATTGTTTTGTCATTTCATGTTCGTTCATTGAGCGTGCGGGCGTGTAATTGTGTAAAATTGAAGATGAGTGAGGTTAGGTTAGGTTAGGTTAGGTTAGGTTTTTTTAAATTATTAAAACAATAAACATCAAAATTTTAAAAATGTTATTTTTTTATACCTAATCTTACAAACTAACCTCCGTATATTCCAAAGCATTTATTTATTTATTTTATACTTTATTGCACATCGTACAAAAGGTGGGCCTAATGCCACACGGCATTCTCTCAAAGCATCTCAAATATAAAAGTGAAAATCACGTAAGCTGACCAATCAGGTGTCAGAACTGGCAGAGTTAAGCGGTTCTTAAGACTTGAAAGCTGCTTAAATGATAAAATGCTTCCAAATATACGAAGATAAGACACTTCATACCTATATCGGAGTTTGACTCGTCAAACCCCGATTTAATAAAATTGTGTTTTGACGTTTGGCTGACCAAATTAGTCTCTCCCAGGTTTGACGAAAATTGTTTAGTCAAAGGCCGAAAATTTACATTTGTTTGGGCTTTGACTAAGTCATTCAGTCTGACCTGAGGATTGACCAGTCCAACCTAGGAGCGCCGGAGCTTCGGAGTTTGCCTATAACATATACACAATGGCAAAAACATTTATAAATACGTCCAAAATAAAATATTAAAATAATTATAGCTTTAAACAAAATACTCATTACTCACTTTTAATTTTTAAATGGCATTTAAAAGTATGAAACGTTCATAGCTATGTTTATTTTTTTCAACTGTGAGGGTAGTGTATTAATATTCGTACGGTGTAAAAATCGGCTACTTTGGACACAGAAATGCGTGGCTAAAATGCGGGTTTAGGTCACAGAGTGCTATAAAAACAGTTTTTTACTAAGTGCATAAAAACTATATACGTTACTGATAATTGTCAGTCTGCTTGTTCCGAAACGACTTATCTCCGAAACGACTAGATGATTTTGACAGGACTATTACTCTCGGTCCCTGTAGTTCCGGGACCAGAATAGGGCTACGGTATCTCCTGGCTGTCGTAAGAGGCGACTAAAAGGGGCTTCCGGGGTTGCAGGTCGTAAGAGTGGGAGCTCGAACCGCCCGGACAGCGACTCCGGGATGGACGGCGGTATGTGTGGTCGCATACCGTTGTGCACACCAGACGTTGTGGCGAGCGTCACGCTCACCTGGGAGGAGCCCGATGGGGCAACGCGCTAAGAGGACTCCGGTTGCGTTCCTCTGGAAATCCGGAAGTCCTCTACGCAGCGCAGAGGACGGCCACCGGGGGGGTTTTAGTGCGGTAAAAATCCCACATAACCCCGTGCCGTTCCCACGGCACAGGGTACCTTTTGAAGGTTTCCCCCTCGTAACAAAAAAAACAAAAAAAAAGGACTATTACTCTCAGTTAGTTGAAACTATAAGGTAGCTAATAAGGTAGGTAAGTAACTTAGGCTTCTATTGATATAGAATTTAGACAAAGAATTAGGGTTTTGCGCAAAGACCCATAACATCATAAAAAGAGTTTTTACACTTTTAAACGTTGGTGAAGCTGCTGGGAATTGTAGAATATAAATTATCCATAATTCTCAATATGGAGCCAGCAAGTAAAATATTACTGATGTTTCTTCTAATTTGATTGGGTTTACGCACAGATAGATGAGAGTAGCATTTAAGTCTGTGAAAATCACATTACAAGAATGAATCTATGCATGGATAAATAAATGGATGGCATTAACACGTAAACAAAGGTACAATTATCATGTTAGTATAACTCGTGTTAAAAAAGACAAAGGTAACGTAAATCCTGAATAAAGTTGAAAAATAAAGCGCTGATAAACAAAAATGAAGTTTATGTTAAAGCGAAAAACAAATGAATGATAGAATACTAGAGCAAAAGCATATGAGTTTGTCGTATGATCCCTAAAATATGGAAATAATAACAATAAAAAATAATTATTAAAAGCAATTTGTCATATTAAGCATCACGGTGGCAGCCTAAATTAAATATAAAAATAACAAAAAATAAAATTTCGGATTTGAATCACCGCGTTTTTTATTATAATTATTTTATTATAATTATACTGACGCAATTTGTGGTTTGATTAGTATTTATTGCTTGCCATCGGTAGCGTGGATATATAAGTGACATTGTAAGCCTTACTGGAAGTTATACTAATTTGAGCCTTCGTTGTGCAATCTAGACTTTGTCCAGTGTGCTACTTAAAGCAAAATGTTTTACCTAACATTAGTTCTTGCTGCGCTGTCTTGTGCATCAGCTAAGCCAATGACACAAGTGAGTAGAAATAAAAAAAGTACTTTCTAAACTTTAAAAAACATAGTGAGTAGTTTCGAAGGTACTTCTATTATGGAAATAGCATTCCATAACTATATTAAACCTGTTTCACTGAGAGAAGACCCGTGGCAGGTAATAGGACAAGTGTAGGTTGGTAATGATGTAATCGTGGTTTGACAAGAAGTGTTGTCTACATAAAAACCTGTTGCAATGTTTTATTGTCAGCAGATGTGTAGAAGGAATTATTTGTTTAGACAAATTGTGCAAAAATATGAAGCTATTTGATTTGGATTGTCATTGCGATGGAATGGTCCATTTAATGTTATTGACTAGGTGAAAGGGACAACCACACTGTTGTTAAATTCGTTAGGGAATATTATAAATTTTGAACTTGAACTTGAGTATTTCCTGCAGCATTTTTTTCTATAATAAAGGAGTAGCAGACGAGCATGCAGTCCACCTAATGGTAAGTGGCTACTCCCACCCATGGACATCTGTAATCAACCCCAGATAGGATTAGATATTTCTACCTGAGGTCGGCCACAGATGCGTCGGCCTGAGGACTAAGCTGGAACGCCTCGGAAAAGTCTTTCTCCTTTACCACACCCTTCAAAACGGAACACAGGAGCGCTTAACACTGCTGTTATTATGTAGAAATAGGTGTGGCGGTGGTGCCGCCGGTGTCGAATATGCCACCACCTTCAAATATTCATTATCTTTTTTTTTTGTAAAATAGCGCATATGTATATTTTGGTTAGTTATACAATTGAAAGGGTCATTAGTTTTTTACGTTCTTCTTTCAAAAATACGTTAAAAGAATCCACCCATGACATGATGATGGGACAATAGTAATATAAAAGAAGAAGATAATATAAAACATGTAAAAAATAACAAATTTTGTATGTTTTAGGTTGAAGCTCCATTGTCATCTGTTTTTCTGGATAAAGTACTACCGCTGATAAAGAAATGCGCCGATGAATCCCAGGTTCCCACGAGCACCTTCAACAAGATGTTGGAAGGTATCATCGAAAACGACGCCAGCTTAGATTTCATGAACTGTTACCTGAAAGAAATTGATTTAATTGACGATGATGGCCATATTAAAGTAAATAATGTTTTGGTTCTTGTCAAGGACGATGGTGTTAAGGATGGGGTGAAAAAATCTTTTGAACAATGCAATGAATCTAGTGGAAAAGATCGGAAGGAAACTGTACGTTTAATAGTCACTTGTTATAAAGAAAATTCGCCAGTAATTTTTACAGCGAACATTAAAAAATAAAATGTGAATGATAATAAGTATGTATGATAAATACCTACGATGTAATAAATATTGGTAATTCAATTACCTATGTTGTTTTTATTTTTGAAACGATTGATCATAAGTTATACCTACACAAAACAGACCGATCATAATTACGTTAAAATATCATAATTTTTGGACTGAACTGAAATAAATTAATAATACAAATAATTGATTAAAAACACAAGAACGTTTGCAAAAGAACTTTTGGGTAATTTCCCTTTATTGTACATTCACAGATTTCATTTGCGCTGCATTGTTTTAAAATCATTTATTGAAACAGAATATTATAATGGAAAAAAATACTAATTAATAGTACAAAACATAGATTAGTAAAGATTACTCACTCCTAACAAGAAAATGTAACCAGTTTTGACAATTGAAATAGTTGCGTAAAAATGTTTTGCCACGTCTCCGTGCTAAAATGTCTCTAAAATATTTGAAATAATTATTTAATTATTATGTAAATTACGCAGTATTAGTTTATTATACGTAATTTTTCTCTAAAAATGTTTATATTTCTCAAGAATTCAAAAAAGAACTTACAAATAAGCCTTTTGTGGTTTTATTCAATTTCAAGGCGGCGAAGTATCTATGGTACAAAAAAATATTATTTAGATTTTAGTGCTATTATTTTTTTATAATTAATTTATAGGCAACTAATTAGGTAGTTAATGTACGCTAAAAAGCTGAGATAAGGTAAGTATTATATAGGTAAGTAGATATAGCAGAGTACCTATATTATAGATAGGTATTTACAGCATCTATGTTTTAAATAGAAACAATAACTTCCGCCCGACTTCACCCCTCCCCTCCCTTTACTCCTTCCCAATTTCGCCTCTCGCTACAACCCTCTCCTGTCCTTAGAGATTAACTGATTAACGCATACCCCAATATGAATGAAATTTGAACTTGGCATGGTTCTACATAGCATACGAAAATCGACGCATATACATGAGCGAGCGACGTCGGCGATTGCCACACATACGATAGCCCTATCCCCACATTACTTAGACGAATTAAACGTGCTCCACCCGATGGAGCTGCGTCATTTAAGCGCTGAGCCTCCATAACCGTATTCCAACACCATCATCACACACCGAGCATCGCCTAGTACCAAATCTATCATCTAGAACCAGAATCGTCCTTGCCAATACGAGTACTAGTCAAATGAGCCCACACTCGATGGAGTTGCATTATTTTATTATATTTAGAGTGATTATATATTATTATTAACCGCCAGATCTAACAGATACTGGGAAGTGGGTCAAATGTAGATTGAAAGATTTATCCTGAACCAACATTCATATTGCAAATTAAATAAAATTACTTATAAAATGGACTTTTGTTCAAATGTATATACAACATATAATTTTGCGTTATAAAAATAATTTTACAAATTACATATTTTGACAAATTATACAGGGGACTTTATATGAAAGTCGGAAAGAAAGGTAGATTTACATAATCTTATTGCATTTTAATTTAATCTTCATGCCTACCTACATAATACCCAATCGGCTCATCTGAATAATTATTTATTTATTTTTACATAATTACATTCATTACATTATGTTCATTACAATTACAATATAATTATCATCAAGATACACTAGAGGACGTAACCAAATACCGGTAATGCATGCATGCATTCTTTCTATCTTTGTTATCGTTGCACTTAGATAGCCTTTTGGGGCAGTCACAATTACACCGTGCCAATGATGAGAATGGTGTAGTTAATAAAAACCATCGAAAAAATATAGATTAAAAAAAGATTTATTCATTACAGCGAGTTTTTGGCCTATTTTCTTTGCAATATAAATTTAATTCTATTTCTAATTCTACAGAACTCGCCAAAACCGAAACTTACTTGAAATGCTTATGAGTAGATAATAAAAAGTTCCACATATACCTTTAGACTCCATCATCAGACATCATGACCTGTGACAGCATAGATATATTATTCTACCCATAGATATACTACTAATAAAGACTAGTAGTATATCTATGATACTACCCTACGTCAGTAGCATTACCATGAGTTGGCATAGAAACGCCACTATAGAAATGGTAAATAGAAAACTATTGTCATTTTGCTAGTGAATAACATAACTACTATCGTTACGGTATTTCTTGACAACGTCTGTCAAATTAATGACTCATGGGACCGAATTTGTATGGCAATAGATCATAATGACATTCGCTAGCGATTTGATTTCGATAGGTTTTTTACGTATCGAGTTACGTCACTACGGATTTTAGTTCTACGAGTAACCACCAGAGGCGCTGTACAATTTTTCATACATTTATTTTACGCAGTCGCCAGCGAGTAATACTTTTGTAAACTCATGGTAGTCCTACAGTAGGATAATATATCTATACGTGAGCGTGACAGAGAACGCTCCTACAACTAAAAAATAGATATCAATGCGCAATGTTATATTGCTCTGTTAAATCCACAGGCATTTTTTTATAATATAGGAGTAGCAGACGAGCAGTCCATCCGTAGACACATACATTCATACCGAAAACGCTAATACTAATTATAAGTTTACGATAATATTAGGAGAGACAGTCAATGTACAAATTACAGACCATATAGGTCTGTATTACAAAGACATATTATTCTTTTCTAAAAGATTTGTCGTGACCAGAGTGCCGGAGCATTACACAAGCAGTAGGTATACGAGATAACACGCAAACGATTACGGATTTTACACGAGTCAGAGATCTATCTACGTGATGAATTTAGATAGGTTCTAGGTTCTAAGTTCTGTGTTTTTGTATCTATCACACTGGATCCCGTGTGTGTGTGTGTGTGTGTGTGTGTGTGTGTGTGTGTGTGTGTGTGTGTGTGTGTGTGTGAATAAAAAAATTGTCAAAATAATTCAATTTTGAAACATTTATACCTATAGGTCTCAGAGTAACTATTTAAAGTATAAAACACGCCTAACTCGGGTACAAACAATACACATAGTCAGAATGCCATTAATATTAATAGCATTCTATAATGGCACTTACTAATTAGGAAATAGTCCATTTCCATAAAATAAATATAATAGGATAGTAAAAGGTAATAGTTGTTTAGATTCGAATACAAAATATATTAAAATGAGTATATGATTAATCGATCCATTATGTTAGGTACTTATAACAAAAGTCCAAGCTCTTATTAGTATTAGCTCTTTTAATCTCTCATTAATTTTCTCTCTTATTACTTAATGACATTGATTTCAAGAGATATTGTTCGTGGGCCTCATTATCCATTTGATCCATCAGTGTACTGAAATTTAGAGTTAAATTTGAGTGACAATTGTCAGAGGACGCAATTTTATTTTCAGGGTTCCCTATTGGGATGGCAGGGGTGCGCAAATAGTTTGGTTGATAGAGCGTGAAGCTAACTATAGTCTGACGATTCTGACGCACGCTTCTTACCTATAAACCTTATTACCTATTACCTTATTACATATTATTATAAATCCTTATTATCTATTATTACCTATTATTATAAATTGTTATCTTTTTGCCTGTATTTTAAAGAGATCGTCACTTTTTATTGCGAATTCATTAGCAGTTTCATAAGTACCACCACTAATCATAGCAATTATATAAACTGCACGTCCATTATATGTCACAACTCCGTAACAGAAAAATAAATACTACAGAAACTATTATTTCCGTAATTATTCATCATAACAACTCCAACCCCGTCGTATTAATACAACTTGTCCGTTAATTGATAAAACATTAATCTACTCGTATTATTTAGATATCCCAACGGTCACAAATAAAAGATAAATTTTATGTTAAAACAAAAAAGAAAGTATTTTTAAAATAGACCCTATTTCATTCCCACTCTATAGATGAAATAAACGACACCTATTTTTTAATATAGGAGTAGCAGACAAGCATGCAGTCCTATATGCAGGTAAGTGGCTACTGCCGTCCATGGACATCTGTAATCAACTCCAAATAGGATTAGATATTTTTACCTGAGGTCGGCCACAGATGCGCCGTTACTCCTGAGGACTAAGCTGGAAGTTTCCCTTACCACACCCTTCAAACCAGAACACTGCAGCGCTTAACGCTGCTGTTATGAGGTAGCAACAGGTGTAGCGGTGGTGCCGCCGGAGTCACACTACAAAGGGCTCTACCTCCCTATTTATTTAACATGTGTTTCAAAATTCATAGAAATATATCTCAAAAGCCTTAAAACTGCATCCGCACATGTGGCGTTTAACGCAAATTCCAAACAAACAAACGTTTGGCTTGATCAATATTTAGCTACAACTCTTTGCAAACCTATATAAACCAAGTCCGATTTATCCATACTTGTGACTTGTGAGTTAGTGTCTAGTTCAAAAACAAGTTTTCGTGCATGCGTCCTTTTATTATAACCTTATGGAAACCTTTTAGAAATTTAGGTTTCCTTATGATCCTTAAGGTTGCTGTTGACCACAAAAACGTTGCTATCTCTGAGGACTGTTTTGGAAGCAGTTGAAAGTTGGTACAACCAAAATAGTTTGACCGGAGAGGTACCAACGCTTATGTTAAGTTAGGTTAGGTGGAAGGCAAGCCCCAAAAGCAGTGAGATCGGGAAAGAAAAACTCGACTAGTCTCAATTTTTTTTCTTACCAAATGCTGAAGGGATTCTAAATGCTAAAAGGTTTCTGAAATTTTCCCTTAGTGTTATTTTTAAGGATTTTTTCTTTTCTTGTATATTCGTGAGCAAGCTGTAATTTGTAGGCAAACATTATTTTTTACGAAAATCATAAAAATTAATGACAAGAACTAAAGCGAATGTGAGCCTTCATACTTTAAAAAATATAGGTAATTTATATAAAGTACACAATTAAGTTTAACATTTATTTAAAATATTTTAATAAGATAAATATTTACAATAACTGTTAAGCTTAATGACCATTTAATAATATATAAACCGCAATTACCTATAATGACCTATATAATATTAAAGAGTACAAATACAATAGGATTCTCGTATTATATTCAGTCTTCAGAGAAAATAGGTCTGCTGTTATAGTTGGATTTTTTAAATTCAAGAAAAATGATCTATAAAATCATTTTGTTTGCTGCGCTATCTTATGTATTAGCTAGACGTAAGAACCAGGTGAGATCGTTTTTTTAACTAAATCATTACCTTTTTTTTTTGTCGAGGGGGAAACCTTCAAAAGGTACCCGACAACGTGGGAGCGACGCCGAGTTATGTGGGATTTTTACCGCACTAAAACCCCCCCGGTGGCCGTCCTCTGTGCTGCGTTGAGGGCTGCGGGATCTCCAAAGGAACGCACCCGGAGTCCTGTTAGCGCGTTGCCCCGTCGGGCTCCGCCCAAGTGAGCTTGACGCTCGCCACACCCTCTGGTGTATACGACGGTATGCGACCACACATACCGTCGTCCTTCCCGGGGAACTAAATCATTACCTTAGTAGATAGATCACTCCTAAGAAGAAAGTGTAACCCGTTTTGAGAATAGATTTTTTTTTATAATATAGGAACAGCAGACGAGCATGCAGTCCACCTGATGGTAAGTGGCTACTGCCGCCCATGGACATCTGTAATCAACCCAGATGGGATTAGATATTCCTACCTGAGGTCGGCCACAGATGCGCCGCTACCCCTGAGGACTAAGCTTATTTATTAAGCTAGAACGCCTCGGAAAAGTATGTCTCCCTTACCACACCCTTCAAAACGGAACACAGCGCTTAACACTGCTGTTATTAGGCAGAAATAGGTGTGGCGGTGGTGCCGCCGGAGTTGAACCACAAAGGGTTCTACCACCTTCAAATTGTTACGTAAATAAAATTTCGCCGCGTCTTCGTGGTAAAATGTCCCTAAAATGTTTGAAATACTTATTTATTTATTAGGTATTTTACGTAGCATTAGTCATTTATACGAACCTATTTTTCTAAAAATGTTTTTTATTTGTCAAAAATTTAAAAAAATAATTGACAAATCAGCGTTTTGTGGCTTCGTCCAATTTCAAGGCGGTGAAGTATCTATTTTACGTATTAAATATCGTTATCATACAGTGTATATAATAAACGCTATAATATTAAACAAAACTTTGTTGTTGTAATTTTGTAAAGTTAATCAGACTACCAGAACAGTATTCCTTAGCCACCACGTTTTTAGGCTTCCGTACCCAAAGGGTAAAAACGGAACCCTATTAATAAGTCTTCGCTGTCTGTCCGTCTCTCCGTTTTTCACAGGATATAGTGGCCAGTATAACAACAAATAAAATAAATTTTATTTTAAAGGGAGTCTACATACAACAAACCGGTATTTTAACTGTTAAAACGTACGTCGTATACCTAAGTATTGGTGAAAATAATAAAATTATTAAAATAAGTAAGAAATAATGCACATTTGGTGGAAGCCTTAGTGGTGCGAGTTCGACTCGTACATGACGAATTATTATTTTTACCTTTGGGTATTGTTCGAATGGAATTTAGTAATCAACTTTACCTTTCCAATTAGCTTGAAACTTTAAACATATCTCAAATCCGAAGGGCCATACCGAGAAATAGTAATAATATTAAAATCTTAAAATTTCCATACTCCTGACTAAAAATCATAAAATGTTCTTCAAAAAAAAAATAAGTATCTCTAAATAAATTAAACAAAATACTTGGGGTACATACGATCCTAAATAGTTATAATTTAGTGGAAGTACTTTCAGAAAAATGTCACTCACATAAAGTTCATATGATTTGCAGTGTAATTTCATTTTAAAATGAACTTTATAGCACCAATTTACTATCTGTCTAATATAAAATATTAAAAAATAATTATGATACTGAATATATAAATCTAATTTATTAAGTGTGAATATAATTAAGCATAATTACAATAATTGTAGTCCGCAGCCGATTCCTTCGACTTTTTTCAGAGACAGTTGATTCACGTTCTTGATTTACGATTTACGACGACCAAACGATTCACGACCACAAGGTTCGTCAAACCATCCCCGTAGAATTTCTTGTTAGTTTTACATTATTATAATTTTCCAGGAGGTACACTACTTGACGCCTGATGTTCTCGTGAAAGCACAGAAGTTCTCCGTTCCATGCATAGAGGAGACTAACGCTGAACCGACTGTTCTGAAGAAACTTCTAGATAGAACATTGAACGAAGATGAGAGCAGCAAAAAATTCGTATACTGTTTCAGTAGGAAAGGAAATTTCACGGACGAGGACGGCCACTTCAACATCAGCAGAATGTTGTATTTGCTTGGAGAACATCCATTATCTCAGCAATTTGCCGATACACTTCTTGAGTGCAATAAAATAACGAAAGAGACACCAGTGGAGACGGCCTATACAATGAGTTTGTGCCTTAACGATAACGCACCTGTGGTATTCTCTGTATAAACATATTTTTATTAACTGTTAGTAGACTAAAAATATATCTGGAGTGTAGACCAAAACTTGTGTTTCGTTATTATCTACTTTTTGGATGCAAAATATAATTTGCCGGTCGGAATACCCTTATTTTCCCCCTCAGGCATTGGGTGAATTTGTTGCTTCTTTATGTTTATGTTTAATTTCATAAATGTTCGTCATAAAACGTTGTAAATTAATTAAATACTTAAATCAAAATCAAAAAACCTCCAAGTGATGTTTCATTTTACGCCTGCTCCTTGTACAGCTTAACAAAATTATTAATGACTAACAATAATCTCAGTAATAATCAGTTACTGCTGACATATATTTAAATATATTTCTATGATGTATTTAAGTAAGCAGTGATAGCCTAGTGGTTAAGAAACGCGTCCTCTTGATCGAGGGGCGATATGTGCGTAGAAGTTAATTATCACTTGCACAAACGGTGTAGAAAAAAAACTTCGTGAGGAGACCTGCATTCCTGCACCTGCACCTGAGAATTCTTAAAAAAACAGTTTTGAAAGATATGTGAAGTAGGGTTGTTGCGAATATCAGCATCAGCATCCGCTGATTATCAGCTTTCTTTTAAATATCAGCATCAGCATCCGCATCCGCAACAAAAGATGCTGATATTTAATGCTGATATTGAAATTGTAACGTGTTCGTTGAAGGCGGGACCGAGCTAAATCACATGGAGTTTTAGCCAATCACAGAAGTTTATAAACACAAGTTGTCATCAAACAATCATTCGATTGTATTGACAACGTAATTTGGTCAGACATCAATAACTTTCGATCATAGTTCAATCAATCAATAACAGAATTATGTATTCAATTCATAATGCCAGATCCAGTGAAAAGTGAAATAAGACCAAATATTTCGTTATTGAACAAAGATACGACACAGTGTAGGTTTCGTAAAAAAAATAACAAATAAATGCCGACTTCTGTGTCACTGCAGAGTGGAGGGTAGCTAAAGTGGATGGTGGTTTGGTACATGGTTCTGAAGTCGGTGCTAAATATATTTCACTGGATAACGGCGTAAACAGCGTGTTCAATATGAGCGCCAGCTTCGGAGATATGTGCTGAGCCAAAATTTGTTTCAGTTGATTTTTGCTTTGTAGTGACATGGAAGTCGATTGTATTTTTTAATTATTTTTTTTTCACCTTTTTTAGTGATGACATACAAATCTTACAGTGGTGACATAAAAATCTTACAAATGCACTAGTCGCCCTTACGATTTTTGAAAGTTCCCCTCGATTTCTCTGGTCTGCCATCATCCCAATCCATCAAACCCTTATTTTCTTATAATGGAACTACTTTGGAAATATCTTTTTTTCCAACAAAATAAAAATCATGCAGTTCGGTTCATAAACGACGAAGTTATCCGCGAACAAACATAAAAATATAAAAAAATATATACGTTAGAATTGAGAAACCGCCTTATTTTGTGAAGTTGGTTAAAAAAGACTATTCTCGTAAGGGACGTACAAATACCTCAATATAAAATATATTTATATTTAGTATTTTTAAATATCAGCATCAGCATCAGCTGATATTAATCTGAAAAAATCAGCATCAGCATCAGCATCAGCTGATCTAGTAAAAACCTGCATCAGCAACAACCCTGATGTGAAGTCTACCAACACGCACTTGGCCAGCGCGGTGGACTATGGCCTAATCCATCTCATTATGAGAGGAGACCCGTGCCCAGCAGTGGGACAGTAATGGGTTAATAATGAAAAAATAAAAAAATATATATACTCGTAAGTAGTTAAGTATTGATTAAAATTTTGAATGATCTTGCCGGCCTCCAAAAAGTGCCGCACGGGATAGGCTTTCTATTGGTCATGTTACACCTGTTATCAAAAGAAACTAGAATGTAGTAGCGCTATCCTAATACTACAAAGCCGAACTAGGTTGATGATAATGCCGCCACAACTGAAGCATGAAGAGTCCACAATACCGTAATTAGGATTTAATAGAACTTAAGACTACAATAAAGAGACAAGTAAATAGATAATAGGGACTTTGGTTGAAATCTTTTTTATATCGAAATGTTGGATATTAGTCGCTCTAACCAAACAGTTAGTTATTAGGTATACCACCCTGTATAAATGTGCATTAGTGGAGCTAAAATGGATATTGTAATGTTTGGGTAGGTACGAGTATTAATGACAAGCTAGTAGTATCTATTTAATTCTATCTTCTTGGGCACATTCTGACAAGATACATTTTAAGACCGTAGAAATACTCTGACAATAGAACATGTTATATACTCGTATCTATGTAATATATTTATAATAAAAGTGTTTAGAAAAACTTATTTGTTTAGTACAAATAAGAATGAAAATAATATTTCTTGCAATGTATAATAAATAATTATTGATAAATATAATAGTATATTACAAATTATAGGGTAGTTCCCCCTATAGATATTCCACTACAAGCTTCAACCATTGACATCATCCTCTTACATAAATTACTCAAAAAAAGTACGGTATTAAATATTCTCTATGGCGGATATTTTTTTTATTGGAATGATTTTTTGAAGATGAGAAAATGAGAAGATGAGAAGAGAATGATTGTTTTCAGTATAAGGGAAATGTTTACAAATTGTATGCACTTTTGCATTCACTATTGTAGCGTTGCGTTCACATTGGGTCGATCGGGAATATGAGTGATGACGATAAGATAAATACGATACATTTTAGTGGCATATGTCTTAAAAACGACCTAAAATGTAAGATCATCCCTAATGAGATCGTGTATCGTCGCACCGCGGTTTAATAGGTGCGACTCTACAATCCACAAGCCTCGATCAATGCATTTTGCATATTATAAATAAAATAAGATAAGAATAAAATAAATAAAATAAAATAAATAAAATAAAATAAGAATAATATAAGTCTTATATACTGCCTATATATTTGTGCATGGATATTCTGCACGAATTTCTTTAGCCGGGTCTTATGGCACCCACGGGACAAAAAGTAGAGGTCCTATTCTACTGCGCCGGGGCCTCATGGCGATATGGCAAATAAGGTCACTTATATGTACCTAATCCCCAGACAATCAAAGGATATAAACCTAATATAAAATAACTTTATGTTTAAGTAGTATTTTGTTTTTTTTTTTTTTTTATTACATATTGATACAATATTGGTACTTTGAACTCATCAATTATCTACGCAATAATCTATAGGTCGAAACCTCTTACGGTGTACTCGTAATATAAAAACTGTTATAAAATATACGCTTAATTATAAATGATTAATGATGTACCTAATAATTTTACTGTTTTATATTTATAAATCACGTTTATAAGACGTGTTTATACATAGGAATAAAAAAACAAATTATAAAAAAAATATACCTATGACTCATCTACTAGCAAGTGTCAATATTTAATCAGAAGATTTATGATCCAAATACTTCCATCTATATCATATCATTCATCACGAACCTAAGGGCTCGAGCTAAGTGTGGTCTGCTGTCCTCGGCATACTACTTCATCTACCGAGCTAACTCCGAGCGTTATTACATCTAGTTGTCCACTTAGAGTAAGTGACTTTGTCGAATGACTTCAGCTTGACAAGAATGCTGTTGACTGATGCCTTGAAGGCACGAAATCTACTCGAATATGTGCAATGTGCATTCGCCCGTTGATCGAAAGCGGCCTAATCATCGACGGTCGATTTTCGACTAAGATTTCAGGGTAGTTTACACAGACTTGCCGCCTTTGACAAACTTCTTCCTCGGCCGAAGGTGTCAGAATCCAAGGGTTTTTAGATGATGTCCTACCTTGAAATTAACATTAGGTTGGTTGGCGTCTTCTGCGGGCAAACGAAACCAATTTGTTAGGTCAAATGTATACAAAAAAATAATTAAATAAATCGAACACACCATTCTCATGAATACTGAGCCTTGTACTAGTAATTGATAGTAAGTTTTCTCACTACGAATAGGTAGTAGGCGAAATCCAGAATAAGTAAGTAATGACTAATACCCTCTATAAGAGTACATATCAAGTACCTGTTACCGATGTATGTTCTAGCATATACGCCGTATTCGTAATAAATATTATCTGCTCGCTGTTTTACAAAAAAACACCTTGTTTGTTACCTTAGTTCGGTGGTAAAGCGCCGATAAAATAGCGAGAATAAAATATATTATCTATGTTACTATGAATATTTGAACAATAAGTTCTTAAAACATGTTTTTCATAACAATTTTTTTTTTATAATATAGGAGTAGCAGACGAGTATGCAATCCACCTGATGGTTATTGGATACTGCCACCTATGGACATCTAATCCTACCTAATCTAATCCTATCTGGGGTCGATTACAATCGATAATAGGATTAGATTCCTGCCTGAGGTCGGCCACATATGCGCTTGTACCCCTGAGGACTAAGCTGGAACGCCTCGGAAAAGTTTATCTCTCTCACTCTCTCTCTCTCACACCCTTCAAACAGCGTTATTAGGTGTGGCGGTGGTGCCGCCGAAGTCGAACCTCAAAACCACTTTCAAAAGTGTGGAGAATTGCAAACACACATGAACAAACATGACTGATCACATATAATACACACACACATACTATACATAAATAAAAAACTATTAAAATATATGCACTTAAAAATAAATATTTAATAATTTTTATAAATTTACAAAATTATACTAACAGTGTCGTACCACCATAGGTAATAAGTAGTTACGAAATAAATAACAAAATATATACTTACTTTTTTATGCAACTCTTTGTTCGTTCAAATTAATTATATAACAAAAAATGTTAAGTAGCAAAAACATTAGCTTACTTTATAATTTAATAAAAGAATTACAATTAATATAATAATTAAAAATATGTGGTTATTAAATATTATTATAGTCATTAAATTGATGGACGATATTACGCCATCTACAAGATCCAAGAATACTTTTAGTTAAGTACCTATGTTCTAGAACTTAATTTAAATTGATGCACATATTATACTTTGCAATTAAACCGTAAGTCTTCATGCATTTGTTAAAGTATTTTCTTCAACACAACACAACAAACAATTCTTAAATTTACTATAAACTATATGGCGCTTAACATTGCTGTTATTAGGCAGAAATACTCGTAGGTGCGGAGTCCCCTCTGGAGACAAACCACATTGGGTTCTACCACCTTCAAAATGTCAGAGAAATCTATTTTTCCAATAATGAAAAAGTAATTTAGAACATCTTACCTTACTTCTTCCTTAATATTATAAACGTGACTATTAATGATAAGGGATGAATGTATATGTAGATGTTTGTAACTTTTTCACGAAAAATACACTGAACGCAATTGACAGGTAGTTTTATGACTTGGATTAGAACAGAACTCTTTACCCTGGTAAACGGAGCCCACATGGGCGAAATCGCGGTCAAAAATAAAAAGAGCTAGAAGACCTAGAAAATATAAAAAGGTGTTGTTATTTATCTAGATCATAGAAAAAATATGAGGATGATTAAACAAAATAACCTATACAGGGTGAATTTTTCAAATAGGCATTCAGGGCCAAATCCGAAACTATAAGGATTAGCGAAGAATGCTGAAAGGAGTTACGAGGCCGATTTTGATAAAAACTAAAACTACATTAGTTTTTTTAAATATCTTTTTCCTTAGCCTGGAATCGAACGAGTTCATTAAAAAAATTACACCCTCTATATTATTCCAGTATTTGATAGTGTCGCTTATAATGATCAAATTCTGGGAAGTAATTTTATGTGACAAATTAAAGGAAAGGAAAATATTGAAGAAAATACATATTTTTCCATACATTGGCATACTAATTCTTAAGGATTATACATAACAAATGTTTTATGTATAATTCTTTAGAAACATACATATGTATCTATCATTGAAGAATTTGTTGGTTAATCAACTAATTATTCGATGTTATGACCATGACATACGGCTTAGTATGAGAAAGTAATATTTGGCAAATTAGTTACCGCCGTTTTTAGAATTTATTTTTTAATAAAAATAGATAACTGATTAAATAGTATATTCTTATTGTTTGTTGATTACAACTTCGTTTCAACGTTAAATATGATTTTGTATATCTCTATTCTTTAGTAATCCCGCATTTGACTCGAAAGAATCATTCTCGCAAATTGTCAACTTTACATCTGTATTAAACGAAACATAAAGCGAAACGAAAGCGCCCATAGCAAGTTAAATCTATTAAAATGGTCCTAAAAATAACCTTAACTAACTCGGACATAAAAATATGAATTCTTGGAGAACAAAACGTCTGCTTTGAATGATTTGAAACATTGAGCCAAAAAAATTGTTAATATGCGAAATGTTTAAAATGACGAATGGCGGGAACTTAACTGCCAAATTAATATGAAAAAATATGTATTTTCTTAAAAATGAGGCTTTTCCTTTAGTTTGTCATTTATCATTACTTCCCAGATTTTGATCCTTATAAGCAAGAATATCAGATAATGAAATAATATGAGGGTGTATTTTTTTTTCAAAATGAACTCGTTCGATTCCCGGCTAGGGAAAAAGTTATTTTAAAAAAGTAATGATGCAGTTTTAGTTTTTATCAAAATCGGCCTCGTAACTCCTTTCAGCATTCTTCGCTAATCCTTATAGTTTCGGACTTGGCCCTGAAGGCCCGTTGAAAAATTCATCCTGTACATAAGGTCTTCCCTTCATCACATTTCCTCAGACAATCTTCATTAGAATGAAATACCATAAATAAATTGCTCGTAGCGAAGAATATTATTTAAAAAATAAGAAATAATGGCTTTTTATGTCTTACAAGAGAAAAAAACATTTGAAAACATTTTTTTACCTATTAAGAATCACATACATAATGTTACTGATTATATAAATTGTTCAACGTATTATTCTCAATCAAACTGACCAGTACAAACACACAAAAAATGTAATAATAATTAATAATAATAATAATAAACGTTTATTGCCATAATAACACAGTTTACACAAAGAATAAATGTACATTTTACAGTAATATAAATATGACAAAAGGAATTCGGCTCAGCATTGCTGTCTCAGAATCAGGGATTCGAGTAGCGCTGTTTTTCAGCCGCTCCTATAATCCCTGTGGTGTTAGGTGGGATAAGAGGATAGTCAGCCGTGGGGCATCTCCTGGGTTTTAGAATCCAAGCGTGTATGTGTGTGTGTGTGTGTGTGTGTGTGTGTGTGAGTGTGTATGTACGTATTTGGAGGTTAATTAATGTTAATTAATTACGTTAATTACCTTATAAAACAAATAATAATGGTATTAGTTTCATTTTAATAACGCAGGCTTGCAACAGAGATATCATAACAAGCCAGTAGGTACATCAAAAAACGTGGTTTAGATTGTCATATTTAATTTGATTTAAAAAAACGTTTCATCTATTAACCAACTTGGTGATGGTCGACCTTATTGGTATTTTAGACTATTAGGTACCTGAAGAATGAAGCGTATACCTCCCGAACAGGTGTTTTCGTAAGTAAACATCACACAGTACGTTTATATTTTCATATTTTGTTAATATATTGCATATTTATTAATTAAAGTTTATTAATAACGGTAAAGGGTTTATTAAATAATTAAATTGTGTGAACTAATTATATCAAAAAGTTTGGATTGAATAAAATATCAAATGTTCAACTCATCATTATTACGAATATGTACCTATATGTGTAACTTATAGTGCAAGATAAAAAAATTGACTATTTTACTAACAAAATACTGATATTAGTACATTTAACAATTCTGCAGTATGCAAATTTTAATTAAAATCAATAATTTATTACAAAAAAAATATTAAAAATATATTACAAATTTTAAAAGAAGTTTTTACTGTACCTACCTCATTTTAACTTTAAAAACAGTTAAAAGTCTTATCTATAGGTAAACAACAATTATTTAATTTTATATTAAATATCACATATGAATGTGATATTTAATTATGATGACAAGTAAATAAAAAATACTAATATGGTCATAGATACTGCCGTCTAATATTACAAAATTTCGCAAAAGCAAACTTTTTGAACATTATTTCACGTAGTAGAGGTAGGTACTTCCTTACCTCATATTTCATATTAAATTAATTATTTTTAATTAATTTTCTTTTCCGTGTCATCATATTAATTAATCACAATATTGTGAACATATGATACTATATACTTGAATTATGACTTTCCTAATTATATTTATTATATAATTTAAAAAACATTAGGTGTTGTAAACAGTATGATAATGGATATTGTGGATATAAAAGGGAGTGTTCTTTAACCATTGTATCATTCAGGACCCGAGTGGAAAACAATATACTAATAACTTGTAACGTGTATAGTGAAAACCAAAGCAAAATGTTCTACACCATTTTATTTTGTGCCATCATCTCTGTCGTCTCAGCTACGAATAGACCAGTAAGACCTAAAGATCAGGTAAAGTAATAAAATTCTTGATTTGCCTAAGGAAGTTGGGACAGCGAATTAGCGCGACATATTCTTCGTCACATTTCGGTGGCGGTAACCACTCCATGCTCCATCAGGTGGACTGCTTGCTTGTCTGCTACTCATATAAATACTTGGCAAAGCGCTAGTCAAACGTGGAGGGTTCCGTACCACCAAAATTTTCATATATTTTATTATTTATATGATTTGTTACTATACTAGCCATTGAAGCAAATGCATTGTGAAAAATTGAACGGTCTACTCATTACGTTTCAATAGATAAAGCGAAAAACGTCTCAATAAGCAGGAGTGATGGTGATCCCCATTATTTTTTTTATTTTTATTTTTAGTATTGGTTGTTAGCACCACCCTTATACATACTCTGTAAAAAATTAAAGTGTTTATCTATTGCGCTTCACGAAATAGAGCCCTGTGACAGACAGACAGACAACGGAATCTTAGTACCTGTTTTTTACCCTTTGTGTACGGTAGGGTACGGTAAGGTACGGTAAAAAAACTATTTAAACTTATTTTTTAGTCGATACCACTCTTATATTAAATTTTAGTAGTTAATTTACACATACAATTGCCACATAATAATGCAATTTATAACGTAAAATATCTATAAAGACACCATATTTCTTTTCCTTAAAGAGAGTAGAACCTTCTGCAAAATTTTCCCGGCGATGTATTTTGGGCTACTCCCAGTACCATGGATACTAATAACAACTCTATTTTATTCACTGATGAAATTCTTCACTTTACTCTTGTTTAAAAAAGTGCCGCCGCTTTAAATACTAATAACACTAATAAACTCTCAACGCTTGTTCACCTTCACTATTCCTTGACGCTTCTCATTTCGCGTCTCATTCTCATATTTATGAAATTGTTCGAAAACTATACCTACTTATAAGAAATGCAAAAAATGATTACAATCAAGTATAGAGATATGTTTGGTATACCCAGCTGTATCCTTTTATCAGGGGCTCATGTGCACAACGATTGCAACATTTTTCATGAACCTTAGACACAGCAATAAACTTAGCTTTAAAACATTGTATTTTAATTATCTATCAGCTTGCATGTTACATGTTATAAGTTACAATTATTACAAGCATTTTTAAATTTTTAATAACAAATACCTACCGAAATATATACCTAATTTGTTATTCTAAGAAAGACTATGTAATTAAACTTATAGAACTAATAATATTTTATTTGATTAACAGCAAGTCTACCATCTCACGCCTGAAAAGGTCTTGAAGGTGCAAAAGTTCACACTACCGTGCATAGAGAAGTACAACGCCGATCCAGATATATTCGGTAAACTCATCGACGGAACAATGCCCAATGATGACACTAGCAAAAACTTCCTCTACTGTTTTGCCACGAGCGGCCAGTTTGTACACGAAGACGGCCATTTCAACATCCCCAGAATGTCGGAATTGTTAGGAGATCACCCACTTAAGAAAGGCTTCGAGGAAGCACTCACTGGATGTAACACAGTAACTAAAGAGACTCCAACAGAAACAGTCTACGAGATGAGCTTGTGTATTAACGAAAGGGCTCCCGTCGTATTCTCATTGTAAGCTTAATAATATAACGATACGTGTATTATGGATCACGCCATACGTTCCAACGGACCATACGATGAGTGTACGATAATAAATGCACCATATTATGTTTGGGTATATTAAACGGAAATTTTAAAGAACCTTCAATGTTTTCAATTATTTACCTAGTCGTACCATTTATCACAGTTAAACTGAACCTTCAACTTAATTATTATATTTACTTTCAGTATTAAGCGCTAAGTAAAGTAGGTATAATACTCAGTAAAAGTATCTTCATTATTTGAAGTAATTAAACGAGAAATTAAATATTTTTAGAAGACAATAAATTGTAAAGTAATACAAATATGTACCTATAAAAAGGGATGATTTTTTTACTAGTCGTGCCCAATGCTTCAAAAACAAAGTCAAAATATTTCTTTCATGAAATAAAGGCGTACATAGAAACATCATGTTACTTCACATACATAATAAATTAGATTAAGATTTAAAGAGGAAGACGGATAGGACAGAGGAAACTTAACCTTATCAAGCGGTTTGTCTCTTTTCTTAAAAATAGTTGACTGTTTAAAGAAATTAAAGAAATACTGAGGAACTAAGGAGTAGGGAGTGGCTGAAAAACAGCGCTGCGCGGGATTTCTATCCCGCGTTAGCTAAAGCTGAGCCACTTCCTATTGCCCCAGCGCATGTTTGTTAAAAAAAAAAATATTTGTTATGTATCGTATTCTATTGTTTTATTCATGTGTATGGCAATAAATGATTATTATTATTATTAACTGCTATAAGTATCTAAAGTTAATAATTTAAATTTAAAATGCAAATTAAAATGTTTATTATTAATATATTCCAGTAATTTTAGAGTTACGTCCATATACCTATCTAGACAGATAATATACGATATGGGTTGGCACCTTCGATCACTAATAAGAACGTTGGCACACATATTGTATATTGGCTGTGTGTCAAAAATTTGAGTGTACATGTGGTATATTTTCTAAAAAAAATGACATGGACCTTTTATACTAACGTTTTTTATTTCAACCAACTGTTGATGACATATGTATGAATGTATGAATTTTCAAAAACTGAATAGTTTTCCTGTTTTATGAACGCATCTACATTTTGTCAATTTCACAGGAGAGCAAAAATAGTGTGAAAATCGCAACGTAAGATCTTTTACGTTGAAATGGTTTATAATTATGATATTGTGAACAACCAATATTCTAGAATTAAAATCGTATCTTTTGCTAAAAGTTGTTATAGGTCTAACAGATAACATGATAATTAAAACTAATTTAACGGTACCCATAATACGTTATTCTGATTCAATCAAAAGTGGTTCTTATGTTATTTAGTATTTTTGGAACCTCACAGGTTGAATGTAACGTTACGTCGTTTTGCAATTACGTTAAAGGACTACATTATGATTAAAATCAAAAAAATAAATAAAACATTTCCTATGCAAATGTTGAATAAGATGCTCGGCACGGTTACGCACTATTTGTATGTCTAACTACCGTAGAAAAAATTATGTACGAGCACGATAAAAAGCAAACTCGGTTTTGTGACCATAAAATGATTATTTATCTTGACAACATAGGGATTCACATTGCGTTGGTCCGACAGCATTTTGTCACCTTTCCTTAAGCAAAACAATAGATAATAAAATGGATAATTACTAGGTACATCTAATAGCACGTACCTAATTATGTCGTGTCGTGGGACGCTAATAACTTATTACCTGCCATGATAACGCATAGTTAAGAAAATAATTTGATGTTATGACATCAACAAATTACGTTTCGAAATCAAAAACCATTCGCTAATGTATATTTTTTAATTGCTTTTTACACGAACTATGTACGTTTTACATGTAACTCGAAGTTGGTGCGGCTGGGAGTTATATGGGTGTCCGCTAATGACTTAAATTTCAGGATTGCTTCCGTGATTACAAAAACATATTAAGTAGTCATGCCTAGTTTAAATAAAGTTTGTTAAAAAAAACAACATACAAAATCGCAGTTAAAAGCCAGTATTAATGAATTATTATACACGGATATTTTGTAATTTACATTTCCTAGATCTTTTATGCTTCCTGATTGCGTTAGGTAATGCATTGTTTAGATTTTACAATTGAAAAATATACTGGATAATAGCAATCGTGGCTTCCATTCATTCTACTTTTATATATTTTTAATTAAATGCGTATTTAAAGTTGATTATAATAATATTCAATTGATATTTTTTTATACTAGAAAAACAAATAATTAATTCTACACTCAAAGTATAAAATGATAGATATTCCGTTTTAAATGTTATTAATTTTACCAGCCGTCTACAGCGTACTTGAAGAAGAAGGAAAATGTTTTTAAAGACAATATTGCGTATTGTTGTGATAGTCGCTTCAGCTGCAGCATTAAAACAGGTACCTATAGGTGGTGTTGTTTTAAAAAAAACATTCTTCATGTAATATTTCTGACTTATTTCTACATAGATAAGTATAGATATCTCACCGCCTTGTAATTGAGGGGAAGCCATTAAATGGTTTAAACGGCTGACAATGTGTCAACCATTTTATGGCTGTCATGGTGTAAACATTTGACAAAATTCCAAATGTTTGCGACGCAAGCATGACTCGGGCCAAGCCGCATCCTCCGAAACGACGGGTGTATTGGTGGTCCCACGAAATCGCAGCGCTTCGCTCTGACTGCGCACTGGCGAGACGCCAGTATGCCAGGCACCGCAGGTTACGCCAGCGTGACACCGATTACGGCGTGGTGGAGCGACAGCTGTACGAGGCCTATCGAGAGCGACGATTGGCCCTACAGCTGTCCATAAGCCAGGCTAAAGAGAAGGCCAAGATGGAGCTTCTCCAGACACTTAGTCACGATCCGTGGGGGCGCCCTTATAAGATCGTAAGGGAAAAAATACGCCCTTGGGCACCCCCTCTGACTGAGACTCTCCAGCCTCAGTTACTAGAAGAGGTTGTGTCTACTCTGTTTCCAGCCAGAGTGGCACATTCTCCTCCGACAATGGTACCTTCCGACTACACCTCAGGATCGGAGGAGTTGGAGGTGCCTAAAACGTCAGAGGAAGAACTGAGCGCGGCCATCCTAAGGCTCCGGGGCAAGAATAAGTCCCCGGGACCAGATGGAATTCCCGGTCGCGCTTGGGTTTTAGCTCTTGAGGAGTTAGGGGACCGGTTCCGCAGGCTATTTGATGCCTGTCTGGAGTCGGGACTGGTCCCAAGACGGTGGAAGACGGGCAAGCTGATTCTGTTGAAGAAGGATCGCCGCCCAGCTGAGTGTCCTTCGTCGTATAGACCCCTTGTGATGCTTGATGAGGATGACAAACTTTTTGAGCGTGTAGTTGCGGGTCACCTCATCAGGCATCTAGGAGAGGTAGGTCCCGACCTATCCGACAATCAATTTGGTTTCCGGGAGGGCCGATCGACCATAGATGCGATTATGCATGTGAAAGCCCTCTCGGAAGAGGCGGTGGCCCAGCGCGGGGTGTTGTTGGCAGTGTCACTTGATATAGCAAACGCCTTCAACTCCTTGCCATGGGCCAGCATTAGGGAGGCACTTAAATACCATTGGGTGCCTCCCTACCTCAGTCGGATCGTCGACGCCTATCTCTCCGAGAGGTACATAATGTACCCAGGGCGCGGAGGATACCCACTCAGTCAGGAAATGACGTGCGGTGTTCGGCAGGGCTCAGTTCTAGGCCCACTCCTGTGGAACATCGGGTATGACTGAGTGCTGCGGGGTAATCTCCCCCCAGGGGCTACCGTGACCTGTTACGCAGACGACACATTGGTCACGGCCCGGGGGGATAAGTACGAGGACGCTGCCCGTCTTGCCACCGAAGCGGTGGCACTAGTGGTTGGCAGAATCGAGATGCTGGGGCTCCAATTGGCGGGCAACAAAACCGAGGCCCTGTGTTTTCACGGGCCGAGGAGGGCGCCGCCGCAGGGGTCCCACATTCTCGTCGATGGAACCCGTGTCGAGGTTGAGTCGTCTATGAGGTATCTAGGACTCACCCTCGACAGCCGCTGGAATTTCCGCGAGCATTTCAAACGACTAGCTCCCCGATTAATGAGTACAGCAGCGGCATTAAAACGACTGCTGCCCAACCTAGGGGGGCCCAGTGCGAGTAGCCGCCGCCTATACTTGGGTGTGGTGCGGTCCATGGCCCTTTACGGATCACCCGTCTGGGCGGAGGCCCTGACAAGGCAGAGTGTCACCCTCTTAAAAAGACCACAGAGGGTGATGGCCGTCGGTGTCATCCGTGGATACCGCACCATCTCCTTTGAGGCGGCGTGCTTAAGGGCTGGGTGTCCTCCCTGGGATCTGGAGGCGGAGGTCTATGCTGCATTGTATCGCTGGCGCGCAGACCTCCGGCTCCGGGATGAACACCCCACGCCAAAAGAGGAAGCAGAGCGGAAATTCCATGCTCTACAGTCCATGACTGCAAAATGGAAGGAGAGGCTGGCTGAACCCACAGCTGGCCTCAGGACTGTGGAGGCTGTCCGTCCGGTGCTAGAAGACTGGATGGACAGGCGGCATGGGTCGCTGACCTTCCGGCTGGTGCAGGTGCTCTCAGGTCATGGGTGTTTCGGGAAGTACCTGTGCCGCATAGCCAGAAGGGAGCCAACCACCCAGTGCCACCATTGTAGTTGCGACGAGGACACGGCGCAGCATGCTCTGGAGGAGTGTCCAGCATGGGATAGTCAGCGCCGTGTACTCGTCGCTGCAGTGGGGCCTGACCTCTCGCTGCCGGCCGTGGTGAAAGGAAATGGTGTAATCGCGGGGTCATGGAAGGCGGTCAAATCCTTCTGTGAGGAAGTAATCTCGCAGAAGGAGGCTGCGGAGCGGGAGAGAGAGAAATTCTCAGACCTCCCAATCCGCAGGTATATAGGTATGTGTTATATAAATACTAAATAGATGAAGCCAAAGAAGATTTACTTCAGCTGTGTGGTCTAAAGCACAATCGGACAATCTGCTAAGAAATAGACAAAAAAAATGATAAACAGGTTTATGGCGTACGTGTTATTGCATTTTGTGTGTTGATTTTACTGCATCTTGTGTTTTGATGAAGAAGTAGATACCTAACTAAACAGATGATCAATCAAATGTTTTATAATTATTTACTTACCTACAATAATTGTTTCTTAATTACATTTGCATTGTAATAAATGCAAATGTAAATGCGATGTTGGAGATACTTTATCTCTTTTTATAATCTTACACCATTGTTTTCGTGTTCTAGCAATTTGTGGAATAAGAAAAAGACTTTATCTAGTATACTTATAGTAGTGGTTTTGTACAATTAAATAGTTATTTAGCTTTTTCCTTTTTCCGTAACATAAATACCGATTAAACCCGAAAAACCTGAAATAACAACTTCA
Source organism: Epargyreus clarus clarus (assembly GCA_014595695.2). Classification (NCBI taxonomy): domain Eukaryota; kingdom Metazoa; phylum Arthropoda; class Insecta; order Lepidoptera; family Hesperiidae; genus Epargyreus; species Epargyreus clarus. Next base: position 1,852,586 of record JACTTY020000036.1, read on the forward strand.
TACGCATGCCGCAAACCACACAAAACATGCTCTGTGACGTCAGTTAAAGTACGCGAAAGTGATGACATGTAAAAGTGTGAAATTTAATGGATACTTTATATATACGTAGGTAGAAGAAGTCACCTTTCATGTACTGTTCATAAAGCCTTAATTGAAATGGCTTGTACAAATATCTTCGCTTTATCAATTCCTTCAGATATAACATGTATATATATAAGCAAATAAAGACAATTGCATGTAAATTCCAGTATATTCTTTAGATAACTATCGATATTTTAGTAAATGAGTGTTTTCCTTCATTTAAATCTTGTATTTCGTTCAGCAGAAAGCAGCATTTAGTTAGTAAAACAGACTGTTTCAAACAGATTATTATTACATTACAGACTATTTGTTTCAAGAAGTATACAAACTACCACCAGAAAAAGCGGTGGCCGCACAGAAAATTTCGATACCTTGTGTGGAAGCGCATCACGTCGATCCTAACATCCTGGCTAAACTTATGTCGGGGACACTTCCACACGATGATGAAGCCATCAAGAAGTACTTGTACTGTTTTACACTTAAGGCTGGGTTTATCGAAGAAGACGGCCATATAGTTGTTGACAAATTAGCCACGTTACTCGGTAATCATCCACTGTTAGAGGAATTCAAAGAAGCTCTCCGAAACTGCAATAAAATAACGAAAGAAAACCATCTTGAAACTGTCATAGAAATGAATGCCTGCATTAGGAGAACTGCGCCTGTTATCTTTACTTTGTAATGCAATAATATATTATGTATCTTTGCATCTAATCTTATAATTTTTCCTCAGCACATTTTAATTCGTTTTAAATGACATTAATACGGGTAGATAAAATTTGAACAGGTCCTCATAGAATAGGTTACATTTTTTTTTTTCAATTTAAATATGTAAACTGGAGCTTACCTCGGTCAACAAATTAGTTTGTCAATTCAGCGAGGTAATGCTGCTAGTATCTTGGATACACTTCCTCGAGGCAGCGATTTGGCGCATTTATTTTATTTACAAAATTTTAGTGTTAATCTTAGTAGTTTTAGTTAAAATTTTGTTTAATTGTATTTACTGTTGTATGTATGTTAAATAAATAATTGGTGCAACATGTAAACTGAAATGGTACATCTTTAATTCTAATAGACATTCACTGCTTAAGTATTTTTATCCACTGTTTATTCTCGTGAGATTGATAAGTATCATCACCATCAACCTATTAATGTTCAACTTACTTAAGATCTTGGGTCATTTCGCTGGTCAAATGTTAATTTATAGCCTTAATATTGGCACTTTGGAATTTAAGAAGAACTTTCACAGGCGTAGGTTTTCTTAACTAATACATATATAGTTAAAACAATACATAAAATTTTGAAAAATCCGAGGTTTTCAATTTCTGAGATTTTAACTCCGCACCGCCAGTTTATAAAATTAGTATGTCAAAACAAGAATTACATTAGTCTAATCTAATCTTTACATCGCATAAATTTATATTTCAGTGTAATTAATAATTTATTTATTGAATTTACACAAGTATATAATAAGATGCGCTTATAGAGGTTAGAGAATAACACTTCGAAATTTTAGCTGACCCAACGTCTTCAAATTCTAAAAGAAAATGTATTCAATCACAATTTTGTGTGCTATTGTGATTCTCGTTGCAGCTACACCATTGAAACAGGTTATTATTTCTATAAATTTATCTTTTTTATTAACTTACTTTGACTTTTTAGATGACCTATGAGTAAGTTTAGTCTTATACATTGTATATTGCTTTTTCAAGAATCATTTTTAATATTTGCCAATTTTTTGTTCGATGCAGCGTTTAGTTTAATTTAATTATAATTTAGTTTGTATTTATTTGCAAATAGGGTCATTAAAAATTGTAACATTGCAGGATGTTCAATGTTTTTGGAATGCATAAAATAATATGGTTTTACATAAAAAATCACATGAAACACCTGTTTTATAATAATTTGGCTCATTAGAAAGGTACATTTTTACAGTTCCGGTTTTGTGGATAGATATAGGTACATTTTGTTAAAATTACGTTGTTTATTTTATTGTACCCATTGGTTTCCTGTCTGTATTTATTACACAGTAATAGTAATTATATCCTACATTATTTAAATTGCCAAAATTTCGTTAGGTACACCCTACCGAAATTTTGGCATTTCTTCTCCATATCCTATGTTTCTGTCACTCGATAGAAAAATACATTTTATATGTATGACGAATATATTTTAATTTTCAGGAGGTATACAAACTACCTCCAGAAAAAGTGTTGGCCGCAAAGAAATACTCGTTACATTGTGAGCAAGAGCATAACGTTGATTCTAGCTTCTTGCCCAAAATTGTCGACGGAACACTTCCAGATGACGAAGCCGCCAAGAAATATCTGTATTGTTTCACACTTAAGGGTAAGTTTGGAGAAGAAGACGGCCATATGATTATTGACAGAATAGCCTCATTCCTCGGAAATCATCCACTGGTGGAAGACTTTAAAGAAGCTCTCAGAAACTGCAATAAAATGACGAAAGAAAACCATCTGGAAACTGTAATGGCAATGAATGCCTGTATTCATGATACTGCTCCTGTCATTTTTTCCTTTTAACCCTAAATAATATATGTACCTATTATTGCATTAAATCTTATTATATTACTGGTTCTTCTATATTAAACCTTATTATATTAACATATTTGAATTATAAGGGATACTTATAATGTTTTATTGCTAATCACTGATAGCTTCTTTAAGGATTAGTAAATCATTTATTATATTTTTAATAAATATAATCCGTATTTTTATTTATTACTTAATACTAATTTTACGATTTTGGAAATTTAGTCTCAAACAAATGATACTATTATCCTGGTATTTGTTATGGAATATACGTAAAAGCTTGTTTTATATTTATTTTATTAATTAGATACTTATTCTGTATTATTTATCAACATAATATTGATATGTTGCAATTTAAGATAAGTATATTATCTTTATTTAAACAAAGCGTAACTTTTATTTACAATAGAAAAGATAAATAATGAAAATACTTAAACAAAATCTACAATTTTAAATTAAAAAATAAATAATAACAAAATTAAACTTATAAAATAAAAACGTCCAAAACCCTTTCTTGTGGCATAGTGCCCAGAACACTGGCAGCGTTACCTCGCTGAATAGCGAGACTAATTTTTTGTGCGAAATAGCTGCTAGCCCTCTAGTCACCCGATGCGAGGATAAGTCTGTGGGACATGTCTTTCACAATTTTTTTCATTACAGCCGACCACGGACCTAACGTCTCAGTCGCAAGCACCGCAAATTCATAATCATTTATAATTGAAGAATATTTGCGGCGCTTGAGAAACTGAGCGCGGTCGACTGCAGCCCCAGCACTACTACAGGTGTCATGTATGTAAGTTGGGAATAGCGTGTCCACACACGTAACGTCCCACACCACACCACGTACACAAATCCTGGCACCAAGCCGGAGACCCACTGAAATTCTCAGTGTTAAAGCATCCAGAATGGTGCCAAGATTTTGGGAGGGAAGTGCGTGTAACGAGTGGCCTGAATCTTCTCCGGAAACAGCCAAAAGTCTTGCTCGCTCCGTATCGTCTGCACAATGATCAAGGAGACGGACAAACGTGGATGAAATGCCTGGCAAGTCACAAACTTTTTATTGCGAAGCATCATCCACGGGAATATTTTCCAAAGGAAATGCGGCCCTCCAAGTCTCCACGGCCTCACTCAAGCTCGCCACCCGAACATCAGCTATGTCTATGTTTAAAATTTTGCTGATGAGGGATGACGAACTGTGAGTGGAAGCCAAGAAAGCCGGCAGGGCCACACTTGCTGTGGATCGTATTCCTAGCCCTCCAAATTTAATTGGAAGGCAAGCCTGTCTCCAAGAGTAGTCATCGAAATTTTAATTTAAAATTTTTGTAATACACAGTTTCAAATTATTATCTATGATATTTGTAACCAAAGGGAATTTCCAAATAGGACAACAAAGGAGCAAATAAAGAAATTTAGGTGTAAAAAGGCAAAGGCGAAGAATGTAGATGGCCAAGTGAGGTTTTATTTCAAAAAGACGACCAGATGTTTTGTTAAAAAGTTCTAATTTAGAATTTATTATAGACGTTACTGCATCCTCAAATAACAGAGCCCCTAATAATGTTGCAATTTATTTAATATTTAGTTAATATCACCTTCTTAATTATTTCTCTTAAGTTTTTAAACAATAATAACAATACTTTATTTGACCAAAAATGTTACAAAGTTAATATGATACATACTAAATTAGCTTAGTGTTTAACAAAGCGCTTTTCCGTATCCTTCTAAATACATAAAAACTATTCTAAAATATTATTAAAGATGAGTAATATGCCTTCAGTCCTATTAATTATGAGGGCAAAACGCTCGTGTCTTATCGCTAATAACTGATTTACTACTACTACTAATATATCATATTAGTACATAAGAAAATTATTTATTGTCAGTTATGTTACCAACAACCTACGAGTATGTTTCCAAATCAAAAGTCAATCGTAAATGTATCTTTTTGAAGTAAGCGTAGTCCCGCGGCTATTGCAAAGTATTAAATCTATAAGTTACGAAAATTTGCAAAATTAGGTGAAGTCGAGGATGGTCCAGGGTAATATTTCAAGATTTCTAAGATTTCAAGAGCATTTCCATGATTCCGTGAGCACGTTAATTGACCTTAGTTCAAACTATTTTTTTTAAAACAAAGTTTAATTTAACCAGTAAGTCACAAATTATTTTTATACATTCTTATTGTGTAATTTATATACCCAAGTATCAAATTATTTAAGAGTGCTTATCTTTTATTTTTCCTCATTGTTGTGTCAATCTATTATTATATTCTAGACATTGAATCAACCGCAGTTGATTATAATTGTCCGTGGGCGGTAGTAGCCGCTTACCTTCAGGTGGACTGCATATTACATATAACTACATATAATTACATATTACATATAACTTATTAATATCCCACTTTTGCACACAAGTTTCCTCTCAGAATCGTTCTTGATTAAAGTCTTCGGGGCCACGCGAGTATTCGTCTTAACTTACGACACACTTCAGAGGAAAAACTCACAAGCAAAGGGATTTTCTAAGCGTATTTTTTAAACTATAAACCATAAAATCCGTTTCCATCACACACATAACTTGGTAAAATCAAAGGTTTTCAGTTTCTGAGATCCGACATTGTAATAGGTCCAAATTTGCTTCACTAGTGTCTTAGGACTCCAAGGTTATCTTATTTAAATATGAATTAATTAAAATGTAATGATTACTTATATCTCTAGAATGTTCTTACGTTTTTGCACAAACTTTATAATGTAAATATAAGTATGAATTTAATATATTTTTTGTATTAGAATAATAATTAATTTACAACACAAGTATAAAATAAGAGCCATAGATGTTTGAAGACAACAGTTCGTAATTTTGTTAATTTGGCCAGACATATTCGGTATAGTTTAAGTAGATCCGAAAATGTATTCAACCAAAATTCTGTGCACTATTGTAATTGTCGTTTCAGCTGCCGCATTTAAACAGGTTGGTATTTTTTCAAATATTTACCTTTCATTTATTTCAATTCAAAGTAAAGTTCGTCCCTATATGTGTCACTACAGGGGTTTGATTCACTATGACCTAAGTAATTAAGACTATACATTTATTTTATTTATTGCTTTTAGATCAAGTACTTATACATGAAATAATTTTGGTGTGACTCAGGTACAGAAAAAAACAGGAGGCAAAAAATTCTACTATTTATTTGGCATTAATTAATAATTAATTAATTCTAGTATTTTCTTCTACTTTTCAATCGCTTCGTATTCGTCAGGCCACACGTTGCGTACTATCCAACCCACGTAGGGCGAGACCTTGGTGTAGACTACAGGGGCTCCACAGCCCCGGCCCCAGGACAGGACCGTTGATGACGTAATTGCAAGAGTAATCGCTGTTCGTGACCTTAGACACTAACGGAGCTGCACTCACTCAGAGTAGTTTATAGTTGAGCAAGCTATTTCTTTTAAAATCTTTTAAGCACCTTTATGCTTGTGATGTGAATCAAATTTGATGATCTTGATGAAGTCGTGACCCGTACGTAGTATAAAGCAGGGACCGTAGCATACATAAATAGACATTGGTTAACAAAAAAAGGTCTATAGCCACCCCCTAAACGTCCCACCTCGGCTGGGAGTACATGCTCATACTTATATTCCCTACACGCGTATAGTGTCGTTACAAACACTCCCCCAAAAGGCCGGGTATATATTTTTTTTTTATAATATAAGAGTAGCGGACGAGCATGCAGTCCACCTGATGGTAAGTGGCTACTGCCGCCCATGGACATCTGTAATCAACTCCAGATAGGATTAGATATTCCTACCTGAGGTCGGCCACAGATGCGCCGCAACCCCTGAGGACTAAGCTAGAACGCCTCGGAAAAGTCTGTCTCCCTTACCACACCCTTCAAACCGGAACACAGCAGCGCCTAATACTGCTGTTATTAGGTAGAAATAGGTGTGGCGGTGGTGCCGCAGGAGTCGAACCAAAAAGATTTTTGAAGACGGGAAAGTTGGAAACACAAAAATACGTTAAGGGTTGTACTAAAAACTTACTAACTGGTGTACCAGTACGTGAGCGCTGGTCAGGATGTGCTTCGCACTGATGAGAGCTCCAGTTGCATGCCAAGCAATCTTTTTTGACCCACCTTCCTTGTAACCCAGGGATGCCTGTTAATTTAATATTCAAATTCAAATCTTATTTATTCAAACCCGACTCCTATATAACTTTTTGATCTTCAACAATCAACTACCGCTTTTGAAGGTGTTGCGCTAAGAAGAAACACAGAAACTAGTATAGTATGTTAGTAGTAAGTATTATTATTTCTTGCGGAGCTGCAAAGAATTCAAATATGTAGTTATTTACATTGATATAAGATTGACTATATAGATTTAATTTTAAACCTTTTCTCTAGTTGTTCTTTAATCGTTCAGCAGTAACAATTATTTCACGTTTTAAAGTGAAAGAAAACATGAACAATGCAAACTTAAGTTCTAATATTTCTCATTATATTTTCGTTTGATGGGTAAACGTACCATGTGGGGAAATTCACCACTTCCCGCCAAGTTTCCATCTGGACTCTGACTGGTCTTATCCAGCTTGCAATTATCTTCTTTTATGTACACATTTGGATCGTTTCTGCTCGGTTTGCCTGTCTGGACCAATCTCTGGTTTTCAACACATTCTGTGAATGGAACGGAGGTTTTTGTTAATATACAATTAATTTTATTTTTCTTTTAATGGATCATCTGGTCCTTGATATTTTATATATGGAACATTAATTGTATTTGTTTATATGGGAGAATGTAAGTGTTAAACACTATTGTATTTAACACTTACACAAAGGGTTCTAACTTAGCTGAATAGAAATGGATCTGTGACTGATCCAATGTCTTAAAATTAAAAGTCATTAGATATTAGTGTTGGTATTACTTGTCCAGGCAACTTTGTGAGCTTTGTCGGTGATTGGAGGCATCAGAGGGAGCTGGTTGCACGAAGCTGTTTCAATGCTGGACTGTTTTGGACAGCGATGCACTGCCATGGTCCCTTGGAAGAAACATATCTAGAAAAGAAAAATAGTGGAACAAAAAAATATAACCGACTTCACTGTCAGTACAAAGTGAAAAATAAGTGAAATAAATTATATTTTAGTTTAGACATATCTTCTAGCAGCGCATTCAAGACCGTCCTCACGCAGGTTCTTCATCTTATCTGAGATTAATTATTATAGATGTATATACAACAATGACCTTGTAGATTTACCATCAGGTACACCTGACAGTACACTGTATGTTTATTTGCAAGTAGCGAATATAATACAAAAATTACAGTTTAAACCCCATAAACCACGCTAAAATCGTACAAGGAATGGGATAAAATTATTAAAATCATGTGTTGTCATTGGTTCTTGAAATAATTGTTCAAAAATTTAAATTAATCGTACCGTTCAAAGTGAGTAAAAATCGAGTTCAAAGATTCCTTTACATACATAGATATATACATACAGGTCAAGCTAATAAAAGCGTGGTAAAACAAGACCTGTTTCTAACAGTGAAACTTCAGAGATACGTACTGTACAGTTGGGTGGTTTCCCCGTTGGATAGATTCGACTACTTGTGGGCATTGGAACGCCATTTCGAAGACACCATGCACCGTCTTTTTGAGGCTGTCATCGTAAAAGTCACAAGAATCACCTGAAATAAAAAAAAAACAATTTAATTAATGAATCCTATCATATTTCATTATTTATTATTATTTATAGTTAAGATGATTATTTTTATAAAGTTTTTGTGTATGAATATAATACCTAATTTAGTTTAGAATAATACATAATATATATATAGTTTCGTTTTAAATATTACTTATGTATATAATAGGTTTCATGGAAATAAAAAAAATATAAATATTTACTTAATGTGAAAATCAAATAAAAACCAGTGATAGCCTTAGTGATTTTTTTTGTTAATTTTGGGGTTCTGTGTTTCAAATCTAGGCAACTTTGATTAAAAAAAAATGCTTTTACAGTAACACGTGCTTTTACGGTTAGTAACACACGTCAAAAGGTTTTTCAACAATCAATATGACCAACATTGTTATCTAAATTGAAACAAAAACATATATTCAGAGTTATGGGAGCTGGGCGTCGAGGAAAGAAATAGTCTATTTCGCAAACGAATTAATACTTTTATTTCACACAACACAAATGTAAAATTTGTATAAAAAAAAAATGATGATAATACTGAGTTTCTGTCACCCGAAAGAAAAAAGAATTCGTTAAAAAAGTTGTTTAACAAATAAAATGCCTATTTTTCTACGCTTTCAATTCCTTGAGATGTATGTATGTATGTATGTGCGTATATAATGGAATTTTGAGATTTTGAACTCGATGTTTACCCATTTTGAACGATCCGATTTTAATAATTTTGTCCCATTGTCCACATCAGGATCCTGATACACGATTTTCCGTGTGCGATTTTAGCATGGTTTTTAGTTGTCTTTTTTAAATTATATTATTTTTCAACTGTTTTTTCTTTTAATTTTCAGGATATATACAAACTGCCGCCAGAAAAAGTGCTGGCCGCACAGAAATTCTCGTTACCTTGCGTGGAAGAGCATCACCTCGACTCTAACATCTTGCGCAAAGTGATGGACGCAACACTTCCACCAGATAATGAAACTACTAAGAAGTATTTGTACTGTTTTGCACTTAAGGCTGGATTTATAGAAAAAGACGGTCATATAGTTGTTGACAGATTAGCCTCGTTGCTCGGAAATCATCCACTGTTAGAGGAATTTAAAGAAGCTCTCAGAAACTGCAATAAAGTAACGAAAGAAAATCACCTTGAAACTACCCTAGCAATGAATGTCTGCATTAAGAATACTGCACCCGTCATTTTTTCTTTGTAATGCAATAACATTAAAGTATTATTTTTCCTTAAACGTTTAAATAGCTTAAAACAAATTAAATTTTAATAGGTGTACTTATTCAAGTTGGTTACATAAAAGTAAATAGATATAATATACTTATAATAATAAATATATTATTGTATGTCGTATGTATAAATTTATAGTAATATTATAGAACTGAAGAGATTGATTGTTCATTTGGTTGTATGAACACGCTAATCACTGAAAGTAGGTCAACCAATCAAAGTAGAATATGTTTGGTTCTAATAGACATCTGTACCCTTACCATGAGTTTTTACGTTTTGACAAATATGCCTGTTTTGGTATTTGTTTACGTATTGGCCCATACAATTTCCAAGTTCTCAAACAATCCGCTAGGGGCGCTGATCAAAACGTAAAAACTCATGGTAAGGGTACTGTATCTTGTTAACCTGTCTGCACAGGATAATGTTTTGGCCGTATGATGCATGTCGCATTCTTTGGCACAACCTACAACTAACTACAAACGGCTTGACAAATTTGAACATAATATGGTATGGTCCATAGTTAACTTGGTGTAAGGAGTGGTTGTGACATACTATGCTACATTATTTCCCTTTTATATAATTATTTTTCTACATCCGAATTCTATAATAATTGCTAGTTATTGATAAATCTTTTAATAATTATAGTTTGTAAAAACATCAACAAGGGCATTAGTATTTGAATACTTGAAAAGTTTTATACCTGAAAATTCATTTTTGTTTTAATTTATCTTGCAGCTGTAAGTATTTTTCACTACAGTAAATTAAATCAATAAAATGTAATTGAAGGTTCTTGTATTTTTATTACAATGTGTACGCCTAAAACTCGCAATCAAATCAATAATATCTGGAAATGCAATTTATAATAAACTAGTTTTTTCCCGCGGCTTCGCCCGCGTTTTAAAGAAAATAATATGACACACTAACATACATAAAACTGAAAATTCGTACCTTCATTGGAATGACAGTGGCGCCATCTGGCAAAAATTGGTCGTACCAACTCTGAAACCTTCGTGGGCTCATAGACAACAACTTTGCTAAAGATCATCACTTGATCAAATGCATAGTTTACGATTCAATCCTTACTAATATCGATTAAAATATCGAAATATCGATTTTTTTGGTCAAAAAGATCGATTCTCCTATTAATCGATCTTAGATCGCCATCCCTAGTTCCCGTGGGATTTTCAGGATAAAAACTATCCTATGTCCTTTCTCGGGTCTCAGACTATCTTTGTGCAAAATTTCATTAAAATCGGTTCAGTGGTTTAGGCGTGAAGAAGAGACAACCAGACAGACAGACAGACAGAGTTACTTTCGGATTTATAATATTAGTAAGGAGTAAGGATTGAGTAAACTTACGCGCTAAACGCTTTTAAAAACAATAACTGTAACCCAATATTAGTATAAAAAAACGCTTTCTACACTCACAGCCCCACACTAGGATTCCCTGTATCGTGGGTGCTATGGACACACACAGAGACAAATACACAAACACCCAGACCCAGAAACAGAAATCTAAATTCATCATTTAGAAATCTGTCTTGGCCGGGGATCGAACCCGGGACCCTCTGCGCGTCAGACCGGCATGGTGACCGCTCCGCCACGCGGGTCGTCAATAATAAATATCTATTTTTATTTATTTATGATCGATATTTAAAAATTCTAAGTACACACATCTGATTTTTTAAAGTTATGTCCGTATTGTGAATTAATTATCACTAGATTAAATTGTAAAGAAAAGTTTCGTGAAAAAACCTGCATACCTGAGAAATCTTTAAAAAAATCTGATAGGTATGTGTAGTATACCAATTCGCACTTGGCCTGAGCAGTAAGGTATAACCTAATCCTTCTCATTCTGAGAGGATACCAGTGCCGTGCGGTGCGGCAGTGATAGGTTGCTGATGATGATTTTCAATAAAGTTTTACAAACGAAGTCGCAGTCAACAACCAGTATACTATTTAGTGGATATTATTACCTAGTTTTTCTTGTTCCGTGATAATTTTGAGGTGGTAGAACCCTTTGTAGTTCGACTCCGGCGGCACCACCGCCACACCTATTTCTACCTAATAACAGCAGTGTTAGGCGCTGCTGTGTTCCGGTTTGAAGGGTGTGGTAAGGGAGACAGACATTTCCGAGGCGTTCCAGCTTAGTCCTCAGGGGTAGCGGCGCATGTGTGGACGACCTCATGTAGGAATATCTAATCCTATCTGGGGTTGGGGGGCGGCAGTAGCCACTTACCATCAGGTGCATGCTCGTCTGCTACTCTTATATTATAAAAAAATTAAAAAAAAAAATTACGCGTATAAAATGTACATTTCCAAGTATCAATTTCTTTAAAAGTATTCTTATCTTTCTTTACCTTATGTTTCCTAATTCATTACTACGAGTATATTATTTATAGTCTAGAGTGGAAAATTGGAGAAAAACTCAAGCAAAATGCAAATCTTAGTTTGAATCTAATTACGATAATTTCCATTACACATTTATTACATTTATTTAAGAGTCATAAGATTTCAGTGCAATTATAATGACATTTTAATTTATTTTTGGTGATTTATTATACAACAACAATATAAAATAGGAGCTGTTGAGGTCAGAGGATAACACTTCGGAATCTGATAAGTTTAACCAGACGTCTCCAGCGCAGTTCTACGACAAATTAAAATGTATTCAACCGCAATATTATGTGCTGCTGTGATCCTGGTTTCAGCTGTAGCATCGAAGGTTCGTAGTTTTCAAATATTAAAAGTTTTTTTCTAATTGCATACTACCTTTTGCTTGGTTCTTTTAAAACGGTATCATTACAGGATGTTCACAGTTTAAATAATTTCTAATTGGATTTTTATTTTACATATTTTTCTAAGTGCATTATATTTAAGCCAAGTATATATAAATATTTCTGCGGTATATTAATCTACACAAGAATTAAGACTACGGCGGACCGGCACACCTTGTGCCGTGTTCAAGCGATTATGCTACATTATTTAAGTAATATAAATTGAATTGAAGTACATTCTTTACTTTTAAATACATCCTGTGTTTCTCTCACTCGAAGGAAAAAATGAACAAATTCCGTTAAATGAACAAATATTATATGAATTTATTTTTCAGGAGGTACACAAACTAGCGCCAGAAAAATTGGCGAAGGCAAAGGAATTCTCGGCAGCTTGTGAGAAGGAGCATAACGTTGATTCTAGCTTCTTGGGCAAACTTCTCGACGGAAAACTTCCACAAGATGACGTCGGCAAACAATATCTGTATTGTTTCACAAAAAAGGGTGGATTTATAGAAGACGACGGCCATATGGTTATTGACAAAATAGCCTCGTTTCTCGGAGATCATCCAATGGTGGAACAATTTAAAGAAGCCCTCAGAAACTGCAATAAAATAACGAAAGAAAATCATCTCGAAACCGTAATGGCAATGAATGCTTGCTATAGTAACGAAGCTCCTGTTGTTTTTTCCGTGTAATTGTTTAATATATGAACTGTTACATTAAATCCTATATGTTTTATTATCCTTTCAAATATCAATAGCTTGAACCTATATTAGGCATCTTTTTCTTTTAAGACCACAGACTTCTTATATATTTTCCTGTAAAATGTATATTTTAAAACTTATATTTATATTGGACAAAATACATATATACAAATACAATAGGTTTTTGCTTATGCAAAATACAGAAAATAGCTTTTTACATAAACCACCAAGTGATAGCCTAGTGGTTAAGAAACTCGACCTCTCCGTCGAGGGGTCCGAGGTTCAAATCCCAGGCACGCACCTCTAATTTTTCAAATTATGTGCGTATTAGAAATTGATTATCACTTGGTAAAACGGTGAAGGAAAACATCGTGAGGAAACCTGCAGACCTGAAAGATTTATAAAAAAAAAATCCAAAGGTATGTGAAGTCTGCCAATACGCACTTGGCCGGCGCGGTGGACTATGACCTAATCCTTCTCATTCTGAGAGGAGACCCGTGCCCAGCAGTGGGACAGTAATGGGTTGATGATGATGATAAACCACGGTCAGTTTTCGTCGTTTTTCACGAATAATTTTTAAAACTAGGTAATGTAGAAAATATAACAAAAATATGTATATATGAGATATCCACAACATGCCCTTTCATTTGATACACTACACGATGCAGTTAACAAAACATTTTTTTTAAATTTTCATTTGGCCCCAAAAACTCAACCTCCAATTCAAAATTAAGTTGATTGTGTTATAATGTTCTTCTTTGGGTCACGGAAAGACATATGTATGTGTACCAAATTTCAAAATGCGTCAGAGTTGCGGTAAAAGACAGACAGACGGACGCACGTATGATTCTGTAAGGGTTCTGTTTTTTTACTTTTTGAACTATAAGAATAAAATTGACGAAAAAGTGGGTAAATATATTTTAGTATTCAGTGTTAAAACACGTTCAAAAAGGTTTTATAAAAATCCATTCACTGACTCCGTTTTCCGAGGTATTTCAAACTTACGTAACTCTACTAACTCCATTTTTTTATTTTTGAACGTTGACGTTGAATCTACCGCCGCTTCCGAAGGATTTTCCTTATGGACAAGAAGCGGCGGAAGAAACTCCATATATGTTCTAATTTATATATTAAAAAAATAATATATAATTTTACATAGTACCACCAACATATAATTAATTATTTATGATGGACAAATTGTTTTGTACTGTGGTTTTATGAGATGATATGTTCGTTCAGCGAAAAAAATACCTTTATTATGAATTACAAGTGCCATATTGCAGCCAAGTGCGAATCGTGGTTTGTTCCTTCTTATGATAATTACCATTTAATGTGCTTTCTAACTTGCAAGATGTACTTGCGATTTATTACAATAAAATAATAGCTCATATTAAAAAATATTAAACAAACGCTGTGTAAAATTAATAATTACCTACTTATGTCTGTAATATAGTCCCAATACCTCATGCTCCTTTAGCAAAAGTTATTAGATTATAAAAAAGCGGTTTTTTACCCGACTGTCAAGGAAGGGATATGTTTTCATGCGTATATTGTATGCTTGTTAATTTCGTTATACTTCTTTATACCTTCGGATATTTTAAAAACCATCATAGTTCAGGAAAGTTTTATTTCAATATTGCATCGAAATAAATCTTTATATATATATTTCTTATGTGCGTGTGTATGTCACTGAACTCCTCCTAAACGACTGGACTGATTTTGATGAAATTTGTTGTATGTGTTCAAGGGGACTTGAGAATGGTTTAGATTCACAATTTAGTCCGTAGGAAAAGGTTTTTTTAATTTTGGTTACCGTACTCCTCCGAAACGGCTTTACCGATTTTCACCAAATTTTGTATGCATATTCAGTAGATCTGAGAATCGGCTACTATCTATTTTTCATACCCCTAAGTGATAAGGGTTGTGCACCCTTAACATTTTTTTATTTATATGGCAACACAACGTTTGCCGGGTCAGCTAGTTAATTATAATTTTTTTTTTTTTTTTTTATTTAATAAGTTTTTGTACACAAAATAAATCATATAATACAGAAGTCATAGAAATAAGGTACAAAGGATTGCTTATTCCCGAATGGAATTTCTTCCAGCAACCCTGGGACAGGAATGTGCATGCGAAAGGCAAAATTAGTGTGCAAAAAAAAAATATATCAATAATAATAATAAATATATACTATATATACATACATATATATATATATATAACATACATGGATACATACCGAAAATACACATATACAATTAGTTATGAAAGTGACAGGTAATACTCTTTAACTTTACGTTTAAATATAGTGATAGTCTTAGAGAGACGAATATTAGGCGGAAGTGAATTCCACAGTCTAACCGCATGAACAGAGAAGGAGTGAGAATAAAGAGAGGTTTTATGGGATGGGTAATTTAATAGAGATTTAAGGTGTGACCTGCAGGGTGCCAGAGAAGGCCGTGCATACGAGAAACGATGCTGCAGGTACGAAGGAGAGGAAGGGTTTTTCAAGATATTATAGAGGAGACAGAGGATTCGAGTATTCCTGCGAAGTCGGATTGGGAGCCACTTGAGATCCTTGCGAAAATGAGAAACACGATCAAATTTTCGTAGGCCAAAAATGAATCTAATACAAAGATTTTGCAAGCGCTCGAGTTTATTTAATGACTCCTCTGTAGCATCCAAATAGCACGCGTCCGCATAATCTAAAATCGGCTGTATGAGAGTTTGAGATAGGGAAATCTTAGTTCTAAAGGGCAAAAAACCTTGAAGGCATTTAAGTGAGTGCAAAGTATAGTGGACCTTACGGCTCACTTCCCGCACATAAGCATCCCACGATAAGTTAGAGTCAAGAATAACGCCAAGATTCTTTACTGTATCAGTAAACGGAATGTGAGTGTTATCAACGATTAATTTTGGTAGTGTTGTGAAATCCAATTGATTGCGATAGTATTTGTTACCAATAATAATGGCTTGTGTTTTATTTGGATTAATCAAAATTCCAAATGCCTTAGCCCATTCGGTAATTCCAAGAAGATCGTCATTCAGTTTGCTAATTTCACTGAGGGCGTTAGGCACCGTAAAGTGACGATAAAGCTGCAAATCGTCTGCATAAAGATGGAAGTTTGAGGATATCATTTTTGTAATGGAATTAATAAAGATAAGAAAAGATAGAGAAAGCAAAGGCGAGAGAACGCCACCTTGAGGAACGCCAGCAGAGAGTTCACACCAGTCCGAGAAATACTCCCCCTGGTGGACCCGCTGTGACCGTCCTCGAAGATAGGAATTAAACCATGTGACGGCAGAAGTTGAGACGTTAATTGAACTGAGAATACCGGTAAGGATATCGAAGTCCACGGAGGTAAAAGCACTGCTAAAGTCTAACAGAATTAATACAGTTATAGATTTATTTTCCATCGCCCAACGAATATCATCTGTGACATTTAGCAGCGCAGTTACGGTGCTATGACCGGGTCGGAAACCAGATTGGTAAGGGCTAAGAAGAGAGTTGTCAAATAGAAAGGATGAAAGTTGCTTATGGACAATGTGCTCAAGTACTTTAGAAAGAAAAGGCAGAATTGAGATAGGACGAAAATCGGACAGTGAAATGGGGTTTGCTTTTTTCGGCACAGAGGTAATGTTAGCCAGTTTCCAAGCTGAAGGGAATGTACAGGACGATAAAGAGAAGTTCAAAATATGAGAAATTACAGAAAGGATGTTTTCAAGTATAGGTGAGATCATTTTTGAGCACAAATTGTCATTTCAAACCGCGGTCGAAGTAATTGCCTTAATCGATGTTTTAACGTCTTCTTCCGTAGCTACCGTGAGGTTAAATAGCGAACAAGACGGCCTGGGAGAATTTAATAGAGAAAGTAACGTGTTGTTCTTAGTGACTGGATCCAAACAAGAAGGCGTTAAAGAGAAATGTTTGTTTAAGTGGTTTAGATCCATATCACTATCAACAACAGGTGAAGTTTTGCGAATGCCTACTGATTTAAGGAATTTCCAAACCTCTGCGGAGCTACGATTGACAAGAGAGTCGTGGAAATAGCGTCTCTTAGCATCTCTACACAGACGATTGCAGCGATTCCGTAGCTGTTTAAACATGACCAGATTCCGCTCTGATGGACAACGTTTATATTTCTTCTTGGCTTTATCCCTAAGACCCATGTAATGCTTGATAGCCGGGGTAAGCCAAGGAGCAGGAGCATGCTTGATTTTGACACGTCTAAGGGGTGCGTGATGGTTGTATAATCTGAGTATCTGATAGTTGAACTCGCGCACCTTGTCGTCGATGCTGGCGCTGTTCATAAGCGATGTCCAGTCTATAGCATCGGCGTCACGTCGCAATGCCTCCAAGTCGATGCCTTTATAACTACGAAGAATAAGATATTGCGATTTACGCTTAGAAGAACGGATACGATAAGATAGATACACAAGATCATGGTATGAAAAAGAAGAAGTGAGTTGCCCATGTGTATCGACGTTACCAGGTGATGAGACAATCATGAGGTCTAAAAGAGACGGGGTGCAGTTAGGAAAATGGTGAGTTGGCCCAAGTGGCAGAATATGAAGATTGTAAGAAGTTAACAAAGTTTGAAGTTTAGAGGCGCGGAGATCATTCTTTAACAAACATGTGTTATTAATCGAATTATGGTACGAAATTTCAATGCATGATTAAAATAATATTGTTTTTAGACATGGTAGTGACTCCCCTGGATGAATTCCGACAGTTTAGGAGTCGTTATATTCGTCGGAAACACCCAAGTGTGCTTAGATATGTTTGAAAAAAAAACAAAATGGCGGATTTTTGGCGCAAAATAGTAACACGTTTCAAAGAAAGTTACATAAATCAATCGATTAGGGTATAAAAATAAAGGAGATTACAAAAATATACGTTTATATTTATATAACAGCAAGGTGACTGACTGACTGACTAACTGACTTATTCACTGTGTCAGAGACCAACGTATAATTGAAATCGCTGAACTTAGTGTTCGCAAATTTGCACACTGGTTCTTAACATGGAGTAATTTTGTATTTGACTTTTTTGACAAAAAAAAGGAAACACATATATCTCTGCTTTTGGAAAACCTACCCCTAAAAGGGTAAAATAGTGATTAAAAGTTCGTTTGAAAAACCGTCAAGTTTGAAGCAAACACTAAGTAAATCTTAGAACCCTTTGTGGTTCGACTCCAGCGGCACCACCGCTACACCTATTTCTGCTTCAAAACATCGGTGTTAAACGCGGCTGTGTTCTGGTTTGTAGGGTGTTGTAATGGAGACATACTTTGCCCAGGCGTTCCACCTTAGTCCTCAGGAGTAGCATCTGTGGCTGACCTCAGGTAGGAATGTCTAATCCAATGGTAAGTGGCTACTGCCGCCCATGGACATATGTAATCAACCCCAGTGATTACATATGTCCATGGGCGGCCCCACATTAGGTTTCCCTGTATTGTGTGTCCATAGAGACAAACAGCCAGATCCAAAATAGTTATCTGAATTCATCATTAAGATTAAACCCGGAACCCTCTACGCGTCGGATCGGTATATAACCTCTCTCGCACGCCGGTCGCCACTACGGAGTTTCGTATTTGCCTTTCTGAATAAAAATAAAGATACACCTATTTCACTGTTTTTGCAAATTCTACTTCGGCCCTTTTATTGCAGTAGGTTTATATTATAATTTTGTTATAAAAAATGTGCTATCCATGGCACACATTTTATATGATATGGATATAGTACTCGTATTTCTTTTGTATAAACAAACCTTTTCAATTGGAAGATAAAATTTCATCGCGTAAGTGTCAAAGTTATGTCGCCTCTGATAACCCCGATACTGGTATGGAAATATGGACAAAACTTATTTATTATTATTATTTCATATTTTACATAATAACAGGTAGGGGAGCGGAGGTGGTTTCTCAGGGTTTTCTTTATAAAATAGTGATTAAACAAAGCTTATATTAAATATATTAATAAACCTCTCGGTGCTTCAATGCTAGCTTAGTTAATGCCAATTAAAATGTCATCATTATTTGTCTGAATTACATTTATTTGAGAGTTTATATTTCAGTGCAATTATAATGACATTTTAATTATTTTTGAGATGATTTATTATACAACATCAATATAAAATAAGAACTGTTGAAGCCAGAGGATGGCACACTTCGGAATCTCATTAGTTTAACCAGACGTCTTCGGCGCAGTTCTACGAAAAATTAAAATGTATTCAACCGCAATTTTGTGTGCTGCTGTGATTCTGGTTTCAGCTGTAGCATCGAAGGTTCGTATCTACTTTTCAAATATTTTAACTCTTACATGCTTCCTTAATTACATACCACTTTTTACTTGTAAGTGGCTTCTTTTGAAATAATCATTACAGGTTGTTCAAACAGTTTCAAATTTTATTATCATGCCCCATTTTTCTAATTGCATAATACGATATTTAAGACATATACATATATTAACTAGCTGACCCGGCAAACTTTGTGTTGCCATATAAATAAAGAAATGTTAAGGGTGAACAACCCTTATCACTTAGGGATATGAAAAATAGACAGTAGCCGATTGTCAGACCTACTGAATATGCATATAAAATTAGGTAAAAATCGGGAAAACCGTTTCGCAGGAGTACGGTAACTGACATTGTGACACGAGAATTTTATATATAAGATAATATTTCTGCGGTTTATTAATCTTCACAAGAATGAAGACTTTACGGCGGACCGGCATACCGTGTGCTTACCATCAAGCGATTATTCTACATTATTTAAGAAATCAAAATGTCAATTAACGTACACTTTTCAGTTTAAAAATAAATCCTGTGTATCTGTATACTCCAAGAAAAAAGGAAGCTTTCAGTTCCAAAATAAATATTGTATGAATTAATTTTCAGGAGGTACACAAACTAACGCCAGAAAATTTGGCAAAGGCACAGCAATTCTCGGCACCTTGTGAGAAGGAGCATAACGTTGATTCTAGCTTCTTGGGCAAACTTCTTGACGGAAAACTTCCACAAGATGACGTCGGCAAACAATATCTGTATTGTTTCACAAAGAAGGGTGGATTTATAGAAGACGACGGCCACATGGTTGTTGACAAAATAGCTTCATTTCTCGGAAACCATCCAATGGTGGAACAATTTAAAGAAGCTCTCAGAAACTGCAATAAAATAACGAAAGAAAATCATCTCGAAACCGTAATGGCAATGAATGCCTGCTATAGTAACGAAGCTCCTGTTGTTTTTTCCGTGTAATTGTTTAATATATGAACTGTTGCATTATTAGAATCTCATGTTTATTATCTTTTAAACATCAATAGCTTAAACCTATATTAGATATCTATCATTTTCTTTTAAGACCACATACTTCTTATAGGTTTTCCTGTAAAATGTATATTTTGAAATGTGTAATTATTTTGGAAAATACATATATACAAATACATAGTTTTTTTCTTGTGCAAAATACACAAAATAGCTTTATACATAACCACGATCAGTTTACGCCGTTTTTCACGAACACATTTTAAAAGTACGTATTGTAGAACATATAACAAAATATGTATATATGAGATCTCCACAACAAGCATTTTCATTTGATATGCTACACGATGCAGTTAACAAAATATTTGTTTTAATTTTCATTTCACCCCAAAAACTCAACCTCCAATTCAAAATTAAGTTGATTGTGTTATAATGTTTTTCTTTGGGTCACGGCAAGACATATGTATGCGTACCAAATTTCAACTGAATTGGTCTTGTAGTTTCGGGTAAACTTAGTAAGCACTTTTAGTAAAATCTTTTAAAAACACGTTCAAAAAGATTTTATAAAAATTCCATTCCGTGACCCCGTTTTCCAAGGTATAAAGCTTACGTAACTCTACTAACTCCAAATTTCTCTTTTTGAACGTTGAGGTTCAAACTAACACCGCTTCCCAAGATTTTCCCATATGTAAAAGAAGCGGTAAAAGAAACTATATAATTTTACATTACATATAATTAATTATTTATGATGCACAGATTGTTTTGTACTGTGTTGTTACGGGATGGTATGTTCGCTCAGCGAAAAAATCCCTTTATGAATTATAATTAATAAATAATAAATTAATCTAAATATAAAAATGGCAGCCAAGTGCGAATCGTGGTTTGTTTCTTTTTATGATAATTACAATTTAATGTACTCTTTAATTTGCAGGATCTACCTTTCATTATGGTTTATTATAATAAAATAATAGTTCCTATTAAAAAGATTATCAACAAACACTGTAAAAAGCGAATGGCTAAATTAATAATTACCTACTTATGTCTGTACATAGATAAGTATAAATATCACACCGCCTTGTAATTGAAGGAAGACATTAAATGGCTTAAACGGCTGACAATGTGTCAGCCATTTAATGGCTGTCATAGTGTAATTTACGCGGAACATTGCCGACATGTGCAGTTAACTGGTGCAAAAACACGAAATCGAAGAAAAGGTGCGGAGAATTAATTATCGTTGCATTCGTAAATGATCTAAAAACTACATTTTTAATTTTATTTCAAACACCAAAAGTAGTGTCAAGTTGATAGTGACACTTTCAATTGTCAAACCTGGTTACATTTTCTTGTTAGGAGTGAGCAATCCTTACTAATATATGTGTCTGTAATGTAGTTCCAACACCTCATGCTCTTTTAGCGAAAGTTATTAGGTTATAAATATAGTTAAAAAATTAAAAATCACGATGTTATGATAAAATCAACTAAAAAGTAGAAAATAATTTTCAATCTAGGAATCAATTAAGGAACAGTATATATTGTAATTGTGGCAAAAACTGATAAATGGAGCACCCACGCTTTTTTCACGATTATACTATTTAGTGTTCCTAAATTGATTCCCAGATTGAAAATTATTTTATTATAAAAGCGTGTTTTTTAGTTTTTTTAACTATATCTATTTTATTAATTTTTAGTATTTGTTGTTATACCGGCCACAGGTTCCGCTACATACATACATAGATGCCAACCCAAACTAATAAAAGCGTGTTAATAACATGGCGGTTTTTTTACCCGACTGTCAAGGAAGGGTTATGTTTTTCGTGCGTATCTTGTATATTTGTACATTTCTTTATAACCTCGAATCTTTTAACATCTGGATGAATTCCGATAGTTTAGGTGTCGTTATATTCATTACAAATAATCAAGTGTCCTTAGATAAGTTTGCAAGCAATCAATGGCGATTTTTTGGCACAATAGTAACACGTTTAAAAAAGGTAACTAAACGTACCGAGCAGGATATCAAAATAAAGGAAATTAAAAGAAAATTACAAAAATATACATATTATATTTAAAAAACAACAATATGATTGACTGAATAACTGAATAATTCACTGTGCCAGAGGTCAACGTGAAGTCGAAAGCGCTGAACTTAGAGTTTGCAAATTTTGTACACAGTTTCTTTATAAAGTGTAATTTTGTATTTGACTCTTTGGACAGAAAAAGGGCACACTTGTATGTCTGCTTTTGAAAAACCTACCCCTAAGAGGGTAAAATAGGAGTTAAAATTTCGTTTAAAAAACCGTCAAGTCCGAAGCAAACACTAAGTACTATTTACAGACACTTTCTACCCTCACAGCCCCACACAGGCCAAGATAGGTTTCTGAATTCATCAGCGTCAGACCGGTATGGTAACCGCTCCCGAACGCGGGTCGCTATTACGGAGTATTATATTTGGCTTTTTGAATAAAAATAAAGAAACGCCTATTTCAACGTTTTTCGAAATTCGATTTATATCTTTATTTTAATATAATTACTTGTTTTTAAAAAAATGTGCTATCCATGGCACACATTTGATATATGGATGTGGAATTACTTTTTTATAAACGAAATTATTAGATCAAATTGGAAGATAGAATTTCATCATGTAAGGAAAAAGCGTTATGTCGCCTCTGATAAACCCCGATACTGAAGGCGTGGAAATATGGACAAAACTTATTTATTATTTCATATTTTAAATATAACAGGTAGAGGAGCGGGTTTTAAAAATAGTCAGTATAAAAAAGCCCACATTAAATTTATTATTAAACCTCTAGTGTTTCAATGATAGCATAGTTAACAATGTCCATTAAAATAATATTATTATTTGTCGGAAACATTAATTGAACGCATTGTATTACATTTCTTTAAAAGTCATAATACTTAGTTCGGTGCAATTACAATGACATTTTAATTATATTTTTGATAATTTATTATACAACGCTAATATAAAATAAGATTTGTTGAGGATAGAGGATAACACCTAGGTATCTTACAAGTTTAACCAAACGTCTCCAACGTAAAGAGAAATTAAAATGTCCACCGCAATTTTGTGTGCTGTTGTGATTCTGGTTTCAGCTGTAGCATCCAAGGTTGGTACTTTTACTTTTACTCAAATATTTGAAGTTTTATTCTAGTTGCATGCTCATTTGCTCGTAATTGGGTTCTTTTGAGATAGTATCATTACAGGGTGTACACAGTTCAAACAATTTCTAATCTGATTTTTATTCTACATTTTACATTTTCAATGAGATAGAACTATTTTTGTAGTTCGACTGTGGCGGCCACTAACACACCTATTTCTGCCTAATAACAACAGTATTCTGGTTTGAAGCGTGTGGTAAGGGAAACGTACTTTTCCGAGGCATTCGATAATATTTAAACCATATAAATAAATATTTATTCGTCAGTGCATTAATCTACAAGAGAATTAGACTTTACGGTGGACCAGAATACCTTACATTATTTGAGTAATCAAAATTTAAGTTCACTCTTCCCTTAAAAATACACCTGTCTTTCTCTCACTCGAATAAAAAAAGAGGCTTAAAAATCAAATATAATATAAATTTTATTTTACAGGAAGTATACAAACTAACGCCAGAAAAGGTGGCGAAGGCACAGCAATACTCGGCAACTTGTGAGAAGGAGCATAACGTTGATTCTAGCTTCTTGGGCAAACTTTTTGATGGAAATGTGCCACAAGATGAAGTGGGCAAAAAATATCTCTATTGTGTCACACTTAACGCTGGATTTATAGAAGAAGATGGCCACATGGCCCCTGACAAAATAGTTTCGTTTCTCGGAGATCATCCATTGGCGGAGGAATTCAAGGAAGCTCTCAGAAACTGCAATAAAGTAACGAAAGAAAATCATCTCGAAACTGTAATGGCAATGCATGTCTGCTATAAAAATGAAGTTCCTCTTGTTTTTTCTTTGTAATTGTTTAATATATGAACTGTTGCAATAAATTCTATATTTGTTAATATCATTTTAAACTTTCAACCTATTTTGGGGATCTACGAGCATGTTTTTCAGTTAAGACGTTAAGTAGAGAAATATTTTCTGTATTTTTTTCCGAATTTTAGTCCCAGTTTACATCTCTACAATATTTTATATCGTTAGTTACAACAGAATTACAGATTACATTATTACTGTAATCACCGCAAGTTTAAGTGTAAATTATTGCTTTGCACAATTAAACGAAGGTAATTTGAAGAAAATGAAACACTACGAATTCTTCTTTACAGGAGCCCATAAATTTTGAAACATCTCCTTTCTGTCTTTGAAACTCAACAAACTACCACTGCTTCAGAACCCTAATGGTTTAAAAAGTCTGCCGAACTAGTGGCCCGAGATTCAAATGCTAGGCACGCACCTCTTGTCCCGGTAGTCCCGGGACTAGAATAGGGCTACGGTATCCCCTGTCTGTCGTAAGAGGCGACTAAAAAGGGGGCTTCCGGGGTTGCGAGCGGCAAGATTGGGAGGTCGAACCGTCCAGCAAGCAACTCCGGGAAGGACGGCGGTGTGTGTGGTCGCATACCGTCGTAAACACCAGACGGTGTGGCGAGTCCTGAAGCTCACCTAGGTGGTATATATATATATGACCGGCCATTTTTTCGCGAAACCGCGACCGATCTATGTGCAGCTAGTTTCAAAGTGAGTCCCATTTCGAGAAAATTTCAAAATTTTGGTGAGGTTTCCCTGAAAAATAGAAAAACCTGATTTCTTTTAAACTTGAATATCTCGAGTATTTCTTAACCAATTTCAATTTTCTTTTTTTCATATGAAATGGTGTTTAATGCGGTGCTTTCCTACCTTGATATAGGTATGGTCTGATGATTATAACTTTGAGTTTTGGGATGGAACTCATCATCACTACCCCTACTTTTTACATATTTTATGATAACTTACCTTCTGCCCACTCAATTCTCATAAAACTTAAAATGAACATTAAGAATCCACATTAAGAATCCAGATGATATGATATAAAATTTGACCTTCAACTCTTCAACCCTGATAATGCAGAGTAGCCTCCTGCTTCAACCATACATGTTAGACATTTGGAATTTATGAATATTTAATAATATTGATAAGCAGAGATATATAATGTAAAATTCAACCTTCAACTCTTCAACGCTGATAATGCAGAGGTGTCTTCTGCCTCAACCAAGATAGAGATTTGGAGCTTACGAATATTAAATAAAGTTGTTAAGCAGAGATATATGATGGAAAATTCGACCTTCAACGCCTTAGATCTGATGATACAGAGTACCTCCAGCCTAAACCACATGAATAAGAGCCGGTCCACACGGCGCGTTGCGTTGCGTTGCGTCGTCGCAACGCAAAGGTTTTGACGCATAGCCGGCCACACGGGCGCTGCGCCAACGCAGCGTTACTACGACGGAGTTGTAACGCTCCGTCATCGCAACGGCGACGCACCGTTGCGATGAGCATTTTAAGTAATCGTCGCAGTCATTCTATAGAAAGCATGGATCGGAAAAGACGTCTGGCATTGCTGCTATTACAACGTCACCGTCACAATACGTAAAAATAAGCGAGATCAGCTTGCGTGTGCGTTCCTTATCAACGCATAAACAACTGAGCGCTGCCGCTCCGGCGACGCAATGAGTACTCCCCCTCCCGCTTCGTCTGGTGCGCTGCAGTTCAGTCGCGTATGCGTTGCGTCGACGCAGCGCACCGTGTGTACACTATGTTTATTAGTATGTAAAACGACGCAGCCACAGCGCTACGTCGACGCAACGCCAACGCCACGCGCCGTGTGGACCGGCTCTAAGGCATTTAATGTTGTCACACATATTTTACAGTTAATAGATAGACACTTGAAATTTTTACAATGTATATATATCGTGGGCACCTATAACAAGAAATACTAAAAATAAAAAAAAAGATTAATATAAAAGGGGGTCCAAATACAAGAAATCAACACCCCTAAGTTACCTCCAACGCCGTCTTGTTCAGTTTGAGTTGAACTATATCACGTTATCAACGTACACACTGCACACCTATTGTCTGATTCATTATAAAAATTAACAACAAACTAAAACTTTAAGAACTACACACATATTAACAAACGCCCTATGAAAATAATAAAATATTCGAGTTCAAACACGACGACCAACAATAACATACATTAGTTATCAAACGTCAAAACAGCGAATATAAACACTACGCTATAGCCGCACGAAAATTGTTACCATTATGACATTTTATTTTTATACCACAAATTATTTTTATTATTATTACTGCACTGGACAAAATAAAGTCAATATAAACATAGAAAAATGTGTATTGATCATAAATCAATTGCATGACTATTTTACTATAGTAAAATTGTATTACATTATTTATCGTCAACAATAAGAAACTACCATTTGAAACGTATGTTTTTGATCGGGCAACACCGTAGTATGTATACTTATCTATGTTTGGACATAAAATGAGACCTGTGAATGAGACTCACGGCGGTCAGTAGCGTACTCGTAGAATAGGGATGGCGATTCTTTCCTAAAAATATTGATTCTTAAATCGATTGGAATCAAAGTCTCATAAATTGATTCACAAAAATATCGAGCCCTAAAGAAACGATTTTCCAAAAATTGATTTTTTTCGATTTGGTTATTGACTTCGTAATTTTAATACAATTAAAAATAGGTAGAAAACAAAAATGCCAGTATAATATAGGATCTACTCGTATTAAAGTGTTTAACAAATTTACATTGTTTTGTAATACCAGTAACTTTTTAATATACTTTTTTAATTTTATATCTTTTATCTATACCAAACTCAGGAGCGACGAAAGAAATACTTATAGTAGAAACTTATCTAGAAAATTTTTGAGCAATTAAGTGAAAAACTTTCATTTCTTTAAATGAGGTTGAAAAGTACATTCAAGTAATTGTAAATAATATAATTATAGAAACAGAAAAATCGTGTACATTAAAACTATTTTTCGGATCGGCATCCCTAATTGCCTGCTTGCTTTTCGATCTTTTTACTACGCTTTTTTATTAGTTTGACTCTATGTACCAAGGTATGTCTGTGTGTAATTTAATCTTTGAACTCGATTTACCACTTTTTAACGGTCAGTTTAATTCAAAACTTTGAACAATTATAAAAACCGATGACAATACACGATCTTAATAATTTTATTCCATTGAGACGATATTAGAGGCGGGATTTGAGGTAGGTGACGCCGCGGCTATGTGGTGCGGATTAAATCATAACTAGTTGTCCAAGTGATAATGTATCGATCTACAAAGTTTACCACTAAGTCGCTAGATGGCGTTAACTACAAAAAAGTTCATGGTAAAGTTCGTATAAACATTTACATGTTATATGACCCATAAACTGAAACATGTTTAAATAGAGATTTTACTAATATACTTATGTTCTGGATCGCTTTCAAATTTATAACTTAATTAAACAATAACATATATAATATATTTTTAATGTTAAGTATTAATATTTTTTTTAAATTAACCTATTAGAATTAATTTCCATTAAATTATCTTTAATATCGCATACAAATGATCTAGATTCCGGAAGCTATAATAATATAATGCAATAAGGAAAATATTTGCTATATCTTATGTATAAAATTCTCGTGTCACAATGTTAGTTACCGTACTCCTCCGAAACGGCTTCACCGATTTTCACCAAATTTTATATGCATATTCCATAGGTCTGAGAATCGGCTTCTGTCTATTTTTCATACCCCTAAGTGATAAGGGCTGTTGACCCTTAACATTTAAATACGGGTCAGCTAGCATATATATATCCTAGATCCTAAAGTACTCTCTAATCGTATTCGAGTTGTGCGTGCATAATATTATTAATAGCGTTATGCGCATACCTATTTTCCACTGAATTACCTATATTACTTTATTGATTTTCCTTGTTGAGTGATATTTAATTTAATTTGTTTTGTTCGATACGATTAAAATTGCCTAATTAATTGTGGCGACTATACAAACTTTAATTTAAATTTCAAACTTCATAAATTTGGGATTGTTATGAATTAATAATAACATTGCAATGACGGGTATAAGTTATTATTTTATAATAGTTAACTATGTAATTAATAACAAAAATAGTGATAGCCTAGTACTTGCACTTGCTTTAACGGCGAAGGAAACCCTGCACACCTGAGAAATATATAAAAAATCTCAAAGGTATGTGAATTGTGAAGTCTACCAATATGCACTTGGCCAGCGCGGTACAGACTACAGCCTAATCCTTCTCACTCTAAGAGGAGACCTGTGCCCAGCTGTGGCCTAATTATGGGTTGATGATGATGTAATTGTTATATATTTAGAGAGAGTAGGCAAATGGATCTAATATTGGCGAAATGTAGTTAATATTCACCACTTTATATTTAAAAAATGCATATACCTACTAATGAAGCTACTTCCCTTTACTATGATAAAAAATACTAAAAATAAAAATAAATACCTGGTACAGAACCCTCCGTGTGCGGGTTCGACTCGCACTTGAACAATTATCTTAAGTACTGAATACCGGTGAAT
The DNA here is from genome assembly GCA_014595695.2 of Epargyreus clarus clarus. Classification (NCBI taxonomy): domain Eukaryota; kingdom Metazoa; phylum Arthropoda; class Insecta; order Lepidoptera; family Hesperiidae; genus Epargyreus; species Epargyreus clarus. Next base: position 1,881,445 of record JACTTY020000036.1, read on the forward strand.
TGGACTGACTCACTTGTACCACTTAGTTTGATTTTTACTTTTCTGTTCCAACCAAACCTAGCCAATAATATAATATTTTATATAGCCTATAGTGTTTCGCCTACAGTGTGTCTTATTGAATTGTTTAGGTAAGGTCGACCCCTGCATTGTAGTTAGTTCATTTTTTAATGACATGGCACACATTTGTATGTCTTTATTATAAACGAAACATTTAGAGTGAATTGAAACGTTATGTCACCTCTGATAACCCCCGATACTGAAGGCGTAGAAATATGGACAAAACTTATTTATTCTTATTTTTTCATATTTTACATATAGCAGGTAGAAGAACGGGTTTTTAAAATAGAACTAGCACACCCGGCGAACTCCTTTTCGCCTCCAGATGGCTTCGTTTTTTGGAACATTTCGTTTGGGGATTAAAAGATGAATAATTTTTTTTTGTTTTATATTTGAAAAGGAAAAAAATATTTCATTTCACAACAGTAATGAATTCATTGCGATTACAAAAATGAAATTTAATTTCGTTGAACTTTATTTGTCCTTGCCAATAAATGATTGGATATTGTAACACATCGTACAAACGACGTGTCTCGTTTACACGATGCATGATATTGCTTCTTCGCTGAACGAAAATGTCTCGTGATGTAGTTGGATCGCCAAAAATAATTGCAGCAACATCATCAACTATGGGTGCATTGAATCTTCGCACATGTTCACCTGCTTGGGTACGATCCGCTCTTATGACAAATTTGTGCATATCCGATGGCATTCGTTCCAATGCTGTTTTGAACATATTAACCACAGACAGCGTTATTAGCGTGAAAAAATGCTTGCAACTGTTCAATAATTCGTCTCTTTAACTGTTGTGTTCCCTGTATATTGCACCACACATTCAGCTGATCCACCATCGACGAAATGAAATATATTTGCACAAATTGATGCGGTTCGTCTCGTGTTGGCACCATTGAACCATGCAAATGATATATTTGTCCTTGTATCTGTGATGGCAAACAATTAAGATAGAATAATTAATTTATTTATTTTTGAAGAATACGGTTTGACTTCTAATCGTGTGATGCTGTAGTGTGTGGTGTATGTGTAGTTGTTGTGTTGCAATTGATTGTGTTGGTGTGATTGATTGGTGTGAGTTATTGGTTGTGTGTGTTGTATCTTTTACCTTGCAAGTCGGCATGAAGCCGACTTCTCAAATGACATTAGCTCCAAAAGAAGTCATGCGAAAGCAGTTATTGTAAAAAAGTGTAAGCGATATTATTATTAAAGCTCTAAAGCTAACCTAACCTAACCTAACATAATCGTACTAAATGACACGCCTACTATTTAGTCTGGTTTAAGCCTAGCGCCTTTTTTATTTCACAACATGTTAGGTCGTGTAGACCTTTATGTAAAAAGTCGTAGAGTACCACTCTACCTAGATGACTTCTTTGTTGCAAAGCCGGACACAATCCAGGTTAAGTCTTAGGCTGCGGAAGCCGAGGAGACGCTTGGCACACAATCCAGGTTAAGTCTTAGGCTGCGGAAGCCAGGAGACGCTTGGGAGTCAATCCAGGTTAAATCTTAGGCTGCGGAAGCCGGGAGACGCTTGGGACACAATCCAGGTTAAGTCTTAGGCTGCGGAAGCCGGGAGACGCTTGGGACACAATCCAGGTCAAGTCTTAGGCTTCGGAAGCCGGGAGACGCTTGGGACACAATCCAGGTAAAGCCTTAGGTTGCGGTAGCCGGGAGACGCTTCGGACATACTCCAAGTTAAGTCTCTAAGCTACAGCAGCTCCTACATTCTATGGACACGTAGGTTAGTAGGTAGACTTAAGGCACATCGAAAAAATTTTTATCTTGTGCATCAAGACGTGAGTGTGGTGATAAGTAACCATCCATTTGATGTCACCGATACGCAACCTACTTGTAACTCGTTTCCTGGTGACCGACACATCGCACACTGATTGTGCACGTCAAACAACATAGTGGTGAACAGGTTATCTCGAGGGAAACAACCTGCAAAATTGCATCTGCTATCTCAGGTGACTGCGGAAGTATTACAAATATCGGTCCGGAAACTTTTACCGTAATAGAAAGAGGCATACACAGGCTAGTATGGGTGCTCTCTTCACACAGTCTTCTTTTCAGAGTTTTGTCACATATAAGCAGTGCCAGTGCAGTGCTTGAGAATGGGCAATGAGTTTTTTTTTTTTTTGGTTTCCCGAGCTGAAATCTTGAGCGTTAGATCATCCACACGTAATCTACAATTTGATGATAACGTACTCTAACGACATACTTATCGACGGTCGAGCAGTAGCTTTAAGATACTCAGAGTGTAAATCTCCACTGCCAGTAAGTGCCGCAATGTTCAATAAACCTCTTTTCAAGAGAGAATCCTTATCTGGCACAGCACGATGCTAGATCATAAGTGGGCTATTTCCACCCTATGTGGGTCTCATTAAGATCACATATCTGGACATTTTCTAATTTAACTATAAAACAAGCTCTAAAAGTAATTGGAGTCTAAAAAACTAAAGTTAAAGCTCCATTCACTTGGAATTCCAGAATAGTTTTAGAATGACTATTATGAAACTATTATAAAATATTACAGTCCTTGGGACTCGCTTCATTTATTCCATTGGATGGACACGGTTTTATAATCTTACCTTGCTGAAAATAACTAAAGATAAAACATGGTAATTTTGGCAATAGGGGAAAATAACTTCTTAATCAGCCTTTGGATCTAAAATATATACTCATTGTCCTTGCCAGTCCGCAAAGATGTTCAAACATGAAGGCGATATACTTTACCAAGAACATTTAATACCGTTGAATAAGAAATATATTATATAACACTGTGCGGTAAGGCGAACCAGCTTCACATGCTGTAATTGAGAATTGATAACGCACAGTTCTTAGGGATCAAGACAAGCTCTTCCCTGTGTGATATAGATTTGTAGAAGCTTCTTTAAAACATAGCTAAATAATGAATGAATGAATGAATGTTGCTTGCTTCTTACTTGCTCGGGGCAATATGAAATTATCTAAGACAATTTACAATAGTTATTGTAAATTGTCTAAATGTGTCTATTGTAAATTTACAATAATTATTGTAAATTGATACGGCTTCCTAAAAATACCGAATACAAATTATTTTTTAGGGCATTAATTTCAAGTTCATTTAAAGACTACTTGTTAATAAATTATTATTATTATTATTATAAAATTGCTCATTTATCCGATTCATCATAGCATCATAGCATCATAGTTTATAATGTCCATTAAAATATCATTATTTTTCGGAAACACTAATTGAATGCATTGCATTACATTTCTTTAAAATTCACAAAATTCTATGCAATTACAATGACATTTTAATTAATATTTTGATAATTTATTATACAACGCCAATATAAAATAAGAGTTGTTGAGGATAAAGGATAACACTTCGGTATCTTACAAGTTTAAGAAGACGTCTCCAACGTAAAAAGAAATTAAAATGTCCACCGCAATTTTGTGTGCTGTAGTGATTCTGGTTTCAGCTGTAACATCCAAGGTTGGTACTTTTCAAATATTTGAAGTTTTATTCTAGTTGCATGCTCATTTGCTCGTAATTGGGTTCTTTTGAGATAGTATCATTACAGGATGTACAAAGTTCAAATAATTTCTAATCTGATTTTTATTCTACATTTTACATTTTCAATGAGGTAGAACTATTTTTGTAGTTCGACTGTGGCGGCCACTGCCACACCTATTTCTGCCTAATAACAACAGTATTCTGGTTTGACGCGTGGGGTAAGGGAGACGTACTTTTCCGAGGCAATCCAGCTTAGTTCAGGTAGGAATCTAATCTTATCTGAGGTAGATCACAGATGTCCATGGGCGGCAGTAGCCTTACCATCTGGTGGTGGCATGCTCGTCTAAGTGATTAATATTTAAACAATATAAATAAATATTTATGCGTCAGTGCATTAATCTACATGAGAATTACGACTTTACGGCGGACCAGCATACCGTGTGCTTCCCTTGAAGCGATTATGCTACATTATTTGAGAAATCAAAATTTCAGTACACTCGTCCCTTAAAAATACACCTGTGTTTCTCTCACTCGAATAAAAAAGAGGCTTAAAAATCAAATATGATATGAATTTTATTTTACAGGAAGTATACAAACTAACGCCAGAAAAGGTGGCGAAGGCACGGCAATACTCGGCACCTTGTGAGAAGGAGCATAACGTTGATTCTAGCTTCTTGGGCAAACTTTTTGATGGAAATCTGCCACAAAATGAAGTGGGCAAGAAATATCTGTATTGTGTTACACTTAACGCTGGATTTATAAAAGAAGATGGGCACATGGTCCCTGACAAAATAGCTTCGTTTCTCGGAGATCATCCACTGGCGGAGGAATTTGAGGAAGCTCTCACAAACTGCAATAAAATGACGAAAGAAAATCATCTTGAAACTGTAATGGCAATGAATGCCTGCTATAGTAACGAAACTCCTATTGTGTTTTCTTTGTAATTGTTTAATATATAAACTATTGCATTAAATTATATTTGTTATTATCATTTTAAACATTAATACCTATTTCAGGGAACTACGAGTATATTTTTTTTCTGTTTTGACCATAGAATTCTGCTTTTGCTGTAAAACATAAGTAAAGAACTATTTTCTGTATTTTTTTCCGAATTTTAGCCCCCGTTATTTGAATTTAGTATTTAGTAGTATTTAGTAGAATTGTAGCCCGGTAGTAGTATGAGATCTCCACAAAAAGCTTTATCATTTTAAATGTTTCACGATGCAGTTTACAAAACGTTTTTTTTTTCATTGCGCCCCCAAAATATTGCATTTGTATATTCGTCTTAGGGTCACGGAAAGACATACATATGTGTCCCAAATTTCAACTCATTTGGTCCAGTAGTTTCAGAGCAAAGTGGCTGTGACAGACACACGAGTGATCCTCTAAAGATTCCCTTTTTCGACTGTACGGAATCACAAAAATGACGTTGACCAATAAAATCATTTTAGTATTCAGTGTTAAAAGGCGTTCAAAAAGAGTTTACAAAAATGCGTTCACTGAGGTATAAAGTTTACGGAACTCTACGAAGATGTATCATTTTTGGCCCACTCATGTACAGTATATATTTAAATGTAAATTATTGCTTTTAACAATTAAACGAAGCTGATTTGAAGAAAATGAACCACTACGAATTGTTCTTTGCATGTTTTCTTAATTTTTAGTATAGTGTACAAAAGGTGGCCGGGAGCCTATACATTTTGAAACATCTCCTTTCTCTTTTTAAACGTCAACAAGCTACCACTGCTTCAGAAGGTGTTTCGCTATGGAAAAGAAGTGCTGAAAGAAACTCCATATGTCTACAAATTTATATATTTAAAAAAAGTAGATATTATATTAAAAGCAGTGATAGCCCAATGGCTTAGAAACTCGGCCTCTAGAACGAGGAGTCCGAGATTCCAAACACGCACATCCTAGGCACGCACCTCTCATTTTTAAAGTTACTCGTATGTGCTTATTAGAAATTAATTATCACTCGATTAAAACGGTGAAGGAAAACATCGCGAGGAAACCTGCATACCTGAGAGATTTATATAAAAAAAAAATAAAAAGTATGTGAAGTCTACCAATACGCACTTGGCCAGCACGGTGGACTATGGCCTAATCCTTCTTATTCTAAGAGAAAACCCTGGCCAACAGTGGGACAATAATGGATTTATGACGTTACGAAATATTATACAATTTTACATAGTGATACGTATAAGTATTTATGATAGATGGATTATTTTGTATTGTGGTTTTACGGGATGATGTGTTCGCCCAGCGATAAATCCATATATAAGTTAGGATAAATAAATAAATAAGTCTAAGTAAATATAAAATTTCAGCCAAATGCGAATCGTGGTTTGTTTCTTCTTATGATAATTAGGTACCATTTAATGTGCTTTGATTGTGATTTATTACCATAATAAAATAGTAGCACATATTAAAGAGATTATCAAACGCAGTGTAAAAAGCTAATGACTAGCTTAATGTCTAGTTATTACTAATGAGCAAATTAATAATTACTTATGTCTGCAATATAGTTCCAACATCTCAAGCTCCTTTAGCGAAAGTTATTAGATCATGGCGGTTTTTTTACCTGTCTGTCATTCCCCTTCAAACGATAATATGATAAATGAACAATTTTCCCTTCGCCCCTAAAGTTACCCCCATTCAAAATTAAGTTGATTGCGTTATACTCTCGCCTTTGGGTCACGATTATGTGTACCAAATTTTAACTTAATTGGTCCAGTCGTTTCAGAGTAGTGGCTGTGACAACGGAAGTATAGACACACCAGTGATCCTATAAGGGATTCGTTTAATTTAATTTTTGTCCTTTTAAAGAATTCTCAGGTATGCAGGTTTTCTCACGATTTTTTCCTTCGCCATTTAACAAGTGATTTAATTTCTAATACGCACATAAATTTGAAAAATCAAAGGTGGCGTACCAGGGATTTGAATTTCCGACTCCTCGATCAAGAGGCCGCGTTTCTTAACCACTAGGCTATCTTAGAAGAAAATATAACAAAAATATATTTGAAATCTCCACTTCAAGCCCTTTCATTTGATATGTTACACGATGAAGTTTACCCATATTTTTTTATTTATTAATTTCACCCCCAAAATCTCACCCCCAATTCAAAATTCAGTGGATTGCGTTATCCCTTCGTCTTTGGGTTAAGGAAAGGCATATGAGTGCCAAATTTCAACTCATTTGGTCTGGTAGTTTAGAAGCTAACTGGCTGTGACAGACTGACGAAAAGACGCACGAGTGAGATTACAAGGGTTCCATTTTACGATTTAATGTGCACTTTAATTTGCAAGATGTACCTTTGATTGTGATTTATTACAATAAAATAATAGCTCTCATTAAAGAGATTATTATGATGATGATTAACAAACCCTGTGTAAAAAGCGAATGACTAAATTATTAATTAGTTATGTCTGCAATATACTCGTAGTTCCAACATCTCATACTCCTTTAGTGAAAGTTATTAAATTAGAACAAGACGATTTTTTCAAATTGAAAAATTCGCATGACTATTTACCCCCGCAACAACATGTCTCATGATTGCAATCGTATGAACAAGTTTCAGGCCGCACGTTAGAATTATTTCACATACAAAATATCTCTCCTTTGCGATTTTTTTAATTCATAAGTGTTCAATACACATAGGTGTTTAATATTTTAACAAAGTATATTGGTTACAATATACTGTGTTAGTTATAACACGATACTGCATACGCATACAAAATTTGGTGAAAATCTGTAAGACCGTTTCGGAGGAGTATAGTAACTAACATATATAAGATAATGTTTTAATGCTGAGAGAGTAATAAGTAGTAGAGAGAGCTTCCTACGTTAATAACTGTCATCCTCATCGACCTATTAATGTACTATTTTATGCACAAAACTCCTCTCAAAATGACAAGGATTTAGGTCTTGAGCAGTCACGCTGGTGAAGGGTTGAATCTCAAGCACGGAGGTTTTCTAACTGTATATGCCTCAAAGCCAGGTGAAAAAGAATTTCCAATATAAATGAAAAAAATCAGAGATTCCCAAACCCTAGGAATCCAACCCTGGAAACTTAATGTAAGAGATACTTTATAATATCAATTAAAATGTCATTATTTTATGTCCGAAACACTAATTGCGTAAGTGCGACTTCTATTTGTTTATTTACAGAGTCATATTTCATTGTGATTACCATGAAATTTTAATTTATGTTTTTTTATATTATAATTATGATTTATTATACAATTCTAATATAAAATAAGATATGTAGAAGATAGTGGATAACACTTCGGAATCTTACAAGTTTAACCAGACGTCTCCAGCGTAGTTCTACGAGAAATTAAAATGTATTCAACCGCAGTTTTGTGTGCTGTTATGATTCTGGTTTCAACTGCAGCATCTAAGGTTGGTACCTTTCAAATATTTAATTTATTTCTAGTCCCATGCTCATTTGCTTGTAAAAATATTCTGGTTTGAAGAGTGTGGTGAGGGAGATATACTTTTCCGAGGCATTCCAGCTTAATCCTCAAAGGTAGCGACGCATCTATGGCCGACCTCAAGTAAAAATCTAATTTTATCTGGAGTACATCACAGATGTCTATGTGGCGGCAGTAGCCTTACCTGACCGTAAGGCTGACGACCTGATGGTCGTGGCATGTTCGTCTGCTTCTCTTATATTACAAAAAAAATCTAAGTGGATAATATTTAAACCATATAAATTAATACTTCTTCCTCAATGCATTAATCTACACGAGAATTAAGATTTTCCAGCGGACCAGCATATCGTGTCCTTCCCTTCAAGAGATCATGCTGCATTATTTGAGTAATCAAAATTGAATTGAAGTAAACTCTTCACTTGAAAATACACCTGTGTTACTCTCACTCGAAGAAAAAAAGAAACTTGAAAAATATATATATAACCTGAATTTATTTTTCAGGAGGTGTTCAAACTAACGCCAGAAAAATTGGCTAAGGCACAGCAAATCTCGGCACCTTGTGAGAAGGAGCATAACGTTGATTCTAGCATATTCCACAAACTTTTTAGCGGAAAATTGCCACAAGATGAAATGGGCAAAAAGTACCTGTATTGTTTCGCATTCAATGGTGGATTTGTAGAAGAAGACGGTCACATAGTTGTTGACAAAATGTTGTCGTTTCTCGGTGACCATCCCCTGGCGGAAGATTTTAAAGAAGCTCTCAGTAACTGCAATAAATTAACCAAAGAAAATCATCTCGAAACTGTAATGGCAATGCATACCTGCTATAATAACGAAGCTCCTGTTGTTTTTTCGTTGTAATTTTTTTTTATTTGAACTGTTACATTAAATCTTCAAATTCAATCTACAAAAATCTTTTATTATCCTTTTAAACAGCTTGAACCTATTTTTAGGGATCTTTTGTTTTCTTTTAACTTGACCACTATCCTATTTTTAGGCTACGACGTGCAATTTTAATTTCACAGGTTCATGTATATTTTTGCTATTGTTTGAAATAAAACTTATATTTATAAACAGTGTTTCTATTCAAATATGTACTTTAATACAATATTTTATAAAAGGCGGACTAAGCCGCGGACACTACTAGATATATATACAAAACTAGCAGAACCCGCGGCTTCGCTCGCGTAAGAAATATGATATGACATACAAATAACTGTAATTGTAAATTTGTACCTTTAACAATTTTAACGATAAAGTAACATTAATAAAAAGTTTTTTTATTAATTAAATATTAATACCTTTTTTTCGTCAATGTTATACCTAAATTGGTCAAGCTTTCATCAGAAACATACACTTAAACTCTAATAAGTGGACTGTAATGAAACTTCTTTAAAATATAAGTTACATGTAAGATACAATAATAATTATTTACAATATTCCATAGGAACCGTCCATGTTATTCTCCGACCTATAAATTACCTAACCACTATGTAAAAATCATAACGATCCATAACGTATACATGGGGACCGTATGGTAACGGTTTGGTGTTAACCATATGGCAAATTATTAACGCACTAAAACCCCCTCTCACAACTTTTGGAGTTCAGCTTAAGGTATGCAGCCTTACATACAGAGGTTCTTTCTAGGGTCGCTGGCTGAGCGATTAGGGCTCCCATACTTACCCCTAAAAGTCCCCTTTTAGTCTCTTACGTCAGGCAAGGGATACTGTAGCCCTATTCTAGCCCAAAATTTTTATCCAAGGTCAATGTGTCTACCACATCACCATCACTAATCCACGTATAACCACAACCATACCCCACGACAAAATATCAGCAAGCAGTGTCAGTAGTCAGGATACCAAAATATGGTACATGTGAATAAAAATACGCATGTTAAAATTATTGTGCTTACGTGTGAATTAGTATTTGAAATTTCATGTTTCTAACTTTGAACCTAAAAGATTCCCGTATAAAGACATTAGCGAGTCTGATTTTGATTTAACTTATTTCTAATGTTGTGCAAACCTGTAATTTAAGTGCATAGTTTAAAACTTTTTCTAATCGTCATATTAATGTTAGATTCATATTATGTACTTAGTTGGTATGCCTAATTACATAAATAAATAAATAATACTTATAACACTTATTTTACCTCCTATTGGAATTTCAAAAACATTCCTATGTACATATATAACAATAAATATTTCATCAGAAAAATTCTGAAAGCTAATGTTCAACAACACCAGCGATCGTCAACCCGTGATCCATGGGTGGCGTGTGGCCCGCGGGTCTGCGCGTTACTAAAAATCTGCTGTTCTGCACTTCAGCACGCGTATTACATGTTAAAAATATGTTACGATTGCCCGTGGAATATCGCCCTACACGAATCCTTTCTGCACTGATTCTGAAAAATGCTGAAACAGGTGTCTAAATAGAAAAGCATACTGGATACACCCTTTTATAGCCGTCTTAAGGGTTGATCTAAAAAAAAGTGACTCAGATACTTCATTGTGTACAGTGGTAATTTTCATAGTGCTTCCTTCCAAATTAACGGTTTTTTAAATAAAATTTCATCCCCTATTAAACGACCTTAAGGGTTGATTTATAAAAATTGTGAAATAGGTGTCCTATTATTTTCAATCAGACAGCCGAATACCAAATTACATAGACTTTGCTTCAAAATCTGCGGACTTCTAAACGAAGTTTCTACCCCTATTTTACCCTCTTAAGGGTAGTTTTTCCATAAACGGTGTGAAAGAAGCTGTATTATTACGAAACAGAAAGCTAAATGCTATTTTTACAGTCATTGTTTCCAAATTAACGGATTTTAAAATAATGTTCCATCCCCTATTAAACGACCTGGAGGGTTGATTTTCCAAAAACTGTGAAATAGGTGTCCTATTACTTTCAATCTGAAAGCCAAATACCAATTTTTTAGACTGACATAGACTTTGCTTCAAATTCTGCGGACTTCTAAACGAAATTTCTATCCCTATTTTACCCTCTTAAGGGTAGATTTTCTATAAATGGTGTTAAAAAAGTTCTATTATTTCCAACCAGAAAGCCAAATGCAAGTTTTTACTGTCCCTGCTTCCAAATTAACGGAGTTTGAAATAAAACTCCAACCCCCATTTAACAACCCTAAGGGATGATTTTCCAAAAACAATGAAATAGGTATTTAATTATTTTCTATCAAAAAGCCAAATACCGATTTTCAAAGAGATTACATCAAAACTGGGGGACTTTCATACAAATTTACAACCCTTATTTAACCCACATAAGGGTTGATTTTCCATAAACGATAGAATTAAAGTTCCACTATATCTAACCAGTAAGGCAATGGGTAACTTTCATAGTGCTGGCTTTCAAATTGGCAAATTTAATAAGAGGTCACCCCTAATTTACCAACTTAGGGGTTGATTTTCCAAAAATGGTGAAATAGGTATTTAATTATTTTCTATCGAAAACCCAAATACCGATTTTCGTATAGTTTACATCAAAACTGGGGGGCTTTCATACAAACTTACCACCCTTATTTAACCTACATAAGGGTTGATTTTCCATAAATGGTAGAATTAAAATACCACTATATCTAACCAGTAAGGCAATAGCTAACTTTCGTAGCGCTGGCTATCACATTGGCAAATTTTAAAATAAACTCCCAACCCTTATTTTATCAACTTAAGGGTTGATTTTCCAAAAATTGTGAAATAGGTATTTAATTATTTTGTATCGAAAACCCAAATACCGATTTTTATACAGTTTACATCAAAACTGGGGGACTTTCATACAAATTTACAACCCTTATTTAACCCACATAAGGGTTGATTTTCCATAAACGGTAGAATTAAAATACCACTATATCGAACCAGTGAGGCAATGGCTAATTTTCGTAGCGCTGGCTACCACATTGGCAAATTTTAAAATAAACTGTCAACCCTTATTTTACCAACTTAAGGGTTGATATTCCAAAAATGTGAAATATTTATTTAATTATTTTGTATCTAAAACCCAAATACCGATTTTCATAGAGTTTACATCAAAACTGGGGGACTTTCATACAAACTTGAAACCCTTATTTGACCCACATACGGGTTGATTTTCCAAAAACGGTAGAACTAAAGTTCTTTTATATTTAACCAGTAAAGCAATGGCTAACTTTCATAGTGCTGGCTCTCAAAATGGCAAAATTGAAAATAAGCTGTCAACCCCTATTTAACCACCTTTAGGGATGATTTTGGAAAAACCCTTAGATTAGATTTTTATAACTTTAAATCAGAAAGCTATAATAAAAGCTAAGCATTTAATTTAATTTTTGTCCTTTTAAAGAATTCTCAGGTATGCAGGTTTCCTCACGATGTTTTCCTTCGCCATTTAACAAGTGATTTAATTTCTAATACGCACATAAATTTGAAAAATCAAAGGTGGCGTACCACGGATTTGACGTTTCTTAACCACTAGGCTATCTTAAAAGAAAATATAACAAAAATATATTTGAAATCTCCACTTCAAGCCCTTTCATTTGATATGTTACACGATGAAGTTTACCCATATTTTTTTATTTATTAATTTCACCCCCAAAATCTCACCCCCAATTCAAAATTCAGTGGATTGCGTTATCCCTTCGTCTTTGGGTTAAGGAAAGGCATATGAGTGCCAAATTTCAACTCATTTGGTCTGGTAGTTTAGAAGCTAACTGGCTGTGACAGACTGACGAAAAGACGCACGAGTGAGATGACAAGGGTTCCATTTTACGACTTAATGTGCACTTTAATTTGCAAGATGTACCTTTGATTGTGATTTATTACAATAAAATAATAGCTCTCATTAAAGAGATTATTATGATGATGATTAACAAACCCTGTGTAAAAAGCGAATGACTAAATTATTAATTAGTTATGTCTGCAATATACTCGTAGTTCCAACATCTCATACTCCTTTAGTGAAAGTTATTAAATTAGAACAAGACGATTTTTTCAAATTGAAAAATTCGCATGACTATTTACCCCCGCAACAACATGTCTCATGATTGTAATCGTATGAACAAGTTTCAGGCCGCACGTTAGAATTATTTCATATACAAAATATCTCTCTTTGCGATTTTTTTTTAATTCATAAGTGTTCAATACACATAGGTGTTTAATATTTTAACAAAGTATATAATATGTTAGTTATAACACGATTTTAATTTTATGTCAAACTAGCTGACCCGGCAAACGTTGTGATGCCATATAAATAATAAATGTTAAGGGTGAACAACCCTTATCACTTAGGGGTATGAAAAATAGATAGTAGCCGATTCTCAGACCTGCTGAATACGCATACAAAATTTGGTGAAAATCTGTAAGGCCGTTTCGGAGGAGTATGGTAACTAACATATATAAGATAATGTTTTTACTGCTGAGAGAGTAGTAAGTAGTAGCTTCCTACGTTAATAACTGTCATCCTCATCGACCTATTAATGTACTATTTTTTGTAAAATCAGAGATTCCCAAACCCTAGGAATCCAACCCTGGAAACTTAATGTAAGAGATACTTTATAATATCAATTAAAATGTCATTATTTTATGTCCGAAACACTTATTGCATAAGTGCGACTTCTATTTGTTTATTTACAGAGTCATATTTCATTGTGATTACCATGAAATTTTAATTTATGTTTTTATATTACAATTATGATTTATTATACAATTCTAATATAAAATAAGATATGTTGAAGATAGTGGACACACCACTTCGGAATCTTACAAGTTTAACCAGACGTCTCCAGCGTAGTTCTACGAGAAATTAAAATGTATTCAATCGCAATTTTGTATGCTGTTTTGATTCTGGTCTCAACTGCAGCATCTAAGGTTGGTATTTGAAGTTTTTTTTATTGCATGCTCCCTATTTAATTACAGTATCCCCTATTGTTTTAAAACAGTATCATTACAGGATGTTCAAAGTTGCAACAATTTATAATTCGTTATTTATTGTACATTTTCTAAGTGCATAATATTTAAGGCATGTATATAAAAATATTTCTGCGTGAGTGGATTAATCTACACGAGAATTAAGACTTTACGGCAGACCAGAATTCCCTTCAAGCGATCCATCATCACCATCATCATCATCAACCCGTTACTGTCCTACTACTGGGCACGGGTCTTGTCTCAGAATGAGACGGTTTGGGCCATAGTCCGCCGCGCTGGCCAAGTGCGCATTGGTAATCTTCACATAGTTTTGAGATTTTTTTTATAAATCTCTTAGGTATGCAGGTTTCCTCACAATGTTTTCCATCACCGTTTAAGCAGTGATAATTAATTTCTAACACGCACATAATTTTGAAAAAATCAGAGGTGCGTGCCTGGGATTTGAACCTCGGACCCCTCGATTGAGAGGCCGAGTTTAAAGCGATTATGTTACATTATTTAAGTAATCAAACTTGAATGGAAGTACATTCTTCAATTAAAAATACATCTTGTGTTTCTCTCGCTCGACAAAGAAAGCAAGCTTTCCGTTAAAAAAAAAAACAAATATTATATGAATTTCTTTTCCAGGAGGTGTACAAACTAACGCCAGAAAAGTTGGCGAAGGCACAGCAATTCTCGACACCTTGTGAGAAGGAGCATAACGTTGATTCTAGCTTCTTGGGCAAACTGCTCGATGGAAAACTACCACAAGATGAAGCCGGCAAAAAATATCTGTATTGTTTCACAAAGAACGGTGGATTTATAGAAGACGATGGTCACATGGTTGTTGACAAAATAGCTTCATTTCTCGGACACCATCCAATGGTGGAACAATTTAAAGAATCTCTCAGAAACTGCAATAAAATAACGAAAGAAAATCATCTCGAAACCGTAATGGCAATGAATATCTGTCTTAATACAGATGCTCCTGTCGTTTTTTCTTTGTAATTTTGTATATTTGTCTGAAATACCCAAATATAACACAATAATTTTGAAAATTTAACCCCGAAGAGAGTAAAATTGGAGTTGAAAATCCTTTAATTTATTTAAGCAGAGACAATATTTTTTGTATTGGGCCTGGATAAAAATGATAAAACGCCGATTTCACAGATTTTGGAAATTCCATTTCGCTCTTTTTGGTGCCGTCGGGTTTTTAATCGTTTTAATTATATTACTTGTTAAACCTTAATATCTTGAGAAGATTAAATTTGGATAGGCGTACTTATTGAAATGTTATCTGGCTAATCATTGTTTACATCAAGGTTAATCGAAGATATGATGTAACCTTTAGTTTTAATAGGGATCTAGATCGTAATGATTGATTAATCTTGGGTACAAACCAATAAGTAAACATAATCTGAAATTATATCGGTGACACGAGATAAAACGTTAAATAAATATCGCGTATATCACCAGGAAACTAACAATTATTAGCAGATATAGTCATGGAAATCCTTATTGTTATAATCTCCCTTGCAGCATGTAAGTATTCATTAGTTATTACATTTAATTAATTTCACAAATTTTAGTAGAGGTTAGGAATTCGAAGCAACTTTCAAGCTATAAACGTGGAGTATGCTATTTTATTCTTAGTTTAACTATTAGGTTGGCAGGTATAAACAGGTACAGATATATTATGTTTAATACATACACTTTATTTCAAATATCAAATACAGAATATTATTTTGTTAAACTTGAGGAAATTTGATAAGCATACTTTATTACTCAAAAATTGTAAAATAAATAAAACGTAGAATTTTTAAATGCACATATCCAAATCTAGAAGTTTAAGGAATAACAAAAAGGTGAAGACCAAAGCAGCAAAATTAAATGTAAAAAATCTAAAGCTTTAGCCAAGAATCGAACGAGTTGATCATCATATTGAAAAAATACACCCTGTATTATTAGGCCACCTAATAGTGTCGCTTATAAGGTCTGCCTCTCCGAAGTAACTATAAATGCCAAAAAAGGCTCAGATTACCAATTTTTTTAATTTCTGTTCTGCATCTGGGCATTCGTATCGTCGTCTTTGGGGACTATATCTACATTCATAGCACGGAAATAATTGTGAGTATGGAAGGTGTTCATAAACATATATAATTTTTTTATGTCCCTGCTAGTTATTGAATATGTTCCTGTACCGTATTTTCAGTATGTACTGGCAGCGCTATCCCACTGATGCCAGGGGATAACAGCAACTATGTTGAAGGCGAGAGCCAATATATTTGGATGCCAGATGGTAGAGGCAAGCCACACCTTATAGATCTTAAAGCGCCAGTTACTGGAAACTTACTGAACACAAGAAACGGGGCTAACAATCGATATTGGCTTTTTACCAGGTTTGTCCCTTATAAATCCTTATTGTGACTTAATTAAAATTAACTTGTCTACGATATTAATGTAAATTATTTTTCTTCTAGACGAAGTCCTAACAATGCTGAAGTGATCGCCGATGGCGATGCGAATAGCATTTAGAACTCCAACTATGTAGCGAATAACCCTTTGATGGTGATAGTGCACGGATGGAACAGCGACGACAACTCAGACATGAATCCTCTTATCACCTCTGCATATCTTGCAGTAGCGGACGCTAACGTTATAGTTATGGACTGGAGCCGCGCCGCTAGTGGCTCGTACACCACGTCAGTATGGAGCGTTCCCGGTGTTGGACAGTTCCTTGGCAACTTCCTCGTGTGGCTGATAAACACCGCCGGAGGAAACTGGAATAACGTTCACTTGGTAGGGTTCAGCCTTGGAGCGCATATCGTGGGCTACGCTGGACGTACTGCAGGAGGACGACCAATACGTATTACCGGTAAGTTATCAACGTTATCTTAACATCGAGCTCTTTTGTGACGTTTTATCATATTCCACGATAAAATATAATTATTGCATAATGATACATTTGTTAATGAAGAAGAATAAGGAATAAGAAAAACGTCAACATCTTTCTGCGAAGAAACTAATGCGGTCATCATCACACACGACCATCAGATATGACTTTGTCAAACCCCCATTCTAAGTATATATCCCAGCAATGAATTCTTAGAGGCTGCTATTATATATATTTTTTTATAATATAGGAGTAGCAGACGAACAAGCAGTCCACCTGATGGTAAGTGGCTACTGCCGCCCATGGACATCTGTAATCAACCCCAAATAAGATTAGATATTCCTACATGAGGTCGGCCACAGATGCGCCGCTACCCCTGAGGACTAAGCTGGAACGCCTCTGAAAAGTCTGTCTCCCTAGCCACACCCTTCAAACCGGAACACAGCAGCGCCTAACACTACTGTTATTAGGTAGAAATAGGTGTGGCGGTGGTGCCGCCGGAGTCGAACCACAAACTATTATTTCTGTATAAACTAACCTTCAAATTATTATTTCTGTATAAAATATTTTATTAAATTTCCATTTGTATAATATTATAGTATTATAAAGAGTATGCCACCGCTACACCTCTTTCCAGCTTGCGGCAATTTTTATGTTTCGGTGGAAGGGTGATGATGCCGCCTGATTAACATCATTATAGAGATCTTAGTCATCAGGGCAAGCATCACATCTGTAATTAACTTTTGCAGTTGGAACTCCTGTTGTGTAAGTTTTGCCCTTGGGTACGGGTGTCGATCAGCGGCAGTGACCAATTACTATCAGGTGGGCCTCGTGCTTGTTTTTTTATTTCCGTTTTTAAAAAAGTACAAAAAAATAATAACGTCTTTCCATTTAGGATTGGACCCTGCTGGACCTCAATGGGGCGGGAACTCCGACGCACTCAACCGTAACGACGGACAGTATGTCGAATCAGTCCACACAGACGGTGGCTTGCTCGGTATCTTCGACCCTATTTCTGACGCGGACTTCTAACCAAACGGTGGTAGGAATCCACAACCCGGCTGTTGGATCAGCACTTGCTCCCATCGCCGCGCGCCAGACTTATTCGCGTCAAGTATACGTACCAACCATCTCGTAGGCCACCTGTGTACCAACTTGAATCAAGCCCAAAACAACCAGTGTACTGGTGCTGCACTTCACATGGGCAACGGTATTCTAAACAAACGAGGGTAAGAAACATTTGCTTTATAGTGTCATATAACGACATAGCCTATCAAGTTGCCTGAAATGTATTGCGCACTTATATTCTCTGAAGGATTTTATATTTTTTATTCTATTTTATTATTCCAATTAAAAATGATTATAATTTACGAAAACTCGTAGATTTTGGCTAGCGTGACAGACTATGGTCCAAACCCGTCTCATTTTGAGAAGACATGTATGCCAAGTAATATGACAATTGAAGGTTTAACTTTAAATCTCTATTTGAGAAATATTACGTATATGACTTGTGGAGACCTGTTAATAACATACTTCACTGTTTTTTTGTTACAGAAGTGGCTTTTACGGATTAAGGACAGCAAGCAGCTGGCCTTTCTAAAAGATGAACGTTACTATAGGACGGATGCTATCCAGAAATACCGACTGATCTTATACTATAAAGTAATATTCTTATATCAAAAATATATTTTTATTAATACCTTAAGTATATCCAAAGTTATATTTTTGCTTGTACCAAATTTTTGATACTCTCTTCTTACCTTGTTTCAAGATATATTTTTTTGTTTTTCACGTAATTCAAGTAACAAGCATGTATGTTGTTCATGTAATGGTAAGTGCCGCCAATTAAATCTAATCAACCTTGGGGAAAATAGGATTAGAGTTCAACCTGATAAATAATTTCTAAAACACACATAAATTGGAAAAACAAGAGATCCCAAATTGTGATGTTATTTGCTCTGGACTATCTGGTTCAGGGTTAAATTTTCAAAATTATTGTATTATATTTGGGTATTTCAGACAAATATAAAACAACACCTTAACTGTAGAAATCTTTCTAGTCCTTGAAAAATCAGAAGTAATAAAGAAATTTACAAATATACAAGTGTAAGCTCATTATTCCTGAAATACTATTTTATATAATAAAAGATTAAATTACAACTCCATTATTTATTTTCTCTGACAATTCATTCCATGACATCTTATTTTTCTAAAAACATAATATCCTTCCTTCTTTTTATTTAGTTTCCCGCTACATTGCTTCTCACCAGCAATTAAATAGACTCTTATTAACATAAATTAACTAAAAAGTATTGTAATGAAAACATACCCTTACACAAGATAAGCGTGAAAAACATAACCCTTCCTTGGCATTCGGATAAAAAGGTTATTAAAAATTATAGGATTTAATTCAATGTTCTTGTATTATATTAACGTTAATATTACATTCAACGATTACAAAGAAAAAACGACAGGAGCATCTGTATTAAGACAAATATTCATTGCCATTACGGTTTCGAGATGATTTTCTTTCGTTATTTTATTGCAGTTATTGAGAGCTTCTTTAAATTGTTCCACCATTGGATGGTTTCCGAGAAATGAAGCTATTTTGTCAACAACCATGTGACCATCGTCTTCTATAAATCCACCGTTCTTTGTGAAACAATACAGATATTTTTTGCCGGATTCGTCTTGTGGTAGTTTTCCATCGAGCAGTTTGCCCAAGAAGCTAGAATCAACGTTATGCTCCTTCTCACAAGGTGTCGAGAATTGCTGTGCCTTCGCCAACTTTTCTGGCGTTAGTTTGTACACCTCCTGGAAAAGAAATTCATATAATGTTTGTTTCTTTTTTCACGGAAAGCTTCCTTTCGAGTGAGAGAAACACAGGATGTATTTTTAAGTGAAGAATGTAATTCCAGTCAAGTTTGATTACTTAAACAATGTAACATAATCGCTTTAAACTTGGCCTCTCGATCGAGGGGTCCGAGGTTCAAATCCCTGGTACCTCTGATTTTTCAAAATTATGTGCGTGTTAGAAATTAATTATCACTTGCTTAAACGGTGAAGGAAAACATTGTGAGGAAACTTGCATACCTGAGAGATTTATAAAAAAAATCTCAAAAGTATGTGAAGTCTACCAATACGCACTTGGCCAGCGCGGCGGACTATGGCCTAAACCTTCTCATTCTGAGACGAGACCCGTGCCCAGTAGTATGATTATACATTAATGGATTGATGATGACGATGGTGATGATGGATTGCTTGTAGGGAATGCTGGTCCGCCGTAACGTCCTAACTCTCGTGTAGATTAATCCAATCACGCAGATATATTTTTATATACATGCCTTAAATATTATGCACGTAGAAAATGTAGAATAAATAACAAATTAGAAATTGTTTCAACTTTGAACATCCTGTAATGATACTGTTATAATACTGTAAAGCAATGGGGGATACTATAATGAAATAGGGAGCATGCAATTATAAAAAAAAAGCTCAAATATTTAAAAAGTACCAACCTTCGATGCTGCAGTTGAAATCAGAATGACAACAGCATACAAAATTGCGGTTGAATACATTTTGATTTCTTGTAGAACTATGCTGGAGACGTCTGGTTAAATTAATAAGATTGTGAAGTGTGATGTGCTATCTTCAACGTATCTTATTTTATATTATAATTGTACAATAAATCATAAATTAAAATTTCGTGGTAATCACACTGAAATATGACTCTGTAAATTAACAAATAGAAGTCGTACTTATGCAATTAGTGTTTCGGACATAAAATAATGACATTTTAATTGATATTATAAAGTGTCTGTTACATTAAGTTTCCAGGGTTGGAATCCTAGGGATTGGAGATTGATTTTTTTTTATTTTTATTGGAAATTCGCTATCACTTGGCTTTCAGGCATATACAGTTAGAAAACCTCCGTGGTTAAGATTTCACAGTAATGTGGCCTTAACGCCATCAATCAACCCTTCACCAGCGTGTCTGCTCAAGACCTAAAATTCTTGTCATTTTGAGAAGAGTTTTGTGCATAAATGTACTATACATTAATAGGTCGATGAGGATGACAGTTATTAATGTAAGAAAATCTCTCTCTAGTACATACTAATTACTCTCTCAGCAGTAATAACATTATTTTGACATAAAATTGAAATCGTACTAGTTACAATATACAGTGGGTGTCCATATTATTAGGGACACTTTTGTTGGATTTCAGTATTTCCTACTTTAACTGAATTTTTCAAACAAATAATTTGTTGCATCCCTGCAATCCCCAAATGTAGGATGTAGGAGCAAATGTAGGATCCCCCTAGGTATTCTTTAATTACAAGAATATGATATGATGATAATAAAAACAGCAAGTTTCATATCCAGAACAATTTAGTTATTTTTTTAATAATATTTGAAATTAATAAAAAATCTATTGCAATAACGCTAATATTAATCTTAACATTTAGTCATGCAATTCTGTGCGATAATTATGACTTCTATTACGCTAGGGCCTGCTCTCTGTGCATGTTTGCACAGAGTTTGCTCTGAGCTGGGTTACAGTGTTCTGATGCCAGTCTTTAATTAGGGTTTCGATCAACTGGAGCTTGGTTTTAATCACTTGTTTGGCGATTACTTTTTTGGTGAACTTCCACATGTTCTCTATAGGGTCCATGTCTAGTAAGATCTCTGGCCATGCATAACAGTAATGTTTTTTTATAGCCAGAAATACAATTACCTTCTTAGCTGTGTGGCAAGATGCCTTAAAGCCAAGTATCGCGCATAAAAATGCACTTTTTTCAAATTTAGGGAAACTTTCAATGAGTTGAGACAATAAGATAAAATACTCTTTATTGCA
The DNA here is from genome assembly GCA_014595695.2 of Epargyreus clarus clarus. Taxonomy (NCBI): domain Eukaryota; kingdom Metazoa; phylum Arthropoda; class Insecta; order Lepidoptera; family Hesperiidae; genus Epargyreus; species Epargyreus clarus. Next base: position 1,903,093 of record JACTTY020000036.1, read on the forward strand.
CACTTACAGTTGAAATTTTACAATACACAATATACATAACAGGCGAAACAGTATGCAATAGGCGGTCTTATCGCTAAGTAGCGATCTCTTCCAGACAACCTATGCATGAAAAAGAAAAGAGAGACAAGCGAAGAAAGAAGGATAGTGTGCGTGAAGTTAGAGAAGGAATAGGTTATAAAGGTTCTCTCTATTTTTGTTGCTTTAACACTAATACATTTAGTATTAGTGTTAAAGCAACAAAAATAGAGAGAAAAAAAAACAACACAAACAAAACAATGACACGGTACACATGAAAAAGACGAAAACGAGGCGGAGAATCATACTTTCGAGTAATATTTTAAAAGTTGGTTTTTAAATGAATCAAGCGATTCAGCACGGCGTGTGGACATGGGTAACTTGTTCCATAAACCAACAGAAACTGAAGAGAAAGATTTTTTGTAAAAGGATGAAGAATGAAAGGGAGTTTGGAGAGAAAGATTTACAGAGGAGCGAAGACAGCGGTCGTGTGCAAGGTAAAGGTATTGGAAACGGTCTTTTAGATAGGTGGGAGCGATGGGGCTGAACAGCACGCAGTATAGCGCAGTAAGAATATGCATATTCCGACGAAGTCGGATTGGGAGCCATTTGAGTTTAGTACGATACTCGGATATGTGATCATATTTGCGAAGACCAAATATGAAACGAATACATAAATTTTGGAGATGCTCAAGTTTGTTAAATTGCACCTCAGTGAGGTCGAGATAGCAAACATCGGCATAGTCGAGAATAGGAAAGAGTAAAGAATGAGTTATCGCAATTTTAGTAGCAATAGGAAGAAAGTTACGAAGTCTCCTGAGGGGCCTACCACGGAAAACATTCTTCGACTTACTTCCTGAATTTGAACAGACCATGATAAATGCTTATCAAAGTATATACCAAGATTTTTAACTTTATCGCAGTAAGGAATACGTAAGCCGTCGAAGGTTATATCTGGTAACGAACTCAGGTCTACTCTGGATAGTAATCGGGAACTGCCTATATTAATAAGTTGCGTTTTGCTAGGATTTATTTTGAGACCATGGTATTCGCTCCAATTTACGATGCGAGCAAGATCTTCGTTTAAGGAATAAATTGTCTTAATGTCCTAATGTGGTTTGCTTATACACTTGAAGATCATCTGCATAAAGGTGGTAGAGAGAAGAGAGATTGAGACTTATAGAGTTAATAAAAAGAGAAAATAGAAGAGGAGACAACACGCCACCTTGCGGTACCCCAGCAGATACATCAGACCAAGCAGACCGTGCTTCCTGGACCTGTATAGCCGATTTTCTAGTACACGCTCGTATTTATCATGGTCCTCATGGTCCTTTCTACGATGTATAGGTACCGATATCATTCGCTGAGATCACAGGTTACAACATGACACTAACAGGAAGTTTAACTCTCTCCACAAGGCACTCTGAGTGGAATTGCACCCCAGTATTTCGTCTGACGTAACCAAAGTAATATAAGTAACCAAAGAAAATCATTTCGAAACTGTAATGGCAATGCATGAATGCATTCAACATACTGCTCCTGTCAAATTTTCTTTGTAGTAAAATAATATAAGTATTATTGAATCAAATCCTATTTTTTTTTATTATCCTTCTCGAATATTTTAATACATTATATTACACAACAGATAAAATGTGCATAGGGACACTTACTTACTAAATATTTTGCTTCTTACTGATTATCTTGCTAATTATTGCTTACGTCAAAGTTAATCAAAGACATAATGGTATCTTTTTTAATAAGCATAATCGAAAAGAAGATCTGTAACTCGAGATAAAACATTAAATAAATATCACGTATATCACCTAAAAAGTTATAATTATTATCAAATATAGACATGAAGCTCCTATTTGTTTTAGTATCTCTTGGAACATGTAAGTGTTTTTAATTACTTTACTTTTTAATTAATATTTTAATATACTAACTAACTAATTTCATTATGACATTAGTTTCCATTTTCAATTTACTATTTTTAAATAGACGAGGTTGTTTTTGTTTAATAATGGTATTATTTAAGTTTTATAATATGTATTTGTGGAATGGCCATTTTAAGGCTTTTATTTAAATGAAGAAGAATTTAAATTTCCATAGCACCCCTAACCCATAAAAAAGAAGATAACCAGAAAGATTAGTGTGGAACCGTGCAGAGCAATGTAGACCGTGGTAGATATTGAATATATTTCTATGAATTTTATTGATTACCTACTCATCATTTTCAGTATGTAGTGGCACCGCAATTCCCCTGGTACCAGGGGATAACAGCCACTATGTTGAAGGCAAGAGCCGATATATTTGGATGCCGGATGGTAAGGGTGAGCCTCATCTTGTAGATCTTCAGGAACCAGTTGATGAAAACTTCTTGGAAACGAGAAACGGAGCTAACAATCGCTATTTCCTTTTTACCAGGTTTGTCCTTTGTAAATAATATTACAAATAAGTTATGCACAACTTGTCTACTATACAAATGGAAATTATTCTTGTTCCAGGCGTAACCCCACCAATGCTCAAGTGCTGACCCAGGGAAACGCTAACAGCATTTCGAGCTCAAATTACCGAGCGAATAATCCTTTGATGGTTATAGTGCACGGATGGAACAGCGACTCCAATTCAAACATGAATCCTCTTATCACATCTGCATATCTTGCCGTTGCGGACGCTAACGTTATAGTTATGGACTGGAGCCGCGCCGCCAGTGGCTCATACACCACGTCAGTATGGAGCGTTCCCAGTGTTGGACAGTTCCTTGGCAACTTCCTCGTGTGGCTGATAAACACCGCGGGAGGAAACTGGAATAACGTTCACTTGGTAGGATTTAGTATGGGAGCTCATATTGTGGGCAACGCTGGACGCACTGCAGGAAGACGACCAATGCGTATTACAGGTAAGCCAAATGCACGTATTAAATCCGGGCATCGTATTCCTTTGAAGTTATTCATATAATGCTGTCTCCAAGGGCTATAGCAAGGGATATAGCAAATTACATGCATTTAGTTAAATTTCCGTTTAGCACTACTTATTTAAGCATTGTTTCGTACAAGTGTTAAATATATAATACTAATGTTAAATATATAAAACTAATTGTTAAATATATAAAAGTAATTGATACAAAAACAACGATGTGTCTTCGTTTCAGGGTTGGACCCTGCTGGTCCACAATGGGGCGGGAACTCCAACGCCCTGAACCGTAACGACGGGCAATATGTCGAGTGTATCCACACCGACGGTGGTTTACTCGGTATCTTCGATCCTATTTCTAACGCAGACTTCTACCCGAACGGTGGTAGAAACCCACAACCCGGCTGCTGGAACAGCGCCTGCTCTCACAGACGGGCGCCAGAATTCTTCGCGTCAAGTATACGCACCAACCATTTTGTGGGCCGCTTATGTAACAACCTTAATCAAGCTCAGAACAACCAGTGCACTGGTGCTTCCCTTCACATGGGCAACAGTATCCTGAGTAAAAGAGGGTAAGAAAAATATATTTTTAAAGTGATGGAGTCCCCGGAGTCCCCGGAGGCCATACCCACGCCTATTTCTCCCTTAATAATAGCAGTGTAAAGCGCTGCTTGTGCTAAAGAAGACATAGGTACTTATCCGAGGCGTTCTAACTCGGGAAAAGCAACGCATCTGTTGCCAACCTTAAGTAGGAATCTAATCTTATCTTAGATTGATTACAGGTGCCTATGGGTGGCAATACCCGCGTACTATATTAATATTATAAAAAATATATAGTTTGAAGGTGAAGAAGCTAAGCCTCCAACACATCACATGTAGTTTACGTATAAATGATTTGAAAGCATTCGTTTATAACGAATTTAATTTATTATTGTTTTTGTTACAGAAATGGTCTATACGGCTTGAGGACAGGTAGCAGCTGGCCTTACTAACAGAATAATGCTTTTGATAACAAAATTACTATCGACGAATAGCAACCCGTAGATTTATAACCTAAGGATATTTTAGTAAATAAATATTTAAGTCAAAATACGCTGTCGCAGTATTATTTACACCTTTATTTTAAGATTAGATATTTTCGTTTTAAAATGTTATGTAACTTTAGTATGCATAAATAGAGGACAATGTCAATAAGTAATACAAGCATCTTTCAATCCAACTTATGGTAGTGCCTCCGAATAACATCATAAGTTAAATTAACTCTAAGTCCATATGGGATTGGAGTTCCTCATGATGCAGGGAGCGTCACTAAGCTACATGAATTAAAAAAAAATCATAGACATTTTAGAACCTTCTTTTCTTAAACTTATATCGTTTGAACTGTCTTAATTAATAATAATAAATAAATCCTTTCTACACTCCCCACACTAGGATTCTCTTTGTGGGTTCCCTATTCCCTAGTAACGCTGGAGACACAAAAACCCAGAACCAGTACAGATATCCAAATTCATCGTTGAAATGTCTTCCTAGCTGGGATGTCCCCTTTGCGCATCAGACCTGCATGTTGACCGCTCCGCCACGCGGGTCTTCATTGATAAAAAGAAAGAGAAAGGTTTTAAAGAATTATACGAACAGAAACGCGAGTGGAAGCTTGTATTTAATACTAATATTTACTACGCAATAATTGCATACGTAAGTACGTGATATTATACCACAAGATGATATGGAGGTGTGAAAGCCGCGTGAGACGTGACTCAACGGGATTACCTACCTACTTATCGATGATCATAATATTCCTATGGATTAAAGTAATCAACAAATTAATTCTTAGTAGATAAAAAATAGTTTATAAATCAGGTAACATTATTTATTCAGTGCTAAACATGAAGGTCCTGTTCTTGGCAGGTTTTCTGGCAAGTAAGTTTGGACAAATTTAGTGTATTTATAGTATCAGCTTCTCCAAAATCAAAATCCCAAAAGGACCTTTTTAATTTTGCCATAAGTACTTGTTTTATACTAAGTTATATTGTGATTTTCGACTAACATACACAATTTGTAGAAAGTTACTTTTCAACTTACTTTTCAAAGATTCAAATTTATACCTACTGCCTCTTCATTTTGCTTACTGATATCAGTTATTTAGTTAAAACTTTACCTTTTTAGTATGCGCCAGCAACGCCATCCCCTTGGCAACGAGGGATAACAGCCATTATATAGAGGGATCGTCCCGTTATTTGTGGATGACGGATGCTGAAGGACGTACACGCCTAGAGGACCTACATGCACCCGTTGATACAGATCTACTGGCGACTAGAAATGGCGCTAATAATCAGTACTGGCTCTTTACTAGGTTAGTTTATTTCTTATTTTATTTCGTCAGGTCTCAATAATATTACTTTATTTTCAAAACTAATATTTAGTATATACTAGTCATTTTTTGTTTGATATTTATGTTAATAATTTTCAGGTCAAATCCAAGAAATCCACATATTATCACTCATGGTAATGCCAATTCGGTTAGAAACTCTAACTACTCAGAACGAAAGCCGTTGAAAGTTATAGTTCATGGATGGGCCGGGTCGGGTAACTCTGTTCTGAATACGATGATAACTTCGGCTTTCCTCGATACATTTGACGTCAACGTCATCGTAGTTGACTGGCGTGCTCTTGCCAGTGCAAACTACATCACAGCGGCTACAGGTGTTCCTAGTGTCGGACAGTTTATTGGGAACTTTGTGGTGTGGCTCATCAACACCGCTGGTGGTAATTGGGATAACGTTCACTTCGTTGGGTTCAGCCTGGGAGCTCATGCCGTGGGCGTCGCTGGTCGTGTAACTGGTGGCAGACCGATAAGAGTAACCGGTTAGTTTGTTCATATCTTAGATCTATCCTATATCAATATCCTTATGCTCATTAAATGTTGGTCAAAGATCATAAAAATAAGTCCTAAAAGATTTATCTATCAATCGAGCTTAACGGTAAGCAGTGGCTGAAACTTAGCCGAGGTACTCTGATATATTCCCATATATTGCCTATATTTACCAAACTTTGAACTATTTTGGTACCTACCTTGTTGTAGAACAGTGTGTATTGTTTGGTGTTAGATATTTTGAACCAATTAATCTATCATCATTTTATAATGCATCATTACTTCATGGTACAATATTATGTAGGTAAAAAATCTTGCCAAATTGCAGGTCTTGATCCTGCTGGTCCTCTTTGGAACACGAACCGTGAGGCTTTGAATACTGCCGCGGGTCGGTACGTCGAGGTCATGCACACCGACGTCGGGGCCATGGGTATACTCCAGCCGATCGGACACGCTGACTTCTACCCAAATGGTGGTCGGGATCAGCCGGGATGTGGCGGCAGTAACCAGTGTTCTCACAGCCGTGCTCATGAACTCTATGCATCAAGCGTGAGGACAAATCATTTTGTCGGGAATCTGTGCTCTGGTCTCATACAGGCTCTTAGCAACGACCGCTGCCCTGGCGCAATCCTGAACATGGGCAACGGTATTCTTACCAAACGAGGGTAAGTTTATATTTATTAACTTCTCATTGTCTGTTCTTCTTTTGCTTAACAATTTTAATGAAAACCGAACGATTACTTATGTAGCCCAACTCAGTGATAAGTATCACTGCCGTTCATGAATTCTTGAACGACCACAAGTTAGAAAAAGTCATACTTCAGGTAGTTCGCAGATACTTTGCTATTCTTGAAAACCAATTTGCATGGTATCAAGTTAATATAATCCCCTGGGCCGCAATCATGATCGATCGCAGTCGATCAATCAAATCGCAATATTTACAAATTGTTTTCATTTTAAAATAACAAACAGACGCTCTTATTTAATTCGATTGCATTAATCATGCATTTATATAGTTATAAATTATTGTTTATCAGTTAATCTGTTCTTATTAGTGATCGAAGGTTAATCTACACCAGGAAACAATTGCCTATTACGTATTATTCAATATACGTTTACATAATGTTGTTGATTATATTAATCCTTTTAATTAATTTTATGAATCTAATATAATTTTATTCTTTATATTAAACTTTTGAGTTAATGTTTCTGTATGTATTAAAATTTTACAAAGATATATTTTTGTTCCAGAAGTGGCATTTATGCTTTAAGAACAAGATCTTCATGGCCGTTTTAAGTGAAGTGCATAACCAAAAATACATTTTTTGTAATGACTGTGTTGTTTCAATCCTATCATCACAAATAGGGTGTCGGTAATAATGTTTAAAATGCAGCTAAACCTTTATTAATACAGGCGTTTAGACCTCTTATATTAAATCCGTGATATTTTTTTATCCTTAAAAGCTATGAAGTCCAATACGATGCATATGAAGGTAGCAATTTGGTAGCAACTATTGATTACAAAAAAAATCTATTCATTTGCGCAGTTTCTTCTCACTGGATCTCCATTCTGACATCAGGATGGCCGGTCACCTTAAAAAGTAGTTTATCTTTTTTTAATCGAAGGTAGCAATTAGTAGCAACTAATAGCAACTAGTAGCAACTAGGTAGCAACTCTTAGTAATTATTTCGATGTAAAATATGGGTAGTGACCGGCCATTCTGACGGTCACCTAATATCAGTAGGTATATCTAAAGATCGACGTTTGACTTCGTCTGGTAGGCAATTATAGTCATAAAGATATATTAAAAACTATGGTAATTATCATTGAAAACAATTTCTAACGAACATTATTAAAAACGACGCGAGGGGAGTAAGCAAAATCTATTTTCATACCTATATTATGAAAGTTACTTACTTATTTTTAATTACTTCTTGTACCGCGCAAACACATGTTTGTTTAAAGGCTAAGGTAAAGGTAAGTATGTAATATGTGGATGTAAATATGTGGATATTTACATCCGACATAGTCCTCAGAAATATTAACGAAACTATGATTAACTTCACATAATATTCTAATTTCGTAGCAAGTGTACCACTTCCTATTAATCGGACATCCTCGTTTTTTGGTAAAAATAACCCTTGAGTAAAAAAGGGTCACACAAAAAATATATGTGCATAATTTTGTAATAATAATATCACTTTTGCACGGTCGATTAAATTTTGAGGGATTTAAACTTTGTTTTAAGCTGTACGATCATAAAACCACTAAACATCAGATTGAATACCAGTTTATATTGTTTTAATATTAACCAACGATATACACATTAAAAGATTAAATAACTATATCAATGACCTGATATTTCATGAAGTAGCTTCATAAAATATCATCATATCATCGATTCCTTATCGTAACAATTAAGATAGGCATGCAGTTATGCATGTCGGTAGTTTAACTATAAAACAATGATAATGAGTCACTGTTAATCCAATAGTTACTAGTAGCGTTTACAAGTGAACTAAAAATATGTGCCACATAAAAATATTCGTTTTTATAGCAGGTAAGTTGCGTTTTTCTTAACATAACTAAATATTTTACATAAATTATCTTAATATTTAAAGTAAAATACGCACAGCTCGTAAGTATTGCGTAAGTTCGGTACTTAATTAGTTTTTAGAGTTTGACACTTTTTTGAACAATCTCTTATTGCACGACTCATGATGCGAAGCATCAGAGAGTGCTTTACGATCGAAATAGTACATTACAATACGAGGACGAAAAATTTTTTTCTGACAAGTGTGAGTTTGCAGGCCGAGCCGCAGGCGAGGACTGCAATCACACGAGTCAGAAAAACATTTTTCGTCCGCGTGTTGTATAAAATTTTATATTACGGGGTCGGAAATGGGGGTTTTGCGCACGCGAAGCGTGCGTAAAACGTCAATTTACGCACGCCGTGATATAAAATATTTTTCGCTTCATTTTGGCGGCTATTTTTATTATTATAGCCTTGATAGTTCACGGAATCAAGATATTTTGCATACTATTGTCGAGATAATTTAATGGAGATTAATTCCATACTTTTTAAAAATTGATTTACTGCAATAGAATTGAAAAAAATCACCAAAATAGGTCAAAAAATTTTCCTGTGCGTCATGTGTGAAACCTGAAAACACTGTAACTTGTGAAAAAATCCATCATTTGAGTTAATTTTTTTTTTTTAATTCTAATCGACGATAGTAGGTCACTGAATGCGAATGATTAATTAATTCAGTGTCGTTTAATTGCAATTAATAAAAAACGAAAACTACAAGACTGTATATCTATAGATATTATGTACATTTATTCCACCAGGGGCGCTTGTGCAGTACCTTCTTCCTACTACAGCTGTTTTTTCGGCAATTAATTTGGAACGACTTAAGTTTTTTTTTTTTTTTTATATTTCATAATTAAATGAGCATTATGAGTCGTGCACTTTTGGATTTTCCAAACTTTTTTTTATCGTCAGAGCAGAGTATTAAAATACATTATATTTTAATTTCTATTTAAGTAAGATCTTTCAAATCTAGAAATTGGTTTAAACATGTTTGCAATCTTTGAGATTGATTCTTAGATAAATTATTATTATCATTTTTATGATATAAGAGTAGCAGACGAGCGCGCAGTTCACCTGATGGTAAGTGGCTACTGCCGCCCATGGACATCTGTAATCAACCCCAGATAGAATTAGATATTCCTACTTAAGGCCGGCCACAGATGCGCCGCTACTCCTGAGGACTAAGCTGTCATGCCTCGTAAAAGTATGTCTCCCTTACCACACCCTTCAAACCAGAACACAGAAGCGTTTAACACTGCTGTTATGAGGCAGAAATAGGTATGGCGGTGGTGCCGCCGGAGTCGAACCACAGTGGATTCTACCACGTTAAAAAGTTACGTTTTTGATGTATTAATTAGAAAAATGTAACACTATCAAATACACATGTCATGATATCTATTGGTAGTGAGTATGGTATCGTTTTTTAAGTAGTTTTTATCGCAATGATGATTAGTTGTTTGATACGTTGTCTCCGATGACGTAGATCGTGATGTAACAGCCCGGTGCAGTCATATCTATCTACTTTCTAATATTAATATTATAAAGAGGTAAAGCTTGTTACTTCTTTATTTGTTTGTAAAGGCTAATCTTCGGGAATACTAAACCGATCATGAAAACTATTTCATAATCAGAAAGCTACACTATTCAGGAGTGTTATTAGCTATATTTTATTATGATTGAGTAAAAAGCGGGCAAAGCCGCGGGTACTGCTTGTTATACATGACACAAAGGTCTCCAGGTTCAGACCCAGCCAAACGGGCACCTATATGATGTATTAATTAGATTGTTCTAGTTGTGATATTTGTGTATTTGCTATTCGCCTTCGCATACATTTATAACCCACCACACAATAACAGGGTTATGTGGGACTCTTACCGCACTAACCCAACGGCGCTGCGTAAAAGACTCCGGGATCTCCACGGTATGCGACCACACATACCGCCGTCCATCCCGGGGTCGCTGGCCGGGCGGCTCGAGCTCCCACTCTTGCTGTCCGCAACCCTGAAAGCACCCTTTTAGTCGCCTCTTACGTCAGACATGGGATACCGTAGCCCTATTCTGGCGCAAACAACCTTTCGTGTACACAGTTACACTCTCGCATCACGTCACACAAACACACAGGGTCACATTTTATTAGGTAACCTTGTACATAAATGTTTACTGAAATTAGTAAATAAACATAAATAAAGTATAACGATAATTAGAATTAGAAAAGAAATAAAGTATAATTTACGAGTATATTGTACTGTGCATTATTATATGGGTGTATATTTTATATAGGTATTTTCCTTTTTTATGGAATATGTACATAATTAAATACATCTATTATTCTAGAAAGTCTATAAAGACTTATCGTGTTATATTATATCAATAAGCGGTAGCTAGTTGATAAAATCAAATTAAGATTAATTAAACGCAATATTTTCCCCAGATATCAGTATTAGATATTATATTTTAGATAGAATGCAATAAACAAGTACTTTACATAACCAATCCATCCTTAATTTAAGGTAAACAGGAAAATTACAATAAAATACCATTCTTACTTTAAATATTATACGTAGCTACATACCTACTGGTATATTATTATGTCCTTTTAATAGTTAAGTATGTAAATAATTAAAAATAAAGTGCTTATATAAATTAGTACATTACGATACGCGTGGCCAAAGTAGCCTATTTTTGCACGGCGTGAAGTTAGCGCCCGAGCGCAGCGAGGGTGCTAAACGCCGTGCAGATAATAGGCTACTTTTGTCACAAGTATCGTATACTATTTTATAGCTCGTGTGACATAAACCCGCTTATACTTGTGAAGAAATATGAAAAAATATGATAATTATTTTGAAACTTATAAATGATTGAAACTAAAAATTATGAACTAAAAAATCAATAAAAATGTGACACAACCAAAACCATTGAAATTTAGAAAATTTAGTAATTATTCTGCACTTGTGATAAAGACAAATCTAACACCACACATACGTCGAAATCTATCAAGCCATTTAGGCTACATACTGGCGTATTAAAGAAACATATGATAAGCAATCACATAATGTACTAATACATAACTAAAACTAGTGATACAGTAGAAAATCGATTATCCGGACCTTAGTTATAAATATTCGCGATTGTTCGGATTGTGAAACGTGAACAAGTAACTTTGTAATAACCCTTACAGATCAGCCACATTTTGTGTGACTTGTGCATTTAAATTCCGGAAAGTCGCCAAATCGCAACAAAATAGTTACTATAAAAAACAAAAACCCGATAGCTAAAAATATAACCTATGTTATCGCCACAATTTAGACGAATTCAGCGACACATCATGTATCAAAATTAATGAAGTCGTTTGAGTTTGCCAAAGAATGAAAAATACATACGTAACAAACATATAGTCGAAAAACATCATCCTAAATCGGTTTAAATAGCTTTTCTTCATAAACTCAATTATCCAAATTTTCGATAATCCGAATGCCACAAATACGACAACAAATAGGTCGCTTAGTCGAGATTCTACTGGAGTAGTATAATGGCTAATTTTGATAACGATTCCTAATTTAAATATCTCCTACTATGGTGTGTAGCGAAAATACACAGTCAAAACAAACAATAAAATTCGATAAAGCCCAATAGTTAGTCTTATAGTGATGCTATTGCTTAGTATGTACATTGTACAGAATGGCAAAAACATTTATAAATACGTCCAAAATAAAATATTAAAATAATTATAGCTTTAAACAAAATACTCATTACTCACTTTTAATTTTTAAATGGCATTTAAAAGTATGAAACGTTCATAGCTATGTTTATTTTTTTCAACTGTGAGGGTAGTGTATTAATATTCGTACGGTGTAAAAATCGGCTACTTTGGACACAGAAATGCGTGGCTAAAATGCGGGTTTAGGTCACAGAGTGCTATAAAAAATATTAACTAACTTTTTATGACAGACACCTACCTACTTGCCGGGGTCTACTTATTTTCCACGTAACCTATTTATTCCGACACCTCCTCTCAGCTTTGGTGAGAATAGAAGAATCTTTTAATTTAACCTACAAATTTAAAAACTAAGCGACCTTTCTTCGACTTTTTATATGCTAATTCAATCCTCTACATTAACTGATCATTTAGTCTTAATAAAAATGTAGATGGACAAGTTAGTATTCTCTTATATTAGCAGCTACCTACATAATTATGTAGATAACTAAATGTGCAGTAAATATACACACTATTACGATAAACTTATTTTAGTGGTCATATACAATTTAGGAATAAAAATATCCTTAATTTATGCATTTATTTCGAAATACTAGTTGCATGTTATTTTATTTAATCAAAACGCCAATGCGTTTTATTTAATGCAAATATTTTTAAAGATTACTTTATTTTTAACTTAGCATCTTGTTTGAGTGCTTAAAATGTTTTTTTTTCTATTATTTTACATGTTCAGTCTCTATTGCTGGGAAAATGGTTAACAGCATAGAAATACACGAAGGGTACAGGAGTGGAAACAGATTCTTTTATTTTCCTGGAGACGGTGACCACATCCTGCATCTCGTCGATACCTGGGAGAAGGCAGATGATGTCTTTATAGAGAACTACACTAGAAACGCCGCTAATAACGGCTACTGGTTATTTACAAGGTAAAATATTATTTAGATACCATATTCTAGAAATAAAGTTTAATCCTAAATGGCAACATAGACAGATAGGGAATCGTAGTACCAATGTTGAAGGAAGAAAATTAAACTCAAAGCGTGTCTATAACTCCAATTTTTTTTCCAATTTGCATCGACCAAAAAAGGGAAATGTTTAGTAGCGTTTAATATTTTTATTGATTGTCGGTTATTGTATATAGACCATATGTTATCTTCTTCTGTCAGCTTATTAGCTTCAACTACGTATTAAATTTCATATAATGTTTCCAGAGCAAACCCCAAAGAGGCACAGATACTGGTCACAAACGACACAGACAGTCTTACTGGATCTAATTTCGACGAAAGTAAGGAAATAGTAATCCTCGTTCACGGATGGCTTGGTCATGGGAAAAATGATTTAAATCGGAAGTTGACAAAGGGTAAGAAACATTACCTTCCTTTTTGATAAACATAGAGCTTAAAACGACTAAGAAATTTTACATACGAACATGACCATTGTTTTTTTGTGTTCCGAAATATTAATAATGTACTTTATTAAATAGTAAGTAATAAAAATCGCAGGAATTGTGCCTTCGACCTTTTCTCTGTCATTAATTATTCCAGTTTTAAATGAAAATATATCTTGCTCCGTTATAATAGGTACGAATGTATTAAAATAATTATATCCATCAATTCATTAAACCTTATCATAACAGTTTATCATTAAATAATATATTACGTCTCTTATGACTCTTAAAACGGAAAAGTCTTAATAATATTTGTTGATGGAATGAAAGAAAAAGTGTAATAAGTAAAAATTGTATACAATTAAAATGTAAAATCCGATTAGTGAGATTACCTTATTACAAGGAAAAACTTGCAGCTTAAATTAAAGTACATAAAATAAAGTACCTATTTATTCAATCTTCTGTGATTTTTAAAAATATTTGGAATAAATCCATAATTGCAGGAAATAATATATATAAGCATTTGCATCAATAGTCAAGCAATCTGCTGTAGGATGATGCTTTTTAAAACGGCAGGAAGCGTTTTCCGATCACGTCTCTCTTCTCTACGATATTACATGTCTATAAAAAAATTCACTTTTACCCTATTTTTCGCTTAAATGTCACATTTATAATATTTAACCATATATTAGTGCCAAGGACCAACATACGTTTCGTTTTTGTACTGAACATTTTTACAGCTTTTTTAGAGGTCAACGACGTGAACGTAATAGTTCTTGACTGGAGCAAGCTGGCCCGGCGGAACTATATGACGGCGAAGGCTGGAGTTGCTGCCGTCGGCTCTGCTTTAGGCCACTTCGTTAACTGGCTGATAGAATTCGGTGCATCTTACGAAAAAATCCACCTAGTCGGCTTCAGTCTTGGTGCGCATTTAGTTGGTAACGCGAGCAGGCAAACCCAGTCACGTGTTAAAAGAATCACGGGTAAGTGGGCTGAAGTTTTTCTTAATTATTGTGGTATGTAGGCGAATAATAACCTAGCAGTATATTTATTACACGCTTTTTATTAGCTTCACCTGTATGTTTGTTTGTATGTTTGTAACCGACTTCTTTGGGCGCGATTTTGACCCACTTTAAACGGCCAGATTTCGTTCAAACTTTGTAGATTTATTGAGGACCGATGAAAATACACGATTTTAATAATTTTGTACCATTGTCCTTATCAATATCCTCAGGATTAACGATTTTCGAGGCGAGAGAAAGCGCCTTATGGAGCGTTCAGGCAAAGTTACTAGATTGATTTTTAGCTTTGGAAAATAATAATATTATTTCCCTATAACTCAAATGTACAGAAACATATCTATAATGCCATCTTGTAGAATGATTTTTAGGATTCCGTACTCAAAGGATAAAACGAAACCCTCCGCTGTCTGTTCTTGAGTCACAGGGCTTTATCTCTTAAACCGTAATAGATAGACACTTGATTTTTTTACAAACGATGCATGAAGGTGGTCGCTATAACAACAAATACTAAAAATAATAAAATAAATATAGTTTAAAAAACTAAAAAACACGCTTTTATGTTAAAATCAACTAAAAAGCAAAAAATAATCTTCAATCTAGGAATCAATTAAGGAACAGTAAATAGTATAATTGTGGAAAAAGTGTGGGGCGCTTTTCGAACCTGATAAATGGAGCACCCCACACTTTTTCCACAATGATAATATTTACTGTTCCTTAATTGATTCCTAGATTGAAGATTATTTTTTGCTTTTTAGTTGATTTTAACATAAAAGCGTGTTTTTTAGTTTTTTAAACTATATTTATTTAAATAACATTCAAGGATCAAGTTGATTTTGATCTGTATCGTGTATAATCTCCTCTGATTCAAGCTTAGAACAGACTGGTAGAGTCGGTTTGTGAAGAGGGGATACTTACTTAGTGACATTAATGGCGGCACTATATTCTAACTTAAACTCTTATTTTTCAAAACATGCCTAGTCATTCGATGTACGAACAATCGGATATGTAAATTATGAATGAATGAATTTAACTTTGTAGTTCTTACAGAACAAACGTGGGCCTAAGAGTGCGAAAGGCCTATTTATATTTATATTATAATATTGGACACTTAAATAAATATTTTTCTTACACTTATCCTCATGTGTTCCAGCTTTGGATCCAGCAGGACCTCTATGGGCCAAGGACGAGAACCGAATAGTCCAGACGGACGCGCAGTACGTAGAAGTAATACACACAAACACTGCTCTGTACGGATTAAACAAGCAATGTGGGGACACGGACTTCTATCCAAACGGGGGTTCCAGAATGCCCGGCTGCTGGCTCAACATGTGCTCCCACAGTCGCTCGTATGAGTACATGGCGGCTACGGTGATATACGACCACTTGAATGGAAACGAATGCAATTCGACAAAGGGAGTCGCTCGCGGATGTACCGGTGACGAGTTCCCTATGGGGAACAGTGACTTAACAAAGCGAGGGTACGTAACTAAGTTCATGTTTAAGACAATTTTGTAGTGGTACAGTCCACACCTATTTCTGCTTTATGGCAACAGTTTAAGCGGTACTGTTATCTCATTTCATACGTGTGGTAAGGTAAACATTTTCGTGAACTGATAAATTCCAACTTATTTGTTAGGACAATGCATGTATTATGAACCTCAAAGATTAGAGTTGATTACAAGAAACCATCGGTATGAGTAATTATTTATCTTCAGACAGCTGCATTTAGGATACATTATGTGCATTAAAAGGTCATTGAATCAAGGCCGAAGTCATTCGAGGCAAGACCACAAGTTGTTCATTAATTTTTAAACTGAAATGTTACAAATGTGAAACAATTACGATTACTGGTAATTTTAGCCAATTACCTGCCTCACTGTTAATAAAAACCTTATTAAAGCCCCGTTTTTTTTTAATTAGTCATTTTTTACATAATAACTTTATTAGCTGTATTATTTTCGGAACCTTTTTTAATTATGCACATATTTTTACACCTAATGATATTTAATAATGAATGAAAGTGGCACGTAACATAGTGACGTCAATACAATGTTTTATGAAGATCATAATTGAACTTGACGGAATTAATTAACGACGTAACGATAATAATAAATAGTTTACTTTTTTGTCTTTAGTTGACCTGATATCAAATGATCATTGCCGTCAATGGACTTCCATAATATTTCAACATAATTATAGCTGCAGTGTGCTCAGAGGTGAACCTCTGGTCATTGGGGGCCTCATTCAACTTTTAATTTACTTACTTATCTAACTTAACATTTCCACCCCGGGACTCTAACGAGCTTAGTCCGCCACTGAGGACTAAGTTAGACTAAATTAGGGTTCTTAAATAAAAATTAGATACTTAAAGGATAAGTAATAAACTAATAGATATAATAGTATATTAACGACCTTCTTATTAATCTATTTGTATTTGTTCACAGGACGGGGATATACCGAGTTGACACAGAAAAACACTACCCTTATAACAGCACGCATTAAAACTAAATGAATGTTATTTACTTTCTAATTACATATAGATAATTAATTATAAACGAATAATCATTTACGCCTCTTCATGCTCATGTGTTTAACCTGAAACAAATTTTGTGAAGTAAATTATTTAGTTACTACGTTATTGTATGTATGTACATATATTATAATAAATGTATAGTTATGTGCCATAGTTACAACTGTATATCGTTTAAGGAAGTAGTTGTCCGTAGATATATAAGAAAATAATAATAAATAACAATGAAAATAATAAGAAAACAAATAATTTTAAATTTTCAAAGCTACTTAATCCAAAGTAAGTCAAAAAATATAAATATTAAATATCAAGTACCTAAACTGACAAAATTTGGACTTCTTAAATCGAATTAATACTTCGAATTTTATGAGTAGGTAGGTATATTTTTTACAAAAATGTCTGTGTACTTTCTAAAGGTACAACTTACCTTTCTCTTACGCAATATCCAGGGCCGTATGACAGGAGCGAACAGCTTTTCGTCGCGTTCATCATTTTTTGCATGTCGTAGGTTCCGCAGGCTAACTACACACGCGACTGTTACCGTCACTGTGCACCCAAACGCAGTAAACCACAGATACGATATTCTATACAAGTATGGTACGTATCTGTAACATAAAATACATGTAACATAATGTATTTTATACTAAAACCTTCCTTGTAATATAGACTTGAAATAACCAAAACTCCATCTAAATTGGATCAGTACTTTCTGAGAAAATCGCCGACATACAATTTTACATATACTAATACTCATTGCATGCATAACTCTTTTTTGTTAAGTCGGTTAAAAACACCTTTATAATAAGAGTCTAAGTAACACGTAATTAGCAGACAACAGATTAAGGATACTACAGATAACGGATTCATCCATTAAGGATGAATCTAGACTAGGTTAAGAAGCAAGTCATTATCTATATGGAAGATTTATGCTCACCCTTCAGGATCGTCCTCATGATGTGACATATTAAAAGTATAGGTGCAGTTATGTGTGAAGCGGTCCTTTTCATCGAATCTCAGGTACCCGCGAGCCTGGGCCAATTGTGACTGCGCGGCCAACCACCATGCTGATGATAATCCCACTATACCTCCACTTAAAGCACTCTAGAAAGAGATTCAAACATCAAACAACATCAGCAAAATCATTCAGAAATTTTGTCACAAATTTTGGCTGAATAGAAAACTTGTTATTAGCATTTGTAATGTATCAAGCATTCATATATTACATATATACTAGCTGACCCGGGAAACATTGTGTTGCCATATAAATAAAAAAATGTTAAGGGTGAACAACCCTTATCACTTAGGGGTATGAAAAATAGATAGTATTTTTTTATAATATAGGAGTAGCAGACGAGCATGCAGTCACCACCTGATGGTAATTGGCTACTGCCGCCCATGGACATCTGTAATCACCCCCAGATAGGATTAGATATTCCTACCTAAGGTCGGCCACAGATGCGCCGCTACCCCTGAGGACTAAGCTGGAACGCCTCAGAGTCGAAGTCTGTCTCCCTTACCACACCCTTCAAAACGGAACACAGCAGCGCCTAACACTGCTGTTATCAGATCTTGTAGTACACACGCAATTTGTGTAATGTGGATAGTACAAGAAACGTTCGGCCTCTAATTTTATCTTATAATCATTGTAAACGTTGCATTGTTTATACATAGACAAAACACCACTTCAATGTCAGCATTATCAGTCTTTATTATTTTTAAAGAAAATAGAATTAAATTACACTTCCATTATGATAAAAATATTTCTAAAATTTTAATAGATTTAACTAAATTAACGTTTTTATACTACTTAAGTTGTTATTTTTATTAATTAGCTATTTTGTGTCTTTAAATAACTTGCCTAAATGTTCGTTTTATTTATACGACTTAACGTTTATTTATACGGTTTGTAGCGTTAAACGGGAAAGTAAGACATAAACACTCTCGAAAAAAAAATGATTACTTCACCTAACAATATTTGCATAATGAAATAAAATATTATTCTAAATTTTCATGTATTACTGCCCAAAATATATAGAATCTTATTTCAATCACAATGATACCATCATACTAAAGACATTGTCATCAGTATTTAATTGCCAACTTTCGGATCGTGCTTGGACCCAAGCCTCTTTATTTATTAGATACGGATGTTTGGGTGTACGCAAAATTTCCAGTATCCCTCTGCCAGTTTGTCTTCGATATAAAGAATTGTCTTCGCGCCTGATTGAGGCCTCCGGTGACCCAAGAGCTGGAGCTTACCTCGGCCAACAAATTAGTTTGTCAATTCAGCGAGGTAATGTTAGTATCTTGGGTACATTTCATCGGGGCAGCGATTTGGCTCATTTATTTCATTTATAAAGTTTTAGTATTAATCTTAGTAGTTTTAGTTTAAATATATTTTTTTATTGTATTGTAATTACTTGTTATAGAATGAGAATTATTGAGTGATTGGGGACAATATTTCGTTCAGTATAGTTAATTGTATGACTGTTTGAACCAAGTAATTATTATATTTCCAACTCACCGTGCCGTCGATAAAAGGTAGAAAAAGTCCCATTAGAAATATACCCGCCAAAGGTCCCATTGACGCTGACGATAGACTCATCGTCAGTTGTAGTACAGAACCTAGCATTTCCACCACAAATACTAAACCTAAAGAATTAAAAAAAAAACTTTAGTATATTAGAAAAATATTAGAAAGACATACAGAAAGAAATAGCACTAACGTCTAACACATACCCACACATATACAACCAAGTACGACAACAACTCCTCTGACAAGTATTTGGGTTTCCTTTAGAGTTAATTCTCTGAAAAATGGCTTCCAGAAATCTTCGAGAACGACAGCAGCCATGGAATTAAGGCCAGTGGATAAAGAACTGCAAAAAATATAATACAAGTATTTTATAAAAGCTGTAAACAGTTAAACACACTACAAACCACATTAGTAAACGCCAAACAGCAGGCACTTATGACGTAAATAGCTCGTTTATTTTACTTAACTCTTTAATTAATCTTAAAAAATGTACATAACTGTTATAATTAAGTTCAGTGGTAAAAATATAATTTATGTAGATACCTAAGAGCGGCACTGAACACTCCAGCTACGAAGATTCCAGGCAATCCTTTCCACTCAGCTAGTACATCCATCACGAGAACTGGTAGCAATTGGTCTTTGGCCGCAGCGAGCTTGGAATCTAAAGGGTCGCAATCGTAGAAACGAGCAAAAGCTAGAAGACCACTGTATCCACACATGAATACTATTAAAAATACTCCAAAAAGAAATCCCCAGACAGCTCTGAAAATTGTAAAAACGTAAGCGAACATGGAAGTAATAGCATAATCGCTTGAAACTTATTTGTTAATATACTACTTAAAGTAAAGAGAAAATAGGAACAATCGATAATGAAAATATTTTTGTCTACCAATTTCAAGTACACATAAAAGCGTTAAAATATTTAGGCAAGAAAAATATAATTTTAGAATAAATGTTCTCACCTTTTAGAAGATTTCAACTCGGACAAAGCCAAAAATCTTTGCATCATTGATTGGTTGACTGCAATATTTCCAACCCAGTAAAACGTTGACCCAATTGTGACTGACCATATAGAATGCCTCTCTATCAAATCTAATCTAAAACTACAAACATATCGTTTAAATATCTAAATTCCACTGAGTTTAAAACTCATACTGCATTTTAATTGCAGTTAACATTAAAATATGCATATTTACGACGGAAATTCAAGTCTCCCAGTATCCCAATTCCGCTTCATAACTTCCTGAAATCCTCCAACAATGAATGTTCCTTTGATAATAACTATAACCATGGCTCCAATCATTACAATTGTTTGTACTACGTCTGTCCATACTACAGCTTTCAAACCTCCCTAAAACAAACATGTACTATGAGATATTTAATAAGATTGATCACATTGATGAAGATATATAATTCAATTTAATGCTTTTCAAGTGGCTTGAAAGGTACTCACCACTGAGGTATAGAATATACAAACAAGACAAACTATCGGAGATACCACATGAATATTTACACCTGTAACTGAAATAGTAAAGAAATTAATGATTTGTTACTTTTTATAAATAATAAGGGTAAAAACGAATTAATAAGGATATGCAATAAAACTAAGTGTTGCCATCCGCTAAAACGTTCTTACGTGGTTTCCTACCTTGGTTAAAAGCAAGTGCAGGAACGTATACGACGATAGGAAGCCATGCCATCTGAAACGATTTTATAATTGATTAAGTAACCCCCCGTGTCATAGCGTTTGATTAAGATTAATAGCTGTCTCTCAGTAAAATGTGGTGTGCTATATATAAGACTAGTATTACTCAGTAACATTAAAGTATCTACTGTAAGCGATATCACAGATATAGATCGTAGACAGTAATTTTATCGGTGTATCGTCATAGGTTTAAATAGAAGCGAGGGATAAGTTCGGAAGGGGCAATTATCGAGTATAATTGTCACTTACCTTACAATATTTTTTCTAATCTAAAAGCCAAACTCTATATATTAGTGTATATGATATGGCACTTAGAAGAGATGTGTTACGAAGTGAAAAACATTTTTTTTCTTACAAAATTATACTGACTTACCAAATATACACTAAATAGGACAGATCCAAACACTCTTAACCGCTTATCGTAACGAAGTTCCAAGTACTAAAATAGAGAGAAATAGTTACATCTGTTACTAATTTATATATTATTTATTACTAATTTCAATATTAACATTTTAAACTAGTAAATAGCTTTACCTCATAAGCAGACATCAACTGCAAATCATGTAGTACCGGTAGAAATGTGAATGTTATGATTAAAGACATCGCAAAAGTTCCAAAAAGTGAAAACATATATGATGTTCCATAAACGTACAATTCCGTTGGTATTCCCAATAATGATATGCCAGAAATGAAACTGAAAACATGTGTAAAAAACAATAAGTTAAATGTAATAATTGTGTACTATTATAATATCTTATTAAAATACTCTACTGTATTTTTTAATATGTCTAAAAATACAAGAATGTTTTGTAATGAAAACACTTATCTAGGCAACATGTTATCAAACTTACTTATTTTTCAGTTTTTAGTTAAATAGATAGTAGTTTATTAGAAAACTCTACAAGTACATACCTAGCGACCAGAGAAAAACAGACAGGTATTAACTTCATAGTCCTTCCGCCCATCAGATAATCTTGAGTCGAATTTTGCTTCTGAACAAACCCAAAATAAATTCCTATAGCACCACATACTGATAGCATGATCACAAAAACCGAGTAATCGATCCATGAGAAATGCTGGTACGACAGTTTCACAGTAGATACATCTAGGGGTTCAACATCCGCCATTACATAGAAAATATTACTACTATTCACAATTTTCGATCCACTACTTTTCAAGACAAACGACCTCCCAATGCTGTAGTAACACACAAACAAAATTGCAGTCTTTGTTGCCTCTATTTTTCAATTGCGGTCCTCAATTTTCCTACGCATCTGCTAGTAGTTATTTTTGTCCTGGAGTTTATTGATGGTTTCCTGCATAGACTTGAAATAGCCTAATATATGTCTTGGACCTATTCATGGCTCACTTGTGAGACAAGGACATCAGCTCCTTGAATATCCTTATGTTATATCCTTTCCAGAATGTATTTATAAAATCTGGTTCAATAAATAATTGGTTGGCTTTTAGTAATTAATCCTGATAAATTATTTAAACTTAATTTAAACACGAGATTTTAGTTCTCGTGCAGGAAGATATTAAAAGTAGCAGTGATTTTTGATAAACATTTCACGTCAGCGAATTGGTAGTGAAGATTTAGGAAAGTTCTTATCAATAGATATCCGCAATCCAATATATATAATATAATTGATATAAGTAAGTAGAATTTTCTCAAGGTTTTTCAAAAGTCGGTACTGGCTTCTTTATAGGCATGAGGTAAAGAGAAACAACATCTGAGACTTGCATCAGGTTCATTCTTACACCTACTTGTCGTAATAGTGTTATGCTGTATTACACGTATTGTGTGGATGTTTCCTTCTTATGTTTCTGATGATTCCTTTTTATTTACAGTACCCTTACCATGAGGTTTTACGTTTTGACAAATATGACCTTTTTGGTATTTATTTACGTATTTGCCCATACAAATTCCAATCAGTGCCCCTAGCAGGTTGTATCAGAATTATAGTGTCAGTAACGTAACATTAAATATCTAAATTGCTAAATGGCGCTTTATGTTTTGTCTCTCTTTTTTGCGAACATATGAGGCAGACAAAAAGACTTGAGCGCTTAATTATTGTTACGTTTACTCATTCTATTGAAGCAAACGGAACAGAATAATGTGAGTAAACGTAACGTAAAATTGTGGGATGTTTTGAAAACTCATGGTAAGGGAACGTGTGGCGTGATATAAAAGAATCGCTTATCTACGTATTCATATTTTGTATATAGCGTAGTAATACGCTCTAGAAAGTTTTTAGGACTGTACTTCACTTAGCTTCTACATCATATGTTTTAGTGTTAAATAAATAAAAGGCATGATAATATTCCAAAACATATAATAACAAATTAAACACGTATAAAATATTTTTGTTACTCTTATACTTAATCTCAGCTTATTTCTTCACTCTCATTTATTGGTTTCATACTTATCGCCACCGAATTGCCTTGTTGATCTTCCTGTAGAATTAAAATAATATGTAAATTACTTTTATAAATTGAGTGTAGCAAACTTTTACAAGAATAAATATGGAAACGTTATAGGACACGATAGGAACATTGAGTTGACGTCAAATTAAGTATTTCATGGTCAGGGTAGCTATACGATAGTAACAACGAAAATATTATTTCACTTAACTTCCTAAATATGTACCTATGTTTTGAACATTTTTCTTCGATCAAATAGCTTAATATGATATTTACTTGACCTTAGGTGAAATCAAATCGCTCGCAAATATTATCTGCAACTTCCCATCCTGGATCCAATATGGCCTATGTCAATACATCTAAAATCTAAATTCTAGTCACACAGACTGGATTCACACAAAATTCCAAATTTCCAACCAAACGTTAACAACAATTTACCAATGTAACTCAAACAGAATGACAAATATGCATGGAATAATAATAATATTTGGACTTTGATAAAGTATTATAAATCACCTTATTAAATCCATAAGCACTTATATAAGGTTCGTCCGTGGGATGCGGTGGTTCTCTATACAGCCTCCTTATCTGCGGCGCCAACAGTTTCGGAGCGGGCGGCACATAGGCTTTGCCGCACGAGTGATTCACCCTCGATACTATCATACCTATGATGATTGTTATTGAAGCTCCCGCTAACGTGTACCACATGTACGATACGTGCAATATAGGGTTTAGTGCAGCACTGAAAGCAAAATCTTAATGAATAACAATCTTAAACATTTTGTTGTTAAAATACAGAGTTAAGATCTCACAAAATCCCTATCCAAGCCTATATCCAAGCCTTCATCCAAGACTAACGCGAGTTGACACATTTGTGAGATTATTATGGAGAATTCTCAAGCATATAATATGTTTCATAAGTTTTCATCATGTTTTCACCGAGATGGCAAGTTATATCAGGTATTTAATTTCTAGTGTGCCCACGACTTTACCTATCCATTATTTGTAACTAAATTCTAGATTCAATTCAAATTGGCTAAAATCAAATAATCACAAGATTTACCATAAAGCAACTGATACCTATATACAAAAAACTATTTTTAATTTTGCGCTATTCCCAATTAAGTAAGATGTGTCTTTGGCAATTACATGTGCAATTAAGTAAATATTGTACCAGTATAAATTCCAATCAAAATAATATATTACCTGACAGTGGCTTTAGTATCTGAATCAAGATACGTGAAGTTATATTTGCATCCGTCGATGGATAAGGACTTATGCGGGTGTACGATCTGGCCCCGCGCTATGGCCAACTGAGCGGTGAGGCACCACACGGACATCACCACCAATCCTGAGATACCTCCCACTAAAGCTCCCTAGAATAAAAATATTTTGTTTGCTGATTTTTTCTTTATAACTCCTTATTTTCACTAACACAATACAGATGGGTGACGAGTGGATAGTTTTACCTACGACCTCTCTCCATTATTTCCTTAAACTACTAATTACAAATGCATTATTTTTATTTACAAATTTGTCTTTAAAAGTCACGCTTACCTACATCAGTCCATGTACTTTATGCAACACCCTCTATCAAGCTCACGAAGTAGATACATATGTAGGTAAGCATAAATTTTAAAGACTATATGTTACTAAAACTAAATCCAAATGGAGTAGTTGAATCAAATTAATTATTTTTGGCGTGGTGTTATTTCAAACACACAGATTGCTATTATTACTTTGTCTCCGTTCTCATAACTCCTACGACGTACAGACACGCAAAGCTTACATTCTTATTATTATATTCTTATGTAAAATAGTCTTTATAATTTGTAATTACCGTAGCATCTATCCAAGGCATCAGTATTCCCATAGAGAACACTCCGAGTTGAGGCCCCATCGTCATAGCTTCCAGTGTCATCGTTAGCTGCAATATGGTGCCCATTTTTTCTACCACAAACACCAAACCTATAAAAAGGAATGTTGTATTATAAGTATAGATGATAACAACAAGATGAAAAGAACAATATTTTTAATCGTTAAAACAAAACATACATGCTTACACCATTGATGTAATGATTAATTGATGCTTACATCATTGGTGTAATTCATGTGTAAAAATAGTGTGGGGGTGGTACAACCGCTAACTTCAAAAGGATCTCACACATTTACCTTTCCGTATCTTCTTTTGAATTTCAAAGGGCTTAACCGCCGCCCACCTCTACTTACCTAAACAAAGTACTCCAAGTAAAATGACAACACCCTTCAGAAGCCAGCCAGTTTGCTTGTCAGTTAACGGCCTCTTGTAAAAGGGCTTGTAGAAGTCTTCGAGCACGACTGCCGACATTGAATTGAGACTCGTAGACAATGAGCTGGAACACAATAGAACAAAATAAAACAGTAGAATATAACCGAAAACTTAAATGCTCAAAAACATTGAAAATATATAATACACAAATTAAAAGAAATCTAAAACCTGTTTGCAAAAGTATTGGTGGCATGCATCCGCATATCTAAACTACATAAGCAAAGTAAAGATATTTAAAGAGCCCTTTTGACGAGCAGCGTGATGCGTGGGCGCTCTACCAAATAGGGACTAATAGCGGACCATTATTTTTTATGCAAACCCATGATACTCGTATGAGTATCAAACGAAATTGTTTTCTAAGAAGAGCACTAATAAAAATGAAGTTACTTAAAGCTTACTTTAAAACCTATTTAATATAAAAAAAAAATACCTTAAGGCTGCACTGAAGATGCCGGCAACGAAGACGCCGGGCAGCCCGGGGATGTCGCCAAGGACATCCATCACCAAAAGAGGTAATAACTGATCTTTGGCTTTCGCTAACTGAAATATACGAATGTTATGCTATTGATTTAATTTGTATATATGTCGGAAAATAATTTGCGTTTTTGTAAATTATGGTTCAATTACTAATTGCTTAACAAAAATATCTAACCCTCTACAACAGACAGACATCTAAATTTATCATTCAGATATCTGTCTGGCCGGGGATCCAACCCGAAACCCTTTGCGCTTCAGACGGTTATAGCGACCACTCCGCCACGCGGGTCGTCAAAATTTATATTTAATTTTAATGTTATTATTAATTAAGTTTAATTATTTACCTTTGTTTGCAATGGATCACAGTCGTGGAAACGAGCGTAGATCAGCAGTCCACAGTACAGACAGAAGCAATATAGAACTGATATTCCGATACAGAATAAGAGAACTGCCCTGAAACAAAATTTACTTATCATGCCTTTTTCTTTTAATTTTTTGATAATTTCACGGAATTTATATACAGCTATGTAAAATTGTCGATATATTCAAGATACCTGATCATCAGCCATCCGGACTGCCGGGCACTGCTAGATGGATCCAATACAGCAGCCCCCCAAAACCATTGCTGGGCCACAGACTTTCCTTTACTTTCCTTTCCTTATAGTTTTGACATTAAAGCCTTTACTTAATTCCCACATCATACTTGACGGCTTCATCATTTAATAATATAAAAAAGAATTTCTCACCATTTAGCCCCACGTAGCGTAGGCAGAGCAAGATATCGCTGGACCATGGTCTGATTCACGGAGTTCGCCTGCAACCAGTAGATGAGGCCACCGATCACCAGATTCCATATCGTGTGCCGCGCGGTAGGATTAGGATCCCAACTGAAAACATTATTTTGAAATTTGTAAAATAGCTGATTATCAAATATATAGAGGCATAATTGTAGTTGCTATGACTGAGAAGGTTTAAATATGATTTGACCAAAACTGCATTTTACCAAACTTGTGCTATGGAACTTGACACCATTTTAGGTCTCATCTTTCACAAGCAACTCTCTCAATACCCAATGCCGTTTGTGCCCCACCCGATTGTTCGTTTGAACTTTTAAACGTTTGAAGACATTTTGGTAGCAAATAACGTGAAATATCAACATACTTAGGAGCTTCGATCCTGCCGCTGTCCATGTTGCGCCGCCACACCGCGCTGAAGCCGCCCACGTCGATAGTGCCCTTGACGGCCACCAGCGCCATCGCGCCAAACATCACTGTTATCTGGATCACATCGGTCCACACCACTGCTTGCAGACCACCCTTGGAAACAGACATCGTTCATTTTTGGACGAATAGGTACGTTTTTGAAAACTATGAGAAAAAATATTTTAATATGATCAGAGTTATATTTTTATTTAAGTATGTGATTTAATATAGCACCATTATATAGCTAAATTGTGAATTTGCTGCTATCAGGGATGTGCTTAGGCGCATTAATTATTTATAGCAATAGAGCAAATGCGTAATAAATTATATAGGTATGTGTTTTTCGAATATACCAATATGAATTTGTTTGTGTACCTATAATACCCATGGAAAGCGACGACTACTTAAAAATAAGTAAGCTAATTTGCGTCTTCCATTAGATAAGTAATTGGTCAAGTGTGAGTCGAACTCATTGAAAAATGAGTAGATAGAGTGAGTGAGTAAACATTTCCAAATGTATACGAGTATAATTATCTATTACTTTTGAAGAGATAGAGCCCTGTGACACACGGACTGACAGCGAAAACTTGGTAATAGGGTTCCATTTTTACCCTTTTGATACGGAACCCTAATGATGCAACCTGTTGAACTAGAAAACTCCCTGGCCTACTTCGTTTCAGAGCGAATCAATTTCAATTACGGATCAATGTTATCTTTGGTCAAAATCATACTTACAGCGCTTGTGTAGAATATGCAAACCAAACAGACAATTGGCGTAATAATATGTATATCCACGCCGGTCACTGAAATGTCAAAGTAATTATAATTACATTAAAAACCTAATTAAGAACCTTTAAAATTTATCAAATTATTAACCTACTCAGTAAGTTAATTTAAATTTAAAATAATTGCACACAACGTATGAAATTAAGTAAGCGTGAAATTATGATAGTTAATTTTTACGTCTTTATTTTATTTTACCTTGATTAAAGGCCAGTGCAGGTACATATATAACGATCGGCAACCACCCTATCTGTACAAAAGAAACATTTTATAAATTTAGTAAATCTTGTTTGTACCTAATAAAAATATAGAAGAATACAAAATGTCGTTTCAATATCGTGTTGCATTTTCTATCAATCAATTTGCGTATTTTTAATCCATAGTTGTAATTAGGTATGCAGTCCATCTGATGGTAAGTGCCTACGTCTGCTCTTGTATAATATAAAAAAATTACGACGCAAGTCCTAGATAAGGTCGACCGTGCTACCTCTGAGGTCTAAGTTGGAACAACTCGTATAAGTCGTCTATCACAAACCAACCAAAACACAGCAGTGCTTAAGAAATCTGTAATATTAGGCAGAAATAGGTACGTAGTTTCAGATCCGTTATTCATTAATAATTAATAATTTTAATAAGATATGGCTCCTCCATATTCCTTCCTAAACATTTCACTTAATCTACGTACTATACGCAGTAATTACTTTCCTACATATTAATTTATGCTGTAAAACAAGCTCACATAAGCAAGAACAAACTCCAAAATTAATATGAACTCACCAATGTAAATGCGAATAGAATAGATCCAAACAATCTAACTCTGTTATCGAATCGCATTGATAAGTACTGAAAAGAAAAAATATATTTAATAGAAGTAGAATAAATAAATCTTAAGGCTTTTTTTGTAATGTTGAAGTAGTAAGCGATCATGCAGTCTACGTAAAGGTGGCCTCTGCCCCCATGGACATCTGTACCTATATCTCCCTTTTCATACAGCTTCATTTAAAACTGCTGCTTTTAGGCAGAAATAGTAGAAGCCGAAGTAGCCTGCCTCCGAAGTACTCGAAGAACGACTAAGTATTCTACCACTATAAAATAAGTAGGTAATAAGTTAATAAGAACAATAAAAGTTTATATTATAATTTATTTTACAAGAAATACCTACTCTTCATTTAATTACGAAACATGTAGCTGAGTATGCAATAACAAATTACACAAAATTGTATAATTACCTCGTAATTAGACGTGATCTTGAGTTCATGGAAAACGGGCAGGTACACCTGAGTCATCACGATCGACATGAGGAATATACCGATTATAATAAAGCCATATTGAGTACCGTGCATATACACCTCTGTGGGCGATCCGAGCAGCGTTATCCCTGAAACAAAGCTTAAGCAAAACGATTTTTTTATAAAAGAAAAGTAGAAAACTAGCACGCAGTCTACTCGACGGTAAGTCAATGCAACCTATGGACAAATGTAATCAACTCCATATAGAAGAAAGGTCCTACCTACATACGATTCCGAAGCCTTGCCACTCCCGAGGACTACGATAAATTCACCTAATATCTACCCAAATCTGTCGGCACTCGGCATCCACTTCATTCCACCCAAACGCAAAAACTGCTTAAAGCTGCAAATGCGTGTGATGGTAGTACCTCCTCATTCAAACCATACGGTTGCTATAAAACTCTGTCATTAACTAACTGCTGTGCAGCGCATAGCTTATTAATTCTTCTTTAGGAGCTTCTGATGTAACTTAGCTTTTTGTTAATTAATTCCTTGACGCAGCTATACAGAGGATGAACATTTGCAATGCTATAAACACTCTGATACCCCGTTATTGAGCACACACAATAAGAACAAATCGCCTATGCACATTGTGACGAAGACAACTAAATAAATCCCAGCAGCGATAATATCTGAAAAAATCCTATTACTCGTTTATTTAAATATATTCAATTAAAATCTGTTTTCATCACGTTCACTGTCTTCCACTTATCACATATGCCAAATCAATAGCAAAGAATTGAATCATTTATTTATAACTACGTTATACTTTTTAGTTTTCCACGCTAAATTTTCTCAACAATCTATGCTAATTTACTGACCTTGCCACAAGGGACATTGAAACCGGAACAACTTTCATGTTCCTACCGCCGAGAAGATAATCATTTTGGGTAGTTTGTTTCTTCATGAAACCCCAGTACACCCCGACAAGAGCACTGATGGCCAACATAAACACGAACACCACGTAATCCACCCATGAGAACGTTTGCAACTGATATGGAATATCGTCAACTTCACCACCAATTTCCCCCATTGCTACGAGTGTCTGATAGCAGGTGTCATGTAGATATGACCCAGGAGGGCACCTATAGTCGAATGACTCGTGAGGCCACCGAGATGTAAGCTCAATCTGTTACAATGAAACAATTACGATAACTCGCAATTTAAAACAGGATGTTGCGAGATCCCCTCAATAGCAACCAGGAGCGAATCGGGAACCGACTAATACCTACTTAAAATCCTAATACCTTAGGACAAGTATTTTAACATTTAAGCCTTTAAAGAAAGAGATTCATCAAAAGAAGACCAAAGTATATATATATTTTGAAGGAAATAATGGAAACAAACGTAGCTATTGTGTGTACATAGTGTATAAATCACTTCATCGCATTTGCATAGTAGCTACCGCAAGGCACCAACGTGTGGAATTGTACTTAAATTACCATTAAACTAAATTGTCCCGACACGAGTTACGGGCTCAATTGCTCCTACATTATAGACCTGATGCAGACGCAAGCCACTACCGCATTGTGGCTATAGAAAACTCCGATATAGAATGACGTGTGATCTGTGATTGCGCCACAACAATTTAAGTACACTCTTTCAAAGTACCCAGCCTGGAAATTGAAAATTTGGATCTGATAATTCAATTTCGTAATTTAATATGCTTTTTATTGGTCTATTCATATCATATAATTATTTTTGGACTCGATTGCCTACACTTCAAATCTGATATATTACCTAAGGATGACGACACCATAGGAGAAAGATTATAATAATTGATTTAAGTAAATGTTTAAATAACTTTATGGGTTTTAGGTACTTACCTACGTAGTTTTTTGTGGCTTAGGAGTCTTTTATATTTTAACAAAAGTTATTATTCTTAAGTATCCATTTTAATTAAACACAAATTAGAAAAGGTAAATAAATGGAAATCTTCTCTCCTTAAAATTTGTAATTAACAAAATACCTACGTATATGTAAGTATATGTAATACCGAAAATTTCATACTTATTATACGAAATGTTTATATACATTTAATAACGTTTATAAAATGAATAGTACTGGCATTATTGTAGGTAAGGAACTAGTTCCTATTAGAATCTTTATAAAGACGGTCTATAGTAATACTTCCTACTTGGAAACTGTTGAGTTGTTGGGGGCGGTTAATAGCGCTAGGTATATTTATGACAATGTTATTGGTAAGTACCTTAAGATGAATGTGTATATTCTGTTCTTAATGCGATGATTTTAACAATCTACAATTTACTCCAATCATCACTTATCCATAAATATTAACGATAATGATAATATATGAGACAAATACAACGCATCACGTTATAATAAATTTAGTGTATAGAATTGAATTTTTAAAAATGATAACAGCGCCATCTATTCCTTCATTGCTTAATACCATTTAATCTTTACAAATGATTATAATATCATGTGAGTGTGACCTTAATCGACGAAGCTTCACAGAAATTACTGGACCTCTATAGACTCGCCAATGATGATGATGATAATACATTATAAACTATCTCTTTGTAGGTTACTATACTAAGATGTCAGTGACAATGTCTTCCATGTTTATCTTTAGCTGTCACTGTCAGTGTCATTTCGTTTCAAAATATTAATGAAAAATACTGCATGTGGTATTCGTGTAGTTAAGTGTAGTAGAATTTAAATTTGAATTATTGAATAGGCATTGTTTTTACGTAAAACAGAACTTCAAAAAGTAATTTACCAACAATGGCAAATATTTTGCTAAGCCATACTGAACGGGTTTATATTATGCATGGAATCCAGGTATGTTTTTCAATATTTATCTACGTAGCTACTGTGTTCTGGTTTGAAGAGAAGTCGGCGACAGACGCGCCACTAATCCTTGATATTGAGCTGAAATTATGTAAAAAGTATGACTCCTTTACCACATCTTAGAAGTGAACACAACAGCGACTAAAATTATTCTTATTATGCAGCATTAAGCGTTGTGGTAATGCCTTCGGAATAAAATTAGAATGGGTCTTATAAATAAGACGCTACACACTAAATAAGAATATTGCAACCATTATGGTGCATGTAGCATTAATACTATTTTTTAATGGGTCGTACTTGCTAATAGAGAATTATGTCCTTTACTGGTTACTATAGTTTTAAGGGTATTGTTTTCTTTCCAGGATGACTATAGAGCTGATGGGAGATCCAGCATAGACTATAGACCTATGGAGCTTGAGACTGATGTAGTGAGTCATGCCAGTGGCTCAGCTAGGCTAAGGCTAGCCAACACAGACATACTTGTTGGAGTAAAAACTGAAGTTGATGTACCATATCCCAGTAAACCAGAACAGGGGAAAATTGAGTTCTTTGTTGACTGGTGAGTACACTGACATGATCATTGCAATAAGTATCTATTGAAGTGGTGTACATTTGTAATACAAAATAATTGGGTTGAGTATGTTGTTGTCCCTGATATCTGTTATATTACTTAACGAGCTTTTGCCTGCGGCTTCGCTCGCGTATCGAATTAATATTTTCATCCCCTATTTAATCCCCTTGGGGGTAGAATTGACCAAAATCCTTTCTTAGCGGATGCCTACGTCATAACATGTACCTGCATGCCAAATTTCAGCCTGATCCATCCAGTGGTTTGGGCTGTGCGTTGATAGATCACTACGTCAGTCAGTCACCTTTGAGTTATATATATTTAGATTTACTTATAAATGACTAATAATGTCTCCTTTACTATCTGGCCAAACTATCTTTGAGACCATTATGGATAATTCTCTAGTATTTAATTTATATCCATACACTTTTAGTTTTATGTTATCAAATCAATTAAAAAAATCACTACTTATCATACTTGTATCAAGAAAAGCAATGAATATTATATTAACATATTTTACAGCTCTGCAAATGCTACCCCTGAATTCGAGGGCCGAGGAGGAGAACAACTTGCATATTGTATATCTAATATGTTAAAAGAAGCATTCCATTCCCGGCAGGCATTTGATCTAAAACAACTATGTATACTTAAAGGCAAGCAATGCTGGAAGCTATATGTGGACATTCTGGTAAAACATGTATTTTTTTATATTATTTTGTCTATATTCAACCCATAAAAACACGATCACAATTAAAAAAATATATGTAAAATACTGACAGTTAATTTTTGAAATGTAACTCTTAAGTTGATAAAATTTGTAAATTTAAAAAGTTGTTATGTGCTCTAAGTGCAACTATTAGTACATAATGTGGGTTACTATGTTGCAAAAACAGAGTAAGAATTTTAAACTTGTAATGCACTACAGATGATAGAATATAGATGAAAAGTAAAGTTTTTATTGTATGTATGTACAAAAGCAAAATACACATTATCATGGGTTCTAAGTATCTCCTTTAGGAATGCCTCATATTTAAAAATGTTTTACCTTCATGAACTGTATTAATCTATGAAGAGTGATTGCCAATGAAAGATGCATCTTTTATTACTGAACTCTACCTTATAATGCCATGTGCATTGCATGCATGTCTAACACACAGTATAAAGTACAAAACATTTTGTTTTAATGGTTAATTAAAATCAAAAATTTAATAATTGCAGATCCTAGAAAGTGGTGGTAACTTGTGTGATGCAGTATCCTTAGCAGTAAAAGCAGCCCTTTTTAACACAAGGATACCATTTGTAAAGGCAGCGGTCATGGACGGTGGGAATGTGGATTTGCAGTTATCTGATGATCCATATGACAGCAGGTCTCTAAACATAGGCTCTGTGCCACTCTTGGTAAGATTTTTTCCATGAAATATATCAGATCATTAGACCACTTGTATATTTCACTTTAAAAGATGATAATAAATGCAGAGTACTGTTTAATTTTTTTTATCCAACATAAATATATAATTTCTTAAATTTGGAACTGGTAATGCAACATTCAATGAATTCATTTTTTATATCCAAATCCGTATTATAAAACTTGTAGACTAACATTCTAAGTTATCCGTAGTAGTGCAACAACATTGTTATTAGTTTAATAATCAATAAGTTAATTTATGATCTTTGAACATTACAATATATGTATTACATAATCACAGGTAACTCTAAGCAAAATAGGAGATAAGTGTATTGTGGACCCTACAGCAGAAGAAGAAGCATGCAGTGCTGTATCAATTGTTGTTGGCATTGAAGGAAATTTAAAATACTATCTCAATCCAGCCGAATCATTTAAACTAAGTGATAAGCCAGGCAGATGTAGTATGATATGTGGGAACGGGCATGGCAGTGTGGCCCGAAAAACATTAACGGCTGCAGTCAAACAAGGCCAGTAAGTATCTCAAACGAAATGGCCATATTTAATATCCACTATTTTATGACATTAATATAAGGCTTCTTTTCTACAAGCTAATGTACTCAAATTATAAACAAAAGAACAAGAAACCAGACTGCTACAAAATTTATATAAATATGATCATATATAGGCTTTCTGTATCATTCCTACGATAGACGAATCCAACAACATCTCATATTTATGTTTAAATCCATGAAGCCATTTGTAGAGCGTGAGATTCTTTAGAATGTCTCATTCTAAGCAAGGAAATTATTACTCTTGGCAATTAGGTAAGAATTCCAAATATATTATTAATATTAAAAGTTTTCTTTCAGGGCTGCAGCAAAATGCCTCGATGAAGCATTAGGTAGGGCATTACTAAAAGAAAAACAGGAAACCAATGGAATCAAAAAACACTCGTATGGATTTTTGAAATAACTTATGTGGATACATTATGAAATAAAACAACATAAATAATCACACTGACCTTTATTAATACATTTAAGGTTATACCAGTATACTTAGCTCTTTCCAAATATCACATTTCTTATTTTTCCCACATACCTATATAGCATAATATAATTCTACATAGAACCCTTCACTTATGTACCCATTATTTCTCAACTATCAAACAACCCATGGGTCAAAGAAGCCCAGGTGTATTATGTATGTATTGTTTTTAAAACTTTTCTTTTACGCATGACCAAGCTGACATCAAAGTCTTTATTTATAAAGACCTCACTTGAGAAATAATGTTATGGTCACTAAGATAAAAAGGTCATCGTCGGAGCGATGGTTCAGCGCAGCGAAGCCTGGGACGGCATGATCACCTTCTGCGACATGGTCATGTGTGCGAAGGAAGACGCCGAGCGAGCAAGGGAGCGCGCTGAACCCGCTCGGAGGAGAAATCGCCGCGGCCGTACTTAGCGGTCCCCGGCGAGGTATCCCTGTAGTTCCGGGACAAGAATAGGGCTACGGTATCCCCTGCCTGTCGTAAGAGGCGACTAAAAGGGGGCTTCTGGGGTCGTGGGTGGCAAGAGTGGGAGCTCGAACCACCCAGCCAACGGCCCCGGGAAGGACGGCGGTATGTGTGGTCGCATACCGTCGTATGCACCAGACGGTGCGGTGAGCGATAAGCTCACCTGGGCGGAGCCCGACGGGGCAATGCGCTAAGAGGACTCCGGTTGCGTTCCTTTGGAGATCCCGGAGTCCTCTACGCAGCGCTGAGGACGGCCACCGGGGGGGTTTTAGTGCGGTAAGAGTCCCACATAACCCTGTGTCGCTCCCAAGGCATCGGGTACCTTTTGGAGGTTTCCCCCTCGTCAACAAAAAAAAAAAGATAAAAAGGTTGCAAACATTTTAAATTTTAAAGCTACATTGGAATAGATATAGAAGCAGATTATAATTATGTTTGGATTATACATTATAGTACAAGCATTAAACATTTATGAGATAAGGTAACTACTAATCTTCATGATAATCTAGCAGACTAGCAATACTATTTAGTTTTCTAAAAATAGTTTAGCAATAGTAGTAATAAATCAGATTAAGAAACGCATGCCTAAGGCCTAATGACAATAGTTATAACACGGCTATTACAGTAAAATCCATCATTCTATGAATTAGGCTAGAAGGCTTTTAGTTCAACTAATAGCTTAATATTTATAAATTTTGTATACTAAGCTACTACCAGTATAAATATAGTGCCATGTAGTTTAGAATAAAGGTGGATGCCATACTGATATATCGAAATTTTGCTTAATTTCGATATATCAGTATGCGTGCAATTTGCGTAGTTCTTTTAACAATATTCCAGAAACAAACTACATTCTTTACTAAAATCAAATCATAATTCATAACCTAGTCTGCTTCGATTTGAAGCCTGCGCTTAGCAGTCTAATCGGTAGATATAATCATACTACAAAGTCTACAAACCATTAGAATTATAACCAAAAAACAAAATCACCATTATATACCATACAAGGTAAATTAAATCCTATGTTAAAATATGTAAATAAGCAAGACATAAGACCATGCAACCATTTTAGCCCATAGCCGTTTAAAACTCCATAATAAAATATGAAGTAAATAGTATGTGATTACGTAAAGTACATCTATGATCACACACAAATAAATTCACAAATATAGGGCTAAGAATTTGTAGGCATAGCTAGTATTTTTAATACGAGAAATCTCTAACTATAAAAGTGCTATTGGTTAAAATGTTGCACTTGGGAGGACTACCACAAAGATGAACTAACCAAGTAGATACCCAATGTTAGATAAATTCTTTCTAGTACATATTTTTAAACAGACATTACCAGAAGATAATGTACCAGAAATCAATAGGCCAGCAGTCAAAACGACGTACAAAATTGACTTTAGTTAAATCTGACATTTCATGGTGAATAACGCTCGTTATTAAAATAAATCTATCTAAATTTTGTCTACCAAAGACGAAATGACAATTTCTGCCTAATAGGCAAGCCAAAAATAGATTGATAAAATAATCTACCTATTTCACACGTCATCCATCAGGAGTTTATTTGGTTAGTTCATCTTTGCCGCAGATTGCAACCGTTCACTTGGTCTTGGGGTTGACCGGTGTGAGCAGGTCGAGCACCGCGGCGATGTTGCCGTCCTTGCTCTCCAGCAGCTGGGTCAGCCAGCCGCCGTCGTTGGTGAAGCCCATGTTCAGCATGTGTTCAAGCGCCGCATCGATATGAGCCACTGGAATAACACCAATTAAAATTGTTACTTGACTGTACAAGCAAACTTACATAAAACATTAACTATACCAGTTTTTAATGTTTAGAACAAACAAAACTATAACAGTACTAGTTGATTATTTTAGGAGCTAACAAACAATTTCAAATTTAAATTATTTTTTTCCGCTATTCCTCATAGTTTCAGTTTGGACATTTGAATGAATACTTTTTAGCTATGCCTTTTAGTTTCGAACTTAAAAAATATTTTATACGGAGTACGACGATAGACTATCCGAATTACGCAAAATCGTTTTTATAGAGATATAGATACACGTTCAGATTTCAATGGAAAATTTTCGAAAGAAATGAATCTTTTCCCTGTTTATTATTATCGCTCGAGCGGGCCCATGTGTCGAAAGAAAAGAACGCACCAACGAGTTCCGTAACAACCCTTATGCCGACATATAAATATTTGAAACCACTCCTTACTTGGGTGTAAGCGTTGACGTGGCTGCGTCGGCTTTGCCGCAGTCGGCTCCTTAGGGGCTGAGGGTTGCGGTTTAGCAGGCTCAGGGGCCTTAGCAGGCTCGGGTGCCTTGGCAGGCTCAGGGGCTTTGGCAGGCTCGGCTTCTTTGGGATCCAACACTACATGTTAATGAAATGTATGTAATGAAAAAAATATGTACTTGTTATATATAAAGTATATTTATTTCCATGAAAAGTAATGTAATTATTGTGTTGATTAATTTTATTATCAGTGTAACAAATCAAACAAATATTATAAAAAAAAGCCTATTTTACTCCCACAATACAGACGAATCCCACAACACCTCATAACATAATCTGTCAAGCCATGCCAGGGCTGCAAGGCGTCCCAAAGAATTAGACATACACATATATTATTATGTTCGAAAAATATTACCCTATGCAATGGCAAACATATAATATTACCCTTTGGAATTCGTATAAGAAAACTAGCTGACCCGGCAAACGTAGTGTTGCCATATAAATAAAAAATGTTAAGGGTGAACAACCCTTATCACTTAGGGGTATGAAAAATAGATAATAGCCGATTCTCAGACCTACTGAATATGCATATAAAATTTGGTGAAAATCGGTAAAGCCGTTTCGAAGGAGTACGGTAACTAACATTGAGACACGAGAATTTTATATAAGAAAATAATCAGGAGAGAAATGATACCAACATTATTTGTACAAAACAAATAATGTTTTTGATCAAATAAAAATTCAGACCTGCTGTGGCGACGTTCAGGGGCGGGTAGAGGTTTTGTCCAGATGTGTTGACACGTTGTTGGAACTCTTCGGGCAAGTTGAACCCGATGGGCGCCGGGGCCTCTTGTGGAGCGGTAGGCTTCATGCAAGCGTCCAAAAGATCTGAAAACAAATCAATATACATCATCGTATATATCATGGTTTTTTATGATGTCAAACCAAATTGAGAGTACATATTATGTCTATTTAGTCCTCGCTCGTTCTTCATAATGTATTATCGGAAATTATATAAAAAAAATATAAATGTATTATTGTATTGTAGTAAAAGAAGAAAAATCGTCTTCGGTTTAAAAATACAGGGACACCAAGATTAGAATGTAGTAGCTGAGACAATGGTGTCATTTAAAATGAATTATATTTTCTTCCCTTTCTACCCAAACGCTAAAATGAATTGTATTGTGTTGCGTGTGTAATGGAAATATACGAGTACACAAAAACATGCAGAAACAGGCAGAAATCTAAATTCATTAATTGAACTTCATCAGAAATCAACCTAAACCAGGGCAGTCTGGCATTGTAATTACAATATTTACTTTCAAGTACTTGTTATCGTAAATGACCTGAATATAATTTGCGCAGTTGCTTTCTTATTGTTATTACACCTTTGAAATATATTTATAGGAACTTTGATGTAATAAAATCAATAAACAGCAGCTGTAGACGCTGTTGTAGACGCTATTATTTTTCAAAGTACTGTAGTTACAAAGTATCAAAGAGAACACACTCAAATCGTCACTATAAAAAGAAACAATGACGTGATATCGATAGATAGCTTTACAATACTTTACATTATTTATTTAAATATGTATCCTACTTTACATGTTGTTTTTCAATAACATGACTCATACATTATGCATAGATAACAGAGGCCAATATGATAAGTCGTGATTATCGAAAAAGGTAATCTTTTCTGTATTACTGGTTCATGAAAACTCGTTTTTGGAGCCTTGTTGTTTTAGCTCCTTTGATTTCATTTGATTGACTTCAATCATACCAAAAAAGTAAACCATACAAGAATGTTTCAGTAAATATTTTAATTTGTACACTGTAAGCCTAAAGTTTTTGGTGTAATAAAGAAAAAACGACTTACCCTTTTCCTTATTGATCACAGTCCAGTCATCAACTCTGTCCGGCGTATCTTCTTTCTTTGATTCCACAGTATGAGATGAGGAATCAGATGTCACACTGTCTTTATCAGAAACGGTAACTTGCCTCTCAGCCTGAGGGCTCTTTCGGTCGCCTTGACCCACTTCCTCATTATTGGCAGCCGAAGTGGACGGCTGGGATTGCGGCTTAGGCTGAAACTGAGGTTGGGGTTGATCCGTCTGGTGCGTCGCCGCCGCCAGGTACTGCCTCACAGCATTCGCGTACATTTCGAACTTCGCCTGGCGCGAGTCGCGCTCGGTCGACGCCGGCTGCGGCTTGGGTTGCGGCGCTTCGTTAGTTTGCGGCTCCTGAGTTTGGGGTCGCTGGGGCTGGGTCTCAGCGTTGGCGGTGTCGAGGTTGATGTCGCCGGCGAGGTTGGCGAACTCGTTCATGTACATGGCGACGGTGTCGAGCCAGCTGGCGCGGGGGCGGCGGTTCTCGCGGCGGTCGGTGTGGCCGGTGTGCCCGGCGCCGTGCTGGTCGCGGCGCCGCCGCTCGCTGCTCCGCTCGTGTCGCGCTCGCCGGCAGTGCTCCTCGCCACCAGTAGCGGCCGTCTTCAGGATACGCCGGGACCGCTTGATAGCAGCCTTTATTATTGCGCGCTGCCAAAATTCATAAAATTATATAAATAATAAAATTAATTAATGAGCAGTATTTTTTGAGTCTAAGGACGAGGCTAGGCAAAATGTATAGGATTGAAATGTGACCTCAGGCTCCAGTGGACACTTAATCTCATCATTCATCTGTGATTTCCATCATTTAAAAATACAAATATAAATATATTACTCCACCGCTGTTATGCCTAGCGGAACTAATAACTCCTTGAAAAACCATGATGATAAGTAGGTAAACCATTAAAACCGGTAGGTGAATTGAGCACCGCTTTACATACCAACTGTTGTTAATATCGCAATACCAATAAGTTACTAAATTATTTTGTGCTTTAAATAATTTCATTAAATACATAAAGCAGAAATCGGTGGTGATGGTACTGGCTACTAATCAAAAATATATTATTGTATTATTTGTTTATTATGAATAGCCACAAATATGTAATTTGTGTATTTGAGAATTCAAAATATTCAATTCAAGTAATCTTTTGCATAACAATCATGTACATTCTGTAATGTTGCACAGCCAACACACACAAACGAAATATTCTTATCAGAATGTATAGATATCCACATAAAATTGCTTAAGTGCATATTTTAATATTACTTACCTACAAGTTTATGAGTCATACTTATGTACTACCTACCTACTGTATTTTTATCGAATCATAACATAAATATTTATAGTTTTTAAACCAAATACACAAACTTACCTACCTTTTAACTACAAGGACATTCATTAATGTTCTTTATATCACGGCGTGCGTAAATTGACGTTTTACGCACGCTTCGCGTGCGCAAAACCCCCATTTCCGACCCCGTAATATAAAATTTTATACAACACGCGGACGAAAAATGTTTTTCTGACTCGTGTGATTGCAGTCCTCGCCTGCGGCTCGGCCTGCAAACTCACACTTGTCAGAAAAAAATTTTTCGTCCTCGTATCGTAATGTACTATTAAACATACAATAAATACAATATATTATATAAAATAATTATAATTCAATTGTCTGCAGGGATGAGTCCATGAGTCCAATATCTTTTGTGTCAATTAGACTTATTGCATCTATTGCAGTCTGTTAGACCGCTTTTTTTAGAAAGGAGAATAATAAAGATGTGTTATTGGAACAAAGCCTATTAGTCTCCCCAACATATTTATAGAGATATGTAATATAGAAGTCTAGATTCAAAGAACAACATCAAAATGTTAAATTACTGTCAAAATTAAGGAATCGGGAATTGAACCCTTTGTAGTGATAATTGAACTTTAAGAAAGGGCTAATAAAACTTAAAATTAAATCCTTGTAATGCTATTAAATTTGATCTACTAAACGGCTCTTAAGTATATCAAAAATATGGTTTTTATTCGTTTTCTAATATACGATAAATGATTTGAGTAAGACTTCCATATTTTTATTTCTACGAGGTCT
This sequence comes from Epargyreus clarus clarus, assembly GCA_014595695.2. NCBI lineage: Eukaryota > Metazoa > Arthropoda > Insecta > Lepidoptera > Hesperiidae > Epargyreus > Epargyreus clarus. The sequence continues at coordinate 1,945,371 of JACTTY020000036.1, forward strand.
TAGATTTATGTTACTAAATTCTTCTATAGTAATATCCCGAGGTGGATTATATGTAACATCATATTCATCATCAGCACTCTCCATATTTTCGTCTGATGAAATTTGATTTTTATCAGGTTCATCTGTTAAATTTTCTCGAGGAGACAACGGAACCTGTTTATCTATATCACGTCCATTAACATGTATCTTAACATAATTTTTGTTGGGTTCCTTTAGGGTACTGTGCTCATCAAACTTTACATCTCTTGATACAGCTATCTTTTTTGTACTCTCATCAAACATTCTGTAATTTTCTTCATCATATCCTACTAGTATCATTTTAGAAATTTTCTTATCTAATTTCTTTCTCTTTTCTTTAGGAACATGGACATATCCTATAGAACCAAATATTCTTACATGATTCAAACTTGGTTTTTCATTATACCACAGTTCATATGGCGATACATCAATTGTTTGACTAGATGAACTTCTGTTAATAAGTAGACAGCACAATTGACAGCTTCAGCCCATAAATTCATAGGACATCTTTGGCGTATAACATAGACCTTGCACTTTCCATTATTGTACGTAATTCTCTTTCAGCCCTACCATTTTGCTGTGGTGTATAAGGAGCAGTACATTCATGCTCTATCCCTTTTCTTTCCAAGAAATGCTTAAAATCATGGTTTACATACTCACGACCATTATCTGTATGTAGGATGCGCACATCGTGTTTAAATCTATTATTTACTATGGCATTGTATTTTATAAAACATTCTAGTACTTCAGTTTTGTGCTTCAGAAAATAAACGTGGCGATAACTCGTGGCTCCATCCTTAAATAAAACAAAATAGCGCATTCCTGATACTGACGCCTCCTCTATGGGACCACAGACATCACTGTATACTATATCACCTGCCTCAGCTTGGGCTCTTTTGGATTTCTGAAACGGCAACCTTGCTTGTTTACCATACTGACACGCTCCACAAATAAAGTTATTGTCTCCAGTCAATGGTATAGGAATTGCTCCAGACTTGCTCATTTTCTGAAGTTCATTAATGTTCAAATGCCCTAAACGCTCATGCCATATTTTGATATCTGACTGTACCATATTACAACTTTCTTGAATAACTGTCTTCACTTGTAACTCATAAAGATTGTTTTGTTTCAGATAAGCACACATGACCACTACATTATCCTTCATTATTAGAGCATTGTTATTATTTTTCAATATTACATAACCTTTTCTGGTCGTCGCTCCTTCAGAGAATAAGTTTTTCCTCAACTCCGGCACATAAAGTACATTTTCTAATATACTTTCTTCCCATTGTCCTTTTACCTTTCTTTTAATTAAAATTGTTCCTTCACCACAAACTTCAATATTCTGTTTGTTTCCTAGCTTCACTATTTTATTTTTATCATGACTGAGATATTCATTTAATTCACAAAAGAATTCACGTCTATATGTCATATGCATTGATGCCCCGCTGTCTAATATCCATATGTCATTGTCATTCACATATGAAACATTTTCCGCACTAAATGCTAACATATTATTTTGCTCTTGGTTCTTATGAACAGATTTCTTGGGTGCTCTGCAGTCTCTTGCAAAGTGTCCTCTTTTATTACAGTTGTAACACACAAATCTATGACTTTGTTTATTTGCATCATCTGGAGTGCTATATTTTGGCTTCGCATATTGTTTAACTTGCCTTGGATTTTTCTTAGTTGTCACTAAGGCTGTCTCATTGTTGGTATCAGTAACTAGACTCGCTTCTTCATCGATTAATCGCGATGTCAAATTTTGAATAGTTTGACAATCTGAATCGAGCGAGAGCCACGCTTGCCGCAATGAACGGTATGTGGGCGGTAATGTGCTCAATATTTTAGTCATAACGGCCGTATCACTTAACTTCTCACCGCATTCTCTGAGATCTTTAGCTAAGCTTTCTACCTTGAGACATGTTGTGCCATTGTATCACTTGAACAATAAGTATATTGGTAAAATTTTTCATGGACCATCATCTTGTTGAATTCAGATTTATGTTCATAAACAGCTTCCAATTTATTCATCACACTTTTAGCTGTCTCACAATTCTCAATCAAAGAAATCTGATTCAGATCCATTGACGATGTCAAAATGAACATAGCCATCCCGTCGTCTTTGTTCCATTGTACTAGTGCGGCAGCTTCTGATGGTTTTGGAGTATTTATATTCAAACCTTTTGCCCGCAAAGCACAATTAATCTGGAATTTCCATTGCTTAAAGTTTCTACCATCGAACTTTTCGATTTTCATGGAATTTGTGACCTCCATTTTGCTTACACCACCTTTTTAACTTTTTCCGTCACGTACTTTTCTTTATATATTGCTCTTTACTCAATATCGCACATCCAATCGTTATTCAAAGCGTCCTGGGTACATAACCTATTCGTTTTCTAATATACGATAAATGATTTGAGTAAGACTTCCATTTTATAAACGTTTTTATTACATATAGTACGACATTAAGTTACAAAGAAATTTTCACGACAGACATTGACACACGGAAAAATACACAAGCGCCATCAAGTGGCGGAAACATAAACCATACATTTCTTAATTTGAATACACCTTTTTAATTTACTATTTAATAGTTTTCATATACAATCAATGGTTATGCATTTAAGAATGAAGGGTTGATATATTAGCACTCACAGGCATCGAGGTAATCGGCATTCGCAGCATGAAGTGCTCCGGGTGGAGGCCAGCACCCTCGCATCTTGAGCACAGGTCATAGTCATCACAAATGGTACACTTGTAACGAAAACCTACAACAGGAGCTTCGCACCCATCGCACACCACGCCGAAGTTCGCCATACAGGGTGGAACTGTAAAAAAATTTTTTTAAGAATAAAATTTGTATATACATAGAGATAAACTTTTGTTGTTTTAACTGTAAATTAATAAATCTATTTTCATTATATCAAAATGTATATTTTCAGAGTAAACATTATTTCAGATCAGTACATGGTGATGTCAGGTATTGAACACAGATAATTTGTTAAGTGATTGCTATCTACCAGGCTGACTAAGAGCATGTTTTTGCATATTAGAATATCTCATATTTAACCTCCATACTAATAGGGTTGAAAATAAAGCATAACTTCCATAAAATACGTTTGAAAACTACTTTTTATTACATTTTGTCGCAATAAAACTCTGTTAACACATAAAATGAAAAAAGGTATTAAAAAAAGATGATATCACTAAACTTACCGTTAACAGCGTGGATACCAATCTCCACTTCAGGCTCGACATTCTTAGGTTTTTCATCCTTGCAGTAAACATGCAACTTTACAAGGTCAGGCATGTTCTTAAGAGCCACCTCCAGCTCCTTGTCAGTTGAAATCACGACATTATCACCCTCATTATCTATGAAACAGACATTTTATTTTAAGTTAAATATTTTATTTATTTGTTTTTTTATAAATAAAACATTTTACATGTGCATTTTATATTGTTAGCTCTATAAAATACTTAGACCCGAGAGCAGAACCTTTAAAGCATATGAATAAAACTTAAATAAATATTAGTATATTATAAGATTGTTATAACTGTTCATAGAGAGACTTATATATAACAAATATTTTGAAATTTCATCATCATAACTTTAAGTTGCAAAGTAATAAAATTTTTTTTTACAATAAAAAAAACATGCATAAGTAGTAGGTATTGTTGCTCCTTGCCATTTATTATTTTTGGATTACTCATGCATAAAAAGCAAGATTTGGGACTAAACTAGTTTTTAAATATATAAAATGAAAGTGAAGGCATAAAGCAAGATTGCAATTTTTTTTTAATATTCTCTCAATGCCACTGTTGATTATTGTTTACATGGTCACTTTCACTACACATAATGTGTATTCTTTTAAAAGGTTGCAATGATTATGCTGTTACAAAAGACTGTGCCCATGTATGTATGTAAAACAGAATATTAAAGTGTTAAAGATAGATGATTTGTCAAAATTGGTCAATTAAATTATTATGAAATTTTATACAATGAAAAAAACAGGAGTCATGCTTGTCATATTAAATTTGACCCAGCATCCTAGAGGTTTTGTTCAAACCTCTATCAATTTTTGTAGAATAAGACAATAAGACATAGATGATAACTTTGGTATATATCACTTCTAGGGATTAGAAAGGACTCGTTAAAAAGATGAAAAATTGAATTTATTTCATGAATTATTCTTAATTCTGTAACATATTGATAAATCCACCAACTATTAAATAATTTAAAACCCTTAAGTACCGGCTACAATAACTTAAATTACATATGACATATAATTATTTTTAAATAACTTTTTTCTGATGTGATATTTGCATATTGCTTACCTTTCCATATTATATTATACACCTTGCTTGCCAGACCAGGATATAAGTCCTGAAGGAGCAAATGGACAGCAGCAACTGGTTTCAACGATTCCATTTCAAACCTACGGATTTCTGGCTCACTGTCCTTCGACCAGTACAAATACACTTTTAGCTGTATTGCCATTTTGACTGAAACAAATGAAAGTATATAAAATAATATAAAGATAATATTTATACAGATATTTAACAATGGATATGCAGAGCTTTTGTTATAACAGCAAAGGCATTATAATGCTTTTGTAGGTATATCTATTGTAGTTCTGCAAATGGTAGCAGAATAGAGCTACAGTCTGCCATACATGTTGAAAATGTGTGATTTAAGGGAGTTTTCTAGATTAGTGGGCGGCAAGAGTAGGAATTCAAACTGCCCAGTGAGTGACCCCAGGGAAGGCGACAATATGTGTGGCCATATATAGTCACAAATATGTTATGTTTACCCTTCTCCAGGTTTCCCTTTCATCAACAGCAAAAAGTTATATCTAATGTTAAAACTAATCATTCAACAAAAATATTGGCAAACCCATAAGACATTGTTGTTTTTGAGTTTTTGCATTAGTAGAGTATATATTTTTCTGTTATTAATATATTTTAGTACACTAAAAATAAATTCATACATAGATACATTCAAAAATAATTCTATTACCTTTATATAAATATTATTATGTCGTAATGGATGAGGAAAAATAACATGTAAGTTATATTGTTCGCTAAAACTTGCTATTTATATTTGTTCCTGATGTACCTATATTATTTCTATATCATTGATTGAATCTATAAATGTAAATCCTCTTACATTCACAGAGAAGGTCGGCTTGAGAAACCATTTTGTTTACACTAACAGCCATGTATTTCATGAACACAAGCAAATCCTTTTATAAAATATAGTAAATTCAGATGTCTGTCATGTCTGGCTTACTTCTAAAATATTAGTCATATATTTCTTAAACGTATAATACTTACATTTAAGCTCGAATTCCCACTTGTAAAGAAATTATTTTGAAAACACAAAGAGCGTCTTCAACACGATACACTGATCCCTCAGAGTTTCAACACGAATGTTGTTATTGCGCGACGTCAACACTATTATAGCTACACTGAATAATATGATTCATCAACGATCGAACTTTGGAGAAAAACAAAATAATATTGTGCAATACGCAATACGCAATGCAATGTCATTCTGACATGTTTTTGCTGTTTTCTTTTTACTAAATTTAGAACTTGGTTACACGGATTTGGATTCTTTTATTTCGGCCTAGGTTAAATGGTATTTTTTTTTTATAAAACATAATCATAATAACTTTTTCAGATATCATATAAAATTTTAAAATAGGTTGTTATTTAATTAAAGTATTGGCACACACGGAACAATAAAAACTATTTTTTGTTCCGTGATGGCAAACATTAGTAAAGGGTATAAAGTAATACTGTATGCAGCATAGATATAGGATGTAGATATAGCGTAGCAAAAAATTCTAAGTCTATGGGATGCAGCCAGGCTGCGGCAGCCAATCGAACTTTAATCGACATTCTTCGATCACTAATAAGAACTAGTGATCGAAGTCGACATTATAATTAAATGCACTTGGTAAAAACATAGAAGAACAATATTATTACTCTGAGGGTGAAAACAAGTTTTTTTTTTAAGTTTATGAGTTCTAACGATATTTATAGCTGCGTGTAAAGTGAAATGACACAGGAATAAATGTCCTACCCATAGAGTATTATTTTATACATGTTATAGAGAGGCAACTCTGCGTATTTTTTTGTCTCCCCTAAAGCGCCCCTAGTGGCCTGCCCCAGGACTACTCATGGGTTTTATATACATACCTATAGATACATATTATATATTCATTATCATTACAATATGTATTAAAATTAGGTAAATTATAAGTTGTATCTCCAAAACACGAACTATAAATCCTACCCCACCCTACCCAAAGAGTATAGTAACTTATATAGGAAGTCCTACCATTAATTGAAGTGGAAGTACATTTCCAAAATGATTTTGCATTCCCATTGAACAACTCTTCTTCTTAATATCACGTCTTTGAAAGACACATTGTGCAAACGCAAGAAAAATCTATTTTGATGTATTTTTTGTTTGATGATTTAGACTACTTGGGTTTAACAATGAAGGATATATGATTTTATATAATTTCCGTATTAAAAGCACTGTATTTTACTAATCCAAAATGATTTTTATGGGAAATCTCAAACAAAAGTTGCTTAACATAAAATAAAATTAAACTCATGTAAGATATAAGTTTGTATTTTATTACATAATAAATGTTGGTATTACATTATGGGCATTATATTTGCTAAAGGCTAATACAAAATATATTATTGCTATATTTTAGCATTAACAATCTCGTACTACATAGGAAAATACACTATAGCCCGGTCGCCGAGCAGGAAGAATTTCGTACAATGACCTTTTGACCAACTGCCAGAGGTTATAAACATTTTCTGTAAAGTATATCTTTATAAAGTATTGCAGAGTAGTAGAATGAGAAAATACTAATTTAAATTTAAATTATAATATAAAATGAAAAAACGAAGTATGAGCGATTATATACGTAACAATTTACGGCCGGTCTCAATAACTTACTAACCTTTAACTAAAAGTTAAATTAGCTACCAAAAGTAGCTGATGACAGTTGTTTGCGTTTCAATAACTCAAGATAGTTAGAAATTTTAACTTTTACTATTTATCTATCTTTGGGAGGGCTTTGCGCTACCATAGTTAGGTTGAGCCATACAAAAATAACATAAAGCGTTTCAATAACATTCTGACAGCTTACTTTAGTTAGTTTGAGATACCATCTGTCAATATTTTGCTATCTCTCAAAAACGGGCGGTAATCGCCAGATAAAGCATTATAAATAATATTTTTTCCTACAATTATGGTGTTATTTTGTGATGAAAGTGATAATAAGACGTATGAGGCCGGTATATTTGATTGTGGTGCAAAAACAGAAGCTGTAGAACGCACGACCTAAGTCGAAGGTCGACCTATGATTTTACAAAGTTGTGTTAAAAAGTGCTTATTAGTAATTAGTTTTCATTTATGTATTTGTTACATAAAGTTAATAAAGAACATTCGATTTATTTTCTTGTTTTTCTTGTTAAATATCCCAATTATATTTTATATTAAATAGGCGGCATCTGCTGTCAAACGTCAAAGTGGGTTTTGTTATTTCAGGTTCGTAAATATTTTATTGGAATTATATCGTAATTTAGGAAATCTACCTTTTTATGTATAATTATGAATGAAGATTTGAAAAAGGCATAATATTACATAAGCTAACATCACTAAAGTGAAATTAATAATTTACTTGACGATATTAAACATAAATCAGTTTTGTTGAAATGCAAAAACGGAACGCTTCTGAGGGACACATTTGCTTACCGAAGATAAGGAATCTATCTGATGTTAACTTTAGTTGTCGTTGTGAAAAATTTTTATTGAGACGACAGTAACAGATAGTTTGAATGTCACCGTAAAACTCTGGTAGCTAACCGAGTTTAACTGTTAGTAGATTATTGAGACCGGCCGTTAATAAGCACATTTTGACACATGCCAATTAGTAAAATGTATAAACTGTATTGCACATTTTAATGTTAAATAGAAAAAATAATATGGAATGTCGAAAAAATATTCCCAAAATCTAAAATCAAGGACGACTGAATAGTACCTACCGTCACGAAAATAAGCCTAAATTATATGACCAAATGTTTGCAATTTCTGTGAATGGCGATAATCACTTCTGTGCGACCGGGACGGAAAATATTTTCGCACGAGCGACAAAGATGGGTGGTAATAAGGGACGTTGTACGAAATTCTTTCTGCTCGCCAACCGGGCTTTACATTAAGAAAATGTTGCTTATTATATGTACTTCTAAGACATATACGTAAATAAATTATGTTTATCAGCATAATTGTTAATACACCTGTTGTAAGTTACATTGCGAAATCAATCTTGATGTTCTTTATTATCTGAAGTTTGATGTTCTTTGATATCAGATGTTGTTGCATTAGTAATTCTATAATCGGGCAGATGAGCAAATTTAGGAGGACCACCAAGTTGCACAGTTTCCGCCATAGTTAGTTCTTCATTCAATTTCTTTGCTAGGAAGTAGATTTCCGCCAGAGCAATGATTAATGCACACATGACTCCCAATAGAAGCCTAACTCCAAAGTCCAAGTTTCCTATCATCCATTCAATACCTCTAAAACCGAACAGGAATCCAGCAAATATTGATAGTATAAACTGTGCAATCGCAATTAACTGCCGATTTAGTTGTTTGACTGAAACAAAAAAGATAAGATTATGTTAAAAAAATCTCAACTACTTGTTGTAATAAGATTTGATATTTGTCGCATCTTATCCGATTTGTATCTTATCCAAATTGTAGATATTAATGTTTTATTTATTTATAATTTGTTATGTATTTTTTATTGGCTCATACTTGTTTTTCTATTGCATGCTGTTTGCACCTATAAGTGAAGTGACACTTACTGCTTATATACATAACAATGGATTTGTCAGTGATTACTTCATTGGTGCAACTATTAACAAGTAAATAAATATTTTTTTCCACATATGTAACAATATGTTACAATTAACGTGCAATCACTTGCTAAAACCAATGTGGCAATAAAGAAGGTATTTTTTGTGTAATTGTTTACACAAGAATGGAAACGTACATATTAAAAGTAAACATTGATATAAGTTACTTACGCTGATAAGAAATACTGTCTTCTGGAAACCTCATCCTAACATTATCAACCCCTTTTGTCATTTTCCTATATTCCCGAGCTTCTTGTTGTGCTCTTAGTTTCACACACCTTGCTTCAAGTACAGGATTCCTCTTAATTATCTTGTTTTCTGGCATAACAATATCAGTTCCTTGAAACAGTTCATGTAAAAATGGTACATTTTCTTCACCCTGTTTTTTTCTTTTACTAATATGTGCGTATAACCAGTCAATATCGGATGTTGTAAGGTATAATTTCTCTCCTTCTTCAGTATCCTCTTTTAAATTACTGTCATCTTCAGATTCATCATCTTCGTTCATTGACTTGTCATCCTTAAAGTGCTCTTCTACTTTATCATCATCATGTGATGAACTATCTTTATCTTTTATTGTACTATTGTCATCATCACTTTTAGTATCTTTTTCTATTTCTTGTTGTATATTATTGCCAATAGCCTCCTTGATTTTATTCAAATTTTCAATATCTTCATCAGTAAATTGTACTTGTGATATGTTTGTCTTTACTTTTTGCTGTTTCTTCAATACCTCAGCATTGTCTTTAATATATCTTAATATATTAAGGGGAACATCACCAGTAATGGGTATAGTTTCGATGAAACCAATTAAATTCTTTGATGGGTAAATTTTCAAATTGGTATCAACTAAAGATCCCCTCTGATCCATTTTATTTGTCAGTTATATTTAACTTGTGGTTAAGATCAGCATACAAATCTCTCAGTTCTTCTTCCTTTTCTTCAAATGTGTTGTCAATTCTTTGGCATTTAAAGTTCATATCATCAATAAACTGATCCCATTCTTTCTGTCTTTTTGCAAGATTTTCAGCTTGTTTTTGTTTACATGCCTGAAATTGTATTAAAATGTTAGATTAGCACCAATTTATTATGTTATACTTTGTAATATTGAATCATAAAAGGAATTGCAAATCCAAGCAAAGAATCTCATGTATAATGCAAGTCATCCTTACAAAAAACAAAATATCACAATAAAATTGTTACATTAATATTCTAGAAATATAGATAAACAATATGAGTGTCTATGAGTTACATTATTATGACAAATTGAAATCATACCTTTTGGCATTCCAGATAGTCAAGATCTATCTCCTCTGATAGTTGCAAGGCTTGCTGTAACTTCTCGCTCAGCACTGGAATAGCTGCTTTACTGCACTTGTTGATGCGCTCAACTTGTGTATCTTTAATATCTGTTAAATTCTCTAGAATCTTGAACAAGTTTTCAACTTCTCTATCTCCACGTTTTTCCTAAAAAATAAAATCATAATATAAAGTATAATGATGGTGTCATTAGAATTACTTCTATTACATTAATTCTTCAAACCGAAATGAAATCTAAATTCATCACCCAGATGTTAGTATCGCAGAGATTAACTCTTCTTCAACATTTCCTTGATGTTATTTTATTGATATTTTGTGTTAACCAATTTAACACAAAATATCAATAAAATAACATCATATGCCTGTTAGCTTGTACTTTAGTAAATAATTCCTTTGAGTATCATTCAAATAAGGAAGCAAAGGACAAACAAAAGTGATTCATCTGCAGGGTTGTGTGACTGTGTGGGAAAAACAAATGGAATTTGGTTTGAAACAAGGATCCATTTGGATAACATACAAATATAAGTGCTAAGTAGCTAATAAGGAAATAACAAAATATTTCCAAAAATAATCTTAGAGGTAAAAGTTAAAAAAAATAAAACAATTATCATCATGAATTCACGTTTGAAGCAAAAGAGAGGATAATTTGTGTTGTATGTGATACACACCTGGTGCAGAAGGGTAAGGGACAGTATACTGTGGTATCAATACTTAATATATATATATTATAAGCAGTGATAGCCTAGTGGTTAAGAAACTCGGCCTCCCGATCGAGGGGTCCGAGGTTCAAATCCCAGGCACGCACCTCTGATTTTTCAAAGTTATGTGCGTATTAGAAACTAATTATCACCTGCTAAAAACGGTGAAGGAAAACATCGTGAGGAAACCTGCATACCTGAGAGATTTATAAAAAAAATCAAAGGTATGTGAAGTCTACCAATACGCACTTGGCCAGCGCGGTGGACTATGGCCTAATCCTTCTCATTACGAGAGGAGACCCGTGCCCAGCAGTGGGACAGTAATGGGTTGTTGATGAATACTTAATATCAAATACTAAGTACATAATTATGTTACAAACAATTTTTGCATTTAACTGTAAAAAAACGTTACAAGATGTGATATTAGTACTTTTGTTTCACCATACCTCGAATTCTTTTAACATGAACTTAATCTCTCCGCTGAGAAAGGGCCGATGATCGAACAATCTTGACCAAATCTCCCCTATTTCTAGAAGAGAAATGTTAACTATGTCAAAAATGGGTACGAGTTGGAGACCAGAAACTTTGAAAGATCAGATATACTCATGTAATATAGTTAAGATCGATTGCATATTTAAACGAATGCTGCTAATAATTAATTCTAGCCTTGTTTCAAGTTGTACAAGTAATTGGAAATAAACAGAAAGAAAAGAAACATACCTCGTGACAGCTCCGTCATTATCAATTTTTATTTAAAATCAGAAATAATAAAAAATATATGGCAATACTTAGACGTCACAGGTTATAAACCGGATTCATTTTTAAATATAGATAATGAAGAATACATATCATCAAAGGGTCTACGACAAGTTTACGAGTAGTTGTACTGTAACTTTAATTAGAAAATACTTCTGAGTTCTGACACGAATAAACATCTGAAGTAAAATCCTAAAACGAAGAATCCTAATCTTTGTCACAGAATTACTAAATTAAATTGATATATTACTAAATTAAATTTAAATAATAAAAGTGTTAAAAGATATTATCTTTTGAGCGATTTAATAATAAATACGTTCCATACTGTATTATATTTATTTACAATTTTACAAAAAATATCTGGACACGTGACTTTATGTGCAAATTGCTATTTGTGAATAATACAATGAATGAGTAGTACATCCCTCATTATTCATTCAGAACGATAGACGTTGATGGTTCACGAATAAGTACACTCAATACTCAATCCGTTTATCGGTCATTCAGTCCTTCCATCTATTTAGTTCACTCTCAATCAGTCAGTCAGTATGTTCATTCGTGATTGTTCGTCGCCGGAGCGGATGTATTCATCTGCTACGTTGTGCATATTTGTTTTTATTTGCGCAGAAGTGATTTGTGGTTTACAATGTGTTCAATTTGTAATCCAATGTTGAATTTTACAATTTAAGTGATACGAATGTGAATTTTTGGATATTTAAAAGTGTTGCTTTGTGTTCGTGGCCAACATGCCGGGTCTTATAGGTATCGGTGAATTTATTGACGAAACTCGAGAGGATTACAATTCACCCACCACATCGACATTCGTTTCGCGTATACCACAATGCCGGCAAACTATAAACGCATTGGAGGAGGTATGTACTGAACTTCATAATATACTATTGGCTGTTGCCAAAAAAACAACAAAAGATAAGTATAACATTTACAATTTAAACATATCCTTTTAAGGAAAAAGATAAAATATAATTGTATTAGCAGTTTTATAGACAGTTAAAAATTAGGGCTGGGATTTACAAAGCAGTATTTTACGGTAGCAAAAATTTAGAATTTTTTACTGATAACATCTCTACTTCAGTTCATTGTTTATTACTCAATACATCAGACTGATAATAATTTGCAATATCAACTCGTATAAGTTCATGATTATTGATTATATTTCCTATACTACATACAAAAATCTACATACTTTTTACTAATTCAGGCAGATTTTCACACGTTCTTCGAATTACTTATTGAAATAATGAGTGTCTTTTATAAAAAACGGAACAAAATAATTAAAAAAAGAACGAATTACGTGCTTAAATTAGAACTAACAAAGGTAACATAGTTAAGTATCAGTTAATGCTTCTCATTATTAATATTCTTGAGGTAATATAAATATTATAGCCAACTCGAAAATAAAAAAATGTATAGGTACGTAACGATTGCGCTACCTATTTCGCTTCGATCTGTTGAAGTTTGTTATTTCTTAGATCGAACACAAACAACATTATTTGTAAAAACGTACAGCGTAATTTCGTGGAAACGCCACAATCAACGTTTGACGATATATATTTTCTGTGGTAAATATCTCTGCATTATACCCTGGTCGTTTGCGGCAGCTGGTGGCAAGAGGCAATTCGGGACACTAAAGTGCATCATCATCGTTTGAATCCTACAGCTAAACTAAATTCAAGTCTCTTATCATATCAGTATGTTAAAGGTTTAAACTAAATAACATCAAGAGCGGATATAGTAAGGAGACTTAATTCTTCATGCGAGTTACTTTACGATGTCATCCTTCACTTTGCTATGTAGATGTAGTACCACTTTTCGGAAGGTGATAGAATCAGTACAGTTCGATAAGTAAGCTACTGCCGACACATCCGGTCTTGGTTTTCTTAAACCTATATGAGGTAACCATTGTCGTTATCAGTAATGGCAAATGGCAATACTAATCTGTGATCGGTATTCTATATTGAATTGCGTACGGTCCATGGGCGGTTGTAGCCACTCACCAACAGGTAGACTGCATCCTCATTTGCAATTTCCTTGTTAAAAAACAGTAAGTAATAATTAATTTCTAACACCTAACTTGCAAAAACAACCGGATATGGTAAAAGGTTAACATTCATATCTCCAGCGTATCACCGCACTGGAATTTGCGGCACTACCTTTATGTTTAATTTAAACTTAAAGATAAGGCAAACGGACTACTAAATAGAATGTAGTTGCCGTCGCCTATACACACACAACTTCAGAGGAGTCGCCAATGCACCGCCGACCTTGAAGGAAATTATTTGCACTCCTTATATGTAGAGCCACATGTAACCTTCCTAGAAAACCCCACAAGGAAGATTCCGCATCATACACGTAATCGGTAAAACACACACGGTAACCGATAACCTACCGATACATATTTGTAATACAAAGTTAAAAGCTCGTTACACAGTTAATTATGACATTTATAACACATAGTACTGGTTTTATCACTGAATGTTTGAGATTCAACCTTGGTCGCCTCCTCTTTCGCAATATGTAATATTGTACGCAATTTATTCGAACAGTAAAAACTGTCGAACGCCCACGATATTGTACGTTTTAACTAGAGACTAACGCGATTCCAGTTCGAATAATATTTATACGAATAGTATATACTTGGCAGCTTCTAGAAGCTTGTTTCTTTCAGAACCACCATTTAGAACTTTAGCTTTTTGTTTCTAGTACTCTAGTTGAATGCGATCTTTACAATTTTTGAATGGACTGCTGTCTTAGATTATATTCTTGAAGTAGTCGGATCTATAACACCTTATAAAGTGAACTTCTTTGAAAAAGAGATCTTACTCCCTGAGATATCTTAGTCGCTATAATTTTACGTTACTTACACCGCCTTTGACTAAAATTGAATTCTAGTTAGGAAATACAAGGCATCTCCGTGTTGGCAATCAAATCATCCCTTGGCAATTAGGACTCACTCAGTCAACTCATCATCATAATTACTTACTGCATAATTATGATGAGTTTATATCGGAAACGGAAATTACACCCCTTATATTTCCTATCTTCGAATTCAAGTTCGTAGCGAAACGTGCTTGGAGTCAAACTGATATACTTACTGAACAAACAATAATTATCCGTTCGAAGAAATAAGCTTTGATACTTTATGTTACGGGATTGACGACAATTCGTTTGTAAATCTAAAGGGCATCGTTACATACATTTACGCGAGACTTTTACTCACTCAAACTCTCAAAACTTTACGTAGTACCCATTTTCAAACTTAAAGCTCATGGAGATGGAACACCGACTGTAACCTTATATCCCATTGCTAGGGTGTCCCCACAAGGGGGCAGACATGCAGTATACTCCAGAACGCTGCTTTAATGCGATAATAGGTTCTAATACTTCTGTTACGTTAAATTTAAGGATAATCATCGTATCACAGAGAACAGTAACGTTCAGGAACTAAGACTAATTAATTTGGAAGTCGTTCACCGAAACGGTCGAGTTCCGACCCTCACAGAGCGGTCAACGGCCCGCTACCGTAGACACTCGTAAGATTAGGAATGCGTTCACTTTGTTATCAATGACTCAAAGTACCTAACAATAATTAAACTTCAAAACTAATCTTCATTCATAGTTCCGAAGTACGAATTTGTCCTTGTCTATCTTAATATCACAAATGTCTAGAGGGAACAAGACAAAGCATATAATCAATAACTTCAACAGCTGGCATTTTATTAATAAAGAGGAATATCGTTGAAAAGGAGTGTGTTGTGTGTCTTTACTCTTTTCTTGCAATAGACCATAATAAACCCCAATTTCGAAGTCATAATGTATTTTTCCAAAACACACTTACAATGAGGAGAAATAACACTTTTAATGTAGAACAGGATCGCCATTTTCCTAACCTTTGCGTATATTTATAAATAACGAAAATTACTATATTACAATGAAAGAAAATGAGAGTAAATAAATAAAATAAGAATATAAAGGAAATAAGTAAATAAAAGAAATATATTTATGAAATTCGCTGTCACTGCACTTAAAATCACATTAAAAATAATTTATCTCAATTATCTATACGCTATGAGTCACCATCGAACACAGCGAAACAGGGTCTTTCTAAGAACTATGTTAATGTCGTCGTTAAAAAATAGTAAAAACGGAAAACTGTTTTTATTGCTTGTTAAGCCTGTATCTAGCTGCGATTTCAATTGATAGTAAGCATGATAATACAATCTAATACTAAACTTGTCTAGAAACAATCTGAAGCTGATAAGCATGAAATTCTCTCGGAATATTTTCGGAATAATTTCATTTGGTATAAATCTAAGAAATAAATTAATATATAATAAAATATCTAAATTTCATGTAAAGAAGTAAATTGTAGATACAAATATCTACCAAACATAAACTGTCATGTTTCGCGATATCCAAAAAAATAAATCTCTATTAGGCTACTACTACAAAGCAAGTAGAACGCGCGGTGTGTACATACTCTTATGTCTCATTTAAAGCACATAAAATTCCGATATCATATTCGTAGGACGCAATAGCTTAGGCTTATTTATCTTTCATAACATAGGTAATGTTATGAAAGATAAATAAAGCTGTAATAATGAATGGAATAACATTCAGTATCCATGCTTACTTCACATGCAGTTCTCTAATCATATGTTGTATATTTATACAAAATTCCTTAAAAAGTCATTCTTCCCCTCCCCTCTATATACATACGTATGGCAGAGAAATGGAATTCCTTACAATGCCTTGCATGAATAGTAAACTTAAATTGTGTGCAGTGTAAAGAACTGTTGTGGTGACGGTATTTGGTTGAGACAAAAATGTTGTCCGGTGATTATGACTCATCTGTCATTTCGTGGACTAGATTTCGTGCTTGCTGGTATTATTCTCAAGTAAAATGTATACTAGTGGTGTCTTTCACTTTTTGTGGACTTCCGAAGTTCTTTGGCTAAGACACCAATTAAAATGTTCGTGACATACGATCTGAGAAACGAAAGAATTTATAAAGACATACTAGTCATTTTATATAAATGATTCTAAAAACCGTTTTGTTATCTGAGAATATGTGTTTATATGTATTTGAATTTTACTTAAATGAGTATTATCTGTCTTAATTAGGTTATTTATAGAAATATTAATACTCAGTAGGTAAATTTATACACAAACATAATACATCATAATTATCAAAATATCAGATTTAAATACGCTGATAAAATAAATCGGTGTGATTATGACACATCTTTTAGTAAGCAGTCAACTTGATGTGAGAATTTGTCACCTTTGATGATCTTTAAACGCAATACGATAAGAGATGCCTAAAGATGCTTAGTGATGTATATGCGGTAAGAGAGATTGAACTCTATTCCCTTTGCTTTCGTGTATAGTTGTCCCAAGATACCAATTGTTCGTACAGACGACTTGTGTGTTCGTAGCGGCATCCACACTAAACTGATGCAAGTTTCACAGTTTAATCCTTAACAACTGACCAGGCGGATATCCAAATGATGAATTTAGACGTCCGGCCCTAAGCCTGGTAAATCCTTACCACAAACAGTATATAACTACTAGCTGACCCGGCAATCGTTGTGTTGCCATATGAATAAAAAAATGTTAAGGGTGAACAACCCTTATCATTTAGGGGTACGAAAAATAGATACTAGCCGATTCTCAGACCAGAATATACATATAAAATTTGGTGAAAATCGGTAAAGCCGTTTCGGAGGAGTACGGTAACTAACATTGTGACACGAGAATTTTATATATAAGATATACTAACATTATGCTCATATATCATGTTTATTGTACCTAACTATAATTATTTGACCTCTATCGTATGTTTCGTGATACTTCTTAATAACGGAAAACCGTTACCATTCCATAATAAATCCAATAATAATTCTTAAGTAAAATTTTACAAAGAAACTGTTTTATCAATGTAACATCAGAACATATATAATTAGGAGTCTATTTTAGTTTGTCTTTGTCTGCAGGTGAAATAATATCTGCGATCCTTTAAAACGTCAAACAAAAGGTCGAGCCGTACAAAAGACACTCAATCTGGTTCTTAACGACCTTTACAAGGTTTAGTAAACAACATGATACCCACTCGTAAAATATACCTGCTTTTGTTGATTGCTTGCAAAATGTTCGTATGTGTCCCTTTGTCTCGTTCCTGGACCATTACGTTTTCATTATCGTTGTTTAAACATATTTATTAGCAATATTTTTCAGCTGTGCATTCATTCATTCAACATTTTTTTATCTGGTTACTGTTGGACAATTCTTTTGGGTTGTATGATTATTTGAGTCTTCCATTCCGGTTATAGCAGTTTCTCTATTTCTTCTTTGGTACCTATGACACCAGGTATCCTAGTTTTTGTTATGAAATTACTCATTCACCAGAAGTCCAGTGACCAGAAGACCACCAGAAGTATCTCCTTGAGGAAAGTAAACCGAGCATTACAGTAATAACGATACTATTTATAACAAAATCAATTGATTTTATTATTAACACGCAATAAAGTACTATAAACTTAAACAAGTCTTCTTAAAATCCCTATATGGTATGGACCGAAATAAAACTTTCGATTGCTACGTATTGTTGTGAACTTTTCTATAAACTTTCTCTTTTGATAGCACATTGAGTTTTCACGTGGGTGCCAGCGTTGGGGCGTGTTTTGGTCAAGGTGATTGTTAGTAGTGATTGTTTAGTGAGAGTAAAGCTTCAATATTGATATCTATCATCTCCAAAATGGAGAGCCTAATGATAATTTTCACTTGAAATAGCTACATATGGAACTGTTGATGTTACATGACCCTTTTTCGGATTTTTATGCGAATAAAATAGATTGTTTACAACAAAATGACAGTGTCTAAGAATAAGAACAGTATGGTACGTTGAACGTGTCTTTCTTTATCGTTTACATTTTGTTTAACTTTAAACACAGTATAAGGGTAGTTCACATGCCGTCGTTGACAGAGTAAACGTGTGTGTAGGATAGCCTCGTAGAATTATAGATGAAAGAGACATTCCATCCAAAATGTGAGTCAACTGCGGACATAACCCTTCCCTAATTGGGTTCTCTCAGACCGATCCTACGCCCTCTAAGACTAGTGGTACCCTGCTGTTTTCTTTGCGTAGACATGGGAGTCACTCGAGGTCTTTTAATAGTCATCAGACTTTTTATTATAATATAGGACTAGCAGACGATCATGCAATCCACCTGATAGTAAGTGACTACTACTGTCCATAGACATCTGTAATCAACCATAGATAATATTAGTTTCCTCCCTGACGTCGGCCACATGTGCGCCGCTACCCCTGAGGTTTAAACTGGAATGCCTGTGAAAAGTATGTCTCCCTTACCACACCCTTCAAACGGGAACACAACAGTGTTTAACACTGCTGTTATTATGCAGAAATAAGTAAGGCGGTGGTGCCGCAGGAGTCGAACCACAGTGGGTTCTACCACCTTTAAATTAATTTATTACAGCTGTTGTTAGCGCCGTGTGAAATCCCCTTAGGAGGTATTTACACGTGAACAATATTTGTTTACAAGTGGAGTTGCCGTGTTTGTTTTATTAGCGCGAAGTGAAGTAGCGCTGCGTAAACACTCTTAATGCAGTGGAATGCCCGCTTGTAAAAAACATAAACAGTGGCGTCCTCAACCAGTTCTCGTTCTCGGTTGGACTAGATTTATACAACCGTAAGATATACAAAAGAAAAGTTACTAGAGTCCTTCCTAGGAAACACTCCAATGTAAAGCTTAATGTTGGGGAGTTATCTAGGGTTAAACGAAGTTTTACACGCTAGACAATAATTATAGATTATTTTTATATATTTTTACATGTTTATATCGAATGAAATTGAAATACCGCAAAATTACTTCATCGCATTTTTTTAAAGGAACCGTAAACCGCAATAAAAATTAAAGTCTGTACATTAAACTAAAAGTTCGAGATTTCTAAGTTTACAAGTCGTTCAGTCAACGAAAGGTGAAATGGAAGTTAAACGGAAACGGAAGTATAACATATGCACCTGTACTCTTACCATGAGTTTTTACGTTTTGACAAATATGACTGTTTTGGTATTTGTTTACGTATTGGCCTATACACTTTCCAAGTTCTCACACAATCCGCTAGGGGCGCTGATCGGAAATTGTATGGGCAAATACGTAAACAAATACCAAAACAGTCATATTTGTAAAAACGTAAAAACTCATGGTAAGGGTACTGCTTACAATGTTTACTGACTATTACTTGATTAGTGTTGCCTAATATTGTCGTAAGTGAAAACGAGCATAACTCAAAATAGAAAGCAAGACTTCTTCAGAATATCAGTCTCATTTTCAGTATGCCGCTTTCATCGTTGCTTCACTTGATTGTTGATTTTCATTACCCCAATGGTTTATAGAGAAGGGATCAATGCTACTATTGGTCACATTTTTCAAGATAATTTCATTCGTAATACAATACTATTAAAATAATATATTATCATTAATTCTGCATAAATTTGCAGATTTTGCAATATTCTTAATCATTCAAGATACGCATATCTTAGCAGCAAGCTGTTTGCGCTTCAACGTGATTCATTTTTGTTCTCCTTACATTTATTCCATATGAAATCATAGTCGTTTTCACGTATCAACTATACGTAATCGTAAGCCGATCACTCTTCCGTAGTGTTACAAACACTACATCACTACTGGTTCTCAAACGGTCTGACGTGGTCCGAGCCTTATTAGGAACTGTTTGACCCACATAAGAATCTCGTTCCACCTTCGTACTTTCTAGCAGCGTTTCTTTAAAACAAAATTCAAAACTACTTTCGTTTTAGTTGACGAGTCGGTACAGAATGACTTAAACCGAGCGGAAACGGAAATACATCCTAGAAATGTTTACTTCTTAAGCTTTTGAGACGTGGGAAAAGTTTTGGAAATGTAAAGTTGTTTGTATGATTTATGAATTGTTGTTTATGTGTTTTGTTGTATAATAAAGCAGTGATAGCCTAGTAATATGAATTTACATTTGGTGTGTTTAAATGCTGGCTAAACCCTTTTCTTTTTAAGCTTAGACCTGTGCTAAAAGGGTGATGATAATGGGTAATCATGATGATGATTTTGTTGGAAATCAATCTTATTTTAGGCGGGATAGTTGTTTATGATCTTAATCCTGATTAATAATAGGTCAAAATCCACCTTAAAAATAATAAACCAACTAAATAATAAAATTAATAAACTTGGATGTTATTGGAGCTTTGAGGTGTAATAAAGGAGAGTAACTAGTCGCCGATACGATGCCAGTCGAGGTCACAAGGCCAACCGCTTTCGCTATCGCATTTTATTTCCATAATATTCCACTAATTCGATATAGGGCCATACGTTATTCGCTATATGCTCATGCTGGTATCGATATTTTTATTCATCACTTATCATGATCATAATATTTCCTATTTCTGCCTCATAACAGCAGTGTTCTGGTTTGAACATACTTTTCCGAGGCGTTCCAGCTTAGTCCTCAGAAGTAGCGGCGCATCTGTGGCCGACCTCAGGTAGGAATATCTAATCCTATCTGGGTTTGATTACAGATGTCCATGGGCGGCAGTAGCCACTTACCATCGACTTGGATCGACTTACCATCGAGGTGGACTGCATGCTCATCTGCTACTCTTATATAATAAAAAAAGATCTTATAGGTACAATTTAACAGATACATACGAAACAAGGAAATTATGTTTTAAAAACACTTATTATTATATTTTTTCCTTTGTTGAATAATTAATCCTATGTTACCGCAAATATTTTTTTCTTTTCTGATCTACAATAATATTATATTTGTATACAAATTGTATGAAATAAAGTTTTATTTGTAACTAATAATTTAAATAATTCGGATTGTTTTATACAAATAGCTACAATTACTTACGAGGATTTTTTGGGACAGAATTGATGTTTAACAAGAATTCTTAGCTATTTATTATTTTTAAATATTTTGATTTTGACTAAACATTAACGAATGAAGAGAAGTCGTCGAATCAATAATATAATACCATGTTTACTGAATGACTTCCGAAATCTTTTGCATCTCACTATGATTATATTAGTGCGGTGGTAAGTCAGCTGACTCATAACAATCTTCGAGTTTACACATACGTCATCTGACGGTAATTTTGTGCAATAGACACTAATGATGCAAATAGTAAGGCAAAACCACTTTGAATAACAAATTTATTATAACAATGTTGCAAATGCGATTATCATTAAGATCGCGCTGAGTAAAGACCTACTTGAGAATCAAATTATGGTGATGCTCACATTACTATACTCGTTTCGCGTGTTTGTTTGTTGTTTTCACTGTTTTTAGGAATACTGTACGTTAGAAATACGTTATAAATTACTAATTTCAGCGTGTTTAGTAGCGATGTTACACCTATTTCTACCTTATAATTAAATAACATCACCTGATGATTTCTATGGCGGTTTTGGTTTCAATCTCAAGATTTTTATTTCTAATTTTAAGGTTGATGTATGTCATGTCTCATCTCTGTGTATCCACGGCATCCGCGATACAGAAATAAAACGAATGTCATGAATAAATTAAAAAAAAAGCTAAGGGTTCCAACAAATAGGTACTATGCAAGCACAATACTCAGACTTTACAAGCACTCAAATGACTTCAATAAAAGTTTATATTCAATGGAACAGAACCGCACAGAAAATCGGTTTCAGCTTGCATAACAAGCAAACACATGGATAGCATGCAGTGGATACAGTGTGAAAAAATACGTCTCGCCTATAACATCTGTCGAACGAGTTTAAGTGACCGAGTTCCAACCAGCTGTTTCTATATTTATAGATGTAATAAAAACATCGCATTTTATTAGCTTATCGTATAGATAACAGCTATTTAGTGATGAGCTTTGGAAATATAGATTAAGGAGTTTTGTGTTAGCGATGGGTAAAAAAGCAATGATAGCCTAGTGGTCAAGAAACTCGGCCTCTCAATCGAGAGGTCCGGGGTCCAAATCCCTGGCAAAACGTCTGATTTTTCAAAAATTATGTGCTTATTAGAAATTAATTATCACTTGCTTAAACGGTGAAGGAAAGCATCGTGAGGAAACCGGAGATTTATATAAAAAAAATCTCAAAGGTATGTGAAGTCTACCAATACGCTCTTGGCCAGCGCGGTGGACTATGGCCTAATTCTTCTCGTTATGAGAGGAGACCCGTGCCCAGCAGTGGGACGATAAGAGGTTGATGATGATGATGATGGGTAAAAATGGGTGTAAAAGTCCAACATCCACAAATACTTAACACCGAAAATTGTTATCAATTACTATAGATTAAATAACACTTTTTGCGTCAGTTGTTATTAAATCAGTGAATCAACCATCGTATACGTAATACACAAAAGAACATAGATTTAGTCATAGGTACTCGTATTATACGAATGAATCACAGGTAATAATTTTTGTAACAGTTATTATGATTGCTAAATATAGAAAATTGTACGTTAAAATCTATCATGGTAGAACTGTAGTAACCACTAGTCTAAGTTCTACTTATTATAATTTGGGTTCTATTTAAAAAAAAAAAAAAAAAAAATATCCAAAATCAAATTCAAATTTGGTTAATTCAAAATTAATTCATATTGATTTTTTTTCGAACATCAGCAAACTACTACCGCTTTGGAAAGTGGTTCGTTATGGAGAGGAAGTGGCGAAAGAAACTCCGTATGTGCGCAATTTAAAATCTTTGCTTAATAGTTTGTTTGTACGGGATGATGCGTTCACTCAGCGAAAAAATCCCACTTTAAATTAAAAAGATACCGGCCAAATTGATAACCACCTCCTTTTTGAAGTCGGTTAAAAATAAATAAGATCTACTTGCATTTAGTTGATTTTATATCTATGTTGAGTAGAGTATGTAATTGGAATTAACAATCTAACATTGGACTTTTTGTAATACAGAAATATGTAATGATACTGGTTTAGCTACAGTTTTATCACGAAGCATTTGATCATCAAAACTATTAAACGGAACTGTAATCAACCAAAAAAGAACCACCTCTTAGAGATTCGCTAAATAGTAAAATCGATTTCCATTATATTCCATTATATATATTAGACATACACGCTAAAGAAAACAATTTGTTTCTACTGTCGTCATGAAGGAAAACATAACGACATTACTCGCAAGGTCACCTAATTATGAGCTTATTCTGACAAGGTAACTTTAGTGCAAATGCATAAGTAACACACACGCGTTCCTGTGATAAGATCAACTCGCCTTAGTTTGATTGTACTCAACTGTCTATCGTTATGTAATGATATGAAAACTAACTTACATGGTGGCCCTGAAAATGACATACGTACATTCATATAACAAAATAATCTGTATCTGTGACGAATCTATTCAAATCTCGTTAATGTAAGGAATCTCGAAT
Organism: Epargyreus clarus clarus; assembly: GCA_014595695.2. Classification (NCBI taxonomy): domain Eukaryota; kingdom Metazoa; phylum Arthropoda; class Insecta; order Lepidoptera; family Hesperiidae; genus Epargyreus; species Epargyreus clarus. The sequence goes on from JACTTY020000036.1 coordinate 1,969,582, forward strand.
ACACAAAAAAATAAGTTGACTGTTCTGTTCCATACTTTTTATGTGGAGTCTTTTAAATATGGCGAGACTTGGCTACGTAGGTTGAGTTCTTATTTAATTGAACAGTGATCCGGAGTATCGTTCTGAATAAATTGTGTCTAAAACACCTGGGAGAAGGTTATAGAAAAACTCAAAATAATATAATAACTAAAATATGTTGAATTCAGTTACTACGCATTACGCAGAAGTTACGGTTGTTAGTAATACAAACATTTGCTGCCAATGAAACTATTAAACTGTTATAAAATCTACACATACGTCCGATAAACGCTTTGCTATATTTAATGTAATGAAAGGAAAGTGCAAATCAATACGACCTTTTCTTTAAACTATTTTACCCATTATTAAGACCTGACACATCGTTTTCATACAACAATGTAAATATATATCATTAACTGTATTTGCATAGCTTAGATTCACTTATCATTGAATAGTAAACAAATCATTCATATTTGTGTAATATTGTGTGCATAGTACCAACAGTTTATCAGTTTTAAGTTATTAAGTAACGAGTAACAAGTGTGACTCATAGTAGATAACGATGTGGGCGGAGCAGTCTGTATTGTTATGCGTAATTAAGTTATTATCAAAGTACGCTACATAATTTAGCCACTCCGTGAGCTTCATATCTTGTTCAAAAGGTGTCGTTGTTTTCTATAATTATGTTTGATAAGGCAGCTTCATATAGCATTATAGATCGTCCCTTTACTGCGAATGATGATGTATTATAAAAGCGATAAGATAAATTCGTTGACCTTATTAAATCTGCAGTTTAGTGTTTTGTTAGGGGAAAAGATTGTGACCTTCTGAAGGTAAAAAAGTGAGACTTGTGCTTTACCTGTGTTGGCGACCGTAACACACACACATAGACTCGCTGACGACAGTCGGCGACGGCGGTGTACCCTAAGCTAATATAAAAGGAAATGATTAAATGTTGTACTACACTTGATAAGGGTTTTTCTCTGGCATGGAGCATACTCGCGCTGCGATGAAGATTAGTGAAGAAGCTTATAAAGCGACAAATAATCTGCTTTTGAGGAACGGTGAACAAGTAGTTAACCACGTTAAGGATGCGCCTTGTCGCTGATCTGACGCCTGTTAGCATCGCAAGGTCTTATGTAACCGGATAATAATTCAAAATTATCTACTTAATATCCGGTGGCAAGTACATGACTTGGTGGCCTTTAACTTAACTTACATATACATAGTTTTACGTAGAACTTTCAGAGAGTAACTTATAAGTAATAACTTAATTAATGGAGTTGGTTGTGAAGCTTAGGGATACTAATGAAGAAGACGAAACTTGCCTATAGCCTCAATTGATTTTGCTCCGTAAGTTCTGTATCATATCGTTTAGAAACTCTTTTTCATCTTCAAAAACAACTCTGTGTATTTCAATATTTACACTTCAATTATTTTGTAAGAATGGATGATTATTTTATTCTCATCAATTATTATATTTATGTGCATTGTATGCTTCTATGCTTATTTTATGATGACTTGCCTTAAAATAGCAAAATGAAGAAATCCTCAGGTAATCAATTAGATAACATTAAATTATAACAGGAATACGTTATAGAGATCCGCTATTTTTTATATAACCACAAACACCACACACACCACCACAAACCCGTGCAAATGGTATAAAATGAGATTTAGTGAATGGTCCCTTTCCTAAATTATAAAAAAATTGCAGCTAAGAAATTTGTGCAGTTGTGCAAAGCTCATGGCAACAGGTTTGATGCCAAAAGGTGCGCCCCTTTGCAAATGGCAAACACCCTAATACGGGCAGCCCCGAGCTATTATGATTTTTGAATGAAATCTTTCGTCAAATGTACAAATTACGAAAGAAACTTTGAAATATTTTATAGTAATGTTAACTAACGCCCGTTGTTAATAATCAATCTGCCCAATTTTTGTCTTTCAAAGTTCAAAATTAAGTATCACATTTTTGCGTTTATTGTATGCAGAAATTGTCAAATATTCTGTTCACCAAGATGATCGAAGTCGTAACCGCTATCATACTTATTTAAAAGAATCAATATACTATAGATAATAAACATAATATACGAGTATTAATGTGCTAAAATCAATCCATTATAAATACTAAAATATTTGATACGGCGAATTTTCACTCAAACCATAACAAGTTTAAGGGGCGTAATGTTCGACAACAAAATCGAAATGACTAAACCGGTAGCCCTCCGGTAGACGCCCTTTTGAAGACAAACTTAAAACGAAGAGCGAGCTATTATTTTGGCTCTCGTTTGGTTCAATTGCGAGGGGGCATTGATTAATCGCCGGTTGGAGCGGCAGATGTGTAGTACATCGTTGAATGGCTCGTGGATCCTATTGTGGTGACCGCTTATTGATAATAAATTTAAGGCCCCGCCGTCCTTAGGGCCTGCAGTTTGGAAACTGATAACGTTGGTACAATTTTTGCTTACCAAATTTAAAAAATTGACAATTTAAGCATACAATGTCGAACATGGAGGCTTTCGTACCACATGCCACGTACCATATGTTTTATTGTTCTTATTTGTATTTTATTTATTATAATAGCAGTTTGTAAACGGATTGTAAAAAAATCAACGGTCTTTGTAGTACGGTTTAACAGTTAGATCGAAAAATAGCTAAAAATGCCGGTATGTGGTATCCCTTTAGTATTCAACTTTATTTAATTTTTGTTATAGCAGCCACCTATGCCTCATATGCATCTTCTCTAAAAAAATCAAGTGTCTTGATATTACGGTCCCAGAGATAGAGTCCTGTGACAGACAGACACACAGCGAAGTCTTAGTAATAGTAGGGTTCCGTTTTTATCCTTTGAACGTTAAAAAATACGAACGTTATGAGGCAAACATTGATTAAGATTACTAACGGGCGGACGAGGCCGAAATTTTCGGATAGGATTTGGCTCTTATTTTCCGAAAGTGTATTTATTTGTTGGTATATTACTTTATGCACTATGTTTTTGTTTCAGACGCTGGATTTCGACCGCGATGGCCTAACGAAACTAAAGAAGGCAATAAAAGCGATTCACAACTCTGGAAATGGTATGTTATAAACCACTACAGATAACATTGTTTTGCTTTCTTCAAACTATGATTCGTATTGTTGACAATGGACTTTTGTATAATTTAAATTTCTTCTAGTAGACGCTTTTGGTTTTTAAGGACCAGTTGCTTAGGGTACAAGCTATGCGGAAGTGACAGTCACAGCACGTGGACGCGGCTACCCTTTCATCTACTTTTGTTAGTCCATCTGCGCTGCAAGCTTTAAGCTCCGCACAATAGGATACGTTTCTATTTTGGTAAAAAAACTACTAGACAAGTTTTAGTTTAGTAGATTTTCTCTCAAAATAGAGGAGTCGATAAATATGTACCTGCGATCTTCCTTCTTTCCTAGCAGAAAATTTAAAATAATTTCTACATTGAATTTATTTTTCAACATTTCAAATGTCGCGTCGTTGAACTCCAGATATTTCGGTCCTCGTGCCGTACTAAAATGCAACGGGATATAAACAGCAACATTATTGAACGATTTTAGGCGCCCGTGCTTCGTTCCGAGTTATTCAGACGACACGAGACCGTACTATAAATAGGCACGGAGGAAGTGTTATGAATAGACCACGCTAGAAATAGTAGAAATGTTCGATGCATATTAACTGCGTTCAAAGTTAAACGTGACTGTTCCTGTTCAGTGCTCTCGGCTTCCTTTGCGCCGTAACGTACATATTGCACCGTTTTATCTACTTCCCGTGGGGAGCTTTATTACTAACCGACTTCATTCATATAATTCATATTACCACTAATTTTGTATTTCACGGTATTTTCTTTTTTGATATAAATGACATACAATTTTTCAAAGAAATCACAAATTTAAGCTTCGTTAACTATAAATTTTACGTCTTCATCCGTTCAGCATTAAATCCGCAGCTTTAGTTTTTCAAAACCTTGAAACCAATCAATAACGTGTATTTTAAGGTCATGCGGTACTTTTGTTTCAGCAGCAAAGCAGCCTTGAAACAATATTTTTTATACACGCGATATCGCTTTTATGTTTGGAACTTATGAACACCATAAAGAGCTTTCAAGTTGTCAGGAACAGTTTAGCCTACAAAAGGCTACCTGAATCACTGAACTGGAATGACCTAAATTGTGAAACAATGGGCCTTAGACACGATCGCGCCTTACATGTAGAGCTTCCAATAAACTATTATGTAACCGTTCGATCGAATGACAATAGAGCCTTGCAAGTCATCGAAATATAAGAACGAAAGAAATGATTAATTCAAAACTGTATTTGATTAGTCGACGCGCATTCGTTTGAAATTTGGTGCATAAGCTTTCACTGAATTTTGCAAACAACAGGCCTTTTTCTCTAAGTGCGAGGCAAATGTGCCAAAATCGACTTCTTGTGTTTCTATTTCAGAGTTCAAATGTACTTGTTTATCTACGTCGATATACTTTCGCCTGTTACCAAAAAATTTCGCATGTCTTATTGAAATATATTACTCATGTTGTTTTAATTATTCTAATTGTACCTATAGTTTGAATTAATGAAATTAATAAGCCTTCAAGGGAGTATTACACTATAATAAAATATATTTAGTGTTGTTAGAATAAACCCATAGGCTATTTTAGTATGTTTAAAGACATTCATAAACATAATTATTATTCCATAATTAAAATAGTCTACCATTCTCTACGGTTATCTAATAAGGCAGTCGTACATAAATTCTTCCCGAGATCTATGACCTTCCAATTATCTATATTTCTTCCAGATAAAATTTCTTCAAATAATATTTCGGTTTAACAAATCAAATTAAATTTGAGATAAAGCTTCGTTTTCTTTTTATTGTGATTGCTTTCAAGCTGCTTTATATTAAGGGCCACTTGTATTTTATTCTGGTCAACATCGGCCGGCTGTACTTGAAAAATATTATACACGATGACTACTTGACTGAGTTTCACTGAATTAAAAGTGGATTTGAAAAATCCAGTCTCTTGCTCTCTTGTACCTATTTACTGACCTTGGATAGTTTTTCTCCTAAAGCTTAGATTATACGTAATAGAGGTAATTAAACTAAACGCAGCTAAATTACGTGTCGCTCATGGACCTTTGCCGGAGAGTCGGAGACACCGGTCGCTGGAATGAATTTCCCTTCATGTGCGACTTGTGAAGGAAAGTGGGTCGATGTCTGGTTTCATTCGTTGTCGTATCATGTCTGTGTATTTGGTTTATTGTTTCGAATTTCAAATGTTGGGCCGCGGCCGCCTCGCACCTGCCTCGAAACAGTTTCTATTTACTGTGATTTAAAGCATACTGCAAATTTAATTCGTTGGATATTTTATGGGTTGTTTTCATTTGACAAATGGATTTTAATATGCATTCATAATAAAGAACCGTTACTCAACCGATTGCGAGGAGAGTCGCAGTTAATGATATTAAGAAATTGCGAATAGTAATTCTTTTTACACTGACTCTAGTCACTGAAGGAAATATGGAAGGAAAAAGGTTCAGTATAATAAAAAATAAAACTATAAGCACAGATTTAAAATTTACTGCTTCCGAAACAGAATCATTCTACTAGCACAGTGAAACTGAAGACGAGTTTGAATAGTTTTTGTCGAACAGTGAATCTTGTTTCAGCTTTCGCTTTCCAACAGGTTATGGATTATTTCGACACAAGCGGCGACGGTGGTAGCGGTTCGGTTATTGACTTGGCAATTCCATCGCGTGCTAGGGTTTGTTTACAGCGCTCGGAACTGGTCGCGCTGGTTCGGATTGCGCCCGCGCAGCCGGCAAGGTCGTGCGCCCGCGCAAAAACAACCAAACAACCGCACACATTCCAACACAATGATGTGCTATTTCGTTTAGAACGGTCTCGTGCGTTTTTTGCGCAATTAGTCCCGAGGAAAGCTTTATCGGCTGGAACGCTGGAACATGTGCGTTGTCTATGTTTCTGTCCATAGAGGTCCGTGGTGAAATAGATGTTTATTTCTATCTATATACAGTCTTTAATCTTGTATTCCACTGTGAAAAATTAATGAAATCTTGAAGGTTGTTCGAATTATTTTTCCGAATTTTGCTTTCGTTTGTGAAACCGTAGATATTTTATGGGATAGAACAAAAAATCAATGTGAAATATTAAGGTTAAGCTATATTTAACCTAGACTTTTTACAGATATTTTCGCTGGTAAAGGTATCGGCATATCAAAAGGTATTTTTTTATCGCAACCAGGTTATACTTCTGAAAATTACATTGCATGTAACACCTCAGTAATGACATATGGATTTGCTGGATCTTTTCCAAGCGCCGGAGGCGTTTCGTCCATTAGTACGTCGTGTGGTATAAGCAATAAAAAAGGTGTCTATACGGTTTATAGCACGTGCCTAGATTTCTTGATAATACTGGTTGTAAAGAACTGAAGCCGATGTAGAGATATTACTTTTTCATCTGTAGTACTTACGTACCAAACCAAAGCATTAATAAAAATGCCCAAGAAGCCGCTGTGGTTTAAAACAAGTTTGTGTTAATAATTTTATTTTAAGATAATATTTAATGATTCCTACAATTATAAGTGATTCTTTACCTCAATGTTAGATTAATAGCGTATATGCATCACCATTACATGTGTGTGTAATGTACCTAAAAGGGAAATATGTAATGTAAACCTGTTTTTCGTTTTAAAGTGATAAGTTGATAACATTACGAAGATGTCGTTTATCATCCGAGATATCCTATATCTAAAAATCTTCCAGCGTCATGTTATTAATGATGCGTCTAGCGTCCCAATGGATCCTAGGAGTAGGAGCTTTACAGTAGAGCCTCATTGTCTAGGAGTAGCGTGTTCCCAGAATATAAATGGATGTCAAGTTATCCTTAGGGTTGTTGGAAAACATAATTTTATGGTTTCATAATGGACGTCGTGCGTTGATAAAGGCCGCTGGACTTATGAGATTCGTTTTGTCCATACAAAGAGATATACGTGTCCCGCGGAGAAATTGAAAGGCGTCGGGCCTGCTCATTTCTATTTGATATTCAGAAAGCGTTGGTGGGATTGAACTAGGCGAATGTGGGCCGCGAAACGGATCACGGTTTTTCTTTTATTTTAGATTCTGTTACTTGTTACAAAACAGTATGGTTATTTAAATTGAAAAGAATATCAAGTAAATTCATGTTGCTATGTAAAGAAACCAGGATTTTTAACTTTGTACAGCGCTGACGCAAAGCTCTTGATACATTGCAAAGAAAGTAGATTTACAGATTATTTTATTCCCAGTGTAGTCGTAAAGGATAAATTTTCTAATAATTTCTTCATGCTCATGTACGTTATGTATTTATAAGCAGCTCTTGTGCAAACTTTCATGTTTGCACACCCGCACTGGCTTGAGCTGTGAGTTGTCTGTCAGTCAATGTTTTATCAGGTAGATTAGAATTAAATCTATGTGTCTGTCTGCTTGTCTGTCATGATGATAATCAGATAACACATTGTCCCCGGATTTGAAAGCCCGGCTAGCCAGATATCCGAATGTTGAATTAAGATTTCTGTTTTGGGCTTAGGTGGTTTGTGTATTTGTCATCCACGCCTCAGGGAATCCTACTAATCCTAGTATGGGTGAAGCCCAAGGAGTGTATAAAGCGGCCTTTCATGTTTAATATATATTACATGTATTACATGTCTAAGTATGTATTACACGGGAGATATACATACCTACTCTATACTATTAAACACATTCGCCATATCCGCGATATCACACCACCTGTCGCATTATCGCAACCGTGATGTAAGTTATACAACACTCGATAAGTATCTTAAAATGTAGCGTTACTCGAAATCTAGAACGAATGAGTAGGTATTACGTGTTACAAAATTGATATAACGATATACTAAGTACATAGATTGTTGCGCTTACATCAGTTTATGGTCAATGAGTTAATGCTATTTATTTAATGCTTCATCTGTTACAGTAATTAATTAGTAGTGACGGACCGTAAATGTTTTTTTAGCCGGAACCGAACTTTTGATTTTTGTCCTAATTTCGACCGAAACATATTTAATATTTTTAAAATGTACACTTAGAAAATTCACTTACCTCTATTAACTTAGATTTTTGATTCAATAGGCATTAATAAATAAAACAGAAATCTGACTTGTCAGAAGCGGTTCGGTGGCGTTCTGAAAGTCAAGTAGACACGTGCTTGTCAAATGCCCGAGTAGGTACTGCCGAATGTTACCCGTATGTTCACGAACATATGTTTCCTTAGTGCCGAAAGCATCGGTCATTTCCAGGCCGAAACTAAAACTTTGACCGAAACCTCTTTTATGGCCGATAGAAGGCCGAAACCAGAACTTGGGTCGGCCAGTATTAATAAGCCTTTACATACAGTAAAGTACATTTTAGATGAAGTAAGTTAAATCAAGTAGGTACTCCGAGTGAGGGAATTAATTAAATGTCCAGTGCGCGAAGGAGGACAAAATGCTACAAAATGACTCCTCGTTAAGTTGAGACTTAGTTTTATGGGAGTACGCAAGGTTGGTTAATTCCGTCGCTCGCTCTAACTATGGGATTTATACTGAGTGCTTATGAAACAATCTTTTTTTATCCCAAGGATTAAATGTGTTAATTAGTATAGTATGTGGTAATTATAGCTGCAACTAATTTAGTGTACTACTGCTGATCACGGGCTTCTTATCATTGGGGAAGGCCCTGGAATCTAAAGGGGTACTAAAGTCGTCCCACGTGATTAAGGGTTTAAGTTAACAAACTTTGATTTAACTAGCGGTGGTTACCCATCTAACACTCACTCGAACTAAAAGTTGCTTATTTTTGTGCATTGTAGATTTTACATAATGTATGCGCTTATATTGCTAGCAGTTTGATTCGAATGTAAATTACTTATTGATAGCCTATTATCGTGAGGCAATTACCATATATTCAAACGAGATCAATTTACCTACTTTATGAATACTAGTTGATACGAATAGTACAGATACGTCAAAAGAGTTTCTTTATCAAAGAAGAAGAAGTCTTGCGTCATCTTTCTTTTCATGACATGACAGCAATTTCAGCTTTAGGGAGCATATTTAGGTAATATTGGCGGATAACGAAACGGGCATATCAGTATCACAGAACCATCAATGAAAAAAAACGCTTTCTACACTCACAACCGCACACTAGAATTACCTGTATCATGGGTGCTATGGACACACACAGTGACAAATACACAAACACTCAGACCCAGAAACAAAAACTTAAATTCATAATTTAGAAATCTGTCTGGCCGGGAATCGAACTTGGTCGACCCTCTGCGCGTCAGACTGGTATGGCGACCGCTCCGCCACGCGGGTCGTCTTAAATTTTAATAAAAGTTCAATTTATTCCGTAGCGCACGTGGACAACGAGATGTACCTCTCGCGGGCGCTGGAGAGGCTCGGCGGGAACGCGCTCAGCAAGGACTCGGAGCCGGATATCGGCGCCGCCTTCTTCAAGTTCGCGGTCGTTACCAAGGAGCTGTCGGCGCTTATGAAGACGTTGGTGAGTTGTTTTAGTGTAGCTTTAAGTAAGAGACAGTATTAAATATTGAAATGTCTGAGATATAATTTAATATCATCTGAAATAGAGAAAAAGAAATGAGATGGATGACATAGAAGACGACTAAGGAAACGAAGCCAGCATATGAGCTTCTTCTTGCTGATTTTCTCATCATTTCTCATTCTTCTATTGGGGTCACCAACACTGGCTTCTAAAGACTGGAAGATGAATGGAATTCTAAAAGTATTTTTGGAGTAGATATGTCATATGGGCATAATTTATTTGTTGTGTGACCAAAGGTGATTTATATCAAAGTTCACTTTATGCGACCTTCCACAAACAACAATCAGATGCAAAGTCACTATAAATTATATTTTCCGTGTTCATTATATTTGTAGTTGTAAGCAGTGGACTTGTTACGTGCGAACGAAGGCTTCGTCATAGTTTGTTTTTTTGTGAGTGAAGTACATTACCTACAAATGATAGCCAGTTCGCCACTAAACTGGTATGGCCCAGATACGCTTGTTAGCACGAAACGCTAACTGTTACGGGCGTTGGCCGACTTGAACGCGACACGACACAAAATTCTACAAATTGTAAAATTCATTTAACGATATTCATTTTAAAATTCAACGGAGGAATTACTCGAGGCAACAGCTTGCAGGAAAATAGAGCGAGCTTTCATGCAGGTTTTAATTAAGTGCGTAACACAATTACCTCTACTACGGCCTCGTAGTAGCGGCGTTTTGCAGAGATTGTTATTATTTCTAGATAAACCCGCGTAAATACAGGCTAATGGAAAATTAATGTTCATGAGTTAGATAAAATAGATTAAATTAGCGATGGATATAATCATCGATGGGAGGTCTCGCACTCTCTCACATTATGAAAGCCATGCGCAATATACAACAACATACACAAATCCAGTATTTAAATAAGTAAATGGAATCTAGACCGCTCCGCCACTGACTATACCTAGTCTGGCATTATTCCATATCAGTAAATAGAATACTAAAAAAATTGTTCGTGAAGAAACGACTATAATCACGTCTCATCATTTTAGTTCAAGAACCTTTTCCTCTTTCGAAGTCGTTAAAAATTTCTATGACATCGCAATCTCAAACAAATCACCACATTGCGTAAAAGCTAAGATTACTAAGTCCGAAATGAACTAGCTTATCTTTTACCACCCATCTGCTAGGTGTCTCCAAGTAATCAGAGTCCGTCTCAGCCGGATATTACGTTATTGAGGGATCCGCGGCGGATGTCTCGCGATTTCGCCCGCCCGGGGACTGACGTCGGAATGAGGTATAAACCGAATTAATCAGCGTAAACGAGATAACCTAGTTTCTTGCATCATGAGATGCGTGGGATGATATTACGGCATACCGCTGAATGGTCGTGAACTTGCGCGGAGTGTGTTCGTGACAGTCTTTTAGGTCATATTTCATGTTTTTTCCTGGGCAAAAATTAAAAAATACGTGTGGCACTCGGAGACTGCCGCGGTAAAGCTATTGCATAGCATTTTTTATGCTATGAAAACGCTCAGAAGGAATTCCAGAAATACAATATATTCTTCCATAATCATCAACATTTACATTAATACATCTTTATCCACTATTTTATCATATCTCTATTATATAAGACATTGCAAATCATTCAGCAATCAATCAGCTGACATTTCATAACTCCAAGCAAGACTGAACATTCTAAAATATAAAATAGAAAAGTATTTAATAAGTGACATAAAGTATTAACAACCAGCAATATAAATGGATCAATGCGATGTGCCTGTGACATTTGGCCGAATGTTACAGGTACATCGCATTTTTCATTAATAAATGCACTTTGTTTATTCATATTTAAAACACTTTGTACACAAATTATTTGTACCATAAATCATAATGGCGTTTTGATTTTGTGCTGTCAAGTCTGTCAGTTGTAATTGTACGTTTAAAAATAACAAACACTCTTTTACGTTATTTTATCAATCCAGAATTCAACATAGCTTATGTTGATAAAACATATTATTTCGATAATATGGTAATATAATTTTGAATTTTATAATGGGAATATAAAATAGAAGTATATTTTAAGATTTCTGCACGGATTATAAAAAAATGTGTATTACTGCCATCTGTGTTCAAGTTGACGAATTAAGGTTAATTAAGTCAAATAAAATAATAAGGAATTTAAAATAATACTTTATTCAATTATATCCATATTTTTCTATTGACAGTCAACAACTCGGTCGCCTGGAGACTTGATATCCAACAGTCCTCCACCGCTATTTTCACTTACACCACCAGGGGCGCCGGCAGCATTTGGTCAAGGTGACGGCGCACCAGTATGCCATTTTCAGTTCTGACTTCATAAAGGAGTCTACCTAATCTTCGGATGACGACTCCGAACTCCCATTTAACTCTTGGGTTGGTGTAACTGCGGACTTGTACCTTATCACCTTGTCCGAACTCCTGCGTTGGCGGTGCATATAAGGCATGCATATAGGTTCTTACCTCTCTGCCGAACATTAACTGATAAGGTGATAACTCTTTTGTATTAGGTGTACGTCTCAAGCGTGCCTTGACAGTTAACAGTTTATCAAATAAACTTCCGCTCTTGCTGATATAAAAGAACATTCAGGTATTAGCCGATTATTTTCTTTTTGTACATTCAAAAATTTAAATTTTAGCTTTGTATATATTTCTTCAAATTCGTACCTGTATTTTATTTCCTCTTCTAAATTTTCTTCTTCTGTAAGCCATTCAATTTTTTCTTGAATCGCGTAGAATTTGTTCAAATTTTCTTGTAAAGAATTCAGTCGTATATTTATTTCTTCAATGTCAATTTTTTCTATTCCCGAAATGTAATTTTCGGTTCGTTTCATTAACCCACGTAATGTGGCTCGTATTTCCTTATTGTTTTTTAGTTCATTCGACATCTCGTCGCCAATATCAAATAAAATAATAAGGAATGTAAAATAATACTTTATTCAATTATATCCATATTTTTCTATTGACAGTCAACAACTCGGTTGCCTGGAGACTTGATAGTTGGATATCAAGTCTCCAGGCAACCGAGTTGTTGAAAGGTGTTACTTATTTTCGTTACGGAATTTCTCGATTCGGTCGCCGCGCTCAAAGCCCGCGATAAAAGCTATGCAATAGCTTAAAATTTGAAGTGCCGTCTGTAATTTGAACATACTATTTTTTCAAGCTGACTGACAAGCTGCCACAGGTGACTTTTCACCCCCAAAAGTATCCAGGCATTTTGCGAAAAAATGGAAGATACAAGGGGAAACTATATACTGTAACATGAGAACAACATTTAGTAAAAGTTATTTTTTTAGATCCACCTTTACCTAAGGTTGGAAACTGGGAAACAAATATTCAATTTGGGTCATATTTAAACTTATGGGACATAGATAATTAACGTACGGAACACTCTACACACGACCTGTAACTTACGCTTGTTACTTTTCCATCCATCCATCCATCCATCCATCAGCCTTTCGAGGTCCAGTGCTGGACATAGGCCTCCCCTAATTGGCGCCACTCCAACCGGTCCCATGCCCTTTTAAGCCAGCGGTTTCCCGCCGTCTGTTACTTTTCAGTTATCCGTAATTAAAGTTTCTAGCATTTCATGCACATAAATGGCTTTCATACATGGTTTCTGTCATATAGACCCAGCGTAGGATTCCACTTGCCGGAAATAGCGTGGTGGCCTATATTCCGCTGCAATAACATTTGCAAAGGAAGCGAAGTCGCGAGCAACCCGCTAGTTGCTACTAGGCAATAAATCTCTGCCAGTTCCGCAGGAAGATGGCTCCAGACTCCAGTCTAAAGCAAATGTGGTATCGTTGGAAGTTTATTATATTGAAATTCTTGGTATTACTTCAAAATTATGCTTCGTTCTATATGTTTGTCGAAAGAAGATGACATTTATAATGATAGCAAAAAAATGTGTTTTAGTTTAAAGGGCTCATTAAAATCATTAGAACTAAAATCGTTAGAAACATAGACCGAACAACAAAGACCGAAATTGTTAGACTGTAAACTTTTTTTTTAAATATTTTAGTCTAACGAAAAAGCAGACGTGCTACCTGATGGGAAGTAGTTAACGTGGCCTAAGAACATTTGCAACACCAGAGTAGTCGCCAATGCATCGCCGGCTTTGAAGGAGATCTCATAGCGCTCCGGGAATACCTCAGGATGAAGTTCATGTGCATATGATAAAGGACAATTTGAATACCATACGAGTTTCCAAACTATAGGTATAGTCCGCGTAAAACTGCTAATCCTCTCTGAATATGCATATGAATCGCGTCGCCATAGCAAATTGCATGACTACACTTGCTCTTAACAACTTCAGAGCGGACTAGCACTTTGGCGCTGACTATACCCATTGTTTGGAAGCTCTTATGGTATTCAAATTGTCCTTTATTATACGCTATTCCAGTATATTTACCTATTTTGACGATAAAACCATGGTCTTTTATCTACTGTGTTTTTAACTATGATTAACGCATGTTTCGTTATCTGAATTAGAAACATAATAGGTACTTACTGATATATTATTTAATTTCAAAATTTATAATCAACGGTTATATTTATATAACGATTGATAAAAATAATAACATTGAAATACATAGACGTGTCAACCGTTGATTGACTGGACACAGGCAGCGCGTGGGCGCAGCCGCCGTTTGTTGTATATAGGTCATCGTGTTCCCGAGTGTTGAATATCTAATCGTACTAAATTAAATAAATATATCCAATACGTATTATATTTATGTATAGAACAACTATTTAATATTAAAGTGTGATTACTCCTTGCCACAGTTTTCGTTATTTTGGGTCTAATTGGAACATAAAAGCCGTAGTTTAAGAGTAATATTTAAGTTCATAATTTCGGTATAATAACCGCTGTGCACACTGATCGTCTTAAATGATACGAGAACGATATACGATACAGATTGAGAAAGCATACAATGTAAACGACAGAAACCCTGGTTACAAAGAATCATTTTATGATCATTCAAATGGCGCGGACTCTACACTTGAAATTTGCATCACCAGCAATAAAATAAATTTAGATAATAATCAAAGTTAAAGATAACTTATAGCGACATGTAATGGAGAGCATCTATAAGCATAAATTATTATTCAAAATCATAACATATTAGCATTCTAGGATTACATTAAAATTCTAAGGATGGAAAAGTCACTGTAGCTATCAAAATATCTTAAATAATGTCTCATTCTTGTAACGTAGGTACAACGCATATATAGAATCGGTACCTACTAATGTACTTATGTATTTATTCAAGCATCCGTGATAACCGGAAAATGACGTTCTTCGGGTACAAGAATAAATGTTGTTAACAATTGTATATCGTTGTACGTTGTATATCATTTGATTTGTGGTAAGCATTAAAATCCTAGCTAGGATTCTTAGATATAAATAGTTTTATATTTATAATTTTATCTACCTACTGATATCAAATAATGGTCGAAAGCTCTACACTTCTTGAACTTGTAAAATCCCAAACAGATTTCAATTTTGTATATTTAGATGGCAAATTAGCTTCAAAATGTTTACATATTGCTTGTAGCAACTAATAATGTTTGGTTTCAACTGATAAAATATGTTACGCTTGATGATCGTCAGTTCTGGTAGTAATTAAGCGTAAGATACCACGTTAGTACGCCTAGAGCCGAATAGCCTACAACTCTCTCGGACGCTGCCGTGCAAAATTCATTTCGTTGCACTTACAGTTAGTATACTGAAAATTACGTCAACTTTGGACGGATTCATTTCATGTTTCACAAAGCAATTTATATTTTAGCGATTTGAAGTATTTTTATAGAGCCGAATAGCCTACAACTCTCTCGGACGCTGCCGTGCAAAATTCATTTCGTTGCACTTACAGTTAGTATACTGAAAATTACGTCAACTTTGGACGGATTCATTTCATGTTTCACAAAGCAATTTATATTTTAGTGATTTGAAGTATTTTTAGTTTACGTTTGTTCTTATGAAAATGCATCGGTAGAGCGCTGGTTATTCCAAAAGTTTTTTCCAAGTTAAAACCAACGGTACAATTATTTTCTTTTATTAAAATCGGTTAAGCGACTGCGTTGATTAGCGTAAACCAACGCATTGTAATTTGGCTTAATTATTGACATTATTGTAATCATAAAGCAATTTAAATCTTTATGATACAAAATATTTTGCGTAAATAATAAAAGTTCTCGTCGATTTCAGAAAATGCGTTCCACTTGATAACCACTTTATAATCCATTCCGCTAGCAATTAAGCGTAAGATAGATTCTGTATGAGCCCAATAGCCTGAACAATTTACATCGGATGCTGCCAAGCAAAATTAATATCGTTGCACTCCACTGGAAATTACGTTCATTACGGCCATGTTTTATCTTTATATAGCATGAAGTAATTGTTACCTAGGTACACTAAATTTTTATTATTCAATATCCCGTGCACAGTTGTTAAAGAAATTGCTGATAAATGAATTCTGATTGTTTGCAATCTTCGTATGTACAAGTTATGAAGAATTTATTGGGCTTTTCACAAAAGAGGAAAACATAAAAAAATATTACATATGAATTATAATTAATGCAAATGTTTTTTTTTTTTTTATTTAAAAAAAATTAAACAGCACTAGAAAAACATAAACCAATTTTATTTAAAAACTATGCCAAGCATTGTATAGTAAAACAATTCTATATTTCACTTCCAATACAAACAAAATTTTGATGATCTTTACGTTAGCGCAGCTACAACCTCGCTCCAATTCCACGCTCATTCCATTTCGCGTTCGTTCGCATCCCGCTGTGGTCCTCGACTGCGCAGAATCCTTGGCCCGCCCTTGACACGGGCCACGAATCCTTTGTCCTTCCAATAGGTCTGGCTGTTTACGTCGCTGGTCAATTTTGGCAACATCTCGTGGAACGCGTAGATTCACTTTCGATACAGGTGCATTAGGTATTCTACCTGTTGAGCTCTTTGTAGGCCTTAGTTGCTACATTGCAACCATCGTATGTGATGCCAAATAAAAATAATAGTAGACACTGGAAATTACAAAGTTGTTGTTGTAAAATACACCGTGATGCAACCAGTTACTAATGTTTATTTTTTGTCGCTATTGACTTACTGGTGCTACTAAAATGGGTACGTTAGACTGTGCGCTACTTAGGTAGAAATCGACTAGCTATAAGTAATTTTATATAATAACCAGTAACTTGGCAATACTCTATGATCCATAAATACTTTCACATTGCTAAGAACTACTTCCAAATCGAACTACCAAACATGTCGAATAAGTTAATAAACTTGGTATGCTAAGTTTTCAGCGATTCGTAACGAAGATTTGCATTCCTACCAGTATCTGTCAGGATTATTGTTGTATGTCCTGCTTTGCTTCTGTAATCGCAAAGTTATGTTAACGGCCATACTAGGCTGGATCCCTTGCGATTGATTACATTCGACGATGCAAATGCGGTATTTAATATTCGCAAATAGATATTTGAAATAATCAGCACATGTTAAAAGTGTTCAATCAATAATCAATAATAATTTCATGAGTATTTACGCCTTAATATCAGTATCATCATCATCAACCCATTTTTGTCCCACTGCTGGGCACGGGTCTCCTCTCAGAATGAGAAGGATTAGGCCATAGTCCACCGCGCTGGCCAAGTGCGTATTGGTAGACTTCACATATATTTAAGATTTTTTTTTTATAAATCTCTCATGTATGCAGGTTTCCTCACGATGTTTTCCTTCACCGTTTAGCAAGTGATAATTAATTTCTAATAGCCTAGTGGTAGCCTAGCTCTTGATAGCCTAGTGGTTAAGAAACTCGGCCTCTCGATCGAGGGGTCCGAGGTTCAAATCCCAGGCACGCACCTCTGATTTTTCAAAGTTATTTGCGTATTAGAAATTAATTAATATCAGTATATTAAGGCGTAAATCCTCATAAAAATTTTATTTTTATATGAAGAAATACATGAAAATAAAATAAACAAGTAATTCATAAGAGTATTATGAACAATTATAGAATATTCAGATATTGTCACATATAAAGTTACTAAGCACTAAAAGTAAAATTATATTAGCCGAAGTAGAAGTACATTTGAAATCTCAAAGCTTTCGGCGCCGTCACGGTTCGTTTGAGACTTAACAAAGTGCTATGAGATTGCGAGTACAGAATGCTATATAACTAGTCCTGTCGCATTGCTCAACAATGACTAGACAGCATGTCACGTTTCGCATGAGGAGAGCCGGCTCGTAGTTTTTGTACAGTTTCCTTTTTCGTCTCGCGTCTCCCACCGTCTTGTCAAGTTGCGTCGGATGCCCCGCGCCGGTTGCGTCATCAACACACATGCACTCTCATTCACCGGTTCTTATCATGCGATCGACAAGTTATTAGTTACCATTGGTGAGTCATCTGTTCGTATGAGAGAAGTTTTTGCACTTTTCTCAACAAAAGCCTTCCCTAGATGTATCGTCAGCATTTATAGGGAAATAAGATTAGTCACTACGTTTCAGAACGTTAGAGAAGCTTGGATCATGTTTTCCTGACGATGTTTTAAAATGTCACCTTCTAGCTAAAGCGGTATTTTTTATTGCAACAAATGGACCACAATTATGTGGGAGGTTAAATAGGTACGTGAGCAATAGAACTAGATGGAACGACGATAAAGTCCTTCATTTCGATTTATAGCAAACATTCAGTTAGCACTTGGCGCAATAAACTTCTGCCTTTTAAGTTTAATCGTCTCTTAGAATTGCAAAAACTCTAGTAGTTACGAGACTGTACGCGATAATTTTATGTAAATAGGTTTAAGTTTTAACTTGACTATCGTTTACAGTTGTAAGTGAGTTTAAACAAAAGAACAATTTGTTCCTTTTTTGTTTGTAACAAAGAAATAAATTGTACGAAGTGTGAACGACTAAAGCATCTCTTTGAGAGAGCCCTTTGTTCTTGCCAGACTGGGCTTTGCCGTTTGTTTCGGTTATGATCAAAGACATGGAAATTTTAGAAGAGATATTGTAACTCAATGTGCTTTTGTATATTGCGTTTGTGTTCCGTGTGTAACACTACACGTAATAGGTAAACAGTTCTGGCTGCTACTGTCAAGCTGTCTACAATAATGCTATTCGAAATCTGGTAACGATCTAAATTATAAATATGTATAGATCAAGTCTAAATGCCTGTATATAGGTACATACTTATTCTGGGTATATTTGTTTCTAAACTGATCTTCGTATAACAGAGCGCGAGGTCTATTTAATAACGTATTAAAGAAAAATCCGTTTTTATTCTATACCTATGTTTTCTTCGTTATAAAATGGGTTTTCATCAGATTTTCCTGATTGCGACATGAAATAGGTATGTTTGTATGCGTTTTGAATGCGCAAATAAGTGACCTCGTCATTTTAAATGAAAGTTTTAATGAATGAGAAAATGTTGCGAGTACTGTATTTGTTTCAAAAAAATATTTCCGTATTTGAGACCCACTCGTATTTATGCCAGAAAAGTGACCTTCGTGGTAAGTGAATGAATTAAAAAATGAGTGATTATTTTTTAGGTGTAAAAACTGGGTCAAAATACCTCTTTTCTTCTTTGACGCTATACTTAGAATAATTATGTTTGGGCGCTTACATATTAATTTTTACGAAATGAAGAAATACCTAAATGGGGATGTTAGAAGTGGGAATATTTTAAAACCTAAATAGGATAGAGCTCATGACATAACTTATTTAAGTAGGCGTTCCAATGTTAGATCGCTTTTTGGTTTTATTATACTTGAAGTGATTATGATTATGATTATTTACTGCAGATATAACCTAGCTATATTGCCAGACTACAGCCAGTTTGCCAGTTACTTCAATCAGGCGATTCCACAACAAAGAAATACAGTAAACAGTGTTTACTGGCAAGTCTTTTTCCAATAATTTTCGTAATTTGTTTGGTTATTACTTCCTTATCTAATTTGTTTATTTCTTTCTTTATCTTTATAATTTTAAATACAATCACGATAAACGGATACCGGGACATGTGCGTTGTTAATTATTCCTTCAGTGGTTTAACTGGTATTCGCACGTTCGTTCAAAGTGTGTCACGTAAAGCGACGTGTGAAGTGTGAAGTGCTCCGGACGGCGTTACATATTCATTCGGGTAAAGGCCTTTAACTTGTTACCGTTGTCAGATGAGACTAAATGAGAACACGGATCACTTGACTTTGGACATTAATGATTTGGATCATTTTTGGACAATATAACGTTAATCCTGTTACTGATGCCTTGCTTTATTCATAAACATATTCGCATATTTGTGCTCTTATTACGTAAACGAATTCGAAATATCATTATCAACAGCTGGTAGACTCAATTGGTAGACTTCACATACTTTTGAAAACTTTATTTATAAGATTTCTCAAGTACGCAGGTTTCCTCACGATGATTTCCTTCATCGTTTAAGAAACAGACAATTAATTTCAGAGGCGCGTGCCTGAGATTTGAACCTCGGACCCCTCGATCAAGACGCCCAGTTTCTTAACCCCTAAGCTATCATTGCTTATTCGAAATATGCGTAGCAGAATGTTGTTCATACAGCAGTAAATCAAAGAAGCGAAATATACATGACAAGTAAGATATATACAGGATTGTTCTATTGTACAGGATGTTGAATTTGCTATACTTGTGGTATGTGTTTACCCAATTTACTTTGTACCATTAGTGTCACTATCGCTATGGAATAGGCCTACGTATAGGATATTTATACAATATTTGTAGGCCATGTCACTTAACATCCAATAATGAGATCCTAACCTTGATGTGGGTTTGGCAGGTGCGCTGCTAATGTTGCCAAGAAGTCATTGCCATTGTCTTGATAGAGTCGACATTATTGCCAACGGAATAGACTAGGTTAATAACTCAGAATTTTGTTGACCTGTAGGAAAGCGGACGAGCATTCGTCGCTGATGAAGTTTTAAGTGATCTATGCCGCTCATTGACATCAGTTATTGACCCCTAAATAGGACAGAAATCTTACGTGATCGCACACACGTTACTACTTCTGAAAATTAATTTGGAAAGTTATATGCCTAGTAATTGGTCATTCTAGCCTATACTTAACCCCAAACAGGACTCATGTAGTACGACCAGCGATTGATGCTTTTCTAGTATGTGTCACTACCCTTAAGAACTAAATTGGAACGAATTATGCGCCTATGCGTTCATTCTACATTCAAATAGAAGATAGTGATATGAACTTTTGTAATCAAACTTGTTTTTTTTACTTTTAGTATCATGGAAGTTATTGTTTATTTTCTTCACATATAGCCGTCCTTATAAAAATAACAATGGAATGTTTGTGATGTGTTGCCAATTTGAAGACGTAAACGGTATCCCTATCTACTATCATCAATCTTTCTTTTACTACGGGTTCGAACATATAATCATCGACAAAGCATTTATGTTGCGGGGTCCTTGGAAAGGTAAGCTTTCGATGGATTCTATGAAAACCTATTTAGCGTCAGAATTATAAGAATTAATTATAAATTTTCATCATGTCGTCTTCTGTGTGATAGTCACCGTGTTATTATACTTATTATATTTATCTTCATTTCTTTTGTAGGCAAGCAGTGCCCTGCAAGATTTTTAAATTTCAAACTACTAATCTAATTAGATTATAAACTTAAGCTTAAACTAATGCTTTCATTTCAACATCCAAACACATGGAACAGACAGAAGACAGTAAATAATAACCTTGCAAGCATTAAGCTTTTTGCTCAAATATCATATGTATATGGGTGGTGTGTTGACGAGCGATTTGCATACAATAGCGAGCGTAGATGCGAGCGCGTGCTCTCAATTAGAACAATGATCATTGTTACGTTATCATCACATTACGCGGATCTTTACACGGTGTAAAATTGTAAGGAACCGATACGAAGGAATGCGGGAAGATTTTCGTTGTTTCGGTTTTTGGGTCGGAATTTTTTGATATCTTTTTTTGTTCTGAGCTTATGTTGTAATTGAATAATTTATATTTGAAGTCTTTTGCAAGTTAACAAGGAAGTCAGCAGGAGCTGTCAATACGTAAGGAATAATTTATCAGATATTCTTATGTAGGTAATAATTATCTCCTTTTCTTCTTCGTAGTACGTAGTATTACGTACGTAGTACGTAGTATTACGTAAAAATAATCGCCAGTGTACCCGGTCGACCTTCACTAGACGTAATTTTGTTTGATCTGCTTGTTTATTAATTTTTATAACGAAAATTGAGTAAAAAGGCAGGAAACAATATTACGCTCGACATCGTAATTCATAGAGGGCCGATTGTGTAATCAATGGAGTGAATACACTGACAGACGGGCCTCGGGCCACTGAAGGACAAAGGGTACTTGTACAATGAAACCCTTCCGGACTTCGCAACCCTTGTTCACCCGGTAATTATTACAAGGATGTTATTATGTGCGTGTTTAATTAAATGGAAATTAGGGAGGTGTTCAAGATTTGACGATTATAAACTACAAACTGTATAGGACTGCTATTTGTAATATCTAGTCTGTTAATATAATACCTAATCTTACGAATAGGTGTTACTTATGTACCTACTCACATGCTGTCTTGAAATATCATCTACTGACATTTTCAAGAGAGCTGTTTCCGATTATTGGATGCTAATTTTATTTAAGTTATAATTTAAAAATTGATAAATGTTAAATCATATTAAATGATATTAATGAGTTTCGGTGTTCCCTGAATGAAGTTTCGAAAAAATAAACAAAAGTGTTTGATTCTACCAATTCGCACTTTACTAGCACTACCTGTAGTCTAAACCTCTCTCACTCGTAAGAAGATTCCCGTGCCCAGTAGTGTGCCCAATAATGTGACAACGACGAGGTATAAAAAGATTTGTAGTATAAGATAGACCACTAACGTCTCGTATAATTGATTACTTTACCTAATCTAATAGAACTTTTCAGACCAGTCGATATATGGTAAATTTATGAAAATATCTACGGGGAAAGCAGCGGTTAGTATGTACCTACTTGCCTTAAAAAGAAGGTCCGATAGCCGCATTATACGTAAGTGTAGATTTGTAATTTTGTAGACGGCATTGTTCTTTACAATGTTAACATCAAGGGCCTCATAATAACACATAAAGGCCTGCGGTAAAAGTAATTTAAATAAGCTCTTCAGGCGAAAGCTTAACAATGGAGCGCCATACTGGTAAGCACTAGACTCAGGTCCATTGTTAGGGCTTACGGAAAGTTATTCGTGTAATGTCGTAATAAGGAGATTGGAGGTTTACTGTGGCTATACAAGTAGATATAATTTGTTATACGGCATTATCCCTGGTAAAATCATGGTTATTTGTCTGTAAAATGTTCGTACAACGTTTTGAGGACTTGGATGTATTTGGAAACATAAAATGTTGCATGGGAAATACGTGTATGTATTATTTTTGTGATAAAATTCGACATTGTACCTACGACGCAAAGTTCCGCGTCGCGATCGGTGACGCCGCCGATTTTTGCGGTGCGATACCGCAACTACGCGTATCGGTCCATAGAATTGTACTAACATAATTGAATGACCAAGACAACAAGACCAACTTTAGACTTGCGATTCCATTACACAACGAAGGCATCGGTGTAAAAAATCTTAAGCGCTTCGTTGCAGCGCAACGTTGTATGAACGTAGTGTACTTCTCGGTAGGGTTGCCAATTCTAGAAATATTGTATTTTATTTTGGGTTTACATAATATGTAATAGTGAAAATGATTTATTTATTTATTTATTATTACATGTATTTTTAGTATGCAAAAATATATTACATAATAGTTTTTGTTGTTTATTTAAAGATGTTAGGTGATAAAGCGCATGCACAAGCACGTGGTTAACATAAAAATAATCTACTAACATATTTTCTATATTCATAATAAGTTTATGTGTATCCTGCTGTGTTTGTGTACCTATATTTATTTATACCATTTACAATTTTGTTATTTTTTGTGTTCTGATTAAAATATCGTAACGTTATATTTATGTATAAAATTTATATAAAATATTTTACTAATTTTAAAAATCCTACAATCATTTCGCAATATGTTGACAATCCTAGCTCTCGTCCGCAAAAGGAACACAATGGCGTGCATGCGATGTTCCCATCGTAACAGCTCGTAAATGCGCTCGATTACCCGTGCAAGCTTATCGGTGTGATCAATTCAATTTCCAAGCGGTTTTGCTTTCAGCGACCCATATATTGCGATGCGGACAAACGTAATCGTCGTAGGAAAAGTATTGTATGGACCTTTAATAAAGATTGGAAGGAAAATCTTTTACCATAAAGTTTTGATGTATGAATCTACCATCCGCATCAACTAGCACACTGGAACACCGTTATAGAGTATAATCCAGGCTTGTCCAATGTCCAGGTTATTGTGAGAGAACCGTGCCTGTCTCAGGAGGAGGAAATAAAAAGGTTCCCCACCAGTGCTTTGTACGAGGTGTTTATTTTATTAGTTGATCATATAATTTCGAAGTATGTTTTAATTTAAAGTCATAAATATTTTTATAAAAAGTATACCTACAAATATCAGCCTTAGACGCAACATAATTATGTCGTGTAGTGTTCTCTCGAGATGAATTACTGATACTCGTAACTCGTTTTCACTAACATTTCCATACAGCGATGTTTCCAGGTCATGGTCTCTACCTGAGCGCTGGTATTCACTCCCCAGATAGAAGCACTAAGATTGCCTAACTCGCACCATTATTCAGCTCACGGTGTAGGCGCGTATACGGGCGTAGCATTTGTATGTATCATGTATAAACTATAAGGCAATCGAATAGAACCATCGGTTACAATTACGATGCCCACAGTTGAATATGGGTCTTTTTCCAAAAAAACTACCGTAGAGAATCCACGCCATGGTTTAATGACTGCCGGTTAAAGACGCAGAACTAATTGCTCAACTTGAACTTTTGAACTAACGATACGCTCATGATACGGCCACTTATAATGCTACTGAATTGAAGTTATTCATATTCGGTTCGTAAGGAAATATTTAGATATAACTTAATGTATAGATATAACTTAATTTAGATATAACTTATCTTACAGTAGCTTCACAAACTTAATTTTCAAGTTTTGCATTGCCTGATTGAAAAATTTGGTCTCCTCTCAGAATGGCAACTATTCAGGTCATGGTCTTCCTGGCTATATGCGGGTGTTGCTAGACTTTGCAGCTCTTTTTGGATTTTTTTCTTAGTCCTCACGATGTTTTTCTTCACCCTCTAAGAAACGGGTGATACACAATTCCGCGTAAGACTTCAACCAAAGTTTCAACCAAATTTTACCCAAACTTTATACCACTACTCTATAACTGTTAAGTTTTCTAGTTATAACTGAACTGGTTACTATGTTAAAAGGATGTCGTAAACGAGCGGGGGCTGGGCAGAGGCATAGCGGCGTAAACAAACGCCGACACTTGAGGAATGCTGTCGTTTTGCAAGATGCAACGTTCTCTCGTGTACTTACCAGATTGGTGTGCCGCGGACGCACATACTCCTAGGTTTCTCAAGTGCCAAGTCTAAATTAGTCTACTCGTTTTTCTAGTGCTTTTTGTGCGGGCCTTAGAGCCGTTAGCCGAGTGTACTGCTTCCTTGGGACAGATTTAAGTACGGCGTGATCGCAACGTAACATGTCTTTGTTTCTGAAAATTGTTAAAAACGTAAAATGTACTTAGAACTGTGATAAACAGGATTTTTTTTTCTGAATTAGCGTATAAGAGCAAATAGGAATCACGTGGAAAGTAGATATATTTTTCTCTAATCTGCATGAAACAGGTGTAGGAATTTTATATCCATATGTATTAAAGCGCTGTAGTTTAAAACCATGCGCAACTAACACGTGGTGCATAGTTCCGAAAGCATATTAAATTAGCTAGGAAGCATTTGCTGGGTTAGTTTCAGTAACTAGTTGCAACTTGAAATTAGTTTTGCTACCTGCACGCCACTTTTAGCCATATCACATTGATTGGTTTCGAGAAACGAAACCTTCAATTATAAGCTCTGTTATGAGGCAGAAATAGGTGTGGCGGTGGTGCTGCCGGAGTCGAACCGAGTCGAACCTTCAAACAAAATACATTTTCCGAAATTGATTTTTTATTACAGATATTGCCAATTTTTATGATAGCGACAACAATTGTAATCGCCATTTTACGGCTTGAAAATTTTATTCAAATCGACTGTGGATTTAGAATTCCGGATAGTAAAATTGAACCTCGATTTACTGTAGTCGTTCACGATTGGATTTATGATTTCGATATAGTATTAGATACAGACAGACTTATCTAAAATGCAGTTAGATTATGTCAACCTACGGCACAAATCGGTAGCTATTTTTAGTAGGTAACATTTTAATATTCAGTCACGCCATTTGCTTCAAGATTGTGCTTCTATTAACTTTACCAAGTCATAATTGTCATAGCGTTATGAAATTAAAAGTAGTAAAGGCTATTTCAGTAAGAATATCTCTATTATACTCTTACTTATAATTTGTTAGTGCTCCCGTTATATAACTTCTACACGACTGAACACTGACTGATTATATTTATTTGACAAGATATATGTTCGTGTTAGAATTTGTCACCATCCCACCATCTTGCGTGGATGTTCTTAATAGTGTATAGTTTATCCAGCTGCTATCCTCTGACTTTAATGGATGCATACATATACTGTAGGGCAAGAAATAAACAGGCAATTTTAACTGCTAGTTATTAATTCACAAAACATGAATAACTTTAATGTCGACGTACATTTAAGTTCTACTCTAACAAAAAACTAAAATAAAAATATGTTTCCTAAAGGTTGCCCCTTGTCCGCAGATGCAGAACATAAACAACATAGTGATGTTCCCCGTGGACAGTCTATTGAAGGGTGATCTTCGAGGGGTGAGAGGAGACCTCAAGAGGCCGTTCGAAAAGGCGTCCAAAGACTACGAGTCCAAGTACCTGAAAATTGAGAAGGAGAAGAAGTCGCAAGCGAAGGAGGCCGGTCTCATCCGAAGCGAGGTGACGTCAGCCGAGATCGCGGACGAAATGGAAAAGGAGAGGAGATTGTTCCAGTTACAAATGTGTGAGGTAAGACAATTGTTAAGGTAATTGTAAGTCCGGGTGTTATGAGATATGAACCGGAACGTAATTATCAAAGAAATCAAGATAACACGGTAAGATCGAGAACACTGAACACGACAAAACTACTGGTAAAGACCACGTTTATTGCGAAAAATATAATAAGTTGTTATTTTAATGCAATTGACTATAATCAGAAGACTGAATTTACCCTTGAATTGGGTGCTTTAAATTACTTATTTAGGAATATGTCTGTTGGCAAGTTTGAAAAAGCTTTGTTCATAACAATATAATAAAAGGTTGTAGAATCATATTAAAAAATTCCAATAATCCTTTCTTTAAAACTCAAGCTGCAGAAAATTAGTTTTGGCTACAGGCCGAATGGGAGTCAATGCAATTAATCGCAAGTGCAATTTGTGGCTTCGCTCACGAACCATGCCCTGAAACTGTTGCATGGAGCTTATAAATTGAAGTCAAACCTCGCTCGTAGATTACAATTGTATTAATATAGGCATTATAAGGTATTTTTTTGTTTCTTGACAAAATCTTTTAAGATATTTAGATTATTCGTTAGCGCACATTTATAGTTCTATCCAGTGTATTGCGTATCAAAAATCAACAGTTGACATTTCCTGCATATAGGAAATTGACAAATTTCGAACTTTAGTAGGCAAAATCTGGATAGATTGAGGAGTATTAGTAACGGAAGTAGATCAATTTTATCAATTGTTTTTCACATTTTCAATTGTAGGTTTTATTATCTACGTAGATTTATTAAAAAAAAACAATTCAGTAATGTCGACTTGATTACTAGTAGTCGTAAGTCATAATCAACATTATGAATATGCTTCATTTTACAAGTATAATTTAAAGTATGAACATTAAATTAGACTTGTGACATTATGATATATTGCGATTCATAATAAATTCGTCGCACACAATCTAACAATAGCTGCCAAGCTCATATTCATATTTTATCACTCGCCTTCCGCCTCCAATGTTTTACTTGGTAGTGCTATAGTGTGGTTTTGGGGTAGAATACCGACAATGTCTACTCATGGATCATCGGAGATGGGTGGCGGAGTCTTTCACCGAAATTATCCTTCTACCCTATATATCTCTTTCTACTGTGTAGTGAAGAGCAGTCGTTTTAGTAGGGAACTACTTAATGTATGAAAAACTATATAATGTATCTTTTTTATTAATCACCTAATAACCTAATAATAATAAAATAAACTAGGTTTCCATATTGAACTGCTATCACCTCCCACACCACGAACCCCTCGTGCATCTCTCCTACTATTGTACTATTGCACGACTCATGATGCGAAGCATCAGAGAGTGCTTTACGATCGAAAAATTTTTTACGCTTCATTTTGGCGGCTATTTTTATTATTATAGCCTTGATAGTTCACGGAATCAAGATATTTTGCATACTATTGTCGATATAATTTAATGGAGATTAATTCTATACTTTTTAAAAATTGATTTACTGCAATAGAATTGGAAAAAAACACCAAAATAGGTCAAAAAATTTTCCTGTCCGTCATGTGTGAAACCTGAAAACACTGTAACTTGTGAAAAAATCCATCATTTGAGTTAATTTTTTTTTAAAAAAATTCTAATCGACGATTGTAGGTCACTGAATGCGAATGATTAATTAATTCAGTGTCGTTTAATTGCAATTAATAAAAAACGAAAACTACAAGACTGTATATCTATATATATCCATGTAAAATTAACATGGATGGTGATATATCTATATCTATAGATATTATGTACATTTTATTCCACCAGGGGCGCCTGTGCATCACTTTCCTAGTACAGCTGTTTTTTTTTTAATCTTTATTTTTTTTTTCTTTTTTTCTTTTTATTTTGCACGACTCATGTGTTTTTTTTTCGTTATTTATTTTAAATTCTAATCGACAATTGTAGGTCACTGAATGCAAATGGCTAATTATTTCAGTGTCGTTTAATTACAATTAATAAAAAACGAAAACTACAACACTGTACATCTATTTATATTCATAGAAAATTAACATATGGATGGTGATATATCTATAGATATTATGTACATTTATTCCACCAGGGGCGCTTGTGCAGTACCTTCTTCCTACTACATCTGTTTTTTCGGCAATTAATTTTGAACGACTTAAGTTTTTTTTTTTTTTATATATTTCATAATTAAATGAGCATTATGAGTCGTGCACTTTTGGATTTTCCAAACTTTCCTTATCTTTATTCGCAACCCCTCTAAAGCCTTTTAGACTATCAAAGTTTCAAGATATCATAGGAACAATTAAAAACAGATACCTCAACTTTATTTTGTGTTTAAATAGAATCGTTGCTAAGTACGCGAATACATCGCTGCGACACAAAGGAATGGTGAAGCGCAAAAATTCCGCGAACTCAGTATTAAATCAAAGCTCGACGGAAAGGTCGTCGTTTCGAAACCTCGTGGTGACATTTCAATTACTCAGAGTATCATGCTCGTATAAACTTTCGATGTAGGCACGTGAGGCAACGAGCGACGTGTCGGGCCGTGAATGACCGACCTCATGCAATTACACTTGTCATTGTCGACCGTATCGCCCGGGTTCTGTCGCGGATATAAAACGGTACGATTGGGTACATGGGAATTAATTTGTGGGTTTATCGATGGTGTTACCCCTTTATGGGACCACCTGTTGGCTTTGGTTAATGTGTCTTGTAACACAACTTTTGAATCAAACAAAACATGTTTTATTATGGCAAATAAAAGTAGAGGGATGGTTTTATATAGTTTTAAATAATTTTACCTCTTAATACGTTAAGTGGAATTGAATTTAGTGTCACCGCAGCTAATCATATCCACTAAACTTTCGAATGATGTGCCACACGTTGTCTATATACATTTGAAGTAGAAGTACCTAACAAACAATGAACTGCTTATCGAGTCAATATTCTGTTATATAGAGTTAGTAGCCGCTTACTAATATGAAACCGATTGGCAGCCATAAATTATATGAACTCGACTATATAATATAGTGTAAAATATGTAGTATGACAGGAATAAATTACAAATTGGAATGAACGGCGTAACACTCGAGTGTAGTAAGGCGGGCGTTATCGCGCGATACGCAGCTGACGTTATGATTTATCTGTTTTCAGATAATGTTGCACTGTTAGCGCTGCTTCAGTGCATTGTGTATTCGACTGGGCTCGAATATCTGGCTACGATACCGATAAATTACCGTGTATTACAATGTACTAAAATC
Source organism: Epargyreus clarus clarus (assembly GCA_014595695.2). Lineage (NCBI taxonomy): Eukaryota > Metazoa > Arthropoda > Insecta > Lepidoptera > Hesperiidae > Epargyreus > Epargyreus clarus. Next base: position 1,999,596 of record JACTTY020000036.1, read on the forward strand.
AGCTGATCATCGTGATTTGGTCTGAAAAGCATCTTAGGCGCGTTACGGACAAAGAATTAGTCTGATTTTATGTACGCAAAAATGACGCGCCGAAGTGAACTTTAAAGTTTAACCTTAAGTATGAACAGAATAAACTTCAATTTTAGTCTTCCTTTATTTATGAATTCTATGCTATTTTAATAAATGTTTTGATTGTAACTCTTCTACATTGTTCCCTTAGATAACATTATTAACAATTGTAATAATCTACCATAACTTTCAAAATAGAACTGTATAAGAGTAAAGCATTTTACAATCAAACCACAGAGACTTCTAAATCAAGTTAACAGGTTCTTGTAAATAACAGAAATAATGTACAAATTAACGCGCTAACTTAATTGCAGTCGTTTAGTCCTGATATCCAATTAATATAAATTGCGAGGAATCATCCGACCGTAATTACCATTTGCAATGTGTCTTTGTCATTAGACCGACAAACGTAGTTATTCACTATAGCTATCTAACCCAAGGAATAAAACGAAATGTGTTCTTTCACCAGTGCGCTGGGATTCTTTATCTGCTACATCCACACACTTCGCTTTCCGCAAACACTAGACTGTTACAAATACAGAAACGTGTGGATGCGTCGCAAGCGCTTGTGTCAAAACTCCTTTATTTGCCAAAAATTCGACACTCCATTGGATCAGCTTCAAGAGCTTGCAAACTTACACAATAAAAATGAAGCGGTCTATCCGCACGTTTGAATTTGTAACGTTTGTTGAGGTTTGTCAAGCCTGCGGACGCGACAAATATAGCTTTTTAAACCGATTTCGCACATCCTTGCAACAGTATCTAAATAATATTTGGAGCTGAATTCCATTAACTGCATTTGTTTGCCCAAACAAGCAGAAGCTGAAGAAAATTGAAATTATGTTCTGATGGGAAAACTACGGAGATATATGGATATTATTATTTATGAGTCAGGCGATCCGCGCATTCTACTAGTCATCATCATTTATGAAAGTACAATATCATACTAAATGAATAAATTTTAATGATAGATAGGACTTGGGATAAAATTTATTGACGAAATGTAAATGTAATGTTGTCCCATTTACTTCTTTTGTAAGGCATTACTTTCCCTTTTGAGTTAGGTTAAGAAAAACATCGTGAGGAAACCTGCACGCCTGAGATTTCTAAAAAATGTTCTCAAGGGTGTGTGCAGTTAATTTCCACTTGGCCAGTGCGGTGGACTATAGCCAAAACCCGTGCCCCGTGCCCAGTAGTGGGACAGTAATAGGTTGACGACATCACTGAAACATAGGATAATTTGAAAGCCGTATTATGGTAGAGCGTATCCGTGGTTTAATTCCATGGTTGAAGCGGGATCAAGTTGGTTGGCCATTCAATGTAATAAAATATGCTCGTATAATTCTATCGTTTGAATGCGTCCCTGAATGCAATTAATGTTCGCCGCAAGGACTGCAATGATAAATGCATACTTCTAGCTGTATGGAAATAGTTTGTGCAATATTCCAACGATTTATCGTAGGTATCTCGTGCATTTGTAAATTACTTAAATATTTAATATGGAAATAAATTCAGTGATAGTGCAATATGAACTCGGTCTCGGGTAGTAGAAGGTTTGGGTTCTATTACATGAAACGGCTTAGATATTTTATCATATCATGCGTATATTAGAAACGTATGTTGTAAATATCAATTAAAATCACATTACATTAACAATAGCATAAAACTCTTATGTAGACCTAATATTCTACGGATTTTGTCGAAATAAAGATGCGTAACGAAATTTTAGTCTTTCCACTGCTTAGGCATAGGTTTTCGGCGTTTGCCGAATTCTAGTGTCCGTCCTTCTAAACTTCTTGGAAAACCAGCCCGAGATTCTTCCAGGGAAACTACCTGCCTTAAGATTTGCCGTATTAAGCTGTGGTACCACTGAAATGATTGATTGCGGGTAGTGTTAATAGCTACTGCTGCATCTATATTCAATTAGAGTTGCAGTAATTATATTACAACAGAATAATGGTGAACAACATGATTTATTATTTGAAATAAATGCGTATTTTGCATCGCATTAACTGCACAGTGCACATATCGCCGCTGGTGGTCAGTGGTCTCTACTAACACAAGTCATCTCATAAGTCCCGCGAATATGGCACGAAGTACCTATTATAACTGACTCTGATTAAAATCATTAAATGGACAAAACAAGCGAAATAAACTCTGTAATTAAGTGTTATTGTAGACGTCCAGGAATGCAATTAAACCACACGTAACGATGCATTGGCGCATGATAACCACTTGCGCAACTTGTCACTGTTACTATACATGTATACATATAATTTGCATAGCTGGCTGTGTCCTCGCGTTAATGTTACAGCATCAGGTTGAAACTATGACTTCGGGCGCTTAAATTGTTGTATGGGGTGGAATGTATTGTCTTTCTGGCATGTTAATTGCAGCACCGGGTTTAAATAGCTTTTCACGCCAGTAAAGCTTAACGTCGAGTGGGGCAGCACCTTCGTCGCGTTTATGTATTGCTGCTTAACAGGGTAGATATTCTGTGCCTATATTGAATGACCCTGCCAGACAAAATAATATTTTTCTGTTAAATATTTTAACCGGCACGGCCGATTTCTGTTAACGTATATAACGTTTATATACGTTGCATGAAATTTATGGTGCATGTCCATATTGTCCATTTTACACATACCGAAGCTTAGCTACAAAATGCCTAACTCAGCGCGGGGCAACTCCTTCTGCTTTATAAGGCGCAAGTGAGACCCCACATGGAGTACTGCTCACATCTCTGGGCAGGGGCGCCCCAATACCAACTTAACCCACTTGACTCCGTGCAGAAACGCGCGGTCCGAATCGTCAACGACCCGGTGATCTCCGATCGGTTAGAACCTTTGAGTTTGCGGAGGGACATAGGTTCCCTCTGTGTGTTCTACCGGCTTTACAATGGTGGGTGTTCCGAGGAACTATTTGACCTGGTGCCTACGTCACCATTCCTCCATCGCACCACTCGCCGAAGGATGAAGTTCCATCCACACCAACTGGACTCGTGGCGGTCCTCCACGGTTCGGTTTGCACGGACGTTCTTGCCGCGGACGTGTAAGATGTGGAATGAACTTCCTCCTGAGGTATTCCCGGAGCGCTATGACATGGGGCTCTTCAAAAAAGGTGCAAAAAGAGCTCTCATACAAAGCCGGCGATGCATTGGCGACTCCTCTGGTGTTGCAAATGTCCATAGGCGGCGTTGACTACTTTCCATCAGGTAGCACGTCTGCCTAATCGTTAGGTTAAACGATAAAAAAAAAAAAAAAAAAAAAAAAAAACATGTCAGATGAAATCCAGATAAACGGTGCGAGTCTATCGTTTGACATACCATGTAGGTACCGTAACTCTATTATATGTTGAATGTAAATAGCTCTCATACATTTGGGTTTCATCATAGCTTGACTTAAACGGTTTATGTATGCTACAAAAGGTCACAAGTACGTTGGCAATGACACTGGCTTACAGTTATGTTTGCTTAATGTGTGTGAAATATTCGCGACACGCTATTAAAATATCGAATAGGTGTGTTTTAAAAAAAAAACAATATTTCATCTATGGTGAACTTGACTTGTTATATCTTACAATATTTACGCGATCTACAATGCTTACTGCCAAAGTGAGCATAACACATAGATGTAAATATATACATAGATGTAGTTTTCTAGACTCCAAAAAGTACTACTACTAAAGGTCTACTTTAGAATGAGAAAATTTTATTATTTCTTCTGTAGAATAAAATGCTATAGCTACAGAATATCACTAAGTACCCATATAACTTGCAAGTACGTTGATATCTTTATGGTTACATATAGTTGTCGCCAAAGTTCAAACAAACCTTTAATTATTTTAAGACTATATGTCACATCCACAAGCCAAACCAGATTTCTAAAAGCACAATGAAACTTATGTCGTTTTGCGGTTGCAAAATCGATGAGTCTGTCGCTAGAGTATGCCAAGTCAAGCGTCTGCTCCGTCCTTATCTTCAATTGTAATGTTAATGCATGCAAAACATTCACGAGCATATTGCACAACTGACTGCTTGAAATTGATTGCAACGGCTGCAACATAAATGGCCCGGTTCGATTCTATTCTGTTTGCGCTTGTCAACGGGCGCTTAAAAATGTATCACAAAAAGTAAGCGTAAACGCCTTTGCTATTCAATTTTCAAATCGGATTGTCAGCGACCGGCGTCACTGTTGAAAAGCGAATATGAAAAATGGTCGTGACAAAGATGTTGTAACGAATGGAACGACGGATCACAATCCAATCACCGTTTCCAATTTCGAACGCGTATTCGATACCTACTGTTAGCAATTTTTCATCTCCCAAATTAATTAACTTCGGTGCTTTTGTGACGGGTTGGTAAACGGTTTTAAGTCAATCACTTTTTATTCAGAATTTAAAACTTTCGCTTACAGATCAGATAGAAAATTCCTTTATGCAGATATTTTCTTGATATCTGGTTTAATTGCGTTGCGACTGCTTTTTAAATTGTTCTCGTTCCGAAGATTTATCAACAAGCCGTCGTTAATCTCTGTCGGCTTATGGACAAAACAATTGCAATGACTGCATAATAAAGAAATTCTATTGTGTTCGACGAATAACCAGTATCCCATTTAATGGTACGATTCACTGAGGTCGTTGTATCTATTACAGTTCTGTATTCAGCGAACGCGACGCGTACAGTTTACGGTTACCTTTTGAGTTGAGCTGAGCTGACGCTGCGCTCTGGTGACTTTGTTTCCTGATTTGATTTGAACGGTTACGCTCTGTGCCTGAAACTAACACCTCGGACTTTCTAAATCTCGCCGTTTCAGTATCTGCAATCTAAATTAAGTTGATTTTTATCAAGACAACATTAAAGACGTTGGAATCAATGTAAATGTAGTGTTCAAAGAAAGGTAAAACAATGTTGATGGTCTGGAAATGTTTTTACTCCTGATTTGTTTTTTATACTTATTATAAGTATAAAGGAAAAGTGTTTCATAAATATAATTTGTTTTAATTTATAGCGAATCGATATCGACCCATCTTGAATCCAGCTGGTTACCTGTAGTTTTTTTCGTGTTTGGGCTTCATCAATACTTTAAATCGAATGGTATTGAAATATACGAATGTTCGCCAGTCAAACCAGTAACAAAAAGAAAGGTAATGAAGTGTTGTGCCGGTGCTGTACTGAAGCGCGCGTCAGGTCATCGACCGGCCTTGCGCCGCGCAGGGCCGCTGCCGTGCCGTCATGACCCTCGCTTTGTTCCACTGCAAACACTAAGTCCTGGCGGCTCCGACACACGACACCCACTCGTTCGCCTGCCTGCCTAGTTAACGTTTGGTGCATAATAGCCAGCCCGGTCAACGACTCCCTCGAGCGCCTAGATACCATCGCCAAAGTCAACTTAATGTCTGTTCGCGGTCCGCGATACTTACTGCGCACCTATCCTTATTCTGTACTGGTAACTCATGTTATTAATATTAAAGCTCGAAATATAGTTATGATTATATCAATACAGCCGGCGAGACGCCAAGACAGTTGTGCAAGGTCGTGCACCACGCTATATTATTATTGCACAACTCCGAAAGACAAATCGGGATCCAGTACGACTTGAATGCGCAAGCGCGTGCGTCAACGGGTATAATTTTAACTCGCGGAAGGGCACGTAGAATTATTTGTGCGTTTCCAACCGAACGGAATCCCGCGCGTGTCGATTCCTCTGCGTACAATTGGCTTTAGCCGCTGATGAAGTCGAAAACAGGCGTGCCTACGCACAGTTTTCGGCGTCGCTCTGTCTACTCTATCAGACTGGCTCAATTCCATTTTTACAGTCACACTATTTCGTTTATGCATCGTAGTATAAAACATATTTTGTTGCAGTACCTGATAAAGTTCAACGAGATAAAGACGAAGAAGGGAATTGAATTACTACAGCACCTGGTGGAGTATTATCATGCGCAAACAAATTATTTTCAAGATGGTCTAAAGACGATCGAACATTTTGGAGTATATGTCGCGGATCTGAGTGTACAACTGCAGAAGATTAGGCAGCAACAAGACGACGAGAGGCGACGGCTGCTGGAGCTCAGGAATATGTTGAGGGCTGCTGCGCCACAAGATAGGGAGGTTAGATCTTGTTTTTTTCTTTATAAGTCTACCACAATTGCTGATTCTTAAATAATGCTTTTTAAACTTCTGCACACTCTAAGTTTTCCTATTGTGGATGATAAGCACGAGTCCACAAACAACACCTAGATTTAAATATTTATCAAAATTCATCATTTCGATGTTTGCTTAGCTGGGGCTCGAACCCAGATCCGTGTCAGAACGGTATGATGACCGTTACACCATGAAAGTCGTCGTCGTGTAACAATGTTTAATTTATTTCAAATTTACAAAAATTGTGTCATTGATAATATTATTTTATAAACACTTTCCGTTCAGGTATCATCATCACTAGGCGGTTACTCGCTACATCAGTTACAAGGGGATAAGCAACATGGCGTCACACGAAGTGGATATTTGCTGAAGAAGTCAGAAGGGAAGGTGCGAAGAGTTTGGCAGAAGAGAAGATGTCGGGTCACGGCGGAGGGCTACTTAGATATATTCCACGCGGACGAAAACAAGCCCCCGGCTAGAGTCAACCTCCTCACGTGCCAGATAAAGGTGTCCTCGGATGATAAGAGGGCGTTCGATCTAGTCTCATGTTAGTATGCCCTTATCTGAACGGTAGTTTTGTTTATTCGACTGATGTATGATATGATTATGAATGTTTCTGTAATTGGAATTTGTTTGTCAGCCTATTTGTGTGTGTAAATGTGGAATTCATAAAAAAGTATTTTCCCAATTTTATGTGACATGTCTTCTTGTATAAGGCGATGCCAATATTTTTGGTCAATTATATTTTAACAAGATCGATATCAATCAATAGATTGGCTATTATAAACTTTACTTTGAGTGGCAATGGATATTAATTCGTTGCTTACTTTTAATCTTGGTAATTTATAGTAACCATCATCATGATCATCATAAAAGCAGTGATAACCTAGTGGTTGAAAGTAGCGTCTCAGGAGGTTCGAATCCCAGAAACAATGCTCTGATTTTCCAATGTTATACACTTATTAGAAATAAAATATCATTTATTTTAATTATGAGGCAAAATCGTTACCTTTAAAATAATAGTAAGTACGAGTAAATTAGTAGGTACAATTAACTACACATTTTTGCAACTAATGTGACTTTGGTACATAATTTTACGCTGGAAGACTATTTTTATATGCGTTAATGTTTTATCGAAATAAAAAAACGTTGCTTTTGGTTTGTCTTCAAAGTCAAGAATGAACACTGTATAACCTAGTACCTTGATTGCAGACAACCGTACCTATCATTTCCAAGCGGAAGACGAGAGCGAGCAGCGTGCTTGGACGTCAGTTCTCATCAACTGCAAGGAGGGGGCGCTAATGAGAGCGTTCCACCAGCAGGCCGGCGAGAGCAACGACACGGGCCACTCGCTGTTGGACTTGCAACGGTCGATCATTAGGGCGGTCAGGGCCATGCCCGGCAACCAAGTGTGCGCGGACTGTGGCTCTACTAATGGTGAGATGCCTTAGTTATTGTCCACTGCGAAGGGTAATCTTTTTCGAGTGTATGTAATTATGGATGTCTCATTCTTTGGCACGCCCTACGGCTTGAAGGATTTTAAAATATGTCTTTGGATTCGTCTAAATTGTGAGCCTAATATAGGTTATATTTTTAGTAGTCTTTTTTTATATGTATCTTGTTTGCTTAATTAAACGCCGCTTAAGGATCAAGATCGAGAATGGTTTCAGGATTGTGGATGATGTGGTTATCCTAACGTAGAAGACTTAAAAGGATTTGTTTTGTGATCTCGGAGACATTAAGGATGTTATGAATGTTTAAGGCAACGTCTCGGTGAATGCTTGGGAACCTAAATAGAAAACTTAAATAAATTTCAATTTTGTAAAGTTGGATGAACGGGACTTTTCGAATGTACTTTAAATAATTACGACAAGCTTGGAAATCGAGTGTTAAGTTGGATTTCATTTGTAATTTAAACAGATTTTTCCTAATGTCAGAAGATTAAGAGAATTTTATTTTTCAATATCAGGAACGATAATGACGTTAGGGTCACATCTGGGAAGAAATAGTAGTTACGACCAAGCCTGTGAACCAAGTGTAGCGGCCAGTGGCTGCACTCATGGTGCGACGCGCTAATTTAAATTGCCTTAAGTTGTTAAAGAAGGGGAATGGATGAAGGGGGCTCGTCGGAAGTACCGTAACCTTTAGATGAGCTTGAGAACCAAGTGTCAGAAAATGGTGCGATTTTATTTGTAATTTAAATGAACTTTTCCTCGTACTAAAAGGATGAAAAGGATTTGTTTCGCAGCTTCTGGAGCGATAAGCGCAATTACGGCTACTTTGGAAAAGTGAGCGCAGATTGCGGTTAGATAAAAGCCATGGGTTCATTATAATATTTAAGTGTCATCTTGCGGTTTTGCTTATAGAAGTGAAGTGGGGAGTACTGTAGAGTTTACCTTGAAATTCAATGAATTGAAATTACTTAAAGTTCTCTGCTTATGTAAAGTCTGCTAAAATCGGTAATTCTTATAGAGTGAGTTATATAAAAAGGAGTGTCCGAGTTTTGGTGTCTTTGCTGAAAATATATATGAACTAACAAAAATATAATGATTATGAACTTTTTCCTTAAGTGAAGATGTTCAAATGATAAGCGAAAGTGCAAAATCAATCATCGCTCTTTCGATATCATCTCGTCTTGGCAGTGCTATTTATATACCACAACATTCCATTTCGGAAATAAACTCGCAACGGTCGGGACTTATCACCGGTGGGAATGCTCACAATGCACACTCGATGTACATATAGTGACCATTCTTACTTTACTTTACGGGACATGAGAGTTTTTACCCAAAATACCATTCATGTTCAAGAATTCGAAAATATATTAAGCATTTTATTTTGGCGGTGTGACGTGGGTCCACGCCGGACGTGAAGGAAGTTCAATTCTCAGCCCCTTACAAGAAATTAGTCAACTAAAAAGAGTCTTAAAGATCTAAATAGTATCTGAAACTTTGCTGACTAACCATGCTATTTCCATTTTCCCTAAAATGTGATTATTTCTTATCTCCAAATCGTCCTTTAGGACACCGGGACAGAGTACCTAGTTGAAAACAAAACAGTCCCGATCGCAACCGAACGGATGGTCACATTAGGTTTACAGGACCGAATCACTTCGGCTCGACGGAAATTGAGTCTGGACGCCGTACTCCAATGCTCTTGAGGGAAAGCTAGGAAATAAATATTTGAAAGTGTATTGAACCTAAAAACTGTTAGTTTGTTGACACTGCACTCGACTTTACTCACTTATCGGTCGCTTTATTTAATATTTTTCCTTCTCGTTAAATTGATAGTTGTGCTTTTCCTTCTGTTTATCAAATAAATATTCAAGGGACATAATTAGAGGATATTGAATTTTGAAATTGTGTTTTGAATGTTATAATTAATAAAAACATTAATTAACTCGAGATATCACATGTATATAAGGCATAATATCAGGAACTAAACTGACTATTACAAAACAAAGCCAGTGAATCCTTATAATGTTGATTGTTTGTGGTTTTTAATTAAAACGTCTTGTTTATTAGTAGGTATTTCTTATGTTCAATATATCCGAAGACAAAATTATATTCTTAATTCAGTATTTTCCACTTGCAACACTCATAAACGTTATTCGTGGGTGGGTGGTACGTAATTTGATTCATAACTACGAACGAGTGTAAAACTGTTTAAAGTAGGTAGAGAGAGAAAATCATTGCATGGGATCATCCGAAAATCTCACACGCTAACCGAATTTATCTAAAAAAAATGAATTGCATATGATATTTTATATTTTATTAGGTAAATAAATAGGTCATTTAGGCACAAGAATCGGTAAATCTTCAAATTGTCTGTAAATTTTTTGGAGTCTCATAATAGCAATACTGATTAGGATTGCCGTGAAAATTTACCAAATATGGAATGTATGACAATACAAGTAAAATTTCGTCATATATTCTACTTATTCATTGATACTATGAATAATTGTAGTATTTTAATACTTAGTTGCAATACGTCATCGGTTCATTGACTATAACGTGGTAAAACCATATAAAAACTTTTATTGTTTGTAATCGTCTGTTGTGAAGTGTCGGCGTCGTAATTTGTACACCTATTGTTTGCGTTGAGATCTGTTACACCGTATAATGATTGATTCAAGCAATTTATACGGCAACGTGAGCTTTGTTGAGTTATTAAGTCATTATAGAATAAAAACGAAAGGGTTTGCCGCGATACGCCGATTTTTTACCGGACTGCAAAGAGTAAAGTTTTTCGAGCGTATGTACGTATGTATGTACTATGTATGTTTGGCAAGAAAGAAATAGAATAAAATATAGAAGAATAAAATAAAATAGAAATATCTATTTTATTTTTCTTACATTAATAAAGCCTTAATTAATCAATTGTTCAATATGTACCTAACTGTATTCAACGTCTTAAAGATTACACTGTATTCAGCATTACAGTTTTTAAGTGTCTGTTTTATAATAAAAAATGCGTTCAATAATTTTCTCTTACGCATATTTTAGATCCATATGACTCTCGATTCCTTACGTTAAATATATTCCGCAGATCCCACCTGGCTGTCGACGAACTTCGGCATAATAGTGTGTATAGAGTGTTCGGGGAGCCACAGGGAGTTGGGCGTGCACATATCGCGGATACAGTCGCTCACGCTGGACCGGCTGAGCACGTCGCAGCTGTTGCTCGCGCGGCACATGGGCAACCAGATGTTCAACGAGGTGATGGAGAACACACTGGACGAGAGGGACAAGCTCACGCCGGAGAGTACGATGTAAGCAATCGTTTATATAGATCTAAACTATAATGAAAATGTAGTAGCTATAGTAACTAGTCTAAAGCGATATTTTGTTATATTGTATCAGACAAGTATATGGATGCTTGTAAAGATCGCGTCCGTTCAACGCGTTTATATTTGACCCTGAACCGAATTTGGGATCTAGCATATAAAATCGGAATTCTGAGAGTGTCGTTAAACACACGTAAACTTGAATTGCAATCCCTAGAGGGCCCTTTATTGAAATATGCAGACTATGGTAATTACATACTTCACAACGCTGCTCCTATGTGGATTGGTGAAGGAAGATATGGTCTAAAGGCCAACCTGTGTCTATTTTTTATAAGACAATGTTAACGACTATTATCCAAAGATAACCTGGATCAACGTTTTCATGCATCCTCAATCTTTTCTAAACGTCTAAAGCAAAGAAATGTATATCAAATCCAGAAGCGGTCATTCATCCAACTATTGACCATATATAACTTAAACTTAAATGTCTATTTTTGACCATAGTTAAAATCTACATAAACAGAGGGTGCAAAACCTTCAAGAATAACACGTTTCAATAATTAATTTTTGTTATCAACAGGGAGGAACGTCTCCGGTTCATCCGCGAGAAGTACGTGTACAGGGCGTGGGCGGCGCGCACGTGCCGCGACGAGGCGGAGCGCCTGTCCGAGGTGGAGCACGCCGTCAACAACGGACACCTGCAGAACCTGCTGCAGGCCTACGCGGAGGGCGCGGACTTGGCTGCCGCACTGCCGTGCTCCGTAAGATTGATTATATATCTCTATACTTTATATTGCGCAACGTCATCTTCATGGACGCATTAGTGTCCCACGGCACACTTGTAGAACCTGCTGCAGGCCTACGCGGAGGGCGCGGACTTGGCTGCCGCACTGCCGTGCTCCGTAAGATTGATTATATATCTCTATACTTTATATTGCGCAACGTCATCTTCATGGACGCATTAGTGTCCCACGGCACACTTGTAGAACCTGCTGCAGGCCTACGCGGAGGGCGCGGACTTGGCTGCCGCACTGCCGTGCTCCGTAAGATTGATTATATATCTCTATACTTTATATTGCGCAACGTCATCTTCATGGACGCATTAGTGTCCCACGGCACACTTGTAGAACCTGCTGCAGGCCTACGCGGAGGGCGCGGACTTGGCTGCCGCACTGCCGTGCTCCGTAAGATTGATTATATATCTCTATACTTTATATTGCGCAACGTCATCTTCATGGACGCATTAGTGTCCCACGGCACACTTGTAGAACCTGCTGCAGGCCTACGCGGAGGGCGCGGACTTGGCTGCCGCACTGCCGTGCTCCGTAAGATTGATTATATATCTCTATACTTTATATTGCGCAACGTCATCTTCATGGACGCATTAGTGTCCCACGGCACACTTGTAGAACCTGCTGCAGGCCTACGCGGAGGGCGCGGACTTGGCTGCCGCACTGCCGTGCTCCGTAAGATTGATTATATATCTCTATACTTTATATTGCGCAACGTCATCTTCATGGACGCATTAGTGTCCCACGGCACACTTGTAGAACCTGCTGCAGGCCTACGCGGAGGGCGCGGACTTGGCTGCCGCACTGCCGTGCTCCGTAAGATTGATTATATATCTCTATACTTTATATTGCGCAACGTCATCTTCATGGACGCATTAGTGTCCCACGGCACACTTGTAGAACCTGCTGCAGGCCTACGCGGAGGGCGCGGACTTGGCTGCCGCACTGCCGTGCTCCGTAAGATTGATTATATATCTCTATACTTTATATTGCGCAACGTCATCTTCATGGACGCATTAGTGTCCCACGGCACACTTGTAGAACCTGCTGCAGGCCTACGCGGAGGGCGCGGACTTGGCTGCCGCACTGCCGTGCTCCGTAAGATTGATTATATATCTCTATACTTTATATTGCGCAACGTCATCTTCATGGACGCATTAGTGTCCCACGGCACACTTGTAGAACCTGCTGCAGGCCTACGCGGAGGGCGCGGACTTGGCTGCCGCACTGCCGTGCTCCGTAAGATTGATTATATATCTCTATACTTTATATTGCGCAACGTCATCTTCATGGACGCATTAGTGTCCCACGGCACACTTGTAGAACCTGCTGCAGGCCTACGCGGAGGGCGCGGACTTGGCTGCCGCACTGCCGTGCTCCGTAAGATTGATTATATATCTCTATACTTTATATTGCGCAACGTCATCTTCATGGACGCATTAGTGTCCCACGGCACACTTGTAGAACCTGCTGCAGGCCTACGCGGAGGGCGCGGACTTGGCTGCCACACTGCCGTGCTCCGTAAGATTGATTATATATTTCTATACTTTAATATTGCGCAACGTCATCTTCATGGACGCATTAGTGTCCCACGGCACACTTGTAGAACCTGCTGCAGGTCTACGCTGAGGGCGCAGACTTAGCTGCTACACTGCCGTGAGATCTATACTCTATGCTCTTATATCACCCATTATCATCTTTCATGAACGGCACAGTACGGCTCAGGCTCAGGCTCCTCTTTAAATGAGAAGGATCAGCCCATAGTGTGTCGTGTTGACTAACTGCGAATTTGTATACTTCATGTGGCGGGGAGGTCGCCAAGAAATGACGCCACGAGTATTCTGAATCACGCTATCGAAGTTTTCTAAATATCTGGTTTATACAAGTTCCGAACTGAAACTGTCGGAGCACGGCCGCTCCCCGGGCATGATCACCTAGCCCGGCGGGAGATCTCACTTTGCCAAACTTCAAATAAGTTGGAAACTTTTTTTTTTAAGATTTTTTCGTTTTTCTTAACCGTGAAAGTAATATGTAATAACATAACAGAGATAATAAATACTAATAACAACAGACCATGTCCATAAGCGGCAGTATCCACTTACCACCAGGTAGATTGCATGGAATAACATACGAATACACCTATAATATAAAAAAATTATTCGCCGTCTAGTTTATATAGTTTTAACCAAATCATAATTCTTTTGTAACTAGCAGTATTTCAACTAAATATAACAAAACAAAGAGCGGAGAATTGTGCTCAATTTACTAGTACATGCTAGTAACTTTTACAAAACCATTGCATTTTCATAGTTTTTATTTGATTAAAATACGATCGTAAATCTCGAGTTCTCGACGTAATCTTACACGAAAGAGGCAGATACTGGCACGCTCATCCATTCACGGTGAATAATAATGTATTCGATTGTCTCTAAAACACAGTCTTAATAATGAATTCAACTATTGTACTATAGAACTAAACGTAATTAATGTGCAAATTACTTTTAAGCAACGTTAAAAATATATTAACCTTTTACGTCTTCAAAATTTAGGCATGAGTTGAAAAGTTAATTTTATTTTAAGATTAAATAAATTATTCTCTTTAATTTCAATTATACTCTTAAATATGTCTGCGTAAAACTAAATAACATTTTATCTGATGATATTCATAAAGATTTTAGTTAGTCATTAAACCTAAAAACTAAAGATAGTTTTGTAAAAGTAACCACATTATATGCATATTCATGCCTCTCTACATCAATAATAATATGATTTTTTTAAATATGTATGTAAAAAATAACTTGCACTTTTTAATTTCAAATTATAATTAATATTAAAATAGCGGTAATTTAATCCATCTACTTATATACATATTTATTACTGGCTCGTTTTCTATAATGTGTTAGTACATATACAAAAGCCACTATATCAAATTACATTATATATCTAAAAAAAAAATATTTTTTACATGTAACCTTTTTCACATTCCAGGATTGCGGCGAAACCGCCCTCCACTTAGCCATATCGCGGGAACTCGGCGACGGTTCCTGCTTGCACATAGTCGATTTTCTAGTCCAAAACGGTGGCTCCCAACTCCTGGATAAGCCAACCACGTCCGGTCTGACCGCGTTACACCTGTGTGCGGCGATAGACCGCACGGAACCCATGAAACTGTTGTTGAAAGCGGGTGCCGATACCACGATAAAGGATATCAACGGGCGGACAGCGCTACAGATCGCTAAGCAGTTTGGACATCACAATTGTCAGGAATTGGTGAGTTTTAGTTTTTTGTGAGAGTAGTAGAAAAAAGAGTATCAGCCTGCAATATTGTAAGTGATGAGACAACCCCGGGATTCTTCTTAATAAACATAAAAACGAGAGTTCTACTTGAAGTTTATGTCGTTTTTGTGAGTAACTGTCTGAGACAGATTTTGCCATTTTTTTATTTTCTTTATTTCTGTGAAAAATTTACGCACCTTAGTACAAGTATAATTATTAACTTTAATAATTATTAATTACCAAGTGGACAGCAAGGGGATTACAACACGCTTTGTTATATAAAAGAGTTAATCAGTCATAGGTGCTTATAACCATGACCAAAATAATGTTTTAGGTAGGCCGCCACTTAATTAAGTTAATTAATCACTCTTAACGACGTAGGCTTATAACGAATTATACGTAAAAAGTACTGACATTTAAAAACAGACAACGTTGTTAAATTATTCGCTTTTTTGGTGAGCGCCAAAATACTTACTTTAATGAAAGGGGCGTAAATTTGCCTTTAGCGAAAAGAGGTCTTTAAATCGAACCAATCTGTGAACAGCTTAATTAAGCTAATGGATCTTGTCCGAGAGCGGAAAGGGGCTTAGTGTCGACGTGCACTGATTTAAAAGTTTGATCGCTCGAGTTGGAGACTTTGGTAGGATTTGCTCAGCTCACACTGTCAACACTATCAGGCTTTTATAGACAGATGTTTATTAATTTAGAATTCCTACGATCCTATCCTTATATATGGAACGGTAGAAAGTAAATGCACATTGAAATGATGACATATTATAAATCTCACTTGCGTACCTACTTATAAATATATGTATGTACATATATTTTGTGTATCTAATATTTGTTTTGGAGTATAACAGTACATAATTATAGTAAATAGGGAGGTTTAATTTGTTTCTTAAGTTAATTTTTGTTCATTAAGTATTTAAAAATACATAGCTACAAACGTTTCCTTTTACCGACTTCGAAAAAGAAAAGGAAGTAGGTTTATATTTTTAACAAAAAGCTTTAACCTAATGCGTTGTTATTTTCAGTTGGAGAGCGTGGACAAAAGGGACAAGAATATCTTCGAGAACATCAACATCGACTGGAACTTGTCGCATGATGATGGATCGACTGATTTCTCGGACGACGACACGGTCATCGACGAAAGGGTAAGCTATTTTTTTTGTTTCCTTCTAAAATGTATTAATATACATGACATAAGTATAACTGCTTCCACTTTTGAAGCCTGTTAAAATCACGATATTTATGTTTAATATCATGTAATTAAATAATAATTAATTTATCTTTAAAATAATTTTGTACGACAGAGATAACAAAATGCACGGTATTTTATTGTTAAATATAATACAATTCAGTATAAAACTCTTTATTGTACACTAAATTTAAAGGTAAAATGTACAAAATTTAAAAAATAAACTAGTGTACATTTGGCGGCCTTATCACTAAATTAGAAATATAATAATAAATAATGAAAATATGTATATGACGGCGCCTAGTTTGGTTGCCATGGTTACGTTACGAAATGGATTATTATGTCATGATTTCTGCCGGAAAAAGTGATAATTTGTAAAATTATTTAAGAAACGAATTAACTGTAATTTAGATTAAACTAAGTGAGGAAACCCAAAGTGATTTTTATTATATTAAAGAAAGTATGTCGGACACCCAGCCGATATCAGAAGTGGGATCTCCACCTCCACTGCCGCCATCCAGTTGTGCCGCTAATAATGTGATGATGGAACAAATGTCATTGTTTTCTTCCGGCATGGAAGCTATATTCCAAAGAATCGCTGAAAATATGACATCTCATCACACTGTTGAGAGTGGACCTATCAGGTTAGTCAATTTTGATCCAGATGAGCCGGAGGCTGATATAGTAAATTGGTGTACACTAAGCGAATTGATTATCAAGAAGAAAAAAATGGATGGTGTAGACCTAATTATAGCCCTGACACATTCGCTTAAAGGCCGCGCTGCTATGTGTCTGACGAAAATTCAGCCTGATAAATTATCCTGGGATGCCATTAAAGAAACTCTGATATCAAGATTTTCAAAGCCCATGGTGATGCAAGACTACTTCGATGAGATAATTAAATTTCAGATTGACAACAAAGAAAGCCCCGCCGAAGCTGGCATGCGACTATGGCAGCTCATAGAAAAGATTCCTGGTGCTAATATGCCGGAGAAAGTAGCCACCGGATTTGCTATCTCTGTATTATCGCAGTGTGATGACAAAATTCGTCGAGAGTTAAATTCTGTCGTCATAAACAGCAAAACTCAGTTGTTTCGTACGTTACGCGGCTTTACACTCAAACGACGACAAAAGAACGACGACCTTATTATGAGCGATAGTGACCCAAAATGTTCGCGCACTGCAATACCATTTCGTGGCACTTGCAACTTCTGCGGAAGAATCGGACATCGTGGCTTTGAGTGCCGCGACCAACAGCGACAGTCACCCTCAAAAATACCTACCGTTACAACGAGATCTGAATCACCTCATACGTGGGCAGGGGCACCAAGTGCCCGCCCGCGGACGAACTGCTACATGTGTGGCGATGCCAGCCACATAGCCACAGCGTGCCCTATGCGCTACAAAAAGAAAGAAAACGTCGGGTGCAATGGCGGAGCCTAAGCGTGTCAACACGTGTTCCAGAGCTTCGCATGGTTTTTACAGATAAGTGGTGTTGACTTACCTTTTATGTTTGATTCAGGATCAGAGTGTAGCCTCATAAAGCAAAGTCATTGTAATTTACTGGTTGGTGAGCAGTTTCATTAACAAGTTATTCTAAAAGGTGTAGGATCTAATAACGTTACGTCAGTATTACAAATTAAATGCCCAACTATAGTGCAAAACATGTCATTCGATGTTTTGTACCACGTTTTGCCAGACGAACACCTTAGTGAAAGCATTTTATTAGGTTAGAAAGCGATATTTTAGAATCAGGTTTGTCTGTGGACATTAAGGTAAAGACAAATTTACTTTTACAAGTTTTCTCATGAAAATTTTCGGGTAGTGCCTCGTGGCGTATCAGGCCTACTGGAAATTGCTGAAAATTACGATGACGTGACGGCGGTAGACATAGGCGAAAATGACATTGTTGATGAAACTGATCGCAATCATCCTAATCTATTAGTATGTGATAATAATAGTGACACTATATCTGTCAATAGTGATACGTTGACTGCAAACTCTCGTGCCTCTGGTGCAGGCGACATTGAGGCTCACTTTGATTGATGTGGTATTCCCAATGTTAATTCAGCATAAGGTAAAGTGTGGTTCATTGCCAAAATCAGATTTGTGGTGGATGATGATCAACTTGTTAGAAAAAAGAAAAAAAAAAGAACAAAAAAAAAAAAAAAAATAATAATAAAAAAATTGATGGTTTAAAAAAAAGAGAGAAAACAAAATAAATAAAAAAAAAAGAAAAAAAAATAGAAAAAAAAAAACAAGAAAAAAAAAAAGAAAAAAATGATGTCACTGAAGGGATTTCCGGTCCAGTGACTTGGCTAAAGGGATATCTATCCGGACTAGCCCAATCAGCTAAAGGGATTTCGATCCGGTCTAGCACTATCCGGTCCAGTTTTATACTGAAGGGATTAAGTACCTACCTGAAGGGTCTAAATAGACCGGACCAGGCTTAGGTAATTTGAAGGGTTTTGAGAACCGGACCAGATTGTAATAACTACTCGTATCATAAACTTTACCTTAAGTTTAAATGTTGTAACTGTCAGGATGAACGAACATGTTTTGTTGGCAGATCATCAATGAGCGCCCGAGGACGTGCGCGCGTCAGTATGGCCGTGACGGCGCCTAGTTTGGTTGCCATGGTTACGTTACGAAATGGATTATTATGTCATGATTTCTGCCGGAAAAAGTGATAATTTGTAAAATTATTTAAGAAACGAATTAACTGTAATTTAGATTAAACTAAGTGAGGAAACCCAAAGTGATTTTTATTATATTAAAGAAAGTATGTCGGACACCCAGCCGATATATATTAAGTATTTCCCATATAAATTTCATTTGTTTTGATAGTTTTTTATTCTGTCAAAGTATAGCATCTTCGTACTTTTCACGATGCTAGAAACTATTTCTTGCAACACCTATTTATTTAATAATCGGGTATTTGTATCCAAATTTTGTTAATGGAGCAGCGTGATCCTGTAATATAATATTTTCCTTCATCACACGTGGCGTCTCGTCCTACACATGAATACCTTTAGCATTATTGAACAATTTTCTTAACGTTATCTCTTCTATTCCAAAGCAAAAGAAAACTTTCGTGACTTGATGTGTTTTTAACAATCCCTATTCGTAATTTCCAGCAAAACGGCAGCGTGACACCCGAGAAGAAGTGTCCCCGCTCGCGTCCGCCGTCGTACGCGGGCGTGTGCGGCGCGAGCGGCGGCGGCGGCGCGGGCGGCGGCGACTCGCCGGTGCTGCGCTCGCGCTCCTCCACGTGCGACTCGCTGCACCACGCGCCGCCCACGCCCACCACGCTGCCCCGGAAGCCGAACGTCTGTGAGTGTTGGTAACATTGATGTTGTTTTGTGTGTAGATGTTAGATATTAGGGATGGGTTGTGGGGCATGTGTAAACGTAATAGTGTTTGATAGGACTGTTATAATATAATACACTGTGATATTACAAGGGTCACGTCACTATTTCACACTAGTGTCGTCAAGGGAGGGCAGGGGTACAGTTCACCGAGCTTCCTCCTCGGAAATGCAAAAATCACCGCTCCACCACCATCGGCTGTCCACGCGTCTCGCAAATCAATATTGTATTTTATCGTTTAATATATTATAAATTATAAACTTTATTTGTGAAGTGATGTTCTAATTGTTTACATATATCGCTATTAACAATTCACTTGGTGGTAATGAAATTGGTGGTGGTGTTTGATTGGTAGCAGTAGTTAATAAACAATGGAAATAATTAATCCGTAAATGAGTGCAAATATTATTCTTAATTTGAAATAAGTAAAGTTGGTGGTAGTTTATTTAGTTGTATGGATCGTGGTGATGAAGTTGCGTGGAGTGGAAAGACGGGGAGATGTTAAAAATAGAAGTATTGGAAACTATAATAGTAGGTGAATGAATGATTTCAAGTGACCGTATCCGTTCGCTTACAGTTCACGCGCGCGGTGCCGATGCGGCGGGCAGCCTGAAGAAGCGTGCCGCGCCGCTGCCGCCGGCCGCAGCTCCGCGCGTTATTCCCTCGCCCTCGCCCTCCGCCGACGCCACGCGCTCGCATCTCGGTAACTAGTTAACTTCGTTTTTTGTCATTCGTTCATCCATTCGTTCGTTCGTTATTTTCATTATATTATTATGATCGTTGAAAATTGGCAACCTATGTGACATTTTGATGTCACTAACTTTCGATGAGTTGTAAGTGGAATAACCATACGGAATAACTTTGTTATTAGTTTTTTTATTCATCGAAAAAAAAACACATGTAAGATATTTTAAGATTGCAACAACGATGCTACCATTATTGTTTTATTATGTTATTCATTCACGACTATTTTCGAGATCATTATTGTTATTGTTTATATTGCAATACCAAGCTCCCAAATTACGTTGGTATTATTCAGTAATTATTACAATAAATATAAACTTCACTTTAACAACCTTACTTTTTAGAAAATTATTATTCTCTGCCCCATAATCGGAAATTGAATTCCATATATTTGATAAAATAGTAATCTAGTCTAGATTAACAATCTTAATCTTGATGACAGTAATCGACCACGTTGTCATAATGTATTATTTCTCATACTCAAGTATCAATGAGTGTAGACGTAGTCGCAGGTGTGGTGGTGAAGCACCGTCCGCAGCAGCCGCCGCCCACGCCGCCGCCTACCGGCGCACTACACAACGGCGCGCACCACCGCGACGAGCCCACGCCGCCGCCCAGAAAGGTAGCTTATCTATCTTTTTTACCTTAGTATATCTTATCTTATCCTAATGAAAACCATGTCTTATCCCCGTGAAGTGTTAAGATACATATAATCTTATATATAAAATTCTCGTGTCACAATGTTAGTTACCGTACTCCTCTGAAACAGCTTTACCGATTTTCACCAAATTTTATTCAGTATTATTATTCAGTAGGTTTGAGAATCGGCAACTATCTATTTTTCATACCCTTAAGTGATAAGGGTTGTTCACCCTTCACATTTTTTTTATTTATACGGCAACACAACGTTTGCCGGGTCAGCTAGTATTTAATATAAATTCAATCTAAACAAAATGCAATAATTTAAAATTGTTAATGAGTTCATCTTTTTTATATTTAAAAAAAGTAAACAATATGTGACATATTGATACCCAATGAAGTGTTACACACACACACATATACACATATAAATATTGTGTGTATACATACAATATTTAATGCAAATTCAATCCCAAACAAAATGCAATAATTTGAATTTATGTTAGTCTTTTATATATCTTAAAAATGTGAGAAAGGTGTGATATAATAATATGTCGTAAACATCTTATGTTCTTATTTATTAACTTTATCATAAGCACTGGAGTAATCAATTATAAAATGATGTAAGTTAATATATCAGAATAAGTGGGAAAATGTATGGGTAAAGTGAGTTGTCAAGGCTAATTGGATGTACATAAAGTTTTTAAGTGAAGTACTAGTTTTTAAGTGAAGATAAATTAAGTAGGTTTTAAACTTTAATCATATGATGATAGGATTACTTATTAGCGATAAAAGTAATTGCCACGTGTATATTTGACGTAAATACATGAGTAATTTATCGGCGTGAGTAATATCAGTATGAGTGGTACCATCAATTTTTTCCAATAATATGGAATAAATCATTAGTCATTACCCTATTGTAATTACAGGCTATTTTTTTCGATACAGATTTATTAAAGGAATACATAATATATTTTTAAGATTTTTGTGTATGGATTATTTAACTTCTATTTTGGTAATAAAATGTCGAAGATAGTTTTTTAGTTTACCTATAATTATTTATTCTTGGTAAACTGTCTACTAAGTAGACGACGACGTCGCTGTGTTGAAATTTAGATGTTTCAATGTATACAACTGTACATTACTATTAATACCTAAAGACTAACATATATAAATAAATACAAGGTTATATTTGTTTTTGCTTCAGAAGAAAAATAGATTGCACCTGGATAAGGCAGTGAAAACCAATCTGAGAAGGGTAAACACGTCTGAGAGAGCTTTAGTGTTATTTACTCGCTTACCCTTGTTTCATTTATGTCCTATAATCTATTTGTTTTACCCACGAATCATCGTTTTGTATTGTCAAGAGTGCTTTTATTGGTGTAATAAATATTAATATCTAAAAAAGATATCGTCCATAAAATAAATACATGTACAAACATTTTACGTATGGCAACATATAGATTGCCTGAAGAAGTCAAAATTATTAGTATTAAATATATATTACATTAATAATATTATTAATGAACGGATACTAATTAAATGATACCAGGAAGAGGGAACAATTCGGCGTGAGACAGTTTTATGCTAGTAATGGGAAATATGTATGCTATATTTTTATTTCGGCTACTTGGATTTTGTACAACACAATAAAATGTGAGCTCGCAAAACTTTGCTCGCAAAAATAGTTTGCTTGTATAATACGTAAATAATTCATAATTAAACGTACGCGATATACACCATTGTGGTGAATATAATATTAATTTGTTAATTTCTCCCAAATTCCCTTGTCTTAGGATCTAAAGACATTCAAATCGAGTCTCTTGACAATTTCTCCCAATTAGCGGCCTTGAAATTTTGCATATAGTTTTTAACGTATGCACAATTTTTGGTTAGCCTATATTGCATGTACCTATCTAATAGTTTTCGCTTTAATTTTTTGACCTAATAATTTCCATCATTCATAGAATTTTTAGACTTGATTTTCTATGTAGCGATTACACTATAAAGTACAGGTTAGAATCGTTTGTCAGAAATGTGAGACATCAGAGTTGAAAGTAATAATTGGCACATTTAACACGAGATGGTTTTTGATACTGAACTAATATTAATCTGTGTGATTTGCATGGTATTTCCACTTAATAAAAAGAGATTTATGTACAAATTAAATAGAAAAAAATGTTGTGTAAATTATTAGACTCTTATAAGTTTTTATTTACTTTTCAAATAATAGGCTTTGTAGGAATTAGATAATAGTTGCAGATATAGTTACTTTAATTAATATTTAGGACAGGTAAAATACAAGCATAGTCATGAGTAGCTTATCTAAAAGTTAGTCACAGCTGATCTTTGGATTTATCAAAGAGTTCTTTTATGTCTACAAATGGTCCATGTTTTCAATACTTGAGATTACCATCTAACTATGAAGTCAAAATATTCTAATTTGTGGCATAAAAGGACATCTTTCAGTGCAATATAGATTAATGGCCATTACAAATACTGCATACACGTATCATGCTGTCTTTATTTTCAATTTCCAATAATTTTAAAGCCCCAGGCATAATAGAATACATTTTCATAGATTATAGATATAGACATAGAGATAGTTTAGCATTAGTAGTGTAGATAAATGTTAAAATAGTGTGTTTAAATGCCACGTTGTCTCCAGGAGTGTTGCAGCCAGGACTCGTCGTTGGAGCTCTGTGATGCGTCCGAAGGGGAGGAGAGGGAGCGCGGCGGGCGCGGGCGGCGGCGGGACAGTCGCTCGTTGGACGTGTCCGATGCGTCCAGTGCGCACTCGCGTTCGCCTTCCGCCTCTATCACTATGGTTAGTGGGGTATTACAGGATTTGTTTACATAGCACGTTTGTATGGCATGCACAACATTATTTAAAGGTGGTAGAATCCTTTGTGGTTCGACTCCGGCGGCACCACCGTCACACCTATTTCTGCTTAACAACGGCAGTTTTAGGCGCTGCTGTGTTCAGTTTTAAAGAGTGTGGTAAGGGAGACATACTTTTCCGAGGCGTTCCAGCTTAATCCTCAGGGATAGCGGCGCATCTGTGGCCGACCTCGGGTAGGAATATCTATCTGGAGTTGATTACAGATGTCCATGGGCGGCAGTAGCCACTTACCATCAGGTGGACTGCATGCTCGTCTCATACTCCTATATTATAAAAAAAAAAGAGTGTACAGATAAGGAGCTCATATGGGATATCCGTTGAAAGAGTGTACAGATAAACAGTACATATCACTTCAAAAACCCTCCAAAATTAGCAAATGGGTATGGAATGAATTAGGACAATAGGCAGACGTATAGGAAATGCGTTGGGTTGAAAATTTTAATAATTTTGGTTTTAATAATAGTGGTTACTAAAATGTTTTAATAAAACCGCAACAATTTCATAGTCTAAATAATTTCGAAAATATTCTGGGCGCTTTTTTTTTTTAAAAAAGCTACAATCATAAATAAACAACGCATCGTAAACAAGCATCCAACTTACCGTTGTACTTTTAGAACGGAATTCAACGATTAAGGTACATCTTTTTACAGATGGGAGGAATGCGGAGGTGTCGAGCTCTATACGACTGCTCGGCGGACAACGAGGACGAGTTATCCTTCAGAGAGGGGGAAGTGATCGTGGTCATCAACGAGCGCACCGAAGACGACAACTGGATGGAAGGGCAAGTGGAGGGCACCGGCCGCCGCGGCATGTTCCCCGTCTCCTTCGTGCACATGCTGCCCGACTAGGATAGAACGAGACGCACATCTAACCGGTAGCTCATATCCGATGGTCAGTAACGTCGTGTTCATAGAACTTCTCTGTTCGTTGGCCGTACGTCGCCATTTATTACGTAACGAAGTCACTCGTACGCGTATTGAATTAAACCGCAATATGAATATTCTTAGAACTCATTCCGATTTTGTCTCGTAATGTAGTCGATAGATATAGTCACGGCGTTTAGTGCCGTTTATTGAGGAGAAGCTCAAAGACATGTATTGAACTGTCTACTATTGGCTCCCATTCAAATCGTGCGGTTAATAATAATATTAGGTGTCAGAATATTAACATACAATTGTATCAGGCAATACCATTGTAAGTTGTTGTTAGTCAGTGTGATCTAATAATATAATTTTTCAATTAAAATTTTATACACCTAAATTTGAATTCCTTCGAATACATAACATTTGGCCTAAAGCTTCAGCGTCATTTTGGGAGGCTACGAGCTTATTTACTCTAGCATTTTGTATTGTGCCGTATTCATTGTATTCTGAATACATGTTAATTAATGATGTTTTGTTGTGCAGTCATTACTGTTGCTCGTGTAACACTGTAACATTTGTTGCAACTTAAACAATGCATAGTTAAGGCCTTAATGTTGAAAACTGTTGAATAGTTTTGTTCGCAAAACTATGTGATAAAATTGGCACAATGATTGTTATTATAAAACCATTTTCGATACTTACAATTTTCACTGTCACATTTTTGAAAGCTATACATTATTTCAGTGCGATGGCGCGAATTAATTTAGATGATATATAACAGGTTTAGGAACGCTGGTTAACTTAAATATGCTAACTAATTAGTATTCGTCACAATCTCATAATGATTTTGAAATCGGTTGCATTCAATTAACATGTAAAAAACTCTTTTGTTTGTAATCGATTAATTGGTTATCTAACATATACAATATACATGAATGTATATCACTGATCAGTGTTTTAACTGACCCCGTATTTATAAAATTAATATTACAACTGGCTGTAATCACAAATCTATTCACCATTATCGCATTACAGCACAAATGTACTGCTACGAATTTATGACACCAATATATAGATAAAAGTCTCTGCCAGTAGCTAGTCCGTCCCGAAGCGGGTTTTTACTTGGATTTTTATTGATTTTCGTATGAGAATTAAATATATATTATTATAAACGGCTCATGTCTTTCGTGTTTAGCTCGTAAACGAGAAAATATTATATCGACGATCCCAAAAACGTAACAATAAAGTGTATGTTATACTATAAATTATATATATTGGTATATCTTCACAGACACAAATGCTCAAGTGATACAAAAATGCAATAAGAACCAATTGTAATGCTATCAGATTAAAAATTTATATTCGATAAGTAGATTCTTCTTGTTCGTCGTCGTGTAGAAAGATTATTGTTAGCGTGATACGACTGTACAGTGAAGCTCAGATAGCGATTTGCCAAAAATTAAAAATAAATGTGATCTTGTAGCGGAAGAGATATATTATTATCAGCGACAAACTATCGGACCAGTGACTGTTTGTTGTATAGTTGTTCTTGTAGTTGATATGTCTTAGATTGTTGGTACCTACGTGTTAGATTCTACGTGGCGTAATATACCACATGTTAAATTGAAGACTACTGAATCGTTTGTAAAGACGGTGTGCAGTATGATTTTTAAAAACTTTGAAATTTTTAGCTATAAGTTGTCGTATTTATTAATGGAGTTAGCCACTCTAATTTTAGACAGCGACTTATATTTGAGTCTGAAGGGGGTAGAAAAAAATTGATTTAAACAGCCCTAAAGACTTAAAACTTAACAATTACGCTTACCTAATGACTGTCCCTCCAACTTCATTATCTCTCCAAGCACAAATAATGTTTTTTTATAAGATAATCTAGATAATCTAGAATGTATAGCTAGAGTCTAGAATCTAGATTTTTATCATCTAAAAATCAAATGTGCATGTTGATAATTACTCTGCCACATTTTTTCTGATATGTTACCGTTACATTGCTTCAAGCAATATACGAGGCCTGAGTTGAATAATTGTCCAATTAAGAATTGATTTCTAAATAAACTCAAGAAATATGGACCAAATAGTTTATATAAAAAGAACCATGATTTTAGCAGAGTTTTATTTTTGTATCGAATATGGTTTCAATATGAGTAATTATAGCATGTGGTATATTGCGCCATTTGGATATCAGAACTTTGGATCTTGTTATATATGTTAAATTTTATCAATTTCCACGTTTCATGTAGTTGAAACGACAAGTGTAATTGTGCACTGTGCATGGCATATAACAATAGTATTCAAAGTATGTAGTTTGAAATCTGATTCCTTATAGTTCGAGCTATTTTAAATAAAGGCTGTTTCTACTAATTAGTCTGCTAAGGAATTGTTTGAATTGTCGATGTAGAACTTAAAGTATTTTCTTGAAACATACGTCAAACGTTATTATTATAATGCGATAAATATCTGTATGTTACTGTTCATAGCTTAACATAATCTACTTGATTATCACCACGTTTTGTAGAACAAATATTTTTTTAGTAGAAATATGCCTCAATATACTAATAGTTACATTTAAATGTGCCCATGTGATTCATGTTACTACATATTATATACACATTCCCTTGTAAGTTTAGTTCGTGTACTATAATTTTATGCTCCCATTGTATTCATAGTTGCTAAGTAATGCCTACGTACATTGTAAAGTTACCTATATTAACGTGCGCGTTGCCATAAATTAGTATTAACTGAATTAAAACGCAAATTATTTAATCTCCGATTGTTTTAAATTTCCTTTGAAAATTCTCAGTTGATGTATGATTTCAAATTATTATAGTGTAACTAAAGTTAATACGCAGCTTCTAAAGCGTAATATGATTTTTGATTTATATAAAATTAGGTGATATGAAATATTTGTTTTAGTTGAAAGTAACGCTCAAACGAATGCAAAATATTTAAACGTTATATTATTCTAAAACTAAAGCTCATTGCATACATTTTCAATGTAATAATGGATTAATATATATTTATTTTTCTATGAAATATTTATGAGTACACTATTGCACAAAAACAGTTTAGATTTTTTAAACCACATATAAATGTAATCATTACATGCATGCTACCAAGATGTAAAGGTCGGTTCAGTTTTATCTAGAACTTCTTTCAGCCAATTTTATTTCAGCACAAGTTTAAGGATTATCTATAATAAAGTCACTTAATGCCATATGTGGCTATTTCTCTAGTTTTTACATAATACATTGTATGATTATTGTGAGAAATATGTTGGCAAAGCTTTTCTTCAGTAGCATTATCTAACAACTGCCTGTTTTAATACATCACCTAATTTTATGTACGTAATAAAAACAAATCGTGATTATACAAGTTATGTATATTAAACATGTCTTTTATGTTGTTACAATACTTTTGTAGGTATATAAATACAGTTTACATAAGCGTACATTTTAACTTATTTATATTAATTTTAGAATATTATTTATAATATCAGAATGAAAAGTATCAGATTTATAATGTTGTATATATTTTGCTGCAGGTTTAACTATGTAAATCAAATTATTATATTTATTTAATAATTTAATGTAAAAAACCTAATTGTGATGAAATATTTTAATGCCATTTTAGCCTATCAGTATGTTACTTATTATTAAAATAAAAAGTTATGTAACCAAATGAATGATGCTAATAGAGTAAGATGTTTTATTCTGTAATGTAGTATATTAAATGGAGTTGTAGTTGAAATAGTTTTTTCTATTGTGTATTATCTGAATGAAAATCTGTATGAATTTATCAATACATCATTTCGATGTCACTAAATGTTGTTTTATATTTATTTATATGCATCCATATTACACAGTGATTAATGCGACAAAAGGAGTGTGCAGTGACTCATCATAAGTGCTTGTTCACATTGAAAGCGCAGGCGCGGGTGCGATGGACATCGCGAGTTCGTGTTCACGTTGGCCGCCAGGCGTTTTCGCGACTGTGACGCATTGTCAGGGGTTGAAAACATGGATGAAGATCTTTTATTTTTGATCGAAAATACATACCTAAAGTGGGAGATGACAAATATTAGAATTTTCTGAAATAAACAAAAATCCGTCAAATCGTATCGTAATCGCTTACTTTGCCAAATCGGAGTTCTGGACAGAACAGAACTAATAAACTCTTCTGTATTTAAGGATGTCATAATAACGTGTTACCGTTTCTAGGGACAAGATCAAAATGTTTGAAATTAACTGATGTCGCGAGTGAATCGCGCGCTTCGCCGCTAGTTCGACTTGAACACACACAAACGACACGTACGCTTGATACACACGTGCGTTTTGTACGTGAACACTAGGATATCATGTCATATGTTTGATATTTCGTGACCGCACTCGTCACCGCGCCCGCGAGTCAACGTGAACAATAGGTATGATTTAAAAATAGGCATTTGGATCTTCGTATCTGTTACATTCACTTTTCAACACCACATATCTATTGTATTCTCTTTTGCAGGAGTGCAAACAGTAATAAATTACAGCACCCATATTTTTTTTAATGTATTGAGAGTTTTAAACAGATTTTTATGGGCTACAGCATAGATTAGTAGGACACTTTACCATCAGATTTATTCGATCCTTTGAGTAGTGGACTAATGTATTTTGAGTATCTTCAAAATATTATAGTACTATTTAGTATAAGCCTAAGTTATTTATTCGTGCATAGTTACAATCTCTATCTCAAGTGCATCGGTTACAAAAGCATAGGACCCATAGTAAGTTTTCATATCATCATTATTTTTCCAAAAACAAAAATTGGGGTTAATAATATCTACATTATCTGCATGGGGGGCTTTGCATGGTCCGTGTTCATGCGGATTTATGTACGGGCGACGGTGCACCTCAAGTTGCACCAAATTTCTTTCAACGTTACATGTCAATGTGTGCTGGTTTTGTCGAAATATCTGTAATGCATACTGTAAGAGATGCAAAATGAGATGTCGCAAACCTCGTACGTTGCAATGGCACTCTTGATTCGGACTCGTCCGCTATATCACAGAAGCTCTTGATATATTATTTTAATCTTTGCTCTTGACTATTCCTCTTACGGTGCGTCGTTTCGCACCCGTTCGCTATATCATACGTACAGGATACCTAAACATTGTAATTAATGTTTTGTGCTCAACGTAAATGTTACCTTTTTTACCTTATATCGGACAAGTATTATCTATACTAATATTATAAAAAGGAAAACTTTGTTTGTTTGTTTGTTTGATTGTAATTAATTGGCTCAAAAACTACTGGACCGATTTTAAAAATTCTTTCACCATTCGAAAGCTATATTGTCCACGAGTAACATAGGCTATATTTTATATGAAATATATTTGATAAATAGATTTTGAGGCGGTACAAAGTTTGCCGGGTCAGCTAGTTTATGAATATAGATATGTTAAATATTATTTTAATTCTGAACGCAGCAAATATACTACAATGTCAAATAAGTGACGTTTATAAGAAAGTATTCTGTCTGAGAACACTGTCATGTGTAATGAGTCTAGGGATGATCCATTCGGATGATGTGTATCGATATTTTTAATCTTATCGTATTCAGCCAATGGAAGTATACGTTTATTATGGAAGAAGTTTCCATTTGTTAGTCAACTTAATTAAAAAAATGAAGAACTACGCACAAAGCTTACATTATTTTAAATTCAAGAAATAATAATTTCGACAATGGAATCGGATATTTGAAACTCTCGTGTGGGACGTGTGTGGGACTAACGAATAGGGACGTTTAGATGGAACACAAGTTCCCATAAGGGGTATGTAACTACTTCCCTCAATATAGCCTAAACGACTGCTCTTGCTGAGTAATATTTTATTCGATTATACTTTCAATGTGAAAAGTGCGATATTAACATTTATGTTTGCAGGATTAATTATCGACATTAATAAAATATGTTTAATTGTTAAATGCATTATTTTGTATTCGGTAGTAGGTTGTAATTAGTATAAATGGACAAGTCATTTTGCCACAAACAACGTTATGTATCGATCCACTTAAGCATCGATACAGATTAAGCATATCTAGTCCCCTCTCTTCTCACCCTTTGCCTTATTATGTCAAAATTTGACACAAAAATAAAATAAACATAATATGAAATTGATTGGATTGACTTATAAATATAATTTGACTTTAAATTAATTAAGCAATAAGCAAATATGAAAGGTCACGAAAATACAAATCTCTTTAAATTCATTTAATATGTAGTATGTACCTTATTATAATCGCAGTGAAAAAAGTAAATATTATTATACAAGTTGCTTAACACCAACATCGAATATGCAGCAGTCGAACATTTTCAGGTCAAAGATAAGCATGTTTTGAGCGATATGTCTTATCGGTATCATATAAAATATATTTAAGACGAAAGCAAAGTATTTTGTTCATAAACCCGCAGATTCAATAGTTGAACTATTGTACCCATTATTGTACCATGGCAGGTCGTAAGAGAGTATTTGATTTGTTGAGGACTATCGACATCGCTTCGTAAGTATTTATGTATTGATGACGTAAGTGACAATTCCTTTTAATACTATTAAAAATAATGTGTACCTACCTTGTACATTTTGATAAGTAAAATATCTATTTAATTCATCTGAGCTCGTACATAGAGAAATCTGGTTAGTGACTATTTCATCGTATCGGCTATTAAATATCTATTTTATTGTGACTCTTTCTGATCTATTGGCTGTTAAGAGTCAAGATGGTCAGAGTCACAATCTGGCTCTGGAATCCAGAAAGACTCAACTCTTATTGTATGTGACCCAAAATTGAAGGGTTAATTCTCTTGGAAGAGATTAAAGAGTATTATTTTAAAGAAGCATGCACTGATTCATTCCATAACCCAGGGCCGCTAACCGGTAGTAAATGGCTACCAATAAGGTTTTGTTTTTGTGATATATAATGTGATCTATTCTCTAAAAAGCTATTCATCAAAGGTTCTTAGTGAAACAATACATTAAATTGAAAAGCTCCTTTCTTATATGAGTATTTTAAAATGTTCCAGATGCCAATGTCCAGCTCACAGTCATAGAGGAAATATTCATGTTTCTAACGTGGTGCCGGCCAAAGACTATGCTTTTGAAGTAAGTATATTTGTATTTAAATTAAAATATAGTCAGTTATGAATGTGGTATAGTCCGCGTAAAACTTCTAGTCTGCTTTGAATATAGAAATGAATCACATCTTCAGACAACTTCAGAGCGGACTAGCAGTTGGACGCTGACTATACCACTGCCAAACTTGATTTTATTGTTTTTATAAGAGATAAACATTTAAGTGATGTTTCAACTTAGCCATGGACCCCAATGCTATCTGGGATATATTTTGATTACAAAATTCCATGGGTGGCAGAGGCTATTATGTTGGCTACATTCTTGTCTATATAATCTGTCTATTAATTTACTGAAAACTTTATTAATTTTTTATTGTTTATATTTTAGCTGTCTTAGATACTTCAGAGTGTCATTTGTTTAAAACCTAAATAAATCTCTATGCTTTAATATTACAGATAAAATGTTCAACAGTCCGGTATGGTCTGGGTGTAACAAAGGAGGTGGGCATGGATCTTGTCAACCTCGGAGCAAAGAATGTTTGTGTGATGACAGATCCAAATGTTGTATCACTCAGCCCTATGAAAGCTGTACTGGATTCATTGACTAAAAATGGTATCAACTACAAAGTTTACGACAGAGTCCGTGTAGAACCTACTGACTCAAGGTATTGGTCTTTATTTAAGCTGTGTGAAGATTATATAGTTATGTCTCAATTACATTTTAAGAATAAACAAGTTGAAGGGTATAAGAAATGGTCCAATGGTCCAATGGAAAATGGTTAATTTATAATAATGTTGTCCCACATATCTACATAATAAAATGATGCACAATAAGACAACTTAAAAAAAGACATTGATGATAAAATTTACAAATTATGAATTATGATTTTAGTGTGTGACTCTCAACACATGTTTATAAATAAGTAAGAATATACACATATTCCTACCCTGGCTTGTTCCATATATAATTTAATTTTTGAACTAAACTAAAATTATTGGCATTGGTTTTTGTAACCATAAATCAGAATATAGTCTACAGATATGCTATGTTCAATTTTCTGTATGAAACAGGTCAATATGTGCATTGGTTTTACTAAATCTGATTAAATTTACATAATTATATGTATGCCAGTTGCCATAAAGTTCAATGATTACTGCTGTCTTTGGCTCCTTATGCAATCGAATTCAATAGATAATCTGAATAGGTAAAGCCTCAGATATGTTACGTTTTGAGCAGTGAGCTGGCTGGAATACTTATTTAATCTATTTAAATACAGGGTTACATATCACCAACTTACAATTGTCTGGTTGTAAACTAAAATAGCTTTTTCCATTTTTCTTCCCTGCTCTCCTGGATTTGCTAAACTTGCTAATGTGGAATCAAACACTAAATGTAAGCTCTTTATTTAATTAAGCTAAGTCTCATTGTTCCACACAATACTAAATAATTTCGTAATATTCATTAAATTAGTCATTGTATTGTTAAGTTTTTAATAGCAACCAAAAGTATTCCGGTATTCATAATAAAATGTGGTAAACACTGAAGAGTTGGAAAACTAATAAATCTCAAATATGTTTACGTTCGAGTGGCCTTCAAAGCACAATCATCAACATTTGCACTGCTTGTGTAAGTCAGAAATAGTTGTCCAATTAATGCCACCATGCTACATTATACATTTGAACCATATAACATCCACAAATGTGTCCGAAAGGTGATCTCATTAATATAATTTCTTTCAGACAATCATTGAGCATATAGTTAAATAGTGAGTAAATATAAGTCAATTTATATATAGTATAGCTATGAATGTGCGTTTACAAAGACTATTATTTGAAAATATCTCTGTGTTTTAGCTTCAAGGACGCCATAAAGTTCGCCAAAGAGGGTAGTTTCGACAGTTTCGTAGCTGTGGGCGGTGGGTCTGTGATGGACACGTGCAAAGCTGCCAACTTGTACTACAGCGACCCGGGGGCAGAGTTTCTCGACTATGTGAACCAGCCTGTCGGTAAAGGGAAGAAGGTTCAAGTTGAATTGAAGCCTATGATTGCTAGTACGTAACATTACAGTATCATTATGCAAAGATATGTGGAAGTAAAATTTTGCGAAACACTGCGAAAATAATAAAAAAAAAAACAAAATGGAAGAGATATTTTGCAAAAAAGATATTAAGGGCAATATACGAGAAAGGCAGGTTGAAGGAAAGACACTTATTGTAAAAAAGAGGTTATGAAAATCAGATATTTTATGAAAGTATCACAAATTAAGTAGGCTCAGCAGGGTTGTTGGGTGAGAGATTGAATGCAATGATATTTTATTATGATTACACTTTTATAATTATTACAATAATTCACAAGTTGCTTTTGCAATATTGGAGAAAACCTTAACATGAAACACTAATTTTTAATACTGTAGCTGTATGGAGCTTTGTATTCTCTTACTTCCGTACATTTGATAGTTGTGATTTTAAAAATAAATCAAATTTTTTTTTATTTTCAGTTCCAACCACAAGTGGTACTGGCAGCGAAACGACCGGCATGAGCATATTCGACTACGAAGAGATACAAGCCAAGACTGGCATCGCGGACACATCCCTACGACCGGTCCTGGCCATGATAGACCCTCTGCACACACTGACTGTACCGGAGAGAGTGGCGAACTACTCCGGTTTCGACATCTTCTGCCACGCGCTGGAAAGTTTCACGGCGATTCCGTATAATGAGAGAGGACCCGCGCCGGCTAATCCTGCGCTTAGACCCGTGTATCAAGGTAGCAACCCTATATCAGACGTCTGGGCTAGATTCTGTTTGCAGGTAAACTTTATATTTAATTTAAATTTTATAGGTTATTTTATTTCACGACAATTATTTGAAAACATTACGAGTATTACTACAATAATTTTAATTACTAATTTAAGAAGTATGTAAAATACAAGAATATTTAAAATAAGTATAAGTTACTGACTAAGAAGTTTACGACACGAGGCAAATATTGTATGTACTTGGAGGGGCTTGGGGTGATTCTATAATCGGTTTCAGGTAGTTCAGTAGTCAGGGAGGTAGGTAGTCGGCTCGCTGTTCTATTACTATATAAGTATTTATATAGTACCATAAAATATCTCCATGCAAACTAATTACTATATAGATACTATGTAGACATGTACATCATATTAATATTCAACGTTTTAGAGTCTTCGCAAGTACTTCGCCCGTTCAGTATACAATCCCGACGACGTGGAGGCTCGATCCTCCATGCACCTGGCGGCGACGATGGCGGGAGTGGGTATCGGCAACGCTGGCGTCCACGTCTGCCACGGCCTCGCCTATCCTATCGCTGGCAATGTAAAGGATTTTGTGCCTAAGGATTACGGGTAAGTAAAGTGTTAGAGTCCGCGCCAAACTGCGAGTCCTCTTCGAATATAGAAACGAGCTGCGTCGCAATAGCAAATTGTAGATATTAGCGGGACAAAGACAGCGCGGGTCCCCCCCGACACTCTCCACTGCCCGCTCTCGCCTACGGGTACATAGCTGCGTTAGTGTGCCCTTACGTTATGGAGTATATACCGATTAAACCTGCGCGCAACAACTTCAGAGCGACTAGAAGTTTGGCGCAGACAATAATAGGTTTTATTGAATTATTATGGTATTCCAATGATATTTTGTAGTGAAATTTCTTGGGACATATGGTAAAAACGTTATGTGGACGAGACTTGGAGTGGAGTAAAAGTTTACCGGAGTGTAGCGGATGTTGATTAATAAGTGATACTTCCGTAAATAATAAATTATTTTAGCGACATCTATCGATAATGTGGCTAACTGATAAAGATTAATCTATGATCGATGAGTTGTAAGTTTATAGTTGGTGTACTTCGTAAAAATTAATAATGTATGATCGTGCCGTCAACGCGAAAATATGAATGATGTCACCTCAATGTAATATTTGTGTATGTCACTTAAATTATTGTTTTTTTTTAAGAAGTTTCACATCTATTATGGTTAATATAGCAGCCTTATCAAGTATATATTTAGCATTAAGGATAGAAATAAATGTAGTACCTATTAAACAGTCTACTTAATTAGGATTAGGATTTTCTATATCTCTCTTTCTTATTTATTTTTGGTTTACAGTAAGGAACCCATAGTGCCCCACGGGCTAGCGGTAGTTCTGACGGCACCAGCAGTTTTTCGTTTCACGGCCTCTAGCGATCCAGATAAGCATCTTGAAGCAGCCAATCTCCTAGGCACGGACACTACTAATGTAAAGCAAGCCGATGCCGGCAAGGTCCTATCAGACACAATACTGAAGTACATGGATACTATGAAGATCGAGAATGGCCTGACAGCACTTGGTTACACACGTGATGATGTCCCCAATTTGGTACAAGGAGCTTTGCCGCAGGTATGTTTATTATTTTAATTTTGAAGTGTTAACAAAATTTGTGTAGACATTTCTTATATTATCTTTAACAAACAATCATATTCATTTTTACGTTTGGTTTGCTAAAAAAATTAGTATATGAGAGGTTATAAACATTATTTTTTCTTTATTATATTTATTTAGAAGTTTCTGTTTTCTATGTTTCAGAAACGTTTGTTAAGTATTGCCCCCTTACCGCAGTCTGAAGATGATTTGTCAAAGTTGTTAGAAGATTCATTGACTATTTACTAAAAGTTATATAAATGTAATTTGTCCTTAAACATGGCTTTCCTGCAGCATCACTATAGTTTATAGGTATGTACTTGTATATAAAGTTGAATAAATTCAATAAAACAATAATATGTTAAGTGTTTAATTTTTATTAATTTTAAGTACATAAAATAAACCTATCAACTAATTTGTATAATATATAATTATGTATATCTTAAATTAATTTGTTGTAATTTGACTTCCATTTGTTACTTTCATCCTTTGTAATCAATAAAAAGCGCTAGGTTCATAAATATTGTGGTTGCACGTTGTTCGAAAATACTTCAAGGCACTTAATTTTTAAACATTTCGTTACATATGTATCTTGCATTGACTAGCGCTTATATTTATCACTTACTGCTTATGTACGAGTTAACGCAGTTGTTAATTTAGTGTAATTTAGCGTAAAATTAAAACTTATACTGCATGGCTCACACCGCCTCCGGCACGATGTTGTTGTGGTGGAAGGGGCTGCTCTCGTACGACATGTTGGATGCCTTCACCGTCACGTTGTGCAGCGGTGCGTAGCGGTTGAGCTTGGGAGTCGTGGGACCCGTCAGATCTTCAGACAGCTGCTGGTATACTAAACCGCAATCCTTCTTCGTGCGACCCGGGTGACTCATCGCGGCTATAATGGCACTGTTGTATTTCATCTCCCTGGTTCTCCTACTGCATACCATCATTACAACCTTAGCGATGATTATAAGCAACAACAACGCGCCGAACACGGCGATGAGGATCGGCCACAAGTAATCGTAGCGGCCGTGTTCGGTGTCTTTAATTGATTCTTGGACGAACACGTCGGACTCGAGATCGTCGTATCCATCATCGAGAAGTTTGATGCCCAGCGATATCTTATGCTTTCGTGGCTTTTCGGATGTAGGTTCAGGTGTGGAAGATTTAGCTACGGTTTTCTCAATCAATTTAACTTTAAGGTCTACGTCATCATCATCGTACTCTTCCGCAACATCTTCTTCATCATCTTCATCATCCGCGGCCTCGTCGTCATCTTCGGCTTCATCATCGGCATCATCAACTTCATTCACGATCTTATCGTCAGCAGTAAGTTTAGAGTCATCGGCAACCTTACCGTCATCCAAAGTGCGCCTCAAATCGAAATTACCCATCTCATCTTGGTCGATCCTCTCCCATATCTCCTCATCTGAAACAGGTGCCGCGTCGTTGGCAGGTAGAGGCAATGCTGTGCCACAAGTTTTGCGCACGAGGAAGTCCCAGTTGTATGTGCCGTCTTCGTATTTGGTGTCCTTTGCTAAGTTTGCAATACTAGCTGAATTGGCGTTGGGCGATACTTTACGATTGCTCAACCAGGTCATAAGGTTCTCGAAATCGCGGCTGCACGCAAGCAAGTTGCTGCTTATGTCGAGTGTGCGTAGTTTGTTTAGGTTATCGAGTTCAGTCTGTTTAATCTCAGTAATGCGGTTATGCGAAACGTTCAAGAAGCTCAAGTTACTAAGAAGTGTAGTTGAATGATTCTTTTCTGCTTTCCAAAGTGAGGTAAGTTCAGCGTGACTCATATCGAGCCATGTTAAAAGGGGTGTGTGTACGAAGACTTCTGCGGAAAGCACTTTCAAAGGATTTCCTTGAAGATTCAATTTGCCGAGATCCTTGTTTGCTTCGAAAATTTTAACTTCCAATGTAGTCAACAAGTTATAAGACAAATTAATGTCAACTAGTTTAGGTGATCGGGAGAAAACTTGATTGTTAATGGCTTTTATTTTGTTCCCTGAGAGATTAATTTGAGAGAGGGCGGTGAAGGTTTTCAACGAATCGTCATAAATCTCTTCAAGGCCACAGTTAGAGGCATCGAATAGATAAATGTTAAATTGCTCCGCAGAGCAATTGAATCCTTCAACAGGTAGATGTTTCAATCGAGGGTTATTCGAGATTTTGAAAATGTCTAACTCAATATTCTCTTTGATCAAAACGCTGGAAATGAAATCCAAGTCATTGTAGGAAAGATCCAAATAATTGAGTTCGACAAGTTTGTGGAAAGCTTGGTTATGAATTTTTTCAATACTGTTGCCGCTAAGGTTGAGGTTTGCAATATATGACATGCCGTTAAACATCGAGGGGCCAACGAATTGAATATTCGTTTGTCCAGCATTTAACGTTAGTAAGTCAGAGATTTGTAAACCATATACTGAGTCTATCGGATTCCTTTGAATATGGAGCGTAGCCAACTCCGTATTTTCAGAGAAAATGTCATCAGGAAGGGATTTGATATTGTTGTCACTCAGATCGAGCTCTTCCAAATCTAATAATTTCTTGAAGGTGTCAGCGTCCATGTCAGATAAGTTGTTTCCTGCTACGTTCAAATACATTAGGCCTGGCATATTTTTGAAAGTATTGGCCGTGATATATTGCATGTTGCAGTACGAAACATCAAGTTCTTGCACTGAAGATGCATTGAGGAAATATTCCTGTGATCCGGCAGCTGGGAATTTCAAAGGATTGTTTGAAATCGTCAGTAGTAGTAACTTCTTGTTATTTGCAAAGGTTTCAGGATGAAGACTCTTTAGTTTATTGTTAGATAGATTTACAGCGTACAGCTCATGGAGGCCATGGAACGCTTTAACTCCTACTGATCCGATGGTGCTATTAACAATCTTAACAGTAGCTAATTGGTGGAGACCTAGTTTTTTGAAAATGAAGTCATCGAGTTGGATAGGCACTTCTGGATCTGCGTTTTCGATAACAAGGTCTGTTATATCATCTCCAAACTTTTGTGTGCCTATTTCCAGGCGATTGCACTTGGCTATTCTGTATCCTTGAGATACAGTACATATGCAATCTCTGGGGCAGGGCCTGTCTTCACTGAAGAGCACTTCTTGGTCGTCTGCGGTATCATCATCATACGGGAAGGGGAAGTTTTCGGCCTCGTTTCCTTCTTTCTTCGCAGTTTTATTGACCGACTCGCTTATCGCAAGCGTGCACACTGCCAGGAGCAGTATTAACTCCCGGGACCTCACCCCCATGTCGTAGCGAACTCTGGAATTGAAAACGAAAGCTTATTAATCTCTATTGAAAAACAAAGACGACAATGTTATAACAGTTATGGCCTTAGAATCACGTGTTGGCAATAATGGCGTAACAGCGTTTAACAATGGGTGTGGTTTTTGGTTCGTTAAACAAAAAGTTATACTGTAAACATGTAATGCTAAATATACAAATTATTGGTTTACACACGTTCTACTACAAATTTCAACGAACTAAATGTTTATAAATTATTTAGAGTCTGACATTTGTAACTAGGTAAGAGGGCTATAAATTACACTTCGCCTCTGAGAACGTTAATACGGAATATTTCTTAACCATTCTCTTGCGGTCTGCAAATACTTTAATGCTTATTAATGTATCATAATCAATAACTGCTCTTCTGTAAAGACATAGGGGTATAAAGAGATTCAGACGGAACAAAAATAATAACCAAAATATTATATTTTCTACATTATCATTTCTCATATAAATTTTGGATAACATTTCAAAATTGCATTATAAAATGGAAGCTGACATCGTAACCAATATATTGTAACACAACACATAAGTAGGAACAGTGTTATAACAGATGTCGTGGGTTTTGTTCTAGTGAAATCTTATCTGCGCAACGTACATCTGTCGATTGGTGTGTTCAGTATTCACGAGGCATGTGACGCTCGTGAACAACGAACACTAACTACAACTGTTATCTATAATTATCAGCGCAATAAAATTACTTTTTGTAGGATTTTAAAAATAAACATTCTATTCTATGCTTTGGAGAAGATTGTGCCAACCCGCTCGTTACCAAATTTGATATAAAATAGTTTTGTCCAATAAATGGGTATGGGTAAGGGGCTTCCCTTTTTCGATCTTAGTCTTAGCTTGAGCAATAGACATAAAAAATAAATTAAAGGACTAAATTTCGATGAGGTTTCGAATCCGGAACCCTCTGGTGGATATGTTAAAAATGATGTTCGTAGGCATTGACTTTAAGAAAATTGCGTCGGGCTTAATATAGATTAATGAAAAATTATAGAAAAAATCATACTAACAACATATGAGTTGCTTATATGCCAATAAAGTATTTTTAAATTTATCAAAATATGCTTAATTTAAAGTAATAAAATAAGTTTAAATTAAACCAAAGTTTTTTATAGACATTTACGGATTACTTGTATGATTTGATTAAACCTAACGGTATTACTCATATTTGGTCCATTGCTGAGACAGCTAATCCGCCATTGTGTTTTTTGTGTTCTATAGCACTTTTAGTTAGGACGTTTATAAATGCAGACCTGTTAAATACAGTCAATCAAACCAATAATCACTTTTCAATGAGGTACTCGCTTCTACTGTAATACCATTCGACCTTACAAAGCGCGTATTTTCCTCAGCTATTTCACATCTCGACACTGTCGCGCCATCTTTATTTGCGTGATAATTGTCAGTGTACATTCTGCCATCGTTACTACGGCTTTTAACACACTGTCCTTATGGACACGGCAACATTTTTTAACGGAGGATGTAAAATGTTACTTAGTAACTACATAATAATTTTGGTGTCATCTAGTTGGCCAGTTCCGTTTCCTTGAAGTCTCTATGTACCTATGCTACCTACGCTATGTATACGTGCTAAACTTTATGATTCAGTTGACCTGTCTTATGTAAGTTTGTGCCCTACCCTTCAAGCAAGTCAAATTGAAACACGGAAATAATTGCTACATATTGATTTTGATACTACGTTGTAGGCTTATACCTATTAAAAAGTAATAGGTAATTCGTTTTTATTTTGTGGCTGAACTTGGTAGCCTGGGAGCATAAAAGACTAACAACATCTATTTAGTGTATTGCCTTCAAAATTTGTATTAAAATATCGTGTACTTGCGATTAGGCGAGCCTTTGTACTGGATTTAATATAGAAAGTTGTAGCACTTTCTCGTCGTCGCATCGGTCACAAGACTGCACTCGAGGCGGGGCGACGCGCACTTTGTCGCCGAAGGAAGGACGAATGAATATTTGTAGAGATAATTACTGGCACACAAAAGGTAATATGCGTTGTTTGTGTAAACGTGCGTGGAATAGGCTGGCTCGGTATAAAAGACATACTTATTAAGTCGACAACGCAACGAAACAGGTTTAGTAATTTCTATTTTTAATTGCGATTAAGTCATCCTTTTTAGTGTTTCGGCACGTCTTGAGGTCTTATTTAAGACTTAGGTATTTAATTTCAAATGGACGTAAGCAACAGTAGACAGTCTATAAAAAGTCTTGCTAGACTTCAATGGGGAGCACAAAAAGTGGTTCTTTAATGAATTGAATACAGCGCGCACCTTCTATGTAATGTTATAGAGAACAAAATACGTTATGGTAGGTACATGTGTAGACCGGCGACGCATCGCATAATGAGAGATAAGATTAGATAAACCGGTCCAGGCGCTCCACATATTACGATGTTATTGACTACATATGAACTAATTTTTTATACAACTTCATACAGGTGAAATCTTTTTAAGAGCAATTATCGTAAAATATATTTCTCCAAATTTGTATTTGAAGAACTTCACAATTTAAATTGATGACTAAGTATTTTTAGTCTGGTTATTGAAGAACAATTATATAATACACACAATACACTTAACGAAAAATTAAAGATAATTATGTTTATTTATTAAAATAATTATCAAGATCAGATAAGTACCTAGTGAGAGATAAAAAAATATTGAAATGAGTATACTTAAGTAAAAATTTTATCGATTTAAAATAAAACCGTTTAACAAACACACCAATTATTTAAGTTAAAACAAACTCATTAATAAAATTAGTTACCTAAAATCGTAATATACAGGCAAGATTAGATACAGATCTCTACGAGTGACGGTGGCTTACCATCACTTGAGATGAACGATGGTTTGCTATTTCAATTTCAAAACAACATATAATAAACTTTAACTGCAACTACTTAAACCGTGCATTTTATTGAGTCTCTGAGTAATGGTAAACGTTTTATATGTTGAAGCTTAAGCCATAAACTATTATAAAGCAATCTGCATAGTTAGGTAATGCATAGCATTATATACCTAACTGAATTATTAAATTATTAAGGTACCTATATATTTACTATGTTTAGTTATAGAACGTTATAGGGATGTCTATTTTAGATTAATTTACACCTAATATGGCTACACTTACAATTATGCAAGTCTGTCTCTACACTCTACACACACGATTTATGTTTATAATGATTTATTTTGAAACAAAGTACCTCATCATTTTTTTTAATGTTTATTTCATTTAAAAATTTCATTTTACACAATTACTATACCTGTTGCAGCAAACGTGCTATTACAACGATAGCTTAGATATTTAGTAACATGTCCGCAAATTCTATTTTATGACCTTTATTTATTTACTTCCCTATAAAAAAGGTATCAGTTTCTTCTTTATTCAGAACATCCGGACTGTTTCTGTTATTCCTAATAAAAAGTTACCTTGTAGACCACAGACACAGTCATAGACAATATTGAAAGTGAATCGCGGCGCTTTGCATAT
Organism: Epargyreus clarus clarus; assembly: GCA_014595695.2. Classification (NCBI taxonomy): domain Eukaryota; kingdom Metazoa; phylum Arthropoda; class Insecta; order Lepidoptera; family Hesperiidae; genus Epargyreus; species Epargyreus clarus. Next base: position 2,042,736 of record JACTTY020000036.1, read on the forward strand.
TAAGTAAGTAATTCCTTTCTGTTACATTACAGGCATCGTTAAAAGTGGCGCCAATAAAGAAATAAACGTCAAAATAAGTTTAAAACCTTTGAAGCTGATGATTAAAATATATAATATTATTAAGTAGGAACATACGTATTTACTTATATTTTAATAAACTAAACGATAAATTAAAAATTATCGAAAAACACAATATTTAAACGGAAAAACCACTTGAAAAGAAAATATTCTAAGCACCGATTTAAGTCACAATAACGTTAGTTCTTATATTTAGTTCTCTAGTTTTTACACGTCAAAAAACGTATCAAATTGTGTTCTATTGTTAAAAAAGTGTACTGCGTTATAAAGCTGCTTTCAAGTGAACACTTTATTAGCACGACTAATGGATAAACGATTTATTTTGCATACAATTGACACGACCTATATAGGTGGTAAGCGCGTGCAAAAATGCATATTGCGATGAATCGTTAACAGTAGGAGGGCAGCACATTTCGATTTTATAATCCCGTAGCCTGGCCTGGTTCGACCTGCGTTTACGTCATCGTTTCTCTTAGCTTTCTAATTATCTCACACCCGACAATTTGCTCCAGGGTTGTCGATAATAAATAATTTTAGGAAAAAAACTGTCTAGGTAGCTGCTACGTTTTACATCTCATGCTCTAATATTTTGTATAAGTTGGTAGTCAGTTGATCCTATGTAGGGTAAAGTAACAAACTTTTATTTTTCATTAATGATTGCCGAGTATTCGTGAAAACATTCAATTCTATAGTTGGATTAAAACACTTAAAAGTATAAAAAATATAGTGTTCTAAAAACTGAATTATCGCATGTACCTATTCTTTTCTATTGGATTCTTCTATCATAAACTTCTTTGTCTATGGGAAATATACATTAAAGTGAACGGGTTCCTTTGTAGATTTCATTTCATTTTATTTCATTTCATTTCATAAAAATCCTTACTATTTTCTGTTTAGTTTGGTCAATAATACCCACTTGTGCTGTTATACTCATGTAAGTATTATATAATATTTATTAAATTAGATAATTCTTGAATATTCTACAATAAGAATGATTTAGATCCAACCTAAACTTATTACTTGTTCGTGAAGTGATGATTCATGTTTTATTTTTATAAGTATGTAGGTAATTATAGTAATAAATAAAATATAATCACTTAATTAATTAAAATTATGAAAGCTTATATAATAATATTTGTAGACATAAAAACTGCCTACGTGGTAAGAAGTACAAAGGTAACATTTATGATGAGCATTACTTATTATAAAAAATATAATTAATAGTAAAATAAATTACGTAATAAAATTTACGACACATATTATATAATTACGGCAATATAAACTATTAACTTAAAGTAGAGAAAGATCAGGTGGGTAGGCACTAATAAAATTAATTGATACTTAATTTAAGATTCAATTATATACCTACCTAGTGGACGAATGAATCACATAACTCAAATTATTGCTACCCTGAGGATCAAGCTGAAATGGTTTATGGTATTTCTGTGTACACAGTGTTAAGGTAGACATATTTATCTGAGGGGTTCCAACTTGCCATCAGGTTGCTAGTGCATATTATTTAGGAATACAGGGTGCGTGCGGAGTTTAAATTTAGAAGGTAGTCGCCAAAAAAGAGTATATTTTTATTCTGTTAGTAGGTAATATACCATATCCTATTTGCGTAGAAACTGAAATCAACAGTTTGAAAGTTATCGCTGTAAACGTAAGTGGTTACATTGTGTTTAGACATAGAACCAAGTGTAAAGTGTAATCGCCGAGCGTTGTTTGCGAAGACAAGCAAACAGCCATGTTTACATTCGCCGGCTCGTTTTATTACGCGATCTCGCAGTCATTTCGTAACAAATTAAAGTATTCCTGTGAGATTAACTGGAGGAAGACCTTATTGGGTGTTTTATGTTGGAGCTAGTAAACAGACATGCAGCCTGGATATCAGTTTTAACATGGTACGTACAACATATTAAACTAAAATCGATAGGTTGTGACATACACATTCATACGGTTATTTTTTATTTAGAGTACCTACCTAATCGAAGATCTTATTATATATACTCATTGTCTATGTTATTATATTATGAACGTGCGTATTTACATTATCTACAACTAAATAATGTAATAACTTTACTATTAATTATCGTGTTATCGTGTACAATAAACAGGTATTTATAATATAAAACATAATTATGTATACAGTATCAGTTGTACCAGTTATATTGTGCTATTAAAAAATATTCATATGGTTAAAAAAGACTAATTAATGTGCAAGATACATAAAAACTTCAGCGTAGGTTCCTAATAGTTTCCATTTTTTAGAATGTAGAGGGGTCAAACAAGCTTTATCTTAATTCAATAAGATTAATTGGATTATAAATAAGCTTTTTAGTGCTATCACGGGAGATGCTAGTAAAACGTTGAATATGCGAGCCAAGAAATTCGTACAGTTCATGCCAATTCCTCGTCACACTAACTATTTATGTTTTTAACTCGATTCTTGTACTCCAGTGTATTTTCTTGAATTTGTATGACATATGTATTGAAACTTGTTTCCTATTTATTTCGCATTTTGTGCACCACTATTTTAACACGCTTTTATTGGTTTTATTTTCATCCCCTATTGGGACAAAACTGACAAAATGACAATAATCCTTTCTCGCATTTATCTACATTAAATAAATATACTTAAACATATTTTGCAAACATTTTTGTCCAGTTATTACTTTTATTACAATAAATTGAAAGTGTTTGTAGCACACCTTAGTATTGATAAATATTGATTGATAGATTGATTGATTGATCTCTGTATTCATACAAATTGCATTAAAATAGAAGTGTAATTTATAGAAACTTTGTAATCAGACAATTCGCTCTATAAACTTCAAGTAACACAGCAGCACTTTTTAATTTTTCCATATTTTTCCTACAAGTAAATTACTTTATTTCTGAGTACAACCAGTACGTACCTATGACCTTGTTCAGCCGCCCAGTAAGTATGTTAATTGCAACCTGTAACAAAGAAGAGACAAGATAAGACAGAGTAACAGCGTTTCAGGTTATTTACTATCTATCGGTGACAAGCTATAAATCGTTAGTAAATAATGACGGTGTCAGGTAAACAACAGTTTCAATACAACATGGTAGTAAAACGTCTTATAGTTAATTATGCGAGATAATGACACTTCAAATTATTTTCTTTTTGTTAAACTTATTTATTTTTAGTTATTTTAGTTATTTGGATTTTTTCGTTATTTGGAAAGTATTCGATTTTTTTTATAATACAGGAGTAGCAGATGAGCATGCAGTCCACCTGATGGTAAGTGGCTCCTGCCGCTCATGAACGTCTGTAATCAACCCCAGATAGGATAGATATTCCTACCTGAGGTCGGCCACAGATGCGCCGCTACCCCTGAGGACTAAGCTGGAACGCCTCGGAAAAGTATGTCTCCCCTACCACACCTTTCAAAACGGAACATAGCAGCGCGTAACACTGCTGTTATTATGCAGAAATAGGTGCGGCGGTGGTGCCACCGGAGTCGAATCACAAAGGGTTCTACCACCTTCACACCTTAGGTTTTTTAGGGTATATACTATATACTGTTAGGTAATTTAATAACCAACAACAATTAGGGTAAAGTCAGGATGCCTCTTACTCCGCAATATGTTTTTTGTGATCTAGCTGTGTATGACACAATTCAGTCTCTGATATTATTACTTTAATTACAATCATACTACACATAGAACACTATCTAGATAAAGTGGCAAAGATTCAGGTGATGGACAAAGTTTGCCGACACTGAATATTAAACAGTAGATATGGATGAGTGATTAGTCAATAAGTAAAACTATTCTACTACAGTTATTGTATCAAGTTATTACGTATAAAGTGATAATGTTTAGGTTTAAAAGTGAAACTTGCGTACAGAGCATAGGACCGGTTAGCGTAGCCGTAAGATCTATTTCTAGAAGTAGATCTGTAAGGGTTTCCACTATCGACGAGCGAGGTGAATGAAGAAAGAGCGAATCGTATGCAAAGATGCAGACATGACCCAAGGTAACCCTCAACATAAATAAAGCAATGTTAAATCATTTATAAATGCCATTTCAATTGATGCTACTTCAAGGAATAAACGTGTACATAGCACACATACAGTATACAAATATGTGATGTGTGTAACACCAATCCAGCGTTTTATGAGACGATCGATCATCCGTGGCGGACGTATTACGTCAACCGTTGGCTATTACAACAAAAATAAAGCGCGAACACGAGTGGAATAAAAGTGAAACAAGCGATTTGTTGATGCTAGGTCACTGGCCAACGAGATCGGGTTCCGATTGATAGGGAATTGCGGGCATGCTTAGCTCTTCCCAATGTTTGTAGAGAGGATCACTATAGGTGTCCAAATAATCTATTATAACTAGACTTTTTTTATATAATACTGAAGTAACGAAGGAACATACAGTCTATCTGACGTATAATGGTTACCGCTGCCCGTGGAAATGTATAATCAACGTCTGAGATGATTAGATTCCTACATGAGGTTGACCACAGATGCGCTACTACCCTTAAGGAATCGTTTGGAAAGCTTCCGATATGTAAATTTTCTTTACCACACTCTTCAAAACGGAATATAGGGGCGCTTAACATTGCTGCTATAAGCCCGAAATAGGTGTAGCGGTAGTGCCTCCGGAGCCAAACAACAAAGGCGTCTACAACCTTCATTGTAATTTAAACGGAGTAGAGGTGATAAGAATCTGGACATTAGGTACATATGTATTGAAATACATTTTAAAAATAGTAAAACGAGGATAAATATTCAATTCAATTTATCCTTGTAGTATCTTGTGTACATTATGTTTAAGATCTAATAGGTCCACGAAATATAATAACGTGATAAGGAAAAAAGTTATAAGCATCACACCGTTATTCATAAAGAATGTCGTAAATACATAACGTTGAATCATTTAAATTTGCAACAGTAAAAGTGACGTCAAAATGCAGAGGTGAGGCAATACAATTAATGACTGTTGCAACGTAAAATAATGCCTGGGGATCAATGAGGTTGTAAACTATTTAAATTGTATGACATCAACATCAATAATAATTGATCTATTGCTGGGCACTGGTCTCCTCTCAGAGTCATTGTCCAACGCGGTGGTCGTTGTACTCTGCGTTGACCAAGTTCAAATTGGTAGACCTTAAATTCATATGGTTTGAAAAGGGTTTTTTGAAAAAAATATGGGTTGTTTAGGTTTCTCCACGATGTTTTCAGTCACCTATATACCGACGTAGTGATAATTAATTTCTAATTTTATCTATTTTATTTAATCTAACATTTGGAAAATCAGAGGTCTGGAATCAAACCTCGAACTCCTTGATTGAGAGGCCGATTTTTCACCACTAAGCTATGACTATTTCTCAAAACATTGAGTCAATACCCTATCAAGCCCCTTAAGATAGCGATAAAATAACATTAAATTAGTAGATTATAACTCATTATAAGCATCGATACATCGATACGGTTCGGTGCAGTGGGCGTGGCTAGTCAAATGCAAGTACTAGACTGGTTCTAGTCTAGCCGGCTCATGGCGTCGCCGTGTTGTAAAATAGGAAGGAAAATGAGATTTCATTGCATATCTGTGACGGAATCTATGCATACAGTATTACGAATGCTTCGTATACGTTCAGATATATTGATAAATCTGATAATAATATGTAATTATTCCTATCTTACTTCCTTATCCTGACATAATTAAGTATTATAAAATATGTCAGTTTGTCTTATAGCTTGAGAATCACTCCAGAGCTTATTAGGTGTAGATTTTGAAGCAACTATCATTCGGAGGTCCTGGGGTGGACATAGAGCTCCGTTAACGCTCGTTATTTTTAAATAATCTATCCATTTTTACCTACTAAAGATTGAAATTTGACAATTAGGTACTTGTATGAGGAAATTGTCAAATGTAGATCTCCCTTAAGCAAAACATTGGATAGATTGATTATTGATAACGGGCGTAAGTGGTGCTACATGCAGCTCTGATGCCGTACAAATGTACGGAATCCCTGTGTTCTCCAAGCCAGAGGCAAAATATTTTCCTTTACTATTTTATATGATCACTAAGCGTAAACATATATATCAAAGTAAAATAAAGTTGTAACGAAAGAAACATTATCTTAAATAAAAAATGTCACATCACTAGTGATTAAATCCAAGTATATTTCCTAAGCATCGAAGGGCTTATTACATACACAGAAGTGTTCGGCAGAGCGTTAGTTTTAAACACGAATAACCTTGAATATTTAATGAGTTGGTTAAATCTCTTCACGTTATGAATAGCAATGTGGATGACGTTCGTCTGCTGAACGGGACTGGTGGTCGTGAACTATTAGATCGGAAGCAGATATTTTGCAAAACTAGATTTTATTCATAAATTATTCGGAGCTCTAGTCTTATTCCTTGAGATTCGTATGCAAATTATGTAACTGTTCTAAGTTTTAAGTGGTTTTACGATATCTAGATTTTTAATATAAACGTAAATGAGTCTATGTGACATAAAATAGGTACCATTTACTTATGGTCATGTAAAGATACTGGTCGTATTATTATTGTAATTACTATTGTAGATAAGTAACATAAAATAAGTAGATAAATCTTTAATACCTAGGGACTCTTAATTTTGGGCATGAAAGGTCCTATGGGAATAATAAAATTTTGAATTTCCATAGACCACATTAATGAATTTGCGAGCACTAGCCTGAGATTCTAACACAACACTGATAAAAATATAAAATAACTATTATTAAGTACACTCATAACAACCTGCTAGGAATCCCCATTATAATATACCTACCTACTTAGAACTACAAACATTTATTTAGCTATCTACAATCAGACCAGTTATATTTATTATCATGTAATGTCTAACTACCCATCTATGAATCCTCAAAATCTAGCTTATTATAAAATACAAATTAAATAAATGTGATTGCGTTGTACCTACTTGTAAAATATTTTCTCTGTGGCATTAATACTCTGTGCGTATCTTGCTTTGCATCTCAATAAAAATCATTGACTGATAATGAATTGACATTGTTTGTTCGAGACAATAGTTTTACGGAATTTTCTGACATGAAGATAAATAGTAACTCCTTCATTTGACATCGAATGGAAGTACGTGTGAGATTAGATTATTAAGAAACGCTGTTGAGATTTTGTTTTCTGTAGGAATAAATAAAATTGATTTGTCCGTTTGTAATATCAAAATAACAGCTTTATTACACGCGAATGAAAATACATTTTCACGGTACTTACACCGTACTTAAATGATGACAAAAGTAGGTTATTAAATTTTTTGTCTGCTTGTTTGTTTGTTAGCCTGGGCCCTGGACCGATTTTCACGGTCTTTCACTGAAAGCTAGATGATATTATAGGAAGTAACTTTGGCTTTTAGAAAAAGAATAAGAGATCTGCGAAGAAAATTGAAATCGATGAATTTACCTACACTTCTAAACGCGCAATGTGTAACCGCAGGGCACATCTCATATTAAAATAAAAAATACAAAGAATGACTCTTACTTATTGTTTTATGTAAATAAACTGAACACTAACATAAGGTAAAAATTCTGCAACATTGTCAGAAGCTGGATTATCTTGTATATTCTATGTAGGTTACTAGTTCTACGATTAAAGTCCATTAACCTAGGATTATAAGAAAGTGCTTACGTAGAAAACGACCAGTATTAATACCAGATAAAGTTTACTTAGAAGCGAACATCGACATGAGGATGAATGTTATTTGATACGATGTTATAAAAACTTCTGCTCCATCTGTTATTACTAGAAATATTAATGAAATATTATGAAATAGTTACATGAATAATGAAATATAGAGCGTACATTAGAGGGACTTCTATTGTGTTGCGTTAATTTGCCAAGTTATATGATTCTATTGCACTGTCGTATGTAATATTGTGCAACGTAGTAACAGCCTACATGACCCTTGAATCCGTTTTTCCTGTCATTGCTAGTAAATGAGTATGTGCACCTAATGTTAAGTGATCATAGTCGTGTAAAGTATAAAAATATAACACACATGGATCCCATGAGATTGGTCACAGATGTCTACTTCTGGGAACTAGCTGGAATGCCTTGTGTGCCTTAGTATGTATGCCATAAAGAGTGGGTTAATTATGAGTGGACCACAATATAGACACTACTTCTATGAAGCAATAAGACTTGTGCATCTTCGGAAGAAACTTGAATTTGTGAAGCTAAAGATTATAGAAAATTAAGTCACATCGTTCAAAGCACCCCTTTTTGGGATAATGTATTTTATACAATATGTAAGCGTAAATACTTATTATTTGTAGGAAAAATCCGAATTTATTCAATGTTAGAACGATAGGTACCTAGCTAACCTAAACTAAGCAGATAATTATTGACTCAGAAATATTTTCGCTAATTGTACCAAAGTATAAGGGACATATTTTCTTAATTAGATTGATTTGCATTTTGTATTTGTGTACGTCAAATTCAAATTGAATGTCAAAGGAAGATTGATTTCAGGCGACGTTTCAATCGGATTACCTATTAGGTACTACATAAATGTTCTATAGGTGTGTCCAAATGGAGGCCATAAGATTTTGCAAGCGACGAAAAAGGCAAACTATATAAATCTCAATGGCTGACTCCGGCTACACTTGATGAATAAATGATGGAACCCATTGCTTATGCTTAGCAGTTCAATCAATATAAAATACATAAATATTTGTAGAGACATTTATATTGTAAGCTCTGCAGTCTGGCGATGGACAAAGAAACAAAAGTTTTATGTAATTTTAACATCAATCCTCATTAGATAAGTGATAAAGTACATTTAGGGTTGCCTCCTTTCGTTGTCAACCCATTAATGTCCCACTGCAGGGCACGTGTCTCCACTCAGAATACGAGAGGTTCAGGCCATGGTACATCGCGCTAGGTAGGTGCGAATTGGTAGACTTCACACACGATTGCGAACTGTTTTTAGAACATTTAAGCAAATGATAATTAATTTTTAATACGCACATAACTTTGAAATGTCAGAGATACGTGTCAGATTTGAACCTCGGACCCCCGAATGAGAAGCCGAGGTTCGAAACATTGATCTAACAATGACTTTTCAGTTTTCGAATTTTATTTAATTATTACGTCATATGTATAAAGTACCAAAAGGCTAAAAGGTTCATTGAATACATTGTAAAATTCGCTCGATATAAGTTTACATTGTAATAAGTTTAACCCAGATATTCTGTCTGCGTGTCTAATTACCGGAAGAGCCAGGCGTGACTCTGTCGCTGTTCGAGGAAGTGGAACTCCATAATAATTGCCGGTGATACCACTGATACCGTTTGGATGTCTGTCTAGACACGTCTAGGAATATTTAAATAGAATGTGTTCAAATGAATGGTAAGATTGTATGTAAGTATATGTAATCAAAGTAACTTTCATTTTCTATCGCTTTTACAGAGTATATTATTGGTACTCATGTAATTTCATGTTGACGAATTTTGATCCGATTTTGATGGGATTTTTAAGGACGTTGCAGTGAGTGGACATGACATTTGTTCATCTAAAAACATCTGCATAAAAAGTAGGAACTTTAAATTCTGTTTTCCATTTACTTATAGCTTTACATTGAAATACTAATTATTTATTGTTATGGTTGTTGAATGCTCTCCTGGTATATAATGCTGTTTAAGCACGCATACCTACTAATTTATATACACAATTTAAAAGAAAAAGTAAATTATTAACATTGCAAAAACAAATACTAATTATATAACCAAGGTTGATAGCCTTGAAAAAATCATCTGCGTTTGGCATAAAAATGCACAAAACATTAACATAACATTTTGGCAAACTTTACAAAATAAAAATACCTAAGTACTTAACGAAAGTTATACATTCAAAAACAAAAAAGTAAAAGGAATAACAAGGTGCGCTTGCGCAGGTGTTACTATGAATAAATTTAAGGCAAGATCCTAAATATCTTTTTACGTTTTAAAGGACAAAGTTACTTTATTTTGCACTTTTGATGAAAACCTTACATTTAATTGTTCGAAAATTTAAGTTATAAAAGTACTTAAACTGTATTAATTTCAATAATTGCGTCATATTTTTGTAATATAGGTTTAACCCTAAAATAAAAATAAAGTTTTTATCAGTTATACACAGTGTAAGGAATGCGACTCTACTATAGTTTTATTGTAAGTGTAGACATAAAAATACACTTATATCAATCCGAATCACATATGAAACGCAGTTGTACATAAAACAGTAAGTATGGTATCGATTTGAGTTCGTACATGAGGCATTCCGATGTCCTCGGAGTAACAACAACGTATGATCGATTTCAGGTACACACAGACCTTCGTCCGTATATTTATTGGTTACAGATGTCGATGGGTACTTAATTTAGATATCCCCATGTGGATATTAAGTGGAGACTTGGCATACTCGTGTGCGACTACTACAAACATGTGCATATTTTATATATGTAAAATTTGTCAATTTTAATTATGAATAATTTATAAAGCGCATATACAATAATATGTAACATAGTAGTCCAGTAGCATTATGCCGCAAAAAAGGAATAAATGTTAAACTATGCTGTATTTTGAGTATTCGGTCATTTATTATAAAGCAAAATTAGTTTTATCGCAGTTGATCGTCATAATTCACAAACTTCTATTCAGCTTGACACAGTAATGGAGTTCGAAGGTTTATTCCGAATAAAGAAACATTTTTGTTTTCTGTAACCAAAGTTAGTAAAACATTTCTATTTATGATTCGACGAAATCCATCGACAAACATACATATATAACCACTATTATCATAATCATTTATGTGAAATAATAATAATAATAACCAGTATGTAATTAATTGCTAACTATTTGCGGCTTGATTAATATTTAGTAAATCATTTTTATTCTGAGAAGTAGCCAGCGTCCAATGGAACAGGATTGCGTTAAAATATATTTGATTTATGTGAGTAAAAACAATATTTTTAGTTTGAAAAAAAATTGTTAAAATTCATGAAACACATTGAAAATACTTCCAAGAGTAGCGTAGCGAAATAATGTCAAAGAACAATTTGACATAATATGGTATGACAAACAAAACTGCGGGTTTTAGGTAGTACTCGTAGCAACTATTACGATTAGCGAAGGAATGACTCATATTCTAAATTTAACCAATGTCGCAGCCACGAAAACGAACTAAAGATGACCAATTTTATAATTAACGTGACAAATCGATCTATTACAACCCATTTACATTATTATCATCGTCCTATCGCTGTCGGGACGTCTTTTAATTACTTTTAAAACCAAATTATGTTTTGGATTCGCACCTGCAGACCCCGACAATTCGCTTTTTTTCGAACTGTAATTCTATAGTGTAGTTTTTCGGCTTTATCAAATTACAACGTCGACCACCTGGCCGATCGAGATTACTAATAACGTATAATTTATGTACGATCGGATTTGTTTATTAGTGTTATTCTGGAAGATCGTTTTATAATCTCGAAAGTTGAATCTAGAGTGACATATTAATTATTTATCTTTTCAAAGTTGACAGAGCCGGTGACTGCAGACTTGAGTATTAAGATGATATTTGGCTGTTGTAAGGTATTCTAACATTTGAAATACAAAAATCTGTAAGGGCATTAGCGTACAGAATGTCGGGTTTCGTCGTTTTTTAAACAAACTTGTCACAATTTCAGTTGATTTATATCAATCGAGGTTATAGCTTATTCGAGTGATATGGATTGTAATTTTAGTGATTCAAATACGAGTTGTTATTTTACAGAATAACAGTACCGGTCACGGAATTTGTCCACAATGAAGTTCTCAGTTTCCCGGTGACTGCGTTCGAATGTATGCAACAATGCTTTCATTCTCATTTTAAAAGCATGGAATTCAAATTAAACTAAAGAGATGAGTAATTATTGAATGTCTAGCCGTATTGAAATATAACAGAAACTTCTGGTACTACTTTCGTTTCATTATTCGTGTCTATCAAAACTGACAATGATTCGAATTTGCCTCGATTTTCCTGAACTATAGGCGCCGGTTAACGTTTATTGATGATTAAGCGAATTGACTGGAAGCCAATTAAAAGAAACGTGTATCAGTTGCAACAACAGTAATATATTCGCATGAGTATATCTGATGAATCATCGTTGTGGTGGAATTCATGTCTTATAGTACAGGAAAAATATACTACGGATACCGTATTAGGAAATCCCTGTTACCGCATCGATTCAATAAAATTCTACGAAAAAGAAAGTTTGCGGTTTGTACTGTATTACGTTGTTTTAAGAAAAAATATTCGGAGGCATACTTTGTTCAGTTCAAACTGTAAAAGGGTGAAAAACGCCTGAAAGCTTGAAAAACTATTGATTTCCTTCTAGTCGCCAAGTAACAGTTGTGCATAGAATTTGACCGCTGCTAATAAAATATTTCTCATTTGACCGCTACAAACGTAGAAATATGGAACAGTTATTTTCTTTGCAACTGAAACAATGGAGCAAATATATCACGCCGATTTAACGTATGCGTGTAAATTTCATATTCCACACAAACTTCGCCCAAATATTTTAACCTTTCCACACCCATAGGTTACAAAGCATCCCTTAATACTCTACAAATTTCGCCATTCTGTTAAAAAATACTAAAACACTATAGTTTTTATACATAAACTAGCTGACCCGGCAAACGTTGTGTTGACATATAAATAAAAAAATGTTAAGAATGAACAACCCTTATCACTTAGGGGTATGAAAAATAGATAGTAGCCGATTTTCAGACCTAGTGACTTCAGACTTAGTGAATATGCATATAAAATTTAATGAAAATCGGTAAAGCCGTTTCGGAGGAGTACGGTAACTAACATTGAGAAACGAGAAGTTTATATATAACATTTAAGTAACCTAATAATTAAGTTTCTTATCAGACACAGGACTAACTTTTATAAAAAAAGACTTCATATTACTCATGTTATATAAATTTCAGGCTCTTTAAATGTGGGCCTCTTTAAACACTTTCATTACTGATAATAATGATGCATCAAAGTTTACTTTTGTCATACGCGACCTGAATATATATCCTTGTTCTTAATTTGCATGAATGCTGAAAATTTTCTTACAAAAACAATGCAATAAATGTGGCGGACAACAATAGCGTTTAAATATTAATTATTTACATTGCATTTTATTTTAATAATTACGTCATTCCATTGCAGGTGGAAATAATAGTATAAGCTGAATTAAAAGGGTGGAATGATGGGAATAATCAAAGCAAGAATCAGTGGTGATACCGGGTAATCATCAATTAATGTATAAAATGCCTTTTACTTTTAGTCGGCGTCGAAAATAATGAATATATTAATGTTAATATGCGAAAAAGACCCGAACATGCGCATACATATATGCCAGGTGTATCTGGTGTACCTATGTCGATGTGTCTTACCAGAAAAACCAGTTTGCTAGCCGCCTGCACGCAGCTATACTCACGTAAGTGAGATGAGACAACCTCATTATATACCACCTTTGGATGATGGCGAAGGAAGACTTTCTTCATAAGGTAGCATATAGACAATTTGAAGTTACAGATATTATCTTCGTAATCTCTGGAGTTTAAAGAGCTTAAGAAAAGGGGGAGACAGGTGGTTCTCAAAAAAATAAACTTTCGATGGGAAATTCGTGTAATAATTCATGTAATGTGCCTATTGGCAACATAATCTATCTCTGTTCTGAAGCCTAAGCAAAATAATAGAAAGAAGGAACTAAAATATTTTTTTTCTTTTTAATAATATAGAAGTAGCAGACATGCATGCTGTCCACCTGGTATGCTGTCCGCATGGTAAGTGGCTACTGCCGCCCACGGACATCTGTAATCAACCCCAGATAGTATTAGATATTCCTACCTGAGGTCGGCCACAGATGCGCTGCTACCCCTGAGGACTAAACTGGAACGCCTCGGAAAAGTCTGTCTCCTTTACCACACCCTCCAAAACGGAACACAGCAGCGCCTAACACTGCTGTTATAAGGCAGAAATAGGTGTGGCGGTGGTGCCGCCGGAGTAGAACCACAAAGGGTTCTACCACCTTCCAAATATAACTTTAGGACGCAAAAATCAAGTTCTAAATAAAAAATTGCAACTCGACTTTGGGATGGAACATACACGTAAGAACGTTGTATCTGTGTTTTTAATTTATCTTTTATTGACTTCCGAATCAAAAGGGGAAAATACCGAGGCAAATGTTGTAAGAATGTATCGTTGGACAACCTCAGAGGATTGTATAAAGGTTTTCACATAATACGTACATTCTGAGAATCTGAGTTTCGTATTGATGTCATAAAGTATAATACGAGTTATTTTTTAATACGTCATCATAGACGAATGACGTTGGTCCAGAAATAATGATGCAATATTGTTCTATTGCATCTTTATTTTTTTTTTAATTTTACATCGTTGTTTTGAATTCACACTTTGCAATTGTTAAGGGAATTATTTGGTTTAATTTACAATGTTTTTATATACGATATCTTTACTAATTTCCGTTGGACGTAAAATAATTCAATGATAGTACGTTTTCCTCTTATTAGCCCAAAACCATGCAATTATGGAGATTATATTATTAACACATATTTTATTTTTAATTGAATATTGCTCGTTAGCATATTGCTAACATACAAACGAGCACGTGGCTAACCGAACAAAGATGAGTTGCTGCTTCTGACATCTGAACTATAACGCTTCAAAAATGGTCGCAAATAATACTATACGAGTACAGAAGCGCTACATTATTATAGACAGAATAAGTTGGGTGATAGAGTCAAAACAGTCAAACATAATGTTTTATCTTTCAAACTGCGTTAAGCGACAATGTATAAAATACGCTTAGTATTTTTAGAGAACAAACAAACAGTAGGAATTGTTACTATTACGTTGTGTATATTTTGCACGTTTCGTAATAAGAGTAATACCAAACACCCATTGTATTGTTTGTTCCAAGGTTGTTTCAAATACGTAGAAATTTAAACAAGTTTTTGTTTGTTGAAATGGGATACCTTAAAATGCTATAATTCTAACTGGAGTATGGTATGGGCTGTTACAAATGTTGTTTTGTGCTCAATTTATGTATTGAGGTCGTAGAATACAAACTAGTTGCGCGAATGATATACGAATGGAGCGCTAAAGATTTTGCGCTGAAAAATAGAGGCAATTTAATTTTTTAACTTTTTTTGAGCGCTATAATCCCTAACAAGACACTCGTTGTTAGATTCATTTAGATAATATATTTATAAAGTTTTTGTCTCAATGTTGCTAATGTGAATTATTATTTATCTATCTCCGTTCCGTATTCCTCAAGTAGAACTATAAAGTGGACTGAATGTTCACTTCAAAGTCATAAAAGGCTACAGACAGACATAAACTTAAATACAGAAGACAACTGTTATTCATTTCTATAGTTAACATAGAAATATAAAAGCCAATTGCATAAAAGGGCAAATACCGAAACATTAATGATCATCAAGCTGAGTGATGGGGACCTTTAGAAATGTCTGTGGGGCGAGGGGAATACGCAAACATCGGAAGGTCAAATTCTCAGATGATAGATCGACGATACTATGCGGGGAAGGCCGTGAATAAATGGAAAAGATATGAAAACCAGTGACGAAACACATTCCGATGCTTATACCATCCCTATTTTTAGCTTTGAAGGATTTTTTTGAGAGATTTTTATAAAAATACATTATGTAAATACAATTTAAAACTGTATCTTTTTATAGTAATAGATATGGCATGGGGAGGAAAACTGGGATAAATCACTTATTACCAGTTTGTTACATGTTCTTCTGAAAAATACCTTTTAATTATGTCAAACACAAAATGTGAAGTTGGATGAAAGGTTTTTGAAAATCTTAACAACGTCCGTTATATAGCTCTATAACGGCGGCTCATCTCTATCTATACACAATATAATGGTCACTATTTATTCGTTAAGATTGGTCCTGCAGATAATGGATAATGGTGATGTACTTACAGCGTAAAGGAATCGGTTAATAAAAAAAGAAAAAGCACTGTTTTGTCCTTGTCTATGCTTGTATTTGGTCAGCTTCGTCTTCACAAATGTTGCGTGAAGTCATCTCTATATCCGTTATTTAACACTATTACAACTCAAGTGATATAATCGGTCTTACTCACATATTGCATTAACAAAGATTAATTACCTTCGCGATGTACCTTGGCATGTCAACGCACATGAAAGCAGGCGAGCCCTGAAGTAATCTGGGGCAAAGTATGTTATCATTTAAAATTACTAGAAGTTTGCACCTTATCTAGCTTTAACAAACGAATCATCATATTTGTAAGTGTAATGTTTCCTTCTCTTTGAGTTATTTTGATAAAATATATCGGTTGTGCTTTTAATTTCAGTGTTATTAAGAGCGTTTTCTGGTAGGTTAGGTACCTAACCTAACCTACTAGGTGTCTAAGTGAAAGCGCAGAATGACAAATAACAAATGGTCGCAAAATCTCGAGACCAAATGACAAAAGCGTGCATCTTGCGGAAAACAATATGTCCAAAACGTACAAAGACAAAAGAGAAAAGCACTAAATGCCTAAAATTTAAGTATATGTAAATGTTTATCATTGTACAAATTTAATAAAAAATATCTTAGGAATTTAAGATATACGTATAGGTACCTACCAGAATTATCTCATATAATATTCTTACAGTTGATGACTGTATTCTGATAAACAGAAGAATCATTGTACAAATATTTAAAAGTTAAAGAACAAGAAGGTACTTTCATGTGGTATAACAACTACATATACAACGTTGAAAGAAGTACAAGTATATCATATAACTATGCTTTTGCACAAAGGTTGTATTAAAGATGTCGCATACATTTATAGTTTTAACAAGCTTCAACAAAGTAGTGAAGTACAATGTTATTGTATTACACAGATAGGTTAGTAAAGATTACGCACTCCGTGTTTGAAAAATATTAAAAAATGTAGTTTTTAGATTATTTACGAATGAAACGATATTTCTGTGCACTTTTTCTTCGATTTCGTGTTATTGCACCACTGAACTGTACATGTCGGCATTGTTCCGTGTAAATTACACCATGACAGCCATTAAATGGCTGACACAGTTTCAGCCGTTAAAGCCATGGCTTCCTTCAATTACAAGGCGGTCAGAGTACATATTAGTACTCTTTACACAAATAGTAGTGAACATAGTCGTAAAAGACACTTAAATCCTTATTGCTTCCCCATAAAACCCTAAAAAATTTTAGGCCACATTTCTTTTTTCTATTAGCATTTATAGTGGGCTTTAGAGTTCTTGTGCCTATAAATGCCATGGCGCCATAAACCCCTGCCATGAAGTTGTATGTCATGGTGTCAGCATAGGGACGGGACAATGACCTATTTCGGATAGGTTAATTTTATATCGGTCGCCATTGTTAGGATAGGACGCTGTAACTGGGATTAGCTGGTTAAAGAAATCAATTATTTAAGTTGTTTTAGACGTTGACATTCCTTAGTACATTGAAACGAAGAAATTCAAATAGCTTGGATTGTAAATTATGATAGGATGGAGTTTAATCAAAACTGTTTAAATTTCAAAACTTTGAAAGTGTATTTTCAAATTTTCGTTTCATTTATGTTGAAATGTCATATTCAATTTGAATATACTTACTTCAGAGGCTTGGTAGGTAAATATAAACGAATTTTTGAATTATCATTTAATCTGAGTCCACTGAGGAGAATCCACTGTGAAGGGGTGTAAATCTATACGATACTAGCTGACCCGGCAAACTTTGTATTATCACATAAATAAAAAAATGTTAAGGGTGAACAACCCTTATCACTTAGGGGTATGAAAAATACATAGTAGCCGATTCTCAGACCTACTGAATGTGCATATAAAATTTGGTAAAAATCTGTAAAGCCGTTTCGGAGGAATACGGTAACTAACATTGTGACACGAGAATTTTATATATAAGAGAGATAGGTAGCATATTTTTGTATAGTAAGACATATTTTCAAAAGAAAGGTAAAAAGCCCGAAGCCACGTCCGTGTCGCCTGCAATGTGTATTATCAAAATCGTTGTCGTGCAACGCATTCACTTTCACGTATACTTTTAATTGCAAATTCGCAACCTTTCTGAATGACAACGATAGAGCAGGTGCGCTTCGTTGTCGTAAGAATTTTCTTATTAAACGCTCAATACATATTAAAGTGTGTTCTGGATTACCAGACTTGAACAAATTGCTAAATTCGCGAAGCATCGCTTTGTAAGTTATTTCAGTTTTAAAACAACTATTTCTATGTACTTCACAAAAAAAAAATTGTTTAAAATGGGATTGCAGATACCGTTTTAATTATTTGTTTTATTCAAGTATCTTTATATATATATTTGTATTTTTTAAATATAATTTTGAAGAGTTTAAACCAAAGTTTACCAAGTATGGTTTTCACTTTTCAGAAAAAATCACAACTCTCTCAGGCATGTATTTATTTCCTTGTAATTTTCCTTCAACGTTACCGAGTACTGCACTGTTCCATCGATACAGGTTAATTATTGACAATTTTGCTCATATTATAGTTGTTATATTGGCATAATTATAGATCACATACGATACAGGGTAATATAAGTACACGGAAAATACGCACAATGCGTTTCGAAAAGTAGGTTGTAAACTACCTAATAGGTATTGCCCTTAAAACAAGGAGCAAAAAGAGACAAAATAGATTCAGCTTGTCTTAAACATAAAAAGGCTATAAAAACTTACTAAAACACCTGACCCGATTAAAATGTCGCTAGTGACGTGGTCAGGTGGAAATCACCCGACAGTGACAAGGTTCGCTGGATTCGGAGAACTATATTATTTGTCAAGGCAAGTAGCCAGTTCCGTGCCTGCACTGACTATGCGAATACTTGACACCTTGATGCTTGGAATATGAATAAGTATAATCAAGCACCACTACAGAACTCTCTAAGCTCTAAAGGATGATATCATACAGTACTTTTTATCACATCCACAAAAGTAAATAATGATAAGATATAAAAGAAAACAAAAGGCGTTATTATTGCTACATACAACAATTCCATACATTATAAAATATGTATATGTATGTTATGTATGAAGCTGTTGGTGGATTTAGTGGACGTTCTAAATAATTCTTATTATTTATAAATACATACTTATTGTTGTACTTTAATAGTTAATACAAAAGACGGAATAAAATATTAAAAGTATTTATAAGTAAAACCAATACATAGAGAAATATTTAATCATATGTTGTTTAGTAAATATCTAGACCAATCTACTTGTAATATTTTTGTAATGACCGCTAAAATTATTATATAATCTGAGTCTGCTACTAAATAACCAATCAATAAGGAAGCTACTGTAGCCACTTAGAAATAAAAGGTGGTGATTAGCGTCATTTGCATCGCCTGGCGTCCCGCGTACCCAGGTGTCACGAATGACGTCAATCAATCAATCAATCAATCAAATACTCTTTATTGTACCCAATAAAAGAAGATACATATAAAAAATAAACAACTAATTTAAAGACAATACAAAAGGCGGTCTTATCGCTAACCAGCGATCTCTTCCAGACAACCTTTAGGTAAGGAGTTATAGTAGGGATGAATAGAAAAATAGGTAGGGTTCAAATAATAATAATAAATATAATTATAGGACTAAGCATAAACATGTTGGAATAAATAAAATATAGCACTAAGCACCAGTAAAAGAAGGAGACTAAAATATAATGGGAGAGATGATTGAAAAATAAAATAGCAAAGGAAAATAATAATAATAATATTAAAAAATAAAAATAAACAAAATTAAGAAGAAGTAATTATCAAAACCAGAGTTATAGTTGTAAGTAATGAGACTTAACCAGATTTTTAAATGAGTATAAGGATTTAGCAGTACGTATGGAAACAGGAAGGGAGTTCCAAAGACGGATGGCCACTACCGTGAAGGATTTCTTGTAGAAGGAAGTAGAGTGGGAAGGAGTACAGAGAGCAAGGTTTTCAGAAGAGCGAAGGGATCGATCATGGGATAAGTGAAGAAATTGAAAGCGCTGCTTGAGGTAAGGAGGGGTATTCGGATTAAATAAAACGCCATAAAGAAGAGATAGAATGTGGGCATTCCGGCGAAGGCGAATTGGGAGCCACTTGAGTTTCGCGCGATATTCAGAAACATGGTCATATTTGCGTAGTCCAAATATGAATCGTATACACAAATTTTGGAGACGCTCAAGCTTATTTAATTGCTCCTCGGTAATGTCAGGATAACACACATCAGCATAGTCAAGTATTGGGAGAAGAAGAGACTGCGCAAGCGTTATTTTAGTGGGAATAGGTAAAACATTTTTCAACCTTCGAAGGAAGCTCACGGCAGCAAACAGCTTCTTGCTGACTTCAGTAATCTGCGGTATCCATGATAAATGTTGGTCTATGCAGACACCGAGATTTTTAACCTTGTTACTGTAATGAATAGTAACATTGTCTAGTTTAATAGTAGGTAACTTTTGCCAATCAATTTTAGACATCAGCCGCGAACTTCCTATGACTATCGCCTGGGACTTAGCAGCATTCAGTTTGAGGCCAAAATTTTTGCTCCAAATCGAAATAGAAGTCAGATCCGTGTTGGTTATATTTATAGCATTGGCTAAATCATTCAGGCTAGTTTGGTTGTAAATTTGCAAATCGTCTGCATAAAGATGGTAGAGAGAGGTGAGGTGTAGAGTAATAGAATTTATGAAAATAGTAAAGAGGAGTGGAGACAACACGCCACCTTGTGGAACGCCGGCAGTGGTACTGGACCAGTTGGAGAATTTGTCATCAATTTGAATACGTTGCCGACGCCCACACAAGTAACTATGAAACCAATCAATTGCCGTCGGAGATATGTAGAGTGAACGCAAAACTCCAAGGAGGACATCAAAGTCAACAGTGTTAAACGCATTGCTGAAGTCCAGCAGCGTCAGCACCGTCAGCTGCTGATTGTCCATCCCCATGCGAATGTCGTCTGTGATTTTTAGCAACGCAGTAGCCGCACTATGACCAGGACGGAAACCGGATTGCAATGGATTTAGCAGAGCATGAGCAGAAAGAAAGGAGCTAAGCTGTCAGCTGGAGGACGTCATTCGCAATTTAAGTTTTTTGGACCGGTTGTTAAACTCGATTTGTGGGGAAACTAATGGCTCAGTGCTTACTGCATCGGGCAAATATATCGCTACGTCATGAGGCCAAGAGTTCAGCGTGAAGGAGGCTAATGAGTACTAGAATAATCAATTGAGAGACTTAGGCCATTTGCACGTGATATTTAGCGAAGTATGCAATCATAGTTGATTTAATTGTATTTGGAAAACAAACAAAAAAAATATGCATAATAAAACGAATACACAATGGCTAACAAGGTAGGAAACAGATAAGAAAACGAAAAAATGTTACTCGGTCCGTATATTTCCTGTAAATTATTGTTTAAGTCATATGGGTTAAATAATAATTGGATGGGAATTGTAAATTAAAAAATGGTTTATATTAATGTAAGGTACATTATTTGCTAATAAAAGAGGTTAAAAATATATTGTCAAAAAAGTTATGTAACTTTTAGAGTGTCAGTGTACTGTTAAATATTCTGAACTATCTTCCTAAAGATTCTTAGTTCTTACCTACTCTGGTATCACTACTACAACAAAAGCCCTCAAAGGCCGTACAAAGGCCCTCACTTGTACAAAATGCAATTAGTTACTGCAAGATAATTTTGATTAATTAGTGCTCATTATCAACGGTCCATTCCTGTTTTACTGCTAGGGTCGCCTCGCTCAGCTAAATGAGGACTTAGATCATAGTCCACCAAGCTCGAATCACCGTTAAAACAACATTAACTTATCCATTACTTACAAAGATATAAGTTTATGATGAGGATCCACGAAATTCACAATAGGAAACCGAAGTTTGATAAGCCATTGTAATATTATTGCTGATTTAATAAAATTAGAAGTAAAATTGAAAATGTAACGTCAAATTTAAATCAACATAATAACTTATTACTTAAGAATATTTTATGCAAACCTTGCGTACAAACGCTCTGTATACCTACTTGGAAGTGCTAATTTATCTTAATTAAATAAAATTCAATGTCAAAGTCAAGGCAAGAAGAATTCAACGGAAAAAAAACCTATAAAATTAACAAATTACTTCAACTTAAGTACCTACCACAATCGGTTTAAAATGAAAAAAAAAGTTAAATCAACGTAAATATATTAAGACGACGTACGAAGAGCATAACATTTTTTTGAAAATAACTTTTAATAAAGTTAAGCTTCACTTTTAATGCCACATTCGTCGTGACCAAATCTATAGAGACTTGAACACATACTGTCATAGTTCACGA
The DNA here is from genome assembly GCA_014595695.2 of Epargyreus clarus clarus. Lineage (NCBI taxonomy): Eukaryota > Metazoa > Arthropoda > Insecta > Lepidoptera > Hesperiidae > Epargyreus > Epargyreus clarus. The sequence continues at coordinate 2,065,250 of JACTTY020000036.1, forward strand.
TAAAAGTTATATTTTACTGATTATAGTGTATTACGAATATCGATAGCCGATATGTAGGCTTTATATCGTAAAAGATTTATAGCGGCAAGGATAAGGGAATAACCTTTCTACTCAAACAGAGATTTGTCATAGCCAAAAATATTTTTGACGTAACGTATCTCATTGATAAGGAAATAAAAAAATAAAAAAAATCGATTCATTTACATACTCGTATGACTAATAAATTAAGTGATAAGATACACGTGCCAGTTAGAAAAATTAAGAGTCATCGGAAAATAACTTAAACCTTAACAAACATTACCAAAAGATTAACAGCGTAAAAAAGTTATTTAAAATTTACAAAGCACAAAAAATATTTAAAATGTTAACTTCAGAGGTACATACTCATACTCATAACATACTCGATGTTCGACTTTGAGATATATACCTAAACATGATAAAACATTTACAATTTTATTGCTTTTCAGTTTATTACTACAATTTAATATTTTTTATTTGAATATTTAATATAATTCACTTCAAATTATACATTCGAATACTTTAATTTTATTATTTGCACATTAAGCAAGTACCTTAGCAAAGTATGTTTTAAAACTCCATGTTAATGTATAATCATCATATTTTATTGCAATTATGGAAATTAATCAACGGAGTCTAATAGATGTCCTATCAATAGGCTCTTACAAATGAAGCGAAAAGCGAAAATCATACCACAATGACATGGACTCTGCATTGGACCACAACTTACTCTTGTAAATTACTTTGGACACCAAGGACATAAGGACAACGTAAGGACGCATCCGAAATTCTTCGTACTGAACTCAATCGGAACCATTTGCATTGTTCATGTGTATTACGTTGTCAGCCGCCGAGTTTTGTGTCATATTTTGCTCGAAATGCTACCTATTTATGAATTACTTTAAATATCAACTATCATGGTCTTAGTAATTAGTACACAAGATCCATTCATTAGCCTGTCCATTGAATTGAACCAAGGACCAATTAATTATTTTGAACATCGCTGACGGCGCCAATTGAATCAAGAACATTCGTCAGCTCAGCCTCGAAGGTATCTCGTAAATCTTCGGCAGACATGAGCTGAATGAAACTCAATTTTTACACTTAGTTATTCATGTCGGCACATTAAGCTTTATGGGCGCACGCATCATTTTAGCAAGGTTTTAAAACGATATAAATATTTATTAGCAGCTCACATTCGGGTGGCCCTTTGCATATTTGCGGGTTGACGGTTCCTCGAAGATCAAAGAATACGTATTTACTTCCTATTTTACGAAGCTGCCAAAACATGTGATTTGAAATAATTATCACCGCATATGTCAGTAAGATATATTTTTCCTTTGTTTTTATAAAACACGAGTTCGAAATATCAGAACGTCAGTTTCTAATGACTTGCACCTTTTACCTTGGAGGACTTATTTAAAGCAAATTTTCGATCTTCGATTCGATCTTCGATTTTCGATCTTATTTTATAAAGGATTATAAATACGTTAATGGTCCAAAAATATTCACAAAAAGACTATAACGTAGATTCTAGATAAGACTAGATAAGAAGTGTATATCACAGAAAAATACAGTAAAAGAGTATCTAGTATTATATGAATTGACTTTCTTGATGTTTTCGTTACTTCAATGTAAGGATAAATGAAGGTTACTTAAAGATTGACATGCCAATACATACAGACGTTGCAGAGCCTGGCAAATAGTCGTCATCGACTAAAATAATGTTATGGATGCCTACACATCCTTGCGCCGACACTGAATTACAAGTATCTTCGGTATGTGTTCCGCCAACTCGCATAACTAACATGATTTCGATTAGATCATAAATAAAACAATAGGCATATTAGGAAAATCGAAAAGTAATCAAAATTTAGTTTCTGGCGAATAGTTATTTATTAAACAAATCTTAAATAATTTCAATCAGTAAGGAAAAAGTATTAAAAAATTATGGAAATTATTTTGTTGAATAGCGTTTAAGTTTTTTTTTAATATATAATTGTTCGCCAGTAAGCAAAGAACTGACAAATTTTCGCCATCCCTAATAGAAACAATCTTATGGAAACAAATAACTAAAAAAATTGAATAAGTTACATAAACGTCTGCACATGTTTCACTTCTCCTCGAAATAGTGGATTGTCAACATATGCAAATGTATTAATTGGTGAATCATGCTATATTTTAAGTACATAATTTATATATTGTATATTCTACGAAAAGTGAATCAGAGGGATTTATTTAATTATATCTAATATTTGCAAAATTTCCTTAAATTACTTAGATTTTGAGCACTGTTCACATGATCGCTATCAATGTATACATTGTCCAGTTTTTGTACGATTATGAATCAGCTCATTATTTCGTTTTCTTCGTTAATTTCATTATTGTTCCACGTTTAATTAAATATTTGGTTTTATACATTAGTATCCACGATTTATTAATTCTCATTATCTATTGTTACATGACTTGTCCAATGACATTCAAAAACCAGTGCAAGCTTATCAATGAAATTACATTTTGATTAACTATAATTATTTATTATTTGTGCCTCGTAAGATGATTGTTGTGTACTATTTATAAATTGACTGCTTAAACCCAAGTTTAAATATTTACAATAAAATTACCTAACATTCTGAACTAAGAAACTAAGGACACCAATCCCAAACTGAATCTATTGGAGGAAGATTATTTGACATCGGTACAAGTTTTAATAAATGATTTTCCAAAGATGTAATGAAATAGAGCTTGGTTAACATTTCCAACCAGCCAACTTGTTAGTTCCTGATTAGCGGTATAAGATCTGTTTTGTAAAACAAACATGCTTAAGAAATAGATGCAGTTAGATTACCATTCGTTGTTCCATCGCTCTTTCACCCAAAGATCTATGGGAATGTTTAAGGTTCCCGTTACTCTGACCTCTTATCTTAAGTATTTTCGCTTCGTAACTTATCACTAACACGTACCTACACTTAAGTGCAACACTTGCATGGGGCCGGTTCTTGCACTAGCTAATCTTTACTGTTTCCTATAAGTTAAGGCAACAAGTTTTGCTAAAGTTGTAAGAATGTATGATGTCATTCAAACAAATACAGAACAGGTGGTTGACGAAAATAAATTGTGTATGAAAACAATACTTGTAAATTATTACATTGTTCTGGCATCGTTAAGCGTTTCTTGATATTTTCTTTATGTCATCAAAATTTATTTGTAACATTGATTTGTAAGCTACGTTATTGATAAGTCATTCAATAATGTAGCTTACAAATCAATGTTGCTCAACAAAGCATTCCTTAGAACGTGGAGGAATGACCTCCATTAGATACTAAATGTTTACCTTATTACTTATTGCCGCCGACGTGTACAGAAATAAAAACACACCCACAAAATTATTGCGCAATACTAAAAGCTCTCGATATTGTATGATAGTTTGTAGACTTGAGTCTTTTCAATGTGGCTGGGCAACACAATGCACCTGGATAGAGAACGCAAACTGTGCTGTACAAACCGTAGTGCATCGTTTCTATGCATGAATGGCAGTCGTTTACCTCGCTCGCTCCCGAACGGTAGAATGAGATGCAAACAGACCTTTTACGGAACAAAAACTTGGTAAATACAAAGAAAGTGTACCGGGTATTTTACGTTCCTGGGATTTTACGGCTTAAGATGGACAAGATACAAACGGAGTAATTTGTAACACAGTTTAGAGAATTGTCATCTTATGTTTTGTATCAGGTAATTGTGGGAAACGAGAAGAGATGAATAGTAAATTGAACGGTAATGCCGTTACAAGGTTGTCGTGACGCCAATACGTTTTTCAACGAAACAAATGAGCATGACCGTGCGATTGTCCGGTTCCTTGAAAAGATCCATTGTGGATCAATGAGGTATCGAATTATGCAACTGGGATCAGATCGCCATCAGTCCAAATCGGTATAAGGATCAGTAATATCATTGACAATGATAAATTCGACTGAAATGTAGATGTAGAGACGATATTGAGATCACGCAGCGATAGAATGGAATCGATACGAGCGGATGACCTCTAGACAAATTTCAAATTCATAATATTTCAATGAAATCTTAAAAATATGTTTGGTGCTGTTGAAACTATAAAAATCGTTTTATTTGGTTAACTATTCGATTCCGCTTCTTTTTTTTTAATAATTATATAACAATTATTATAGTCCGTTATTCTAAATAACAATCACTTTCAGTACTTTAGTTATGCACTTTGTATACGTATCAGTACACTTAATGCAATTTATTCGAGGCATTCAGTTATTGCATTCGTTCCGTGCTATGAAAGAGCTAATTCTACGCTCCTTATGAGCGATTAGTATTCTGACGTCACGTTTTAACCAGCGTACTTTGAACATATAAATAATTGCACCTAATCCTATGATATGTCCACCTTGTTGGATTTGTATGAAGATTTATCTGATTTCTATTGCAGTTTCTCCATAATTATAAACGTAGGTAGATCATTTGTAATGCATTTCAGGTGATCGCAACACTAACGGAATTTGTAAATACATTGAAATTGTGAGATCAAAATGTTGGTACATTTTCTTGTGTTATTCATGCTTTGTTATATTTTGTAGGGGTTGGTGTACATGTGTTTACATAAGCCTGAGCCTTATCTGAGTCTGCGTAGGCTCTAAGGATCAAAATATCTTGTTTTTGTAGCACTTTACTGTTTGAATTAGAAATTCCAAGGCGATAAGAAGCGTCGCGGAGCTAAATTATCGAACAATTTATCGTGACTTGGTCTAAATTGTTACTGTTTAGTGTTATGTAAATGTAATAACGATTTCCTGGGAATTCTTAACTTTAATGTAAAATATTTTAGCGTTGAAGTAATTACAAGCTATGACAAGTTTTTTAAGGGGCTTAAGAACAAATCTGTTAATGATATTCCTATTCTATTCTTCGACGCAATAATTCATAAATATTTAACGAGTTTTTAATTGGATATACAAAGCTTCTTAAAGAATGTTGATAAATTGTGATCATGTAATATTGAATCAGTTTGATTCCTCACAGTGACATCACCAACGAATATTCACGATTTAAATATTATTTATAGTAAGGTAAAATCAAAATGTAGTTTTGTTTTGTTTAATTTATCCATTACAAGTACATTACTATTTTGCATTCCGATTGCCTTTAATAAATAGGGCACGAAGCAGAAGGCCTTAATATGTTTTACAAATTTAAATGTCGGTAACAAAAATACTATAGGCAGGCCTACTGAATAAATTACAGAAATATCTTTCAAAGATAGGTCTTTAAATCACTGGGACGATACTAAATTAATTGGAATGGTATATTAATTCAAATATATAATTATCAAGGTTTAATCGCGCAGCTAGTTTGCACATATTGATTAGGTGAACTCCGTACAAATATGTCTGAGCTGTAGTGACCTCTTGGTACTTTTGAATTCATCTGTAGTCAATTTCATATCATCACATCACATTACCGTCTTACCACTTTAAGCAATAGAGTATCATTGTTAGAATTCCAAATATGATTCTGAATTTTTCAAAGAACCTTTGCTCGTTCAGAGAACTGTTGCTATCACTGAGGAAGTAGAATCGTCTTTCAAGAATAGTAACGCGCTAAAGTGGCGTAAAAGAACCATGTTCTGCCCTCATTAAACCTTTCGACGTATAAAATTTACAGTCCATTTGAATTTGTGCAAGGTTTTTGTTTGGGATTTACACTGCAATTTACCTGCTTAAGAACGTGAAGGTGGCAGGGAAAATCCTGATAGTGAATGTTATTACTGTATTCCAGGTAAATCAAGGTAATACGTAAATTCGTTTCAGAATGACTAACAAGAATAGAATTGTTGTTAATAACAGCGATGATATCACTGTTAAATACATTTAGCTAATTTGAATGGTCTGCCTGGCTGTCACAACTAATTGTGTGAAATGGTAACTTACAGATGTAGAAAGCGTCAATTTTTGTACACGCTTCAGATCTACATATAGCCCTGTAATCTTAACTTAAACCGGTTCAAGATATCCCCTAATTGCGTCCAAGGTGAAACGCATTCATTCAGATATCCCAAAGCGATTCCCATACGATCGTATAGGATATCAAAACCGCCCACTTCCTCAACGCGCAAACAAAACTATTCGGAGCGATCGTGTATAAAGGTTTGCCGTCTTGCGTGCATTCTGCAGAATGCCTGGAATGTTCTCTGTTCTCGGAACAGTCAGTTCATTCCTGCCCTGTTGCTTACTATCATTAAGTTCTTATGCCACCATATTTGCTGTTTTTATGTCAATTACACAATTAAATATCCTCGAAGACCTATGTCTATATATCTCTTAGCGAGTTGCCAGTTAGACCATCATTATGTTTTTTTGCTGATACCTCGAAATAGTCGCGCTAGCGTGACGATTTAATAAATAGATGAAAAACAAATTATTAATAGTTAGTTAGAGATATTTCCATAAAATTATTAGAGGATTACGCAACAGAACCACGAAAAGCCAAACGTAAAGTAAACAAATTAGGCTTAGACATAGAATACAATTAAAAAACTACAAGCAAAAGTTAGTTAACAAATCGATATTTTAGCTAGACAAGGCCGAACATCAAACTAAGATTTTCATGAAATACCTATTGCTAGAATTTAAATTTCACGCACAAATATACCACATTTGTAGATGAATCAGCGTCTAAGCGTATTCAGACCGATCGATCACAAACACTCTTTGTTAATTTTGGGAATTGAGAGCATAAAAATGGGAACATTAAGCCATGACTCACCATTAGCCTAAACGAGGAAGCGAACACGATTTAACATCACTTTGTCGATCCTTTCATTGTTAACCGATTTCCTTTTACATTAACCCGAGCTGCCTTTTACGGACAAGGTTACGTTGTTAGTTCGATCGGCAGATAACCCTAAACAACGGTTTGCTATGACAACTGCTACTTTGATAGGAATTGTAAGTACATATTTTCACATGATAGAAGCTAACACTGATGTTTGACTGTTTCTTAGTAATTATAAATGAAATAAAAGAACTGGACGTATCATTCTGAGCAAAGGTCCCTTCAAAAAGACGCTTCATACAATTAATACAAAATAGCCCCATACATAGTGTACAGACGTTTCAGTTAGACATCTCAGCTTAAATCATTTATATTTTGACTTTGTTCGGATATTGAATCCGGAACAATTGTATGACAAACATGTTGTCTCTTCAGACAAGTAAGAAACTCTTACCTAAGTGGAAGATATATGGATTATAGCTACTTATTCTATGAATGGAGTAATTATAGAGAAGATGTTTAGATTAGATTAGAATGCATCATTTAATAGAACCAGCAAACAATATATGTTGAATATTACCTATATACATATTTCACAATACATTATTTGACTTAACATTAGTAATGATGTAAAAATCTTTGAACTTAATTATGTTTACATCTACCTGCTTCACATTTGAAACAACTCGTCAATCATCTACTTATCTATGTAATTTTAAAACGCGTCGTTTAATTCAACAAAATAGTAAAAACAACCGACCGTCGCAAAAAAAAAATGTGGGTTTAAAAGGCGGAACCAGATAAATAGATACGCAAACAATTGAACAATGTTGGAGCTATTTACTAGAAAAGATAAGATTTACAAACCTCTGGTGATCCAAAACTATAAGCTTCAAAAGTCACTAGGGGATGAAGTTCTACATCTACTTGACTTAGTTTTAAGTGGGCTCCTATATGGAAGATAAAAACGATTGCGTGCCGTTTATGTTATGGCTAAGGAAGAACTTCTTGAGGCATATTAAGACCACTTCGATAAGGCGCTCCTAAAATATTGATAACGAATTTGTCTTAAGTCAAAAATATTCCATCTCCTTTAAGTACATTTTTGATAAGGATGGATGGATTGTATCAAAATATCTGAATGAAGACAAGAAATCCAAAACAATTATCGTTTCACTCCTTTATAATATTAATAATTACATATCTTTGCCGCAGAATGTTCACTTAGGTTATTAGGTACAAAATGTAGATTCATTGTTACCACAATGTGTTTTCACGATTTCTTCATTGTGACTAGATTTGCATTGTATTTACTGTAAGTAACATAATAAAAATGAAGTTTTACGGTAGATAGAGACAGTTACGGTCATTTAGCAGAGCATGCCCAAGTGCAATGTCACGTGATCTCGATGTTCGTCATAAGACCGTCCAGATTGTACCATTGATTGACAAGATGGGACAAAAGAAGTGCTACAAAGCTTATTTTACCCGATAGATTAGAAGATATTGATATACGATTTTTATTACAAGATAAGAAAAAATACAATAAAAGTTCCAAAATTTATTTTATCCTATAGATTTATAAATCTGGATATAAAGTAAATTCATTTATCAAATAATCCACAATCTCTCCTATTTCAAGTGAAACTCCTATTTATGAAACTCATTGAAAAAATATTTCATCTATCGTATGTATGTTTTACTCAATGTCTGCAAATATATTTCTTATACATATCAGCTAAAGACTGAATTATTGCCTGTGTTTCCGGCAGCAACATGGAAGTTTTGAAGGCAAGAACGAAAAAAACATGTTGAAGATTGGTGATCCTATAATTTAGATTACATACATTTACAAATACCAGATGCATATTAAATTATCAGATTTGATCAAACATGTTTGTTATATACGTCACTGCATGATTTAGCGGTGTAAGTTTTAATATATCAGCAAGTACAAAGTTGTACATGGCCAAGTGACGCCAATTGGTGTTTTTGTCCTCCTAGTCATCAGACCGGCTCAATTGTGCCGATTGATTGTTATCGTCTACAAATGGTCTCTAGTTGCCCATCAACTATCTGATATCACCTTCCTTTTGCACTGCGAATGTAACGAGATCAATTAAGCCAATTGTAGCTTGCTGTACAAGCCTATTTGCTTATTTAATCTCAATGCAACGCGGTTATAAGCCATAAATCATCTTTAGCTGGATTCTGCTGCACTTAAATATTAATTGAGAAACAAATAATTTGACATACATAAATGATGATATTCAGTTTAATTGTAAGATTACTTTGACCTTCACGTAAACTTCAAATCTAGAAAAAATGGTTGTTTACTTTTAACAGATAATAATAAATATAGGATACATTTTAAAGGTGAAAAATATAACAATCATCCGAAAAAAGAGATAATTTGAAGTTGACAAATAAATTGAATGGTTGTTGAATAATGGATGACGTCACTTGGGTACGTGCGGTTACAGAGTCAATAAATATAGATTTATTGGGTGAAACAACGGTTTTATCGACAACAGCATAAAAGTAACATTTAATAATGCTAAGTCATCTCAAATCCGCTAAATTATAAAATCAATTGTTTCCCATATTTGAATACAAGCAATGTCTAAATGACTTGAGTGAGATCAAGAGACATACTTTCGAATTTTGCACATCGTGTAACTTCAGAAATTCTGTCGTCAGAAAAAATGTCAACCAATGCTATTAATACTTAGTGTTCTTTTTTCTCTTGCAATGATTTTAATTTGATATGGATGACGTTCTAACATCCAATATGATTAGAATGACGCATTTCTTTGTGACTTGTATAAAGAATTACGCAGGTAACGTGGGGATCTATAAGGAGAACCGCAGTAGTTAAGGCTTAGGTCGACCTATTGTTTAAATCCTGAACTAAAGTACGTACTTATTCTCTATTTGTACAACCCACAGCTAAATAGGTAGGTAGGTGTCAAGTGAAGATAAGATAATTGAGGAACAGCAGATAAAATCGTGATATTGAAGAGTGAGCTATTGTTTGATTGGTGACTAGTAACTATGGAAATGAAGTTTTGTGTTTCAAATGTTTTGGTTTGAAGTATTTTTTGGGCTCTGTGTTTTATGTAGGTTTTATGGCTATGCATTTACAGTTACCCACGAACAATACAGTTGTTTCAATATTACGAGTGTTCACGCGGCATATGGCGCAGTTTTGTTTGTAACTCCTACAGTGTTTCTAGAAACTTCTAAAGAAGCTGTTTTAACAGATAATACATAAAATTGGTGTATTAAAGAGAGATACTTTTGAGTTTTAAGTATAGAATAAGAAATTATTTATTATTTTTAGGGTCCTTAATGTACTTAAATTAAAATAGTAACTTACTATTAAGAGGATAAAAATAATATTTCTAAGGAACGATTTCAATTTGCCTATAACATCATAATAGTTTCAATTATTGTCTCTATTAAGGCTAACGACCAAAGTTGCGTTTATCTTAATGAGCAAGGATTCCTAGCCAGACATGAAAGGAAATTATGCTTGAAATACGCTTAAATATTTGTTAATCATTCTAGTCACGTTAACGTCTATCACAAGGACCTAATTTTATTGCATATTACTAAAGACGGTACCTATTACTTTTGTACACAATATGTCGAAGAGCGAGATAAGGCACTCAACCTCGACAGGGATTACTCAAGTTGTCAATATCATGCGTCAGCGCAAGAAGTGGAAACGAAATAATGTCCCACACACAAAGAAACCAACACAATTAACGTCTCAAGATAACAGTTGTCGAATCACGGAAAACACCACGCGACACGAACAAAGATCACAAAAACACGAAATCACTGAGCACAGAGGGCATTTAACACAATATAAATTACCAATTTAGTCACTTTAATGATTCGAGTGGTACCAAAGGGTGCGCAGGCGGCGAAGGCAGCGCCGCTCGCCGCGCCTCGCTCGAAAGCCTACGACTCCTATATGCACACACCGCCCTCGGTAAATTCTTTGCATAAATAAGCGAGAAAGCTCCTCTGGCCCACATAAACTACTTATTTGCACTCACTGTCGCAAATCTTCACGCACTGCTTCCAAAACAACTTAGAAATACAACTTCCTTACCTTACAGCGCAGTATTGATGTTCTAACGCGATCGATGAAGGGAAAACAAGCGAAAAGTAGACACAGTCACGTTCGTACGGATACGTCGAGAGTAATGGCGCCGGTTCGTTCGACTTCGTTTCAACTAACTTCCAACTCGTCGAGCGCTACACACTACACAGACATACCTAGTCTCGGAAGGCTGCCTTGTTTGCTCAGTGACGCGAAGTCTGACTCTTCCGTCCTTGTCACCCGTCAACTGGTTCATATCGCGCAGAGCAAGACGGATATAAACGCCTCAGTTCCACTCCTCATACCTGTAGTGCAGCAACCTACATCACCCGTGCGCCCAACAATGTCATGTCTGGTTTACTTGTCGTTTCGAAAATGATGCAAAATATTTACATTTATATTTTGGCTAATTTCAATATATGTTTCATTTCTTACTGTGGCCTAAATCGTAAAATGTAAGATTACGTTTCTTTAAATGTAACAATTTAAGAACAAAACAAAAGAAAAGCAATAGACCTATCAATCTTAAGTAGGTTTTTTAATTGTTCTAAATCGTATCTATTACAACTTTATCTTTATTTATGTATTCCCTTATCGTAAATTATTCTATACAAAGTATTTTTAAGGAAGGTTCTGCAACTTTACAAAGTTTTTATTCAAACAAAAAGTTGTTTCTCCTTGATTAAGACTAAGTTGTCCATAAAGATATATTGAACTTTATTATTCAAAAACTTCCCATCAGAGAATACTGATTTCCAAAAAAACATTTATTCTTCTTCGGAAAATTTATAAGTTTTTGTTCAAAGGACTTCTTTGTTACAAAAGGAACAAAATCGCACACGTTGTCATAGCGGCATCTAGTGACGGAATAATTAACTAACACCGCGCGATGTTGTGTTCATGGTAGAAAGCGTAGTTCAGAAAAGTTGTCGTGAATTTGATTCACTGGTTTACTAACTAGTTCCCGTACAATACGTAGAGGGCGCTATGTGAGCAAATTTTAGAGTTATATTCGTATTACAAAACAAGGTATTATATTTTTAATCTGTGATATTTTTCCCGAACATTTCGTTTTTGCCATTCAAAAAATCGCCTAGTTTCATTAGAAATACCTGCCAACTATAGGCTTGTCCTACGAAGAGGATTTTGCCGTATTCGTCGCGGTTGTGGCTTGGTGGCCGAAGCAGACAAGCAACACCACCAGAATACTCATTTCCTGAGATTTTTGTCTTCTTTTGATGTCATTGCCTTCTATATCTACGTAGGGGTAGGTGTGCTTTTTTTAGCGAGACTACCTGTTGTACGATTATATGTGGACTAACTATTATTACTATTTTGAGGGCTCTGAGTTTATATAGAAGGCATTGGAGGGTTCAGTGAAAGAAATAATATATGCTCCATTCGAAATTGAATGACACAAAATCCATAATTTATATGATGTTACATTACTATCAAATCTATTTTTGGAATCAAAAACCTAATCTGATAATTTAAGTTAGTAGACTAGATGTAGGGAGATGCAAGAATTAGAATAAAATGCTGGAAGTAGTTGAAAAATCATTGGAACTTTTATTTAAATCGCAAAGTATACATTAAAATCTGTTATTGCCAATGTGCTACTTAGCTTTTACTTGAAAACGGTTAACGAAAGCTGCCGCCAAAGATATTAACGAGTGCTTATGTGAGTAACAAACTGTCTCAGTAAAAGTCATCTGTTGTGGCTTATCCCCTTACACAGGTGGTTTGATCTGTCGAAAGTGTGTTATGTAAGTCACATGAGTGTTTATCGAGTCATTACTGTCCCATTGCTTAACTTTTTTTGTCATTTATGGATCTTTTTATGTTTTTAGAAGGAGCATACGAGTCTGAAATTTTAATAGTGGTAAGAGGCCACTGCCGTCCAAGGATACCTGTTATCCTCCTCAAGATAATATTGGGAGTCGAACGGAGGGCGGCTACAGTTGCGTTGCTTAGGATATGCATGTCTCTCTTACCACATAGTTTAAACTGCAACTTAGCAGCACTTAAGACTGCTATTACTAGGCCAAAAGAACCACAAAGGGTTCTCTCAATTTCAAACATTTCTTATCATCTTAGTGTAAAAGTATGCCTGTATTTTGGTTTGTGCTGGAGAACCATAAAATAACTCACTCTTTATATTTTTAGTACCTCATCGATTCCCAATATATTTTCATATAATCTACTGGGAAGATTACACACAAGAATTGTAGGTGTTAGTACTAGCACGTAGTTTGACATCATTCTTTTACTTACGCTAATGCTACCTTGACTAAATTTGACATAAACTAAATAAATACTCCACAACTACTAAAAATTACAGTTGTGCAATCAGATATACAGAGATAAATACTCATTTTCACTACAAACGTAGCTTTTTTCACTATCCAAGTTCTAGTTGGCATGCCTGATGATAATGGAAACCGTACATTACGCACCGTATTAGGACACTCCGTATATTCGCATGTGTACGCCTTGTTGAACGGAATCTCTTTGACGACGCCGACGTCCAATCATTTGGCTATTCCAGCAAAGTAGTGATGTTGAAAATCGATTATAGGCCTATCGATAGTGTTTATCACGAATATATCGATAGGTAATTTTTACTTACCAATAATACCAATACCGTCAGTAGCTATCTTAAAGTGTTCTTACTTTTGGTAATATCCATAATTTTTCTAGAGAAAGCACTATAGCTAGTATTTTTAGGGTACGAACAATAATGGATACTACTGGTAAGATAATAAATATGATAATGATAATTTTGATAGAAAATGAACTATCGATACCGATAGTATATGTGACTTCACAATAGATTATCCTCCATCGACAGCCTGCCATTTTTCCGGCAACACTACACAGGTAATATTTCATCCAACTGAATGATGGTTAATGGTCGTGAAAGTCAAAATCGATTAGTTTGCGATCAAACTAAAAGAATAGTTTGGCGTGATAGCTGTTTTGCACGTCGTGCATAGGAACATTCATTAATTGATCATTTGTGATATGTCTGTGATTAATTTAAAAGTGAAAAGACGCACCATCGTTGACGAAAGAGATGTTATTTATCTTGTTTAGTTAAAAGTAAAAGTCTATCAAAAATTATGGGTACTACATGCATATGTAAAATATATCAATCTCTATATGACACAACAATATGTTGATGAATATGACTCATAGTGTTACGAGTTTGAAAGTGAATTTGATTGATATGTTTGATTAATATTGATTGACTGCTGTGATTAGGCAGAAGTAGATGCGGTGGTTCCTCATAATCGATCTGCGAAGTTCTAACATCTTCACATGCGTAAAAGTCTTTTCGCATCCCATGCTGTCTTAATTTGTTTACTTGTTTCTTAATTACTACTTTTGACTTAAAAGATTGGAAAAACTCTGTACTGTTTATCAAAACAAACACTTCTACGAATAGTACAACTAAAGTACCTAGTTGTAAATAGATAATTATAATAGCAGTACTATCAACTTTCTCTCAGTATTGCACGTTTTAACGATCTTTAAAAAGCTGATGGACATCTACGAGGATATTAATTAATTACAAATCTCAGAAAGGCACCGCTTTCGAAAACCAGAAGTTATCGAGATGCTATTCAGTTAGAGAGTAATAATTTATACGGGATTCGCGGTTCCATACATCACGCAGTGCGGAACTTGTTGCTTTTAACTGTTTGAGAAGCAAAATTAAATGTTATCCTTAATCTTTAATTAGTCTCAGATACTAAGGGTTTTTGGAAGCATAAATACTTGTTAACCGACTTCATTTTAATTATGAGCTGTACCTTTAGTATGAGTTTTTACGTTTTTATAAATATTACTGTTTTTGTATTTGATTACGTATTTCCTGTACATTTCTAAGCAGTTCTGATTCAGTTTGCTAGGGGCGCTGATTGGAAATGTATGGGCAAATACGTAAACAAATACAAAAACAGTCAATTTTGTAAAAACGTCGAAACTCATATTATTTATTATTATTAATTTATTAAATTATCCAATGTTTTGTTTAGCAAATATTGGTATTTTCCAATTTCTTTATACTAGACATAGTTATTTTCCAATTTTCGTTACCAAAATTTGGATAGATTGATTTTTATTTACATTAATTGTTTTGCGCTTCATGGAACAACCTCTGATACTAAAGAAAAAAATATTTACAAAATTCTATGTTTGTCGCAAATTCGTCGAACGTCGTCAAAACGTAATATACGGGTAATCATCATTTCCTTTATTATTTAACTTCTGATATCATAGCTTTTTGCAATTATTATCGCATGTCTGAGGTCATTCACATCCTTTGGTACAATTGAGGACTACGTTGGAATGGCTCATAGGTTTATAGGTAAAGTTATATCTTTGCCATACATCAAAACAGAACATCTTTATTTATGTAAAGTAAATCCACCAAAAAAACACATCTTTCAATTAGTACCTACTTTGCATTAAATTCACGTATTCCTCGAAATAAAAAGTATATAAAAATACTGAAAATGGAAATTAAGAAGAATACGAAGAAATATTTATTAATAGAAAAAATACAAAAATTTAAAAAACATTGATTATTTTTCAAGATCTGTGTGCACAAACATAAGGTAACCAATTCTTTACATAAAACAGATTAAATATTGCAAGGTTAGTCTTAGCCTTTATAAATTGAACGAAATTCGCAAAGCCACTGAAATCCGCTACTAGGTCGTAAAACTTATAAGGAGACTCGACAGGAAATATATTGGAGTGATAATATTTCTTATCAACATTCCAACATTTCTTGCCTTTTAAAGAGTTTAAGGTGAATAAAACTTAAATATAAGCTGGTAAATTTTAATTGGTAAGTTCACTCAGGGCCGGATTTAGAAGAGAGCAAGCGGGACTGCTGCCCCGGGGCCTCCACAAGAGGAGGAGGGATCCCACTATAGAGCAAAAAGGATTTATCTATAGTGGGATCCCTCCCTCTCTTGGATCGGATCATCGGATGATCCTCCCGGATCATCGACAAATACTGGCGGATCGGCAAGTAATATACCTATATTTTTTTCCAAACAATATTAAGTATGGGTTTTTCAAAACAGTCTTGAAATAATTTATTTGTTGACAATAAATTTAAGAACCACTTGGCGGAAACATTTTTGCTTTTAACTTGGGAAATAATTAGGGGCCTCTCCTTTATTGACATCAAATCCGGCCCTGGGTTCGGTTATAATCGTTTAAGGTTGAATCGGTTCAGTTTGTTCGAAACATTTAATTGGTTAACGGTGTTAATGAATAATTACGTCGACATTTAATAAATCGCTGATAATAAACCGTGTCAATAAGTAATAATTACTTTATTATTTTTACGTTTTTATTAGAGCATTGCTAAATAAAAGTTTATAATAAATGCGACCGGAAACAGGAAAATTTATTTTAAATTAAGTTAATTAAAATGGATATGGGGACAAAATTATACTGGAAAACATGTTTCCTGGAAATCTGCAGAACTATACGGTTATATTTCTTGATGTTCTCTTGCGTCGTAATAGACAAATATGACACGAATTTTAACGACTATTAATTACTATGATCGCTATGACGACAAATATAAATCTACTATGATAATTAAAAGCCAAAAATAAAACAAAATATGTTACGGACCCATCAATGTTTGAGTTCGACTCACACTTGGCCAATATTTAATTTATATCCATAACTCCATTTTCTTACTAAGAATTTTAAATCTTCATAGATCTTCTAATAGTTCATTTTATGAATGTTAGTTGTTTGGTAATCTCTTCATCTCTAATGTAGGTTTATGTACTTGACTGAGTTGTTTAAGCTCACGTGCTTTCACCGCGCCCGCGAAGCCTCATTACTACGAAGCTGTCACAATATCGCCGCAGTAAGTTTTTAATTAGTCGGAGTCAGGAGCTTATTTAATACATACGACACGATAATCCTTCTTAAAACTAATAAGACTAAAACTTGACGACGTTATCTGTAGCTAACTATGATATTTTCCGAGGGATTATGATATTTTCTGGGATGAAAGTTAATAAAAACCCATTTACCTAGAAATGTACCATTGTATAAAAAATGACTATATGTTTTTAATTTTTGTATAGGCACTGAAAAAAAATAAGGAAATATACGAATTTTACTTATGAGAAGTGATGACCTCAACTGTACAATTATATAAAAAATCCTAATTATATATAGAACCTTCCTTTTTAAATAACTTAACTAGTTTTTGAGAAAATCACGGACATATATACTTACATATTTGCTTAGCGGTCGAATACAGAACCTCCTCTTTTTGTGGTCCATTAAAAATAATAATATTATTAAATATCATCACGTAAATTATATACACCCAAAAATCGTAGACTACGATCTATCGTTATCGTAGTCGTGTCGTGAATGTCATTCGGCGCATACTATTCGATCGAGTTATTAATACGATGTACCGTTACCCAAACACTGGGTAGTGCAATTTTTCATTTTAATTATTTGTCAAAACTGGGTCAGGCCCGCTGCAACGTGATGACTTTTTATAACTTGCTTTCATACCAGCTTCATATTGTGTGCATTAAATTGGGTATCTATACAGTCTGGGATCACATTTAATGAGCAACGTTATTAAAATTGGAACAATTATAATTCCTGATTGTCTTTAGCAGAAACTAATAATAGTATAATCTTTTTAGATTAGACTAAAATAAAGTTCTGTTTATTTCAGATTAATTACTGATGTCAATGGTACGCAGAGACCACTCACCACTGTGTTGATTGTAAGTTTTGTTTTCATATTTACTTACATTATATAGAAATTGGTGTTCTTTTTAATTTGTAAAATATTGCACGGTATACTGGCATAATATAATAGGTAGGTAGATAGAACGAAATCTAAATTAGGCAGAATCAAGTCGTTAGATCATTAGTTTCTAATATATTCGTAAAATTGAAAAATCGAATCGAACCTATACTGAAGCTCGAATCCTCAGTGTTCCAAGATGCATTCATATGGGACCCACACGTAATCCATCCAAATTCATATCTCTTTCTTTTGTTGACGAGGGGGAAACCTTCAAAAGGTTCCCGATGACTTGGGAGCGACGACGGGTTATATGGGACTGTTACCGCATTAAAACCCCCCCGGTGACCGTCCTCGGCGTTGCGTAGAGGACTCGAGACCTCCAAAGTCCATAAGCTTCTGCTTTTACTTTTACTGAATTTAGTAAAATCCAGAAATATCCGCTTTGACTTTTACTGAATATCGAACTATCCAGAAAGTTTCGCTTCTACTTTTAGTGAATTAAAAAATTTAGAAACTTTCGCTTTTTGTTTTACTGAATTAAAAAATCCAGAAACTTTGGCATTTTGTTTTACTGAATTTAGAAAAATCCAGGAAACTCCGCGTTTACTTTTAGTGAATTTAGAAAAATCCAGAAACTTCTGCTTTTACTTTTATTGAATTAGTAAAAGTAACTAAACATTTCTCGTTTATTGCGCCAATAAATCGCGTGTAAGTCGAGTTCCTGGGTGTCGGATTAACGAGTGGAAAGCTAGATAGCGATCATTCAGAGCCTAACCCTTGAATGTGTCGATACCTTCCGCAGTTGCTAAAGGGTAAGCGAATTGTGAAATAGGTAACTATCAACAACATTGTAGTGTCTAGTTTGTTTGTTTATACGCAGAATACGTTATATCATACTAGTGGTTCTATCTAATTCACTGAGTTTCTTACCTGATCTTTTCAGTTGAGGTCGTGTTCCGATCCGGTAGTAGTTTAAGAAAAAAATATCAATAAAAAACATCAATTTTATCTATTTTGTATTATTATTATGGTTACTTTTTTATAATGTAGGAGTAGCAGACAAGCATGCAGTCCATCTGATGGTAAGTGGCTACTACCGTCCATGGACATCTGTAATCAACCCCAGATAGGATGAGATATTCTACCTGAGGTCAGCCACAGATGCGCTGCTACCCCTGAGGACTAAGCTGGAACGCATCGGAAAAGTCTGTCTCCCTTACCACACCCTTCAAAACGGAACACAGCAGCGCCTAACACTGCTGTTATTAGGTAGAAATAGGTGTGGCGGTGGTGCCGCCGGAGTCGAACCACAAAGGGTTCTATCACCGCCTTTACTTTCAACTTCGTTTCATATTTTTAACAGGCGTAAATAATATTGACGAAGTTAAAATTATAGAACAACAAGAGAGACTTGACAATTGATAATAGTTGCAGAATTTCAAATCCCTTAGGAATAAATAAGTTAGTCAAAAACTAATCAATTAAAAATGAAACTATTATAATAGTATCGGTCAATAAGTTAAGTGTAAGTTTCGATCTACAATCATTTAACTGTGATTTGCCTCTCCGTTTTATTTTCCAAACCTATAATGCACTATAAAATAAATAAGTTTCTATCCCACAAAAAATGTACATACTTAATGCGATCAGGCAATTTTGTCTTCTAACCAGTCATTACCATTCGTCAACGATTAGCCCCATTTAAGCGGTTATTAATCATTATAAAGAGACCGTGCGACGAGAGCCGTTTACACGGTCTACAATACACATGAGCACGGAATTATGAACCGTTATGTGTGCGAAACATTTCACCAATTGCACTGTTACGTCAAATTAAGCTCAGCTTACACTGGTAGACTTGTGTTTATACTGTAGAATCCTTCGCGGTTCGACTCTGGCAGACCGCTATAACTATTTTTGCCAAATAATACCAGTAAGGGCTGATGTGTTTTGGTTTGAAGATGTGGACACCTAGTTTATTTTTATAGCATGTGGATCGTCAGCCACAGATGTGTTGCCACCTTCTGAAGACTAAGTTGGAACGCCTCGGATAAATTTGTCTCGCTTACCACACCCTGCGAATCATAAGCCGCCACAGCAGCGTATAACACAGTTTTTATAAGGCATAAGTGTAAAACCATACGAGACGACTTAGCTTAGTCCCACGAATACAATTATGGCCGACTTCAGGACTTCTATCGTATCTGTGAAAGATTAGATGTCCATTTGCGGCAGTGACTACTTACTTCAAGTAGAATGCGTGCTCGTTTGCTATTTCTCTAAAATAAAAAGTGGAAAAAGCTTAAATGGCATGTCACCGCAACGTATCATGCTATCACTTATTTAATTATCGAATGACAAGTTGAAGACATGAGATTAACACGCGCAAGAAATGAAGAATGGCATTGATAAGTACAGTTCGCGACGCCTCATTATTAATGTAACATTCTCTAAGCTTCATTTACATTCGCTTACTGTGTCAATTATTACGCCTTGGTGGAGTTTTGTCTTTTTGATTACGTACATCTATTTGGTAAAAGTGTTTCAAATTTATTCTTACAAGCAAATTATAATTGCATTAGAGGTATATGTCAATGTCAACTTTATATTTAAAGTTTTGCAAAGTATTTAATTTACGTGTTTTATTTCTTTTGGAGAATTGCACTTAAAGCATGTTAATAAAGTTTTGTTTCAATTGTATTGATGACTATTAAATATATTTAAATTATTTCGTCTAAATTTATGAAACGTTATATGCGACAAACTTTACAAACACAGATTTCTAAGTTAGATTTCGTGAAGGCATTTGGCAAATATTCTTGTCATTGCTCAAATATTGGCGCGAACAAACATTGATATAACGTTTTCTAAAAAACAATTATCTGCCAATGATCCATAAACAACGTTTTCTATCTGTGCTGGACCCATATTTCTCATCTGTGCAATATTTTATGCCGCGTTTGAAATAATACTACCCCCGGCTATGTGCTAAGATTGCCTGTCAAGTTGGCACAGCTGTTTCTAGATCACAGGGCCGTAATGGGCCCTTGGAGCCCGAGGCCTCAGTTAGTTTCTTGTCAAATCAACCTTTGGGAACATTTATTTATTTATTTATTTATTTATACTTTATTATACCATAAAAATCGGTACAAAAGGCGGACTTAATGCTAGAAGCATTCTTTACCAGTCAACCTTTGGGTAAAGCAGAAAATAAATAGGACGGTATTTATACGTATAACATTTATAGAGAGGCAAAATTTGACGGTTTGAAGCCAAGGTATATAATAACATCTAATAAACATTTGTAAATTCTTTACATACAGACGTCAGACTTTCATTAGGTCCTCGACATTTTTCTTTCAATTATTCAAGGAAACTACTTGGAAAAATATACCACTCTTATATTCTACAACTCTACTTAAAAAGTAGTTCAGTCCTATGTAAGTATATTAGATTCGTTGTCGTACAGACAGCCCTACTACAGATAAAATCAGACAAATCAATTAAATATATATTTTAGCGTAGGTAAAGGTACTTGTGTCATTATTGTAAAATACTTTGAATCTCATTTATATATTATTTAGTTAACTTCATAGAGTTAGTGCCTCTGAAGGCAGTGCGTTCAGACCCTTACAAAGGTTACGATACTTATCGGCAGAGGCTCGTGCTAAGCTATTAGTTCCTATGTTAAGTGGGTATTGTTTTTAATGGGCATAAGCTTTCACCGGAGGATTACTAGTTAAAAAGTAATTACATTTGTTTACTCTGTACAAGTAAGTAGGTCTCTGTCGTCGTCTTCAACCCATTGCTGGGCATGGATCTGTTAAAAACTGAATGATGTTTAGGTCATAGTCCACCGCGCTGGGGAAATGCAGATTGGTAGACTTTAAACACCTTTAAGAATTCGGCTTCATATAAAACCAAACTATTCCAGCGGCGCGGCGGCGGCGACGGTGCCTCTGCGACATAATGTGCAATATCCCTTAGGCGTGCAGATTTTAGGCGTCAGTTTTAATTAATTAGTAATACGCGTATAATTTTTTAAAATCTGATTGCTGCATCAAAATTGTATCACTTTTTACATTGAAAAACTCAGTGGCTAACTGTGCAACAGTAAAAGATCTTATCATGATTCACAAATATTTAATCCACTTACGTCAATAAATCATAGATTTCGTTGAGTTAATAACTACAACCTGTAACTATCGAATAATTGGATGTTATCGCTGTTATAGAAATACCGTTATAACAGCTTTCCTTAATATAACAATTACTAGTTAAAGAACGTTTTTTACATATTCTAAGAACAGGCGTAACTAACTGGTATGGTAATGTATTACACAGAATTAGTGAACACTTTGAAATACTGGTAGGAAGTGAAGTACGGTCAGCAAAAAGAGTTATGGTAAAGAATAATGTTTGCCTTTAAATTAACTAGTAATTGAGCATGCAGCATAACTGATTGTTCGCACAACCACAGTTTTTTGGTAAAGAATATCGTTTGCCTTTAAATTAACTAGTAATTGAGCATGCAGCATAACTGATTGTTCGCACAACCACAGTTTGTTGGTAAAGAATATCGTTTGCCTTTAAATTAACTAGTAATTGAGCATGCAGCATAACTGATTGTTCGCACAGCCACAGTTAGGTTTCTACCCCTAGGTAACTTAGGATTTAGGGAGGTATGATATTACGACAGTTCATCTTGACGACTGTCGCCGAAGGTTGCTGGCAACGAGTGTCTGTACTTAATGGTGTTTGTCGGCGACGAGTTGTGATCGTCTGCGACCGTCGTTCATCAGTCGTTGACGACAGGCCGCAACAGGCTGCAGGCAATCTCGCCACTGGCTGTGTCTCTACATTACTTACTACATCTTTTAAACCGGAACTTCAACAAAGAAGCACTTCCAGAACAGCTATCATTAAAGATAAGTTAAGTGTCCATACTGATTGGAAAAGCAGGCCATTCAGGGTTCGATAATTATGCAGGTAGATATTGAATTATACATTTGCTTATTAGTTTCGTAACTGTGTGCTAGTCTTTATGTACATATATACATATGTCCATTGTCTATAGTTTATATAGCATAGTTTTTAACGTTGTCATTTGGAATGTGCAATTCATGTATAAATTTTATTTTCCGTTAAATATTTCCTTAAATTTATTTTGAAACGTGACAAATAGTCAACGCATTGTTTGAGAATAATACCGTCATGATGGATTCACTAAGGTATATAAAGCTAACCACAAATATTTAGGTATGTTTGTTCCCAGAATTTCTTATCAAAAGAAATTATGTTTCAAATATATTAATGTGTCATATGTTTGTGTTCAAATAAATAACATATTTAATGTATGATTAAAATTCATAGCTACGAATTGGTACGTAATTCGAGCTTATGTATGTTTACATGTATGTCTCATTCTTTGGCACTCCCTACATATTTTTGAATAATTTACAAAATGTAAATATCATAATAGTGGCAATAAAAGTAGTAAATAACAAAAGCGGCAACTGAAGATATAAGTATCATTTCATAAAGAATATTATAATTACTTACGAATATTTATTAGAAATTGCATACATCATTATTTTTATTTTTGTACAAGTATAAGATCACTTTTAGGTTTTGTAATATAAATCTTTTTATTTAATCCGTTTGTTAAACTGTAACAAAAACTTGTTCTAAGATTAATGCGATTTAATTAAGTGTTATTATGTCTTTAGATAATGTACTTTTGCAATTGGTGGTCATCGTTTTAGTTAACGTAAAATTAAATAAAATTAATTGTTACCAACCTGTTATGCTGATTAGATTAAAAATGATTCTAACGCTTTCTAAGCTCTTTAGTAAATTTATCAGATTCGATCGGGACTGTGGATGTCGTAGTTGCTTTCGTTTAACTATCGTAGATTTGAAACTTGCGTTGGATGAAAATACAAAACATAATTATGTTCTGTAGCAAAAAATAAGGTATTTGATAATTATATTAAGGTTGCGAGGCGTTTCAGCTTAGTCGCCATAGGTAGCGGCGCATCTGTGCCCCCCCTTGAATATCTAATTCTATCTGGTGTTGATTACAGATGTCCATGGGCGGTAGTAGCTATTTACCATTAGGTGGACTGCGTGCTCGTCTGCTACTCCTATATTATAAAAAAGGTAAAGTTAAGGATATGTAATGTTATCATGGTTATCCTTTTACATATATTCTGTATTCCATATAAGATATCTATCAATACAATATCAATCAATTTGATCAAGCGAAAATACCAGTACAGCCGTATGCGATGTGTTGTTAATCTTAAAGTTATATCGATATGAATACTGCTTGTAATGTAAAATACACAACATGATTTTAGCTATTTGTGTAATTGTAAAAACGGTTAATTTTTTCTTAACATATTAAACAATCCAATCACATAGTTTGATATAGGTATATCGTTTATTCCACGAATGTTGAGTTCTGTACGACTGTAACATAAACAATAAGCAGTAAAGTATCCATTTTTTCGGATTTATAGCTGATCTGATTAGTGGGAACGTATAAAAAGTGGGTATCGTTGCCCACAGAGCCGGACCACCGGCGTGGTTGAGATTAAGGCTTTTGTTCCGGAAAAAATGTCGTTTTAATATCAAACGCAATAGGTTTTTGTTGGTACTTAATTGTGTTATTATAGGTCTTTTATTTTTTGTAACAAATAAGACGGCCGTCGCTTGATCAACGGGAAGTTGGAGTCGAAGTATTTAATACGATTATGTGATAATTTTATGACACGATGAATAATATTGTATTTGTTCAAGAAATAAGTTAGTAGGTAATCACATAGATTAGTAAAGATACTTCGCCGTCTTGAAATTGAATGAAGCCGCAAATGGCTTATTATAGTAAGTTCTTTTTTTGAATTCTTGACAAATAAAAACATTTTTAGAGAAAATTTACGAATAAATAAGTAATACTGCGTAATTTACATAATAAATAAATAAGTATTTCAAATATTTTAGGGACATTTTAGCACGGAGACGTGGCAAAACTTTTTTACGCAACTATTTCAATTCTCAAAACTGGGTAATTTTTTTTGTTAGGAGTGAGTAATCTTTACTAATCTATGTATCTAAAAAGCAAAGGAGTTTGTGACTATTTCAAATTTGGGATTTTTATAAAGATTGTAAATAGAACTTTAGGTACGAAAAATGCTTTAGAAGCTCAACCCCAGTATCAAACGTGAATCACTATGAATCGAATCGAAACCCCGTATTGAAAGTAGCATCGTAACCAGATTGATGTATTGATATCTTTGCTGTATTTAATGACGCAATTTCTAAAGTTATTTTTGTTTTTAGAATCCAACAAATTTGCAAATGGTATGATCAGGGTATGACAGACCAGAATGACATCCACTGCGCTATCTATAAATCGAAATAAGACAAATAAAGCTAGGTTCGATCCAAATAACATCTTAAGGATTTTAGATCAATCTTGATTTAGATTAAAATAGCAAAAAATATTCAATCACACGCGAGGAAGATGTAGATGTACAATTGACATATTATATTCTAACAGGGATCAAACTGAAGATAATACGAAACTTAATACTACATATCAATTACTAATTAATATATAATACTTACAAATCAATTGCATACTTAAATACAGGATGTGATCTAAGTATCTTTGCGAGTACTCGTTTCGATACAACCAGCGACACATTTTAAGGATAATATTTTTAAATAATGTTTTTCGATTTTCAGATCAATCTAGATTCAGATGGGAGACAGATTTAATTTAATAATTAACATATGCTGTAACAGGAATCAAAACTCAACTAGTGGCCTGTATGTACGATAACCACTTAGTTCCACCTAACAATAAACGAGCCTAAGCACCTTCATGCAAGTTCTCGGTTCGATCAACTAACTTTTAAGAATTTTGAGAATAATATTTTAAAGGATTATATTGCTTTTGGATTTCATGAACAACCTATATTCTACTATACCTATAAATGACTTGTATCGACACAAATACAGGATGTGATCGACCTTAACAGGTTCTCGGTTCGATCCAATTAATGGCATATTGTGTTCGTATCGGATTTGGTTTTAAGAATGCATTACATCACTAAATAGAATCGGTCTGGTCTCAATCCTCGATTTCGCAGGAAAACGATGGGTCGAATTACGTAGCAACATTCTTTGCATAAGCCGTTGTTAAGTTATCGTTATGTGATAACGATAACGTTTTTAGAATAGTTTGGTTTTGCATTTTTGGATCGGGTGTAATCTTATCTGGTTTCTATGAATGGGTCCGATTTTTGGTTATCTACAACTTCTTGTGTTATGATATTATTACGTAATACGGGTAGGTAGTAATACATCTTTTGCTCCTAAAGATATCTATTTTAAAAAATGTGATAAATAAATACATAAGAAGTTTTCGTAGATTTTCGGAAAAACGAATGTTATATAACATAAAACATAATAAATTAAGAATATTAACTGTTAACGTTAATATTATTAAGTGTTAATAGATACAAACAATTAATTGTTAACATAAATTTTATTTATCGTTATTTTAAAATTTTAAATTTACAGATTGTTAAAATTGTTTGTTCGTTATAATATCTCAATATGAGTCAAATAATAAAATACAAATTATTCTTTATTATTAGATTCATCGTGATTTTTTGATAATTTACCGTTTCCAATAAACTTGCTTTCGTCAGTATAAATTGTAGGGCTGGACTTGTACCTATTATTTTGTTTAGGTCCTTAGGGCAAAGGTCGTTGACATCAGTAAACATTTTTCATTGTTCTTGTAAAGTTTAACAAATACAATGAGCAATGAACTTCCGACCGCGTTAGTATTCATTAACGATCTTACATGTTTTCGGCTTCCTGTCTCTAGTTCGGATACTATGCCATGGATGAAGTTATTGCATAGAGTCCGAAAAAGTAATTTTGTATGTTACAATAAGGGTACCTTACGTACTTTGTTTTTGTAGAATCGGCTAAAGTCCAGGATTCCCCGTTTATGGTATCTATGACAGAAATTTAGAGATCTACTTCGCCTGGGGTCGAACCCAAATCCATTTGTCAGATTGGTATAATAATAATTGGTATAATAACTTCTGCTCTGTTTGAGACGTTGTATATGTTTCATAGCTCCAATATCATAAAGTAGGTATTATGTAGTATTGGTTTTGCATCACGAGTCTATGCTATTACCTTGTCAACGTTTGTAGCTCTACAAATTATGTGCATACTAACATTTCTGTGAGTTTTCGATATGAATAGAATAGAATTGATGTAATTCTATGAGATTTACGTAACGCTATTCTTTACCATATTCTTAAAAATAAAACACAAAAGAAGAACTTTGCATTGCTGTAATAAAATAGACATTGGAGGGTATTGCTGCTGCTACTAGATGAACTACAAAGGTTTCAACCACTTTAGAACAGATCAGAGAGGTACTTATGGATTCTTACTTAAAATATATTAAATAATTATTGTTTAATAGGTAACCAACTATTTTATAAATGAAACATTGCGCTCTTTGATATGAGATACAAATGACTATTTTTGTTAAATATTATTATAATATATGTAAGGCAACTATTATAAATCAAGGATGCAAAGAGCCTCGTGCATTATAGAAAGATAAACCTACACTTTCTAGTTTTAACACTGGTTCTACCACACGTTATCAACAGACAGTATAGTGACAAATTGAAAACATTAGTCAGTAGTCTTTATTTACATACCCAACTTTTACTTTGTATTTTTTGTAGTAAAAGTAAAGAAGCGAATATTTGTAATGTAAAGTGGTCAATGCATCGTAGCGACTAACCCCAAGATCTACACATATACATAAGTTAGGAGACATGCGAATTGTCAATTACAAAGTTGAATGTCGTTAGGTACGGTCAGAAATTGGATGGGTGACTACTAGTAGCAAATTTAATCTTGCTTCCGTTCTGTAAAGGGCATTAAGACGTCGGTCTCGTTTGCCGGCTGTAGGTCTGATAATCGTTTCCAGTTTACTCCCTTACCTACATTTAGGTGAATTACTTGTATTTATTATTGTAATTAAGGGCATATTGATGAACTAAATGCAGAACATTTTTTCTGATCAGAATTATTTTTCGATACTGTTCAAGTAGATTGTTCAACACCCGAGGTGTTGGGAGGGATGGGATCTCTGCCATCCAGCCCATACTCTTATAGTCCCGGCTGAGCTTTAGGCTCGCCTCCAAAACGCCGGTAAGGCTGGGGAGGACAAAAGGAAGAGGGAAAAATCCCAAAATATAGAAAACATTAATTCTAAATATCAAACTTAAAAAACAATTATAGTAGGCACAATAGGCATAAAAGTCCTAGTTCCGCAACCTATTTTTTGGCACACCCAGAATCACTATAAACGTTTCCTTTAATTCCCCTATTTGTAACAAAGTTCTATAACGCTTATCAATAGTTTTTATACATGTAGGTAACAAAAATGCAATTCGGGTAAGTGGCTGCTGATAACGCTATCGTGAGTAATTTCCGGTTTAGGACACCAGTAGTTCATTGTTCGACACCAACGTACTTTTGAAGAACAAAGCTTTGAATCGAATATAACGTACACTGTTTTTATTTTAGAGGTAGAACTACTGATAAACTTGCTATAGAAATATTTACTATACACATCTTATTGTATTTTTAAAGCAGAGAACTTTACCTAAAAGTACTACAAAGCAGAGTGCCATCGTTTTTTGTTTACGAGGGGGAAACCTTAAAAAGGTACCGTAGGAGTGACGTCGGGTTATGTGGGATTTTTAACGCACTAAAACCAACTTGGTGGCCGTCCTCAGCTCTTGGTGGAGAACTCCAGGATCTCTGACGGGACACAGCCAGAGTTCTCTAAGCGCGATGCTCTTATCGGGCTCTACTCTGGAGCTTTGGATAAGTTGCTTAAATAGTTCGTTTACTTTAGATAAGCATATACTTTATGTCTTTTTATCCTCTAAGATTACTCAGAAATGACAGTTTGTGTGTATTCGTGAAATCGTATAGGGAAAATGAATATGCGCGAACGCTCTTGACCTCTGCAAGTGGGTTAAAAAATATTAGCGGTCTGCAAAGTAATTGTTTGTCACGGTATATTTGCTAATTAATGTCATTTTGTACCAATGTTTATTGTACGTTAACCTTTTGTTTTTCAATAAACGAGCGTATAGTAAGTACCCATAAGATGAGTTTTTAGGGTTTTACAAAAATGTTTTTGTATTTGTTTACGTATTTGCCCATACATTTACTATTTATTATTTATTTATTTATTTATTTAGTTATGATACAGTCCGCTAGGGGCGTAGCGCAAAAACGTACAAACTCATACTAAGGGTACAGTTCATATCATGTAGATAATCGGCCTTAAAATAATAAGTAAATATCAGTTTTTGGAAGTTCGAACACCACAAATGCATTTTGACGTACCGCGTGGCGAAGCAGTATCATGCCAACCGGACATGCCATGGGTTCCGAGCTTTATCTCAGATCAGATGACTATAGGTTTCTGTTCTGTGTCTGAACAGTGTGTGTACACTTTTCAAGTTTCCTACGACACGGAAAAAAAATCTAATGGGGCAATAGGTGAATAAAGCATAATTATTATTTCAACGGATTAGCAACTGATTTATTTAAGTAAATTATTTTTTCTAATGTTTGTCTGCGGTTAACTGTCTTATGCCATTCGTTCCTTAACTTCTCTTGTATTAGAACAAGTTTCAGTAAGCTTACAATTTTAAAAATGTTACCCTTTAAGACAAAAGCAGATAACCATTGCTAATGCAACGTTATGTTAAACTTTAGGTCTCAAATACGATGGTTATCAACATCCAAATGCCAGAGATTGTCACGCTAATACTTTATAACGCATTGTTCAATAACTAAAAGTCAAGAGCTATATCGAGAATATTCAAATGAGACCTGAATATTGGCCTTGAATACTATCAAGCGTACGTCATAGCAAGTAAATACCAAGACCTAATGACTCAAAATTTAATGGAAAAAGTTTCTTGTCCGCCGTTAAGGAAGTTTCCGATACTCGTAAGTGGGTGAAGTCAAATGATATCGTATTGTTTACTTTTAACAAGAATTGCGAACAATTGGTGCGAATTTCTTCATATTTTTCTTTTTAGTGCGTAAAATATGACTAAACCGGAAAAAGTACCTGGAATCTACAGTATTAGGTAAAATTGTATGATGTTAATGGCAATTATTTATTCTTTTAATACAAAAAAAACCCTGTTATTTTTTAATTCAGATTTCTTTTTGCCTCAACAGATTGCAAAGGCAGTGGAACTCTTCGTAAAAAACCTATCATACCATATATCTCATTCTTTTATTACACATGTGATGTATAATTAACAGTCACTTAAATGCTTTTTAAAACTTAAAGTACGCCGAAATACTAGCAATCTATAGCAGCAATGCATCTGCTATCAACCTCCGATTAAGTTTTGTCTCATTCGTGATCGATTACAGATGCCCACGCGCTGGCTTGCTGCTGCCATTACATAAAAAGAAACATTTTATTGTATAATATAATTGATACCGTAACGTTGGGTAAATCATTGTTGCACAGTTGCGCCACCAATTCGTCGCGGTAGGGTAAACGACCCAATATCGGAAGTTCTGACTCATAACAGTCAGAGCTGCAGTGACCACAGACCGTTATCGTTACAAAATGTCAAAAACTAGATATTACCCCAACTGATTAGATAGGTCTTGACGTTTTTGCGTACGGTCTGGTTTCGTCTGAGGCTCTTGATGACGTAAATAGTGTTTAACGTTATAGGATATATTGGTTAGTGTAAATTGCGTGACGTCATTTGGTCTTTCCTTCAAGTGACGTGAATAAGAGTGTGTAAACATCCTATTCCTTAAATTTGGGCCGCAACCATCCAACATAATACTAACCATGTTAAACTACGTTAACATAAGATTAACGGTTCTCAGTTATTGCAATTCAAAGTTGACGTTGAATTCAATATCAATTTATAGAGAAGCCCAAGCTATTCATTTATGATCCAGTCTAATATTTTAATTCTTAGCTAGGACATTAAACTGAATAGACCTGACAGCTTACCAACATAAAAATTTAAATAAAAAACCCCTAAATTTAAATAACCCCTGACCTTATTTGTATATAGGCAGCCTCGTGGACCACGGGTTTGGAATCAATGGTTTAGTAGGAAATGGCAATTAGTCACTGTTTGTGATTCTGGTAGATGGTTGGCGATGGTCACACGTGTAATGTACTTATGGAACTACTTTATGTGAACTGGTTTAGTTGTAACTTACACCAATGGTATGTACTTATTGTGGCTTGTAGGAAAATTTGTAAAATACTTAGCACTAAGTTTACATTTAACATGATATGTATTTTACAACACGATAATTTCAAAGTTATCTTAATGCGAACAATATTATTTTTAATTTTATTTATAAATGAAATATCTACTTTCTCTACGAGATGATAACTTTGTGAACTTATATGCTGGAATATTTGTATATTTGGTGTCCAATCAGTTTGTATTGTAGAGCTGACTTAAAAAATGTGATTTACTGAGTTTTGATCAAATGTGATGTGATTTAATGTAGTTATTATGATTTTAGCCTCTAAATATGAAAATTATTAATACCTATATTTTGGGACAAATGGCGCTTCAAATAAAGCTGACTTTACCTACTAAAAATAAATAGGAACAAAAAAAAAATACCATTACTGAACAATAGAAAAGGAATTCGCTTTAAACTCAAACGAATACATCTAAACATCGATTCACCGACAACATTGTCGTAAAAAACTTTTATTGAGTGCAATTTATCAGCTTGCCACAGTGTTTTGTTGTGTCTGTGGTCGCGGGGCCATTGACCCGGTGGTCACTGCAACTCAACTATCATGTAATTATGCATACCTGCAAGTAAACACGCATAGTTTACACTTAGTTATGTTAATCGTTTCTCATAAAATCTCATGTTGTGTCATTACTTGTAATGTAAGCGCATCGCTGATATCCTTATTACACGCGTCTAATCCTGTCTCCAGATGTCTGTCCTTTAGTCTGCCGGAGAAAAACAAAATAGGGATGTGCCTATTAGTCTGAAATAACTGCAGTTTTAAGATCATATAATTATTTAATTTTGACCGATATCAAAACATAAAGAAACACAAAAATGCACACAACCAAAGACATTAGGTACCTCCTCTGTTTTAGAAGGCGGTAAAAATATCAATTAATAGATTTGGATGGGACTTGTTATTAAAAAAAACACGGATTCGGATACAGGAGTGTACAATGTACATTTTTGAAATCAAAGATCAAATAAAATATTTTTGCTTTAATCAAATATTCTAATATAAAATTTGGTTACGCATTATTATGCCGTTGTACCAAATATTCCAAGCACTTAGAAACCGCAATGAAATAAATTCATCACAAATTCTCAATAACCGAAATCTAAGTTGCATAAAATTGCACGGAGATCTATTGTTGTGTCTCCCAAGTCTAGTTTCAGATGAGTGAACTCCTAAGCAAAATCTAGATAAAGAACAACCGTTATACTAACTGCCGTGGCCGTGTAATCGTAATGGGATTTATAAACGGGCGAATGACATAATAATGTGGCAGCGTCGCAATTTGTCGTAATGTCGACCGTCACTTGCCGGTTTGCGTTATTGCTACTCTTGCTGCAAGCAGGTTTCTGGGCTAGTTCATATAGTGGCTATTAAGGATGCTGCTGTCTGACTAGTTGTAAGCAGTGATCCTTCTCATTTGATTATTCATGAAACTTCTACTTAGGCCCCTAGTCTTATATATATACGTATATGTATGAATGGAACTGTTACACGTGTAAAGGTTCCGGATTTTACAATAAATAGACCATTATAGTTACTATGCAAATAACTATTATCCTATTATATAAATATTTATTATTATAACCTCTTTATCAGTTAGC
The DNA here is from genome assembly GCA_014595695.2 of Epargyreus clarus clarus. Classification (NCBI taxonomy): domain Eukaryota; kingdom Metazoa; phylum Arthropoda; class Insecta; order Lepidoptera; family Hesperiidae; genus Epargyreus; species Epargyreus clarus. The sequence continues at coordinate 2,098,000 of JACTTY020000036.1, forward strand.
TATCTCCATACGCCGTGCTGAATCGCTTGATTCATTTAAAAAACAACTTTTAAAATATTACTCGAACGTATGATTTTCCGCCTCGTTTTCATCTTTTTCATGTGTACCGTGTCATTGTTTTGTTTGTGTTGTTTTTTCTCTCTATTTTTGTTGCTTTAACACTAATACTAAATGTATCCTATCCTTTATAACCTATTCCTTCTCTAACTTCACGCACACTATCCTTCTTTCTTCGCTTGTCTCTCTTTTCTTTTTCATGCATAGGTTGTCTGGAAGAGATCGCTACTTAGCGATAAGCCCGCCTATTGCATACTGTTTCACCTGTTATGTATATTGTGTATTGTAAAATTTCAACTGTAAGTGTGCAATAAAGAGTATTTTATTTTATCTTATCTCCGACGTTGATAAGAATCATCTCAAAGCAATCGGAAATTTCTGCTTTGGTGCATCCGAATACTAGAAGGATGTGAAAGTCTGATTATTGTGACATATTCAATGAGCAATGTGTATACATTAATTACACTGTATGTGTAATTAAGGCTTCAACTATAGAGGTAAACATCAAATTGAAGGGAGAACATAAAGGCGGCTAAATCCATGTTATCATTTTATTATATGAACGGGTTGAAATCTGGTACATTTACCTTACTAAATTATAATAGAATATCTTTACTATTTTCTGAGCAGGCAAACGATTGTATTTTTGTAATTTAAGAGCATCAATATTTTATTGTAAATTGACGATGTAAATACATTAATATCAAACAGACTATAAATCTAACTAATAATGATTTATATTATCTTAAAAGTGTACACTGCAATGTAATGATTAGATGTATTGCATTATTTATCACATGTAGTACGGTCATTAATTCTTCACTTACTCTTATGAATAATATTCACAATTGATGTTTTACTATTATGGTGTCATTTTGATAAATTTATAATATCTTTATATTAGTCGTCATAATAAATATTTTAAAATTATTTTGCCTCTTTTGTCATTCTGATATATTTGCTGATAATTTTTAAGCTTGTAAAACTAGATTTGCATACTTGCAAGTGGTTTTACAACGATTATTTTATTTTATCTGTTCTCTGACAGATGCATAAAATATTTGCAAAACGGTAAATAATTGATGTATTTTAAAATTAATGTTGATGCTGTGCTACCTAGATTTATTTGACACTAATACGTAATAAATCCGTTGTTTATTTTATTGGTCCCAAAATTCTAAGATTAATGATTCCAATTTTTATTAATTGCTAATCCTAGCAGTCATTTAAGTTAAATAAGAATGCAATTGCGTGCATTCCCTAAATTTGGTGGAAACACAGTCGTCTAGATACATTTTCCGAGTATTTTTGTATAACCATTATTACTTTATAACCATGTTTCCCCGTAATCGTACGTAATCCAAGATTTATTTCGGTAAAATTAGCACTTAAACCAAAGCTACCTAAATTCGGATACTTTTCCGTTATATAGGTACAAATCAAATATTGAAATATGTTTGTCTCAACTGTACACTGATGCGATTGTTAGTCAATAGTGAGAAAAAAAAGACAATGAAACATAAACAAAATTACTGGACTATTGTTCCGTAGAAAGAGCTATAAATTCGGAAGTCCGAACAACGCTGAATGGATTGCGGGCTATAATTTTTATTTATAGCTTGATTTGTACTCTACCAACAAAGGCTTACGTGATTGATATGTTTGGAATAAAGGCAATGAAAGTGAGCCAGTATGTTGATTGGTCTATCTAGCGTTTATAAATAAATCATGTAGTTCATGTAGTAGAGTAGTGGTAGCCTAGAAGTTGTAACTCCGCCTTTCGATCGGGGGTCCGAGGTTCAAATCCCAGGCTCACCTCGCCAGACGCATCTCTGATTTTTCGAAATTATGTGCGTATTAGAAATTTATTATCACTTCTTTAACGCTGAAGGAAAACATCGTGAGGAAAGATGCATACCTGAAAGATCTTAAAAAAAAGCAAAAAGTTCTCAAAGGTATGTGAATACGCACTTGTATAGCGCGGTGGAATATGGCCTAGTCTTTCTCTTTATGAGAGGAGATCCATGCCCAGCAGTGGGAAAGTAATGGGTTGACAACGACGACGACATAGAGCCAATAGAAAGAAATCAATATTTCATTTTTTATTGGGTTAATACGTAGTGGGTTCCAGGTTTGGTCTAGACCAAGCAGATATCAGTGAGGCAGTAATCGGGTATTTTAATCCCTAATAGAATTTCGCGTTCCAATTTAGTCCTCTGGTGAAGCTAAGTATCTGTGGTGTCTTCCAGTTTTAATAATTACTAGTGAAAAAAGATAAGTGGTAATCATTACTATTAATTACTACACGAATTTCTTTTTACCACTTAACACTGATACAGTTTGGTTTTTGTACTGTTTGAAGATTTAGGACTTTTATTTTCATTTTTGATGGCAGTGATAGCCTAGTGGGAAAGAAACTCGGCTTCTCGATCGAGGGGTTCGAGGTTCAAATCGCAGGCACGCACCTCTGATTTTTCTAAGTTATGTGCCCAGCAATGGGACAGTAATGGGTTGATGAAGATTTTCATTTTTGTAGTGAACGTGAACAAGGTTGTACCTACGTATATTCCCAAATTTTACATTACAGTATCGGACGTAAGGAAAATATCTAAAGTAATTCTCTTACAACGTAACGGTCTTTCCTTTATACATGACACACTTGATTTAGTTTTATTTTCTTATTAAAATACCTTAAATGTCGAAATTTAATAAATTGCACCCATATACCGATGATTGGGTAAATATTTTCGTCGCATGTAGGTAATCCTAAAGTTAATTGTTAGGGTTTACCCAACTTTTAGGAGCAGGACAGGAAATAGATAGCATACGTTTAATTAGTCTCATTTTTCCTTTTGTAATCATGTTTGTGCTTGGGTATTTTATAAAAAATATATTTCATGGTTAAAAATAAAATATTAATTTTCCAAGTAGGTACATATTGTGCCGATTTTTTATTCATTAGATGATGACATATACATGACATATATAAGAGTCTACCTATGTAGTGGATGCAGTTGACATAGCAAACAAGAGTGCAGTCCACCTGATGGTAAGTGATAACAGCTGTCCGTTGACATCTATAATGAACCTCAGGTACGAGGCCCTAGCTGAAGTCGGCACACAGGCGCGTCCCTACTAGTGTGAACTATGTTGGAATGCCTCGGATAACTATGTCCACTTATTACACTTTTTATAATATAGGAGTAGCAAACGAGCATGCAGTTCACCTGATGGTAAGTGGCTACTGCCACCCATGGACATCTGTAATCAACCCCAGATAGGATTAGATATTCGTACCTGAGGTTGAGCACTCAACCGTGCGACCCTATCCACATTCACAAGGTGGAGGAGGAGGTCCTTAAAAAGATCTCTCTCCCTGTCACCTCTGCTCCCATTAAAATCACTACAGACGAGGTCCGGACCGTCATCCGCGGTTTGAAACCTCGTAAAGCCCCAGGTCCGGATGGTATCTCCAACCTGGCGCTCAAACACTTCCCCGAGCAGGCACTGACCCTTCTGGTCATTATCTTCAATGCCTGCCTCGATCTCAGCTTCTTTCCAACAGCCTGGAAGACAGCAACAGTTATCGGTATTCCCAAGCCTGGGAAACCGAAACATATTCCCTCCAACCACCGCCCCATTAGCCTCCTCAATGCAATGGGCAAGGTTTTCGAACGGGTGATCCTCGTTCACATAAGAGGGCACCTCTTCCCAATAGATGCTCCCCCACTCATCATTCCTCACCAATTTGGCTTTCGCCTCCAGCACTCGTGCCCCCAACAAGTCCACCGCATTGTCGAGTACATCACAAGCGGGTTTTATCCAAGACGTAACAAGACACTAGCAGTCTTCTTCGACGTCGCCAAGGCTTTTGACAAAGTCTGGCATGGAGGACTGGTATACAAGCTATACCATTCTGGTCTTCCTGATCGCCTAGTCCGCATCGTGGCTTCCTACCTTCAGGACAGAACCTTCCGCTACAGGCACGAAGGTATCCTCTCTACCCCACGCCCCGTAACAGCCGGAGTCCCTCAAGGCTCAGTGCTCGCTCCTACATTATTCATATCGTACTCCAACGATATTCCTATCCCCAAAAATGGGGTGCAGCTCTCACTCTTCGCCGATGACACCGCCCTTTACATCCAAGGGCAAAAGGAGTCATCTGTCCTCACCAAACTCCAACGCTCGGTCAACGAGTTAGGAGATTGGTTTAGGAAATGGCGCATCGAAGTCAATGCGGAGAAAAGCTCCGCAATGCGCTTCGACCACAAACGCAGGCGCTTAAACAACCTGCCCTCCGTCAAATTACTTGGGGCCCCCATTCCATGGAGGCCCACAGTAAAATACCTAGGAGTTACCCTTGACCCGGGCCTCACCTTTAGACCCCACGTCTCTAAGGTCACCCATACCGCCCGCTCTTACATGAGCCGCCTCAACGCCATGATTGGCAGACACAGCAAGTTGTCAGCCAGGAATAAGCGAACGCTGTATAAGGTTTGCATTCGACCGGTGTTAACATACGCCTCTCCAGTCTTCGCTCACGCGAATCCCACCATCCTAGACAAACTCCAGGTCATACAAAATCTCTTTTGTCGTCGGGCACTTAATGCCCCCTGGTATGTCAGAAACGCTGACCTCCACCGCGACCTGGAGCTCGCTCCAATACAACAAGTCCTCAGACAATTCTCTGAAGCGTTCTTTGACCGCTCAGAAAACCATTCCAACCCCTTAATCAAGGGTGCAGCGGACTATGCTGCCCCTCTTCCTACCCGTTACAATTGCCGTCGGCCAAGAAATATCTTGACCGACGCTCCTAACAAACTCTCCACCGATGTGGAGAATCTTCTGGCCGCCCACAGGGGCGTACAACTCTCCATAGAGAATCGTCTTCCCGACGATTCTAATCTTATTCATGATACGTTGACACCTTCAGTGTCATCTATCCAGCGGTAGCTCTCTAGGGAGCGCCGCTAGCGCCTCTCGCTCCGCAAACGAGAGGTCGCTATCCGATGTCGGCTGTACGGTCCCCTTGGACGAATGCCTTAAAGGAGTTTTTAGTGGGATGGTCCTCCCTTCAGGAGGACCTTTCAGTCAGCCCCACACGACGCAGGCACCGGCCGTCGCGGCCTGTAAGTGCTTGGACGCATTTTTTGCTCCTCCCTCTCCGTAGAGGGTCAGCCCTTTTTCCACCTACATCTGGGCGCCAAAAAAAAAAAAAAAAAAAAAAAAACCTGAGGTTGGCCACAGAAGCGCCGCTACCCCTGAGGACTAAGCTGGTACGCCTCGAAAAAGTATGTCTCCCTTGCCACACCCAAACCAGAACACAACAGCGCTTAACACTGTTGTTATGAGTAGAAACAGGTGTGGCGGTGGTGCCGCAGGAGTCGAATTACAAAGGGTTCTACCACCTTCCAACGCGGGACACAGTAGCGCTTAACAGTGCTATTAATAAGCAGAAATAGGTGTGGCGATGGTGCCTTCGAGTCGAACCACAAAGGAGTCTACTACCACAAAATCTACTACCTTCTATTGCTCTGGTGAAGCATAATATGCCTTAACAATAAACATAATCCAAGTTTTATTTTACTTTACGTAAAGTACTTAGTCCGTCAAGGTAACGGTCCATAACAATTTAATGAGCTAGCAATAAATCTGACCACTTCGAAACAGATACTTATTGTCACCACAAAGTACCTTCGTATCCATAAATAATTTTGATTTCTAGTATTAAAGTGTCGCTAGGTAATATTGTTATGGTCGAATTAATAACGTAAGTATACAGATGGAGTGTTATAAATTGTAAGTCGTTGAGTACCGTTTCGGCTTCTTTAAATTAATATCGAGAAGGTTGAAGCATTTATTTTTACCAGCTTTTATTTCAGTCGCATGTTCAGTCGCAGTATGAACGTGAATTTTAATTCGTAGGTTATGAGTGAGTAACTATAGTTTCGGGACTAGAATAGGGCTACGGTATCCCCTACCTGTCGTAAGAGGCGACTAAAAGGGGGCTTCCGCGGTTGCGGGTGGCAAGAGTAGGAGCTCGAACCACTCGGCCAACGACCCCGGCATGGATGACGGTATGTGTGGACGGTAAAAAACGGGGTTAACTCTGGGATTGAGCAGCAAATTTGTGGACACTTTTAGATGCCAATGCATGATAAGACTTGCTAAGGTCACTAATAACTAAAATATTTGATAGGCGTGTTCTAGATTTTGCATATTCTGAGGTTTGAGATCAATCTTAAACTTAAAAGCAATATGTAAAAACGTAAAAACAGGAAGGTTTATTATTGATTTTTTATCTTATTTCCTCGGTGGCTGACTTTTTGTTACCATATTAAGCCGATAAATGTCCCATTAAAATTCCCCGGCTTACGTGGATTGATGGCAATCTGTCCCTTGATTCGGATTACGGTATTATAAATCAAATATAGTATTTGGACGTAATAGTTTTCGTGGTAACTTAAGAAAACAGTTTAAGAGTTAGTTTTATTATTACTTATTTATTGATTTTATTCAAAACTGCTTCAAATCGATGCTTACGTTTTATTGTTACGAGTTTTCTAGTAAAAAGTAAACAATCTGGTTAACTTAAACTCCTATAAATTTCGAAACTTCCCGATAAATAGTCGTTTACGTTATAACAGACGATTTAACGAAACAATTTAATACAAGTTTAGTTGTCAGATATATATTAAAAAAATTGTAATTTTTTTCGTTAATATACCACTTTAAAATATTTTATATAATATTGTCTACACTCAAAAATTAATGTAAACGGAATTAAAATACAGGCCACGCAGAGGCGACACGAGGAGCGGACGGGGCATTCATTCAAAAGAAGCGGCAGTCACGCCACATTGCATCTGTATGCTATGCGTCGTGTTTCACTTATTTGTAAATAACTTTGTTCGTTCGCTTCGTATGTCCCTTCTGTTTGACTCGGGTCACTTGAAGTTTCAACTGCTAGACGCGTCTTACAATATAACAGTGTGAGATAAATAATGAACAGTGTTTTTAGGCGGTAAAATTTAATAATAAATCATTTCTTAAGCGTTTCATTCATTAAATGTCGTTAGATAGAGCCGCTCGCCGCGGGTGATGTTTGGACATAAACACTAGTCGGTATGCTATATAAAATATATTGTTCTTCAAATCATCGTTGTAAGAGTTATTAATTACATTTTTAGAGTGTATATTAGTTAGAAGGTATTTCAGTTCAGAATGTTTGTGTAGAATATCGTGTCTTAAGAATAACTTGGAAAATATTGTTGTAACTTTCAACTCTGAGAATGTTAGTGAGTATGAAAATATGTTATTTTAAACATAATCCTAATGAACATAACGGATGTACAATGTTATTATGTCTTGTATTAGTAGTTACTTTCATAAAATTTCACAGATACGAGAATGGTAATTACTGCTTCTATAGTCATTGAAGGGCCCAAGTACTATTCTGTAAAACATCTATACGAATCCGCATCGATACATCACAATTTCTATTTATAAGACGATTGAAATAAAGCCGAATGTTCTCCAAAACTATAAACCTAGACATTTGAGTCTAATACTTTAATTGAAAGCCGTTTTAAGTAGGTACATGTAATCAGATTTATTTGTATTAGGTAAAATAGTTTCTTTTCCACATTTAAAAGCGCGGCGACAGTGATAGTAACGTATCTAACTATCTAAAATATCTAATGGATTTGGTATTTTGGATCCAGCTTTCGAGATTATAAAATGACAGAATAACACCCCTGCAAGTTTAATTATAATTACTATGTTCACTAGCGCCAGTAAAAGCGGCACGATGCAACGATGGATATTTGCAATTTTATTAGCTTGTCTATTTGTTTTTCTTCAATAAACCTTGTGGATATACACGGAGCAATTTCACAGCCTTACACATTTGTTTAGTTCATATGATTTCTAGAAATGCTGGTAGTTTCATATTAAGAAGTACGAGTATATTAATTAAGCTAATGATCATTATTTTCTCTCAGTAAAATGTATTTGAAAATACATAATATACATTATTTCTTTTATTTAACAATATTCTTCCAATTCTTAGTCAAATAAATCCGTCGTTAAATTTGCGTTTATCGAATTTCAAGGAAAAAACCTTTTAATTTTAGTTACGTTGATTATGAAGTACTAGTTTAAAATTAGCATATATTTACAAATAATATTATTTCTGTGGACTGTATACGAGAAGTTTTATTGCCTAACCCATAAAGGAGTTACATGCGAATTTCCTTACAAGATGCCGCGCACAACTATTAGCATACTTTAATGAAAATGCGTCGTAAAGTTTGCGAAAGTGAAAAATATTGGCGACTGAGTGAAACTAGTCGTAGAAAATAACGACAGCCCAGCTCTTAACACTATTTCCCAGCTGTTTAGTGCATTTCTTGTAAATTGTTCGAAAGTTTTTATAGAAAAAGAAAATAGACAATAATCATGGTATTATCACACATCTATATGGTGTGTCACACAACTCACACATCGTTTCACACAAATGTACTTTCATAATATTATATCGCAAATGTGGTTGTGTGTGTGTGTGGAAAATCATATAATGAGGAAAAATAATACAATTTCACAATTAATCATTTATATTTTATTTACGTTTTGCGTATTCGTACATAAAATTGTCGCATTAGGTGCTACTGTGTTCTGGTATCGTAAAGGAAACATACTTTTCCGAGGCGTTCCAGCTTAGTCCTGAGGGGCAGCGGCGTACCTATGGTTGAACTCAGGTAGGATTCTAATATTTTACAGTGTTGATTACAAATTTCCATGGACGGCAGTAACCCTTTACCATGAGATGGACTGCATGCTCATCTGCTACTATTATAAAAAAGAAGACAATCTCAAACTAAATAAAGAGCCTTGCAAGAACACAAGACACAACTGATTCACCTACGCCCGTATCGGGTTCTGTTAAGATTCCTCGTATTTGACGCTAGTCGTACCGTGTTATCGTAGAGAGATAAATTCGATATTCATTCACGTCTGCCATATTAGGAGCGCGATCATTACCGTCGACTCCTTGTCCATAAGCTTGCGCCTGTTTCCATCTCACTCACCCGTATGAGGATAAAAGAGTTGGAGTGAATGCGAAAACAGTCAAGGTTATTATTGGTTACATCCAAGTATCCTTCGTTAACTAAACCAGTAGTTTCTGTGGTGTAAAGATCGATTCACACTAAAAATAGGTATTCTTAAGCGTCAAGTTTGCCATTATCTTTAAAGTTTAGTCGTAAGATTACTATTTTACTTGTATGAGAAAACCAACATAAACTTCAAAAAAATGTGTGCAAAAGTATGTACAAATTATAACAAAATAAATAAGAGGAAACGAAATTAAAGAAATTGGAAGAAGGATAATGAAAATAATCGAAAATGAAAAGAAAGTAAAGAATGTAAGAAATAATGGAAAGTATTCATATTGTAGTGATGTCGCAGGCTCTTGTGTTATTGAAAGGCGTGTTGATTGAACGAAGGCTTTATTATGACTGTTTAATATTAAGCTAATCCTAACTTATATAATTAGGAGTCCTACGCACACTACACCTACGGGGTTATTTTAAAATAAAATTTTATTTATAAATATTTTATTTTACCACAGATTTGGTAGGTGTAATGCACGTTAAGGCCTCTTTAAAAAATTAAAAAGAATACACAAAAATCTTATAATATTAATCTTATAATATTAATTAAGGTATTACTAATAATTTAATATAAAAAAATACATGAAAAAAAGCCTTTCTTAAATATTTTATGTTTATAGATTAATTAAAAAAAATACTTATTCTAAACGCGTTACAGTTGTCTTGTCCGATTCAAAGTCAAATCCATTTATTAAAGATAATTACATTAAAGTTAAAGTTCAATTAGTGTACACTTGTCAAATCCGGTAATATTCATAATCATAATTATAAGAACATAACATTCATATAAGAACGACACGTTTTTGACAATCAGCATAATTACAACAAAGAACTTTAAACTACTGTTGCTACCTGTGTTTACTTATTATACTTTTAACCATAGATGATACTAATATTGATTAGAAAAGTTAATGGCAGTTAAAGTTACTTAATATAATGCGACAACCAATTACAACAAAACATTAATTCAAAATTACTTACTCATTACACAAAGTTTTTATAAAAATGAATTTAAATTACTTTATCAAAATATTTAGATTTAATTTACGAGTAATTGCTACATAGAATAATAATCATAAAAACGTGTTAATATAAAGTGTTCATGATAATAAGTAATATGGATAACATTTATAATACGACAAAAAGGGCATCTTGAAATGCTGCAATACGGTTATTTCATACTAAAACATTTCAGAAAAAAAAAATTAACAAAATTATACTTGTTTTTTTTACCGTATAAATAATATCGCGCTGGCAAGGGTAGGAGTCCGCTGGTCAGTCAAGGTCTGCTGGGCTGCAGGTATGCTTCTGTAGGTATTATTCTTCTCTAGGTGTTTTCCATATTCATGACGTTTCCATATCCGTGTTGTCTTTAATAGGTATTTATGTATTGACATTCTTTAATTATATGTAATATCTTCTGTCTTGATCTTCTTATTGTTTAATTTTCGTTCTTCTTATTTTTCAAAGCCTCCCGGTGCGCGTGCAACGTGGCAGCGCCACACGCGCACCGGCCTGGCAGGGTCGCCATGTAGTGATGTCGCAGGCTCTTGTGTTATTGAAAGGCGTGTTGATTGAACGAAGGCTTTATTATTACTGTTTAATATTAAGCTAATCCTAACTTATATAATTAGGAGTCCTACGCACACTACAATATAATCGTAGGAAAGGTACACAAATAAGCAATGCGTGGAAGCAGAATTATTGCCTGTTAAAGTCAGTAGTGAAAGATGGAGAGTAGGCTACTGAAGTGCAAACTGCTATAGAGAGTCACAAATCAAAGATTTTTGAAATCTCCACAAACGCGTCGTTTCCGGTAATATTCTCCTTCTAGGGGAGACTTAAATCCAGCATTCGATTTTAAGGTGTATAAGACGTCATACGACTATCTCAGTTTGCAGATAATCGATATGCATAGTCCAGTAGCTTCTAAGATTATATGGTACAGAAAGGCAAAGAAATAAAAACAGTTTTTAGACTGTTCATTCTTGTTTATTTATACAGATGTCTATTACAATGTCTCAAAGAAAATAGAACACATACATCAAACGTAATAAATCTCTACAGTATAAGGTTATAAATGGTTTTCTAGAGCAACCAACGATTACTGTCATCTGCAATACTGATGGCTTAATACAAACCTAGTAATTACAAGCCTGTCTTTTCGAATGCGAGTTTACGGGTTTACAAGACTTTATAAGAACAAAATATTGTGTGCATCTGTATAATTTGTTCTGAGAAGTTCAGATAGCGAATTTAAAAAGTATTTATGTCGATAATCTTACGTGACAATGAACACCTGGAATAGACATTTTTGTCCCTGTAGTTCCGGAATAGGGCTACGGTATCCTCTGCCTATCGTAAAAGGCGACTAAAAAGGGGCTTCGGGGTTGCTGGCGGTAAAAGTGGGAGATCGAGCCGTCCAGCAGGCGAACCCTGGAAGGACGGCGGTATGTATGGTCGCACCAGACTCCAGATACGTTTCGTTGAGGATCCCGGATTCATCTTCGCAGCGTCAAGGACGTCCACCTCATAAACCCGTGTCGCTCCTACTGCACTAGGTTTTTTGAAGATTGTTTTTACACTTTACGCAAGATCTCTATACGAAAGTGAAAATCGTCGTATATTTCGTAATCACTTCCTACCATCACAATACTGGTAGTTAAGAAAAATCAGGAAGCAGTGACAAATGTAGGCTCGGCCTTACTCGTGGGAGCGGTGCGGTATCGCAGAAAGCCGTCTATCCCGGGGCGGTGATTAGCCGGCGATTGTGAACGTTGACCGAGAAAGCTGTCCACAACAGGACTGCTTTTTCATAATAAATATATTTAATCGGCTATCTACTTTGGTATTTGGTTCCGTCTATTTTGACGTGGTTTGGGTTTGTTTTATTTATTTGAAAGATTTCTTCGGGTAAGACTAACTTACTGTCTAACGCTTTTCTGTAGTCAAAACTTCTAAGTCTCCAACTAATCCAAGCTTGCAGTTAATTACCTAATTTTTCATGATAAATATACGTTCAAATAGAAGACTAAACTTAAGAAATTGAATAGTCAGTCAACCATTTTTACATCAAAATTATGAACATTTCGAAATCTCTAATAATGATTAACTCTGATATGGTCAGAGTTTATTAGTGCAACTCTTTGATTCTGTCGGAATTATCACCTTAACAGTATTGTCAGGCTAATCTGTTCTGGTTCGTAAGGTAAGGCATACTTTACATTAGGTAGCAACTTATCTGTGATCGACTTCAGATGGGAATTAAATCTTTTTTGGGGGTTGATTGCATATGACCACATGCGACAGTGATCACTTACCATTAAGCAAAGCATGATGATTCCCACTTGAATTTCATAGTACCTAATCCCAGTTTATCTGTAGAAGTTTTTCACACATATTTACGGAATGCTAACGCTTGATAGACGCGAGCCCCCGTCAGAGCGGTCCAGAGAAAGGCGAGGAAAGTGATGCTGTAATTAAATAACTTACGATGGCAGATGCCCGGCTCGCGTAACTAATGCTTGATGGACGTGTTTTACTTGTGCTATGTATTTGTTCAAGCTGTTGAGGTTTTTGTTACCAATCGTTTAGGTTTACTTGAACTTGTTAGGTCTGGGTTTTGGGCAAAATTTTCAAAAAAAAATTTTCAAGGTATGTTACAATTTGGGAGTTACTCTGTAATCCTCTCCCAAGCAAAAAAATGACGACATCAAAACATCTTAGTTACATCCTTATTTTTGGGATACGTAGTCTACTTTATTAACTTTATTACTTCATATTCAAATATTGATTCTGATCTGTTTTGGAAAATCAGTGTAGCGTGTTCTAGATTTTCTTCAATTATGCCTGTTCCCAGCAGTTTGAGAAGAGACCCGAAAAGATTTCCAGACATTTCTATAAAAAGCTAAATCCAAATCTCAAAGGAGCATTGTCAAGAGCACTTGTCACCCATAATAGACAGTTACTGAACATGTTATGAGAAAAAAACGTCCGCATTTAGTTATTACATTTATATCGGTATTGTAATCTATTGACTTTTTCAATAACAGGCAGTGTGACAACTGAATTGGACTTCCGGACACTTATCTGCTTCCGTTATTTATTGCAATTCCTGTATTCGTTTTTATAGAGATAATATATATTGAATTTGCTCTATCGTCGATAAGTTTAAGCAGAAATTTTTGTTTGTTTTTGGTGGTCTAATTTATGAATTTACATTTGAAGATGAGAAATTGAAAACACGGTGGTGTTGTCCTGGAAGGTTTATGGTCGATTTTATAGAAACCATCGTTAGATTTTTTTGGCTTAAGGACTTCTATCCGATGCATTTTAACTTCTTAGGGCATCATAACATCTGTGGCAGACTACTGGTAGACTCTTAATCGCATTCTTAGTTAAGTTTGATCACAGATGTCCAACTGTGGCAGTAATCAATCATGATCAGGTTAACTGCACATTCGTTTACGACCTCAATTAAAAATAAATATCTGTAAATGTACGTAACAATGTATTTCCGATACAGCCAGTCTGCGTTTACTATTTCTGGAACTGCTTATTAAAGATAAAGCGCTTAATAAGGGCGTACCACGGCCGTATTCATCTTGTCGGAACATAAAACCATGATATTGAGTTTCGGTCTTGACTTATCATCGTCCATTATTTATTGTAAATGTACATAAGTTACTACGACGTTTACCTTTAACGGTAAACAGATTCATAAATTTCTATTACGCACATGAGAAAACATGGGTTCAAACTCCGTAGTGACCCAATGTGTAAGGTTTATATCAATCGTGTACTGTTTCGAATATTTAATCTTAGTTTTGTTTTGTTAGTTTAAATATACTTCTTTTGTAGTCGTAAACGTTTTTAGGCAAACCATACAACTATTGGTAACCAAAAAAGTTTCACATAACTACTTACACTAAGAAATATTTCATAAAACATTTTTTTTAAGTTTATTTTTTATTAAAAAAATAAGAACTGATTACTTGGTGATGTTTAATATTAATATTGTAGTTTACAACGTTAAGTATGATTTTCAATACTTCTTTGCTAGAAATCAAGTGATTTTTACTTTTAACTCGAAAAGTATTCAAAAGGCTTCATCTAGACCTAAATCGTGCACAATATAGACAGGAGTAAAAATGCTTACGGTAATGGATGGAATAACTAATCACGTATACTTAGGACTTTTAATAGTGTGTCGTCTAATTGTCGCTTGTCACACGTGCGCCGCAGTTACACATGGTGCTGGAGCCGCGATCCCCATTGTTTGTTTTTTACTCTCGTTGCCTCCCTATTGTTCGCTCGTACACATGTTTCGTTATTGCAATATTTTGAAGGTAGTAGAACCGACTGTTTGACTCATGATGCACGACCCCTACAGTTCTTCTAACCACGCCTTATAATAGTAGTGTTAAACGTTGCTGCGTTCCGTTTTGAAGAGTGTGGTAAGGGAGACATATTTATCCGAGTCATTCCAACTGGCAAGAATATAATCTTAACTGAGATTGATTGCAGATATCCATGGTCGGTAGTAGCCACTTCCATCACCATCTGGACTGCATGTTCGTTTTCTACTTCAATATAATAAAAACATGTTGTAAATAATCCTAGCAGTGGTAATGACTTGTTAATTTACAGAAATCAAATTAATTACTATTTTGCTTCGATGCATTAACGTTATCTTTACAGATACGCCCCTCTCGGCCTGACCTCATCTTAACTGACCTACATAATAACAATTGACATCTCGCACAATCTTAGACAACGCAAATGCTACACCAAACCGTATAGCTATCGGCATAGTGAATGATATCGTGTGCATGGAATCATAAACAGTAGGTAATGATAATTTTAATTGATTATTCCGATCAACCTCGCTCCCGTAAGTTCAACAATAAATTGTACCGGATAGACGAGACTACAACAACTTATTTGTTTTGTTTTAATCTTTAGTATGAGATGGTTTGAGTAAGGGCATTCTTGGCCTGATCCGTGTGGGGTAGTGGTCATGCCTTTAATACGGTTTGGATTCAACACTGGCAGGATTTTATTTCCAATGTACCTAATTTCTGAAATTAATTTTTATGGCAAAAACATTACATGAGTAAGTTCATAAAATTGTTCAAAGTTGTGAAATCTGGTAATCTTAATTTAGTATTTAGTATGACGGATTGTGGCCTTTTACTACTGATGGGGGAAATCGGATCATATAAATAAAATTAATATCACTAACCTATATTATACTACCCCAAACCTAGGCAGAAGTCTCCTCACAGAATGAGAAGGACTATTCATCACTCATTATATATTGTACATTGTGCAGGTCAGGCGCAAATTACTAAACATGATCTATACACTTCAGGAAACTTTGAAAAAAGCTGTCATAATTCTAAATTCCAAACATTTTATTTTTTTCTCTTATCTGTGTTCACTTCTTTTTCTGCCTTTAACTCTTAACACATCTATTCGTTTTAAATTCGTACATAATTTATATAATTCTTAGGTGCATTCCTAAGATTTTTACACCCCGGATTCTCACCCTTAAAATTTAAACTCAAGCAATCTCTACAGCAAAGTAAATAACACGTGACCTTCAACACTGACCTCTCTAATCATGTGCCAATTTTCGCGAACCGTCACGCATAGAACCGCGGAGGCTGATCATGCAAGTGCGTAACCGGGCCACAGTTCCGTTCACACCGCCCTGGCTGGGGTCACCACCGCACCGTGACGACACCCGATACCGCACGATCTCGACATCGGGTTACCGGCATTCCACGGTTTTACTTTAAACTCACCCTTGCCTACTTTATTGGCGGACCTAAGTGCTGGTGAAGTCGGTCACAGATCCCGTATTTACTTGCGTATTTATACTTAGCCATGCCTACTTTTATGCCACTCGCGGACCAAGTTTTGGCGAAGTCGGTACAGATTTTTTCCTTCTCCTGAGGATTATGTCCGGTTTAACTTTAAACTCACCCTTACCTACTTCTATTGGTAACACGGACCTAGCTAAGTACGAGTACGTCAAGTCGGTCACAGATTCCTTGCTTCTCCGGAGGAATTCAACCGAGTTCTGTCTGTTTAAATTTTTTTTATCAGGCTTGAAATAGTTTTAAATGTCAATTTAAAATTACTTCAAGCCTGATAAGCAATTTAGCTTGAGGTCGGTAGAAGGAATACCTCATGTTTATATATTAGTCTACCACAAATATTTATCAAATATTTTAAAGACGTTTCTTTAATATTTACCTACATCATTCATTTGTCTTCTATAAATAGATGAAGTGATTGAAAGTAAAGTTGTTAATATATAAGAAGATTCTATCATCATATACTCGTATGCAATACGTAATACGATACTTTTCAATTATTTTTGACTACAATTAAGTTTTTTTTTATAATATGGAGTAGCATGCGAGTATGCAGTCCACCTGTAAGTGGCTACTGCCGCCCACGGATATCTGTAATCGACTCTAGATAGGATTAGATATTCGTACCGGAGGTTAGCCACAGATGCTCCACTACCTCTGAGGACTAAGCTGGAACGTCTCGGCCCTTCAAACCAGAACATAGCAGTGCTTAACACTGCTGTTATAAGGCAGAAATAGGTGTGATGTTGGTGCCGCCGGAGTCGAACCACAAAGGGTTCTACTACCTTCAACACTTCAACAAGTTTTGTTTTCTTAACGGCACTTTCTATAATCTGAGGTAATGGTCAATAACTGCCTGTAAACTGATCGGTTGCTTTATTGCTCCCATTTCCTTCTGTACCATTTCTCCAGCATCGCTTGCTTCAATGAAATGTTTGAATACGGAAATATAAAAAATACTATAAAACGGAGCGTATAATGCCTTATTTAAGAGGTTCATTGCATCTGAGGGACGTAGGATGAAAACGTCGTAAGAATTGTGACTTGTTTTTGAATTTCGACCGTATTTTGTATCTTAGGAAATTTAATTTTGCTTACTAATAAGGTAATGAGGTAAAAAAGGAGTAGTTTTTTCTTAAACTTTACATTGCGGTGGTTTTTTGGGGCAAACCGTGTCTCTTATAATCGTATGGCCTTCATCTGCTGAAGACATCGCCTGGCCTTCATCTAGAAGATATATTATGATAATAATATCTCAGAACCTTTATTTGGCATAATGGTAAGTAAAGTTTGTAACTTGTAAAGAATGAACTACAAATACTAGCTTGACTTTTGCGAAGGTATGAAAATCAGGCTTTCTTACTGTTACTATTTCGTCGATATTGTTGAAATGTAGTGGCGGTATGGTGGCGGTGGCTTTCTTCGTGTATATGCCGTAAGAGACTCTTTTATGTCACTGAGGCACAGGGCTTCTACTACAACCGGGAAGGTCTGAAAACGAATGCTGAGTAATGATATCAAATGAAAAGTAGGGTTAACGCACCTATGTATAAACGCATGGCCATGCGTGCCTATTCACAGAAAATCTTTAAGGTAAAAGCAAAATATTATAATGTATCTATGAGCAGCAGTACGCTCCTTGAATATGTAATGTCGATTAGCGATAAAGTAAGACCACCTAATACGCTAGAGTTTACGCAGAATTCAATACTGACACGTTTTAAAATATACGTATAACACTTAGATAATCCTGCATAATTTACACCAAGACCTTATTACTTACTTTTTTGTATATACCTATCTACAGACAATAATAGTGTAGTAGTTGAAACTCTACTTGCAATCAAAGGAGGTAGGTACGTAGTTCGAATCCCAAGCAGGCTCTGATTATAAAATACTGCTATTTGTATATAAAGATGTTGAAAAATATCACGAGAACGGTACGCCTAAGTGTTACTTAAAAATAAGTTATTTATAATAAGTCTACCTATACGCACTTTGAAGGTGGTAGAACCCTTTGTGGTTCGACTCCGGCGGCACCACCGCCACACCTATTTCTACCTAATAACAGCAGTGTTAGGCGCTGCTGTGTTCCGGTTTGAAGGGTGTGGTAAGGGAGACAGACTTTTCCGAGGCGTTCCAGCTTAGTCCTCAGGGATAGCAGCGCATCTGTGGGCGACCTCAGGTAGGAATACCTAATCCTATCTGGGGTTGATTAAAGATGTCCATGGGCGGCAGTAGCCACTTACCATCAGGTGGACTGCATGCTCGTCTGCTACTCTTATATTATAAAAAAAAAAAAACTTCACCAAGACTGCAATATGAACGATGGCTAATATCTTTAATTGAAATTATTTTTCACATTTTAATTGTATTGTTCAAAGCATATTTTTATTTACTATTAGACTATTTCTATTCACAATGTTGGATTGTTTAAAGCGTATTTTTTTGTATTTTTAAACATTTTTCTGTTTTTCAGCGAATTTTCTCAGCGTATATGATTTTTTGGTACATATATCTACTTGTAAAACGCCTTCCACAGTTTATTTTGTAGTGGACGAATATAAATAAATCCACGCCGATCGACTAATGCCAAGTAATAAATATCGTTTATTGATTTAATATCAGAATCCACTGGTTAATTAAATTGTAGACGTTACTGAGTAATGGATATTGCAGATATCATCCGTCTTCCAACTCCGGCATATTTAATAATAATTTATGTTTTCTATTAGTAATGAGAAAATACCCGATTTCATAATAATTTGATAAATGAATGAATGAATTTGGTGAATGATTTCTTGCTATAACTTTTTATATGATCGTAGGGATTTTATAGAGTGTAGTGTAAAGATAGTAAATATTGTGTTTTTAGATAGAACCTATCTTAAGCCTAAGGTAGCGACTACCGCGCTTAAACTTTTCTAATCAACTTTAGGTAGGATTGAAGTCCTAGTTAAGGTCGGCCATAGGTGCGTTGGTATTCCTGAGAACTAAGGAGGAACACTTTATGATTGGGTAAAAAACTCGTTTATTTTGTAACTAGAAAATTATCTTAAATCTTGTAGAAAATTATCTTAAATTAAAGGAACGGATGGTTTTGCACCCGATAGCGCTATTGTCGAGTTGCTCCCGCGCTGAATTTGTGCTAAGAATGTGCGCTGAATTTGTGCTAAGAAAATGTTGTACATTTTGTGGCAGCACAAATTCAGCACGGGAGCACTTCATATTACGATTTATATTTTCTTACTGAAGTTCCTATTAAAAGCATAGCTAGATGCTGCACTATTTTCATTGGCGCGGCTCGTTTGTGAGACTAACAAAAAAGGATATTAGACGTCGATCTCATTTCGCTGCATCACGTCGTGGAGGAAAAAATGTACATACATCGAATTAAGCTTCTTGGAATCAGTTCCATTATAGACTATTGTCCTGCGAATGTGGAATAGGATAATGATAGTGTAATTGGAACAAAGATAAGTAAAAGATACGGCGATAGTTAACTTGCGGGGCGCATTTGATTGTGTTAATAAACATTGGAAATAATATTCATTACGCTCGGAACTGTGAATAAAAGTATAAGATAGATTGTTTTCATGTGTCAAAAAATCATGAACTTCTCTACTAACAGATGTCCATAAAGTGACAGACAATTGATTATGTCATGGTTTCGTGGTTCATAAGGTCTACAGTATGCTGGTTTTGTTACTCACAGCCCGACACTTGGACTCTGTGTTGTGGGTGCCATGAAAACACATAGACTAATTCACGAACAACCAGACCCAGAAACGGAAATCTAAATTCATCATTTAGATATCTGTCTGGCCGGATATCGAACCCGTGACCTACTGCGCGAATAATCAAAATAAATGTACTGCCTAAAAATACAATTGAAATGATTACTTACTTTACCACACCAAAGTGAACTATACAATGTTACCACGAAAATAAATACAATGGGACAGTCTATTAAATGCCATATAATTTGTTGTTGTTTTAATTGTTTTTCAAGATCTTGCAAAACATCATTCTAAAATGTTGACAACCGTATGACTGATATTAACACAGTTCTTGAACCTTTTGTGGTTCGACTCCAGCGGCTCCACCGCCACACCTATTTCTACCTAATAACAGGGAGACAGACTTTTCCGAGGCGTTCCAGCTTAGTCCTCAGGGGTAGCGGCGCATCTGTGGCCGATCTCAGGTAGGAATATCTAATCCTATCTGGGATTGATTACAGATGTCCATGGGCGGCAGTAGCCATTTACCATCAGGTGGACTGCATGCTCGTCTGCTACTCCTATATTATAAAAAAAAAATGTTTTTCAAGATCTTGCAAAATCATTCAAAAATGTTGGCAACCGTATGACTGATATAACCACAGTTCACGGGTGCGATATTAAGTATTGTATCAGTGCTGACATTTGGAGAGACGTTCGTGAAATGTGGAGAAAGGTTAATACAGAGACCTTGGCTTCAGGATATAATGCAAAACGACGCGGTCACGATTTAGAAAATGAAATGAGCCACATCCCTGTTTAATGTCGCTGTGAGGTGAAATCTCAATGATAAATAACTCTAGGTACGCCATTCGATCTGGTTTTAGCCGGATTGTCTAATTTTCTATTCCTTTGTCATCTAGATGTCGACTTCTGATAGCGGCCGTTGAGGTCTTTGAGAGGTAAGATGTAAGATTAGTAAATTTATTTTTAATACTTACAAAATGTTTAATTTCTAATAATTATGAATGGTTTTTGGAATGCCATTCAAAAATATAGAATTGTATAAACATAGAAAGTAAAAGGGGTATTAAACTTTCCTACTTCATTGCTAAAGTATCTATGCTTTTTTATTGCTTTCAGTTTCTTCATAGCGTTTTCTAACCATTCATTTGTAAAAAGAGGTACTTTTCTAACCGATGTTATTTCCACTATTTTGTATTACAAGATGTTAATCTTTATATCGCTTTGGCGATTAAGTTGAGTCGCTTCATATCATGTCATGTTTATTTCATAACAATTTTGTAACTAAAATACGACTGGGTATCCAAAAAAATTCGTGATGATATCGTCACAATCGAATGACAAATAGTTCTATCACATTAAAGTAATATAAAACAGATTTCTTTCCCATCTCTCTTATTCTCTCTGTATTTTTCTATTTTTAAATTGAATTATTTTTATTTTTATATTTTGTACTATTAATTATTTTTCTATTTTATTTTTTTTATAACATAAAAGAGATTTGTTTTGTACTAATGTCCCACTTTGATTAATAAAATGATGGTTCGCATAAACATAACACCTTCGATAAGGCCACCCACGCAGTCGTCGGCATAGTGTAATTTGTCACTCGAGGACTCCGCTTAAGATCAATCTGTTGAACTAAGGTTTCATTGATCACTTTATCGAACGTAATGAGAGTGAAATTACAACTCGTCAGTACGTAATACCTATGTGAAAGTTACCTACGGAATAAGGTTCCGCAGTGGTATGATACTTGCATCAAACTTGTAAAATTCTCTCTGCCTTGTAATAGTAGTGTTAAGTGCTACTGTGTTGTAGTGTGGCGTAGTAAAGACGAGAAACCGTTTGCTTCTTTTTATGAAAGGGACACCGTTAAAAGGAGTGTCGTGGAAGCGTCGCAGGGTTATGTGGGATTCTTACCGCACTAAAACTCCCCCGGTGGCCATCTGCATAGGGCTCTGTGATTTCCAAAGGAACGCAATCGGAGTGCTCTGAGCGCAATGCTGTTACCATCGGGCTCCACCCAGGTGAGCATGTCACTTGCCGTACTGTCTGCTGTATACGACGGTATGCGACCACACGCCGTCCTTGCCGGGGTCGCTGGCCGGGCGGTTAGAGCTCCCACTCTTGCTGCGCGCTATCCAGCAAACCCACTATTACTCGCCTCTTACGACAGGCAGGGGATACCGTAGCCCTGTTCTGGTCCTGGAACTACAGGGACAAAAGACGAGACACTTATAAGTAGAACTTTAAGCTAAAGCTTCTTAAAGATAGGGACACAAATGAGGCTGACCTCAGTATATCTTACTGAAGGTTACCTGTCATTTGTATTTTGAGGTGTTATTCATTTACAACTTGTGGTCCTCTTATTTATCTTGTTATATGTGAAAAAGGTTAGAATGAAATCGGTGGATTGACACAGCCTTAATACAATCTAGATAATCTTAAGCCCAAACCTGTCACAGATGACAGCTTATAAGTACCTTCTTTTTCGGTTTTTGAAGTCTATAAAAAATTACTGTGACTATTACGGACATAATCGATTTTTAACATAGACGATATAGAAAATAGACTCCTAAAACTTAAAACATCTATCAAAAAAATCTGTGAAAAGCCGCGTATATAGTATGGAGTTAAAATTAGCCTATGTGCCCGAGAGCAATCTCAAATCTCATATATTTAGTATCATATTTGGTACTATATTTGGTATCATAAAAACCAAAACGGTTTATCGGTACAACGGCTGGCTTTCTTATATATCAAAGAGTATGAACTGCGATTGCCAAATTTTAGATTCTATTTCGTATATACCTATATGTATGCATGAGATAATTAATTTTTAGGAGTCTATGTTTTCTTAGTCTCAATTAATCAAACCTACTGTTTTTATCATTAACCTTGTTGGTTGTTCATCCGTTAACAATAAATTTGTTATGAAGGCAATATAAATTCTAAAATCTTAATTTTATCTGTACTTTGAATAATCGAAGTTAGTGATGTGTAAATTTATTTTGTTGTAATAAGAATAACACGGGAATTGAATGAATTTGAGAAATAATACTCTATTATGAATAATCTAAAATAGCTTAATTCTTTTAAAGCCCATTGTAATTCAATAAGTGATCAATGACTTAAAATATTATTCTTTCTGTTTATCATTAGAATAATTATTTAATTATAGAAATCGTGGTAAGCGATATTTCAAAGGTCTTATATTGACAGTCAATGCATGTATCAGTATGTATGTAAAATATATTTATTATATTATTTACGAAAAATCGTACTTTTTTGAATTTTTAAACAGCCATTTAATTTTAAATGGGTAGTGGTTGTTACGGAATCAGGATAGTTTGGGTAGCCGTCTAATATTTTTAAAATAAAAGAGAGTAAGGGACAAGAATTTGCTACTTGGTGGTGAGTGCTGATACCAAAATCAATTCAAATTGGTATTGCTCTTGTTTTACCGTTCGACTACAGAAGTGACATTGACTCATATACCTGACATACAGTAACAAAACTGATTTATGTGCGAAATTTGGTAAGCCAGGATACAACTTAGTGCTTAGGGGTAGCGTATGAAAAAAATCAATTAAAAAGCCTATTTATTTCTATATACTAAGTAAACTAAAATAACTAATTAAGTACTTAAAATTAAATTATAAATATTAATAAATTACATTTATAAAATAAATATGTCGTCCAAAACTCCTATTCATGGCATAGTGCCCAAAACGCTGGCAGCGTTACCTAAAAAGCATATATCGGTAGGAGTCGAGCCCATAATTCATACCACTAGAACTTACGCCTGCACTTACATTTGAGTAAATAGCACTAATTAGTAGGTAACTAATCGCCAATTTAAGTCCGATTGGAGTGCATTACTCACGTAAGATGACATTTACGTCAGATCACTATCAAAGTAATAAAATCAATTAAAGAGCAAAACGCGTGGATAACTACCGAAACTAGAGCGTTCACTTTTCCTACATGATCTGACCACGTTGCGTCAGATTATTAGTCACAGGTTCCAAAGCGTAAGATAAGCGATGTTTAAGGATAATAATGACTAGTTTTTTTTATAAGATTAAAGTAGCAAACAAGCATCTATTCCATCATCATCATCATCATCATCATCAACTCATTACTGTCCCACTGCTGGGCACGGGTCTCCACTCAGAATGAGAAGGATTAGTGCCATAGTCCACCGCGCTGGCCAAGTGCGTATTGGTGGACTCCACAAACCTTTGAGTTTTTTTTTTATAAATCTGTCAAGTATGCAGGTTTCCACACGATGTTTTCCTTCATCCTTTAAACAAGTGATAATTAATTTCTAATACGCACATAAATTTGAAAATCAGAGGTGCGTGCCTGGGATTTGAACCTCGGACCCCTCGTTCGAGAGGCCACGTTTCTTAACCACTAGGCTATCACTGCTTTTTTACCCGACTGCCAAGGAAGGGTTATGTTTTTCGCGCGTATCTTGTATGTTTGTCTTTCTTTATTTGATTCGATCTAACTAACGGCTGGATGAATTTCAACAGTTAAGGTGTCATTATATTTGTCTCAATAACCCGAGTGTCCTTAGATAGGTGTTAGTAAAAAAAAAACAAAATGGCGGATTTTTGGCGCGAAATAGTAACACATTTTAAAAAAAAAGTTAACCGAACCTATCGAGTAGGATATCAAATGAAAGGAAATTAAACGGAGATTATAAAAACATATTTGTATATATATATAACAGTAAGGTGACTGACTGACTGACCAACTAAATGACTTTTTCATTTTTCAGAAATCAACGTACAGCCTAAACCAAGGACTTTACAGTTCTGAAATTTTGCACATAGGTTCTCTATATAGCGTGAATAAGTACTAAAAAAGGCCCTTTGGAAATTCTACCCTTAAGAGGGTAAAATAGGGGAAAACAGTTTTTTTGAAATCCTTTAATTTTGAAGCAACTACTATAAAATTTTGTTTTTGGCTTTCTGGATAGGAACAAGGACGCACTCATTTATTCCCCTCCGAAAAACCAACCCCGCAGAGGGTAAAATAAGAGTTAAAAGTTCATTTGAACAATCGTCAATTTTGAAGCAAACACTATGAAATTTTGTATCAGGCTTGTTGGATAAAAATAATGAAATTCTACCTCTAACGAGGTAAAATAATGACCGAAACTTTGATTTACTGAAGTTATATATTTTATAGACCGTAAATGGTGAATTTTTTCGCGAAATAGTTACACGTTTTAAAAAAAGTTAACCAAACCTATCGAGTAGGGTGTCAAAATAAAGGAAATTAAGAGGAGATTACACATACATTATATAATATATCTTATATATAAAATTCTCGTGTTAGTTACCGTAGTTCTCCGAAACGGCTTCACCGATTTTCACCAAATTTTACATACACATTCAGTAGGTCTGAGAATCGGCCACTATCTATTTTTTTACCCCTAAGTGATAACGGTTGTTTACCCTTAACATTTTTTTTATTTATATGGCAACAAAAAGTTTGCCGGGTCAGCTAGTACATATATACACCTATATACACATCGAGATGACTGTCTGACTAAATGAGTGAGTTGCTGTGCTGTGTGAGTGAGATCAACGCAAAGGGAAACCGCTGAACTTAAGCGTGCTAGAATTTTACACATAGGTTCTTTATATAGCGTAAATGAGCACTACGAGGATAAAATAGGATAATATTGTTTGAATATCTTTTGGTTTTGAAGCAGACACCTAATATGAAACTTTGTATTTGGCTTTCTGGATAAAAATAATGAAATGCCTATTTCACTGCTTTTGGAAATTCTACTTCAGCCTCTTTGGTGCAGTCGGGTTTTTGATTTTTTTAATTAATTTATGTATTCCATTTGGGTGTAAGCTGTCACTGCTGCTCTTGGACATCTTTAACAAACTCCCATAACTCGTACAAAAATTACATTACAATACATTAGTTACCTATTTTTCACAATAAAGAAGATTTGATTTGATTTGCTTCTACCTGAAACTGCCTGCTACTGCTGAGAAAAAAATATACGTTTAGATATAGGTAAGTCATTCAGTATCTACGCTTTTCCGCAATGCATAAGAGATCTCATCACTATTTAATTTCTGTAATACTTATTTGTGCCGCTGTTTTGCACGACTTGGCGGAGCACTCCCGTACCCCGAGATATTCATTTTATTTCTATACTTTAACTCTTCAGTGTTAAGAACTTTCTTTGATATTTTTATAGTATGTTGTCAAACAGGTACCTTGAGGTAAGTATAGGTGCTCCATTTCACATGAGCGGTGTAAAGCGATAAATATTGTGCGCACGAGCATGCAGCCGAGCCGTCATCTTATTTATTTATTTATTTACTCATATCTTACAACTAACATTACAGGGTTGCCTAATGCGTTAGTGTACGACCTAATACCTCAACCAGTTACATTTCTCTGATACGATTATGTATTATTAAATTTAAAATAATTACAAATTAAATCAATTACAAAACCAAATTAAATCCAATGAAATACTTAAAATCGATTAGAAAAAAAATAATAAGTCAATGTCAAATAAAGTAAAATTAAAAATAAAACACACACCACATATAAAAATAACAAATCAAACAAAATAAAAAATGAATAAATTACAAGTAATAAATCAAAATAACCTCCAAATAGTAATAATAATAAATTAATTACAAATTAATTAAATGTCAAAGAAACAAATAATAATCCAATAATAACACATAAATCAAATAAATTCCGATATTAATTAAATAATTAACAATTTTCAACTATATGAGACACTACTTCCATGAACTCACCCAGTGTGCAACAGAACAGATCGATTTGGTCTGCTACCGTATTGAGCGTGCGCAAAGCTCGCGTTAAAGGGGCATCGCGCAACAAGTTAGTGCGTGCTTGTGGTACTGCCAAAAGGCGCGGGCGTCGCCGCCGCTCCACACTGTTATTCGGAACACATAATTTAAGCTCTTGAAGGATAGCTGAGTTATCAAGTTCGCCCCGTAGTACTTTAAACAGGTACTTTGCGAAGGAGATTTGTCGTCTCACTTCCAGTTTAGTATATCCTACCATTCCAAGAACGAACAAAGTAGGATATAACAGGGGGTAACCTGGGTGTACACCGTGTAGCTTCATGTACAGAAAACGGGCAAATTTATTTTGAGTTCGCTCTAACATTTTTATGTACTTTATCTCGCTTGGAGACCATACAACCGAATTACATTCTAGATGACTCTTCACCAGGGCTTCGTATAAGGCCCGTAATGCGCTAATATTAGTAAAACCATTAGCTTGCCTCAATATGAAGCCCAGGTTCCGGTACGCTTTTCTGCACACTTCGGTTATATGATCTCTAAAGTTAAGGTCGGCTGTAAAGCGAACACCGAGATTTTTAACCGTGTTGACGCGCTGGAGCAGCTCACCCTTGATGTTGTATGGATGATGGAGTGGGGTACGCGCGCGACTGTATGATACCACGGAACATTTCGTCACATTGAAATGCAACTTGTTCTCGTGGCTCCACTCAATGACGCGATCAATATCCTGCTGCAGCTCAGCTTGGTCCGTTGGATCAGTCACTTCGCGGACCAGTTTTAAATCATCAGCAAATAGGAGGCATGTAGACGTATGGACAGCTTCCGGTAGGTCGTTAATCATTATAATAAACTGAAGGGGCCCCAAATTGCTGCCCTGGCTGACGCCTGACCTCGTCTGGTACTGGTCCGAGCAGCATCCGCCACAGTCAACGTACTGACGTCTGCCTCGTAAGTAGCTGGCGAAAAAGTTCAACGTGTGCTGAGTGCAGCCCACGCCAGCCATCTTTACAAGCAGGACGTCATTGTCGACCGTGTCGAACGCTTTTCGAAAGTCAAAATACGCAACATCTACTTGCCTCCCGGCATCCACGGCTGGTACCACTCGGGACATTAAATGCAGTAAATTCCCTGTTGTTCCGCGCCCCGAACGGAAGCCGTGTTGCGCATCCGACAACTGGGCCTCCACCTGTGCATATAACGAGTGATGGATGGCAGCCTCGAATATCTTGGCTGGCGTACATAAGAGGGCCACGGGTCTGTAGTCGCTGGGCGTCGGACCACCTTGACCCTTCGGCACCGGTACCACACGGGTAAGCTTCCACCTGTCGGGGTAGGTAGCAGTCGCCAAGCAGATGTTAAAGATGTGCCTTAGAGGCTCCTCCAGTATGATACGACAGTCTTTAATGATAAAAGGTGGTATGCCGTCTGGACCTACTGAGCGTTTCGGCGGCAGTCGCCTGAGCGCACGACGCACATCCGTAGGCGTTAGACAATGTAAATGCACGCGCGCCGCACCACCTCCCGCCGCCGCGACGCTCGCTGGTACATCCAGTCGTGCCGGATCTGGGTTGTATACGGAGGAAAAATACTGCGCAAAACTTTCTGCGCTTTCCTGATTTGTAACTGTGAGTCCGTCCCGTATAAGCTTACTTTGCCCCCAGTTACCTCTCTTTGACCTCACGAAATTCCAGAAGGTTTTCGGATCTGCAGCGAGGCAGTCCTGTATACGATCTCGATATTTTGCGAGCGCGACCTCGGCCTTAACTCTTGCTCTATACCGTCTGAACTCCTCATAATCGCTTTTCGATTTAGTTCTCTTATATTCTCTGTGTAATTCGTATTTAATCCGAATATTTTTAATGAGCTCGGATGTATACCACACGGGATAAATATGCCTAGTGTTATTGGATTTTACTATTTTAGGAGGTACACACTCATTAAAAACATTATTGATTTTATTATAAAAAAAATCCAAAACCAAATCAGGATCATTTATATTATACAAAGCGGCCCAGTCTATGTTCGCTATTAAATTATATAATCGATTGTAATCCGCTTTGTAGAAATTCCACTGCCTATATGGATGCTGTTCGTGGCATATTGGACTCACAGCCTCAGTAAGTTCTGGATGCGCGGGCGAACCGGTGGCGGGAGGAGGGGCGGTGACGGTGACTGTGACGTTGAGCGGAGGATGGTACGCGTCCACCGGCTGCAGCGCCTCGTCCGCCATCACAACCGATACCTCATCGCGCGCACTCAATACGAGGTCCAGTTGCCGGCAGTCGCAATTCGGAACTGCATTACACTGGACGAGTTCACAGAAAGCAATGAAATATTCGTAATAATCACGCACGGCATTATTACACGAAAACAAATTAAAATCTCCTAGTACTATTACATTATTTTTATACTTAAGGCATATACTTTCTAAAATATTAAACATTGTCATGTACTCAGTTTCCGTAGCATGCGGTGGAATATATACGACGCAACAGGTGAACAAAAAACGGTTACGAATGTAAACAGAGGCGCAAATGAGCTCGAAATTATACATATCAATGTTATAGTCACTCGGCAACCGCACTTCCCGTAACACGCACCGCGGTGCAGCTACCAGCAAGGCCCCTCCTAGTTTTCGTCCGTCTCGTCTGTCGCAGCGCAGAATGGAGTAACCAGGCAATGTAATTTCTGCATCATGGATTGACTCGTTGCAACCGGTCTCTGTTATTGCAAACAAATCAG
The DNA here is from genome assembly GCA_014595695.2 of Epargyreus clarus clarus. NCBI lineage: Eukaryota > Metazoa > Arthropoda > Insecta > Lepidoptera > Hesperiidae > Epargyreus > Epargyreus clarus. Next base: position 2,127,429 of record JACTTY020000036.1, read on the forward strand.
AACCTGACGATTCAAGTAAGCACTGAAATCTTGTTGTTTTTGTTCTAAGGCCTCTTGCGTTCTGATAGAAAATATTAATTGGTGAACTACTTGACACTGGAATGTTCATTTGTCGTTTTACGAAAAAACAGCCATTCACTGTACTCGGCATTGCTAGGCCATACATTAGAGTTGAACAATTTTTCAAAATTACTCTCAGATATACATATTCTGAACGACGAGTATCCTCGTTCGGTTTTATGATGAATTTTGTCCACTTTTATGTAACTATTTCCGCCCAGTATCTCGCGCACATATTCTAATAAATTATCTTCCGTTGTATCTTTTGATAATCTCCAAATATGAAAGTATTTTTTCCTTTCCACGGCTTTTATTTTCAGAATAGATGTATTACTACCTTTGTTAATACTATTCCTATTTCCGTGCTTCGTCTCGGTTTCATTGCTTACAGTTTTTAACTCCGTACTCATATTCCTATCCCCTTGCTTCTTCCCCGCCGCATAGTTATGGCTGTTATTAGTAGCCAGCGCTCGTCGTGAGCGCCTCGGCTTTACGTTTACCCATTCTATTTCGCCCAGTTGTTTTTGTGCTGCGAAATTCTCACTTACGCCCTGATGCCTGGGAGGCGTTATCGGCGAATCCGGCGCACCGCTGTTAGATGATAGTGCTCGGGCAGGCTCGGTAATGACCGGACGTTCTAAAGCAGATTGGTGATCTTTATCGCTCTTCCGAGGAGGCACGGGTAACACCGATTCTATACGATCACGGGCTTCTAACATTGGCTGCTGGGGCGTTTTTACCGCTTGCTTGGCAGACGTACCCTCTTCTGCTCCAACATTATCATTAACAGAAACTGAGGCACAACGACTTTCACAAACACTTATGAGTTTATTAATAATGTTATTTTGCTTTGATATGGTCTTCTCTAGTGACGAAATCTTATTTTGAAGACCGAACACAGTGGTAGTGAGCTTGTGAATTGCACTTTCAACCGATTTAACTTCCATTTCGAATAGTTTTCAATTATTTAACTACGTAATGCTTATCATACGTCCTCCGGTTACCGCGGCGAGCGGGGGGGGGGGGGGGGGGCAATTTCGGGGGGGGGAGGTTATATAATTCGGTTATCATTTAACTTGTTATTTCGTAATATGATACAAAATGGTTAAATATTTATACAGTATTATACACGCAGGACTTATTTATGAAGTAAAACTTACTAAAGACTTATTTATTTTTATAATACTCAAAAGTCCAAAGCTTAAAGCTTATAGTAAAAACATAAATAATGAATGTTGGTTATTTCTATAATATTTTGGCTATATTTATGAATATTAGATTAGAGTAATTGATTTATACTTTTCTTCCCAACTATACTAAGTATCGTAATTTTGCTGACCCGCGCGACGGACGGGTCTGGCGCGCAAAGGGTTCCGGGTTCGATTTCTACCCAGACAGATGTTTTTTTATAATATAGGAGTAGCAAACGAGCATGCAGTCCACCTGATGGTAAGTGTAAAGGGTTGTAATCAACCCCAGATGGAATTAGATATTTCTACCTGATGTCGGCCCCAGATGCGCCGCTACCCCTGAGGACTAAGCTGGAACGCATCGGAAAAGTATGTCTCCCTTACCACATCCTTCAAAAACGGACCACAGCAGCGCCTAACACTGCTGTTATTGGGCAGAAATAGGTGTGGCGTGGTCCTATTAGCACGATGTTTGGTAAAATAAATGCGAAAAAGACAAGTTTATGTCAAACAAGTAGTTTTTGCCCAATGGGTCAATGAATGTGTAAGTACTAGAGTTACTCGTTATTGGTAGACACCTGCACAACCCAACTTGCTTATTATGTGAGGCGCAACTTAAACTGCACATGACTCATATGTTTACGATGGTTGCCAGATGTTTCTGTTTAAGGGTAATTGTATGGTAAATGCATACAATGGTTTTGTCTTATTAAAATGTTGATTTATAAGTTTTACGAGCTTTTAACTTGCTTTGTTTGTATGTGAGGTTCATATCTTGTAAGGGTAATTTTACTTCCTGATTTCTGATTGATTTGACATTTTGCACAAATGTTTTGTTTGGACAACAATACATGATTACATTTGTGACGTCATTCTATATCAATATGACACACGAACTAATATGGCGGAATAATTATTCTTTTTGTTCCCTCATGATATGAGTATCAAATTAATAACGCTTTTATGGATAAACTGATATGTGGAATCTTGTGGTGAAATTTTGTACGGAAATAGTACAATACCTTAGTACATTTTTTATAATCAATCCCAAGAGGGGGTTGAAACATTGTGCGATAGTTCCTTTGTCTTTGGCGGTACGCCATAAAAACTTATCTAAGAAAATCATCGTTAAAACATAATATTTTAACCTGAAATGCTCAAATATATCTTTATTTTCAAAGAAACCAAATAAAAAACGATGACCTGTACCGTTTCTGCAAGAGTGATTTCAGTTGCGATTTACTTTTCATCAGAAAAAGCTGTCTACTTATTCCCATGTCTAAAACGAAGACGTAACAATTAAAGTAATGATCATTGCGAGTTCGGTTAAGAAAGAGCAACGCGGCGTTGCAACAAACGCAGCAGTGTACTATGAACATAAAGATATAATTTCAATTGAGTGTTATCGTTGTATGTTATTATACTGTCTAGCGGCGGTCTAGTATAGACTACAGCAAACCCACTTTCACAGTTTCGCGTCATGTAATTTTTTTCTTCGCAGCGACTAAAAATCTAGACAAGGCCTCGCAGAACATTGCACTGAAAAATCTTTTCAGATTTTTAACGCTGTAGCGATTTTGCGAATCTGATTTTTTGTGTGACCTCGAACGATATTTGTCATTTTTCTCCGAGCTTAACATGGTAATAATCTGAGATTTGTACTACACAAATTGTCAGAATTTAGTATTTAGGCTATTTATATTTTAGAATAGGCTATTTTATTTTGTTTAAACCCACGACCTACATGCTTGTCTAATTCGCGTACCCATAACGAAAATCCGCAATATTCAACATGGTACAATTAGTTCGAGACTTGGTCTACCTTTTCAATATTTTACGATCGGTCATGTCTATCTTTTTTGATCTGAGCCCCGTTATAACTGGACAAAGCCATTGTGATTGCCGGGTACGGTCTACGGGCACTTCAATTATTTTCGCCGCAACCATCCATCTTGATCTCGTTATTACCGTAATATGAGTATGTAAGATTGTTCTGAACTTGATTAATTTGCATGTCATAACATAAATAAAAAGAGTACGATTCTGTGATACCATCGGAGTAAACCTTAATGAGCGTTAAGTATGTCCAATATAACAGATGAGAATCAACTAATTAACCCCATATTTTAAGTCATTCACATCACCGTAACATATAGATAAGATATAAATTGCTTGAATGTTTTAAAAAACAACTGCTATTTTAGGCTTATGGGTTCGTACACAAAACTGCGATGCGACGTCGCATCGCAAAAATCTGCGAGCTCCCTCGACGCATCGCAAGAACTTGCGAATTGATTCGCATCGCACAGTGGTTGTTGTTGTTGGTCACCCTGAGAGACGCTACGCCGCACGATATCGCATCGCAGCAATTCGCATCGCAATTTTCTGCGTTGCGAATTCGCATCGCGTCGCATCGCAGTTTTGTGTTCGAGCCCTATAACGCACTTTTACTAAGAGAAAAATTAAAAATAAATTATTTTGTTTATTATTTCGTGACTCCGGTAATACGGCATTCACCATGATTGTAAGCTTGACATACGTTCACACAAGTTCACAGGTTTGGTTCTCGGCCAGACACCGGCCATAAAACTCTTATATTATATACAGGGTGAATTTTTGAAATAGGCCTTCAGGGCCAAATCCGACACTATAAAGATGAGTGAAAAATGCTGAAAGGAGTTACGAGGCCGATTTTGATAAAAACTAAAACTACATCATTAGTTTTTTGGCCACCCAGTAGAAAATACGGTGTCTAGCGCGTTGTTTTGTATAAAAAGAGGTCTGAATGAATACCGCTGGTAGGTACTATAATATGAATGGCTTCTTCTATTCAGATTGGGGTTACGGCCCTAGCAGACATGCTACTTTTAACGGCGACTCGCGTTTTGGCGACTGCATCGACATTAGCGTCGGCAACTGGAGATTGCATTATCTTTTGACGACATGTTACATAGAATTTTGAAAATATGCGTTTTAGCGATTGCATTAATACTGCATCGCGTTCTCCGCGTTCAGTTGCTGCAGCAAGCTTTTTTTGTAAATAGAGGTAGCAAACGAGCCTGCATTCTACCTGATAGCAAGTGACTACTGCCGCCCCCAATGCCAGACGTCGCCCATCGATGCGTTGCTTCCACTGAGAAATAAGTTGGACAGCCTGGGAAAACGATGTCTGCCTTAACACACGCTAGGTACCGGATCTTTGCTAGGTACCGCGCGGCAAGAGTGGGAGCTCGAACCACCTGGCCAGCGGCCCCGGGAAGGACGACGATATGTGTGGTCGCATACCGTCGTACGCACCAGATGGTGTGGCGAGCGTCAAGCTCACCTGGGCGGAGCCCATAGGGGCAACACGCTAAGAGGACTCCGGTTGCGTTCCTTTGGAGATCTACGCAGCGCAGAGGACGGCCACCGGGGGGTTTTAGTGCGGTAAAAATCCCACATAACCCAGCGTCGCACCCACGTTGTCGGGTACCTTTTGAAGGTTTCCCCCTCGATAACAAAAAAAAAAGGTACCGGAACTTAGCGTTGGACATTGCTGTTGTTAGGTCAAAATGTGATGATAATGTGTGATCGGTGATGCCTCCGAAGTCGCACCACCAAGGGCCACCTTCAAAGTTTCTAAAATTAGCTGTAACCGGCGTGTGCGGCGCGTTTTATTTGATTTCTGCATGTAACTTCCGAAATGCAACTAAAATGTCGATATTAAAAGTCGCATGTCTGCTGTGGCCCTTAGAGCGGTGCTGCTGTCTTCTTTGATAGACGTGAAATATTATGCCCGTAGTTCCTTATGATACCTCTATAATTAAGCTATGTTTGCTATTGTGCGTATGTCAGAGGTGTAATAAGAATATAATTATAAACAGTTATGAAAAATAACTACTTGTGACCATTGAATATCTGGTTCAAATGTATAGTTTAAGTACCTACCTACAAACAATATAATGGAAGTACTATGTAATATACTTATTGAGTATAGTATTTACTTATTAAGCATGGATAAGTATAGATATCTGGACTGCCTTGTAATTAAATGAAGCCATTAAATGGCTGACTGTGCGTCAGCCTATGTGTTACGCCTCCGACTGTCATGGTGTGATTTACGCGGAACAATGCCGAATCCAAGAATTCCGAAAAACAAGAAAAAGTGCAGAGAAATATCGTTCCATTTGTAAATGCTGAAATGAAGGGTTGTTTAAAGGTTTGAATCTTAATTACCTCTGAATATTTTAAGGTATGTGCGTTTAATATCACTAGCTTATTGGGTGAAGAAAACTTATAAGCCTGAGAGTTGTTAAAAAAATTCAAGTGCGTGTGAAGTCTACAGATCGACACTTCAGTACGGTAGACTGCTACCTTAACTCTTCTCAATCTAAGAGGAGACCCGTAGGTACCCAGCAATGGGACTTTATACGTTAACATTGCTGACTTTATTAAGTTCATAGCAAGCTCAATCCAAGTTCATTAAAAGTTGAAGTGTTATGACAACATTCAACTGACTATATCTTAAGGTAAGCTTATATAATTTTGTGTCTCTGTACAGGTTAACCTTGGTACCACTCGTACCAATAGCATATTCATTCTCAACATTTTAATTTTTTTCCTAATCGCGCGCTTACTCAGAAATTGTGATTCCTGTGTAGATAAAAACCTAGTTCTGCGAATTTTGTCGTCTGGCCCTCTTAATGTTGTCAGCAGAGATGAAAGTTAGGTGATTAGGTCATAACCATTTAAAGTTAGAAATTGCTAAGTAAGCAACTTTATATTGTGTATTTTCGCAAACTTACGCTTAATCATTTAAAAAAGATAGTAGTATGATTGATATGAAAACATAGATAGGTTACTAACAAAAACTCATCGCGAGAAACGCACGCTACGAAGGTGTTTTAGGTGGCACGTCTAAATGAATGCGTAAAAAACAAAAAAAAAAAAAAAAATATTTTGTGGATAAATATAACTCGCATTATTTCATGTGCCACTTCTCGATAATGTGACGGTTCCGGCTCCAAATCTCGCTGCCCGCAACCCTGGGAGACATTTTTAGTTGTTTCTTACGAGTCTTACAACAGGTAGTGGATGCTGCAGCTCTGTTCTGGTCTCGAACTACAGGAATGATGATGTATAATGAATACGTTACCATGTTACCTTAATAATTCACACAGTATACTGCGATTTATTGATTCGATACGAAATTCTTTGTATTCTCAAACTTTCGTTTCGCTTTTCCATTGCATAAGAAAATTCAGATAGGCTGCCTGTCGTGTGAAATAATTGATTGTGCACGGTATTTTGTAATTAGTTAATTTTCCCACGGCAATTAAGAGATCTAAATACAACAAAACTTGATAAAATAATACATTTTGATGTATGTTTCCGTGGATCGAATTTATTACGAGTATGTTAATGTTCTGCTTAGCAACGCAAGGATTGAATTCCGGGCGAGCAGATTTTTTTTAAATAATAGTGTAATAATGAATATTAGAATTATTTTTAAGAAGTTTTATTAGCGTCACTTGTAAAATTGGGTAAATGTAAGTCTCTAGTAAGTGTAGTTAGTATACCCTTCAAATCAGAACACGGCAATATAATATTGCCATTAAAAGGCTGAAATGGGTACCAAATCGATGAAACCATTACATTTTTAAATATATATGTAGTTATTTATTATAATCTAGCTTATGTATGAATACTAACGTGATTTTAAAATACTACTTCAGTGCAAACTAAACGTGCGTGTAATTCAAATGATGATCTAATAAACTTAGCCAGAGGTAACTGGATATCTAGGTTTCAGTTTCATGAGTAATTGAAATATCTGCGAAAAAATCTTCCTTCCTGCAATCTTACGTTATTTACGTGAGAAAAACTTCCATAGAGTGAAATGGTGTTTTATAATAGGACATACCGGTAAAACCAAAGGGAAGCAAACAACAGGTACAGATTTAGTAAATGTTAAAAACATTGTATTTTCTTCAAAAGTTATTGGCTTTGTAATTTATCATTATTTTCTAGAATTTGATTTTTGTAAGCGATATTTTTTGTTGTCGCCATATTAGAGATTTTTTTTCTCAAATGAATATTTCCAGCAAAAACATCGATTTTTCAAAATCATGTATACATTTTTGGTCCTTAAAATGGCCCAACAAAAATATTTCCGCTATGCCCTAACCTTCGGATTTGGCAAAAAATCACCCCGTCTAGATTATATTTAGTAGATACTACATAACTAGGTCGAGCCTATATTTCCATATTTTATTCATTAATTTTATCTACTGTGACTTCCGTTAACATTTAAATTATCTAATTAAACATTCTAAAACCTGCCATGACTAGATAAGAGCTGCGAATTTCGAATAAGTGGTATGATAGGCTAAGATTAAATTAAAAAGTCTATTTACAATTAGAAAACGAAATTGCAAAGGAACAAGTTTGTAAACTATAATTTAGAGACATTATCTTAATTAACCTGCCGTATACTTCGCGATGGCGTAGATGGTAGTTAGAAATTCGCGGACCAAAATGCCTCAAAGCAATCGTTCGATACTACAGTTTTTACAGTCGTTTAGAATAATTACCGAGCGAGTACACTGACCTTATGAGGCTAATTTTTCTCCGGCCAATGGGTCAGCGTATACTAATTTGTTAGAACAGTTAAATGGACGCAGGATGCGTAAAGGTGTCTACATATGACGGATTAGATTTTTTTTGACATTTATGTTTATGACTTAACAGGGCATATTGACAAGGAGTAAGGATAGTTTCCAAGTGACAAGAAATGTCAATCTATGTAGATTACACGATGTCCTATTTGATATCCATCGATCTACATAAGCTTTCTTCGGAACAGGCTCTAATCTACGTTGTCTCAAAGCCGTCACTACAAAGAGCCCTGTGCCTTCAGAATCGCTGGATTCCGAAATGGAAACCGTTGAAAAACCATATATGGAAACTACTATCAACTAAGAAAGTACTGAGTTTCCTTTCATCTATTTCAGATTATAGTCCATCTTCTTAGGATCCAAGCTTCTTTTGTTTAGAAATAACCGTATCTCCTAAATTTACCTTCCCCTTCTATATCAAGAACTTTGTTGTTTAAGGAAAATGTATTGTTGCGATATATGATCTCATTTACCGTGTCAGCAACCCGGGATTTCCGAAGTCAAGTTTTCATTTATTTATTCATGAAATAAGACACCGTAAGGTGCTCTTTGCAATTTTTCCAAGATCTACTTACAATATTTGCGTTTTTTTTTCTAAGGTATGTATTTATTATTATAGAACTCTAAGTAGACACAGGTCTAGACTCTAGACACAGTATTTCTAGACTAGAGGTTTGCTGACGTTGACGACGATTGTTGTCATTGCATGGGCTGCAAATTTAGAAGAAACAAATGTATATATTTTCTATATTTACCTGATTTTGGAGGGTAATGTTTTTCGATCGTATGCTCATTCTTTCATCCGCCTTACATGTCGAACGGCTTAACAGATTATAATTATATGTGCCTATATTTTTAAGATGTCGGGTTTTTCGTTTTTTCGTAATCATGTTTTTATTCTTTCTCAAAACCAGTTTTTTATTCAAAAGCACTCGTTATGTCGTGGAAATAAGTAAAGAAAAAAAAATTCTAAAGTGCAGATTATGTGTGAAGCATCTCTTACAAATCAGACTGAAGTCAGCCTCCTTCATGTCAGTAATTATAGTATACGGAGAGAACCCCAATTCCTTATGACTCAAGATTATACTAAACATGATACGACTACATGATTAGATGGAAACTGTAATTATGTAAATAGATTTAGAAGACGCAAATCTATGAGTAGGCATAACGGGCGTAAAAAGTGTGTTGCAAATTCCTTTTAAGAGGACATTCTCATTGAGCTATCGCCATTGTGGGGGGCGGGGGGGTAAGTTATAAAGATGATTTAGGTCACATATAATTTTGAGCAAACCCCAGAAATTATGTTTCAATCTTTGAGAAAATCATACATTTTTTTCGTGATATGGTGTGATATTTTTTATGGATTGAAAACGTATGAATAACCATTTAATGTAGCCACATCATTTTGAAACCCGATTTTTGATGATGATTCTCTCTACATAAATATCTAGCAGATATTTGGAGGAAGGTATATGTTATTGGCTAGCTCTTGTTAGGTGTTTATAAAGCACCGAAATGTGAAAAAAATTGCTTTCCCAGCATAACAATGGGATACACTCGAAAACCTTATTCAGATGAGAGAAGAGAAACTTAAATCATAAGTTAGGCATCTGACGGATGAAGATCGAACCCGGAACCCACTGTCAGCCCGGGAAGGTGACGCTGCCAAGTGTAATCAAAAGCCAATTTTATTTAAATAATTTTCCGCAATGGACCCAGACAGTGGCAATTGTAAAGTTGAGTCTATTTATACGCAGAGGTGAGGATGCATTCATAAAGCGACAATACGGGTCTTCCTCTGCGGCTACACGAGATTCAAAGAGAATTATTCCTTTTATATATCTATATACATGTTTTTTTTTATAAAGGCAAAAAGGGTGGACGATATTCAGACTTTGCTAAAGATCAAATGAAATACTAAAATTTGGTAGTGCTTTAAATAGAGAAATTGCAGGCTAAAATATACTCGTAGGTAGGTAGATGGGGTCATACATCATATATGGAGTCGGGTGGTGTATAAAAATACTTTAATGATTATTGTCATATAATTCCATAAATAAATTCTTAATACTACTGTGCAGAACTTTAACACCTTACGGTAACTTGTTCAATAAAATAATTTTGAAAGTTTAAAAGATGTATATAACTTCGTAGCAGAGCCATTTAAGGGATCTTAATACTCGTATCTAGCATTTGATCACAAAACCGATACGGTACGGATGAATATTACCAAGCGCAAATATTTCACCTTTCTCTTGTTTCTTTACTTCCATACCCTTTAGCATCATCAGAGAAATCCATGGACAGTAGATCCCTTGGACACGCAAACAACAGATATTTAAACAATCGAACACGGAACATATATCTGACGTACGGTTTAAATAAACCGTTCCGTAACCGTAATAAATATGTTCCGTCAGAGGTATGTCCTAAAAACCTGCACCGCGTTTGTCAAACTCAATTTGCATTTTATAATAAGGATATAGTATCGTCATAAGCTCGCCAGACGAATCTTTCTTTGGGCCACTGCGGAATACTTCTAATTGTGTCCTGGCCGCAAGGTCGCCGTTAACTGTATAAATGCGAAAATTGCTTCCGTTCTGTACGCAACAGCGATAGCAGAAAAAGCAGTAAATGTCCTTGTGCGTATCTATGGTAACCATATACAGAATGCAAATGTTGTGGATATGATTGAAACCCTTTATTTATTTTGAGGAACAAAATGCAAGGTTTACTAATTCGAAAAGCAAGCGGTCGCTTAACTCACCCCAAATAATTTACTGTCGAGAACTTTTCTCTCGTTGGTTACATTACATTTGGACAGTAGCTTACTTTTGTACATAAGTCAACGATAACTAGCTTACTAACTTATAAAGCATCCAAAATTGGGTGAACTGAAGACGAGACATAATATAAAAATAAAATACCTATCCCAGTACAAGTTTTTCGATTATATTGCAAAAATCGACTGGCGGATAGGTACAGATCATTTGTGGAAAGGGAGTATACCACAGCACTCACAGTAGTCACAGCACTTGGCTGTGCAACTTCTTAAAAAACACAGCTCTCGACGTTTTGAGTCAAATTCATTCAGGGCTTAGGAAGCGTAATGCTATTTCTTACTGCAATAAAAAAAGTTTTGGTTTTGTTTACATCATCTTACGCTTTATCTCCCAACGGTACCACACCAGTATATGCAGAGTCGGAGCTTCAGTTTAATTTCGAGCCGTATGAGGATTGATGGCGGCCACCCCGGATTATTTTGTCTACACAACAATGTCTACACCAGACCGACAGTGTGACGGTGCGATGAGCCAGGACGTCCTTATTTTGTTGACAGTACCAATTATGTTATATTTGAGGAAAGGTCAAGATTCGCGTCGTCTCAAGTAAACGGTGTATGTAAATTTTTCTTCGCTTCAAAACTCTTTTCTTTGTTATAATAGAATGATAAATGCCATTCATTCAATGTTTGAGGAAACAAACAATTTTTAATATAAAGGAGAATAATAGTTTACCACAATCCCATAGTAATAATGGTGATTCTATTTCACCGCTGCCATATCTATTTTTTAGACGAATTTATTACTTTTTTAATACATATGTTGTTGAGAAGTTCAGAGAACCATACCTCTAATTCAAATACGTGCAAATGATTATTTACGAGACCTTGTGGCTAGTTCAAATGCGCACAATACATAAAAAAAAATTAATAACAACTTTTTGATTAATGCTTTCCCCTATTATGGTTTGTATAATATCAATAGTACGTTTTCTGTGTAAACAACAACACCCAGAAAGATTTCGGCAAAGGCCGACATTCGCATCAAATTATCTCCCCTCTGATCGTTGGCAATCTAGCGAAATTGATTCCATTATCACTGCGAGGGACCGTCACATGATTTATGAAAATCCCAAAGTGTTTCGGGGTTCAAGGGTAATGGTTCACTTGGATGTCGTTGTCAGAGGTAATATAGATAAAGTAAGCAAGGTGTGAAACGAGAAATAAAGATATCTTTGAAAGAGAGTTACTTGTTGATTTATATAATGCAAAAAAGGACCGCAAAGGAAGGAGAAGTAAAGGAATTTTAAACGAAAGGATTTTATCTTTGAGCCACACTCAGAATTGTCTGAGTTGTAGGTGGCATACACAAACGATAAGATGAATACACAAACACCCAGATCTAGAACTGGATCAAGGATTAAAACCGATCCCAGTGCATAGTGATCGTTGCACCATGTGATATTACTAATGAAATGGAAAACCGGAAAATACCAATTATTTTGAAGTATACTTAGATACTTTAGTTTGCATGTACTTCACATTTCAGCCTGGTTGCTTTCCAGTGAAGGCTACATAAGCTTACTTTGTAGCTTACATTAATTAACCATTTATCTGGAGACTACACTAGATTCCGGTGAAAGTAGTTAAGTTATCCTAACCCACAATTATCAGGCGTATCACGTAGATAGCGGTTTTAGTACACGGTTTTAGAACTTTCTGCTGTCCACTTGGACCGGCCACAGTCATGTAAATCGTTTGGCTTTTATCGAACGGGACAAGATATATCGCTATTGCTTTCTTACCTAGAAACTGGTAAACAATTATCACCTCGATTCCTTTAAATTGCAAGAAGCAAGACGAATTGAGTCGCAAATGAGATGAGTAACATCGAATAAACATACAACACAATATTAACATATAATATAACAAGCACTCAAAAATACTAAAAACACAAATACATAAATATATAGTGCTATGTCAAGAACGCATACATAAAAATTACACACCCACATTCAGACACACGCATACACACATGCGCGCACACACACACACATGCGCTACACACACGCACATGCAACACACACACGAACATACGTACCGAGCATTACCATAAGTTGTTATTAATCTATTGTAAATTTCTCATTTTAAGTGACAAATGTAATATGTCTTATGAGAAATAAAGATTCTTTAAACCTAATGTAAAGAAATTTTGCATTGATATTAGACATTATTTTAGTAAAGTATAAAAGGATACCTTTTATAAGTTTGTTATTATCTAAATAGAAGTGGCCTTAATAAATATAATGATCACTAGTATCATGAGTTAATTTGCGGAAACTAATAGGTTTGTAACATATATAAAGTAAATAAGTGCATATCAGGCGCAATTGCCAAAAATACACCACTCGTGTATGTGGTGTATGTGTTTAGATTAAAATTAAAACGTTGTCACTTTACGTCTTTCGATTACTATTTACCATTGTAAAGTAAACAAAAACTTTTCTGAGTCAAATACACAAATGGCATTGAATGGCAAGGAAATTACTCAGGGCGAAACACTGAAAGTGTGACCTCACTTCCTCCTAGTAGCCGGGGTCCAAGATGTTATGAACTAAACGTTGTCCATTTAGTGATTGTGAGCGTCATTTGCTATCCGATTGATTGACCTGTGTGGGCGACCCTCCACACTATGTGGGGACGTAGACAAACAAACATCGCACATGCTACGGCTCACGTTATGCAACTATTGAATTTACAAGCGCGGTTTTTTTTGCAATATAAGTGTAGCAAACACGCATGCAGTCTTCCTGATGGTAAAAGGACATTGCTGCCCATGCATGTCATCAAACAGGTGAGATAGTGGTCCTATCTCATTGTAGCGTTGCTATCCCTGAAGAGTACGTTGAAACGTCTCGGGTAAACCAAAACACCTACAGCTCCGACCACTTAACGCGCCCTTAAACTGCACCCAAGAATGCATTTCACTCAAAGTAATTCAAAATGTAAATGCTGCCAGAATTTTGACAATCTTGTCCAAAATAAAGCGAGGTAGATCTTTATTACACAAAAATATACCTTTCAAGTAATATAGGCGAAGCTTATCGTACTTTGTTAAAAGAATAACAGGTTTAGTTATCTATGTTTTAAAAATAATTAAATAGATTGATGAATGACACTGCATTTTCCTCAAAAGGTTAAGTGTTGAGTATATAAATGTTTCTGGGAATTATTTATTTACATTACTATGTTTATACTCGTAAATAGAATCTGAGTGTATTTATTTTCTGCTTCGTAATTATGACAGGCATATAAGTTCATATATTGGTGCTTCAATTTCATTAAGAAACATTGAATCGAATTTTCCGCTTGAAAGACAATTATTATGTCAAATTAGAATAAATTCTTGAGCTGGGTCACTCGAGAAAATACCCAAAATTAGTAAATCTTGTAATTAAAGTAGTACTGCAATTTTAATAATGATTTAACATTAAACAAAGAATTAAAAATTAGCAGGTCGTAGAATTTGTAGTTCATCTCGCAGGCACCACTGTCATACTATCTTAATATAACAGCATCGATAAGCGGCACTGTATTCTGATTCAAAGGGACTGATCTAAGGGAATTACAGTTGACACATACATCTGAGACGCTTCAACTATGTACATAGGGTTAATTACAGATGTCCATGGTAGTCACTTACTAGTAGGTGGCCTCAACGCTTCTTTGCAACTTCAACATTAAAAGAAAAAAAAGAAAAACAAAAGTAAAGAAAGACAAAGATAACAAACAATGGAAAGTTGACCTTAAATGACATAATAACAGATACGCGGCTATTGATCACTGGCCTGCACTTCTGTGCGTAGACGTAATGAAGGTCGGAGCGACGCAAATAGAATCGGTGGATTTAGAGCTTCTATATTTCCAAACTAATTATCACGCTGAAAGCGTTATCAAAAATAAAACAAAGCTAATAATGGTATCAAGGAAAAAGTTTTGGGGAAAGTTGATCTTGAATCAGATTATATGCTATTAAAAGTTGTGTAGCTGATTTAGTTTTTTTAACGTTTAAAGCGATCCAATACTTTATCAGGAGATAATATGAAAATTTACTTTAAAAAAATTGTGGATCAAAAATTAAGAATACCTGTAACGTGATAGGGCTACGGTATCCCCTGCCTGTCGTAAGAGGCGACTAAAAGGGGGCTTCCGGGGTTGCGGGCGGCAAGAGTGGGAGCTCGAACCGTCCAGTATGCTACCCCGGGAAGGACGGCGGTATGTGTGGTCGCATACCGTCGTAATCACCAGATGTTGTGGGAGGAGCGAACGTTCCCCTAGGGCAGAGCCCGATTCGGGCATCGCGCTTGGAGGACTCCGGTTGTGTTCCGTTGGAGATCCCGGAGTTCTCCAACAAGCGCCGAGGACGGCCACCGGGGGGGTTTTAGTGCGGTAAAAATCTCACATAACCCGACGTCGCTCCCACGTCGTCGGGTACCTTTTGAAGGTTTCCCCCTCGAAAAGGAAAAAAAAAAGGTTTATATTCATTGCAAGCCCATTCACTACTTCCATTTCAGTTATATCTATGTTGGTATAGTTTCCAAAGATTTTATTAATAATTCCTTTATTACCGTTAAGTTGCCTTTGAGAAGTAAAAAAAAACATATAAATGATAGCTCGCGATTTCTATTTGTTCCTAACCCGTAGCTTTATCCCAAGGTTGTAGCTAGTGCCTACTCGCTATGATGTTCGTAATGTAGAATGAATTGATTTGGAGTCCCATTCGTGCCAGTTCGCCCACGGCAGCCGGATTGCGATTTATTCACTAACGAACCGAGTTATAGAGCGCAAGTACAAGATACATCAGTCCTTATGTCTAGCGGGGATGACTATCGAATTGGTATCGCTAGAGATAAAAGTTATTCTATATTCGTCTTCTCCGAAAAAAATAGCAAAACCAATAATAAAATTATGTTTCTGAAAATTGTTGATGCGTTGAAAATATCTATGAGCAATTATCCGTACAATTCGTCCGCCTTTGATGTTTTCGTCACGTCTTACATATCGAGGGATTCTGCTTCTTACACGTTCTGTTCTGAGATCAGGTGTTTACATCGTATTTGTGCATATCCAAGGAACTAATGATACAGGATATCCTAGAAATTATGAGTGGTGCGAGTACACTATGTTATAAGCGCCATAGCAACCATTTCTCAGCAGACTTGCATATTATTGAATCATACAGACATGCATGCATAAAATTCTATCGTTTTTGGGACAAAATCCATATTTACAGATTTATTAAGTCTGGCCAAAAATTGTTCATCTAAATTGATGCTTTTCTCCTGTCTATAAGTAGATTATCATACTGTTACAGGAATTTAGTATGACAGTTTATGTTTTTGATGTAATGGCCAAAAGGAGGCTTATAGCCCATACAATCAAAAGGTCTTTGTTGTACCCCAATGTGAAACTCTTTATACCTTTCTCTCGAAAGAAAATAATATCTAGATATTATTGTCTATTTAAAGTGAACTATAAAAAAATGTTCTTGTTTAGTCTCTCTTCATTTGCAAAGAAACACGAGTTGAGTAAAAAAATTGATATGAAAGACCAATTATCAGTTTTTCATTTGATCAAGTAGTCCCTCAATTTGTCGTTTGTTTTTCAAATTGTCGATTCGATAGTTGTCCATGCTTAGCCGGGTTCGTGCGTGGCAAGTCACCGCCTACGGCGATGCTTTACGACTCATGGTGCATTTGTTGTCGCCGACATCCGCTGATTTACTGCACCTCGCATCCTATACGATTTCCCGTTAAAGGATCCTAGCATCTGATTATACCGTACCTTACCTGTTACATGTTTTGCTATGTTACCGAAATTGGGAAACAGAGCGTTCTGCATAAACAGGTGGTGGTGGGTGCATGTACTCATGTTTTATTCAATCTTTTGCCTATTAGTAACGTCATCATTAGGATCTGCATTGGAATTCATATTCAACGAAAACAAAGTGGCTTAACAGATTAAATTAAGATAAGCTTAATTTTCATTGATTACTGTCAAAGTGTATTTTGAAAAATTTTAAGAAGTAATCGAAATAATTCCCGTTATTCATAAAATATCTAACCAATGTTTTGTCTTGCCTAAGTTTGACAATTCGACAATTTGACAATTCTGGCTTATTTGAAATTTTCAAATTTGGTTCTTTGGTAGGCAAAAATTTGATTTGTAGTTTATTGTTAACGGACGGAAATAGATCATTTGTGATACCTGAATTAAATTTTGTAAGCAGTGACGGGTTATAAATACTGTACAGACTATTGTCTCAACATATTTTCAATGTTTAACCCGAGGTTCGAGTTCCGAGTGAATATTTTACGGTACATACAAGTTCTCCCGTAACAAGTTGTTTGTTCACTTTGTAAGGATTTCCACGTATGCGAGATCTTGTACTCATACGTCAACTACTCATACACATCGCCATATGTCTTACCGCTAAACTTTTTCTACCTTATTTCATGTAATATTGCTATGTTCTGGTTTGAAGAGTTCATTTCCTTATTAAGGTATTTTATGTTAGTCTTATCTTTTGCTTTTTTGCACAAAACATAGGCATTAGAATATGCCTCTAACTAAAAGCAAATAGGACGGAAGTGATCTTAATCACAGATGCGCTACTCCGGAGGAAATGGGAAAGCCAGATCAGTTAGCCCACCAAGTAGATTAGAAGAAGCTGTGCAGATAATCATAACACACAATTGCCGCGGCGGTAGTTACTTCTACTTTCCTAACACACAAAATAGCCAATGGCACCCACGGTAGTTACTCCAACTCCCTACACAAACCAAATGGAGTTCCACCTTCTTCAAACAAAACAGCATATTTCTTAAAACCTACAGCTAGCCCGACATGATTACGAGTAAACATTTCTTACGCAAACACGTTCCTTGCTAACGAGATGTTTGTTTACTTTGCAATCCCTTCCTCGTACACATCCTATAGTTCATCAAGGTATTCACGAAGACAGGTGTTTCGCAGACCCACCGAGCGCTTCCCTGAATGTTATTTTTAGTTGCTGCTAAATTTATATAATTCATTTTCTATATACTACTTCTTACATTTACTTACTTACATACTACTACTTTTCATTTACTATTTCTATATACTTATTAAGTTTCATACCTTCTTGTTGGGTTGCGTAAGAACTATTTACATTATTTGGTCGATAAGGTTGTTTTGTAACTGCTTTTAATTTCGATTTTTGCTTCATATTTCTTTGGTATTTTAAAAGTTCATCAGATATCCGAAAATGCTTATAAAACTTGCATTACGAGTTATTACATTACTATCTTACAAGTTATGTAATTATAAAAATTAATAAAAACTATATTTTGTGATAAAAGTCCATTAAGTAGCATTTTACTTAATTAGTAACTTAGTTTTTCCCATAAACCTGTTTAATGATTTCGGTACCTTTGTCATCTTCTCTGTTTTATTCAGCCGTATGATATTCGTTTGTTCATTTTGCAATATTAATACTACAGTTCTACATAGCATATTTTATTATGCTTATTGAAGAGCATTATAGATCGAAAGGCCGTGGTTGTATATAGACTTGCGATGAGAACTGGATAACGATTAATGAAAACCAACATAGTAACAGCTGTGCCTGACGATCTCGCTTTGATGACGCCGCCGCTCATATTACGATACGTTGCTACGGAGTATATTACTTTAATCGCTTTTAAAGTTATAAAATTCAGACGTATGTGCAACATTTTATGCAAAATTATGATTTGGAAACCATAATATCAATATTAATAATAGAAGACGTCGGCTGCTGCTGTTGTTGGAACTTCTTATATTTCACCTTTGAGCAGAGGTTTTTCCCTACAAGAAGTGAAGTCCTTGACTATATGCTTCTATGTTCTTTGCAGTTTGGTAGAGATTGAAATAAATAACAACTTGTTTTAATAGTGAAGTAACCTATCGCCAGGATATCTCTAGGTCTGGGAATGTTTTCAAATGTACATAAAATTTAACAATCTGTCAATTTGGAGCAGCATGATGGAACTTGCTACGAGATCACCTCAGTTGGGAGAGCGACGTCACTAGCTTTGCGCCAAAAAGGGGATAGCAACCACCAATCCACCAAAATGCTTTAAATCTTCTCATTCTGTAGTAAGACTATCAAGAAATAATATTTAATTGTTACTTGAATTGTGTGTAACAGTTTATTTATACTGAAAAGAAGTTTGATACTTTTTTTATTAAACATATTTAGTTATGCATTCTACCCATAGAAGCGTGAAAAAGTGTATAATTTCGCCAGGCAGGTATTGTATTGTGTAATTTGATCTGCGATTCGGTCAGGTGTTTCCGATAACGACGAAAATGTAACTGCCGTGTTGCAAAGCAGTACCAACTGCACTTAGGGTTGCCAATTTTAAATTGTAAAATTTTGATTTATTTCTGGTTCGTATTTTTTTTTCATATTAAGACGACCTAACCAATTTTAACCACTCTTTATCCGTAAACTGCATCTTATTTACTGAGCATATTTAATTTAAGGACTTCTGAAAATTTAGAGAGTAAGAATTCTGAGGCTGAATACCATTTTAAAGTTAAATATCGTTTTTAGTTCCCAAATTATGTAATCAAGATTTAATTAAATTAAACTTTTAGCTTCAGAAATTGTTTTATTGGGTTAAGGTCCTTAGAGACCATAGGCCCTAGTTTTTAAAATAAATTTGTGAAAATCAAACAATGAACTCAAGATCAAAATTGTTGTTTGCTGCTATTCAATTATAATCTGCTATAAATAACACGGTGGCAACCCTATACCGGTTTCGTATGCCTAATTCATTGATAGCCATGACGGAGGACGAAACAGGAGACTCAATTCGACCAGGATGAGCCGTGCAAATTCAATTGTATGTAAGGTCAAGCCTAATTCATAACGGCACCAGATGTGAGTTTGAATATCTTTTTACCGCCCCATTCGGGTAGTTATAATAAAAATAAATACTTTGTTAATTGTTTACGACACACGTGGAAGGGCCGTCATCATACCGGTCTGACGCTCAAAGGGTTCCGGGTTCTGATCTGAAAGATGAATTTAGATATCTGTTCTGGGTCTGGGTGTTTATGTATTCGTCTTTGTGTGTGTCTATGACCCACGATAGAGCGAACCTTAGTGTATGAGAGTATAAAGCGTCTTCTTTTTTTAAACGTTGTAAACGTTCAAGTTCTAGAAATGTGTATTTAAAATAGTACTTTTAAATTATATGGATATTTTAATTATTTTTCTTATATCACATTTTAAGTAGATGTTACATTTGTAACAATTTTATTTAAATCGTTTTACAGCAAAGTATTTTTTGCCGCCTAACAACAAGGTCTTGTTTGATGACGATAATTGATAAAAATATATTACAATTATTTCTTGCGGAAAAAAGATATGTTATTTCGGTTTCTTACGGAATAAATTATGTATAATTTAAGTTAATAAAATGTTTGTATAATTTAAGAACAATTATATCGGATGATTTTACTTTAGGGAATTTTAATATTGTTTTACCTAAGTATTAGATTTTGAATGTAACTACTTTAATAAGTAATTTTTTGCCAAGCATATAAATTTAAAATCTACATTTTCTTAATATAAATTATAATATTTCTCTCAATTCTGTCATACGTTTTGTTTGCGTTGCTGCCATTGAAAATAAATACGCCATTTAATTAGGCACCCCATTAAAGAGCTCACTTATGTTTTTACACAAGCTTACTAGTCATTATGGAAGTTGTTACTTTAAAAACAATAAGTTATTTTCAATTAAGTGCTATGTGTCATTAGTTAATTGGTAATTCTATTAGATAATCACCAAACAATAGACAAACAAACATGGGAAACAATTAGAGAACTTTCTTGTGACAATTAAAATGATTAAATAACAATTTAGTAGAAAAATAGATCACTAGGGTGTCTTTAGTTTTGTTAAGATTAATCTAACAATTATTTTAGGGGATGTTGCTTTTTTGTAAAAAATAACAATTACAGGAAAACTTTAATTTCGTTAAAATAGGTTATTTTAGGGGATGTTGCTTTTTTGTAAAAAATAACAATTACAGGAAAACTTTAATTTCGTTAAAATAGGTTCATAAACGGCGAAGTTATGGCTGTTATATTTACATGGGTGGAGGAGTTCCCCTCATTTTCTCCAGAACCCATCGATGGATCCTAACCATATTTAAATGGGACCAACTTCCAGCTTGTCTCTACACAATAAAAAAATAATTATTAAAATCGGTCCACTAACGGCGGAGTAATTCGTGTACATACATTGAAAAAAAAAAGATACCGGCCGAATTGATAACCACCTCCTTTTTGAAGTCGGTTAAAAACTACCTATATTAGGTTTTCACTACGTACATATATTCTATTTTCAACAATAATACTTAATTTTAAGGTGGTAGAAACCTCTGTGCTTCAACTCTGAAGGCGCCACCACCACGCCCAATAACAGCAGTGTTAACTGTGTTCTGGTTTGAAGGGTGTGGAAAGGGAGATTATTGATATACTTACTTACCGGAGCATTCCAACTTAGTCATCAGGAGTAGCAACGCATATGTTACCAACCTCAGGTAGGAATCTTAATTTTAACTGGGGTTGAGAGTGAAATGATCATGGGCGGCAGTAGCCACTTACTGTCAGGTATTACAAAAAAATAATTATTTCATTATTTCAATACGTGTTTTCCTCTTTTCAGTTAATTTTATATTTTATAATAAGATGTATATAATACTAAATGATTGAATGTTTCCTTTACGTAGCACTGGGGTGTAAGATCAATACTTACGTATGTTACACGTAGCATGTAGAAAAACCTAAATGAATATTGTAAGTATTCACAATATTCTTGCGTAAAATGTACGTTTACTAATGCTGTTACCTTATGCTTCATTTAAATTTAAATTGTTTGTTCAAATGAGTTTAATATTGTGATGTAGGTACTTTTATTTTTTGGGAAGTAAATAATATATTTTATATGTTTACATTAACACTGTAACTTTGATATTTTAGTAAGGTTAATGCAATTATTAACACTTTATAAGTATATATAATTATATACGTAGTTTTATCGAGGCTAATGCAATATATAGAAAATACATAAATAATTGAGATAATAATCAATAAAATGATTTTTTCAATGACAATATATCTACTTTATACGTACGCGTTTAATATACAAGTTTATGTTATTAATCTTTATTCCACTCTGTAGGTACTTTATTCTCCTAATGCACGTTATCAATATTCAATCTATCCGTTGTTTACTTCAAGTTGGTAGAACCCTTTGTGGTTCGACTGCGGCGGGACCACCATACTTATTTCTGCCTCATAAAAGCAGTATTAAGCGCTGCTGTGTTCTGGTTTGGAGGGTGTGGCAGGGGGGAAATACTTATTCGAGGCGTTCCAGCCTAGTCCTCAGGGATAGCGGTGCACTTGTGGCCGATCTTCGGTAGGAATATCTAATCCAATCTGGGATTGATTACATCAGGTGGACTGCATGCTCGTCTGCTGCTCCTATATTATAAAAAAACTACCAAAGATTTTAATTTGACAATTTCTATTAGGCAGGAATACCCAAGTATGTGCGTATTCACATAAAAACACATTATCTTCTGCGGCATGAAACAACAATGAATGTTAGTGACGTCACGTAATATGTACGTATGTATAAAGACCGTGAATAAGCCACTAAAGCGTGAAATTATTACACGTGCTAATAAAACGTTCTTCATTGCTTAGTAACAGTGTTTTAGGGTTCTGTAGCTAAAGAGAAAAAACGGAACTCTAACTAAGTTTCCGGTGTCTACCCGTCTGTCAAAGAGCTCTGTTATTCTTAAACCGTAATAGATAAACATTAATTTTTACACAGTACGTTTTGGCCTCTTTAACATAACATAGGTGCTAAAATATTAAATAATAGTAAATGAAGGGGTCCCTCTATTAATAATCAACTATATAATTCAGCCTTCCAAAAATCGTAATTTGATAACTTCTAGTACTGAGGTTGTCAAATGTCGACCTGTGATAGGCTAAACATTAGGGCTAACAGAATAGGGCTACGGTATCTCCTGCCTGTCGTAAGAGGCGATTAAAAGGGGCTTTCGGGGTTGCGGGCGGCAAGAGTGGGAGCTCGAACCGCCCGGACTGCGACCCCGGGAAGGACGGCGGTATGTGTGGTCGCATATCGTCGTATACACCAGACGGTGTGGTGATACAAACTCACCTGGGCGGAGCCCGACGGGGCAGTGCGCTGAGAGGACTCCGGTCGCGTTCCTTTGGAGATCCCGGAGTCCTCTACGCAGCGCCGAGGACGGACACCGGGGGGGCTTTAGTGCGGTAAAAGTCCCACATAACCCCGTGTCGCTCCCACGGCACCGGGTACCTCTTGATGGGCTATAATGCTATATAGTTACTATGTGGAGGTACTTACATTTTCAATACTTTGTTAAATTAAACAAAACACAGTAAAGCATTTGTAGCTATATTGAGGGCTAAGTTCGTCTAATATTGGTATCTCTTTAAATATCCCACATTTCAAATCAAAACACAGCAGCAGTTAAGGCCGTTCATGTAAAGTAAACATAAATATGATAAGTATGGTGGAGACCATCGGTGTCGTCCAATAAGGGGAAGATACAACTCTTTTATGTTATTATTTCATTTTTGTGCAGAGAAATAAACTGAAACGTCTGTATCCATCAGCTTTTTAAGATCCACTGCTGAACATATGCCTGCCCTATGGAAACACCCCGTGAAGCAGTAAATAAAGATCGAAGTTTTGTTAATTGCATAAGTTAAACAACATAGTGATATCGTAAACCGAATCACTTTAGTATTTTTACACTCCACTGATCAGAAATGAGGGGAAAACGAAGATTTATTGTTATTCGTTACATCTATTTATAAGGAAGTTGTTTGACTGTGAGCGAGTAACGAAGCGATTAGCGTGTGTGGTGTTCTGTTCCACGACAGGTCTATAAAACGTCGTCGTCACAAGCTAATATTATTTTTTGCTCAAATGTAGAACAACCTCAAAGCTGTTTTAGTAAGTAAGTGTAATTATTTGTTATATCATGTTTATAAATTTGTACCTACGTAGGAACGCTGTATTTCGTTATTGTGTTCTGTATATACAAGATTATAAAATTATAAAATTCGTATAGTACCATTGAATTTAAAATTATAATTATTTAAACGCGTAGCTCATGCCTATTAATCTAAATGTTTTTCTGTATATTTGTTTTCAAAATAAAGATCTGTAAAATACATTGTGTAATGTGTTATTCACATTACACAATGTATTTTACAGATCGAACAGGAAACAAGTAATAAAATTTAACCCTCAGTGACAAATGTCAAATAAATAACAGTTATTTATAATCATGATAGATAGCAGATAAATATTATTTATACACGCTAATGTTTGTATTCTGCGATAAAGTAGTTTATCTCTATCATGTTGTGGTCAAACAAGCCAATAGATAAATGAAACTGCGCGTTGGGGTGGAAATTTTATTGATTCTAGGGGGAAATGAGACTGTGATGTATGCCTCATGTGTGTTATAATGACATCACGGCACGTCGATTAAATTAAATGCATCCTGCAACTTCTAAGTACAATTCATTTCATTTCTTTTAATTTTTACCAGACTACGGGGGATAATCTTTATGGGGTTTTTTGTGCGTGTTTCTTTTGTATTTATCATTCTTTGGTACATTCTGCAATAGGTACAAACTGTTTGACGGATTTTCCCATATGAAGTGTCGTTGGATTTGACAAATTGTTCCCACAATGCCTAAGTACCTAGGTAGTGCATTCTGCCTGCCTGCGGGTGTAGGCTTTATTCCGCTATCTTCTTCAGGTAATCCATCCCTCTGTAATCCTTTTGCTTAAAAGTGCTCGCCAATCAAGGTCCTCTTTTCCTTGTAATCACCAAAAATGTAAAAATAATTCCCATAAAGCTATGAGGATTTTTCCCCGTTACAATATGGAGATTTATGGGGAAAGTCATTTCTTTACCAAATTATTTTTAATACACATAGGTATGTAATGTTGTATATTTTTGATTTAAAACGCATTAAGGCCAGACTACTTTGCCATTTTGCTCAGGAGTTTATCATTCGTGAAAGTTCCGTTCAAATTGGTTTAACTTTTCGAGATTATTTCGTACATTATATAAAACGAGATATGGTATCATATAGATAAAAAGTGCTTTAATAATTAATGTATGTCAAATATAGATACTTTTCTTACTTATGTTTCGTATAGCCGTCTAAATTCAACCATAATCATAATGGAAAAATGTTTTTTTTTTAATTTATAACATTAAAGTACGTCAATAGTTAACAATTGACAAAACAATTGTTAGCTTATTCATATCATTAAAATAATGACTTTTATGTGTATTAAAAAAGAGAAGCAACGTACTAAATGTATAATATGAGCATATTAATACATATAAGTACATCTGTTCTGTTTTCGAATGTAAATTTCAATGAAAATTATATGAGTGAGTCAACCAATCTAACTGATCCATTTATCTTTAGGTCAATGCCACGCTACCTTCGATTGTACATAGCCTTTGATGGATAAGCGAAACCCGACGATACTTACATTTATTTAAGTACATAAGTGAATTTCCGATTTTTGTTTAAATGACAAAAATGATTGTAACATGTAAAATATCAAGCACCTCACGCTTTTTACTCTGAATTGAATTATTATTTTAATAACTTAAATTATTTTCTAGTTTTAGTTCAATTACTAATAAAAGTGTGTTTTTTAAACTATTATTTATTGCCTGTATTTTCTGTCTAGCAAAAAAACATAGACAAACAGTGGCGTAGCAGCATTCGACACAAATAATTTTATCATCATCAAGATTTCATCAAAAGTTTTTTTTTTTATAATATAGGAGTAGCAGACGAGCATGCAGTCCATCTGATGGTAAGTGGCTACTGCCGCCCATGGACATCTGTAATAAACCCCAGATAGGATCAGATATTCCTACCTGAGGTCGGCCACAGATGCGCCGCTACCCCTGAGGACTAAGCTGGAACGCCTCGGAAAAGTCAGTCTCCCTTACCACACCCTTCAAACCGGAACACAGCAGCGCCTAACACTGCTGTTATTAGGTAGAAATAGGTGTGGCGGTGGTGCCGCCGGAGTCGAACCACAAAGGGTTCTACCACCTTCAAACAAACCACACACACCTCACCACAAAGGGTTCTACCAGTATAAAGTATAGAACAATAATCTCAATGCTTTGGATTAAAATACGCAACGCTAACGACATTAAACACTACCAATCACATAATAGAAGACATGTTATGAAAACACTCAAGCAAAACAACGTAATTCAAGCAACAACAAGTCCTCCAAACATTTCGTAGGCGTGCAGAAGGAAGTCGATGATTCTGAAGTAGGCCGGAGTAATTGTGCCACCGTGGTAAGAGTTAGGGTTGTCACCCTCGAAAATAGAAAATAACTCTGGGGCACTTGATCTTATGACCTGACATTTTAGTAATGCCCTGTCTTATTCTACTATACTAGTGGAAAATATATTTGGCGACTTACTAAATCGACTGCCGTAGATTGCCATGTTTGGAAAAAATGAATTTTTGAAAAAAATCTATGAAAGTTTTAAGTCTGCATTTTTATGTACACACACTTTTGTTAGCAATTAGAAAAAAATATATAGGAGTAAACTAAAATTTTCATCCGCTAGTAGGTATATTTTTTCCATCGGGCGCGAGACATTATATTTTGGTTGGTTAAAATTTGGAGCCGTCAGAAACCATAAGTATCCTAGAATTATTTATGCCATCAGTGTAACAAAGGCTTATTGTACAGTACGTTTTCAACTCTACGTATTTCTCCCCCATTTACACAAATTTTATGCAAAAATCTTATAGTTCTACATTTGTTATAGTGGTATATTTATTCTACCTCTATGTTACAAAAGCAGCTATAGCGGAAACTTGGCACCCCTATACAAGCATCGTATAAGATTATCCATTTCCAGCTACTTTTATCTTACAAATGTGACAATTACCGCTGTTATCGTTCGACGACACGTAGTGAAAAACAATTGCTCTGATTTGAAAATTATCATTGGAAATTTCAAATTTTGAAAATAATGTAATTTTCTGTTTTCATTGAATATAATTATAGATAGATATATTAATCACAATAATCGTATAACATATTGTGGTAATTATAATTATTTATTAATCCATAGGTATATGGAGGCACGCGGTAGTATGTCATACAAGATCTATAAATAATAACTGGAGATGCGGTACTGTGTGTTACACATATTACACGGACCATTTGAAACTTTTGACTTCTTAATAACCCAAAATCTATTTCAGCTAAATATAAGTAGGACATAACTTTGCACATTGTATAGAAATATGATTTTTGAAAAAGTTTCAATTATATTGTTATATTAAATACCATTGCTTTAATACGTTAACCAAATATATATTCTTTCCAAAAACATTTAAATATTGATCTAATTATTTACGCTCGTGTTATTTACATAATAATTGGATTATTGGGAATAATTGGATCGTCATAAATATACTAACATAATTAAAATGAATCACTTGAAAAGTTTAAGATACAAATTTCAATTGCAGGTTAATGAGTCGGTACCTATATGCGGCAACTGAAAATAATAAAGTTATAAAAGTGTTATAAGAAATAAACAAGTGGCTCATAACTTGTGCAAACACTATTTTTTTACAAATAAATATTACAACTTTATGTTATTAACATGTTATTTTTCCTTACATTGTACTAAGATAAATAAAATAAACAGCAAAGCATAGCCGCACCCCATTATGATTTATTTTTTATTTATGTATTTCCATTTAACTCAGACGTAGTCCATATTGGAATTTAACATTGGAAGGTTATCTTATCTTGTTTATAACTTTTTACAAATCAACAAAGTACTATCGATCGATTGAATAAACAGAAATCCATATATGCAGAGAATACACGTTACACAAACATTTATAGATGCATGACTATGAAGGTCTTTCTTTGTGCCTTTCTGAAGTTATTGCATACATAGATACCTTTACCAATACTTTCCAAGGTATTCATAAAAATAATGCAAAAAGTGGATGTATAATTGTATACGATTTCAAAAGTAGTGTATTTTACAAAGCTTGTTTACGTACTTATTTTTGTGAACTGATTTGGATGGGAATTTCATTCAACTTGAAACGATTCTATGGAGCTAATGGAAGATATGAAATACTTAAAGGCATTTTTACCTTTTTTCTTTCTTTACTATGATAATATGTTTTGAAGCATATGTACCTATGTAAAATGTTCATTTTTTTGCTTGCGTTGCAATCCAAACAGCTTGATGGATTTTAACAATAAATGAGATGTCATTGTATTAGATAAAATGGATTCTATAAATTCTATAGTTTATCTTATCCATCTATCTATAATCTCTTTCTATATATAATCTTATAGTTTACCTCAAATCTCTGGAGTTTCAGCGCAATAATCGAAAAATCATGAAGAGGATGGAGCCGCGCAGTTAAGCTTGTTTACATATATTATATCAAGTAAGGTAATAAAGTTAAGTAAGCGTAAGTCAAGGTAAACGTAAACCAGTGTTGCACTATCCTTATCTTTACGTAACTATCTCTGCGACATCATTTTTACCACAACTTTTTTATTGTTTTTTTATTTTTTTAGCAGAAGTCAATGACTAAAAAGAATTGCTTTTTAAACAACTAAATGTTTAGTTAGGTAGCTATTTTTCTCTATATTTCGTTTACTAGGTTATGCTCGTGACTTCAGAATAATGATTGAATTAGTAGAATTATTGTTGTAACATCTGATATTATTCTAACTTCCACATCTAGTTACTAAAATGTACTTCAGTGGCATCAAAGATAACCTATCAGTATATTTGTTGAACCACTAAATTATATTTTCAATTTGCCGTCACAGGAGTCAAATCTCAAAGCGTCTGTTGCTATCATGGCCGAGACGTTTAAATGCCTCGTTATATTGACAATCGCGTCCCTCGAGGGTATTCAGAGCCAGTCTGCCTACTTTTTGTGGTTGGTCTCTTTGATAATAACTGTCTGACCTCGACGATCCGAAGTTCTTAGAAAAAATTAGACAACCAAAAACAGTGAAGCTATCACACAAGTAAAATCATTCATTGGAAGTATATTTATTCGTCCTCTAAATAAATTACAAAACAGACAATGCTAAGTAGGGAAGTGTAGTGTACTCAATAATTTAGCGTCACAAGTAATTTTCATGAAATGTTAACGCTGTGAAATTGAAACTTGTGCTGTATAACGAAACGTGACTTGGTTTTTGCTGTGCAATTAATTTCTTTTAATGTTTTTGGTTAATAAGTAAAATGTAGTTATGTTAATGCATTTGGATTTTAATTACCTCTTTAAATATTATACTTTTCTGATGTATATCTGCTTGGTGTCACTGTCTTGGTCTAGTTACTTGCTTCTAATACAGTTTAGGTTATTAGTAATTTGATACGCCCTGTTATAACATTGAAACCTTAGGATCTACCGAGGTGTGTCTCAAAACTCAAACCAAAAATCATATTTATGAAAAAATGTATCCTCATCCAAAAAGTTACATTCTTAAATTCAAATTCTATTGCAACAAATGTTACTGACTCCAATTCGCGTCATTATTAATCAATCTTTCAAAGGTTTTACGTATCAAAGATTGAAATTTGATCATTCTCGGCTACAAAAATTCACAATCTTTTCGATAAAAAAGTCGTAAGACAAGAAGAGATTTAGAAATGATGATAATTGCCGCAGATAATTACATCAAAGCACACATGCGTCACAGTAGCGTCAACAATCTCCATAAATTAAAAAATATCGCGAAATAAAGAAACCAAGAACAGAACTGGTAGTTAATATACTCGTAATACAAACTGGATGTTGAAAAATAATAAAAGACTCGCAAGACATCTGGTCAATGGTCGTGGGGTTTTGGCAATAAGAAAAAGGCTAGATAATAATTTATATAGCGAATGCTGGTGGTGCGGGTCTCGTACGATGTAGTAGTGCACCTCGTACAACCGGTATTTCTTCTACAGACACCGTGTCTCTTATCTGTTACAGTTTTGGGGTCAGAATTACCGACACTACACCGTGTTCAGGGGCGGCAACTGGTTTAGTTCGTACTTCGCGGTTCGGTTTCAAGAAACTTATCATTATTGTGATCTGATTTGGAATCAATTTTAAAATAATATGAATATCGTTAGATAAGTGCATAATGTAAGTTTCATTTGAAAATAATTCTTCGGCCGTCTGTCTATTTTAGATGTTCTTCATTTTTTGAAGTTTTTTTTTTACTTTATTGACTATAATTATAGTGTTTCCGTTATCAAATCGTTTAATAGACATCGTACGATGAATTAAACTTTATTGTAATTATACTAATGAGAATCATTAAATTCGCGAAATTTCTAAATGATTTTGAGATTGGTGTAAAAAATATTGCTTTTAAGAAAACTGAATTAGTTCTTTCAAATAATTACGTAAAATAAAATAATATAATTTAATAAACGCAAAAATACTGCGAGAATAATAAGAGTCAGAATGCATATCAGAAAACAATTTTAAACTAAGACCAGTAGAATCGATGAAGCTCGATTGGTCGTTGCACGCATTTTCAAAATCCCTGGAACTGGAACAAATGGCCCTATGACGGCGATTGCGTCTCAGCGCGAGCACAGTTGACTGTGGCCGGCCGGCGATACTCACTCGCTGGAGTTGAAACTACTTGGAAGTTGGAACGGCTATCGGTGCAGCGGAGCGAGCAATACCGCGATAGGCAGCAGCCAGTCAGTCCGCTCCGAACCATTGACTCGACATCACGCCACCACGTGCTTCGCATCGCACAGACGTGGCGTGATAACTCCCACAGAAAAAAGCCGGCCGCGCACGAATCCGAGTGACAGTGCCAGTGAACGATCAGTGTTCGGGTATTTTTTCTGGACTCCCTTACCTTACGACAACGACACGACTTCGATCTATCCGTTCAACACCGGTTTGCACAATCATTTCAGGTGAGTTACTTTTTTTGTTTAATTATTCGCAGTAAAGCCGGTATCGAAAAAATTAATGCCTTCTTTATATCTTTGGAACATTTTTTTAAGTCGTTAAGGTGACGGTTATTAAACTTTTGTCGTAATTTTCTAGAATAGGAATAAATAATTATATGTGTGACTACTAACGCGGTTGTTTTTGTGAAAACGAGTTTTCAAGGATTTTATTTTTCTGTGCCGCGTTAATTATTCTTTGTACAAATTAGTGGGTACATTTATATTATACTTAAGTGTTATGTTGCAAAGATGCTTATAATAAATGTTAATTTGTAACTATAATGCATAATAATATTAAAGCTAAATTAACATTTTAAAACAATATTTGGTGTGTGTATAATTTGTGGACGAATAACGAACTTTTTTTATATTATGGTAGTAATCATGTAAGTGTCCTATAAATGCATAGAAAAATATTCGGATTAATTCTGTATTATTAAATCTACTATTACAAAAATCGACAAATAATCTAAGTAAATCTTAAATTGAAAACGATTCCAGAAAACCAACTTGCCTCCTTTTTTCAGCTATTAAATTAAATTTTCATTTAACCGTTCTCATTGAATAATTTGTTTTTTTGTCCTTTTTTGTTCTAAAACCTTGGCCTTGTACGAGTCAAATATCAAGTAGCTTATGAGTTTCGGTAAATGTGTAGTTTGCAATACTTTGAATACTTACGCGTATGGCGTGATATTTCGTGACGTCGGCAGAGGTTGACATTTTGTCTACCTACCACTGGTGTCTGGTTATTGCATTCGATCTTCGCTTGCAGGTCAAATCAATATTGTTTGTGATCATGCAATGTATTTGTTACTGTGAAATACAATTAAGGTCGCTTGCTTCAAGTTGTGTAAGTTCGTGCGGCGATCTTCGAAATCTTTTGACATGTGGGTACTTATTTGATGGATATTCTAGAAGAGCAGCTTGCGTGTGTGAACATCTATCTACATATTCAGTCGTGGCACAGATATAAATTAATTATCAATTTTTATCTTTGTACCAAAGTCTACTACTAATATTAAAGTCAGTAATTATTTTACTTTACAGTATGAAATCAAACTCATCTTGAAGGTCTTGAAGTCATGTAATAATATAGTCACATAAACGGTACAGAGTAACGATATAACAATTATACGTAAGTAAGTTCACACTAGTGATTAGAAGTATTATAACTACACAAGTATCTCCGTTATTCGACTGCTCTTGCTGAAGTCTCCGACCAGAATGTCGCTCTCTGTTAATTCGAGCGCCGCCAAGGTGTCGTCCCCACTTCACCTACCCGCATCTGTTTTTAAACTGTAGTATCAAATGAGTCACTTATTACTTTAATGTAACGTTATAAAAATGTGATATCGTTAATATCCAAGCTTCTTATTAACGACGATAACATTCGGCCGTCCTGCTCACACGTTCGTCCTCGATCGTGTATGGTCTGATGCAAGAGCTGCAAAAGAAAACCAGTTGTTTAATGCCTAAGTCCAGAAGAGTTACACATTTTCTTGTAATACCGACTCGCACGTAAGAGGCCCGAACTGTTTATCAAAAACATGGCTTAAACTCTACGCATTTTCTTGCAATACCGACTCGCATGTAAAAAGCCCGAACTGTTGATCCGAACCAAGGCTTAAACTAGGTGATGTTCATATAGAATCACACTAGTTGTGTATTACCTAGGTTATAAATCTGCCCCAACAGTGTTCACCACGGATTTCTGTTGCAGGCATAGTTCATAAGGACTCTTTACATAAATGTCATATGCGCGACAGGTATTGAAGCGAATGCATTAGACCATTGTTAAATAATAAAACACACGGTTATAACTAGGTGATGTTCATATAGGATCACTCTAGTCATGTATCACCGCAGTTTTTATACCTTGTTTACGATAACATTCGGCCAGTGCTCAACTCAAATTTACTCTAAAAATGCAATATTCACTCAATGTAATACATCCACCCAACATACATACATACATACACCCAACCATATGCATCACCAAGAGACACCCGCGAACATTACACTGCTCGAGGCATCTGCACTAATCCATCTTAATTACAGATAAATAAAAATCAAACTAAAAAAGTTTCCTACACCTACAGTAATGACAACATCTAGCTGCCCACTTTACTTATGTCTGGATTCTAAGTCCAATAGTTAAATCTCCAACAACTATTGATTCGATAAAGTTACGCATCAGAATAACGACGTTAATCTTATTAGTCCATTTCGGAATGCTCAACAACCTGTTCAATAACTGTTATACTGATAGATAGATAGATCTATAGTTGGCCACTAAATGAATCTGTGCGACTCAAAATACTATTATAAAATTATTTTATTACTACTTAGTACTTCTTTTAATTATTACAATGTTATTTTATACAAATAGTTGCCTTTCCAATGTACGTCTTTTATCAACTGATGAAGCAGTATCAAAATAATAATATATCGTGAATATTTGAAATGAATGATATCAAAGTTAAAGACTAAATAATGGTAAACAAACCATGAATTTCACACAATATAACACGTATAAGTTGTATGAACCCAATTTTTTTACGTTATTTATCACAAATTCAAATTATTTCTTTCAAAGTAGGGCCACATAACCCACTTTTGAAAGTCAGAAAGAAATTTCATTACATTAAATTGAATTTATATTCAGTTATAATAATACATACTATTACATGAATTTCAAAATTTAATTAACAAAGCAAAGGACCCATGCGTTCACGTCAGCGACATACTTGTCAATTGTGTATGGCTTAACTACTTAACTTTTTTTTTTTTTTATTTCACCAAAAGTTTTAAATTAAGATTCCCATAAGGAAGTTATAGTTTGGGCTATTTTACTGTAAAAGTTATGCATTATACTAAGGAAGATTTGCTAGACTTTACGCAAACGTCGTTTTTAAAAAAAAAATCAAATAATGTTATGGAAAGAATAAACACATTAAAATG
Organism: Epargyreus clarus clarus; assembly: GCA_014595695.2. Classification (NCBI taxonomy): domain Eukaryota; kingdom Metazoa; phylum Arthropoda; class Insecta; order Lepidoptera; family Hesperiidae; genus Epargyreus; species Epargyreus clarus. The sequence continues at coordinate 2,161,283 of JACTTY020000036.1, forward strand.
GTCCGTTAATCTAAACGGAGTTTAAACAGACCTTGTCTTACATTGAGTTCCTCGGAAGCGGATTTTTTTTTCCGTAGGTAGTTATCAAACGGATAGTGTTATTGAATACACACTCGTAAACTACCTACCAAGAAAAATGACTTCAGAAACCGGCCATTATTTAACTATACTTATTTGTGTCTACAACTGATAAAAGATTTTTTTTTAAACACGCTTTTATTTTTGCCACGCTTTTATTAGCTTGACCTGTATGTATGTAACGGAATATTTGAATTCGATTTTTACCTACTTTGAACGGTCAGATTTATTTAAAAATTTTGAAATACTTATGACATGACATGATTTTAATAATCTTGTCCGATTCTAATTTTGTCTCATCACGATCGTCAGATTTAAAACTATAACTGTTTTACATAACATGTAGCTCCTTATCAATCACAACCTAAAATTTCTATGACCTGAAAAAGGTCTATTAAAGTTGATCATGATTTTATACCAGCCAGCCAAACAAACAGTTAGTCAAACTATCTTATGATACACCTTATTACCGAACAATTCATATTTATTATATATATTTCAAACGCCTCGGCTTCACCTGACTTTTATATAGTTTGTAATAAAAATTATATTAGTGCGTAATATCTGTATAGATTATATTAATATAATATGTATCATTTACAACCAACACTCTCAAGGAGATGCTCGATGTTTCTATAGAGAAAACCTAGACATGACGCAATTGTGAACCGTATGAAATTTATATGAAAAGTAAATTATTGTATAAGAAAATCCCATCGAAATGTACCTATGCTTTTATTTGATTACATTATTATTCATTTGGCTATGATATACATATAATAAGAATGTTTGAAAATGCATTAAAACCAAAACTACGAAGTTGATGTCAAAAGTATACATTTTTTTTTAAAAACATTACATGACTAGGTAATGGAGAATTCCAAATTACTAACGTACTCCGTGATCTTGACAGAGGGCATTGTATAATTCAAATTATATTTTGAATCCACATGAACAAAGTCGCAGGCAAGACTCGTTTTAAAAATGCAATTCAAATTATATTTTGAATCCACATGAACAAAGTCGCAGGCAAGACTCGTTTTAAAAATGCAATTCAAATTATATTCTGACTCCACATGAACAAAGTCGCAGGCAAGACTCATTTTAAATATGGTATACAAGAGACTATCTAAATTTATGTAGGCTTCAGTGACCGTTTCTCACTTAATACGTATAATAACTTAATTGCTGTAACTTGTAAATAGAACTAAGCTCAAGTTATAAAAGCATCAATTTATTATTATTATTATTATTATTTTACTTAAAATAATTTATTCTCAATCCCATACAAAGTGGATCCCGTTTATCATTTCGTAAATGGCTCACATAATTGATAATATCGATAGTCTAAGCGTCTCAACGTTTAAGGTACAAACTTCATTTACCAGTATTTGATAGTGCCCAATTTTCAAACCAAAAGGACGTGTAATGTGTCAAATTCAAATTGAAATTTAAAGATTTAAAATTACGAGATGTAAAGAAATATTAATACAAAACGAAACGTTGCATACTAAATTTAAAACAGACATTTAATATTATGTATAAGTGAGTCAGTCAGAAGTAGAATGGGAGATAAGAGAGATATTTTTATATATAATATTCCAAAGACCGCTGCGCATAAGTTTCTCAGTTTTCTTATAGATCATTAACTAATGTGCATTTATACTTTATGGGAGTCAAAACACAGTAGTACACAGTACTGCGTGAATTCGCCTAGAATTGATGGAAATCTAAATTTGGCAACGTACGTATGCTTCTTTCATAACAATTACGTATCAAGTATATGAAATCAAAAGGAAACTTTCATTGATTTATAAAATGAAAATGTGAACAATGTAGATGTGAATGCAAGTTTATTTTTAAATATAGTCAATTAATATCCAAAAAAAAAAAAACAATAAACCTTAAACTCATTTACCATTTCCCTCCTGGGTACACTCAGCCACTCAATACCGTGGTCGTGATACTTTTTTGCAGGCAGTTAAATATGTACCACGTAGATATTATACATTTCTGTACAATTATGAATAATCAAAATTTTGCAACTTAATAAACATGTCACTTATATCAAGTAGGTATACTGTACTCTGTAACTGCGTTTGTTGCTACCGCATAGTCCCTTCCATACAATAATAACAAACGCATATACGTAAACCCCGTTTGAAACATTAAAAGTTATCAAAAATAAATTCAAATCTAACCTGTATGCAATTTCTGGCGTACATTAGCCTATATTAACAACCATTAGGTTCCCATATCTATAAAGCCTGACATTTAAGATTAAAGATCCTTAAAATATTTTCATAAGTACGTGTATTTCTATATATTTCAAAGTAGGTGTAACTTTAGAACAATTAGGATTTACTTTTTACACCACAGAATTTAACCAAATGGACAGATTTACCACAAGAACTGCCTTGCAAAATTACTTTTAGACACTTCTTCACAGAAAATGCACTTATTTTGAAGTAAACACCTCAGTTTACAATGTTAACAAGTAATTTGATAAGAGTAAAGTTTGTTCACAAAATTTAAGTATATCATTTTCAGAGGGTATTAACATTTCATTGAATTACTAGTCTCAATCTATCCATTTTCTTAATTCAAATGAGTTTTCCCTTACATCAACGACATTTATCTACCCCCATTTTTACTTATTCTACCAAGATGAATTCACATATGACATAATAATGTTTTAACTCACGGTTTTTATTCCTGTGTCAAGTATGTTCGTACTTACGAATCGCCGTCCATGATTGTGAGCTGGTTCTTGTACACTTCTGATGAAATCAAACTCATCTTGAAGGTCTTGAAGTCATGTAATAATATAGTCACATAAACGGTACAGAGTAACGATATAACAATTATACGTAAGTAAGTTCACACTAGTGATTAGAAGTATTATAACTACACAAGTATCTCCGTTATTCGACTGCTCTTGCTGAAGTCTCCGACCAGAATGTCGCTCTCTGTTAATTCGAGCGCCGCCAAGGTGTCGTCCCCACTTCACCTACCCGCATCTGTTTTTAAACTGTAGTATCAAATGAGTCACTTATTACTTTAATGTAACGTTATAAAAATGTGATATCGTTAATATCCAAGCTTCTTATTAACGACGATAACAAGTATCTGCGGCACGTGAGTTAAATATTATCACGTATCTTATTAATTATTTCTAATAGATGACAATGGATAAAGTAGTTATTTTTTGCGATTATTTTTTTGGTTCTGACGCAAATTTACATGGTAATTTTAACCGGGAAACTAATCTTTCTTATTCTATTACGCGATAGAATAAAATATAAGAATAAATGTTTTTTGACATCAAATTTAGTTAAGCTTTTCTAGAATTTTTTTTATATACAAATTTTTGCTGTTTTGACGTGATTTAGCGCCGGATAGCGTCTTACGTCTATCCGCATGACTGGCGGAGGCTGTCACTGTGCTTGTTTTACGTCTTTCTCTTCTCAAGGCTAGGTCTGTGCATAAGAAAGGCGTTGCCCCGGACTGGCCGAGACAGCTCGGAGTCTGCGCATCGAGTTGCAGCTAGATGTTAGGTCCAATAGGGTTGTCAACTATAGGGATTATAGCTTTCAATCATGTGTAAAATATTATATAGTACATTTTATGATTTTTTTTATTTTTTTGTTCATTATACAATTATCGTTTTAAATACGAATTGATTTTATAAAATAAATTCATAATTACATAAGTTTAATAATTAATATTAAATAAATAAAATCAGTATATTATTCTATTGGTACTAGTAACATAGAAGCTTTTTTCTATTTCCATTTTTAATATTCTAATATAATTAAAGATCAACAATCCTTGATAATGATCTTGTCATAATAAAATGCAAATTTTAGTTGAGAATACTTGCATACATTTATTTTAGTCGCTTTTAGATCATCCTAAATCCAGTGTGGGAATGGAACATACATTCGTATGTACACAGCCTTATACTCTTCACGGTAATAGTGCGATTAGCAAACGGTCTCGATTAACCCCTCGACCACCGGCACCGGGTCATTTCGACCGCCACTTGATTTATTTCCTTGTACGTTTCAATTTAATTTAAATCTAGTTATTTAGTTCTTAGTAATTGAAGTTATAACTTTGCCTAGTGGTTTACTACGCAATTTAATATGCCGTAACTAACATACATCCTGTTTTATACCTTTACTCTTTAGTGGGTGCATAGTTATTAAGAAATGATAAATATGTTTTTAGTTTTAAGTTTTGTGGAAACTATTTAATAGGTACTCATTTGGTATCTTGTGAAAGTTTGAGAAAGGAGTTTTTATATTTAAGAAATACCACTACATCAAGCACTTTATTAATCGATATTAATTATATTAATAAGTCACACGTTATTAAAGTAGGAGGTTGGATGGTAATATATTGCGAAAAATATTTGGCTAATAATTTTACCTTTCATATTAGTGCGAAAACGGTATTGGTGAAATTAGTGTCATTTGTCACATGTAAATATTAGTCTTGTCTGTCCAGTCCAACGTGTTTACATACTTCGGGCGTTAATGGGACAGGATGTTCGAGCAATACGTTACAACATTAATTAAGAAATGAGTATTTCATTAATCATTAATCGCTAGTGAGTGCATGTTCTTACGATTACGATATAACGAAAGGATTACTAAGTACATTATCGTGGAATAATCTTTTCTTAAGTAGTATCATTTATTTTTTTATAACTATTTGATTACCTTAAAAAATAATCGTTATTAAGTTTTATAATACTTATTAAGCGTTTTTATTAAACTATATTGTTGAGCTAAACGTTTAATAAAAGTTTCTTAAATTGTTCTGTAATTATAATTAAGAACAATAAAATATAATAAAAGAAATAAAATATAGCATAAGCATTTAAGTGTTGATATTTTTGTGTATAATTTTCTTAATAAATGTTTCTTATATTTACAATGTGTACATATTGAAAGTATGCAGTTATCTATCTGGTCTATATTTTTATCTTCGTAATCGATAAAGTACGAATAGGACGTGATTAGCTACCTACAACTCCGATAAGCTTAGGATTTATATTTAATCCCAAAAACGATAACATTACGGATTTAATATCATAGATATTTACATTTTTGAAATATTTTGCCTATAAATCTAGCTGTAAATCGTATATTTAAAATTCTCGTGTCACAATGTTAGTTACCGCACTCCTCCGAAACGGCTTTACCGATTTTCACCAAATTTTATATGCATATTCAGTAGGTCTGAGAATCGGCTACTATCTATTTTTTATACCCCTAAGTGTTGTTCACCCTTAACATTTTTTTATTTTTATGGCAACACAACGTTTGCCGGGTCAGCTAGTGTTAAATAAAGTTACATGTACTAATGTTTTAGTGAGTATATCTTTTTATAATTACAGTTGACTAATTGGTCTTATTCCAATAATTAGTTACATGTCATATGGTCATAGATCGTTGTTCTTAAAAAAATATTTTACATATTACATCAAAAAGGCGTAGATTTTTATTCCATCATATCAAATTTTAATGTGCAAATTTTTAACTTTCTAGGTCAAGAATCTGTTGAGTGTGACATTAAATAAAATACATTTTATAAATGTACCGTTTGCATTAAATATGGGTAGAAGGATTTAAAAAAATATATTATTATTATTTAAGTCTGATGTGTTTATTTTAAATTTTTTACAGTTCTTGTGGCTATTTATGCTTGTTCATAATCTTAACTAATGTTTTTCTACCGACGTTCGATATTTGACAATTATTTGAAAAAAAATGTAATTTATTAACAGTCGTTTATCATTAATATTATCTTCTTATCTCGTAATCAATTCATTACTGTCCCACTGCTGGGCACGGGTCTCTTCTTCAGAATGAGAAGGATTAGGCCATAGACCACCGCGCTGGCCAAGTGCGTATTGGTAGACTTCACATACCTGTGAGTTTTTTTTAAATAAATCTTAGGTATGCAGGTTTCCTCACGATGTTTTCCTTCGAACCTCGGACTCCTCGTTCGAGAGGCCGAGTTTCTTAACCATTACGCTATCACTGCTCTATCTTCTTATCTACTGCTTGTTAATTTTAAGTAATTTGTGTATGACATCGCCTATAATACAATTAATGATCATTATAATATCTTGTCGTTCTTAGAATCAATCTCGTGTAAGCAGCTTTATATTCGCAAATTATTTTGATGGAATTCCTAAAACAATATGTAAGCTTGTTCTATACTTATACTTTGTTCGCCCGCATTCCAATTTGGTCCACTTTGGTTTTGCGGTTTGGATATACTATGACAACTATTTGTATCAATTACTCGGAAGTAAATGGATGTATTTGTTATTAATGAGCACGATTAAACTCCTGAATAATAATTAAAGGTTTTAGGTGATAGGGCCCTTCGTGGTTCCACTCTATAGGGACTAGGGGAAAGACATTTATATGAGAGCATTACATGAGCATTACAACTTACTTCTTAATGGTAAGAACACTTTTGTGGCTGAGTTCATGTAGTCTTATCTAGGGTTAACTGCAGATGTTCATCAGCAGCAGTAGGTACTTATCATCAGGTGGACTGCTTGCGTGTTTGCTACTGTATATTTAAAAAAAAGGTGTTTAGAATTTATTTGATAATAAGATATATCTATTCTTTTGTTTTAAAATTCTGTAGAAAGTAGGTTAGTAATAATATTGAAAGCTATTCTAGAAAGGTCAAATAATTTAAACATAGTTACTATATTTATAACTCCCAGTAATAAGTTTGGAAAAGTATGATATCCGTAAAGGATGTAATAAATTAAATCACCAACAAAATCCGGTTTAGTAGACGCTCGATATGTATGGGAAGGCTCACTTTATATATCAATTATAAATATTTTCTATATTATTGTTCCATCTCTGATCGTATTACGCGATTAAAATTCCGCTATTATCGTGTTTATACGTAAAACTGTGTTAAAACCTGTTTATTCTGAGGTAACACCGGCGTCCTCGGTTTGAGCTGTTAAATGACATAATGGGGTTTTTATCCGCATAAAATGTTATCTCCTAAGCACACACCTATGACTATCTACGCGAAAGAATTCCTATTCTTAGTTACGCCGTTTTCAATTTAGTATAACTCAAATTATTACATTTTTTGCAATAATATAATAAAATAATTTTAAATAATAAAGTATGATTATGGAATATTAAAATATTATTAAAGTGAATAAATCAATTAATAAATAAAGTAAAGAGGCAACTCACATAGGTATATGAATATTTTTGAGATCCTTTGAGTGATAGGTAAGTTTTATTTTCTTCCTCTGCAACAGTAATCAGTATTAAAATATTAATGATTTTATTGTCATAATCATCGCATTATTGTATAAAATGTTACAGACGCATAAACTACATATTGGTGATGTATAAAACAAATAAATCGGCCATTCTAAGAACAGGCAACTCTAACAGAACTAATAATTAAATTAAATTTAATAAAAATCTGTTTCCACACGAATGCCGTATCACATCGATCACGTAATATATTTATGTTATCTATTGACAGTACTAGTAAACGCCCGTAGCGTCACGCAAACAGAATAAATACACAACACGGTTTACTTTTCATGATTGATGGTAATTTCTCTAAAGATGCACCCACGAATGTCTGTCACTATGATACTTTGGACAGATATTGATCTTGATCTGAGCTGATCCATGACGTGATGATTATGTCAATGTGTAAACATTTTGGACAAGATTTCATACATACATGTTTGAATGATGAACAATGGCATGTAGCTACGAGGGACTAATAGTAATACTAAGCCACAAATTTCTAAAAAAATATTTTGTTATTTTCTTTGCCTTTAAAATGTTTTTTATTCTCCGGCGCAAGTTATGCATCCAATTAATATTTATGAATGACAGTGACAAAATTATTAAAAATGAATTTCTATTAAATATGTTCTAAATTTAAAAATATTTATTGTAATTACTTAATGTGTGTAATATTTAATTTTAAAATTATCTATTTCAAAATTATTTCTAAAAATAATTTAAAGCATTTAAAATTTTTAAATGTTTTAATACACACTATTTTATTTATAAAACGAATTATGAATTTGTTGGCTGAACTTTCATAATAACAGGAGTCATAAAAATATAGATAGAAACACACAAAATATTTTCGGTTGTTTAACACTAAAATAGCGGATTCGAATACAATAATTATATTCAATGGAGTGAAAGTGCAGCTGGAAATAATTAGCCCAAACAACTGTAACAACACTCGGCGCGTGCAAAAAAAGTATGTCATTGGGTCCATGTAGGTATGATACTGTCTAGAGATGAGCTATTTAAATATAAACGCATGTCATTCGGTCCATACGTAATGTCTGTAATTTTCTTAATTTCAAACTTATTTTCGTTTATAATTCATTTTTTACGCTTACATTTTTTGATTGAAAAAATTAACTCGAATGTAAAATTGAACTTGATTGTAAAATAATTCTCACGTATAAATATTCTTGTATTTTAACATTTATTATTACAATTATTTTTTGTAAAAGATATTAAGTAAATTACAATTAATTATATAAGAATGATATTTGATATTTTAAATGTTGCAATAATTTAAAATTTTATACCTTATTCGAGGCTAATTTTCGTAGTTGCAGAGTCAGTAATGGTAGACTAGACTTGACTCTATTGAAAGTTATTTTATAATGACTGGTCATAACTGTAGAATATGAGGACTAGATCCAGCTGAGTTTCGAAACAATCAGCACAGACAATTGTCCGCCTAATCAGATTTGCACAACACTTAGCAAGCTTCATTAGCTTGAAGACAAGTTGTGCAGGCGAATTCTGGTCTTATTTTTAACATCTGTCAGCCTATATTTGCTTATTTATTATTACCGGGTGAGGTGCCACAGTGTTTCAGAGTGTACACGTTTTCAGATCGGCTTTCACTTCGTTACGTTGGCTTATCAGATACAGTGTACACAAGAAACTAATTAGGTAACATTTTTATTCCCCACGTTATGGGTTATCATTTTTGGCTATCGACCTCTTAGCTTATTGCAAAATTCCTAACGGTTCTCAAAAGCTGCATACACCTGTTTGTTAAAGCGATTAGTGCCGCCAAAATTGATGGACCTGTTGGCTTATAGCTTCGGAACTGTAAACGGATATCGTATCTGAACGGATTCCTACTTAAAATAACATTAAACTTCACAAAAGTGGATCGTTTAAAAATAGATTATATTACCGTACTGATATTTTGATTTTATTTAAATTTTAGCTTTAAGTGCAGATAACATAAAACCGTAAAAATGTAAAATCGTGACGATAAAGATAAGTACTTAATTAAATATGAACTGACGTAGGTAGCACGTGAGGTGATTTGCTCGTAAGTAAAATTCACCGTATCTATAGGGTAAAAGACATGAGATGCCTTATTGTTCGAAATTGGACAGGGTGGAATTTTTTTTTCTTGTATAAGGATAATAATTTTATATGAGTACTACCACAAAATAAAAACTAAAACGAGATCGGACAACGTGAATCTACGTCCTATGTTTTTTTTAATTAAGATACATTTTATAGGCATATTTTAGTAGAAACAAATAGTATATTGGCACATTTTATTACAATTCAATTGTTTTTAAAATTTCATTCATCATCCAAATATGTAAGGGTTAATTTCATATACAAAAAATATTACTTTATTATTTCTGTTAACAATTTATTTCTCTAACTGAGCTAGATGTCATTATTATTTTAATATTATTATTTTTTAGCTATTTATTTACTGTATTTTTTAAAGAGATTACGTCGGCTATATTTATAAATATTTAATAAAAAAGTAATCAATTAGATATGCCTAATAAAGCAACACAGTAGTCCCCTGGTGAGTAAATAGGCCATTTGGATCGGTTCAGAGGCGCGTCCATAATACAAATGGGTCAGAGGCCACATTAGAGTCACAGGAGCTATTGTAATTGTTGCCCTATTGTATCATTCGACAATAAACAATATTACCATAATACTAAATGAAGCGGCTGCTAGGGTTGCCACTTACGCTCTCTGGACAAAATCGACGTTAATTTTATTAATTTTACTTTTTAATTTTAAGTCATTTTGAAATAAAATGTTAATAGCTAAATATATCTACGTAATACAGTAAGGAAAAGTTATTTTTTCTTTCATGGTATACATCATGGGATTTATCTCGGTCTCACCTAGTAGATTAAGCACGTTTAAATCAAGATTACCGTATACCGACAATAAAATGTAGAATAAAGGGCGATGTCATGTTATTATTATTACACAATTATAGGTAGCTTATATTGTTTGTGGACATTTAAAATAAAAAATGGTATTATTCTTTGTCCCAATGTGACAACCCTATTTTCACATCTCGTGCTGTCGCCTACTTAGAACAAAGGGCCGTGCATCTATTGTTTGTTAATTGTGCCCAGAATTATGGAGTTGGCGTCTAGACGAATATTCCGTTTTTACGTGTTTCACAGAATAATGCGTGTCATTAAAATTTAATTCGTGTAAGAATTTAAAATTTAAATATTCTTTGTGTTAAAATATTATTTACGTGAAAGTACATTTTTATGTTATTTTTTATTACGAGTAGTGTGCGCCCTTTGAAGGTGAATTTCAATCTTGATTACATTTTCGATTGCCTGAAACCTACTTTATGCCAGATTTAGATATTCTCGATCAATCGCCCGAGTAACTCGCTAAATAATGACGAGTATGTAGACACCGTGCACGAGGACAGACGTGTAGTCCTTTGGGACTTGCCAAGTACACCCGAGTATTTACATAATCGTAAGCGCGTCTACTCGTCGGTATTCGGCGAGTATGTAAGGTAAAAATCTTGGCGTTCGGAACGCTGATTACATATATATAATGTTAGAATTCCTCACAGACAATAGCTAATCTTATTTCTGTACTCGAACGTTGCGCCATCGACATTTTCGATCGAATTTGACATTTCATCGCGGATTGAGCTTTCGTGATTATAAAACGATCTTACAGATTAACTTGTGTCAAAGTGCTGATGAAAAATTATTTTTAACTTTGTCATACGGTATATAAAATAATCTTTACTTTACGAAATACACTTACTGATTAATCATCGTATTGGCTAAACTAGGTAGGAAGGTAAAACTACGGAATTTGTTCAACAAGTAGGCACGTACTAAGCTAGTCTATTTGATATTTACCTCCAAATACCTAGTGCGTAAATAAATATGCAGTAAATTCAGTAGCTTCATTGACGCACAAACGAATACGACTGTGGATTTTTTCACTCAAAAGAAAAAAGGAATCAAGTTTAGTGTCTAATTACAGTTCTTTGCATATAAATTGCTAATTAATTTTAATTACGATAAGTATTTCTAATGCGTACTTATTAACTGTTGCAAATAACTATTGATAGGGGTTTAAAAACTGGAATATTTTGTAGATAAACATTTATCTACCATATTACAACTTTTCGCATCTATTTAAAACCCCTAGAAGATATTAAAAAAATCATGGAACTTCATTGTAAACAAGTATGTATAAACAATTATATTGTCCGTCAACTGTGTATTTTTGACATGATGATGAAATATTTTTGTTTTCATTGCAAACACCATAAGAGTTTTCAATGTCTAAGGGTCTTTTAAAAATATCTATTTGGGGCTTAATCTATACAGACATCAGAAAACATTATACCAGGCTGCCCCAGTAGTCAGACTTTGTTACTTTAATTAAACAATTTGTACCTACTCTTAAACAATAGATCATGAACCATGCACACTAAAGTATTAATCATATGACTGTATTGCTTATCTGACTAGATAAACAGCCAGATGTTTACAATTAGGTCTATCGTATTTCATCATCGTTATTTGTGCATCTTTACCTAATTACTGTGTGATATTAAATGGCTCTTCATTAATGAAACGACAAATGGGTGCGATATTCTCATGAGGATGACAATTTAGTGATAAATCAAGTGGCAGAGGGCGTGCGGTCAGAAATATAAATAAACGAATCGTGCATAATTAAAATTTTGAATAAGGAATGATATTTTTTAAAATAATTAAAAATATGTCGCCACGTTTACTCAACAGCGGTTTTTTGGGCGTACGTATGTATTTACGTCTTATTTTTTGACACGCAAAAGTTGATTTTTTAACACATCACGTGTCGTTGAGTTTCTTTAAATTGTAGGAGATATATGTATGCTGCATTTTTATAACCAGTCAGGTTTGTTGTTTTATTTTTAGTTATTATGGTATAACAATACTTATCTGTCAAATAATTGCTCTATTCCCACTGAAAAAAGAAACACTATTAAGTTATATTTAATAAAAAAATCATTTGGCACTTGGCCAGTATCTCCTCTCCTCTTCCATTCTCCTCCGAGAATTCGGAGGAGACCCGTGCCCAGCATCGGGGCATTAGGTAATGGATTGAGGACAAAAAAACAGAAAATAATGTGAATTATGTTTTAATATTCAAATGAATATTTTCAAGAGCTTTTTAAAATCAGTCATCAACTGTTTCTTTATTCGCCGTATCTTTTAATTCTAGAAACACATTGCACAACATGTGTTTGTTCTGTCGATTTCTTTGTAAACGAACACACATTTTATCTAGCATTTGGTGTACATTAAACTTTCCCATGGTTCCAACAAAGCGTTCTTTGACAATCCATTAAAGATGGATGCGCACAAAAACTCGGACAATGAATGAAGCTGTGTTGAACAGAAGTGCACAGTTAAACTTAAAGTAAACCGAAACATAATAATGTGCTGGAGATTTTGTATGAAGTTTTACGTACTTTCATTAAAAGTCGTTTAAAATCGTAAATAAATAAAGTGATAAATGTTTCCCAAAGAATCCCGTTTAAACAGACAGAGAGATAAAATTGTAGATGAACAGAGACTAATAAATAATTATGTTTTTGTATCAAAAAGTAACAAAATTATGAGGAAAATAGCAATCATTTTGAAATAAATAATTGACAGGCATTTAAAATGTATGTGTGTAGAAATTTATTTGAACCAAATTAAATTTAAAATATTTTAATTCTAATAAAAGAAAATAACTTTTCATTTCAAATATTTGTGTTTATTTTTACATTCATTCTGTTAATCATTACGATTTTATTTTATGTTATAATATTATTTTAAAATTAATCGCTTAGCTTTTAATATATATTTATTTTTGAGTATAATTAGTTACTTTTATTTATAATAATTTTATAATTACAATAGAATTTTTAAAGACTATTTAAAATTTAACGACTATTTAAAGACTATTTATAATTAACACTAAAATGTTATGTATAATAATTTAGCTTTTTATAGCTTTAAACTATATTTTTAAAGAAAGCGAAATTATTTATTCCGCAGAATGTAACTTAATAGTGAATATCGTAGTAAATGTAAATAAATACGTCGTGCATCGACTAAGTCCAGTTAATGGACTTGCACAAGGCTATTCCTAATGAGTAGCTAGGATATATCCCAGCTTCCCTACATGGTTATGGCATTAGGCCGGTCTGGGCGGATGGCGGCGCGCTTCAACATTAAAATTGCACGTTTCCTCTCATAACAGCTCGAAAGGTATCGCTATTTATGTATTTGCACAAACAGTGCAATGCAGTTCGGTATCTGTAGATAGTGTGACGTATTGTAATGCATATTTGTACAAGCAGATAAATTATTTAGACTGTGCTGAGTAAATATTAGGACTGCGAAAATACATAGCGTGTGTCGTTTGTAGGTTAACAACGTTAATTAGTTCTATCTGGAAAAGTATTCTTATTTTAAATAGTGTTAATGAACGTATGAAGCAGGCTATAATTTAACTATTAAGAATCCTTAAAATTGAATTTGTAGTTAATTATTTTAATTAGCAAGGACAAGTAGTAGATCTTTAATTAGTAAATTTATTGTTTGAAACACTCTACTGGTTCGCTGCTAGATATGGGACTTTTCTTAAAAATAGGATTTTGTTTAAGTGCAGATTGGTAGATTTCGCACAGTAAGTAGTTACTGCCGTGTATAGTTTATTAATCATAATAGAATTAGGATTCCCACCTTAGATCGGTCATAAGTGCTATTCTTAAGTTACTATTCTTGGTGACTAAGTTGGAACGTTTCGTATAAGTATATCTGCTTTTACATACTCATCCAACTAGAAAAAAAGCACTAATACCACTATTATAAGGCGAATCAGATGTAATACTGTAGCTGAACTTCAAAGGGTCTCTACCTTCAAATTCTCTTAAAACAGTTATTAATATTTACCACGTGCCAGAATATGTTTATTTTACGATTCAAACCGCATATTTCACACGAATATTTAACTGGTATTGTTTATATTCCTTACGCGTGCTGTTTTTGAATACAAAAACAATTATGAACAAACATATTCCCTTTGTGAATGATACTTCGGGATCTTGGTTAAGAAATACAGAATTAATAATTGACTGATTGAGTGGCATAGTGATCACAACATCGGTATTGAATCCAGAGGAATTCAGGTTTGATACTCAGTTACAAAGATTGTGAATAATAATGCAATTTTATAACTATAATATAAGCTGTTAATAAATTTTAAGACACAATTTATAATAAAGAATAATTATAATCACGATTAATACTCTATTTTTTTTTAAGAAATTGAAAATCTAAAGGATTAGCTAAATTTTGATATCCATTGTTAGAAAAAAAGTGTGTGTGTGTCAGCTACGACGCACGATTGGAGTTTACTCCTTACGAACGATAATTATGATATATATCGAATAGAAAAAAAGGGTAAATGAACGCATCTGCTAAAATGATAAGAGAAACAAACATATATCTGTAATTCATCGGATTATTTATATTACTTCAATAATGCGTATTACATAAAGTATGTTACAAAATAATATAAATAATAATAATAATAATAATTGTGTTCAATTTATACAAATCCAATTTTAGGATGATTGATTTCTTTCACTTTGAATTATAATATCATTCTTAAATACTGTAATTATAGGTTTGTGGTAACTGAAATACGATACGTGAACTTCGGAAGTTACATGAGTTATGAATCTTGAAAACACCGCATCAATAGTTGTACCATATCTAGCGCGCAACACACACGTACAAACATACGCACACATTCAACTCTCAGACTGGAGGTAGTGAACTATACAGTGAGACTACGAAGTATCGCGCAAAGAGGAGACCCCGAGAATGAGATACGCTGTGTAATGTATTCCATCTCATTCTTTTACACGTTCAATCCTACAGATATATATGTTTGTCTCTTTCTACGTAACGCCTCAACTTTTCGTGTTACACTTGATTTTACTCCTCATAAAATTTCCGTACCGGGCCTTATAACTCAAATCGTTTCTTAAGGAGTAAACTCCAATAAAACTTATTTTTTTAATATTAAGGATTATAATTTTTAGGAAATATTTTAAATTGAACCTATTTGGAATTCAAACAGATATGCAAATGATTGCAACTGTGGTATTGTAGAACACTGGTACCAGTCAACGCCCACGCAATCAGTGTAGATTGTCTAAGTCTAGGAACGAATCTAGACCCAAGGACTGGTTTCTGAAAGCGGTGTTTGATGCAGGCAAACCAAATAAAACCGTACTAGGTCGCTGAACCCGTCTTTTGTTGAGAGTATTTCAAAACTGAAAAGTTAAAAATTTTGTTCATAAAATAGTATTTATCATTGATATTACATATATTATATTTCTATGAATGAAATGTAATGCTATTTCTATATAAATCGCAGTGTTAAGCTAAATGAAAAATTATAGGTATATCGAGCAAAACAAACATTTTAAGATTTTGGTTCGATCCCCGACCAGAACATCCGATTGATGAATTTAGATTTCTATTCTAGGTCTGGGTGTTTGTTTATTCGTCCATGTATGTATTTGTATCGTACCTAGAACACAGGAAACTGAGGCTGTGATTGAAAAAAAGTTTTTAAAATACAGTGTTGATTAGGTCGTTTCTTCAAACAATTTTGTATGCATGTTGAAGTTGAAATTCGCGAGAATTAATTATTTTGTCGTTCACACGTTCTACCCACAAAAATAGCAGGTACTCGCCAGATAAGAGCAACGGTTCCTGATGTCACTGATAATATAACAGTATTACATAACTTGCTTTAATACATAAAAAATGGGCCAGGTACGAGTCGAAATCTGTGAGATTTTTGGGTACCTATTTATTATCATAGCAACCATCGAAGTAGATGTGAAAATTGTCTACCTATAACAGTTCAATAGATAAAGCGAAAAACGCTGAAAAATAGCATTTTCTTGTATGGCAACCCCCATATTTTATAAATTTATTATTTTTAGTATTGTTGTCGCAGCAACCATCGTGATACACTCGCTGTAAAAATTGAAGTGTCTATATATTAAAATAAATTAAAATAAAGAAATACAGCGGAGGCGTAGTAATAGCGTTCCGTTTTTACCCTTTGGTTACGGAACCCTAAAAATAAAATAGCAAACGAGCCGTCTACATAATCAGTAAGCTACCTATGGATCTGCAACCAACCTTTAACAGGATTGTAGTTTTAAGTGAGCGTGTAGATAAATGCGTTTCTATCCTCGGGGCTGAGAAATACTAAAGGCTTATTTACACCGTCGTCAGGCTAATTCCCTTGCCGAAGGCGACCGATCCGGTGTTTAACGCCCGTTTCGCAGTCGAAAGTCGACTGTCGACTATACAGGCGCCTTTGGTAAGTGACGACTGAAAATGTACACGTCGATTTTGTCCCTGTAGATGGCATTCAACAAAGTTCAAAGTCTAGGTAAAAAAGGTACCTTCGGCATGATGATGTCATTTGCCGGAAGTGGCAAACTAACTAAACGAGCCCTAAGCGTCTGCCTTACCATACTATCGAACCCATAACATCACAATTTCTATCAATATTTCAGTCAATTTTGAAGTAACAATATTTGCCCAAGAATAAGTAAATTATTAAACATCGTACTGGCAACACCAACATGCAATAAACACAGATAATAAAGCAGTCAATCCAATAGATATCGCCTTCGTTACGATCCCAGGTTTTACTGCCATGCTCATTTCTGCGGTAATGGACACAGGGAAATGGCATACGTAAATCTCTAGAGAAATTCCTATTATTGCTCTCGGCTCCACGGGAATTGAAAATTGGAAAGTGTGTTTCAAATAAATCTAACTACGTAATCTATTTATAGTATAACTATTTATATAGGTGCAATAATGTCGTATAATTATCTTTTCGATTGTATTGCAAGTCGTAAAAACTAATGGATTTTTATTATATTGATAAAATAGGTTAAACTGTCGTCATTTATTCTGCCTTGTCCTAAATTATTGACATTTCGATTATTTTTGTAGGTGCTTGAACTTCTTGTTTGATAAATAGGGCACAAAAAAACAACCGCCCTAATTTCCAATATTATCTAATTTCCAAAATTGATATTTATTTAATTTACTACTAATAAACTTTTTTTACGTGGGGAAACCCTCATGGGTTCCTCTCTCCCGGGGGGCAGCTGAGAGGATATGCCGGACTCTTACCGGCTAAAACCCCACGGTGTTCCTCTGGACACCCTTTGCCGGGACTGCGGGAACACTATAGCATTCGTCCGAGGTCCCGGCGGCATTTGCCCACAGCAGGGCCCGTCTCCGTTTAGGATGGAGTTGGAGTTTACTCCATCATCTTTGAGGTGCGCACGGGAACACCGCGCGCGCCACCTCGAGGCCTATTTATGACGTAAGACACCCCCGTGTCCTACGCCATGCCACTCCTAATAACCTAACCTAACCTAACCTAAGGCCGACGGTAAACGCGTTGCTGCCCGTAGGGATTCACTTAACCTAACTCATTAACCTAACGCCTAATTGTTTACTTTATCTAACCGATATTGAACTAAAACACAGCCCTACAAATTTATAAGGCAGAAAGCGATGTGGCGGTTTTTATATAGCAAACTACATAGTCCATAGTTTCTATATAGTTCGTCTATTCTTGTCTGGTCCCTATTAGGTTATTATGGGTTCAGTAAAACAACTGAGACTAACATTAGTAAATTTATAATATCCTACGGCGCCGGTCTCACGTTTCAATACCGTTCAAGTCACTAATTAACTACAGTAGCGCGTAATCTCATATTACGCGACCTATTTCGATTAATTAGTTAATTAGGTATGCTAATTTTATTTACTCGTGTTAATTCTATACTTATATAATGAGGCTTTATATGTAATGTTCAGCTCAGTCTAATTTAGTTGTTAAATGTTTTGATAATCCTAAATAGTTGACAATTATTTTTTATAGCGACGATCTCCGAGCCAGCTGAGACGTGGTGGATTCCGGGTTCGATCTCCGGTCATATCGTTACCTAAATGACGAATTTATTTAAAATACCTATATGAATATAATATTAGCCAATTGCTATTGTCATGTTAGTAACATATATAGGAATGATTTTACATTTATTGTGATATATTTTAAATAAAATTTATTTCGGATCATGAATTATTTATTATTTTGAATTTAATAACTATTTGAATAAGAATTTTTTGTTGTAGACTGAATGTGGGAAGAATATTAATTAATAATGACCTAGAAACATAAAAAAAACCATGTAACATAAATGCAAACATAAAAACAATCAGATACCTACAAATTATATAAAAAATACGCACGATGTACCTAGATAAAATATTTATGTATGTTATTTATCGCAAGAGATAAATTGTATTAAATTTAATACATGATGTACCAAATAATGTTGATTTTATTCATCGCAAGATATGCCTACTTACGTCGAATGTATAAAAAATTAATAACCTTAAAACAGAAGGAAGTAATTTTGTGAGTTATAATTAAAGCTAATACACGTTTTTATGTCAAATTGGACATATAGCATGTTTTCAGTAGATGTTATTTGATATAAACGATTTTATCCATTACTTGCCAGAAAACAGCCTACAATTATATAATCTATGTTTTTGTGTAGTTTTTATCGTATTCTATTATATGTCGAATCATGAGCGTGGCAAAAAAATCCCTGCTGAGAGATTTTTTTTTTGATTTACAGACTACCATAATTCTAAATAATGTATAATGGCTTCATTTGTTTGTGTATCCTCCAAAATCTTTTGTTTGACCCAATTTTACTTAACCTAAACTAACCTATCCTAAACAAGTGTGATGTGACGTCACAGTTTATAAGGCTGAGAACACATTCTCTTAAAATCCCTAAAGAGTAATATACGGTCGTCTGTCGTACGACTGTCGTTAACAATCGCAAAGTCGCAAGTCAGCGCGGGCTGTCC
Organism: Epargyreus clarus clarus; assembly: GCA_014595695.2. NCBI lineage: Eukaryota > Metazoa > Arthropoda > Insecta > Lepidoptera > Hesperiidae > Epargyreus > Epargyreus clarus. The sequence goes on from JACTTY020000036.1 coordinate 2,180,733, forward strand.
GCGTGTATTAGCTTACTGTCGCTCGTATGCTATCTCCCTAAGGGGTATGTTGGGGTCACGTGCCAGTTATGTAAACCTTCCTTAAAAGCGTAAAAGACATTAATTCCTGATTTAGTGTGCATGCTAACGCAACAAGTTACGAAATCGATATGCACGAGTTGTTATTGTTCGTACCTCGTCACTGAACTAAATAACACATGAGTACCTGCATTTTGTTACGTTGGCTGATGTAATAAAAATGTATTATCGCTAATAAAATAACGGATATGTAAGTATGTAGACGGATCCTTTCAGTTCTGTTGTTAATAGTATCGTATTTTGCTTTGGTGTACTAAAATCCATACAAGTAATATGAATCCAAATTCAATGCCAAGTGTAAGTAGGTACTTCGTTTTCTTTTAAAGAAAATGTATCTTTAATGAAGTTACAATTTTATTCGCAATTTCAAATCCAATCCAATCTAATGAAACTACGATCAAATTCGATTTTTTGGGAAGGTTTAGTGCAGAGTAGGATTTAGAGACTAGCTTTCAAAATGACATTTCCGTCCACTAGTCCGTCCGAAACAGACATGAAATCACCGTAGAGCCCGAAACTTCGGACGAAAGTACGGACCTCTTGCGTACAAAATAGCCCAAGGGCTTCGTTTACATTGTTACTTCGCGTGGGTAGCACAGGTGCACTAGAAACGTCAATCATCTGTGTACTTCCTAGACCTAAATCGTCATAACAGTTTTGTTTGAATCACTGAGTGCTGAAATTGTTCCTAAGTGGTGTAAGTATGATCACATGGTGCAGACAGATGAGTGGGTACAGTGAAAGATGTTAAACTCATGATTGCGAACTAAAGGACCCTAGGGCACACATAGCTATGTCTAGAGGCGCATTCGCTAAACCTTTAGAGCTAACGAGTACTAGTGGTAGTGAGAAGTGTTTAGGAGCTATTAATGGAGAATCGAAGATTTTTGAAGTAATTTCTGTTGCGTGAATTTAAATTACCTAACCTAGATCTTTTCTCGGGCAGAAATAACTAAGTAAATACTGAAATTTATTTCTACTCCATTCCTACAATCATATAAAAATGTATAATATTATTGTATTCCTATAAATCTTAATTTCGGCACTATTTTATAAACACTTTATTATTTACTAAATAGTGAAAACAATAAAAAATAAATAAATATTTACAACAAAAAATAAGAGCAAATCGACATTTAGAATTTTATTGCGTTACACAAATTGTTACGCATTGTTACGAAAGAAATGAAATAATTTATTTTCTTGAAAATCTTGTTTTCATATTTGGAATAAATTATGCCTTTTTTATATTATTTATATACTTTCAAAGTAAGTAATGCAATTTTTACATTACAAACACAACCTATCGTTAATAAGGTAAAATTTATTCCGTTTTAGTATTTTATAATTTTTTTATTGTTATAAAAACCTTAAAACTACGAGTAATAATGAGGTAGTACAATGGGATTTTATTACAATCGCTTACACGTAGGCAATACTTAACTACTCGTATATCGTAAATACACAACACCACAATTGCCGTTACATCGTCGCTAACTTTTATGAAATTCTTCAAGTTAAGAGAACAAAGTTAATAAAATTCGAAAGCAATTACTTGGTCCATATCTGCACCATTTCTGTCACTTGTGTAGCGAGAATATAGTTAGTATTATTGAGTGGCAAGAGAGGTTTATTGCCAGTTTCTTATTTGCTTACTTTCACCCAGAGCTTATTGAATTTCACAGTTTGCGGATTAAAGTAACAGGTTGTTAGTGACACACTGGCGTCGCGACTTTTTTCACTTTAATAGGCAGTTCAATTGGAAATATAGGCTTAACCTGTATAGGATATAACCATGCGTATTTAAGTGCCTATATATTTTTTAAATGAGCATAGTTTTGGCACTGAGTGCGGATTGAAGTAACAGGTTGTTAGTGACAGACTGACGTCGCGACTTTTTTCACTTTATTAGGCAGTTCAATTCAGTTCTAGTCCGCTCTGAAGTTGTTGCGAACAGGTGTAGTCATACAATTTGATATGGCGACGCGATTCATTTCTATATTCAGAGCGGACTAGCAGTCTTACGCGGACTACGCATAGGGAAGTGCTATAAAAACGAATACTCTGTTGTTCATATGTGCGACTATGTGAGACATCTAATCAACATATGTATATGAAAGCGTTACTACACTTATATGATACGTTAATTTTGTCTCGGCACATATATCATTTAAGTCGGGTTTTTTTAAATTATGGTATCTTTTTTCAATTACATTATAACCGTCGTGGATTTTTTTTTAATTTTAAATTTAGTTTTCTTTTAAATTAACGTAGTTTTTGCATTGTTTGCAGATCAAAGTAACAAGTAGTTTGTGACAATTGTGACCCAGTGAGGTCGCGACTTTTTTTACTTTAATAGGCAGTTTAATTGAGAATATAGGCTATACCTATATAGGCAGTCAGCTACGCTTATTTAAATGCCTATATGTTTTTAAATGAGCATTGTTTTATGTTACCTTTTTAAGGCGTAATTATTGTTTGCAAATAAGGTCACTCTTAGATAATATTAAACAATGGACACTAATTAATATTTCCGTGCGTCATACTATTTTTAATTAACTTGTACTATCAATATTATTATTTTTAATTAACCAAAAACAATATAATCAATATTACTTCTCTGTTAAAAAAACTAAGTTAAAAAAACAACTTTGTGGAAAACTACATTTACGTAAATTGAGTTTTTCCTTTAACTATACTATGTTATTCTTTACCTTCTAAATATATCTATACTAATATTATAAAGAGGAAAACTTTGTTTGGTTGTTTGATTATAATGAATAGGCTCAAAAACTTCTAGACCAATTTTTAAATTCTTTTACCATTCGAAAGCTAGATTATCCACGAGTAACATAGACTATATTTTCTATGAAATATATTTGAAAAATAGATTTTCAGGCGGTATAAAGTTTGTCGGGTCAGCTAGTGTATAATATTTTTAAGCATCGTCCAATTGTAATAAGTTCAAGCGTCGCTATTGCAACTTATTTGAAACCACATAACTTAAAAACAACTTGACTAATTACATAGATATTTGACACATTTAAATAAGCGCGAATTTTCGGCTCTCATTACCATGACACATGTTGCAAAAGGTTCCCAAAGTTAAATTAACTGAGATTCCTACGAGACATGTGTGGTTTAAAAAGTGGCTGGAAATATTTGCCTTTCAGCTAATTCGCCGGTCAAACGGGCCGGTAAGCTATGGTGCCATTACTACCGCACGCCGCTCATTAGGCCCCTCCTACGAGTGTAGGGTGGCCATACGTGAGGGTACAAAGGGATTTATTGTGTTAGGATTTTTTAGGTTAATTATAATGTTATTTTTTTAATTTTTTGAGCGTGTAGAGGAGGTATGCTCTAGGTTGTCCCTGTAGTTCCGGGACTAGAATAGGGCTACGGTATCCCCTGCCTGTCGTAAGAGGCTACTAAAAGAGGGCTTCAAGGGTTGCGGGCGGCAAGAGTGAGAGCTTGAACCGTCCAGTCTACTACCCCGGGAAGGACGGCGGTATGTGTGGTCGCATACCGTCGTAATCACCAGATGTTGTGGGGGGAGCGCACGCTCCCCCAGGGCAGAGCCTGATCCAGGCATCGCGCTTGGAGGATTCCGGTTGTGTTCTGTCGGAGATCCCGGAGTTCTCCAACAAGCGCTGAGGACGGCCACCGGGGGTTTTAGTGTGGTAAAAATCCCACATAACCCGGCGTCGCTCCCACGTCGTCGGGAGGAGGGTACCTTTTGAAGGTTTCCCCCTCGAAAAGAAAAGAAAAGGTATGCTGTAAGTTTTATGAGTGTCAGAGAAACTCGTGCATATCATTAGAATAAATAAAGCTTGCAGTCTATAATATTTCAAAAACTAAAGAATATTGGCATAAACTTGGCGGATCGTATTATTCGCTTTACATACTAAAAAGATTTTTTAATTAAAATTGCTATACTAATGAGGTCTTCAATTACGTTGTAACTGTAATTAGTATATTTTTACAAATAATCATGACATTTATAACCACTACTATATTACATTAACTACGCATCATTATTTTCCCTTCCGGTCCAGCAATACCCAGCGAAGTTGGCAACCCTACTCGGATCCCTTGTTGTGGCTTCCAGCCCATAAAATCGCTATTAACTGCGACTAGATTGCTTGTCTCCGCAAATGGGGTGGGATATGTTTTATGGCAACCGACGCCCGAGGCGTTCTGCTGGTGGTAATGACTCCTCGGAATGTTTAAGTCAGCTGGTTCTAACGGTCATGCTTTTTATGTTATGCATCTTATGGTAAGTGGTCATCGCTACCCAACGTAAAGTGGTTTGGGTTCAATCGGACATAAAAGTTTCGGTTCTAAGGTTGGCGATAGATACTCGTAGATACTTTACTCATAATATTTTCCTACTCAATATTTCACTAGAGTTTTTTGTGACGTGGGTGCTACACATTTACGATACAGTACGCAAACACCCAGATATAAAACAATCGAAATTCCGCATTCAACAAGCATGCTGTTTGGCCTGGGATCAAAACTGGAAATGCAGGTCAGACCTCCAGGCAGAAATAATATTAAGATATGTTCTAACTTAGTTCTTGGTCACTTCAGTTAGAACTCTTGTCTTATATACTCGTATGATTGATGACAAGTGCTCATAAGCGTATTGGTTACTACAGCATTACTGATTCTACTCCATGTGTATTAGCGACTATTTAAACTTGAATTACATGCCGATTTAATACTTGAAATAAACTACCCATATAAAAACTAGTGTTTACGTAACACCTCATCGGATTACAAACAATACATGCACATGTTTGGAGATGCATTGTACATGAACGAATCGATACGTGATCTCCATAAAACAATCGATTGTTCTACCACAATACGTGTCAACTCTAATTTCAATCGATACGCCAGTAGGAATACGCCGCTAGGAATTGTATTGCGTCGTCTTAAGTCATATTTAGAAGACTGAGATAATCTATGAATTATGGAGTCCGTGTTTCAGTTGCCTAATGAATTATTGGTGCTTAAGTCCTTTTGTGGTTCGATTGCAAGCCACCGTCACAACTATTTCTGTCAGAGGACAGCTAGTTGCTGTGTTCTGGTATGAAGGATTCGGTAAAGCGAATACACTTACGGGAGATTTTATAAATTATCCTCAGAAGTAGCAGCGAATTTGTGATTTGCGATAGACTCACGGAGAAATACACATAAACCGGAACCATACAGGGTTCAACGTCGCTTATCTCGTAGAATTTGTACATAAGGGTAGAGTGAAGTTTAATCTTGTAGATTTTTACCATCAGACAGTTCCTCCTTGGTTGGCAACACTGGAAGCAACATATTTTAATATTTCTACATACTGCTTTGTTGTACTGTACAAAATAATGACACGACTTCGGAATGTAAAAAGGCTTCAAGAGATCAAGTAATGCAATCCTCACGCTTTCGCTGCTAGCAATTGCAAACGCAGACAGAAATTCCATCGCTAAATTAATATCGGAGACTGAGTATCGTCAGTTTTATTGTTTTCTCTGACACAATTAATAAAATCTTCATAAGAAAGACATTGGAGTGGCAGAAACGGCAATATATTGATTAAAAAAAAACAGCATTAATCTCGTTGTTTTCTCCAACATATAAATATTGTTATTCACATTTAAAACATTCTTATTTCCGTTTCGTGTTGGCGTCATTGAATTTTTTTTTAAGCATAAGCCGAGACTCGAAATTTATTCTATATCGAAAGCGTAACGGAGCGGCGGGCACGAATTCGTTATTTTATTTATGGTAAAAGTCAGAACTCAAAAAAGTGTTTATCCGTTCGTGCTATGGTCCGACGTGATAAATATTTAAAGAGGTGCGCATATGAATCGACTTGACCCGTGTAAGCGCATTCATGGCAGGGTACAAAACATTAATATTGTACGAGGCTGCTCCCCTGGGTATTGTTGACGACAAATAACCTGGGAACCCTCTTTCAGATGACCTCACTCCAAGGACGAGAAGTAGACAATAGAGCCAATTATTTAACCGTCAAAAACGTCGCCGACCCATTATTCAATTGCATAACAAAAGAATATCCCAATTGTACTAATAGAATTTGTTAGAATTACTTAAATTTTTCTACATTGATAAGTACCAGTATTGTGAAAATGAAGGTTTGAATTTTTGTTTGTAACGAAATATTCGCAGACATTTCATATTTTATTATTCATACCCATTTTCTATACAATTAAAATTTTGTAGCACGCCACAGATTAAAATTCCACTTGTACATTTTTATCGCAGTGCGCAAGCCATGACAGTATGTAACATTTCGTGATGTGGATCAGTACTATAAATTCGTCCAGGATTGTAGGAAAAATCAAATAAATACGTACGTTTAAATTGTACCTACTATTAGTCTATTACATTGTTAAGTAAATTTTAACTGTAGTAAGGCAGTAGACTGTCGATATTTACATATTCATTAGTGTCAATGACTTGTGAAATGAAACAAATTATTTTAAAACAATACTTCAAGTGGAATATTTGGAGCAGTATTCAGTGGACGATATTTGAAAAATATGTGTCATAAATGGCTTTAAAGTAGACCAAAATGTGTGTAATGTGAAGTGCTCTTGACTCAGATAAGTCGAGTTTGTTTATAAAAACACAGATACGCGAAACAAAGCATTAAAGTCATGTAAAAGCAATGCATTGTACACACAACATAGTCACGTATGCTAACGGTGAGGTCGTCCATATTTGTGCAAACAGTCTGCTCTGAGATAGCGACGTTGTGCCCGTAAGTAATCGAGATAATATCTAACAGGAGAGCGAACTCGCCGCTAGAGAAACTCCTACCTGGCTCCGTCACGCCGACGCCCGATTCCAAATGTTTAACAAAAAACCGTGTCCTTTACATTCTATTTACTAGACCTCCGACACCGAGGACCCTTTGTGCTCGCCCTTCCGTCCAACACGACCCTTTTTTGTCCGCATGCTTCTTCACATTCAAAGTTCGCGCGGTTAGCTAATTACAGGTTCAAGTTCAATTTTGATTACGCTTGTTACTTTTTATACTGCCGTAATCACAGCAATGATACTCCCTCGTTAAGGAACTTAACTACTCACGGACGTAAGTGACGCGGCGTTACATAATTCACGGATAATTCGCTGTCGTCCGTGGCAATCCGATTTGCATATATGATGTCATTATTACTTACACAGATCGGATTCCGAGTCGTAGTGATTCACAAATTTGCAGGAAAAATGCAAAGATTGGATATGATATGTCGCAACATACGTAGGCGACATATTGTAGTTCAGGGTAACACAAGATGAATCAGTGCACCCACTTAAAACAACATCTTATTTGTAAATATTGTCGTCACCCGTCAGTTGTCGGTCTTTTCCCGTTTTGTTCATCTCTATTATTAGATTTACTCAGATAGTGTTACACTAATTGGGAAAAATGTCAGCAGTTAACGATATATTTATTACCGTTGATATAACTATAGTCAGTTTATGGGTTACTTTTGAGAGATATGGCGCCTATAACATCGCAATAAGGAATTTAAGTGGTTCAGACGTTAAGTATTCTTCAAGTGTTGTTGTTTATTATCACTTTGAAAATACTTATTCGTGGAAAATAGTTATAATACAAACACTAAATACACTTAACTCAACATGTAACATTGCTTTATTGATATCACTATCTTTATATATTGTTACTTTCTCTGATCTCTTCTTAGATTAGAGTCATACCAAAACCATTAATTTCAATAATTTCTATAAATTACCTTTTTCATAAACTCATGTTTATAACTATGTATTTTATACGAACAGTAATCCTCTGTCCAGTAAGACATAAAATGTCTGCTCCCTTCCTGACCTTGTACGTTCAAACATTTTTATCACTATTATCACCAGTGATATTCGTTTGATGGTAAATTTAATATGTTTACACATTCACAGGGCCTTGGTGATAAGTAAAGATCAAATATTGGGCTACACATATTATATGATACGTAGGTTTCTTTATTCGCACTATCTGCCACTAGCAACTAACAAGATTACAGGTCTTCAAGCAAGATGATTTTACACACTAAGTCTAGTCTTTAACAACACCTGATTAAATATTATAATCAGAATATTAGTACAAAAAGTACTGTAAAATTCTGAATATATAATTTTACTGACAATGATATTAAATCATATTACAGAATGTATAAACTTTGTAATGCAATATTCAAAGCTGTTAAAAGTTTTGGTGTCTCTTACCACATAACTGATTAAGGATGTAGTATTATCATGTATTGAAGGTATATGAAAAATTAAAGGGTGTTTCCTTACGAATGTACATAATTCCCACGATAGTATCTGCGTGCAATCTAATGGATGTTGGCCAGATGAGATTACTCGTGCTTGCAAGCAATTTACGGGCTAATGCGTAACTACAGGCAACCGCAAATGTTTCTAATTTTTCATCAATGCATTCGCATTTGAGCATGAAAATTGCATGCAACTTACGTAACCATCTGCGTTGGATGCAAGTAACGTGGACTAGTTCTAAATGTAAGATTCAATAAGAGTCGTGACATAATGACAATAGTAGTTTATTTCAATGCAAGGTTTTTGTTCATGGTTGAGATTATCATAAATAGGTTTCTATACGTATATGTTTTCACTTTCCAAGTCTTGTATAGATTCTTGTTTTTAAAATGTTGGAAGGTAGTGAATTGGTGAATAACGAGTAGTTATTTTCGAGCTACGAAATATTAAAATCTCAACACCCCGTAACCAATTTAATATTTTGTTTATTTAATTTTGTCTTAAATTAAAAACCTAACTCTTTAATTGCAAACTCTTTTATTTATTGCTTTAATAATATCAATTTTATGACCTACCTACCAATAATCCAATAGAAAAGTCTTAATCCTTTCAGACTGGTCAATATATCTTTGCGAATTAAATGTTTGTATTAATATTACGTTGGTTTACTTACAGTATCTTATCAGTCTTCATATTTAGTTTCTTTAAAACATCCTCATTTGCATAATCTATATTATTATAATTCAGGATTATGATTTATTACTATTGTTTCGTTACAATCTCCCGGAGATCCTATTGTTCATTTCTATTGTTAATACTTATCCAATTCATTTAATAGTTCTTAAGTGGCATTTGTATGATCCTTAGTGTATCGATTTGCAAATATAATATTTTGCCTCGTTCGTAGATCACAATCCACTTTCTCTTGCGCCCACGCTTGCTATTTGTCTTTGACCATTGTCTGATCCAATTCTTTATCGGATTTCTTGTCATTCTTTAATTAGAGTTTAGTTTGTGGTTTAATTTATTATACCTTGTAAATAACGCCCGAATTATATTAAGCCGTTTCAGTACGAGTAATGCAAGTACAATTTTAATAATTTGTATTCGATTTATCGACAACAACTTAAGTAGTAATCATTAATAGTAATTTTAAAATTTTATTTACTGATGTAATGCACAAGTCATTGACACTAATTTATTTTAAAAAATATTTTCCTGCTATTGTGCTATAAATAATTAATTTAATGTATTCGAAATTTATCTTATCTTTTTTATTATAGGTACTAATATTAATGAACATAAAATATGGCAAATTAAGTTAATTGTGACGTCTTGTTGTGTGTTTGTATTAATATTATATATATTTGTATTTAAATGGAGACCTAAATATCGCAATCTCTGCCGTGTACTGTAACTGACCACAAGCTATCTTTAGAAAGACCACGTAGAAAGTCTACTTCGACCTGGAAATATAATACAGTCTGAGACCTATCTTATACCATGCAAATCGGCGGCCTACGACTCAATTGTCATGTAGAACATATCATGTTTTGCATAGCCTCACTTTAGCTTTTTGGATCATATTAATACAATACCAGTTTCGGTCTTCTAAATGTAGAATCATCACATTGCATAATTGGAAATTCAATGCTCAATTTGGATTGTCGTTTGGTTGCAACTGCTCATTGTTTTAATTTACATTTTCATTCATGTTATGTTCTAGAAGTACCTTCATCTTTTTGACTTGTTAAGTATTTATTTTTAGAAATATTCAAATACATATGAAGTAAATTACATATTTATCAAGTGAGTTATAATGATCCTCTTCGATTGATTTGGCTCTAATAATAAGCTCAGTTGATGATATAACTCGGCAAGTGAATCATAATTTTCCATTTTAGTTACCATCGGACTCGTAACTAGATTTTGCAACCTTGCATTGTGTGTATAAATATGTAAAAATACCATGAACCTTACGTTGCGAAGGAAATTATTGTTACCAGTACAAATTAAGTTTAAATAGGTACATGTAATTTATTACTGTTGAATGTATTAAACATAAGGCTATCGTGAATGATCTGGGCAACGAGAGCACAGATGTTAGATCTTCAAAGAGATATTCTTATTTGGATCATTGTAAGAATCTCTTCAATTTGGCAATAAGAGACCGGTGCAGTTCAAAGCCGTTTTTGGTTTATATCCCGTACGGTATTTGCAGCGGTTTGTATTTACCGTTACTTTAACTACCGCGTAGTCAGATGTAAGTATATTTTTAAGTCCATGACGTTTTGTTGCTCATGCAGATTATATCAGACTGTTGCAAAATGTATACATTATTTTGACTTGACTTCGACGATGTATACATTATTTTAGCTTTTCATCATCGTTGGTCACATGATTGTTTACTGCGTGATCAGACTTTAAAGTACCTTTAAATCTCCTTTATCCTCTATTACGAAGATATACTTCGAAAAAATGAGGTAAATCATGGGTAAAATCATCATTTCTTTAAAAATATAATACAATCTTTTGAGAGTTTGATATCATTAAATAATTATTTATCGTTCAGCAACACTAATATATTGTACGTTACTCGTTTAAAACTACTTGCAGCCGCATGCTACGTTTGTCCGATTAAATGATAAAGTATTTCATAACAGGTCCTGATTAATGTGACATGTGATATCATATTTCCCTCATACTTATTCCTGATTACGCCAAGTCAAATCAAAGTCAGACTTTATCATATCATGACTATCTCGTGACCTTGTCACATTATTTATGACAAACTTATGACGAGACGTTTACTTAACTCATTTACGTCATATTAGACGGTTTTTTGGAACCGGATTTCAAATACTCATTTCACAACGAATTTGGGAAAATTAAAAACCGGAATAACAGGAAAGTTACGTGTCGGAGCTTCCTTGACCTGTATTACAGTCGGAGTGACTCATTAAATATGATAATTTTTGCACCATGTCCTTTTAGAACAATTAGCTATATTATTTTTTCTACTCTTCATATTTTTTACTCGTCGTACTCCGGAAATTAAAAGAATTTTATCTTCTCTTCAATACAAAGACACTTATCTCACAGACAATCTATGTACTGTCTTCGTTTCATATAACGCGACTATAATTTATGTACATGGGCATAACAGAGCTCCTTGTAATATACCACTGCGATAGCCAATATTGAATATATGCAAGCAGTAATTCTGCGCAATCTCTCCGATAACCTATGATCCAATATCGAAGCCTAAATGGTAAACCGAGATTGTATATCGTGTTTACGTTGGCCCCGTAGTCTCGACTCGCGAGTCGGTCAGGCCGTTCTGCGATCATTTGCAATTACATGATTCAAGACATTTCCAATACAAAATTCCAGTTTGGAAATTAAGTAATATTTTATTGTAAGGCGTGGTCGTGGCGAAGGATCTTTGATTATGCAACCGTTATATATTGAAAGGGAAGGATGGCTCGATCGTACGATCTTTTACCTGTATCATGTAATAATACGTTGCGGCACAAACAGCTGTTCACTGGCCGATCATTGTACAGTATAATAGAGGATTGTATTTTTCATTCAGCTGCCGCTATAAGATCATTGAGGCAAATATTTTATTGTATTTTTTATCGTTAATGTCAGCAGCTGTATTTCTTTTAATATCACAATTGGCGGCCTGCGAATCTTGAATTTCAAAGTTTTTTCTGGCATAATTGAAGCGTACCTCATGTGACTTCGCAGAATTGACTTGAGTTCGTAGATTTTATTACAATTTCTTTATAATTCTCTCTTATTGAATTTTATTAGGTTTTTAGTTCACCTAAGCTTTTTAATCCAAGTTATTAAATGTTTTTTTTTTGTTTCAGAAGTGCAAGAGAGGGGATGCCTTAACCGTTCAAGCGTGTTTGTTAGGTAAGATATTACCGTTATTTCCTTATGACTTCCTGAATTAAAGGTCACTTTTTTAAATCAGGTATAAAATTTTAAGAGCACTACAGCGTTACGGTTTCGTCACGCAGTTCTTGACAGATGTAGAACGTTAAATTTCAAGATCACTATCAGTACCGAGAATCGATGTTGCATTTGGGCATTGATTTATAAGTGCTTTACAGGCAACATTCAGGTCTTTAGGGTGAATAGTTCCAATTCAATCATTCACTCGTTTTATTCACTCTCACATACTTCTTTATTCCTTTCATATTTATGTGCATAAACTTAAACAAGTTACCTCAGCACCGTACGAGTTAATATCATATTTTTTTTTCACCAGTTTATCTGTATAACTGTTATAACATGGTAACATAATTATAAACAATCTTAATACGATTATTATTACCAATCTTTAAAACGCCGTTTAAATCTGCTTATCACAAGACACAAAAAATATATCCATTATCGCTTGTGTCACGACCTTGTTCTAATTATAATGTTGATGCCTACTTTACTATTGTATCTTTTGAAGAATTAATTAGTATTTTCACTCTCAACGTACGATAAATATAGAGATAGTGTTTATCTGGCGCAGAAAAATAAGATTTCTTCTAGAACCTTTAAGAATCATCAACTTTATTATAGTTATCGTATTATTTGGTTCAAGAGCGGTTTGGTATACAGTTTTTTGTCAGCTATCTAAGAAAATATTAGATTTTTGTTTTGGGTATGTATTTTGGTTTGAATATGGCATCCTTGTGTATCCTTTTAAGTGTACAGAATTTTTTTCATTTCTTTTTTAATAAGATATTTATTTAGAGATTTCTTTTTCACGTGAGATTACGTTTAAAATGCTCACGATCACTTTGAAAACTGTTACCAGACTTTTGGCGAAATACTTGGAGAGAGCTGCCAAGGGATAAGGCAATTGATTTTAATTAGAGTGTACCACATCAATCGACTCTCAATTATGTCCAATTACACTAAATTGGTAACAGTGGACATTCGCTTTTCTTTTGTAATTCAACGTTTGTTTACAATCATTTGATGCTTTTATTGTAATACTTTCTGATTCTTACGATACAATTTATTTTATGCGACGTTACTTGGGAAATTGTTCTTTCGATAGTAAACGGGATGCCGTACTGTTTCACGTCTGTGGTTTTCTACGTTATATTTTTTTAAATTTTAGGTAGTATCTTTGAGAAGAGCAGTTATTATGATAATAAGATTTTAAATAAGTTACGTTGCTTATCTGTGTTGTTTCGTTGTTTTCGCTAGAAGGTACTAAAGTACTAGCGAAAATGATTTTTTTTGTTTTTAATAATACAGAATGTATTAAATAATTGTAACTGTAAAATAATGTTCTATAGTACATTTTAAATATACTTTAATTAGTGAGGTCAATTAAAAATATCAAACTCAAAAATTATTTAAAGCTAAGGCCTATGCACCACACCTATGCACTTTTCACCCGTTTTCATTAATTAAAACAGTTAGGTTTATTACTAAACTGTATTGAACAGAGAATGCCATAAACACTATTCCCGCTTCCCTGCTAATTCATAGTTTTAGATCAATTTGAATCATGAGCGTGACCGGAGTACTTACCATGATAATGATGGTATAATTGTTTTAGTAAATTCAGTTCCCATTGATTCACTCGAGTTCATTGAGTAACTGGGTAAAGGAAATTGTATCGTGTTCATACAATACTCTATAATTATTTTGGTAACGGTTCCATTGGTTTTATAAATGTTTTATACTCAGATCAAAAAAATTAAGAGTACGCCGCATTGTAGATTCGAATAATGAATTATGGGATTGAGTGCAAAAGTAGTATGTGAATGTTGTGAATTTAAACTTTTTATGTCATGTCGAATTATATTCATACCGCCTAATGAGAGGCGATGGTATTTTTCTCAAAGTTTAATAACGTTAAATAAGTTAACGATTCATCTGTGATCTTCTAGTCTTTATGTGCATAATTTCGTGGGCTTTAATATTATGGTGGAGTTATAAGTCTATATTTTTAGTCTAAAGTTTTATATAATTGTGCACAAAAGCCGTTGTAACGAGATTTACTCAGTAGTTGCAACCATGTGAATAAATATTTAAAACTATTCTATCAGCAGCAAAAAAGTTGCCCACGTTTTTACATTCAAATAAAGGTACTTATAAACACGTCGCACACTGAGGACCTTGCGGGAAAGACAAAAAAATTGGGTCGATAATTATCCTTTGCTTTTTATGTAGTGCGGTGTTTATTTATGTTTATTTTTTCCATAACGAGTGCAAGTCCTTATAAAGAAGAAAAGTACTGAGTTGCTTGAGTTTCGATTGAAATAGTTTATACTATCATTATAACGTGAGTAGTATTACTGTTACGAATTCTTTATCTATTGATATTGGCAGTAAAGTGTTTGTTGAATACAAATAAACTATAGTATTGAGTCACGAAACGAAGGTTCTACTACCTTTCAGCTATCGGTGTGTTGACAGTATTAGTGTAGTCGATAGACCGATAGTAGGATTATTGCATCACCCCACTAGGGTAACTTACACGCAGTTTTTCTACTTGTTCAGGGGATAGATACTTATGCCCGACCTCTACCTGAGGTAGAAGTCCAATTCTATCTGGAGTTGTTACGGATATCCACGATCGGTAAAGCCGCTTACTTTAATCAGATAGACTTAATGCTCATTTTCTACTTTTAGATTATATAAAAACCTAATATAAACCACCTTTCAGTCATTGTCCTTGTCGTTCAGCATAAATGGCGTAGCTATAGTTTAAGCTTTAGTTATTACGCTGGTCAAGAACGGATTGTAAATTTCACAAACACACTTACTTAATAGTTAAACATAAAAACATTTAAGAGTGGTTCCCTCACGATGTTTTTCTTTACCGTCAAAGTGACTGAAAATTAATTTTATACACAATACCTAGTTAAAATACAATCAGTTCGTAAACAAGTAAATAGCATGAAGTGTGTGTTTCTGTAAATGTACGACATTGGTGTATTTTTGATGATTCAGTATTTTTGAGTGTACTATTTTTTGCTTCTGTGAATTTGCATGTTGTGACATAGATATTTATAAGTGTTACGACATCAATACCTACTAGTAGCTCATATATTACAAACACTTCACACTAAATACACGAGTTAATTTATATGACGTTATCATTGTTTTTGATTTAAATATTTTATATAAAACGTATTAGGTACACAAATTAATGTTATTTACTTTTACCTTATTTTTTTAATATTTACGTACGATATGAATTTTGTGTCACTCCATAATTATATTTATACTCGTAACAGCGCTATTCGAATCAAGGTACATTACATATTAAAGCTCTTTTGAAGGTGGTAGAACCCTTTGTGATTCGACTCCGGCGGCATCACCGCCACACCTATTTCTGCCCCATAACAGCAGTGTCGAGCGCTGCTGTGTTCCGTTATGAAGGATGTGATAAGGGAGACATACTTTTCCGAGGCGTTCCAGTTCCTTAGTCCTCAGGGGTAGCGCCAGAATATCTATCTAATCCTATCTGGGGTTGATTACAGATGTCCATGGGCGGCAGTAGCCACTTACCATGAGATGGACTACATGCTCGTCTACTACTCCTATATTATTAAAAAAAAATGTAAATTTTATAATATTACATACACATAACTAAAATTAACTGGAATATCCTAGAGACTCATTATTACAGTTATATAAATACTTTCCTTTAAAGTTAATATTAACAGTGCACACTAGAGCCGTAGTAGATTACCCTATCTTATCACTGATAGCAGTGGGTACTGCAAATAAAATCAATACGGACTCGCACGAATTCGTCGTTAACATTGCAAATTACGAGCACATTTTAACTGTGCTACCGCCACACTTATTTTGGTTATATCACCAGTGCTTCGCTATGCTTCGTTCGCTTCGATTTGCTTCGTTCCCATCCTTTAGTTGTGGAATAGTGCCAGAAATATAATAGCCATATATTTTTTATTATTTCTAACTTATGGCCGCAAACAAATTTTCTCACGAAGCACACATGTTTTACCGAAGACTAATTTGTTGAAAAAATACGGGTTCTACAAAACGGTTGCTTTTTGTGCATGGTTCGCACTGATGTGTCAAATTTCATCAACCGGCTACCTACACGACCTGACTAATGTTAGTTGCCACAAAAAGTGTTCGCTTCACGCTATCTACTTGGAAGACGGGTCAAAGTTGAAAGTTTTCATTTATCACACTGAAGCAATCTGTTAGTAACGGTAAATAAATTAGATTTTGTTTTTGAAATGGTTACTTAATAATGGTTTTAGTATCTGCGCTTCGATCTCTTAAAGGAAAAACATAATACAGGGTGAATCTCCATAAAGTGCACATATTGAAACAGGTAAAATTAAACCGCATTTTGTCGACAAAAAAAAATAAAAAAAATAATAAAAAAATTTTTTTTTGGGTTTTACGACCTTTTGAAGTTTTTTTTTTGGAATTGTGCACCTAAAGTAAATAAATCGCTACAACTTTTGAACTAAAAGAGTTATCATGTTCAAACAAAAATTACAATGAATGCCAATAATAGGCCGTACTGATCCATGAAAAAAAAGAAACAAAAAAGTTTATCTTCCCCGAAAAAAATAGTCAGATTAGTGTGAAAAAAGCATTTTTTTTAGGTTAAATTTCAGTAATCGTGAATTTCCTCAAAATAATCTAGGCTTTTTATTTTATTTTTATTATTTAATGTAATTCTACGTCGTATTAGCTTTCAAACACTAAAAAAAGCATGCCTCTAACTTAAGTATAAAGTTTCCTACGAGCGCTTAAACAAAGGCAGTTTTTAAGGGTGTTGGTAATAAATAACATTTTTAATACAAACTAGTGTTTTTTTTTTAATTATTAAAGATTTATTTTATTACTGTTTTATCACTTTAATATCGTCAAAAATAAGAAACTACCATGAATTTACCATTCAAACATATTTTTGATAGTTTTCTTTGTTTATATTTTGGACATCTAATTATGGGTCGGACTATACCAGTTTTATTAGGGCGCACGTGCGTCGCGTCTTTTTTGAAACGTTCCTAGCAAACTTTATACTTGAGTTAGAGGCGTGGTTTTTTTAGTGTTTGAAAGCTAATACGACGTAGAATTGCATTAAACAATAATAAAAAAATAAAATGCCTAGATTATTTTGAGGAAATTGATGATTACTGAAAATTTTACCTAAAAAAGTGCTTTTTTGCACTAATCTGACATTTTTTTCCTGGGAAGATGATTTTTTTTTGTTTTTTTTTTTCATGGATCATTACGGCCTATCATTGGCAATCATTGTTATTTTTGTTTGAACCTGATAACCCTCTTAGTTTAAAAGTTATAGCGATTTATTTACTTCAGGTGCACAATTCCCAAAAAAAAATTCAAAAGGTCGTAAAACCCAAAAAAAAATTTTTTTATTTTTTTTATATTTTTTTTTGTCGACAAAATGCGGTTTAATTTTACCTGTTTCAATATGTGCACTTTATGGAGATTCACCCTGTATAATAATATAGTTTCTGCTAATTTGTGAATTTGTGACGTCTTTTGTTTTTACTTGGTAAGAAAAGGTATTTTTTTACAGGGTATGGTCGCTGTTGACTTTGATCTCATCTAATATTAAGCCTTACCTTACGTTATCAAGCAGTATCGTACAGGATAAACACATACGTTTTTCCGGGTACCATGTTTGTTAGTGATCTCTAAAAAGTTAGGTACTAAGAGGTTTACATACCTACTGATCATACATAGATACTGATCAAAACGTATATATTTGTTGAGGCGTAAATTCTAAAATGTAAACGAATAAAAGATAATTGTGTATATCTGTACTGATGTGAGCTTTTACGAAACATAGACAAAATAAAAATGTCCACAGAATATAATCATTATGTACTTATAATAATTGAAAATTTTAATATATAAATACTTTATTGTAATTCCAGTTTTTTTAAATAACATTCGATCTGTAGCTACATAAACATGATATGTAGAATAAAACCTCTGTAGACTGTCAGTGAAATGATTGATTATAAAAATAAAAACAAGTTTAAAAATATTGGTGCGTGAAACGGAACGGTTTGATAGGTGTCGTGGCTGGCGCCATTGCCGCGCAAAAACTCAAACTTGTTATGAACGTTCGCGTACGATTGTACACAGATAATTAATATTAACAAAACTGACATCTCAAACTCGTGGCTTATGACGCACTGATTTGGCCCACAATTACCTAACTGTTTGTAATTACGTATTTTGGACAATTAAATTTGTTAATTAAAATTAATAGTTGATATAAAACTAATTGTAGACTGTTAAAATTTAGGAAAAAACCGACCTTAATTTTATTTTTTTCACAGCAAAAAATGTTCATACAAAATATTATGTTTCAAAACTTTTCTCGTTAAACTACTTAAGACTGCCCAGTATTCATTTCAGGGAATAGCATTTGGCGCAGACCAAATTTATTTTAAGCGCAGCCATTATTGTAATCCGTCGAAACTTTCGTGATTCGAATTTCGCATCGACAAAGTAGTTTCACGATTAATTAATAGGGTACGTTGGGGTAGTGATTCGAATCGTTCAGATTGATTCAAATTTTATAATTATGAATCTTCTTGAGTAAACGGCAGAGGAGTATGAAAGTCGATCTAAAATATTTTGGCACATTTTTTTTATGACCATGTGCTGGTCTCCAGGTTTTGAAAACCTCAGACAGGCCCAGAGCTTACTCCAGAATGCTTTTACAATTCGGATAGTTGGTGACTTTCGTTTCAGTCCTGTACACACGCAACCATGTATGTATGTAAACACACAGAGTTAATATTTGACAGATTATAAAACATTATTAATTAAATTAAGAAATAGTGCTAACTGAAGTTTGTACATAAATAATAATTTTCTTCAAAAATCATATCGATACCTCAATTCGCAAATCAGCCAACTCCACTTTTTGTGAAAATGTTTTTTTTTTTTTTTTTTTATTTTGTTCAACGCCATTTACTATAAAAATAAATATGCAAATATAGTTATAATAGCAACTCCATTACGGGTACGGTCATAAATACGATCATAAATATGATCTGAGGGATAATGAACATGAATAATTATACTCCTACATTATCTGCGTATGAACTTGACCGAGATTGTTCACCGGGTACGCGAATGAAATTGAACTGCGTGTCTTAGATTTTATTATTGCCTTTTCTAAGCAAAATAAAAAGTAATTATGGCGAACTTTTTGACCAAATGTTCATATAATATTGAGAATCTAATGAGATTAGAATTACTTTTATCTTCGAAATTATCATCGGTTCTTGTCCAAAAATTGTCAAAAATCGGTCAAGAGTGAGTCCAACTAGATAAGTAAGGTTCTGTACAATCACATAATATGTTATGCATTTACCGAATATTCCCCAACTCTGAAAACATTTTTTGGTTGGAATTTGAAAATGTAGAATTGAGTCAAAAACTAAAAATATAGAACACATTACGTTTCTAGTGGTGCCTTTACAGTTCAAAAGATTGTTTTTAAAAGATTTGACAGACGGACGGACGGACAGACGGTCTAACGGCGTATATATATATCCTAATACACTTCCGTATGTATGACATAATTTTTCCCGTGGCCCATCCAAGTTAATACGCCCTCTCTGAGTGCGTCTAAATATCTCTGAGTGTGAATTCTTAATACGACGTGCAATTTCCTCAGGCGTCCCGATGTCTCTAGATGACACTGACACCTGCTCTAGTTTGGCAATGTGCCCGGTATGACAGAAATACACTTTTTGTACTCTATTGTGTGTCAGTATGTCTTTGATTCGACTTGATAGACGCTGGATGTAGGCTTTTGCTTGAAGACGAGTATTTTTTCAATGGAGTTTTTAAATTTAAGTATGCATAGATTTTGTCGATTTTCAGTTACTATTTTTGGTCATAAAGTATATATAAATTGTAATTAGTCACGGAATTAGTTAAGAACGTGCCAAGCATTTCTATCCCGACATTCCCGTAGCTCCATTTGAGAGCATCTCCGTGAACGAGTTATATTTAAAGCGTAAAAATAGCCTTTATTATGTATTAAGAATTTTCATTTTCGTTCCCTAAAAGTTAGTTCAAAATCGGTATAGCTTTTTTTCAAAATAAACTCGTGAGAACAAAGAGGTAACATCCGCAGATATAGTAACAATAAATGTTTAGCAATCGGCTAGTGTTGAGTGATGAGTTGAAGAGATGAGATGAAAAATAGTGTAATCTTTTTCATCTCTTCATATATCTTGATAGTAGGTACACACTCAAAATATTTACGATAATTATAAGTAGGAATGAGACCACAATAGAAAACATCCACTATGTCAAACGAGTAACGACATTTTGTATTAAAAAGACCTTACTGCAAACAGCTAATCGCTGAAAATCACACTTGACCCGTATAACGATGCTTCAGATGATTATGATGACGTAAATTGTGGCAGATCGACTGCATCATCGCCCTACATTATGTATGGAGTGAAGTATGCTGTGCAAAGTGTTTGACGTCACATTATTTACGATTTGGTTTTTAATTTTAATGGCTAAATTACTTTGTTGGTAATTAAATTTAAATATGTTGATTTGGCGCAATAACAAATTAAAGATTGTTTTAATTTAATGTATAAACTTATACAGTAAACGGGTGTAAAGTAATTTTGAAAATTTTAATGAATAACATTATCAAAGTTAACACTGTCTTAAAGTAATTAACTTTTTGTAAAATCATAACCACAAAAAATATAAGGTGTTCAAGATTTTGATCAGTCTGTATCATAAGGTTTTTCTTTGAAAAAATAAATTTTGCACGTTCAGGCAAACGCGGAAGACTGAGAGTGGCACATGAGTAGCTACTTCTTTTTACATATTTTTACTTTAAAATACATATAGCTGTATGTCATAAGTGCTTTTATAAGTTATACTTGTTAAGTGCGTTAGAAAAAATACAACATTGAAATGTGCACGATGTAACGTGCACGATGCAACGAAAATTGACAGCATGAAGTTGCAATCACAATATAATGTCATAGAAACGCCACTATAGAAATGGTAAATAGAAAACTATTGTCATTTTGCTAGTGAATAACATAACTACTATCGTTACGGTATTTCTTGACAACGTCTGTCAAATTAATGACTCATGGGACCGAATTTGTATGGCAATAGATCATAATGACATTCGCTAGCGATTTGATTTCGATAGGTTTTTTACGTATCGAGTTACGTCACTACGGATTTTAGTTCTACGAGTAACCACCAGAGGCGCTTTACAATTTTTCATACATTTATTTTACGCAGTCGCTAGCGAGTAATACTTTTGTAAACTCATGGTAGTCCTACTGTTAAATGTCAGTTACGTTTAAACTATTCTTAATAAATGATATTTTTTTGCTCAAATCAGAAGATATTTTTATATCCACAGAAGTACTTACAAGTTACGTAAAAGTTCAATAAGTACACGAACCTTTTTTACTTCGATATGGGATTAAAATATGAATAAAAAATCGTATGCGGATATATTACTTACAACATCGTAGAGTTTATTGGCTGGTGGTCATTGACGTTACATAATTGGCTATAATAGTTTGCGGTATCGATTGAAATTCAAATAAGATTAATACCTAGATATATTTTATTCAGAAAATAATTTATTAGCTGGTCCTTTTTGTACCTACTTTTTGGTACTTTAAAATATTATGTACTTTTATGAATTTGTGTATTATAATTGCTCAAAATATATATTTCATAAAATAGTTAACCAAATATATTATGTACGTATGTATATCTTATAAATTAAATATTATTATGTAACAAAAAATATTTTGCGAATTGCTAGACCAAAATTTTTTTTTCATATATTTCTACGAAATCTCAGTGAAAACAATAGTTTCGTGAATAATACACGTATATAAGAAGTAAATGATTGGTAAGATCGTTCATTTATACGCGTCGATGTAATCGTTTTGGTTTGCAAAAACTTGTGATGTACTCTCGGTCTTCTGACGTCTGTAGAAACGAATTTATGAATGAATAATAAAACGTTTTAAATCGATTTGTCGTAAACAACTACAAGTTTTATATCGTAAGTAGGTATAACATATCGACGTTCTTTTAAGAATATGAGTACATTTTTTACAACACTACTTTTTGTTTCGTAAATTGATGTGTTTTAAAATCAAAACAAACTATACTTTGATAAACGTATTTTTTATTTCAATCCCTCCTATACGCTAAATTATTAAATTATTGTTCGTCTTGCTTGTTAGAATAAGATAGCAGTTGAATCTTGTCGAAGATTGTAGGCAGTTTGAAAATAACATGGATAACTCATTAACCCGTACCTCCTCTATTTCGCAAGAAACAAGCATGGTATTCGCCAAGCTTTCCCTGTTCCCTACAATAAGGAGAGACTCGTATGGGATAAAGAGAAGTAAGGCAAACCTACATTTACATGCCGCGTAACGTGACACAGTTTCCAAAAGTCACCAAAGTTTTTGGACCGGATACAAAACACACACATGCATTTGATAGTCAAAGCAAAGACAGGAACTACTCTGAGCATAGATTGATTTGTAGGAATGCATGCATTCATAATTAGCTTTTACGATGCCGTCTAGTTTTCAAATTTCGACTTGGCTTAAATCCAAGCTCAGACAATAATGTCTCACCTTGAGTAAAGACCGCAAATAAATGTTACATTTCACTTTCAGTGCAGCATTCACTGAAACTGTATGAACGGAATGAGCGAAATATGAGTGTTGTGTTTGTAATGTCTGTTTGAAGAAGCGATGTTTGTTTGGTATTCATTTGTTTCGCGGTAGAGGGGGGCGATGTGAGTGTAGCTCGTACAGAAGGTATGTAGAGGTCTGTTGAGTTGATAAACTATAGAGGATGGTAATATCTGTGTAACATTTATGTAGAGATGTTCTTAAATGTGTGTTGGTAAACTTATATTGAGGGTGAAATTAATGTTTCAATAATAACATTATCGAAGATAATATAAATGTTTTGTATTTGAAAAGCCTAAGAGTACGGATGATAAATTAGGTGTTTCTGATTTTAAAATGTTATGTGCGTATAAGAAGTTATTATAATTTGCTATAACGGTGCAAGAAAACGTCGTGAGGACACACCTGAGTTCTATAAAGTGTGTGAAGTTTAATAACTCTCATTGACCGGCGCGGTGGACCATGGTCTAAACCTCACTGTTACAGGAGACCCATGCCCTTAAGTGGGAAAATAATAAATTTAAAATATTATTAAAACATATCTTCAGCAAAATAATGTTTTCTATGACAATTGCTTGTACAT
The DNA here is from genome assembly GCA_014595695.2 of Epargyreus clarus clarus. Lineage (NCBI taxonomy): Eukaryota > Metazoa > Arthropoda > Insecta > Lepidoptera > Hesperiidae > Epargyreus > Epargyreus clarus. Next base: position 2,204,445 of record JACTTY020000036.1, read on the forward strand.
TGCAAGTATGCATTTATTAATAAACTTAGCTTCAAGATACTCGTGTTTGAACTTTGCTCACGTTCAGGGGCAGACGTAATAATCCGAGATTGTCGGAAATATGATTGGCAGTAAGTAAATTGTTTCTTGAATTAATTAGCAAAAAGCAATTATCATAAATGAAATATTAATTAATCACTTTCTATGCGCAGATGAAATTTTACTACGTTCAATTTATTAAATTATAAAGGTGTTGAATAAGTTTCATGTTATTAAAAACTAATATTCGTGGTTATTAACTCATAGCAGCTTTACCTGTGGCTTTACTAGCCTAACTTCGTTTTTTTTATAATATAGGAGTAGCAGACGAGCATGCAGTCCACCTGTTGGTAAGTGGCTACTGCCGCCCATGGACATCTGTAAGTAATCAACCCCAGATAGGATTAGATATTCCTACCTGAGGTCGGGCACAGATGCGCCGCTACCCTTGAGGACTAAGCTGGAACGCCTCGGAAAAGTCTGTCTCTCTTACTACACCCTTCAAAACGGAACACAACAGCGCCTATCACTGCTGTTATTAGGTATAAATAGGTGTGGCGGTGGTGCCGCCGGAGTCGAACCACAAAGGGTTCTACCACCTTCAAGAAGTTTGTTTAGTTAGCTTTACTTTAATTTATTTGTGGAAAATTGTTTTCTAATGGCAACATGAAATAGAGTGTGTAGAACTAATTATGATTAATACAATTTTTGACATACAGATAAGTAATCTCTTGATACTATTGATTTTAAAATTTCCTTGCTTTTTACTGTGTAAGAATATTTACATAAATATGGTGTCGATAACAGACGATTATATGGCGTTAGAAGTTAATTATATGGCGTTATTCTTAATGAAACAACTTTATCTCTACGTTAATTCATTTATGCAATTATATCGTAAATGATAGATGCCTATAAGGAAAATATATAATATATATTGAGGAAAATGTATGTACACAAAATTTCTTATAATTCGCTACAAATGAAATATCAGAAGTGATAGTACTGTGTCGACATTACACATTTTTGCAAAGAATAATAATGTGAATAAAAATCAAAACAAAACTCATCTGAAACGAAGATTTTAACTGATTTAAGATTTTAATAAAAATCTTAGACATAAGCTTACTAAGTAGTTGTAGTTAGTATCTTAGTATTAGATACTATAGATAGCTATGTTATATCCATAGACATCTAAAACAACAAATTCATTCATATTTAATAATTACCCGATAAAACAAACATGATTCTGTACTTACAATCTATAACAAGCGTTTGCTTATAATTTACAACTATATCTCAACAGCAATCACGTCGATACCTACTCGATAACTTTATCAGTGCTTAACATATATAATTTTATGATGAATTTAATGAAATGTGTCATTGATGCAATATTGACCCGACCCTGAACTGTAGCACTACCATGAGTTCACAAAAGTATTACTCGCTAGCGACTGCGTAAAATAAATGTATGAAAAATTGTACAGCGCCTCTGGTGGTTACTCGTAGAACTAAATTCCGTAGTGTGAGCCACTCGTAACGTAAAAAACCTATCGAAATCAAATCGCTAGCGAATGTCATTATGATCTATTGCCATACAAATTCGGTCCCATGAGTCATTAATTTGACAGACGTTGTCAAGAAATACCGTAACGATAGTAGTTATGTTATTCACTAGCAAAATGACAATAGTTTTCTATTTACAATTTCTATAGTGGCGTTTCTATGCCAACTCATGGTAGTGCTACTGAATACTGGCATTCAGTAATTACGTGATTATATATTAATGTATGGCATACGTTTGTGTGTTATCGACTTTCTTGATATTTCCGCTATTACTATAGCTAGCTAGCTATAATAGGTAATGAAGATAATGTTTGTTCACTTAAGTTGTGGTGAGGGAGACATTTATCGAGGAAATCTAGAGTCTTCAGGTATTACTCCAATTGGTCTTCGGGTAGATGATACACACAGTTTTGAGCTTAGGAGAATTCCTATGCTATCTGGTGTTATAGTACAAGAAAGGTGGTAGAAACCTTTGTGCTTCGACTCCGGTGGCACCACCACCACACCTATTTCTGCCTAATAACAGCAATATTAGGTGCTGCTGTGTTCCGGTTTGAAGGGTGTGGTAAGGGAGACGTACTTTTCCGAGGCGTTCCAGCTTAGTCCTCAGGGGTAGCGGCGCATCTGTGGCCGACCTCAGGTAGGTATATCTAATCCTATTTGGGGTTGATAACAGTTGTCCATGGGCGGCAGTAGCCACTTACCATCTGGTGGACTGCATGCTCGTCTGCTACTCCTATATTATAAAAAAAAAAGGCGTGAGTAGCAGTGCCAATTTATAATTAGGTTAACTGGTTCCTAATTTATTATTTCTATATAGAAAAAAACTGATATGTTTTTCTGATATTATAATTATGAGTTAAATTATAATATCAGAAAAAAATATCAGATTTTCATCCATACGAATAACAAATCTACATGCAACGCCTTTAGTCGTCGTTTAGGAGCTAAAATTTGTCATTGTAATGTACGGAGATCAAGCTGTCGAGCTCTCCATTCGATCTATCGAGTTCTCGATCGTAAACTCATGCTAATAGTACAGTTATTTGCTGAAAGTCTTATTGGAATAAATTCAACGTCTAAGATTAGCCTGTATAAATATCAAGATCGGAAGATGAAAAAAATGTTACGCTGATTTTGAATTACATATCTAAATAAGATTTAAATCAAGTCTAGTTCAAGTAACGGTTCGGATACTGATTACAATTTTAAAAACTTGCAACACGAAATAAGGCTACCTAATATATTTCCAATTCTGCATATGAACTCGACCGATAGAATGATGTGCATATTTTACATGCGAAATATTCTTACGGCATACTTATTGTCCCATTCTAACTTTGCCATCCCACTGTTGGGATAAGCAGTTTGCGAAATATTCTCACAAGTGTAAAATTAATGAAAATATTATGAAAAATTTTAGGAATGGAACTATGTTCATAATATAGGGTATGTAGTGTATAAGTGTATCTCTGTTTGTCCACCGCCACCGTCACCGAGCCGATACCAATAATTAATGATGGCGCCGAAATAGCGCTAATAATAGCACGTCCGTCACCCGAGCACCGTCGAGCAGCACGAGCAGCGTGACCGCTGGATCGGCCGTCACGATCACGACATATTAAAATCGACCCGAAATAATCTCGTTCTCGGTATCGGCTCGGTGACGGTGTGGTGGACAAACGACCTTAAGACCATAATGTCAAGTGTCATAGGCCCATAGGCCTGGGTGGTGATCAGCACTATTTCTAGCCGACGTAAATATCTCCGGAATCTTTGGTTAATCACAAATGCCGAGAACAATGTTAGGGAGCCGTCATACATACTAATTATAAGCAAAGTGTGGTGTAGTAAGGCCTTAACACTGTTTATTCAATATATTTTCTATTTTGATATCTTATGTGATTCATAACATAGATATATCAGTACATAGAAATACGTGTCATGTCTAAAGTCTAACGGTAAGATAAACCGGGGGTCACATACATAAAGTATGAATCGCATGTTAATGCGGATTTCACATGTAATGGTGAATAAATGAATAAAATAAAACGACTATCGGTTCATTTATTTGACTTTAACTTACGTGTTAGTAGATTCAGGTAGTTGCTTTACTAATTGTCATTAATGCATTGCTTCTCAAAGTTGTGTTTGAGACCCCTACGGGGGACGAAAGCAAGTTATTAAATTAAAAAAAAGATGTGTTTAAAACTTTTATATAATTACAAGCTGACCCGGCAAAGTTGTGTTGCCAAAAATATTAAGGGTGAACAACCCTTATCACTTAGGGGTATGAAAAATAGATAGTAGCCGATTCTCAGACCTACTGAATATGCATATAAAACTTGGTGAAAATCGGTGAAGCCGTTTCGGAGGAGTACGGTAACTAACATTGTGACACGAGAATTTTATATATAAGATTTTCTCACACACTTATTTTCTCTACAATGTCTAAGTGTTGTTTATGTAAAAACATGTTACTTATACTTTGAACCTACGCACCTTATGACGTTAATACGAAGAAAAAACTTAACACGTCTTTCAGAAACGGAGTCGAGGCAGCGCATGAGCATTTACGAGCGAGTGCGCCGGCGCATAAAACTGAGGGCATTAAGTTACGAAAGTGGCTTACGAAGGGTTGAAGGGATTTTTATTGCTTCGACGAATTGCTCAGATTATTGCGATCTGAACGTAATTGCATCAAATGCTTAGTAGTCATTCACTAGAAAATTTGCAGTGAAACGTGGTGGTCATCTTTGTCGGTGTCATTATAACGACATCTATCGGAAATTTTATCGTTTTGGAAAGATTGTTACGTATTTAAAGATTTAAAAACTTAAGTTCATTGTTCTATTTTAAGATTATATCCTAGTAACAGTTTATTTTATATATTTCCATTTTATTTTCAGACTGCCCAAAAAATATTTACAAAATAATACAAGCCAAAAATATAATATTGTCAATATATGCCATTTTATTCTGAAGTGATATTAACAGCGGTACCTGAATGCATATGTATGTAACTCATTGATTTTAATGTTATGTTGAAGTTAGAATAATAAAATGATGACGTATGGCACAAATTAATTTAACAAATTATTGCTATCTAGAACTCAGATAATAACTCCATTTTCCCATTATTTGTGATCCCATGTGAAGATGATGTACCCAATAATTACAAACCGTAGGTACTTACAGAGTATGGCACCCGTCATGCACATTGCACATTAAAAAATTGAGTCGTTTTTACGCCACACTCATATTTCGATGTCATATTAAAAACACATTGTATGAAATAAATTAACTTATTGCACATTTATATTAATTTTAATATCACTATAATTGAGAACCTAATCTATATGCAATATTTATTGGTAAATAATAATATTATTATATACGGTAACGGTTATTCAGAATAACGGTTTAGACTACATATTTATAACTATATCGTTGTTTGAACTTCGATCACATAAAAGTGATTATCATGCCCTGTGGAGCTATTTACAAACTACCGATTGAATGAAAGTCAACATCTACTCAACGGTATCGATACTATCAGTTTCTTTCCATTGTGAGTGTGAAAACAAGCAGGCAGTTCACAAACATATTGAAAGGAAACCTTTCTGCGTTTGCAATTAGCGTCTGGTTACTTTTTATAATCGTAGAACGGTAATGCTTGTTATTGATACATCTTTACTATCACTTTTATACCGGATAATAAACCGGAGCATTTCTTTTTTTAACCGACTTCAAAAAGGAGGAGGTATTTTTGTTTGTTATGCAAATATTTGCTTTGGGGAAGCTCGTAATAATGCTAATTTTGTTGTATGTCAAATTTTAATGTTCCTTCTCTATATGGGCATAGTTATGAATATGATTTTTAATGAGATAAAGATTGTTTTAAATAACGGGCCAGCCAAACGGCTAATCGCCCAGCCAGAATGGGACATCCGATTAAGTCTTAGATTTTCCGATAAGTAAATTTAATGTTTATATACTTTTAAAGTTACTATTTGTAGGTAATATCAGTTAAGGATAACTCCGCTTATAGAAAATCTCAGAACTAAAACCGCAGAGAACGAATAGAATAGAACGCGTCGAATTCACAATAAATATCTATTTTTGAAACGAATGCTCGTGTAATAGCAAAGGAAATGTGAGTTCGCACACAATCGTGGCTATATTCAGCGCGCAATTTATTGGTGGTCCGGCCCACACATCCGTTAATGGCGAGTGTGTAGGGCTGCCAGATACTGAAACTTGTAAATTATTATTATTCTAATTTATTTGCTTGCGGCTCCAATCGTATCACGTGCCCTTCTAAAATTTCGATATTGTAACTAGAGTGTACTAGATACAAAAATTGTTATACATATTGGTTAATAAATTTAACTGTGAAGTCAGGACGAACAGATTTACAGACAGCAGACATAACAGAAAAACAAGATGATTTAATAATAGAAACTACACAAGAAAAACAATTGCAATTTCCTGTTCGTTTAACGCAGTTCCTATTTTTTTTATTAAATATTAATAAACAGTCTCATTAAAGTATTTTTAAATAATATTAATATCGCTAAAATATTTAAGTAATAGAATGGTACTAATTATTATGAGAAACTAAAAATCCAACTGCTTAAAAATATAACCTATGCCACACGACGACACTACATTTAAATGTATTTAAATTTAATTATATTTTAATCAAATAAAGCATTGATAGCCTAGTGGTTAAGAAACTCAGCCTCTCCATCGAGGGGTCCGAGGTTCAAATCTCAGGCACGCACCTCTGATTTTTCCAAGTTATGTGTGTATTAGAAATTAATTACCACTTGCTAAACGGTGAAGGAAAACATCGTGAGGAAACCTGCATATCTGAGATTTATAAAAAAAAGGTATGTGAAGTCTACCAATACGCACTTGGCCAGCGCAGTGGACTATGACCTAATCCTTCTCATTATGAGGGGAGACCCGTGGCCAGCAGTGGGACAGTAATAGGTTGTTTGATGATGATATTTTAATCCGTCACGTTTGAAGTATAGAGAGTACAAGAAGAAGACATACATACCTAAATACATATGCTCGAAAAATACTCTGAGTCGGATAAAAAAGCATCATTTTCCTGTTACTTAGGTCATTTGGAAACCCTGGGACTAGATTAGCGAACAGCGACTGTACCACAAGTTCAAGAGGTTATTTATACTGTTAGATAACATACGGGATAAATGAACCAATGTGAGATTAGTAAAAAATATGAGCATTGTGTAGGTGAAGGTCAATGCTAGATGAATTTTTAATATTATGCGCAAATTACCAAACGTTTTTTTGTTTGTTTTTTCGTGCTTATTTTTATGTTACATTGCGGATAATTTTTTCATGCTTATTTTTATGTTACATTGTGGATAAATATGCTGTAAGGAATGTAATGGTGCTAAAATTATTCTAAATTGAATTGCTGCCTTATATTATTACCGGCTCTGTTCTGGTATGAAAGAAGATTAGGACCTTCTAATTAAAGTCCTGTAACACATCTGTGATTAACCTCAAAATTCCTGTTCTAATTAATTGTTTAAAAATATACTAGTACTGTATGTGTGTTGACTTCTTAATGTCAATAGGCTTCGGTAGACGCTAACATAGTATAAAACTATACCTATCATGTCAAAAAACGTTTTACGTAACTACAAAAGGTTTAAAGTTCATTGCTAACTTTTAGCGTAAAGTTTGATTACAATCATTAACAGAGCCGGCGATGAAAACCACTTGAAACAACAATTACAATTTTCAAATGACGCTGTAACTTAACTATCTAATGTGGTTTAAGCGTCGCAGTCACGGTGACTATGCAATGTCATTATGTTATTGTTTATTTTGTCTTGTTTTTACAGTTGAACTTTGTTAGGGTTCCTGTTTTGAACATAATAATGACTTACGTCTATATTCTGACTATTACAAGGTTAAGTATGCACTGTGTGCATAAAATAAAATATCAATAATAATAAAATTGAAGTGTATTCTTGTGCTTTAAAATAACGTTTTCTAAGTTGTATTGTAGGTGTTTGCAAGATACTGAAATACATATATTGTTATTGCAACAATTTTTATATTTTTACCATTTGGATGCGCAAATATGTCTGCCATATGTATGTTTTTTTAGTTTTTTTGACGAAATTATGTTTAGCCTTATAAATATCATCGGTTCTTTTATTATCACAGATGATAAGTAGTTGTTTGTTTTCATGTTGGAGTTCAAAAGCTTAATTTTATCTTTTTTTATTATTTTGAATGTCAATACGAAGCGATGTTTAGAATAATGGCATGTCCAATGACAGAAGTTGAATGATCTGTATGAATGAGTGCTCATAAAAGTAGAGGCCCCAGCGGTTACACCGATGGTAGCCGATATGCACTTTTAATGAATAGATGGCGTGATTGCAAAACCATTGTCCTGGATTCACGATAGTTGAGCCAAACATAAGATGCCCCTTAGTAATATTCAATGTGAACCAATTTTGCTTGTCGAATTTCGAAATTTGTCAACCTTTTTAGGCAAATATTTTCTCATTTTTAACTTCGACAGATAAAACAAAAATCATTAATCTATTATGGTTGTGTTTTAGAAGAATTTCGCCTGTTCTTTTCCATAACGAAACACCTCGCGATAAATATTGACATTCAAAAAGAGTTTTGTTAATATTTTTAGTTACTTTGAATAAAATATTTTTGATTTAATTTGATTTCAAAAGTTAAATTTAAGAACGGAGTCCAGTTAAAATCGAAGGTTTTCAACTGTCTAATTGAAAGTACCTATATTTTATTGTGTTTCATAACTTCCTTTAATAAACCCAATTTATCTAATGCAATACTAATATATTTTTGAAATCACTAAATAAGCCGAAAGGAATGCTGATTTGAACGATATCGAATTTCAAAAACCAGTTTCAAATTATATCTGCTTGTATTACAAATTTTGAAAAGTTCTAAAAATATGTTGACGGAACTTGAACAATTGTATTCTTTAATTTTAATTATAAGATCGAATATTGTTTTATAATAAGATATAAGTTTTAAATTTTAGATAAGTGTATTGATAAAATGTATATATTGCTTAGTTCTTCTATTTTATTTATCAAAATAACCATGTACAGACACTCGAAGCTTACATTATTATTTTATGTATAGATGTTATTTTCGAAAACTATCAGGTAAAGCCAGTAGCAAAACCTTGCTTAAAATGAATCATTAAGTAGGTATTGCTGTTAGTTCCTCTCGGTTAATGGCTACTTGCATTTACGATCAGTATCTGGTCGATTGGGTTTTATTACAATTATTATGTTGGTATTAATTCGAAGTTTGTTCATGTCTACTGCTGCGAAAGTCAAAATCTTACCTGAGTTATTCAATGGTTTGATGTGGTCATCTGGTGTTAAATAACTATGGCCCATGGACACCGGTTACCAAATTCATATGTGACAGGTGTGGGAAATCAGTACTATGTATCTTCAAACTAGAACACAACAACGCTCGGCTTTCTATGCAACGGTAAGCTTTGAAAAATCGAACAGTGCCTTATCAGGCTCTTTTTAGTTTTGGTCAGAAATGTTAAATAACTGATAACGAAGTGAAATTCTATTCCATGATTTTTATTGTTTTTCTGTGGTGTTTATCTATTAATTGACTGCAAGTCTTTTTATATTTCACTGCTGTGTGCCCACTGCGGATCTATTGGAGTGGCCAGGAGCGAACTCTACCACACTGCACAATGGACAATCCGTGTTAGATTTTAACAGACCAAAAGGTTCCTCCTCCGAAGTTTTCCAACTGCTAGGCTTTGATAATAGTCAGGATCGATATCTTAACGTTCTCTCCAAAGTACGGGAGCGCATATGACTTTTGCCAATAGGGGTTACCCATCACACTTCCGACCGTATTCTGTAGTAAATCACCCAATCTTTACGAATGAAAAAGGGTAAAAAAGTAATTTTTAAGTCTTATGACGATCCAATTTGTCATTAATTGGCATTGCTTTAAAGGATTACCCATATAAGGCATTTTTTTTACATTACATCACTATATACCCCTTATTCCAAAGGTGAAGGGCTACCTGAAACATTAAGACGACCTTTGTCAATGAGATAATATCGTTTTTACAAAATTGGCATCTTGTTCCTTGTCCTCTGTATAATATTTTAACTTGTTAATGATACAGGTTTAAGATTTATTACCATCAAGCCATATATAGCTGTTACGCACATTTGTAGCATAGTGGAAGTGATACTGGTCACTATATTTGCACACTGAGGGTTCCGGGTTCGATCACATGCAGGGAAACTGGGTGTTTATTAATTTGTGTGTGTTACAGTGTTGTAACACACATAAAATACTAAGTTATAAGTTTACTTCAATGTATATATTCAGGTATATTTTGGATGTCATTGTTTATTTCTATGTCTACAGCTTTGAATAGAACTATGAGGATAAGAGTACCTACTAAAAATTATATATAAGTAAGTACTAGCTGACCCGGCAAACGTTGTTGCCATATAAAAAAAACGTTAAAGGTGAACAACCGTTATCACTTAGGGGTATGAAATAATAGATGAAGCCGGATTCTCGGACCTACTGAATATGCATATAAAATTTGGCGAAAATCGGTAAAGCCGTTTCGGAGGAGTACGGTAACCAACATTGTGACACGAGAATTTTATATGTAAGATTAGTTACCCATTTGTACCCATCTGGTCTGCTTATTTACAAGCAAATACATGTACCATAAGTAAAATGACCCTGGAGAATTTGACAGGCGACTCTGTTACAACATTCGTTAATTAGCTAACTTAATTAGAAGATAATCCGTCTAAAACTGTGTTACGTGACGCAATCGAGGCACGATATCTGAAGCCGTGTTCACAGGATGTATGGGATAATAATCTTAGCGGATTAATTTCGTTGACCTCTCTAATAGTATGGTGTCTACGGTAAGGTTAGAAGAAAAATCAGGATAACTAAGTTCGTTCTTGTCAATTTAAAATTTGTTTTAAATGTCACTGACCTTGTCGTTTCATGTCACAGTATCAAGTATTATTAAAAAACTTCAATAACATGGATGAAGTCGTTTACGAGAAGAAAATCATCACATTTTTTACCTCAATGAGGAGGGTAATATTTTTTCTATATATAAATGTCCCATTCTTTGGCACGCTCTGCAAACTGAACGGCTAGACGGATTTTAATATTAATGGATCGTTGGATTCGTCTTAACTTTTGACCTTAAGGCTCTAAATGAACCGAGTGATATGGGCTATATTTTGAGCAGTCTCTTAAGTCGGTCAATATTTTAGACCGATCATAAAGTACGTTGATATATGTACTTACATTACATAGATTGCAATAGCAAGGCCAATGAGCAGGTAATCATGGTTTATTGCGAAGAAAATAAAATTTGAAAAATAAATTCATTTACATTAAACATTTGAGCATCAGTTTAACCACTTGAGAAACAGCCTCTGTTATTTCGATGGGTACGAGAAAGCAATAAGGAAATACCGCAATATTATTAATTGATAAAACCTCCCTGATTTATTGACAGTGTATTGCATAGATTGCTTAGCTGTTTAATATCTAGTCACTTACCAGTCATGTGGTTAATTTATTGACCAGTCGTACACGTCTATCATGTTATTTCTCATTTTCGTACTGTTAATTGGCGAGAATTTGTCTGGTAAATTTGATAGAATAGGAATTAAAGAGAAAATTGTTAACTTAATCATTTGCCGTTACAACACTACTATTATATAGTAGTAGAGGGTAAATTGACTACTGTTGTTGACTATGTTTTTAGGGTTCCTTACCTCAAAGGCACAAACGGAACCACATTACTAAGCCTACGCTCTCTGTCCGTCTGTCATAACAAATACTAGAAATAAAAGTGTGCTGTGAACGTATGATTCGCACTTGGCCAATACTTTAATTACCATAGCTTCTTAGGATGACAGTGCTGACTATTGCTATTGCACAAAGTTTTTATAGCAGGTAAAGTCGAGTAAGTCTGGCTCTCATGAAACTCAGTCAGTCAGTAGAAATTTAAAGATATTACGTTTAGCTTTTTTATTCGAACCATGACTTGTTCCATATATTTCATACTTTTTAAAATTAACGTTGTAATTTCTAATCATAAGTGACAGACAGACACAAATGTGATTCTATGATAATTTCTTAATAAAATGTACAATAGCCTAAACATGAATTATCAATTTAATTATTACAAATTTAAATGAGTGTTAAAATAAACGTTATTGCTTCATTAACGTAAACTAATTATCGATTTAATAGGTCAATAAAATAACTATAACTTTATAAATTATCCGTGATATTTTTATCATTTAAGCATTAGGTACATACGAATCTGGGTCATGATTAACATCCTTAACTATAACTTGTATAGTTATTATTTAAAGTAAAATAAAAAAATAATAGTTTATTTTTTATAACATAAAAAAGAAATTTATTTTTTATTTTAAATTAATAAAAACACGAGGTATTCTACATATTAAATAGTACAAAATGTTTACTATCATTATATGCTACTTTAGATATTCAATAATCTTTATTTATTAAATGAAAATGATCTAAAATCTAAACATAAAATTATTTCTTGTAATTATTTTTATTAGGTAAACATTTTATATTACATTTATAAATTACAGGTATGTTGGGTGTTAAAAATCTATTGTTTTATATGAGAATAAAAATATTAAAATGGCAGCCGTTAAAAATCATACACTTGCGTGACAAAGGCCATGATGCCGGTATGACACGCAGAGTCAGGTGTGATCCTCGGCCAGACATCTAAATAATTAATTTAAACTTTTCTGTTTTGTTTGACTGTTTTTGCGTACGTACTCATGTTTTTGTGAATTAGCAACAAAGACTTAGGGTTCCTAGTGTGCACTTTGACTGTAGAAAGCGTTTATTTATTATTTTGTATAATATAGGTATTGCAGATAGGTAAGTGGCTACTGCTGCCTACAGGCATTTGTAATCAAACGCTGATATGATTAGTTTCGAGTTTGATTTCGCAGATGCGCCGCTACCCTTGAGGAGCCCGAATGCCTCGGAAAAGTATATCTCCCTAACCACACCCTTCAAACGAGAACACAGCAGCGCTTAACACTTTTGTTATTAGGCAAAAGTAGGTGTGGCGGTAATGCCACTGGAGTCGAACCACAGAGTTCTACCACCTTCAAATATTTATAGCTTTGTACTTCAAGTGTCTTGATCAACAAAGGTTATTGTCATTGTCAACAAAATTAATAGTATCTCGAGTCCATAAACAACCCATTGCTCTTAAAACTAGCCATTTAAATCGATCCTGTTATCCCTGTTTAAATTTATGAAGTCACTCTGCCTTTATAGTCGTTTCAGGCACCACGGCCGACTGCATATCCGACGACCTCAGTGACTCACGATTTCATCACTGCCTGTACAACCTTTTTCGTTAGCCTGTATTTACCTTACTTGTGCTTACAAAGGTCGATCCCTTGACAATGTTTATTAATATCGTTTTTTATGTTACTATTCAATTTCTTTATCTGTTGATGTGTGGTCTGTCCTTTCCTGTAATTTATTTATGTTTCAAGTCGTGAAAGTATTTTAATTGTCATTGTCATTGCAATCTTAATGAGAATTTTCTAATGAGAAATTTCATACTACGTTTAGATTTCCTTACGATGTACATCAGGTCTAGAACTATTTGTTCTACTACACTATGTAAGATGTATAATAGGAATTTGAAAAATTAAAATCCATTAGGCTACTAATTAGCTCTTCTTCACTACATTTCCCTTTCATACTTTAAATATCAACTTTTTGTAAATCAAGTCAGACAATAGTTAGTTAACTCGTCTTTGAACAAAATTACAAGTAACCTATTTTATACATTCATAGATATGTATGTGAAAATATACTTAAACCGAAGTAAAATATATAGATGTTATAATTAAACAGTTGCTAAGGCGTAGCTTAATATTAATTTTTAGAACCGGACCTCAGCAAATTTAACATATTATTTAAAGATGAACAAACTCAATTGAAATATAACTTAGCCATGGGAAAGTTAAAAACGCAGATATTTTCAAACTAACTTTAAGAAAGAAGGTCAACAGTAAAATAATATAAAGTAACCGTTACATAACTATATATACTTGAGGCGTGCTGCAGGAAACGTCAAATTTTGTTAGCGCTTACAGTCAAGGGCAATTCAGTTGGTCCAAGTGATTAACTCAAGGCGAAGTTACTTTACAATTGAGCATCTCGTTATTTGTCCGTTTTTATGAGCGTATTTTTAGCGAAATGTCCGTCTTATAACCAAAACTACAAGTCTTGAGTAAAGTAACTTTAATATATTAGCGTCTAAAATATTTGAGAATTACTTGAAACGATCACTGATTCTTATTTATTTTCTTTATCCGATTAATTTATTTGTATTGTGAGTTGATTGATGATAGATAATATAATCCGTTTTTTTTGATAATTAGATCATATGTTCACCACGACGTCAATATGTTGATATCGTCAAAGCAGGTATAAATTAAAATATTACAATCATCAGCTTTCATCGCTTGTATCTCATCACTTGTTTGGAGTTTTGATGACAGCCTCTTCACATATCATGTAATTGAGTACACGCAACTGCATGATGTAAACATATTGTATATTGAAAAACTTCTTGGTTTGAAGTATTTTAATACTCTTTACAAATTTTATTTTGATGTTATTACGAGTAATCTTCAGCGGTCATTTACCTATGAAATGTAAGTTTTTGACCCTGAACCCAGTTTCAAACTAATTAAATCAATTTCGTCCTTTCCATTAAATCTTTATCCTTTAAAATATTTTATGTAGTATCAACACTATTTAAATGTCGAAGAATGTACAATTGAAATAAGGTAGTTAATTTGCAATGTACTTAACTATATGTTAAATGATATTATAATATGTGATAGACAGTGGCACTTATTTATTTATTATAAGTACCTATCGTTTTAAGTTCTGTTACGTAATATCTACACCTAGTACTTAACGACACCTATTGTCTAATATTTCATCATAATAGTCATCATTTCTGGCCATTATCTATCTTTTAGCATTAATACAGGACGCATCATTATTTTTACCCGACCTTATTTTTCGGTATTTTCAGAGAATGTGTCATATATTTTGTTTGATTCCAATATTCCTTGATATGCAAACAAAACGCCCCCCGTGAAGAAGATGTGACGACATTCGCACAAACGGTTAACAATCCTCTTCCTGCCGCTAACATTGAACCACTTCTGGCCGCGAGCGCCGGCCAAGTGCACTGAGGATGTTACGTGGACACAAATAGATACTGATTTAAACATAACACTACGGTTACCTACATACAGCTTTGCGTAGGACGAGCGAAATCGTTTTTAGATGCTCCTTTGAAGTTTATTATCTTGTGAGTAGTCGTAAACGTGTTTTTCATTATTTGTGTCTATCAAATTCAGAATTCTTTGTTGGATATTAAACGTATGAAAATATAAACATTTAAATAAATCTCTTTCTGATAACCTAGACCTAATGATGAAAATGTTTAACTTACGTAATTGTCGGTAAATAATATAATGTTTGTCTAACAATCCGTTGTGAAATACGAAACTTACGAGATTTTTGGCTTTTTACTCGAGGAGGGTAATGTTTTCCCAGCCTATGTATGTCTCATTATTTGGTACGTCCTACAGCCCAAACGGCTTGACAGTTGTAATATGTAAGGTGTCGTTGATTTCTTCTAAACTTTGGAAGTGATATGTTACATTACTTCCCTTTCCAGTGTTTTAATTTTAAGCTATCGGGTTTTTTTTATAACAAACTTGTTACATCACGAAGACATCATTTAATCTAAGGTCTAGAATCACACGTTGCAAATTGGAAGAGATACAAATTGGCTGGTGCGTTGTTAGCTGTTACCGATGAAAGGAAGCCTAGATTCAAATTGTCGGATAACTGCAGCTGCAATAATTGGATAGGTGGAGTTGATAGGCAATAGCCGTCGGGGACTTCGACTGTGTTGTGTTATACCCTATATTTAGACGACGTTGCCGGCAGTTCTTATTTATTCCTATCATGCAATATCCGTAGATATTCTAATGTTTTATATAACACTTGTTACGTGCGGTTCAAGTCACAATGGAGCTAAAGTAATCGACACTTATATCTGACCTATTATTTTCAAAGGCTCGTAAAAAATAATGATATGATAATCTTATTTCTCAATCTACGATGAAACACATAAATATTAAACTTTTATCTCTTACTTATTTACTATAAGTTATTGAATCGAGATAAAAAATGAACTTAATTTGAAATTGTATTAAAGATGTGACAACCGTGGCTTGTGACTGAAACCTTATACGGGATGTTACCACGAATAGAATAGCGTTAACCGATTAGACGTGATTTACCTCACGTGACTACAATGCTCTGACTGTACGACCTTTGTAACGATAGTATACATTTACACCGACATTGCAGTAATAGATAATCTTATTTAGTCACCAATATAACTGTTCGTTTTTTCGTTCCAGGCGGTGACTTCAATCAAGATGGCGTGTCTTTCCGTGAACGCCTGTCTCCTAGCGCTAACCTTCCTCTTCGCTCCCTCACTGGCCACCATCTGCCCCGACCGCTGCGTCTGCAGCACCACACGAGATGGCCTCCACCGCGTCACATGCAGCAACCTTGCAGAGCTCTACAAATACACTCTCCGCCAGAAACATCATAATATTACATACTGGATCTCTCCCATAACAATATTACGAAGGTCAACCATGAACTTGACCGCCTTACCGAACTCGTCACCTTGGATTTGTCAACCAACGGTATCACAGATTTAAATAAATTCTTACAAAATGCCAGAAAGCTAGTGCATGTTAATCTCGCCAACAACAGGATTGCGAAGCTCTCATTTACACATCTGCCTACAAGTGTTAGTTCATTAGATTTAACTAACAATCTGTTACATGATGTGCCTTCAAACTTAGGTCACTTGGTCAATTTAGAACATTTAGAGCTTGACGGAAACCCTCTTGATTGCACATGTGAGAACTTGGTGGCACGTGATCGCTTTTTAGTATCAAATGTACACATCGACAGTGCTAAATGCGAAACTCCTGCAAAATTAAAGGGTCGATCATGGCTAGAACTGAAAACTAAAGATATTTGTAAAGCGTCTAAAATGGAAATCAATTACTTAGATATGATGATGGGGGACCAACCGATTGACGCAGTTCGTATTGGAAAAGAAACCACTGCCTTGAAGTCTATGGCTTTAGTAGCTAGTAATGATTTAGACGAAGGCAACGTCATCCGTGTTGCCGATCAGGGCGAAGATGATGATAGTATGCAATTTATGAAAGTAGGTCGCTACACTACATCGTTTCCTCTAATAGATGGATCAGGAGACGCGGAAAGCACAACAATAAGTGATGTATTAGAACCTATAGTCGAACGAAAAATGTATAAAAATATATTGGCCGAGGAAAGTGTAATTCCTGCTGCCGACATAGTTCACACTACGGAAGATCCTATTGAAGGTTCTGGCGAAGGTTCTGGATTTGGATTTCATGGAATTGGAGATGAATATGATTTTAACACGGAACCTGCCGTAGAGACGACTACACCGATATATGAGGAACTCAATCCTGGACCTGTACGAAAAATATTTGTTGATGATGACAGTACTACTTCCGAATTTCCAATTCCTAAGCCTCCATCTATTTACGAAGGAGGGTCTGATTGGCACAGCAAAATCGAACCTGATATTGTAACCCAAAAAGCTGTCACTCAGGAAGTTTCAAGGGATACTACCGTTTCAGAACAAATTCGCGTTACACATGCTTCTGAAGTTTTAGGTCAAGCACCAACTGGTGACGAGAAAGTTACACATAAAACTGGTACATATGTTTGTATAGCATTAATTGTCGTCTTACTAGTAGGATTAATTGGATTTGCCATAATAAAAGGTCAAATGAGAAAGCGTAGAGACAGACGACTTTTAAGGCAACAGAAACGAGATGTAGAAAAAGCATCTAAGGAAATGGTAGACATGAATAAATCGTTACTCGGTAAACCCGCTTTATCAGATACTCCAACTGATCGAATAGTTAATGGCAAATACGAATTGGTGCCTACACATGAAAGTCATCAAAAGAAAGGGGAAAACGGACTTGGAAATGGAGTTAAACACAATGAAGAAAATAATGTAAGGACTGATAGCCCAAGAGACACAAACCAGAATAAACGCAGTTCTATAGACAATAATTTGGCAGAAGATATTGAAATTCCTCAACAAGAGACTTCGTTTGAATCGGATCCTACATCGCCTGATTCTAGGAAAGACCGCCACTCATTGTCAAGTGAAGATATATTTGTGCCCGCTCATGATGATGAAATACCCAGACTTAATGGAAACACAGAATCGGATGTTTCACACCCACTAATTAATGGAGATCAAACTATAGACTCGGACTTTTTGTCGCCGTCTCGAGAGTATGTGCCGGTTTATTCACCTGACATGGGTAGGGTCAGGATCAAAATGTCTGAGACGCCCAAACCTAAAACCCCAGTACTAGTCACTCGGAGTAGGTCGAATGCCGGAGACATAATCATAACACCAGCAGTGGATGCAAATGTGCGTAAATCAACTACTTGAGAATCATTTTTTTAGACATGGACAAGAACACTTTGTGTAAATGAGTGTCAATTAGCAAACACTTCACTATTGGCAAAATTCTGTGATTATTCTGTGTGCATATCATGGGGAACTCTTGTGAATGAGGGTATGAAATTATTGACTGTGTATTAAGTGCTGCCAAAGTGTGTTTGTAGTCGACAGTGCCTTTATTGAAACTTGTTAGTGGTATAATATATTTATGAGAGTATATCGCACGATAAGAAAAATATTTTTATACGTGTAATAATGTTGCCATGTTCATCATAGTTGTAAAATTTGTTATTAATGATTATCATCAGTTCAGGCCCGCGTTTCGGTTATTCATGTTGTACAATCATTTATGTTGCGTGTTATGCAATTTTACTTTTATTTTCAATAATGCGTACAGTTCTTGGAGATGTCAATGGTTGTGTACTTACTTTATACTGAGCGAACTTATACGTTGTACAATACTGGAACAACGAATGATCCATCTGGTTGTAAGCTTCAATGTATGTCTCCTCATCATTTTCTAAGAGAGATTAGTTCTTTCATGGTCTATGCGTAAGTTCCTTTTAAGTAATTTTATTGAATTTAGTATTTAAGAATGTGATACCATTTATTTTAAGTAATTGATGCTATTATTTTATTATGTATGTAATGGTTTCAATTTTGTCATCAATGTATATTTGTTTAGGTTTTATTGAGAAAATCATTCTACTTTGTAATTAAGAGTTTTTAATTACTTTTGTATAACTGTGCTTTTACTGATTTACTATTATTATTCGCAATAATTTATCAAATCTGTTATTTTTTATTGAATGAACCACAATGTATATTAAGAAGGAACAAACTGAGAACAATAATGTTTTTCGAATATAAGAAGTTTTATAGGTCAATGTAATTTTATTCAAACATTACGATATAAAACGTTGATTGGAAATTTGTGACTTTTCATTTTAATATGCCTACATCTAAACTATTCCCTAAATGTAATACAACATGTACATACAAGAATGAATAAGAAAATTTGACAACAGTAAGAAAATACCACTGTTAATTTTTTTGCATAATTAATATGTTTTTTCTTTACCATGGACATGGAATATCTGTAATTTTACAATCCTGATGCTATAACATTAGTAAAATCTCCAGGACCAGATTGCAGTTTACCTCATAATAAGTCGTCACTTTGGGTTGTGGACATCAGTAATCAACCTCTTGTAGGTAGTCACTATACGAAGCTAGTCACAGATACGTTGCTACGCTCGAAGATTAAGGTTTCAATGTCTTACTAACTTGAAATCGGAATACAGCAGCACTTAACGCAGTTAAGGAATATATAAGTAACATAATTAGATAATGTCTGCATGCGGAACACGAGAATTTCTAGCACTCACACCAAGGACTAAGTTGAAATAAATATTAATTTCGGTCGCCGAATTTATGTTACTTTATTAACATTAATAACTTTAACATTAATTAAATCCGCAGATTAATTTATTAATTATTTCGTTACGATTAAATATTTTATGATCAGTTTAAAGTTAATGGACTAAATTACTTTATTTACAATTTTTTTGCAAGTAAGTAGATAATTAAGACAAAGTAATTGGTTATAATTGGACTAAGCCTACAATAAAAAATAATGGCTCTGTTGCTGAAATGATGCACTTTCGTGATCTCCGAAATATGGAGCATATTGCAACAAAGAAACTTGTCATAAAAATATTCGAATTGATACAGTAATAAATATACTTATAGAATAAATAATGAATATATTATTGTGTAATGGAAGTCCAGGCCTTTAAACTCTAAAGCTGTGGGTTAATTCATATAGGAATTTCTGATATCTCAAAAATCAAATAATGGGTATACAATTATCACTTTAGCAGTGGTGAAAGAATAGCTTGTATGGAAACCGGCGTCCTCCTCATAGACTGTATTCATGAACAATAATTGCCGTGGATGGACTATAGTATAATTTCCTTTCAACCCTTTATAATCGATGAGCATTGGGACAATAATGGATTGTTAATGAACTATCTATTTATTGTAAAAATAATTAACAAAAGGTTGTCAGTAATTAGTCACTAATTACTATAACCTTCGTGCTATTACAAAGTTTACGTATGACTGGTTTTATTTATCTTCTGATTGCGACCTTTTTTTATTTTAATACAGTTCAATTAAATCATTTGTTTTATTTCATAGATCGAATTTTTGAAATTTGAACATATTATTCTTGTACGTGGCGTAGTCATTATAAGTAAACAAAAATAATAAATAGATTAGAAAGGACACTAAGTATAAAACAATATTTATTTCTTTCCTCATTTATATAGATTTTTATAATAAAAGTACGTGACCCGGCAAACGTTGTGTTGCCATATAAATAAAAAAATGTTAAGGTTGAACAACCCTTATCGCTTAAGGGTATGAAAAATAGATAGTAGCCGACCCAGACCACCTGAATAATAATAATAAAATTTGGTGAAAATCGGTAAAGCCATTTCGGAGGAGTACGGTAATGAACATTGTGACACGAGAATTTTATTATAAGATTATTTTGTTCAGGTGAACAACTAACGCCACCTTGTGGAAGGATTTAGAACTTGACTCATTGTCTCTATTTCATGTAACTTACAGGAATGTTTACAGATGGCGCTACTAAAACAAAAAGTAATAGACAAAACATAATTTCAAAAAACTTAATTAGAAGTCAATTTCAAGATTTACTTGTATTTATTTATTATAACAAGTAAATGCAAAAAAGATATAAACTATCTGAATAACAAAGTTATTTGAATTAGCTTATTATACTAATTAGGCTTATCTTAAATACACAGTTCATTGATTAATTATGCTTATTGGATGCTTCTTATTATAGTGGTTGTCTTATTTTCTACCTTACATATATCTTGTTATTGAGGTATCTAAACATTTTATTAATAAAAACGAGAGTACAATAAAATAAAACAACATAATTTATTTTCACACATTCAAAAGCCTTATTTGGGATGATCTTTAAAAATCACTTTCTCTAGGTTCATTATCATCGCTAGAATAACGTCTTTGCCTTGGCCGTAATGGTCTCGATGCTTCGGTTTCTATGTCTACTGTCACGCTGTCGCTAGTACCACCGTACTCTGACATACGACGCCGGCGGACCCCGGGCGACTGATCCAATTCTGCTACTTCATGACTTCCGTATTTTCTTGATCGCCGACGACGCCTTCGATTATTGTTTGTTGTATCCGTAAGTTCTAAATCATCTACGGCCCTAACATCTAAATCTCTTTCCGTTTCCTCTAATAAATCTCCACTTGACTTAGTTTTCCTACGCCCTCTTCTCCTCTTGGTCTTTCCTGTCCCTGTTTCACAAAGAGAATGACATGAGGCATTTAATTTTGGCATGGAGAGAGCTTCATCATAGGAAGGTGGTGCGATTAAATCGCGTGGATCAGGGGTATTGCATAGTGCTTCTTGCTCTGCACGTATCCTCAACTGTCTCAATCTATCTCTTGCTTCTTCTACTTGTCTTTCACGTTCTCTTTGTATAGCTACAAGCGACGGTTCATGGATTTTCTTATTGTGTTAACTAAAATTATACACAAAGCTAAACCCACAATCATTGACACTAAAAACCATATTATTCCATCTACATTTGCCACTTTCTCGCCGGGATTCCATATAAAATAACACGCTTCCAACCAGGTTTGTCCTATTACTTGATTAGGACTGTTACATATAAGGTTATAGGATTCTTCTTTTTTGTTCGGTTCTAAAGTTATAAATTCATAGAAATCAAACATATTTTTATCTGTGCAGTCACATCTCCACATGTTATCACTTAAATCTAATCGTTCTAAATATGAATTTGATTCAAAGTAACTTCTGCTCCATACGTTTGTAAAACGGTTGCCTACAACCCCTAAACCTGTCAATCTTGGTAACATAAAAAATGTTAAATTGCCAACAGAACTGATTCTATTATAGTTCAAGTTTAAATATTTTAGTGTATTCGAAGAGATACTGTCAGGGATGTGAGATATAACATTACGAGATAAATCTAGATCCACCAATGATTGCAGTCCTTCTAAGGAATCTTTACCGATCACGTTAATTTCGCATGAACTCATGTCTACAATTGACAAAGACAGTGATTTCAAATGGCCAACTCTATTTAAATAGTTCCTTGCTAGTTTAATGTGTGTCAACGATGGCATTTCTAGAAGAGTATCTTCCGGTACCACGGCTATCTCGTTCCATGATAAATCAAGATATTTTAACATTGTAAGTCCTCGAAACGTATCGCTTTTAAGAGATCCTATATTGTTGTATGATAAATCCAAGTATTCTAATTTAGAGTTATTAATAAATTCATTACTCCGCAAGAATCGTATCATGTTATGATTAATCATTGCTTTTCTCAGGTTTGAAAATCCTTGGAGGCTTGGTTGAAAAACGTTACAATACGAGATATCCAAATATTTAAGTGAACTTGAATACAGGCTATTCGATGATGATGATAGCTCCAGGCGATAGTTATGTGACATTTTCAAATATACTAATGATGGTAAGTAGGACAATTCACTGTAATTAATATGGCTCAACTGACAATTGCTGACATATAAACTTTTGAGTGTTGGCGATATAAGATTTTGAATTCTTACAAGCGGGTTATTGTTCAGCTTTAGGACTCTTATATTGATTAATCCACTCAGAGGTGATCTTCCGTGTATTGAATCGATCTCGCAATGTTCCAATATCAATGTTTCAAGGGATGGACTAATGAAAAGTTCTTGATTTGCTAAATTTCCTAAGGTGTGTAGTCTGTTGTAAGATAGGTCCAAAATTTTCAAATTTCTTGCTGGCTTAAGAACTTCATTAGGATTTAGGTTAAGCCAAGCTTCAAAGTGATTTCTTGACAAATTGAGGACTTCTAAAGAAGTCAGATTTTGCAACGCATTTTCCGGTAAAGCTTTCAGCAAATTTGAGTTCAGGTCCAATGATATTAAATTGTAGAATCTGCCAAGATTTTCAGGAAAAACACTTATCTCGTTGTTTGAAAGATTGAGCTTCGTCACCTGAAAAGTATTTTTTTAATATCATTAAACAACACCATATCATGGATCTGCAAAATGGAAAATAAACAAAAATAATATCTCTATCTTATTTTAACTGCTGTTATAAGGCAGTGAAAATAAGATATTTCGGTGGTGTAGCCGGAGGCAAACATAGAGTTCTACCACCACAACATTACATTGTAGACAAAATTCTACTGTGTGTACTATTCAGGTAATATGTTAATTCCTTACCGTATGACTAAGGCCATCAGGAACTGTAGTGAGGCCTCTTCTAGAGCAGTCCACACTAGCTCTGTCTGCACTACAGGAACACAAATAGCAAACATCATTTGTATTGTCATCGAAGTCCAATAGTTCTGCATTTATCATCACCAATAGAAGAAGAAGGCTGGTCGTTTTTAGGATCATACCGTCTTCGTATCATTACTATCTGTAAAGGAAAAGTCACTCAAATATACGTAAAGTTAATCAGTTTTTGACTATCTAATAATTATAACTGTAATACCTTCGATATAAATCAACAATGAATCGCTTTCTGAACACCTGCTGCCAGTTGGGCAATAGATCTATCTTTCTTGTCACGTGTAACCTCAGTAACCCTAAAAGGCGCGCATTGTCCCTGTTAAAGACACAGTGGGTAAATAATGAAACATTAGGAGGCGCATACAACAATTTTATCTTTGCTATCAGTTGTAGATAAAGCCTCTGGTTATGGAACACCTAAATTTAGGTCGCCTACTGCAAACAAGGTTAGGAAATGTATGTTTTACTTCCATTGACTAATGCTTGTGCGTTATCCGAGATAATTTCTAAATTGTTTAAATAATTCATTGATGACTCGTTTCTACGTTTGTGAATCATTGTAGTAATTTTGTGACTAAGAGCTTCCGAGAAAGTACTTAAGTGAGGATTTGCTCAAACGTACGTGTTTATCGAAAAATGTATGATAACTTTTAATATGGATAGGTACCTAAAGGGATACATTGGTTACTATTAAGACTTGTTCTATATTGTATTAGACAGTAAAGTAGAGTCTGAAATTATCGTATTTATATACTTCAGTATTAGGTGAAAACTAAATTTTTATGAATAAAAATAAAGCAACTATTTACTCACCACATGAATAAACCAAGTAAAACATTGAAATTTGATGCACTTATTAAATGTTTAATATATATTTCAGTAAAGGTAGTATTATTAATACACACTTTTTATCACTTAAGTGCCTTATCGATCACTTTGATAATCGTATCACTACACACCCCGGTTTGTCATTTTCGCACAGTTTTTTCTTATATTTAACCAGAAACAAATATATTAAGGGATTTACGATGAGACACTTGTATACTCTAGTTTAATTCTGTACCTATAGTCTTACGTGCGATCCCAACCATGAGATAACATTGTATGAGCCAAATAATATCATGACGTGTTATCATTGATAATGATAAGAGCTCTATGAGACCGTTAGCGTGCACTAACTACCTCTAATCAATGATGTATATATTTTATGTTTATTTCTGATAATGTATTATTACATGCGTCCCTACAAAGTTTATTGCAAAAGCAGTCCATGCAAAAGTGTTATAGTTAAAAAATAATTCAAATAATATTTTTAATAAGGGCATTTAAGAAATTATAAAAAATAACATAAAGCAAATAATGACGGACTTAGAAGTTGTTAATTAAAATTGAAAATTACGCCATCTAGTGGTCACGTTAAAAACCAAATACATACTAACATAGTGTAGTTGTATGTTAGTTCCAAATCTTCTCAGAGATGGCGCTACTTAAAAGATATTAGAACATTGAAGTGCCACACAACCAATCTAACAACCTTCATACAATATTCATATTCATAACGTACTTAAAACGCAAGGGTACAGGTAAAAAAATTTGTATTGGTCTATTCTTTATATCCTTAATTTATTAAATAATTTATTTGGTAATTCAATAATAAAGCACATTGCAATAACTTAAGTAAACCTAGAGTAAAAATAATTATAAAATTAATAAACTGACAAGAAAAAAATTACGTTATGTGAATTTCAACCGTTCGTCTTACAGAACGCCTGTCAATAGTTCTAGGTCTAAATTCAGTTAGATCTCCAATAGACCTCGATCTGCGATACCGACGAGAAGTTTCTTCGGGTTCGTCCACGAAGTCTGGTAATGAGTGGAAAGACGCATTTAACCTCGGCATTAGCAAAGCTTCATCGTAGCTAGGAGGCAAGTCCTCACGTAGAGGAACCCTCATTATCACCGAATTAGCTCTTTCCTGAGGCATGGAACCATTTGCATTTAAGACCGTAGTTTCTGACGTCGGTCGCGGCGGGTCTGGCTTATTCAGTACCATTATTCCTCGACAAACGAACGACGTTATTAATATACCAATAATTACTCCTACCAACACGGCCATCATCGTGTACGAATTTGTGGACGACTCAACGTGCCAAGTGAGTATGTACGCCTGCTGCCAACTTAAATGTGTTACATTCGATGGCGAGTAACATATAAGTGAGCCCCTATCAGTTACCTTTGATGGCTCTTTAGTCAAATATTTCAATGTGAGCAAAAGATTAACACTGAATCCTTCGCAGCTCCATCGGTTGCCCTTCACATGAACTTCCCTCAAAAACGGAATTGAGGCAAAATGTGAGGTCGACCATACTTCTTTGAACTCGTTCCCTCTCAAGTCTAGTACCGCTAAGTGCGGTAATAAAGAGAAGGTGCGGTCTGTGAGCGTACTAATTTCGTTGTAACTCAAATCCAATTCTTGTAGAGTATTCGAGGCAAGATTGTCCGGAATGTTTTCGATCTCGTTAATAGAGAGATCCAATTCTAATAATGAGTTCATTCCTGTGAGCGAGTTGACGTCTATACGTGTTATTTGGCAGTTACTCAAGTAAATATTCCTCAAAGAGGGCGATCGAAAGCTGGGTACTTCTGAGAAATAATTTCTGGATAAAATGAGTGTACCTAAGTTGCTCGCGTGAGTGAACAATCCCGGTGGCAAATCGTAGATTCTGTTTTCAGATAAATCGAGAAAAAATAATTGTGGCGTTCTCGTGAATGCGTCTTCGTCGATGTTATTGATTTTGTTTCTTGATAAATCTAGTCTTTTCATGTGATATGTGTGTTCGTTGCTCGGCCACGAATCGTAGTTATTATTCGATAGGTTAAGGGTCTGTAGTGAGGTCCAACTTCCCATGTAGCTGGGCAGCGGTCGGGTCAGGCTGTTCCCGGATAGGTCCAGAGTTTGCACTTGTAAGAAATTTTGTAGTAGTGGAGGAAACGTTTCGAAGTTGTTGTTCGCCAACAACAATACATGAGCCTGTAAATAATACCAAAAATATG
The DNA here is from genome assembly GCA_014595695.2 of Epargyreus clarus clarus. Lineage (NCBI taxonomy): Eukaryota > Metazoa > Arthropoda > Insecta > Lepidoptera > Hesperiidae > Epargyreus > Epargyreus clarus. The sequence continues at coordinate 2,231,214 of JACTTY020000036.1, forward strand.
ATTAAATTCTTTCCTATGTTATGAATTTAGAATTAAATTAAGAACCATTACTTCTTGTATTTATTTATTGTTCAGTATTGTATTTAGACTATTTAATCGTTATTAAAATAATTATACACATATTTTGGATTCAGTCTATATTACGTGTAAAATTAAAACATATAAAATGCTTACATTATAGTCCAGCCCTTCGGGTAGGTTCACGAGACCTCGATCAGAACAGTCTAAATAAACTACATTGTTTAAAGTATAAGTATGGCAGGGTTCCACTTGGTCTTCCTGCGCTCGGATCACGCCTGCGGATACCGTCGCTAGCAGCAGCCATAGCCACGGTAACCACGCAACTGCTTCTGGAAGCACAGTAGGATTTTTTTTGTTTTCCAATTTTTGTCTTGTTACCAATGGATTGGCAATGAATGAATGTTGTCAATGGATTGTCACCAAATAAGACAATTTCTAATTGAAGTTGTTCTCAAATAACTCACTACTCTTGAAGATAATCCGAACGCCTAATAAAAGTGTACATATTTAATCACTTATTTGCAAAAATGATGTTGAAGTCATGCATGTATATAGCCAGGTCCGTATAACTTAGTATGTATTACCAGTCTTCTAAAGCCCCAGATGGATTTATCAATCAACAGGTATGATTACCTTAACTATTTGATTTGTGATTTCAGTTGTAATTGCGAACCCATTGATCAATCATGCAGTTTCAGTGCAGATTGACGGACTAAAGTGCGAATAAGTGGCTTTATCGAATGTTTTGACAATATAAAACGAGTGATATTCAAGGATGACAAAGGAGACATATGTTTAAATAGTCGATTATAAGTTTATAGATTGGTTACGACATACACGAGCCACAGAGCTATAGGCGCTTAAATATATGTCACATAATCTGTATGTGTAGGTACTTCTGTCGTACACATATTAACGGGATTCACGGGAATGAAAATTAAAACACATGATTCAGTTTTTCACACACGCTTCAGTTTTCAGTGTTACTAAGCTCATATAACTTACCTTTACCGTACACACTCTCTCGTATAATAAAAAAAATACTCGGAATTTTCATAGAAATCATTAATTTTCACTGTATTAATGCTTATAAGTGTACCTACACTGAGTTAAATAGAATGAATATCACTTTACTATGATATAGACGCAATTTTTATAAACTCAACTTACCCATTAGAATCAGTTCCGCATATTACAATCACAATTGTCACTAACTTTTAACATAACACGAAACTCAATACATAATATGAGTTTACATATTGCCTTGTAGTTCTTGCAATGAATATTTGCCGTACCGCTTCGCCCAAGCTATGAGCCACAAGACTCATAGATATAGGATGTATCCTAAATAGAATGTCCGATAACTCACTACTGATTGTAGTTATCTAATAAAATCCTATCTGCGATCGTCAGAATTACGCAATGTTGAATACTGTATGATTTATTGTGCTCCTGTTTTTATTTGTGGTTAATATAGATACGAATTTTGTCAGCATTAAAGTTTCTAAATAGAGAATTAGGATGCTTATTTGTCAAAGTACGTTGAACTTTAAATGTAGGAACATTTTGTCACTTTCCATTCTACTTCTGTAGGATTAGTTTATCAGAATATTTAGTATCTACTAGACCTATTATTGATATGATTAGTTTTCAAAGGTGGTAGAACCCCTAGTGTGTCGACAACGCAGACCTTATTAAGAAAAAACTTGAATCTTGAATAAGAAAAGTACTAAGCGCGGTTAAATTTTTGTTTGAAGAATGTAGTCGATCAGAGACATTCCAATTTAGCACTCAGGAGCATCTACACGCATCTGTAGCCGAAAATTCATCATCTACGTCGAAAATTCTTTATTCCTGGTCTAAATCAAAGCAAAAGACAGTCGTTGGTTGATATGCTACATTACGTTAGAAAATTTAAATTGCATTTTAAATCATATATTATGATGGTTATAAATTATAATATTATCTACATATGTTTGCACTGTTCTAGTTATATGTTTAATCTGAAATTATATCTGGGTGTTGCCATAAAACAGGTTTACTTGCAATAATAACGGTTCGAATGGAGCACCCTGTACATATCGTACATCTTATCTGTACTGTCTTATCACTGATTAGGAATATCGACTTATCGTCCTACCCAAAGAAATAGTTTTTACTTGAAAATATGTGATTCACTACGGCCTCGCCACTTTTTGCTAAATATCACATAATTTATGACTTTTTGTTAATTTTTGAAATTAACGTATTCTCGTGTCGATGAATAAATGTTTACTTACTATTTACGAGATATTTTATGTCCTTGTCGCTATAAAATAATTTATTATTATGATATTTCATCTATGCCATTGTTTGTTGTAATACCATTATGTACTACTTGTGCACCTACGTACGTATGTGTGTATGTATTCGTACGTATTTATTACGTTCATATTGCTTTATAATATATCATTGAAAGGATTATCTTTATCGCCCACGTGTATCGAGATGCTGAGAGAAATATCTTTTGGAGGATATCATGTTTTGTGTTCACAAATTTTAAGATAATGATGCAAATCACAGCCAAACATATTATTATATTATTTTATTGTTTAAAATTGTGATTTTGTTCAAAAGTATATGTGAGTCTTTCAAACAATGAGTCTTTCAAACAACGTTGACAACGATATCTTTATAATATTGGCTTTAACCCTCTTTACGGCCTATTCCTGCTCTTTTGCCCTTGACCTGGATTGTTTTAACCTTGATATTGTGTCTTAAGTGCTCATTAAAAGGTAGATAATAAGTATTCTTAAGATCAGACAATGCATCGAATATTCTAAAGATGCCAATATCAATGAGCAACGATGAGGACAATTCAGTCCAGTTTACGTAATTGCCAATTCTAAGTAATTTAACTGTAGCAGAGGACGCGTCACAAGAAATATTTCCTTCAGAGCAACTTTAGCACTGTTGTAATGACGTTGTTTTATCTCTTTTTCTCTACGACTACCCGGCGGTCTACATTATCAGCTATAACTAAAAAACCAATAACCCCAAAACTTGAGTGAAAGTCACAAGTAATCTTTAAGGCAATAGCTGTCTTGTCTTGTCCCATCTCGTCGTAAATCCTAAGTGCTTCAGGGTTAAGCTCCCAGGTGTCGATTTTGCAAAAACGCGACACGTTCGCGTCGTAACGCCTGTCTGAACTCATTTACACGGGGCCTTTGCGACCCCCTTTCGAAGTTAGCGTTCAGGGGGTTGTTTATTCATGTCTATAACTATGTGAGCAAATGTTGATAAGTAGCAACAATTAAAAACTTGAATCGAGCTTTCGGAGTTATTGTTAAGGTTATGTGGCATAACATGACATTTAACATTAATTTATGTAATATATGTTTAACACTCAATTGAAATTATGTTCTCGTACATATAATAAACCTACAGGAAACAGAATATGGGTACTAATTTTAATACGTACGTATTATTTTTCAACCCGTGCCTTCATTTCCTAATAATAATCCGAAATAATGAGGAAATCTTCTTCGGAACATACTTAAGCGTGAAGTTACGCCATGGATTATGGAAACGTTAACGTTAACGTTGATGTTAATATTAAGGTGAAAACACAGTAAACTGATGGTGGCGATATTCTATATGGTATAGATATTGTAGTAGGTAGAGGCGTTTTAATGTGTTCGCAGGAGTACTTTAGGAAATGATATTAAATTAGAATTTTGCGATGTTTTTTTTATGATACCTGCATAAACAAACACAAAGGTAAACGTACCACCAGATATCCTTAAAACAAACGATAATGATCTAGTTTCCCAAAAATCTGACGTTGACAACAAAAATAAAATAGGAGACTACAAAACATCTTCAAATTATTCCATTACCGTTTACACTTGTAATACTACAGTTTACAGTACGGGCAAGCGGAAAACATTTTTAAATTTGTGGTCGAACTTCAATAAATAAGGATAAAGCCCATTAGAGCCGCTGCGCAAATCTTCGGCCGCCGAACGCCACTTACTTAGACTTAAACTGTTCCGTCGCTATTTCGCAGATTTCGGATTGCAACGTCCATTTTGAGATACTTCACGGGATTATGTTGCCACTTAAAAGGGTTAATAGCAGGCGATCTTATTAATAAGAAAGAAATCATATTACTAGAGGAAAACCGTTTAAAACCCGTTTTGTCGCTTCTACAATTTAGACGAATACGCCACCTCTTGGTAAAATCAGTCAAGGTGTGTGGGATGCAAGGCATGCTTTAGAATGAGACATAGGTACATACGAGTTCATAACTACGACACATTATATTTGAGTTATATATTTTTTTGTAACATTTGTGTTAAATGTAAAATGTAAAATTTGTGTAAACCCATAACACACGTTAAATCTTACAATGAGTACCAGAGTTCACTATACTTATGTTATTTTAGTATTAATGTCATCATTATCTGTATACTGCACTATCTGATTACTGTTATACATAAGTCTGTATGTACAATTTATTGGACAATAAACTATTATTATTATTATTAAATATTAATTTAAATGGTTAATGGCAAAGCAAAGTTACTATTATGCATAAAGTATCAATTAAGAAAGTCGATTTTTCGTATGTGATTGCGGTAATCCGTCTATAATAACAATTTGTTAATAACAATCCAATTAAAACGAATTTTACTTAAAGAAAATCACTACTGCGTTACTTCCCCTAGTTAGTTCTAACGCCTCATGTTTCTTCCAAACTCTATAAAGCCAAACAGAGGTGTTAAGACGATATTGGAGATGCATTACTGTTATAATTCAGACATACGAGTACATACGGTCATACAGTGGTAGTAGCTCTCACCACCTTTGCGAAATATAAGCGAAGCATAAAAATAATTATTTAAAAATAGCAATAACTTACATTACGTTTGGTATTTTATATTATCAATCATAATGTTTATCTACAAAGATAATCCGGATTAAAAGAATTGTGTAATTAGGCACATGTCTACATAAAATAAACTGACGTAGGTATTCATTACAAGAATGGCATTTTAATTTTTTACAAGATATAATTAGTACCGTATATAAACCTTGAACGTCTAGGATTAGAGTTTTATGTGCCCAAAAATCTATGAAGGTACATACTAGTTTTGTAATTATTTATCTAATTTATATTATACAGCCTAACTGATAGCCAAAGCACCGTTTAAACGTTTATTGTTCACGTAATTTTCACAGATGACATAAACGGGAACTAAAAAAACCTTTGATGCTAAGGCATGGAAGGTTGCTTTATGAAATTATTTTAGGTTCTATCGTAATCAATCAAGGTTTGGAACTAAATAATTAATAATCATAATTTTTTACCAACGCAAGTTCAAAATTTCACCTTTTTTACTTACCTAATTGTCAAATTTTGAACTGTAATGAACTCGAAAATTTACTAACATCAATTATTACTAACAGTCAAAAATGGGTTGCAATAATTCATCTCTGTATCTATCAGGTGTATTGCACAGACACATACAAAGAGTAACATATGCACGAAAACAGGTGCTACAACAATTATTTTTTACTCAAACTACTGAACCCTAAAAAGTATTTCGAAACAGATAAAACAATAAAACTTTCATCTCATATCAATTGGGGTCGGGAATTACGGTGTCCTGAGGCCGATCTATTGCTGACCCTTCCATATCTTAATACCGGGGATCAAGGAAATATAATACCCAAGGAATAGCGTATTTATTTGTGCCCACTAAGGATTTGCCGTCATATGTTAAGATGTTTGACCCGGCCAAACGAGATGAGGGCAATTTGTCGGGTTGACTCGGCGATATGATGACGTAATACTTAAGTTGCTTTTCATTTTCGTGTTATTCATTTATATTGTTTATTTTTAATGGATTTTCATGTTACTGGGTATACACTGTGGTGTCTGTATACTCTATACTACAGACCTATAAAAACCAAATACAGGTGTGTGCTCTATACACACACAGGAACAGAAGATTTGTTCATTTTTTTTCACAAAAATAGGAATATTTTCGAGATAAAAAGAGATTGACACTGGATGTTCCTTTTCTTTACGTGAAAATTTCGACCAGTTCAATTTACCTAATGCAAGTAGATATCTATTGAATTGACAGATGAATGTAGAAACAGACACACATAGAGAAACAGTTATGTTCAACGTTATGGACGAAGTAAGACATGGAAGAGAATGTAAGTATATTAATACAGTTATTTATAGACAAAAGAAAATTACCCGTGATTACTACTTAACATCGACTTATTTATACATTAAGTATTCTTCTCGATGAAATATGTTATTACCTTAAAGACAAATCGTTACCAAAAGTAAATGTATCACTGATTTCTATTTGATTTAAAACTGCTTGCTCAAAGCTCTTGAGTATCTGAATATTCGCCATTAAGAGGTCCTATTTCGAGGCGACTTTGTCTCCGTCTCAATCCGCTGCTTCGATCGTCTTCGGCCGCAAACGTCAATCCTTTTACAAAGGCATGTGCCATGTTAGTTATCGATAGTCGATAAAATTAAGGTAAAGTAAAATTAAAAAAAATACACATAGGTAATGGATTGTACAATTAATACCTGCTTCGGCACGTGAGATGTCCGTGTCTAGCAGTAATTACATCCTGTTGCAGGTAGTATGCGCGATGAAAACATACGATAGGTACGTGATGAGGGCCAAATTGTGTCAATATGAACCAATCTGCATTAAATTAGCTCGACTTCTAGGCCCGTGTTGTGCCAAGTTGCTGCATTTTTTTTACAAAGACTTAATAGCAAACGAAGCCACGAACGAACGAACGAACGAACGAAGCTTAACTTATCCATATAGAACACAGAAACAACCTGACGTCGATAAGAAATACGTCCTATGAGACAAAAAAAGGCGAATATATAGACACAGCAAGGCGAATTCACAGACATGGTTTAAAGATTTGTCTGGCCGGGGATCGAACCCGGAAACCACTGCGTGTCAAACCTATAGGTATAGGGGTCCATTATGCAGGCCGTCAAATACGTACGACAGATTCATAGTATCGATATCGACACGACATAACTTCGCCATTCACAAGCATTTTAAGTATTGATGGCAGCAGAATAAAACAGCATTGAGTCGATGTCGTCCCTAAACCCCACCGTCGGGAAACAGGCTTATTCTCCCGATGAGTGCCATCGCCAACCCCGCGGGAGCTCAGCCTTTTACAGTGTGTACCCAGCTTTATACGATCGACGTTCAATATGAATTTCAGATGGGTTATAAGATTCGTAAGCCGTGTTCTGAACGCATTTGGCAAATAAGTTACCGATTCGGCTTATGGTTTTGTTAAGGATTGGTTTTGTTTAGGCACCGTTTAGTAAGTTTTTGTTTGGTTGACTTGTAAATTGTGACATCATAAAATATCACGTAAGCCTGAAGGCACTACATTCATCCTTGAAGAAATAGTGAAATGTTGATTTTTGTTTGGCAAAACATTCGATAGATTGGTTATCAATAACGGGCCTATATCGACTGTGGTTTAGGTCCAAGGAATGTCTAATGCAGGTTTATTTAACGGGACACTTAATTAAAAGTGGTTTCAGATATCTATTGATGGCAGTGACTCCTAAACAGAAAGAGTTTAATTTTATTTAGGTTATGGTTAATTAATGGTAAAATTATGTTATTGTTAGCAACGACGGTACAAGAAGAAAATTTAATTATCAAATGAGGGTATTAACTAAAAATAGGCGTATAAAAGGGCACTGTAGATCGCCTTCTGGGTAGTTATTTTCCGATCATTGTAAAGAACGTTACTCTGCCATTTTTCTTGTCGAATCTATAATTTGTATGGTTACTTGTTTTTTTTTTAACTTAGTAAAGTAAAATGTTCGAGATTTATAAACGTTGTTTTTAACTAGTTTTCTGTCAAGTTTCCTAACATTATGTTATGTGTTGTATTAATTGTAAGTGACAGATGCTATCCGTTACAAAGCCACAAACAAAACGTATACCTAAGTAAGAGTAAATATTCAATCAACTCATCACAGAACGAAGAAGTCAAAACGAAAATTAAATACGCCTTGGTGAATTTTTGCCGGAAGCCACGTCTTAGTTGCTGTAAGTTTCCATGAAGTTATACTTTCAAAGCCCGTCGCGAAACTGCGGAACATTCCAGAAAATGAAGGAGCGAAGCGAAGCGAAGCATCCGAGTGAAACGAAGACGCCGGCTGAAGCGGAATAAAGTTGACATTTTTGCAAAGCTACGTTAGAATTTCAACAAAATTAAATGTGGCACTACACGAAATGAAAATAGTGTGAGCGCCTCCCTCCCCTTTCCGCGCCTTCTCCCACTTATTTTTGTTGCGAATTTTCCGACGCTACGCTCGTTGTATTTGAAGACCGAGTTTCAGTTCGTTATGCTTGGAGCTTTAAACGATGATCAGTTTTCTTTTCGGACTCATGTACCTAATATCGACGTACATTATTCTATTGGCCCAATGAATATGTGAAAATTTTATGACCACTCAATAATGTTTTTTTAAGAAATCGTCTAATTAATCTAATAATTTCGACATCTGTGAATCTCTGATAACAAAGATTTCTGGTATTTTTCAGGTCATCAGTCTACTAGATTTACAGTCTTATGTTTTAATATGTGACTTCCATTCAATAGCAATCATCATCCACAGGTTTTTCAAACATGGTTTGTCGATATTGATTCTAAGATTGTATCTAGAACTATAGTTACATGACTATTAACATAGCAACGTCTTTAGAACTAAATTACTCATAAAGTATGGAATAGCTAGATATAAAAGTGCAGCTATAAACAGTGTCCTAAAATCAAGACTCATCACGCGATACATAACTCCAGCAAGAGAAATATTTATAGCACTTTTATGCCAGTTTACTTACAGAAACCCACCCCACAGAACTGGGAATGCAAAATGCAAACGAGATGCAAGTGCACATTAGCAGAACGAATAACCTCTGTCGCTGCGACTATCGCGCGGGACATAAACTACCGCGCACATTACCGCCTCGGACACACGGCCGAAAAGAATGAGTAACAAACAATCGCTAGTAACAACATTTTTTAACACGCTTTTATTAGCTTGGTTTGTATGTATGTATGTAGGTATGTATGTAAGTAACAAGTAACGGAATTTTGAACCCGATTTCTGTCCACTTTGAACGTTTAGTTTAATTCAAAATTTTGATGAATTATGAAAAACCGATGACAATACACGATTTTAATAATTTTGTACCATTGTCCTTATCAACAACCTCAGGATTAACGATTTTCGAGGCGAGATTGTTCAAGCACCTTAGAGAAAGTTCATCGCAAAGTTACTAGATTGATTTTTAGTTTTGAAAAATAATAATGTTATTTCCCTATAACCCAAATGTACTGAAACATATCTATATTGCCATCTTGTAGAATGATTTTTAGGATTCCGTACTCAAAGGGTAAAACGAAACCCTCCGCTGTCTGTTTGTGTGTCTCTGGGCTTTATCTCTTAAATCGTAATAGATAGACACTTGATTTTTTTACACATGATGCATAATGGTGGTCGCTATAACAACTAATACAAAAAATTAATAAAATAAATATAGTTCAAAAAATTATAAATGGAGCACCCCACGCTTTTTTCACAATTATACATTTACTATTCCTTAATTGATTCTTAGATTGAAAATTATTTTCTATTTTTTAGTTGATTTTATCATAAAAGCGTGTTTTTTAGTTTTTTGAACTATATTTTTTCTTATTCTATCAATCGCGCTTACACAACATAACGCACACAATACCGCCTCAAACACGACAGGATAGAATAACGGAGAAATCGTTACTTTTTTCAAGATCTGTTACAATATCTATAACAATATAATATAGCAACCATAATAGAACGATTATCACTGTAGCCTTGTGATTATCACATGGAATAGCTACCGCGCATGTCACGTTAAAGTATGTTTAACGAACTACCACGCACAAAGAATAGTCGTCCAATAAGTCACTAGCATTATACATTAACTATGGGATATATTACCGCTCGCACACATTATCAGATAGGATATCGAACAGAAAGAGAATATGAAGTAGAATTTTTAGTTCCATTGCGGTGTTTACTTTTGACCTACAACAGTGTTGTCAGTGTGTCCCCAATGTACCATCAGAGCGCAGTATCGTAAGGCTAATGTGCTCTAATCGCCGCGCTACGAAGCTTATGTATTTCATTACAATTCACGCTAAATTTTGGGGTATTCGTAATATTTGATAAAACAGTCAAACACTAATTAGAGAGTTTCAATCAACAACATTTTAACCAAAATTTATATAATAGTAATAGTAGTCTTTCTATTTAAATATAATGATCCGAAATGACGCTACCGAAATGAGGCTTCAATCAATTACGATCTGCACAAATTGTAGAATGATTTACATTTTGATATATTTGTTAGTGTTCAGAACTACATACGTTAAATATATCCTTCTGATGTTATCCTTTTACTTCATCGTCTATAACTGAAAGTAAATAGGTCGAATTGATATGATAACATCTTCTTAGTGCTAAAAGAAAGCTCTTGTGTTCAAAGAAAATTGTGTGTACGGGGTCTTCACATGCTTACATGGATTTTAAAAAGATTTAAGGAAAAAATGACAGAGAATGTATCGTGAACTTTTCACTTTGAATGTACTCTATCCGAGCTAATACGACCTCAATCATATCATTTGCGATTTCATTCAAGCACGATTTATACTCCGGATGTATCGAACATTCAAATACTTCCTCATTAGATATACAAATATCTGCTTATGTTATAAAAAGTAGTCATTAGTCAATACAGTCGTCTGGAAGTGGAATGCAGCAATATCACCCCCATTTATCGGGTCGCGAGCTAAATGTCGGGTGTAATTGGCGCCGGTCCATCTGAAGGCAATTAGGCGACGCTTTAAAAGATCCATATTTATTCGCAAAGCTGTGTCGCTCTAGTTATCAATGCTCGAAATTTCACGAAAGCCTTCGTAATGTAAAGGATATTAGTGGAGTTTGTGTTTTTATTTATAAAAAAACAGATAAGTCTAATTGGCAACTAAGTTACTTTTTGCGTTTTGTAAGGGGAGAGTCCAAAAAATCTAGAGCATATACCACAATCACAACCAGTACCCTTACCAGGATTTTTTACGTTTCGACAAATATGACTGTTTTGGTATTTGTTTACGTATTGGCCCATACAATTTCCTAGTTCTGACACAAACCGCTAGGGGCGCTGATTGGAATTTGTACAGGACCGATGTCTTATCGAGCTCTTTAAAACACGATAGAGCGAACGAAGAGTAGCCACTAACACCCGACCACGTCTATCGATGTTTGATATTGTAAATCGATACGATTTACTTAAATTACTAAGGTTAGGGTCTACGCGATATTCTTAATATTTGATATTGTTTGGGTCATATATACCTTTAAAGTGTCTCTTGTAATAGAGCTCGTTTAAATAACTACTACCTACTAGTGTACTATGAACATAATAGGCTCAACTGAAATCTATAGTCGTAAGAGACTGACCATAATGACGCAAGCTACGAGGCCCCAATATTGAATTATTAAGCTTCTAACGTACCCTATTCAATAGCTCCTATGTTGCTCCGGATGATAATGACCTCTTGCAAGTGGCAAGTAACTCAAGCAAACTTGTGTTTACCTTCGCAAATTTGCTACGAAACCTCGAGAAGAAATTGCTACTCTTAAGTTCTTTAGTATAACGGTGAATATCGCTCCACAACGGCACAATGTAAGGGATGAATAAGATTGTCATGCAGGACGTCGGAGGCACAATGCACTAATTATATCAGAGTCTTAGAATGCCTCTAACCAGCCCCTTAACAGTTTTCCGCCGTTTCCAAGGTATCGAAGGGGCATTAGTGCATTTCCCAGTAATGCCTCTAAAGACGGTCGGTACGATGACCAAGAAGGTCGGCCGGTGGCACAGTTTGAATAAATTTGAATTTAATCTATGTTTAATTATTTTTACTTGAACATTTAAAGAGCAAGCGTATTCTGTCGAGAAAATATTAAAAGAACCATTTAACATTCGTTTAAATTTAATAATGGCGTTATGGGGACTAAAAAAAATGGAAAGCGAAGACATAACTTAAGGCTTAACAATTCCGTTTGTTAACGTTCGTTGCTTTAATTGACAAACAGAACTTTATGTTTATTGGGAAAATGTTTTTTCGTTTTTTAGTTATGCAGCCGTCATTGAATAAAACCGAATTTTCCCAAAACATATACTTGAACAGTCTGCTTGAATGTATAATAACATAAATAAGTTATTGCATGTAGGTACCTAGTGTATAATATGTTTATGTTCTCAACTTTGTTCTTTCTTATAGTTTCTACCTGCATGCTGTTGGAATTGCAACGGAGTTGACATTTTGTCCATTAAAAAGGGTAACTAAAGGTGGTTACACATACATCGGATTTATAAATCCCACTGAAAGAATTTAACCAGCGACGGACTAACCAATGGTTAAACGCATGTTAAGGTGTAGTGTCACCGTACAGTTGGGCTAATTTAGAACCATCGGCAAGCAAAGTGGGCAGGCGTCTTGCGTCCGCCGAGCCACACACTTGGAGCCCCTAACTTGCTAGTTCTCGTCCACTCTCGCCAAAACTTAATTTCAATATATCATCCTTTGAACGAGTTAGTGGGAAATTATTACCGCGATCTGTGTAGGTGGAGTTCAAATCTAGTTTAGAGTATACATTAGCAAATGGATATTTCGTGTAATAGAAGTTATGGGTGGTTGATTTTGACTGAGGCTAAGTGGTTATTGCAACACAATAATAAATATGATCAGATTCAAATAAAAGTAATTTGGCTGAACTATAATTGAGGCGGCCAACTATCTAGTCCTCATGAGTGGAAACGGCTGTTATCGGCTTCAAATAGAACCTTTTTGATATGAACTTTCCTGCAAATGTTCACGCACGATATTGACTTACCAACAGGTGTACTGCATACCTACGTATTTTCCATTATTCCATTTAAACTCTTTACCGCACAAAAGTAATAAAAATTAAAATACTTAATTGATTATTCATAATGGTACATTGTGGTGCTTGATATAATAGAACTAGTCTTTTATATAAATCCATCAACCAATATTATATTGTTTTGTCTTGATATCTTCACATACTTTTCGGAGAATCGATCTCAGACTACAACGACATAAATGTACACACAACCAAGGTATCACCGTATCTCTTAATTGCCGAATCGTCGAAGGGGATCGCTAAACCGTTAAAAGGATCCGTGACTGTTAAGTGCCGGATCGGGGTTCGATTCCCCGTTTCGTAATTTGATTGGAGCCAATTAGGAGTTTAGTTGTCGTCGGTTGAGCGTCTTAGTAAGATGAAGTAGCTGAGACAGGGTCCGAGATGGACCCTTCGTGATTAGAGGTTTTCAGACCGTCCATTAGATGGTCTGTCCGTGCGGACTGAGTGCTCTGACGAGATTTAGTTGTTACACGTGATTTGGGTAATTTGGAAGTACTCTTAACCTAAGTCCACAAGAAGTGTAAACTGGTAATGGGTATACTTATAAATGTCTATCTTATAGTTTCTTGTTGGAAGAGAAATTAGAAACTTTGCTCTCAATAGAATTAGATTCGGAAATCCAAATCTTTTACGATAAGGTTAAGAATTTGTTTTGTTAAAGGTTAACTTGTAGGCTTTATTTATTGGTTCTAACAGTGGGTATAGAAGTACATATGTTCTTATAAGAAGAAATACATACAGTACGTATAAAGAATTTTCAGCTCTCTGAATTACATATGAAGTCGCCAGAAATTTTATAATTATTATGTTTCTTTGATATTCTGAAAAATACGAGTAAAATCATTTATTATTTAACGACTGTATTTAATTTTCTTCTTTTTTCTTACCTATTTTAAACGTACAAACTTCCAATGCTTTAATGGTTTAGGTAAACTTGTCCTAACAGTATATAAGACGAAAGCTTTCAGCGAGAATTCTTTCAGCTGGGCGGCGCTTCAGGCGTGGCGATCGGATATACCCGGCGTATATATCCGTTCTATATCCGCGCAGATCCGAAGGGGGGCGGATCAGCCGGATCACCAACAGGTGGGGGATGAGCCGCAGTTAGATCCGCCCACCGACCACGTGGTTACAAAGTTTGAGGAAACTTTTATAAGGTCGGGTTTAGTGATTTCGTTGATGCAACTTCGAGGTTTCAAAGGGGTAGTGGGTGTTTTCTGTACAGTCGTTTAAGTCAAAATGTAACTTCATATTACCTGTTTCTGTTAGATTTAGTTACTTTTTCGTAAGTGTCATGATAATTCTTCAAAATTATTTTATATAATATAGGAGTAACAGACGAGCATGTAATCCACCTTATGGTAAGTGGCTACTGCCGCCTAAGGACATCTGGAACTACTACTAAGCTGGAAACCGGAACGAGGACTAAGCTGGAACGCCTCGGAAAGGTATGTCTCCCTTACCACACCTTTCAAACCGGAACACAGCTGTGCTTAACACTGCTGTTACGAGGCAGAAATAGGTGTGTCGGTGGTGCTGCCGGAGTCGAACCACAAAGGGTTCTACCACCTTCAACTTTTATTATAACACTTTCTAACTCGTTCATTCATTAAATTCAATTTTCAACTATTTGCCTTATAATATACCGGAAGGGGTAAAGCTACATTTCCAAAAGTTTAATAGCACAAATTAAACAATGTTTCCCTTAATTCAGTGTATTAGTTTAATTACCTAAACATTACCAAACTTAAAATTCGTAATGGGTAATAAATAATACAAAACACGAAGGGTTTTCTCTAAATCATTAGCATTACACAAAGTTGGTCCCACAATCGGTAAAAGATGTGAAATTACGGTCTGAAGTAATCACGAATGTGAATTTATTGACCCACTTCGGAGCATAATGCTGGAAATTGAGTAAAGTAGTCATTTTGTGTCGAACTTTACTGACTCGTCACATCGCGAATGAATAAAAGATAGGCGATAAGATTTTTGTTAACTTAAGCCTGTTTTTTGTAAACAACTATTCGATGTTTTGTCTTTACCAAAGATCGAAGTTTTCCAGCTCCTGTCTACCAGAAGATGTGTAGATGTAGAATAATGACACTTTGTAGAGACTCCTGTCCAAACCCTTTGTGGATCGACTCCGGCGGCAGACATAGGTGCGGCGGCACCACCGCCACACCTATTTCTGCCTTATAACAGCAGTGTTAAGCGCTGCTGTGTTGTGGTTTGAAGGATGTGGTAAGGGAGACATACTTTTCCGAGGCGTTCCAACTTAGTCCTAGTAGAGTAGCGGCGCGTCTGTGACCGTCCTTAGGTAGGAATATCTAATCCTATTTGGGGTTGATTACAGATATCCATGGGCGGCAGTAGCCACTTACCATCAGGTGGTCTGCATGCTCGTGTGCTACTCATGTATTATAAAAAAAAATCTAAAGATAATTAATGAATGGATGTGTATTTACTTAACCAAAAACTTTACTCGGTAGGCACTCGGTAGGTGCAACACCACTTTTTATTGTAGAAATAGTAGTAGAACTAGGTTTATGTATTTTTGAAAAGACTTCTACCTTATAACATCTGTAATAGTCATTACAATTATCTTAGCAAGCTTTTAGTTAAGTAACTATTTTCGGTTTATTATGATAATAACGTTATATTTTTTGGTGGGATTTTTTACTGTCGCAGGATTTAACTTTAACTTTCCATAGGATTTACGTGGTAAAGTCACAAGCAAGTAGAACCGAAATTATTAATACAGTTCACGGATCTAAAATTACGAAAAAAAAATAGGTCACATTACTTTCCTAAGCTAAGCTTTTTCTCGCTATATTTTCATCGCTTACCAGTAAGCGAAATCGTTCGCTTCTAACGAAAGAAGACCCGCTTATTTAGAAGTGGTCGTTTCGGAAAGTTTACTCGTCATTATTATCGAATCAATCAGTTGTAAGTGTTGTAACGTAGTTCGATACGCTAGGGATGTGATACGAATGTAGAGCCCGCTATATTTATGGTAATCACTTTAGGGTTTGGTAATTTAGTGATTTGTAAACGTTTTGAAATTTAATGAAACGTTGATCGATGTTTTAGGGACTTTGTTTATTATAATATTAAGAATTTGAAGGTGATAGACTCCTGCTGCTTTTATTTCGACCGTATGTGGGTGGCGTAGATTATAAATTGTATATTGTGTGTGTGTATAAGTTTATGGATATATATATATATATATATATGAAGGCTAGTAAGTAGGTTTTGAGAATATTTAAATGTTCCTTACCTTAATCACTATTAATTAGTTAAATAAAGTGATCTTGCATTTGAAAGTGCTCGCAAATTTAAAAGAAAAAAACCTGATGTCGGTATTATAAAAAGTAACTTTAATGTGCCTTGGGTTACACAAGGGTTTCCCTCCATATCAAGAGAAGACTTAGATCACTCCATCATGCTACTTCAATGCGTATTACGTCACTTTTCTATTGTCTGCAGAATATATTGACATAACATTTAATAATATTCATAACATAAATGTACTCTCACACTCTCACATGACCGTATCCCGGTTATTTGTCGGCGTTCTAAGACCCAAATTAATAGTCTAAACTTGGTTGGATCGCGCGCCTTACTCGCAACTTAGTCGCCAATTAATTTATTGCGCCAACTTTACTTTCCATTCTTTACCCTGTTACTTATACGCGGGTGTGTGGTGTTGCCATAACCATCCGCCTACTTAAGCTTAGCGCTTAAAATGTGTAGGTTAATTCATTACGCTTAAAAAATAATAATAAACATCATGAAGATTAAATATGATTCGAGTAATATTTTCTCAATTGCTAATCTTAACATGATCAATCGATTTTAAAATTTGACCTTCTAAAATCTCAGCGGTGTGGGAAATGACGATAAAAATTGTAATTTACAAGAAGCAAGAAATCAGTCAATTACAACCACAACTGATTCCTATTAAAGATTTTTAAAAGCTTTAAAAAAACAATTTAATATAGCAATAAATTTAATATGACGACATAAATTCAAAAACTGGCAACACTGCCAGCTCGCGCCTACGCCCGATAACCGTACGAAGGAGATTTATTTGGCGAACTTGTTAGAACTTCATAATTTGTCCGCA
Organism: Epargyreus clarus clarus; assembly: GCA_014595695.2. Lineage (NCBI taxonomy): Eukaryota > Metazoa > Arthropoda > Insecta > Lepidoptera > Hesperiidae > Epargyreus > Epargyreus clarus. The sequence goes on from JACTTY020000036.1 coordinate 2,248,433, forward strand.
TTATCGGCGGGAGTGTGTGCGCCACTTTTATCTGTTGCCTCTCCCGTGTAAAGTTTAATGGGATATTAGATATTCATTAAAGCAAGCGACGCTTTGATACGATTATTTTATCATACATTCGTGTAAAGGATAGAGGAATGCTACGCGTAGTCTTTTGCAAGTTAATTTATATATAATTCTTATTTTCAACCGACTTCCCAAAGAAGAGAGGTTATCTAATCGATGAATGTATACCTTTTTTTCAAAAAAGACTAGTCAATGTAGTGTGGCTTTTGTAAAAGTCAACTCAAAATTGATAGAGCCGTTTCTATCTGATCATCGTAAAAATGGCTTTTTATTATTGTGCCGTAATACGCATCATACTATAATATGATTGTAATTTCCATATGTGCAATAAACTAAAATTAGCAATTTATAAACATTATGTATTTTATATGGTTCTTTAGATATATAAATAAGAAGTAAGACGTAAACGCCTCTATTCGAGTAAATTATAGCGCTTACCTCAACGGTATTGTTAAGGCAATTCTAATTAGCCCTCCTTATTTATGATTCATAAGCCGATGTACAATAAATTCTCGTGGAATCTTTCCGTCCCACATGTGTTAGTAAGCCAGGGCATTAGCGAATGTTGAATGTTGGTACACGCCTAATAAGAGACGGGATGTAAGGAATCGCACTGATTACTATATTATTTATTACGCTACGTGCCGCCCGTGTAAACGCTTCCTAATACTCCTATCTGTTCGTGGAACCTTTGCACAGTAAGGTATTTCGCTGTATAAGCGAGTTTACGTGGGTCGCGCTGAAATGTTAGTGTGGGATGGTTGTAAGACGTGGGCGGTATAAAGCAATGTATCATTACGGGTAACGATTAAGTCGGTGAACTTGAGCCACGAAGGGATTTTTAATTATTGGAAGTAGGTGTTAGTTCAGCGCGTTTGGTATTGTTATGTAGGTATTGTAACTATTATTACGATATGGTTATTAGTTATTTAAGGTAGATTTTTATTGGTTCGAATTCAGAGGCAATATGACCACAATTTTCTGAACTCCTTTTTCAAGGGCAAATTTTAGGCATAGGGCAGGGGCATAAGGTAGCAAATTTTGCATGAGGCATCTTAGTCCCCAGGAGTAGCATCACTGCTATCGTGGATTTCATCTACTTCAATCAGACTTGTACTTATATCAATATTAATAGGTGAAAATAACCACATAGCATCATGAGGATTAAATGCTTGTTTGCTTCTTTAGTTCGTAAAAACAAATATTAAAAAAAGCAAAAAGCAGATATTTTTCTAAAAACAGGTAAACGAATATATTTGTTACCGCTGTACAAGTAACTGCTGTAGTTTCATAAATAGCCGTTACAAAATGATACTGTAGTAAGTCCCCAATAAATCAGTCTAAAATTATATATCGACAAACGACTACATTGAAAACTGCTAGAAGGAAGCTTCCATTTTATATTATACTTAGTATTGAACATCGAACTAATTAGTGAAGATGAAGACAGCATTTCAAAGGCATCGAGATTGTAAATGGCAACCTCGTTTTCTCATCCGATTAAAAGGCAACGCAAAGTGAATTCAAGTAATAATGATAACTCGACCAATATAAATTTATCAGGTGTATGTTGACAAAGCGGGCTAAATAATGACTCTCATATTTCGCAGTATCTCATTCCTCTTATTGCCAAAGGGGATAAAGCATAGTAATTTCGGCCGAAGTCTCACGGTCCGCGAATAAGCGACTGAAATATTCTTGAATAAGAATAAAATGAGGTTATGTAAGTATTAAAGTATTAAATTATTAATTACAATAAAGAATAATTACTATCAAAAGAGGAGTAAGATGGCGGTATATATTTTGTTTTGTTAATCAAATAAAATAAAGTGCAATTATTGTGACCGTCAGAATGGCCGGTCACTACCCATATTTTACATCTAAATAATTACTAAAAGTTGCTACCTAGTTGCTATTAATTGCTACTAATTGCTACCTTCGATTAAAAAAAGATAAACTATTTTTTTAAGGTGACCGGCCATTCTGACATCAGGATGGCCGGTCACCTATCCAGTGAGAAGAAACTGCGCAAATGAATAGAGTTTTTTTGGAATCAATAGTTGCTACCAAATTGCTACCTTCAAATGCATCGTATTGGATTAGTAATTATTTAGATGTAAAATATGGGTAGTGACCGGCCATTCTGACGGTCACCAATTATTCCCCCATTATGACAAGTTCGCCCTTCAGAATAAACAATTGGAGAAAAATCCTTAAGGTTTTAAGTATCTGCGCAATGCAATATGCATTATTAATTTTATAAAGTTACGTTCTTAAAATATCACCTGATGTTGTTTGACAATAATACGAATATTTTTTCATATCAGCGATTCGTAATAATATATTAAAAATTGATAAACATAACGGTAAAAATGTTTTACTTCTTAGGTAGTTTTGACAATCTACCAACAATGTGATGGCCAATTACACCCCTGTCACATGCCATAAAAGTTTGTCGGACTTATAGCTTAAAAGACAAAAGTTAAATCTTCTAATTTGCTTTAACGTCTTGCAGTGTCAAAGCTCGCTACTCGTTTCTCGCTGGTAGTGATACATCGTCTTCGCGCATAGAAATTTTGCTTTATATGCCACCTTTAAGCTTACGCTGTCTTTCGCCTTATAGGATCCCGCGGTAATTTTAATGAATATTTATACTGTTTGTGCATTTACTTTCACTTGGATGATGTGTTTAAGAATTTCGCTTAGAGCGTGTGTTAGCGTAGGAAGTTTAAATTGATTTATTTTAGCATACGTATATCTCCTATATCTGGAATTTGTATCGTTTATTTCTTTACGAATTTATAGGTATAGTATGTTCTACGTAGGTACTTCGCTATAAAAATAGCAGAAAATAATTGCAATATTTAAAAATCCAAAACAAAAGGTTAATTATTTAACTTCTGTAACGTTGTTAATTATGTAATTTCATATCCACATATCAAATAAACAAAATAAGAGCTCATAATTCTCCTAAAGATTTTTAGCTTAAAACGAATTTAATAGAAGGGCTATCACTTCTCACTTTAAATATGTCTACGTATACCTTAAACCATCCAAATATAATTATTTTGAAATGATAAAAAAAACTTTTATCTTAACTAAAAAGACTGCAAAAATGGTATCTCCTTTTATAACGATGCATCTTTAAGCATTTTCTTCTACGACGCGTTTCGTAAGACGCGAGGCGCTATGAATCATCTCTAACAGTAATCTACGGTACGAAGAATTATTATTTATACGGTAATTACAAAAACACTCTCACGCACGCTATCTCTAATGTTATTTATGCGGGGATAAACGCGATTTGTATGCGCACCACAATTTTGGTCTTTATTGGGACTGATTGTTATTTTTCCAAGTAGGAGTGGAACTATGTAAACGGTTCATCAAAATGCCAACATTTTTCAAGAGATTAAATTAGCAAAGAAGTATATCATTCATCTGATTGTTAGTGGTAACTGCCTCTCATTGGTATCTGTAATGGCGATATCGATGGAGACTGATAAAACAAAGCGTGTGTTCGTAAGTATGCACATTGTCGTAAAAAAACAGTGTTTTACTCTGTTCTTTATATATCGTAGAATTTGGTATCATATCATGACGTATGTTAATTGATAATAATGAAACATTATTGCTTATTAAATATTATTATTGTAAGTTTCTCGTAACTGTTTCCGATACAAAAATAATTTCATTAATATTTTTGGCGCTCATAGCATGCTTGAAGAAGTATAACTTCTATAACAATATTCTTAAAAAAATATGTCCGGATTACAGTTTCATAAACGATGGTAACCCTAACAATGGGCAATTTTTGCATATCGCCCCCTAATATCGCGTAGAAATTGAATGATAAGCCTGATGTTTTGAGGTACGCGAAGGAGGTCAGGAAATGACGATAGATTTGTCTTGGGATGATGCTTGGGTTGCTACTGAGCTAAAAGCTGCGGGTTATTATCCTGAGTAAGCTTTATTAAGGTAACGTGAGTGATTACGTATCGAATGTTGTTTGCTTGGTTAGTATTGTTGTTTGTTCGTAAAATTCGTCACCCCTTATTGTTCTACTGCTGGGCACCGATCTTCTCTCAGAATGGGAGGACTTAAGCCATAGTCCACCGCGCTGGCTAAGTGCGGTTTGTTAGAATTCGCATATCTTTGAGATTTTTTTTATAAAGGTTTCTCTTATATGCAGGTTTCCTCTCGAAGTTTTCGTTAATAGTTAAAGAAAGAATTACGCACAGAATGATTCGGAGGCGCGTACCTAGGATTCGAACCTCGGACCCCACGATTAAGCTCATGAACATCTGTAATCCATCCCGGATAAGAGTCCTGCCTTAAAAATGCGTGGCGGTGGCAGAAATTTCTACTATAAATGAAAAAAATATAATATAGGAGAAAAGGGATATGCTGATAACGACAAAATAGCTAAAATATTTTGAGCGAGAGGCCGTATCTCACGAAGTTTGTTTCAAAGGTGCAGCGCTATCGAGTCATGCAAAATAGGTCGGATACATCATACACACATAATCAACTTTACTTGTTGAGAAATAAATTTATTTTCGATAATTAAATTTATTAAATCTATCTACTTCAATAAATGTTAACGCCGGTATACGTACCTACCTAAGTATGTAAATGAATTAGTTCATTACAATTAAGTAGTTACCTAATTTAAAATCTTGACCACGTGCATAAAAAGACATACATACGTAGATTTCGTAGATAGTACTTAGATTTTTCTTAAGTAGATATAACATTTACATTTATACATAGGTACTCACAAATAAATAATAGGTACATTTACAAAAAGCTTACATCCACAAATACAAATAGAATCTATTTACGAAACGTTTTTGAACGTTAGTTTTCCTATCAATAGTTTAAGTTTCATTGACACAGTTTATAGTAAACTAAAAAGAAAATTGAAATCTTGCTTGTGCGGCATAACTTCAATGAGATAACAGCCCTTTGACACTAAATACCTCTTATGGAAACTACATCCACTCTTAAAGAAAATCATATTCATAGTTCAGGGCGCGATATATTCCCGCGCACCTCTTTAACCGGCTGTATTATTTTAATATACGTAAACCGAGTAGCCCACTGTCCTCTTCACTCACGTATCATCTGATATAGTGCCGTCTCTATCGGTTTTCGGAGGATATCTTAATAAGATTCATGAAAGGACGCCATATTTTATATCCGAGTCTGTCCTCTATCTTCTTATATTATCCGCAAGAGGAGCGCTTTTGAAATATGTGCTTGCTTGGAAATTTCCGATCTTTCAATTACACCTTTGTCGTGGCGTTTCAGTGAATTATTTTGAAACTTGAACGAGATAAAGAGGGTAGTGTGCACAGGGATTGGGTTTTCTTTGTACTTTAGTGTATTTTTTGTTTGTGAATAAAGTATTTGGGTATTAAATAACGGTTGCATTAAACGTTTCCTGCAATATGAAGAAACTTATAAATGCTATAATAGACCCCAGTCATTAAGTTATTTAAATAACTTATTATCTTAAATTACCTTATTAAGGAAACAGAAAACTCTTTCAAAATAAATATGCAAATTATTCCAAAAAGCACGGAAGCCTAACTTGTTTCCAGTCGCAAAATTCGTCATATGACTAATTTGTAGATCATGTGTAGTGCCTATGAGCCACCTCAAGTCATAGCCATCTATTGTATTCTCTCATAACAGTTGCTCTCCCCCTTGAGATCTAAGATGAATTTCGAGGGATTATTATATAATGGTGATGGGCGCAGTAGCCACTTACCATCAGGTAGATTGGACGCCCATTTGCTACCTCTAGGTATGTTATAAAAACCTGATAGTACATCTGAAACCACCACAGAAAACAAACATTCCACCAAGATCCAGAACACCATAGAAAAGTAGTTTCAGGTTAAATATTTATTCAACCCGAAACTACCTCCATATTTCCACATATGATACACTAGGATAAAACAAATTTCATCAATACAACCGTAACAGTACGCAGCTTAAAAGTTTCCTTATAATACGGGGGCATACGATAACCAGATATTAAATAAAGTTACGGCTATAAATATTCTTCAGTTAACTCTGAAACAAGGTTAACCTCTTAGAAGTTACTTAAAAGTTGCCTTCTTTATGTCTGTAATACGGATCATTGAGAAACAAAAAATAAACCTTAAACATAACATACTAGCAAATAAATAAAAAATAATATTTTTTGTCAGAATTAGAATACTTTAGTACTCGTAGCAAGTAACCTGCAATAAATTGAGTTTTCTTTTTCTAATAATATTTTACTTATGCAAAAAAAATCTTTAAATTTTTCTTATAATTGTATCATGCTCTTTTATGCAATCATTATTTTATTGCAATATTCTATAATTAAAGGAAGCGAACAGGATTGCGGCCCACCTAGTATGAAGTGGTGGTGTATTGAACTTCAAATAGGCCAGGAGTCCTATCAGAGGTTGATAATAGATAGATCGTATATATATTCTGCCTCAGAAGGCTAAATTAGAACGTTTTTATTTAAATTATGACTTACTACAAGAAAGATTATAACAAGCTTTCATCCCCAATTAAGTGTTCATATATATTCAACAAAGCCGTTTTACATCATGTCAAAAAATGTTGCTAGATAATATCGGTTTGTTTGTGTAGTCAGCCAGTCAATTTTAATTTAACGTATGTAGATACGAGAAGGGTAAAATAAAATTGACCAAATGAACGAAACAAACCGAACACGACATCTCTATCGCGACACCTCACCACACATTCCTAATTTCCTATCTTAAACCTAGCGTTTCCAATTATGCAAATACTAGTCCCACCGGAGTTTCCTGCTTACAGAAGACACCATTAATCATTATCTAAATTAATTTCCTTACGAAATCGCTTCTTAGTTTCTTAAAGTCACAATAAAGAGGATCGCGGTGCGGCCATAACTCATCCCAACGTAAGATTACTGATCTTTAATCCCCCCACCCTGTTTCTCTTAAAGTTAAGATTTACGACCCAAGGAATTATATTCGCCCCCGTAAAACCTCGCAGTCAATGAAAAAAGTTTGCATGTAACCCATAGTTTGGGTAGGGATGACGTTTTAATGCTTTTTTATCTGTGGAAATATTGTCTATTGATTCGGGATTGAAATTCAAATTATACGTAGCAGCGAAAACGATGATTTTCAATTCAAAAATGTATTAGAAGTGCTGAAGTTTAAGGACATTATTCACCTCAAATAACTTTTGGAAAATGTATTTTTTTAAGATATATTTTTTTTTTTGATTTTCTGATATAATTGGGAGAAATAATATAGATCTGCGAGACGAAAATTCATAGGAACAATCATAATGAATATACTTAATTTCTCGATGTTTGTCAATCCATAGGAAGCTCGATTAATGTTAAAAAAAATGTGTATTTTAAGTATTTATAATAGCTTAACTATTGTTCTATAATTCGATTGTCAAAGTATAGTATATTGAATCATTGAACAAGTTTTGTTTTGTATATATGATTTTTAGGGGTATTCGTGGTTCGACTCCGGTGTCACCACCGCTCCACTTATTTCTTCCTTAAATCAATAGTGTTAAACGCCGCTGTATTCTGCTTTGAACATTATAATCACACGTGAGGAAAATATACTTCACAAAACATCCCATGTAAATCGTCACTAAGACTAAGACGTGAGGACTAAATCGGACGTCAGGACACATAAGGACCTTCTGATGTCGGAACAGGATGGCCGAATTAGTTGATTTTTAATGTATTCCCGAACCGACATCTTTGTTACTTCATATTTTTCAGGATATTTATGATACAGGTACAGGTAGAAATACAGTCACAGATATTCTTATCACTAGCTTATATATTTTAACTCAATCACTGGTAATACTTTACATAGTCCCTAAATAACTATACTGAGAACATACTCGTAGATTAGTAAAGATACTTCGCCGCCTTGAAATTGAATGAAGCCGCAAATGGCTTATTATAGTAAGTTCTTTTTTAGAATTCTAGACAAATAAATACATTTTTAGAGAAAATTTACGAATAAATAACTAATACTGCGTAATTTACAGGGTAAATAAATAATTATTTCAAATATTTTAGGGACATTTTAGCACGGAGACGTGGCAAAACTTTTTTACGCAACTATTTCTATTCAATTCTCAACACTGGGTACATTTTCTTGTTAGGAGTGAGTAATCTTTACTAATCTATGACTGAGAATACTCTAATGAATCGAACTTAGTATGCATTTAAAACCATACTACGAACGAAAATATTGTTTTACGAACTGTAATTTTCTACCAAATATATTTTCCTGCATAACTGAAATCCATAATCATCTTCGATACATTTATCGTAATCTAGGAAGCTCTAAATCAAACCTGAGTAAACGTTATACCTTATTAAGGCGTCCATAAATTCGCCTCGCCTTAACATATTAAATCATTGCTCGGTGCTGGTCGCCACCTAAGATAAAGGCCCTTAAGATTTACGAATATCTTCGTATAGGAGTCAATAAGAAATTGTTTATATTATAGCACAATATCTATTTGGGTATGTGAACAAAATATACAATGAAAAATAACAAACGGGGCTTGTAACTCTTCTAATATTAAAATATCTCTACCACACGAGGACATGATGGGATTTTAACTTAGTAAAAACACTTCTAAGAAAATAGGAATGATATCTGAAGCTGGTTTCAGAAGTGCGTCATTTTATAAAATTATTATTATATTCTTCAAACCAGAATTGAAAATTTAAATTGAAAATCTGACTCTCAAGTAGGCCAAAATCGAGTATTACAGGGAACAGTGGAGCAACAATTTGTCAGTGTTCTTTATCGCTTCGATCACGCCTAAACAACGGAGCTTATTCATAAATCTCGGTGGCGCATTATTCGCGGGGAAGGTGAAACAACAAACATTACCGGTATAAATCTGCAACGTATCTCCGTTCCCAGCTATACTTGGTACGGACATACGGCTACGCGGAATGGACATTACTTTTTAAAGTGATAGAATTATAACTGCTAAATGAAATTTTTATACATCTGCTGAGAATGGAGTGAATGGACATTGGATTTTTAAGGTGGTAAAATGATCACTAAGGTAGTAAAATGTATACTGCTGAATTTAATTTTGACGTGTTATATCAGTGTTAAGTTTTGTTATATGTATAGTGGTTTGAAGGACGATTATCCTGAGATACAGGAGGCATTTCAACTTAGTTCTCAGGACGGGGAGATATTATTTTTGCCGAATAAAGACGTATTTTGAATTTATTGCAGATTTCCATGGGTAACGGATGTTATGGGTTATATCACAGTTTTTAATTTTTTTGGAGTTACATCTTTAAAAAATCGTTGTGCTATGTATTGTATGCTCCATTGCTAACTGATTTAAATTAATAGGTAATCATCAATTTAGGTTTTATACTCATAACTATTATATAAACTTAAACAAGATAGAATACAATAGTTTTTACCTTTTACAATAAAGTCTGTGTATTTAAGGTGTTTTATACGTAGATCTTTTCCATGATAAAAATCGGAAATTCAAATGGTATTCCTTTTCCTTCCGAATATATTTAGCAGTAAATTTCAAATCATATGAACAAATGATATATTGAAGATACATTATGTGCGATGTTGTTGTCAAAACTGAATGCTCGTGTGTCCCAACCGTTATCAGCGGCCGTCGCGCCATAAGACAATAGTAGCGCAATAATAAAAATGTTGAATAGCCCCGTTATGATATTATTGTGGCAACGTCTCGCTGATAGCGGATAAACTGTACCCAGAAGACGAATATGCATACCTATCGCGGGATCACGAATAATGGGTTTGTGGGGTGCTTGCCGAATAAGTGCGAATTAAAGAAATAGTTTATCTATATGTTTAAACAGAAATATAACATTTGGACTGCCTCTAGTTTGTAATTAAGTTTATGGTCTTCATTTGTTAGTTATTTAAACATGGAAATGCATTTAAAACATTATTCTATGGTATGTAATGTAACTTTTTTTTACTTTGCCGGGAATTAGGCTGCATATGTAAATAAGGAGGAGATTTAAGTACATAATATTATGATAGTTTGAATTACTTAACATTGAAGTAGAATCAGAGAGCTGTATATGTTTTTATAGGTTCCTCTTTACTATATTAAGTAGGTATACAACCATGAAATTTCGCGTAAGAGATTACAAAGAAAAATAATTTCTTAAGAAAATAGTCGCCAATTAGATCGCCGTTATCCAAAGACAAGGCGACTATTTTGGTCCTCAAGAGTAGCATCGCATCTCTGATCAACTTTAACTTTAACATCAGGTGGATTGTAAGTTCCTTTGCTATTTTAGTAGTATGTAAGCTTGTACATAATTTTGCTAAATACATATTTATGTTATACAATAAGTCTACGCTAAAGCATTTAAATCAACATTACAAATCTCAGGGCTGCTAAAATATATTTGTATAGGCACTCAAGTCAGTTAGTACTAAAATTATTTCATGTTTTCTTAACACTTATGCTGTATTTACAATCTAAGCGTCTTAATTGAATTTTCGTGAAGCTTATTCATTGTCTTATTTACCTCGAATCATTTGGAGTCAAAGTTTAATTATTTATTCTTAATCAAAGACGTTCAAATATAAAGTAGCAGTAGATCAAATAGGTAAGTAGAGTTTCAACCACATGTACCAGTAGTGAGTCGATTTGAAATAAATTTTAATTATCTATCAAGCTGAGGTATGGTTTGTTTTATAGTTGTCGATTTCTGAAGTAGAAAACATTTAATAAAAAATCATAAAATATGAAAATATAGACTCCGCTCTCTAGTCCTATTTAGTATGCTCTCTTCATTTAATTAAATTATTTTCTTTCCATATAATACATAAATAATACAGTGTTCCTTTTTTGAACTGTTTATTGAAAACAACACACTACAAAGTCAGTTGTACAAATAAAAAGTTAGCTAGCAATTTTAATAATTATGTACGAGTATTTCATAATCTTTACCAACACTTTACACCTATTTTAATTAAACTTATGAACAATACTTACAGTATTTCCGACAAACTGTATGGGACATGACGTGTTTTCATATTTGTTCTATAGTTATACGGTAATAGCGATCGCGAAGTGAGTCGTAAAGCGGTACGTCTAACATAGAAAATTCAATAAAAAGCTAAAAGCCAATCTTATCTCGGAGAGGAAATTAAGAAACAGCGGCGGGCATCTGACACGGCCGCTCTCCAGATCTGTCACTAGTGATGGGACTTGTAAAATAATATCGATATCTGTATTGAATTTGTTACGGTATTGAACTGAGTTTATTGCAATTTATTACTACCAGGAATATCTACGGTTTAAGACTAATTAATTATTATTGTTAAAACGCAGTGATAGCCTAGTGGTTAAAAACTCTGCCCCTTTGATTTTTCATCGTTATGATATGACGTATAAAATATAATTGTACCTAGCTTAATCGATGATTAAAAAACAACTTACAGGCTTGAAATATAGTTTTTACGTATATGTGAAATCTAATTATCCGTTCTTGGCCATTGGCCAATTGCAGTACAACATGATATACCTCCTACACTCTGAGAGGAGACCCGAGCAATACGAATAATGGGTTTTATATTTAGTATAAATAATATACTTTTAAAAAGGACAGGTCCATTTTCGAGGCCCCTGACTGTTAAGTTGAAAAATTTCGTGTACCATACTTTTCACTTCAGAACACATCAGCTCTTAAATTAAGTTTAAGACAAAAATAGGTATTGAAGTCGCAACTCAAAGAGTTGCAACACTTTAAAACTATCCACGCCTTCATTTTGCAATTTACATTTACTAGAATGAAATCAATGAACGACTATCGTATTGAAATAGTGTCTGTTCACATCACTAAACATTTTTAAAGATAGAGTGTTGAATGCGACAGACACGACACCGGGTTTTGTCGAATGGTTGAAATAATTCCGTGACGGCGAGGGAGACGGCGGAAACGCAGCCTTATCTACCAGAACACAGCTTGTTACATTTTTAAACTTCTTTATTTGTACACCCCCAACCACCCACAGCACAATGGACGCCTACTTAATGTTGCTTTCAGTTACTAAGTCATCATGCTTTTAAATATACCGCGATAAGTGAGGTCGAGGATAATAACGACAAAACGGGAAAATTTGGACGAAAATCTTGATGTTGTGGAATACAAAGTATGGGTTTGTACGTTGGTTGGGGAATGTGTTATTGTTAATTGTATGTGCGAGTACATGAAATATATACGAGACATGATAGAAATCTTCATGGTTCGAAAGCAATGTCACCTTTTTGGCTTCTTAACTGAAAACAATGCGTGGGCTGCTCAACTGATTTTATGTGTGTATTATGGTACCCACGATATCATCTTAGGATAGGGTTTGTGTATGCGAATATAGTTTAATTGTACTATTTAAAGAACACTTAGTCATTATTAGTAGCAACGCATCTGTAACCAATTTGAAGTAAGATTCCGATCATGTTTGAGATCCATAGGCGGGCTACATCTTAGATGGACTGTGTGATTACAATTTCATTGAAAACTCTTCAATGTTTTAAACTTTCTTTAGACCCATTGAGTTGTACCGTCTTCAAACCTTTCCTAATGACAGTTGGCATTATGCAAGATACGAAAGCCATTCATAGGCTCGTTTATTTTACGATACAAGATGCATTTGTCGTTATCTCGCGCGTAAACCGCGTTAGCTGCACGTTTCCGGTGCGGAATATATAGCATTGCTTCGGTTTCCGTGCATGTTTCATTATTTTTTATCTGTGCTTGTAATGTATATTTATATAAGCTTCTGATAAAATGGAAATAAAATGGTAATAGACTGATCTTAAATGACGCGGGACGAATTTTGGTTAAACCTTTTTTATATGACAAAACATATGAGTGTGTTTATATATGTTTATTCATTTATTTTATTATTATTTTAATTATCGATTGATATCCTTATTATTTGTACACTATGACCGTTAAACATAAGGAAGACATGTTTTTAATTGGGTTACTTTTATCGCTTTGAATGGATTTCTAGGGGATTTTATTAAAATAACTCTAAGATTAAATAACCATCACAATACATAATATGCATGTATATTTCATTAGTAAAATAACACAAAAGTTTTAAAACAAAAGAATCTCACTTTTTTTACTACACCGGACGCATTTCAGACTTATCTCATCGAATGAAATTAAAAAAATTATCGCTACCATTGTTCTAAGGTATGAACAGACAAGACAAGACTTTGTAAACCATCTGACAGTGATACGTTTACAAATACAAAAATAGGGGAGAGTTTTTTTAAAGAGCTAATTTCCTGAGTTCCTCAAGACCAAGTCTTTGAAAGCCGCGTTTAATAGCTGATTAGTCACCCTTCACGCTTAGCTGTCCCTCAGGGATGCAATTAAACAATTTTGATGACTGCTCGTTAAGAATTAACTTGTTTAGACCGATGGGACCGTAAAGCAAGCAATAACTGTTAAACTGTATTGTTTTGTTTTGCTTTTCATTTAAGGTGTTTGGTATAATTAAATAAGTAATTCTTTTTATATTTATAATTTAGATTAATTAATTCCTCGTATTTAAGTGGATACGAGGTAATACATCGACGAATGTATAAAGAGCCAGACCCAGGATAGTCTTTCAAATTTATTTTTATTTAGTACTAAGCCAAGAATTAAATCTGGAACACTTTCTGAGGTCCATTAGGTCGTTAGAGGCATTTTCAAATTATAAGAATGACAAAGACTCCAAGAACATTATATATATATATATTATATAAATATAAAAATATTTTTTTAATTCGATATTGGCTTTATTTTTGCAAAAAAAGCTGCTGGGAGAAGTTCCCGCTCCCTTGAAAACGAAATCTTAATTTCTTAATTTACGATCTTTATATCTCGTTATATTACAAAAGATATAACCAAAAAGTAAGCTTTAAAATTCACCTAACAAAAAATATAAGTCATATTAGAATCCGTTTTCCTTCCACTAGAAAATAACTCGTTGCTACGAGCGTAGAGCGTAGACGCAATATCGTAGCATATTTATATTGCTTCTACGAGTAAATCAATCCATATGCTACAAATTACTATAATAACTCACATATATTTCTACAACCATAAATAGCAATTTAAATATAAAATATATTCAGTAAATTTATTATTATAGAATTGTTGTTTTAAATTTCAATGCACGTCAATACCCACTTGAAATATTTTTATAATATAAAAAACTACACTGTAAAATTATTTTCGGCACAAATAAATAAAACGATATTTATGTAATTTGGACGTACAAAAACTTAAACAATATCACAAGTGTTCACATCATGTCACATGTCCTCTATCCGAAAGGGAAAGGTTGATCCTCTAACTAAACTGACTGTGATACATGCGCGGTAACAATAAATAGTTAAGCCAGCAGCGCAGACGGATAGCGTGGGATCTTTTCACCTGAGGCTGCGATGTATGCGACGCGGCGAAAATTAACAGTATTTATACAGAGATGATACAACTTCATATGTTTGTTTAACAAGTCATCAATTATTAGTTTATCTATAACATGTTTTTCCTTCTATGTGTTGTAAAATATATAGTCGTATTGACCATCTATAGAAACTGAAAAAATACGGTGAGAAAACGTAAATCTTGTTTCTGCTCTCTGTGGTATAAATATTTTCAACGATTAATAACGACATCAAATGCAAATTCCTAGAGAACGCGAATAAGTTTAATTCTCACAACAGACTAAGACTATTCCTTTTTTTGATTGGATAAATACTACCACTACCAGTACCAATTTACAAAATTTCTAATTTCTATACAACTACCAATTTACAACGTTTTCTCGTAATATGTAGGTGCCTATTGTATATATCACTTGACATTACAAGTGATACCAGGAGTGAAATGGAACTTTTAACACAATTAAATCGGTGGTAATATCAGCTCCATGACATTACTTACTACTAGGATGCATAACTGCGATTTAGCGAGATGTCAGGGTGGGCGTTACTCATGCGTTAATTTCGCGACAAATTAATTCCAGCGCTGATTTGGACGTGAACATAATGCACACATGTTTAAAACTCGACAAATTAATAGTTGTTACAAAGTGTATCTTTAACGTTATAAAAATGAGTTTTTGCATCAATACTTATTGAATTGTTGTTTTAAACCAAGATAGAACGGTAAGCATTGGTGAATCATGAAGATTATTTCTCAGAAACCACGTGATGTACACCCAATTTCTTTAAATATTTAATAATAAATTACTGTACGTACAGAAAAATAAAACTAACCCGACATAAAAAAGAATTGAAAAAAGTAAGTAGATGTCACCAAATAAGATTAATGGTATTTAAAACAAAACGTATGCAAAATACCAACAAGCGTAATGTCCGCAAATAAAAGAAAACTAACCGTTGATTACGCATCGATCATGTCCAAAATAAGCGAGTGATGGATAATTGAATCCCGCGATTGGCTGGCGATGCAATGAATAAAAAATAAGCCGCGGTTGAACGTCACAAAAAGCGGGAGGGAGTAAAAAAATAATATTATCCCGTGGAAATGAATTAAGCAGCTCGCAGATACTGCGGGATAGGAGGTGAAGCGGGTAATCGATGTGGAGTGAGACACTTTAAAACAGCGAAAGAACAAGGCTAAATTTTCTTAGACATCCCTTTAATTTGGAATGCCAAACTTCCTGTTAGATTTAAATAGAGATCACATTATCGCACGAATATAAACTGAGAACACACATTGACTAAGATTTCCACAAAACGTTCTCAAATATGTATGTTCTCAAACCTGTAGTAACTGGTTGTGGAATGAGACACTTTAAGACAGCGAAAGAAACAGGCTAAATTTTCTTAGACATGCCTTTAATTTAGAATGCCAAACTTCTTGTTACATTTAAACTGAGATCACATTATCGCGCGAATATAAACTGAGAACACACATTGACTAAGATTTCCACAAAACGTACTCAAAGATGTATGTTCTCAAATCTGTAGTCTCACTTTTCAGTCATGGTCAACCTGCCGGCGAAACCCCCTTAAATCCGAGAGAAGATACATATCTAGCTGTGGGAAAATAAAAATTACGGCTAGGTACTATGATTCTTTTAAAAATATATATTTTACAAGATTTTTTATTCATAGTATTCTTCCTATCAAAAGATATTATGAGCATAATATTTAGCACGTGATGAGAAACAATAAAGCGTGGAAATACTCGTATTACTTGAAATACATTCTATTTCTTACTGAAAACTTACAATAATTGATATTTCAAATGTGGTTGATAAATTATAATAAACAAGGAATCATCACGCCATGAGTCAACTCACATATTTTTATTTCTATAAACCAGAAACAGTGTCCTTAATAAATATACATAGATATAAAAGCCGTTTCCATACTTACCGTGCCCAAAATCTACCGATCCTCGCGGGGTAAGTAGGGAATAAAATTAACCGAGGATGATCGCTAATGAAAATAAATTGGTAGCGGGAGATTTGAGATTACACCGACCTCTGCCGGCTGGAACAAACGCCGTACGGAGTGTGGACACTGAGATTTTCCTCCTTTTTACTTGTATTTCTTAAAATTGTGGATGTTTTTTCTTAAGATGGGGATGTGAAATATGTATGTTGGTAATTTTATGTGAAGTGATTAGTGGGTGAATTGTCACATGTCGGTTTTTTTACAATATAAGAGTAGCAGACGAGCATGCAGTCCACCTGATGGCAACTGGTTATTGCTGCCCGTAGACCTATTAGTAGTATTTGTTATCAACCCAGATAAGATTAGATTTCTACCTGAGATAGCACACAGGCGCCGCTACAAGATTCATACAGTTCATGAGTCCTTTTTGAAGATATTTGCTAAGTAACTCTCTATTGAATTGGCGTTTAAAATAAGGACGAAGGGACGATTATAACTTTGTATTTCCATCGTTGATATTACAGAAAGTTCCTTGAACGTCTTAAAAAGATTATACTCTTTGTTTTTGGTATTATTTGTCTAGACTTCTCAGGTTGGTGAAGGTTTATATATGTACATCCGCGTATTTTGGATGAGCTGTAGAGGATGACGTTTTTATTAATGGTTTTAAAGGGAATGACACTTTTACTAGTACTAGGACCTTTCAAGGCCGAATTTCTTTTTATGACAAAAAATATCTATTTGGTTTCCATACCAATTAGGATAGAGTGTCTTATCTACAAATATAGCCAAATAATCTTTAAAAAGTGTTATATAGAAACACGTCCATACTAGCTAAGGGGTCATTACGTAGATTACATACCCAGCGACTTCTTCTCGTAATACGATGTACGGATCAGCTCTAAGTTATGACAGAGTGGATGGAGGGTTATTAAAAGATAAGCTAAGACTACTATCATTTGTTTTGGATATTTTAGGTAACAAATGGTATTATGTGTTAATAAACGTAAGTAAATATTCTGAGTTTTACATTTTTAACGCGTAGCAGTAAATGGTCGTACAGTTTAAGTTAATGTTTGATTGATACTTTGCGAATCATCTATCCAAATTTGTTCTCGTGTCCACATCGGACTTTGTTATTTAATTTATTTAACACTATTAAAATTATTGAAACTGAACTTAAATACAGAAATAAATGAACTTCATTGGCAATATAATATCAAACAGTTTATTAATTAAAAATATGTCTACTAAAGTTTAGACTATTTGAAAATATGTTACCGTTTAATTTTAAATCAGAACCCTTTGTGGTTCAACTCCGGCCTTTGTGGTTCACCACCGCCACACCTATTTCTACCTAATAATAGCAGTGTTAGGCGCTGCTGTGTTCCGTTTTGAAGGGTGTGGTAAGGGAGACAGACTTTTCCGAGGCGTTCCAGTTTAGTCCTCAGGGGTAGCGGCGCATCTGTGGCCGACCTCAAGTAGGAATATCTAATCCTATCTGGGGTTGATTACAGATGTCCATGGGCGGCAGTAGCCACTTACCATCAGATGGACTACATGCTCGTCTGCTACTCCTATATTATAAAAAAAGGTTAAAATTAAACAGTAACCAACAAATAATCAAAACTAAACAAGTATGAAGTAAGCTTACAAATCCCAAAACCTCCAATTTAGCCACAAACAACGCAAGGGCCATTTACTGGAAGGCAAAAAACGCCATGTCAATTAATAAGACACCCTAAGCCTTGGCTTAGCTGATTCCTTGTTATATCATAACTAAGGCTCGGACGGAACGACAGATAGGGTGGTATGCTTGTGACGTAGTGCGGTGCGATTATCTTCTATGCTATAAAAATATTCATTTCGTATTGTTTGCCTTTGTGTCTAGCTTAGTAATGAATTTTATTTTTATATAAATTAACTTAGGTATTAGTTTGTATAACTTATATAACTTAAGTTTGTATATTAAGGTACCTCGTTTTAATATAGGTAGGTACGATACTTTACATAAAAATAGATATATCTAACTTGTATTTTATAAATCGTAGCTATTTGGGTATCTATCGTAATCGTATAGCTAACACTTATTTCAATTACTTGTAATATTTACCTAATTACATGAATTAAATTCATTATTTATTGTTTTTATTTAACCATTACCTAGAAGACGATATCGCCAACTGCCTGACAAACATCGAATTCTTTCAGTACCAATATAACTACAGAAGATGTTTCACTAGTCAAAACTCAACTCTTGTGACATATGGAGTAAACATGCATGTATTAATGTGCAAATATAATAGTAGAAATATTATTTATTTTCATAGCTTCCCATTAGCTTCGTTGACTATGGAGAAGCGCCTTTACCCAGCGATATTACGGTATATTAAGTTGCTGGAGTAAATCTTCCGCCAGGCAGGACTTAAGAGTTTTATTGTCGCTCCAAGCAGCCGTCAGCTGCAGCTGGATATCGGTAAATAAAGCTTAGTTAGCTTTATACTTATTAATTAGTTATTGATCTATGATTACTTTGCTGATATTTTTTAGAAGGCGTCTATATAAATAGGCGGGCGCGGTTTTTTTAATTTTACTTAGCCTACTGCTAGTTTCGAAACAATTGGAGAAATCCTAAAAATATTTAACGCTGCTATCGGATTTAAAAAGGTACTTATTATTAATATATATATATATATATAAGATATATGTATTCTGACATAATTAGTTGTGAGTCGAAAAAATACGCACTCAATTATGTAATATGTTTTTATCCAGTAATTAATATATTCATAAAAATTGTAACAAATTCATAGCATTTGTTTACGAAAGTAATTAATTAATAATTAATTTTGGTTTTCTTAGCTTATGAGCTTATGATGTAGTCTGAGTGGACTCATGGTAAGTGGTCGCTGCTGCTCATGTATCAATCAATCTTAAGTACCTATTTATGTAGTCGGTCATGCGTGTTTTGCTATGCCTAAAGATTACTATAGATTTATATCATAGACTCGATTGTACTACTTACACACCCTTCTCAATAATATTTACAGCATCGCTTGACTCAATTCTTAAAAGGAGACCTATGTTTATAAGTATGTATAAATTAATGCAACAAAAGTGAAATGTAGAAAAAATATTCTCCTTCATAAAAGCTGACGGATTCGCACGAGGAAGGCTAGTTTATAATAAATTGCTTCATTAAAATAACGTCATAATCTGCGGTTAACTAACATAAATGCGGCGCCTGCCAGGCAGTTTGTTTAGATTAAAACTTAATGCGATGATATTAACATGAACACCTTATTTTTTTTGTCCTGTACATTTTCTGTAGTAAAATTATGTTCGTAGGTTCGTAAATTATAATGGATTATTCACAATATTCGAGAAGAAATAAATGTGTCCTAGTTTGATTAATTGTAATTAATAAAGTAATTGAGTCAAATTATAAAAAAAAATTACATCGTAGCGCCTGAAATATTTTTATAGCAAAAGGTAAGGCTGACAGCTCGTAGCTTTTAATAACAGTGTACTATATATAAATACTATAATATAAAGGAGTAAGAACATATAATATAAAAAAATATTCGTATTGTACATGTTTTCTAAATGTATCTATCATCTATTTACTTATAAATTGACATTTTATATGTTATAACGGTCGGTTCAATAGGGCTAAAAGATAAGCTATAATTTTAATAGCGCCTGTACTTATTTCACCGCAATTATATAAATATGTATCTTGGTTAAAAAGTAATGAGGTGCGGATGAAATTTCAAAATAGCTGTGTTGTGAATTAAAACCACTAATTTGATTCTAATGGATTTGATTTACTTTACTGCTACTATTTAATTGCGGTAATATTTTAAGAACAATAATCGGAGTTGTGAGATGAGATAAAATTGAGATGAGAAAAAATACCAAAAGAGTTGGTATGAAATGAATGGAAATTAAATTGTGTTTGGTATAATCTATATTTATGTAAGCATACAACACAATTCACGCAATTTTATTATACTTTGTACATTTTGACATTTTTACAAGCTTTTATTTAACTTTTACGCAACCCCGTCGAGCTTGGGTTGGTTTGATTCGTTTTGACAAGGACTCTGGTTCTAGATGATATCCAGAGTCTAATGCGGGTGTTGGTGACCGAACATAAGTAAAATATTTCTTATAACAAACTTTACATATAGAATATAGATTACACCTCACGAGTGCGTTAGTAGATTCTAGGTATACTAAAATAATTATATTCTATCACATACAGCATCAGCAACCAATTTCAACGACAGAAATTTCCATCCAGAACTATATATCTACCTACTATAAGTTTGAATAAGAATTATAAGAAATATTGAGCAGCGAAAGTGTAGGAGCAAGCCACGACACGCGATCAAAGAAAGCAAGCTCAAATCTCCGTTTAATTGGTTTAATTCATGCCGTTTGAGTCGACGGTTCTTGTGTCAAGACGTTGCAATACTCGTGATTATCTATCTACGTTTCTTTAAGATCAACTTTTATGTGAAGTATGAAAATATTATGTTTACAACCCAGCGAAAAATTTACTGAGTAATTACGATTAGGCATTCCACTAGAGGACTATGGCGGTTCTTAGGTTCCTTACTGTAATGTTTATGAAAATTAAGGGTAAGATAGACGTTGCTTGTTATAATCCAGTGGAATGTTGTACGCACTTTGTAGTATTGTAAGTAGTTTAAAGCTATATTCTATGGAACCCTTCTTTGTTCGAGTACAGAGGCATTATTCACACACCTGTGTTTTGGAATACCTAAGTGCAGTATCGAATACTATGTTCTTTGTGTTCTGGTTTAAAAAGGATGGTAAGAGATATTTGCGATGTATTTTAAGGGTAGAGTTTTGGCACGGAGCGAAAGTTTGGGAGACTAGAGGTAGTCTAGCTTTTGTAGGCTTTAGGATAGGTCAATCAGTAATTAAGGGTAGCAACGCATCTGTAACAAACCACAAAAATAACATTTAAATTCTATTCTGGTTGTTATAGATGACTATAATTGCTAAATTCCTACAAAGTTTTTGTGAATAATACTACATTTGTACTTTCTTATGTTCATTTTGTACGATTTTAATTACATTATCAAGATGTATCTTAAACATTAATCGAACACGAGCCACGAATCAATTATCCAAATTGTCATTTCAAACAAATGTTTTCTGATATGGTCTCATACAATTTCCATTAAAATTTGTGCATATCTTTTGATTATAGTTTTTTTGCAAAAATACCAGTCGCTTATTTTCTCTCTTATATTCGTATTAGGTTTCCCAATGGTTGAAATGGACACATGAACACCTAGAACAGATAAGTATCTAAAAATATTGTTTCATGTCCGTACTTTCCGAAGAAGTTACAAAAATAACCATCAAAATCTATGAAATGACCTAAGAAGTACAATGTAAAGCATTTCTAGTTATTTCCATCTTTTTTGTCTCTTAGCGAATGTTCTGTACGAATCGGATAAGTCGTTTCTAAGATTAGTGTAACATCTCCAAACGGACCGTTATCAATAAATTGAAACACTTTTCTTATTAGATACAAAATCGTTATATCAAAACCATTACAGACAGACACTCAATTTCTTTAGATAGATATCGTATCGATCTGCGTCGTCCTTCAAAATATCTGTCGCTACAAACATGTGTCAATAGATACCGACAATCGATGGGCCGGAAGAGATGGCTGGATGGACCCCAATCACCTGTCAAAGTCGCAAGTCTTGTAATCGCAGCATCTGCAGACTGTCTTCGGTGTTCGCCGTGACCGCTATCGGACGATTTCGACCGTTTCGGCACTGCGAGTTTTGGCATGGAGCGAAAGTTTGGGAGAAGAGAGGTAGTCTAGCTTTTGTAGGCTTTAGGATAGGTCAATTAGTAATTAACGATGCTGTTTACCCGTCTGCCAGGAAAGGGTTATTACAGAAGTTGAGTAATAATGTACATGTTGTCAAATAAGGTGATTTTTACTTATTTTTCGAAAATTGTACTAAGCATACATAAGTAAATAAAACGTTGGAAAAGGTCACCTTAAGCCGATTTTCAGACGAACTCTAGTACACTGAGTGATCTATAATAGTTTGTTCATTGATTTTGAGCAATTTATTTTTTCATGTTGCAAAATTTCTTTAATTTTAAAGTGAAAGTTGGCTATGTATAAATGAATAAGAAAGTTTTTTAAAATAGTCTTTAATATTTTCATCAAAACAAAATTAAATTCAAATGTCAATTAAAACTTCCTGTTACAGGATCTTCATTGGGATGTAAATGGTTATTTATTAGTTATTTATTGAAATAATTTGGAGTGTTATAGAAATGTATATCCGGTGGTTCTGTGTTGTGAGTAGAAACGAATAAAATTAACTATTACTTATCAAGGTTCAATATTTATCTTATATATAAAATTCTCGTGTCACAATGTTCGTTACCGTACTCCTCCGAAACTTTACCGATTTTCACCAAATTTTATATGCATATTCAGTAGGTTTGAGAATCGGCTACTATCTATTTTTCATACCTCAAGTGATAAGGGTTGTTCACCCTTAACATTTTTTATTTATATGGCCACAACATTTGCTGGGTCAGCTACTAGGGTTATAAATGAAATATCGGCGTTATATCGTAGATATTATATTCATTTAATTTTCGTTTATATAATTGAATGGAATAAACATTTAGCCAATAATGTTCATTACCTAAGCAGTAAATGCTTAATTGTTCATGTGAGCCTAGTGACGTAGATTGGAATAAAAACCTTAGTTAACATTAATAAAATATTTACATTATTTGGATTTTTCATCACAGCTTCACAAAACAAGCATAACATTTCTAAATCAAAGGTATTATATATGTCTAGATATATCGAAAAAACGTCAAAATTTTATAAGTTTTTCCATTTTTTTTTATTAAAATAGTAAACGAACCTGTAGTTAACAATGTTAACTGATGGTAAGTGGTCAACTCAGATGACTTTTTATTCTTGAAGACAAATGTAGTCGTCTCCTATGTAAGCCATCCGAAAACCACACTTCCACCGAAACACAAAACGCCAGTTTCATGTTAGAGATATACGTGACGGTAGTATCTCCGTAGTAAGTATACTTGTTGTTTAGTCTGCGCCAAACAGCTAGTCCGCTCTCAAGTTGTTGCGAACAGGTGCAGTCATACAATTTGCTATGGCGACACGATTAATTTCTATATTCAGAGCGGACTAGCAGTTTTACGCGGACTGTACCTTTCAAAACAGTACGTACACGCATTCTATTATGTCGTGTGTGTGATTTTTATGGAATATAGGAAAAATGTCGACTAGTTTTAGTCCGATTATTTCAAGTTTTCGGTTTTTTTATCTAGACATAAACAATATCTTTGTCATTAACAAAACAATTTGTTTGGATTACCGCTAAGTATTGTTTCTAAAAACTATAAAACAATAGACGAGAAATATTGTGATAACAGCCTCAATGGAATAAATGCGTAAATACTGTAACTGCGTACCTACATATGTACATTATAATGTATAGATAATTCATTAAACGATACTAACCATTTTATACAAAAAAAATATTTTATTATTTATTACTTATTTTACAAACCTGTGGCCATCTTGATTTGCTTTAAGTGTTTAAATAGTAATAATATTTTAACAAAAAATAATAAAATACCAAAAAAAAAAGTCGTGAACCAAAAGTTTTATTTTAACTTTTACACATTATAGGTACGGATTTAAAAATATTTTTTCCGCGATATAAATATTATGAATGGCTAGAAGTCAACATAAGTAACATTGACAACCACATTTTATTTTTGGTTTTTATTTATCTTGTTTGATTGTCACGGTAGTCTTAATTACTTACATCAAACCTATTTCTGTATGCATATCATATAAGAAGAATAAACATTAATATATTTGCTTAGTACCGTTCAACGAATATCTAATCAACAATCTGAGCACTTGAGTTGCTTATTATTCTATAACACTAACCAATCTTTGGATTGATGAAGTATTATCAACTATAACAAAAGTGTGAGGAGGAATGTGCGTCATCTAATCAGCCTCGCTTATTACGAGAATTACTAAAATTCCATGAAATCTATACATACATATAGTCATACTTTATGTTCTACGTATGTGCATATAACTTCCAATCTATGCCTAAATGACTTCATTAATTACTTTAATTTACATATTACCATTAGATTAACATTGATATCGACCTAAACTTGATCTTATCTTAATAAGATCTTTATTATAATTTATATGGACCTCATTCATGAGACATCCATTTATTGCGAGTGCTAAATTTTAATATAAATTTTATTAACTATCGTATTATTTAATAAATAAAACTTACGTTTAAGCCATTTATATACAAAAACAGAGTACTACACAGTACAAGAGATTCATACAAATGTATTGTGACACGCCTATTCAATGATTAGATATGTATTTTAAACAATACGACAAAATCCGATTCATATAACGTATATTAATATGCAGTATGCTTATGAAATAGCCTTATAATATGCTGCTTGAAAATAATGTCTATCGAAGCAAACTATTTCTATTGACTACTCGGGTATAATTAATGCTGTAGACCTCTCAATAATACGAATTGTTGCAAATGGAACTGACGCCGTTTATCTATTACCGTCATTGTAATACTAACATGGCACTGTACACCATTAATGATTCTTTTTCAGTCTTTCATAATAACATTGTCGACTACACGGGAAGTCTAACTGTAGATCACTCTAACCTCGAACCTGTTAGGTCTTTTCGTCTTCGTATCGCTCACACCATTTTCCTTTCCGATATGGCATGCGGATGTCCAGGGTGGGAGTAGTGTCCTGGTGACGTCGGCTCGTACAGAGACATCTTCAGTCTCTTGCACTTCGCTCGCCGGTTCTTGAACCAAAATTGCACGTTCTTCGACTCGAGTCGCGGGAACTTCTGTCTGTATGGCATCCTATTCAACTCCTCCGTGTACTTGAGGATAAGATTGTGGGAAGGGTGGGTGTTCATAGAAAACCATTGCTCCAACACCGGGACCTCGGAAACGGGATCGATGAATGTGCGGTTGCGTTTGCGGCGCTCATCCGATGCTCCAGCAAGAGCAAGATTCAAGCCACTCGCTCCCTCACCTGGCACTGCTCCAACACCTGGAAAGCCAGTCATGTACTGGCTCATATACATAATACCGTGCCCAAACATGGGATGGTTTGGCACCATGGGGAATGGTAAACGGTCAAGGTGGGGAGAAGAGGGCCGGTAGTGTCGTTCTTGAACAACCTCATCGTCTGAAGCGATATCTTGCTCGTCAGCTACGCCGTTTTCTTCCTCAGTGTTGTTATTATTGTTGTTATGGGAACTGTCGCTGTTCTTGGCTGGAGACCGCTGTGGTGAATGTCCTGGGTCAGATTTGCTCAGATCCCTTGGCTCTTGCTTGATATCATGTACCTGTGACAAATGAAAAATGTTGGTATTAAGTTTTTTGTAGCAAATAAGAATAATTAAAACAACTTAATTTTAACCTTTCGTTTGTCAATAAGTAGGTAATGAATGTAATCAAAAATCAATTCTATTGATAAATCTTTTCCTAAAATGTATTACCTTTATTATATCGGGTGGTTTTGGTGATTCTTTGGGTCGTTCTTCTCTATCATCGTTATGATTCTTCTTGGTTGTAATTAGGGATAGGGGTGCGTCTGGGCTCTCAGGCCTATCATCTGGATTTATATCAACACCATCATCATCCAAGTCTGAGCCAGCATTTGATAGATTGTCCTCGGACATCACAGACATAGGATATCTGCCCGGGCTTCCTGACAGTTGCATAGGACTTTTTAAAGAATTATGATCTTGAGAAGCATAACTGTCGTTCCCAGCCATTAACGATCCGTTAGTTGGGCTATGACTCCTACTGTTAAAGCCATTCACTCCAAGATGACAGCTTAATCCTCCTATGTTACGTAGTTCAGCACGCTTCTGCGCTGCTCTTGCATTTTTAAACCAATAAACAACGTTATTAACATCAAGGGGCTTTCGGCCGCGCCGAGATTCTAGATTGTTCAGCTCTCTCACATATTGTTGTATTTGTTGCCTGCTTGGATGTTGATTCTCAGAAAACCAACGCTGCAGTTTTGGTAACTCAAGTTCTGGATCAAAGCTGGTTCGCATTCGGGTTTTCTGTGTCGGATATTGACTTTGAACGGTTTGAAGTGCGGGATGCAGGTGATCAGGAATGGTATTTAATGTGGGAGAATTTTTGGGGCCAGGCGATGGGTAGCGTCGAGGACTGAATGGTGGTGGCCGGGGTGAAACTTGTGCACTCCACCAAGATTCAAACTTCCTTCGCATTTCTTCTGTTGGTTCGTGGAAATTCGGAGGACCCGGTGTTCTGTCCTGTCCACGACATATTTGGGCGAGTGTCACCTGCAATAGAAAAAAAACATTTAAAACTCAAGTTAAGTACTCTAAAACCGAATAGTCAATATAAAAACCCGGTATCGCAAACAATTTTAGAAGGTTTTAAAGAGGTCAGTCTAACCAGCAACAGATACAGAGATAACTGTTTGAGTAAACACGGAGCATTGTTTCACAGAACATCGCCATTAGATTATGAAAATATTAGGCCGGCCGTTAATGTATGTGTCATGCCCGGGCCGAAGGTTCTGACGCGAGGAGGTGTTTATTCGGTGGTTAGTGCGCATCACTCCTCCGCCGCCGCCGAAACTTCAATCATGGGTTGCTCTAAAACAATGAGCGGGAAGGGCGTCTTTGCAATTAGCATCTACCCACTACGCCTTTGCCAAAGTACCGGCGTGCTCTACAAGCTAAGTGGTTGTTCTAAAAAGTAACTGCGGTAACTCGATCAGAAAACATTCCAACTTGTTACCGCACCGTAAGGCAAATAGTGTTTCGGACGGAGTTCTGTTTCAATGCGGTGTTTGAGTTTCACAACTATTTATTCAGAACGATATCATAATGTGCATATTTGGAGTGGTATTAATCGCGCAGCAAGTAGTCAATCATAAAATCACCTGTCAGATTATACCTGCGTCGCTCCGTTTGCTTAGCCTCACAGTTATGCAAGTGAGATCTGCTCGTATCGCTAGATTACATACTACAATGCCAGTGATTACGTCGTCAAGCGAGCTGTCAGCCCGCGCGTTTGCTTTGCATGTTGCCAAATCAAATGCAAGTAAAACTAAGGTGTTACACGACCAGATTGTGCCTAAAATCATGTCACCTCCGAGGCATTAGCGCCTGGCTCGAGTGATACGTTAATCCGGTTCTTTGTTTTGTGTTTTTAAATAGTGCGGTCATATTTGCTTTCAGATATTGTCAGATACATGGAAGATTTACAAGAGCTGGCGCCTGCGTGCGATAACTCTGTCACGTGTAATCTGCCTCTACGTAATTCGGTATACGATTGTAACGTTTCTAGATATAAGTACGTGTTGTTGAAAAGGACAACTTACGATACAATAGGCTTAGTGTTATCTTGCATTAATTTAATTAGTATGCGCTAGTACAGTTTTATTCACCTAATTCTCCAACGGTTATTATGTAGGTTGTTTCATGTTCTACTTGTATTGCGGCTGTTATTGGCATTGTGTAAAATAAATTTATTGCATCACATTGATCCTCACTTGCCCTAGCTCTTTAAACCCTCTCATAAAGTGAGTATTCCCGGCTCTATAAAAGTTTGTTCCAAGTTGAAATCGAAGTGGCACAAATTGGCGTGCGATAAATTACCATAATATCGTAGCACCGTTCATCTGGCGTTTAAGCTAACTTTGGCATTCGAAAGTGTTTGATTATCTTGCCCGGTGGAGTTCTTTGGCTCATTTGTTCAACTCCGCGAAAGTTTTAACGCAATTTGTACGATTCAAACTTCATCTTCATTCGTTAAACGTCAGATAGTTGGTTTCTTAAGCGGAAAGCGTCAAATATCAACAGTTGGACCACTTGACTGACGATGAGAGCTAAATTGAAATCACGAAAATCCTTAGCCGAGAAGGGTGCGCATGGAGCGCTAACCTCGCGTTTAATAAGATTATAAAGCATTATTTTATGGTATTAATAAGATCAAAAGCGTTCGTACATCTAAAACTCCTTTTAACCCTCTTTCGCTTGCTCAAGTTGGTAAGACGAGGGCAACCCCCCACAAGAAACCCCCTCTAACCCGTTCGCAAGAAGGATATTCGGAAAATATAATAAGGCTCGTAGGCGCGGATGAGTCTGAGATTCAATTAAATTTATTATGTATGGAGATCCCGTGTATGAGGCAGGTGTGTTTCGCGTCGACAAATTGCTGTATCTATCGCATGCATCGAGGTCTACACTCAATCTTATTTATACGCATAAGCCTACGTTTAAGAAAATTATCGTTATTTATTGCTAAATGCGAAATTACGTTCATTTATTGAATTATAGAACCAACGTATAATAACAAGTAAGTACTTAGTTTTGGTAATTAAATATAAGCTTATACATATGTTTTATAAAAGTTTATTAAAGTAAAGAGCTTTATTTAAGAGGGAAAGTACAACCCTAAATATTATGGAAATACTTCTACTTCTGAAGACTAAGTTAGTAATTAACATCTAACTTTGGTACTTGTGGTATGGTCTATCATCATGCTATTTGTGGTACAAACACAAAAAAAGACAAAAAGATTGTTCAAACAATAAATATTTTAACCTGATTCTAATTAATAACATGTAACTTTCTACATCCAGTTAACTCTACAAATCTCGAATCTTAATCTCGGCTTGTTTACGAAGAAAACCCTCATTAAAATCCGCTACAACTGAATTGTTGTTACAACGTCTTAAGTCATTCAGATTACGCCTGTGTTGATATGAAAATTGTGTATAAACCTCTCTTTGTAGAGCCCGTGAACATCAAAACAAATGCTTTAATTCTTCCCGAGTGATGATCCTTATTAGCAGGGACTTAGACGTAACCTCGCAAATTATAACGACCTCCGAAATTGTGCCGCCAAAATGAGGCTTTGATAATCTGTCTCCGTCGCCTTCTTTAAAACCGACTTGTGAAATTCGTCTCGTTAATATGACATCGGTGGTAAGCCGGTTGAACGTGAAACTCAACTTTGTATTAGTAGTGTTAAGAAGTTCTATAAGACTTGTAGATACTAGACTTTATTACAACAGATACGTCCTACGGTTAATTTTCGCTTTATAAATGTTACTGTACCAATTAATAAATACATATACTTTATTTTTTTCTGAGAGAACTTCGATATGTTTAAAAAAGTGTTTCATTTTGTTTATACGTCATTTTACTCTTGCTATCCTAAGATCACCGTTCCTAGTCCAACTCTGAGACCAATTCTTACATTTTTATTAATGGCAGAGTCAAGCACTACTTCTTTGCGATTAAAGGGACAGAGGCAATAAAAGAAAGACATTTACTGGGACCCTGCAACTTATTTTTCACTGTAACAGCCGTATGCTGACCTAAAGCATGCCTTCAGTCCTACTTAAGGTCATACATAAGTGCATATGCCGTTACTACTTCAATTTAATAAAAAACGCAAACTCTAACAACCAAAAAAAGAAGAATTTCGCAAAACCACACTTTAAATTCATATTCGATTTCCAACATTGGTAACTATTAAAACAAAATATTTTCAATTGGTAGCATGCGGGAACAGCGCTCGAATATGAAACAATGGCTCTAAAATAAGGGGGTGAAGGTTTAGTGCAGGGGTGGCATTGTACCGCGGTCCGGGGTTCAACAATCAGGTATTAAAGAACGTTGTGTTATTGTAGCCAGCGTAGCGGACTCCCTTTGTCACTCAGATGAATCTGGATGATTTTAATACCATAATTTGATGTAATACGCTCTGACAGGTGTTTGGGTGTACTGTCGGGAGCATACAATGGGATTCTATTTGAATAGTACAACTCTACTGAATACGTTTGATATTTAGGCATTAATATGATATGATACACGAATGTTAGATTAAATGCTTTAATTAGTACTCGTACAATATAAATTCATATTTTGAGTTAGCACTAAATATATTATTGTTTCCTGTAGGTGTATAGTTTATTTTGAATGATAGTATCTTATCTATCAATAATTGAGTGCAAAGAGAAAAAAAAAAAATAATTTTCATAATTAGATTCCCTTGATTGGGACTTTCACAGGGTCATTATTGAGGACCATAAGGCAAACACAAGTAGTAAACGGAATATTTATATTCTTAAATTTGAAAGTAAAGTAAAATTAAAAGGAAAAGTCACTCACTTCATCCAAAGGGCATCCAGTAGACATCAGCAAGGGCCGACTTTGCACGAGCAGCAAACTCAGCAGCTTGTCCTTGATGTCCTGGAGCGGGGTCAGCCTGGGTCGGAGCAGCTGGATCCTGAGGGTAGCCACCGTAGTCAGCTCACCCAGCACCTCACCAACCGTGGCCAGTGGACCGTCGGAGATACGCTCGAAAGGCAGCGGCTTCCAGTTGTTGATTACCACCGAGCCTGGTGACAATATCAAAATTGAAAATGAAAATAGAAATTGAAAATTATTTAAAGATTTTCCACAATGTTTTTTTTTACAATATCAATACTATAGAAAATCTTGTGAATAATTCGTCGTCAGCTAAAGGTCTACAAAGTACGTTTGGTGTTACATTTAATATTTATTAGAACTTTGGAAAGTAATTAAACTTAATCAAACATTCACTACAAATATAAACGTTGGAGTACATAAACAACTCACATAAAAGCGACATGATATGACAGAAGACATTCTGGTTTGATGGGGATGGTAAAGCATATAAATGTTAACGTCTTTACAATTACGAGTACGTGGCCTTTCTAACTAAGCCCTCATAACCTCACATTAACTTTTTTTATAATAGCAGACGAGCAGCCCCCCTCATGGTAAGTGGCTACTGCCGCCCGTGGACATCTATAATCAACCCCATATAGGAGGTCGGCCAAAGATGCGCCGCTACGCCTGAGGACTAAGCTGGAACGCCCCGGAAAAGTATGTCTCGCTTACCACGTCCTTCAAACCAGAACACAGCGGCGCTTAACACTGTTGTTGTAAGGCAGAAAGAGGTGTGGCGGTGGTGCCGCCAGAGTCTAACCATAAAGGGTTCTATCATTGAGGCTGACCTCCTGTACTACTTGCAGTTCAAATGCAGCAATGACCATAAACCATCAGGCGGACATACTCGAGAGCTTCATCAAATCCATTCATACCTTTAGCTGATGCAGCCAATTCATGCGGATACCCCAGCCTCATCATCGCTGCGGGAACGAGCTCGTGGAAGGCGGTCGCGGCGGGGATGATGACGTAGCTATCCGTCTCCACGATGGCCCGCCGTCTCCATGCGCCTTCTTCCAGCGACGACACAGCTTCCACCACGCAATGGACTGGCAGGGTCTTACCTGTAACAATGGATAAAAATATCTTCATATTTTTGTCATATTTATATGACATAAGAATCGACATTTAAAAGAAATATTATTTTAGATAGCCTAGTGGTTAAGAAACTCGGCCTCTCCATCGAGGGTTCCGAGGTTCAAAATCCCAGGCATGCAACTCTGATTTTTCAAAGTTATATGCGTATTAGAACGCGTGCCCGGCAGTGGTAAAATAATGGATTGTTGATGATGATGATGATGATTATTATTTTTAGATATTTTGTATCAGTTCTGCTCAGAGGTCTCGTCAACAATCCTGGCAATTATTATTACATAGTCATACCTTCTCCTTAAAAAAGATAAACGTATAGGTACATTACAACAGATTCTACTAATGTACTTAGTAATGTCGCGTGACGACACGGTTTTAATCGTACAAATCCGTACATGTTGTACGGTTAGCAAAATACTTAAACATACCTTATACATTATACGTATACTAATTATAATGTTCGGCATAATTCACCAATACAAATAATCAACAATAATAATAGTAGGTACCGTACATTTTTTAACTACGAGCTTTCTGTTCACCTGATGGTCAGTGGTTATTGCCGCCTCTGGACATCTGTGACCGACTCCACATAAAACGAAAAAAAGGTTTTCCGTTTTCGTAGTAAAAGTCACCTACTCCATATGAAACGGGAAAAAGATTTCCGTGGGTAATTTTCCGAGAAGCTGATCATAGATTGCCACTCTTGAGGACTAAGATTGACGTCTCCTAACGACGTCTAATTCAGACGGCATAATTATATATTCAAGATACCCCTTTATAAAACTACGAGATGACAAACAGTACTTGAATCATTTTTAAACTTTAACCAGTAAACAGTAGATGGCGCTACAAAGTACCCACAATGGCGCCTATTCGGTTCACACGGTATTCCGGGTACTCCTGACTGGAATAACTCGATAGATTAGTTATGCGTGCGCGTACGCTACGCAGGCCAGTGTGTCGCACCGGCCAACTGTAACTTTGCATACGTTAGCCATGCATGCATTGGCCATGCATGCAGTGTCGTCATTGACGTCGGGACTAGAGATGAGCCTTGATTTGTGATGAAATTAAAACAAGCACGGAGTTCTGACAACTGTTTGTTTAGTTTAGTAGTTAAACATGAATACATTGTTGCTATTCCATTGTAGGACACGAGACTCTTAGAGTGAGGTGGATTTAGACCATACCCCGCCACGTGGTACCATTGGTAGCCTTCAGACATCTTTATGAAGTCTCATCATCGCTGAGAGAATCACATTCGTTGGTTTCATAACAATAATTTATTTTACCGATACAATAAGTGATAATTAATTTCTCATACATATATATTATTGAAAAATCAGAGGTGCCTGGGACTCAAAATCCAGACCACTGATTGAAAGACCAAGTTTTATCCACTAAGCTATCACTGCATTATAATAAATTTTACCATAACCATTTTAAAAAGTAGTTGAACATATTTTCCCAAAAATATTTATATTCCCATACGAATTACGGATTAACGTAATCCTAAGCCAGAGGAAGAAAAAGAGCAGTTTCTTTCCTCAGTACACTAAAAAATCGGCAGATTCAAATATGGCCGTTAAAACGCTGTCGTTAAAAACGCCTTAATTATTTAGCAACTTTTCAAGCGAAAGCTATGCTTTTGACTTGTTCGCGAGCGCAAAAAACCGAGTGAAATGTTAAAATAATAATTAATCCTTCTTTCCGTGGTGTTGCCAATTCCTGGGTAGAAAAATTCAGGATCTTGTGTTAAATACAGGATAAAATAGTGTCATTTCATGAACGTTTTAGTGTTAAAGTATAATTAAATGCATTATAAATTATATACCCGGTCAGGCAGATATTGTGCGTCTTTGAATATGTGTCCATAACTAAATAGGAAATGTTAGTGGGGAAATGTTCAAATATAGAAAGTTATTCTGAGTAAATAAAACTAACGTAAACTCAGTCAAACGTAAAGTAAACGGAGGCATAAGCATACACGCTAACCCTTTAGGCGTAGTAACGCATATGACAAACTTCGGGCAGGATACCTGTTCATAAGAATCGTGGCAGTCATATTCAGATATCATATGAACAATCAAGTTCGTTTTCTGCTTCGTATAAGTAAAAGTCGTATCTAATCTGATTGTCAACACGTCCGACACAATTTCATTAAACGTAGCAACGAACTTGAGACTCTTTTGGCAGGAGTTCTGTTCTTCAGAATTATGGCAGTGACCATCAAACATCACATAGCCAGGAAGTCTATTCACTACTACATAAAACTGGTATCTAATCTAAGTCGGGACGTCCGACAAAATAAAGAATCATGTATCTCGTAGCACTGCGTAGCGCTTCTTTGTAACGACCACGCTTTTACCGTCCGTCTTTGAAGCCTTTAGCGCGATATTAAATAGTTTTTGCATCGTTGCACTTTTTTGCTTAACGTCAAAGTGCTTCTGATACTCCAATAATGTTAAAAGTTGCTTTATATTTTCTTTAACTTCTTTGTGCATAAGGAAGATTTTAAGAGTATCGTAGCAAGAAGTGATAGACACTGAAATATAAACCTATTGTTGAAAATTATGTGATATAGCAAAAGTTTAATAATTACTTCAAAGTACCTTTTATTTACGAGTATATCTTATGTACGATGTTGTAATGTATACTTACCTTACAGTATTCGTAAACGACACAATTTATAGCGGTATAGAATTTACATAATACAATCCAGAGACCGGGTTCAGCAAAATACATTAAGATAGAGAAACATTATGAATACACAATCTCTATAATACCGTAGGGCGAAGTTGGCTAACCTTTAAAATAGCTGAAATTCCACGCTCTCATAATCTCGTAAGTAACTTTCAATAGTTTTCGTTGGGAAGTTGTTCGGGGGATTTGGGGGTAGTTTCAGGTTAGCACCTATGCGCCAATACGGCTTGGATTAAGGGTTTAGTGGACCGACCTGGACCGACCGTCCTCCCAATTAAATCCTACGGCTCTGTACCAACTTTATTAATTTTAGATTTTCGGTGATAAATAATGTTGGACAATGGAAGCGTAGGAGAATTTTGCTGTACCTAAATTGGTTTATTGAATACAATAACGTTTGGTTCGTATGTTTGAATCATATTAAGTTTATTTTTGTAACTAAGTTTATATGTATTGCTACATTGATTCAAGAAATCCATTTTCATGTAAAAAAGAAAACATAACAATAATAAAATATCATATTAAATAAATACTTCAATAAGGAATATCAATGTATACTAAGAATTTTTGTTGTTTTGACATATGATATACTTTATCTAATGATATAAAAGTTAGCTTACGAATTAACCTACTTACTCTCTTTTTATGAAATTTGCTGGAATATCAAAATATTTATTTCCACTTAACTATGGATATCTGTTAGTTCTACTATAACTTGCTCACATATTCCAGCCAAACTCTACGACAAAGCAACTAACACTTACTCTAGCAAACATCTCAATTGTTACCACCAAGAATACGATCGCTAATCTTCGAACAGCGAGCGAGCTCTGTAAATTGCAACTAAGCTCTACATTGTTCATTAGCGCATAACATAAAATAGCAATTAGGTAGAGACGCATGGTAGAGACGCAAGGGAGGCTTAGCCGATCTAAGCGCTCTCGAAAAGATTTCAGTCTTTAACAAAGGGTGCTCGATGTCAAGGAGCTCTACGTATAAGTAGTAAGAATTAAAACTTTAGACTAACAGGACTAACTCCAAACTCTACCGTTCGGAGTAGAGTTTGTGTTGTGTTAACAAAATCGAAGTGACTAGGACAAGGTAACGTACCTACATATTCGCTCTTATTGTAATTCTTCGTATTGTGTTTTCGATCTCTACATAACATAGGAGTCCATTATATCTGCCTCCTCGGGAAAGAAACAGGGGTTTTTAATGACTCCTTGATCATAAGGTTTACATTTAGTAAGTATAAGTAATCATAGTAGAATATTTTTTCAGAAAAATGCTGCTACCCTTTTATAGGGCTTAGTCCCTTAGTCGCCTACGATATACAGGAAAAGAGGAATGGTGCTATTCGAAATTATTGATATTCACTCAACGGCCTACATCAAGAGCAATCTTAGTGTAGGTAATAGATATAGTAGTTTATACAAAATATCATTTTTTGTTGTTGTTGTCGGAATTTTTAAAATATATGGGATAAAGAGATCATTAATTTACCAAAGCTATCAATTCCACATTAAGTGTGAAATCAATTTATATCAACAACTGTGTTGCTTTGCGTATACAAAATGTAGGTATAAAATGAACAAATTTATTTTATTTTATTACGTCACTACCAATCTCCAACAAATCAACAAAACCCAACATTACTCGCAAACAAAGGTTAATTATTTTAACTAAGTCTGCACTAAAAACGTCGTGTGCCTTTTAAAGCTAAATATGAAGACTAAGCCCACTCAGGCGGTATTACTTGACAAAGTTAATGTCTCGTGTAGCTCTGATGTCCGGGCGACGGATATGTGGTAACTATAGAAGATATTCGTTTTTGGGATCGTGTAACAGGAACTTTAAAATTGAGCGTAATTGTACCTTAAAAAAACCGTAATAGGTAAGTACTCGGTTTAAATTTTTATTAAAAGTGTAATTATATTGTAATTAACTGACTTCTTTGATTAGTGCTTTATAACGTATTTGTGTATAATAAGAGAGTAATATATCATTAATAAAAAAAAAAACATTTTAATTTTGATTCTTAAGTAAACCGAATTTATTAGCCTTACGCATACAAAATCTAAAAATATCCGTAAGATTTTTTGGTGTGTTACCAACAATCGATCAAACAAACAAAAACCAACATTACTTGCAAACAAAGGTTAATAATACAATTAATTTAAGGCTAAATATGAAGACTAAAGTCCACTCAGGCGGTATTACTTGGCCGAAGTTAATGTCTCGTGTCGGTCTGGATGTCCGGGGACGGATGTGACGTACTCGATGCTTAGTCTGCTTTAAGCATGTCATAAATAGTGGAGACTATGGAAGATATTCGGTTTTAGGGATTGTGTAATAGAAACTTTATTGAGTTTACGGCATGTATCAGTTCGGTTTTTCTACGTTTAAAAGATTGTGCTTTTTTAATCGTGATGGGTTGCCAATTTAAAATAACATGTCTTGTTATAGCAAATATTTAATGCAGAAAAAAACAAAGACCTTAGAAGAAATACTTACTATGTAGATATATTTGGGAATATGAATAAGACATTTATGATTTTAGTATTATATTAATACTATTTTTAGTTACTATTTGGTATCCTAACCGGTTTTGGTATAACATGTATCTACACTTAAACTTTAAGTGTACCTACTTTAAGTTATAATTACCCTAGTCGGTCATAATAACTTGTGCGTTCCGATATTTATATTACCTACATATTCCATGTAACACAGATTACAAAATGAAAATAAATTAATAAACATAAAATCTCTGAGCATTTCCTTCTAAAACAATAAATGTAGAGAGACGCGTACTTAAGTCGGAGTTAGCACGTAATTCGCTAAGTCTCATCCGGACTTATTCAAAATACTCCTTACTTAATTGGCTTGTTATTAGCTAAGCCTACGAAAGATGTGTAGAATGTAGCAAATACATTATTTTCATAGATAATAATAAGCTTATATTTTTTTAACTTTCTTTTCGGTAGTGAAGTATTAAGTAGTTATCTTAATTACAATATTATTACACTTTTTTGTATCTAGACCGGAAATATATGGCGACGATATTCCTAATATCGAGCGTGTGAAAACATTGATCTACTGACACAAATTAATTATTGAAAAGAAATTCTTAAACAATGAACTAAAAAGAGAAATATAATGAATGAAATTAAATCATGTATTAAAACACATAATATTAAATATCATAAAGTACATAATGCACGCGGTAACAAACGTAGTTTTGGGTGTTTTTCGA
The DNA here is from genome assembly GCA_014595695.2 of Epargyreus clarus clarus. Classification (NCBI taxonomy): domain Eukaryota; kingdom Metazoa; phylum Arthropoda; class Insecta; order Lepidoptera; family Hesperiidae; genus Epargyreus; species Epargyreus clarus. Next base: position 2,286,463 of record JACTTY020000036.1, read on the forward strand.
CATCGTTTATTTACTATTATTATTATGTAAATATATAGTCCGCGCCAAACTGCTAGTCCGCTCTGAAGTTGTTGCGAGCAGGTGTAGCCATACAATTTACTACGGCGACGCGATTTATTTCTATATTCGGAGCGGACTACACTTGCGTACATTCATTCGCGAAATCACATATTCACAATATTTGCAGCCAACGCTCGTTTAAATTATCTAATTAAATTACTAATCGCACCGATAGATGCCAGTCCATTACAGGAATAGGATTTGCGTGTAGAGGGACATTCGTGAGCGATGATCTACTTAGATCCATGCCGTGACGGATGCTGAAACCTCGCAAATACTGTGTCATGCCGCTAATCGTTACAATCCTGTATTGTAACTACATATTGGAACCACGCGATATGTGTACACTGTTGTACTTATTGTAATGCTCATTATTATTGACGGCGCATTAAGTATGTTATAACGTTTTTATAACGAAAAAAAGATGTATAAAAAACATAAATATAACGTTGACTGATAAATTAATCATTACGTATATAATATATATGTGTCTATTGGTTGATCGTTAAGTAATTTAAATTCTATAATTATCATTTTAAAGAGTTTTTATTATTTTAAATGATTAATAAATAAATAAACATAGAACATTTTAAAAAATTAAGGTATATTATTTTTTTATATACGCTATTCTATATTTAAAATAAAATAATCATTATAACGAGAAAAAGATATCTATATAATTAATTATAGAACTCAACAAAACGTGGGTACATTATGTTTTGCATTCTATATTAGAAAACTAGCAACAAAATATAAGTTTATAATAATTATATATCCATGTAACTTGAACGACAAATGTTATACAAGTTATTTATATCGAAACCTCAAATAATACATTTGTTATGTCTTGGATAATAATAGCTTGCTTTAACCCGTATATTTTCGTGTAATACAAAACCTTTCTAGCAATCGAGCATTACCTTTCGGGATTTCAAGGTACACACAAGGAAAGTATATAAGTCTGATTTATCACAAGATAACAGGCTCTTAAGGCATAATAACCGAATAATGAATGATAAGTAGCTTCATTAATGCCATATTAAGGTGTGCTCATGAATACTTTGAGAGTGGATTTAAGATCAAAACGAAGTATAACCAAACGGAGGGAACGCTTTAAATCTTAGAAAATGAATGCAAATATTTCCGTGTAGCGTACAAGATATCATAATCCCTCGGGTACGATATAGAAATATAATCAATAAGACGAAACAAACGTTACGTTATTTTCGATAAGCTTCATTTATTGTTATATAATAAATACAATTTTTTATAAAATCGCTTTGTGTGTTTTTGTGTACTCATACCATTGTTTAATTTATATTTTTTTACACTTAGTGTTGTTCTTAACTTCGCGCAGTAAATGATCTGAGTATCTATCTATCATTTATCTATTTTATAGCAAAGTTTTCTTTCTATACAACGCCATGTCCGTGTTCCGTGTCGTGGATATCTTGGACTTACATAATAACGAACATACACCCAGCACCCAGAGCCAGATACCCTAAATGAATCATTTAGATATCTGTCTGACCTGGGATCGAACACTGAACTCATTGCGTAACTAACCCACTAGTTAGCACTTCGCCATGTGGATCAAAGGAATAGAATCCTTACCTTCTGCTCATAGTATACATAGGAATTGGACATTCAGTACCTTAAACATTTGCATTGTTTAGAAGCATTAGTGCTAGCGAGGTGAAAGTTTGAGGTCCGGTAAAGGGGATTACCGGACAGGCTTAGCGTTAGCCGTATGGACCCTAACTTGCCTAACTTGATTTAATTCCGGAATTAGAACTTACCGTAAAAACGAGTTGGGTAAACCCTAAGTAACAATGTAATATGTTTCATTGTATCTTTGCTTAGTTATTTAATGATTTTATGGTGATTTCATTTGGGATTGAAAGTTATGGTAACGAGTTAAATAATTACTAGTTTGAATAGAAAACAAATAGCGATAAAATACTTGAGTTTTCGTTATGACATAATAATAAAAAGAAAAGAAAATTAACAGCGATATACAGCGATCTGTTTGAAGGTGTAGTAAAGAAAATATTTTATTTTAGTCATGTCCTCAGGAGCAGCAAATAATTTAGCTTATTCTCATACATACTATACGGAACAGACATTCGGTACCTTAACATTTGCATTGTTTGGAGGCATTAGTGCTAGCGAGGTGAAAGTTTGAGGTCCGGTAAAGGGGATTACCGGACAGGCTTAGCGTTAGCCGTATGGACCCTAACTTACCTAACTTGATTTAATTCCGGAATTAGAACTTACAGTGAAAACGAGTTGGGTACACTGTAAGTAACAAGTAATATGTTTTATTGTATGCTTGGTTATATAGGAAAGGTTTATGTTGATAATAATATAATAATCAGCATTATAATGGTTGGGTATGGTTCGATTTGTTCCATACAAATCAAAAATATAAACCAATATAGAAACGTTGTGCATGCCTATAATTGGCACTCATACGAGCCTTATTATTATTAATACTTCTAAGTACTATATACTGTATTGTGTGTGTTGCTGTTGGCATGTAAATAAATAAATACTAGTTTTAATGGAAAACAATTAGAGATAATATGCCTACAAGTTTGAGTTTTCCTTATAACATAATAATCAAAAATGTAAATAAAATACCAGGGGGATAAAGCACATTAGTCGATATTAGTCATTAGTCACTTCAAATTAGTCGTGATATTATCATAAATTGTTCTGTGATTGACTTCAGGTCAATTTATTCTCCTATTTTATTATGGTCCTTTTTTGTATCTATGGCATAATACTAATAACTCATTGCGACGGTGACCGTTTAACATTAGGCAAACTGAAATTCTCTAGTTATTTCTACTTAAAAAATATAAGTCAATCTTTCCTACAGGTTATCCTAGTAAGGACTCTAGACTCTTACAAAACATTACTCAAACTTATCCTGTCGTAAGACTGCTTTGGGATTAGAAAAATAAAAAAAATAAACAAAAAAACATTATTCAACTGACAACCAAAATTGTGTTTATTTCGATGGTACACAGTACACTACTGTTAAACCACTGAACCGCAATGTTTCTATCCCAAGCTAAGAATCAATAAACTTTAAATCAAATTAAGTTGGGTGAGTGGGGTCCTGCGAAGGGCTAGCACTAAGCGCATCCAGTAATCCCCTACATCGAACCCTAAACTCTCACCTCTCAGACGAACTAATGCATATAAATAATGCAAATGTATGAATGGAGTAGATGAACTCTATATAGGCGTCTAAAACTTTTGTCTTCAACGGTTCTGTTGCTTAGTAGCCTTACATAAAATGTACTAGAGTCATGTGGATAGATCATAGACTTTAAATATTTTAGCTAATAGTGGAGTTTATATATTGTTGAGCAATAATTAATTAATTGGAAGTTTGTTTTAGACTCAGTTTTGTGAAGGTTGGTCAGGGGGGTACCACGGCCATACTTATTTGTGTTGTGAAGCAGTTTTTTCGTTACAGTGGAAGGGTACAAATGCCAGGTGACCTATATATGAGGCGTCCTTCTTAGACCTCAGGAGAGGCACTGAACCCCTGAAGGGCTTTAGATAAAACTATTTCATGGGTGGCAATCACCACTTACCATCAAGTAGACAGCATGCTCGTTTGCAACTTCAATCTAATAAAACTACACAACCGTTTTTATAGGCCACACCTGGGCACGTGTCACCCAGTAATCGAAGGCACGGAAATAACACCACCACGTTGTTCAATCACCGATTAGTAATAGTCGTGAATTTTATAAATTATTTAATTTATATCACGTTTTCCTTTCCAAATATATCACTTCTTAAAATATAAAACCCGATTTAAGTAGATTTGCTCGGTCCAAAACAAGATAATTAATTGGATCAATCATTCAAAATTTATGCAAAAACTTCGGATGGCATTTGATTATTTCGAAATTAGCACGCTCTAAACCTGCCCATACGATTCATTAGTATTCATCCTAATTTTATAACGCGTGTATGCGAGAATTTTATAAAACACCAATTTATAGGCGACAAAGTTTTCTCTGCGTGTAGCAGGGGCGCCACTGGCCATCATAATGTTGCTAGGTTGTCGAAATTACCTAAGAAGTGGAAAATTTAAAAAAAAAAATTCATTAATTTAAATATATTATTGCGAATCTCTGATAGTAATGTACATTATTGGTCAAGTGCAAGTCGAACTCGCAAATGGACGGTTCCGTATCATCAACTTTTTAATTTTATTTTTGTAGTATTTGTTATTATAGGAGCCATTCAAGTACATGCATTGTGAAAATTTGATCTAGTTATTAGCTTCAGGACATAAAGCCCTGCGAGAGACGGACAGACAGCGGAGGCTTAGTAATAGGGTTGCGTTTTTAACCTTTGGGTACGAAACCGTATAAATCATTCATATTATTGATAAACAACATAGTTAAGTTATTAAGATCGTAATTTTATTCAATTAACTTAAAAATGAAAAACTTTTTTTGAGAAATTTAAAAAATATCTCACGAAGTTGACAAGTGACTGTTTCTGAAAACCTCCACACACACACACACAAGTTTGTCGGACTATAACGTGACTGATATGTTATCGTTTTAATTATAACAAAAAAAAATTTACGATATCGTTATCCATAAGCCGTAAAATTAACTGGTGATTAACAGACGAATCTCGTCTCCGTGACCTTTGCCATTGAGCATGATGTAGGAAAACATAATATATACATATATTCTTAAAATAGTATACATTGTTATTTCTTCCTTAATATTCCTTGATTAGATTTAGTAAAATATCTGCATAAATAATCATTCGAATTTAATATTAAGTCAAAGATAAGTATAGATATCTCACCGCATTGTAATTGAAGGAAACCATTAAATGGCTTACACGGCTGACAGTTCTCGAAGAAAAAGTGCGGAGAAATATCGTTTCATTCGTAGATGATCTAAAAACTACATTTTTTTAATATTTTTCAAACACGAAATTAGATGACAGTGACAATTTCGCCACGCTGGCCAAATACATATTGGAAGAAGTCTAATTTTTTAATTTTCAGGCGCGTACGTTTTCTTAGGATGTGTATCACTGTGAAAGCAAGTGACTATAAAATTTTAATAGATACAGAACTTTTAATAATCATAGGTGTCTGGGATTTGAACTTCGGACCGCCCAAATTAAGAGACTGATTCTAACAATAGGCACTTACACATAAATATTATTACATGTAGTGTTACTTAAATTTATATGTATTTTTAATATTTTAAGAATATTATTTTAATATTTTATTAGTTTAGGGTATTTTTAACTAAAACCTGGGATATAGGCATCAGCAGTTGTCACGTAAAGCTAAATTATCAGAAACATGACTCAGGTGATACAGAAAAGATACAATAATTAGTAAATAAAATAATATATATTAAATTAAATTTTACCACTTATACGAATATTCAGTCATGTAATATATTGTCTATTGTAACGTAGAGAAGCGTAAAAGTAAAGTTGTAATAAGCACTAAGTTTCAATAATAACGAATTTTAATTATTATTAATTAATTATAATAGAAAACAGAGACAAGAAGTTTTACACAAAAGTCTAGATACGAGTTCACGTCTCATTCTTATTAAAAGTTTAAACTAGGACATACCTTTAGTAATTCGTTATTAGAACTTGTATTTCTGACAGAATTTAACAACACGTGTATGTAGGTATACATTTTAACGGTAATGTATAATAGGATACAAATTTTATGGTAAAACTTCTACTTATTCAAGTAATTTTCATCATATATAAGTTATATCAATGTACACGTTTTTTTTGTTAAATTACTTTGACCCCTTTGTGCTACGACACTGGAGGCACCACCTTCACACTTATCAGCAACCCATTACTGTCCCACTGCTGGGCACGGGTCTCCTCTCAGAATGAGAAGGATTAGGCCATAGTCCACCGCGCTGGCCAAGTGCGTATTGGCAGACTTCACATACTTTTTGAGATTTTTTTTTATAAATCTCTCAGGTATGCAGGTTTCCTCACGATGTTTTCCTTCACCGTTTAGCAAGTGATAATTAATTTCTAACACGCACATAACTTTGAAAATTTAGAGGTGCGTGCCTGGGATTTGAACCTCGGACCCCTCGATCGAGAGGCCAAGTTTCTTAACCACTAGGCTATCACTGCTATTACTGACTAATAATAGCAGTGTGTAATGCTGCTGTGTTCCGCTTTGAAGGTTGTGGTAAGTGGAGACATACTTATCCGCTTTTTCATCAAGACTAGGAAGAAATCTTTGACCGACCTCGGGTAGGAGTCTAATCTTATCTCGGGTATATTACAGGTGATCATACACAACAATGACCTCTTACCATCGGGTGGACTGCATAATTGCTACTTCTATCATACTAATAAACTCCAGTTCTCTACCAGCCGTGTAACACATCCCATCATGTGAGTTATAATCATAGAAGAGAAAAGCAAGGTTATAATAAGGATTACAACAGGCATCTACCATTCTAATAGATGAAAACCCATCAAGATAACCGTAACAATAATTGTGAAGGCGTTACAGTTGTCAAAGGGCGTGTTGGAGGTTTTAATTAACAGTTCATCCCCTCACTGACCCAGTTGTTCCGACATTATCTCGTCACGTCACCCTCGTTAACATGATATTCTTAAGTGTAACATATTGTTTACAGAAGGTACGAGTCCAAATGTTAAGATAAATACATTGAAATATGAAATGAAATTAATGAATTATTGAATATATGACAATTCTCAATAGATATATACGAGTATATGGAATAGATTGAAGGTGGTAGAACACTTTGTTATTCGACTCCGGCGGCACCATCGCCACACCTATTTCTGCCTCATAACAGCAGTGTTAAACGCTACTGTTTATGGCTTGAAGGATGTGGCATAGCAAAGCTTAATAGATTTTTTAATGACATGAATTCAAATAACTGTAAATTTTATAAGTCTACCTTTTTTTAGATTGTGACAAATTTAGACAATATTCGCAAAAAAATATAAGCTATCAAAAAACTAGATTTAGCAAATATCAATAGCGGGAAGTAATATATTATACCATGTTATCTTACACATTTCCGTCAAATAACCACATACAGTGAAACCTGGTTAAGTGAGACATCAAGGGACCTGCAATGTCGTTTCACTTATAGAGGTATTCCACTTACCCAGTGTCTCAGATATACAGGTATAAATAAATATCTGTCTCATTTACAGAGGGTTCCATTAATAGAGGTGAGAATACAGGTTATTTCAGTTATCTTAAACTTCTTCGCGTGTCTTCCCACTTTCATAAACGGATATTAACTTCAGTTTTTCACGTAATGATAACGATTGTAGCTTTCGTTTTGAAATTTTTCAAATAAACATCTGTATGATAGTAAAGCGAAACTAAAACTGAAGGTAATTGAAGCTCAAAATTTGTACTTACGTACTTGGAATTACGTGTGGAATTTGTGGGTAGAATAAGAATGAGTAAACAAACAATGTTATCTCAGTTACAGAGGTTTATGCATATAAAATTTACTCGCTGTCTCAGTTATAGAGGTAACTATGATGATAAATCGAAAGAACAAATCCCAGATATAGAGGTTTACCTCGTCCCACTAACAGAGGTAATTCAGTGCCAAAGTGTTGGGACCTCAGCATGAGTTCCAGTTATGGAGGTTTCTCACTTATCCAGGTCCCACTTAACCAAGTTTCACTGTATAATTAATATATATTATACGTATAGCTATTGCCTACACAGAACATTATACTGTTATATAAAAATACAAAGTATATTATAAAGTTTTAAATTATCGATATAACCGTAATAACGTTTTCAAACTGGATATTATTGGTAAATCGATGTCCTTAGCCTTCAATATTTGCATAGATGGGTACCTTATATCGATAATTTCACCAACACGCACCCTAATCTGAACGATGTGAACGATACAAAATTAATACACTCAACAGAAATATAGTGCTCATTTCGAAAAGGCCATACCATTTAATACGACGGCCTCGCGTTTCGTAGGCAATTAATTCGCCCGCCATACCAATGCAGGGGGATGTTTAAAGGAAATGTCATAATTATCTTAGCTACTGTTGCGGTAACTTGAATACGCTTCGCTCACGGCTTTGTCCCGTCCCTGTATCGACAACACATTTACCCACTTACGACTCGGCGAAAACTCGCAAAACGAACCATTGTCACATCCGCGAACAACAATACCACCGTCGTACGCTTATCGAGACGCGTCAAAGAAGTTCAAAAGCTCGGTTTAGACGTTCGCTATCTTGCGTCGTTTGTCAGTTTGCGCCCCCGGCGATGATTGTCTCCGCTATTACAAATGGCCTTTTTGAAGATACCCCGTTTCTCTCTATTTTAATTGACGAAAGTAAACCGTACGTCGAAAACGGCGCCACAACGCGAGACGTTCGCAACAAATACATTCGACTTTGATTCGTCCTTATTTATACAAGCGATACATATATTTATAGGCTCGCTCACGTAACGGAGTTTGTGTGTTCGAGTATTAATCTCATTTGTGTAATAAAATCTGCGCCTTAGCCGCGATGGCAAGGAGTGATCCGGCCCTGAAATGCTTGCCTCCGCACGATAATCCTGTTAGGTTAAGAAGGTTTCTACATATTACGTGCTTTGCTACGCCTTAAGGATTAAAACGACACGTATGTATAACACGATACGTAGCGAAGGGCTGCGTGCCTGCTGTTTATAAATATTGATTTTCTAAAGTTCATATCCGAGTAAAAGTGCGTTGACATTGTATCTGTTGGCCTGGGATATATAGTTCATTATTCGGCGGGTAGAAGCCGGTCTTAAGCGATTACGTACGCAAAGATGCAACGGAGGTTTAGAAGCTTGGCATGACAAGGTGGTCATCGCAATCCTGAGATTTGCGGACAACGAAGACAAAGGACGCTTAAATTATTCAGTCAAAGGAAAGCCGACTTTAATATGTTTCACGGAGACTCTATTTGTAAATATTTTAGCGTGGCCGCCAATTTTGCGTTAAGACGAGTAGTTTGCATGAGAGAGGAATCGGAGAACGTCTGGGAGCTAAATCTACCCTGTGGGCAGTGGGGGCCGTCCATAAATAATTAATCTGCAGCGCCGGGCGGTTAAGTAAATCCTGTGGTGGCTAGGGATACCTTAAGGACGGGCACCATTGTTTTGGGAACGTCTATCATATTTCGATCAATAGATAGGAAAAGATAGGTTAAGTTACATCACGTACAGGTAAAATTTAGGTGAAAAGTGGTAAACTCTTCAAGATTCAGTTGCTGCATTTTTGTTACAAAAGCAGTAGAGCTTACGTTATTACTACTTTATTTTCATTTCATATGATAGGACACTGAAAAGAGATTAAGCGTCCTAAATAAGTAGCAAGGGTGGAAATACGATATTTGGGTTTTCTCGTTGACGCGATTCCCGTGAGGCACTTTATATTTTCATAACTACAGGCTATTTATTTCACATCAGATAAATTATATACATGTTTGTCGTTTTGTCACATAAAAATAAACTATGATTTTTAACACACATTATTTCACAACCTTTTTTATAGATATACTTTTTATCACCTAAATTTAATGATGGTATTAATTAGTATTCATAAAATATATATTATATTGTGGAGACATGAAAACTTTTCATATTTTCTTAGCATTTTCCTTTAAAATCGATGTTTCAAAGTATTATTTTCTCTTTGACTAGCCATAATGGTGGCATTACCACCCACGTTGAAACCTAACATCACAAATCTCTTACAATTATATCTTTTAGCAAAGTTTTATTTCTAGTCGAGAAAGTAAGTTGTACCTACATCATAAAATAGTAATATACTTTAATATTCCATTGTTAATAAGACTACACAACCAAAGTAAAGTAATTTTCTAAGCATATCCACTTTTCGCACAACATTAAATAAAACATTATTTTTAAAATCGTCTGTTGCAAATCATCCATAACCGCAAAATCCTTAAGTGAAAATTAATGCTGAAAACTGTTAAAACGATAACGATGATATTTTTGCGGAAAATTAGTAAATAAACGGTAGCATTTCCTATGTAATTAAAGTATTTTTATTAGTATTTTATGTAAGTAAAGTATTTATATTATATTTAGATTTACTGATATTTAGCTTATGTACAATATTTTCAAAACGTATGAGAGCCCTGTCTAAGGATACGTTATTACTTTTGAGAAAGCTGTTGAAAGATATTCACTATTCAGTCAAAGTATTACCAATATTATAAACAGTAGATGACCCTAACATTGAAAACCACCAATAGGTAATTATATTATAATAAAATCGTGATTTATTGTATGTATACGTGAGAATGCATAGTTTGGAGCGCGAAGCCCCACAGTGAGCAACAAGCGACGTCTTGCGGCTCTGCGGCCCGGGGCGAGGATTAGGCCGGCTTTACCCGCAAGACACTAGATAATATAGCTAGCAACTGTATACACCTACGAGGTAAACTGAATTACTGCTAGTTAGAAAATCTTTTAACAAAACCGGTATTTATTAAGATTTTCTAAGTAACACCGTTTAATTCGAACACTCTAATGTGTATAGCGCTATCTATTACCACATAAGAGCATTTAAAGTAGGTTCAAAATAAACTCGTTTTGCTATAACAGACAAATTTGTATTAGTACAAAACCGAAAGATATCTCGAATGGAAACCGAGCTTACAGAAAGGCCAAAGACCGTATCACTGCGCTATAACATTTGTGTGTGTACAATGGTATTATACAAATAAAAGGTTTAGGTGTAGCTACGGACTAAACTTAGTCTAAAAAGTCGGTATTTAAAACATTGATATGTCATATTACTGATTTGTCACTAACGAATTACTAACAAACAAATAATTTCAAATAAATCAGCAGTACAACGCACACAAACGCACGCTAATTAGGATTAGCGTTATTACTCATAACATAAAATAATTAAGCGGATAAAACTGTACGCATTAACACATCGGAGCGCTAATGCCGTACAATTCTCAATCAGCGGCGGAAATTCGACCAAATAATCGGTATGCACTTAATGAACGCATTTGAAAAGTTAAAAGCCCGTTCAGGCCGCGCGCACGCCGCCGACTAATTACCATCGGAATAATGCCCGTGTGTGTGCGGACTTAGCGGCATTATCGCCGAAATGTCCTAATGTTTAGTTGTGGGTGTAGGCGGTCATTAGTGATTTAGAACACAAATTTGAATGTTGCCCCTGATCACCGATAAGTACCTGGACAACGATAGCAGTTTTATGCGAATTTGCCAATTAGTGTGCGTTTGAATGGAATTTCACAAAGCAGGATCCTAGTATTTTAACTATTTCGGATAAGTTACTTCAGTTCTTTCATTTTATTGGTATCTGCGAAAGAAATTATCTAAGACTGTATAACATCATAAACTTCTTGGTTCTGAAGTTGCCTTTACAAAAATATTCAGTTTAATAATAATATACAAATAATACTTGACAATTAAAGTACATCATCTATTTGCACGCATTATTTCGTAAAAAAACATTTATTGGTGTTAATCATCATCATCATCATCAACCCATTACTGTCCAACTGCTGGGCACGGGTCTCCTCTCAGAATGAGAAGGATTAGGCCATAGTCCACCGCGCTGGCCAAGTGCGTATTGGTAGACTTCACATACCTTTAAGATTTTTTATAAATCTCTCAGGTATGCAGGTTTCCTCGCGATGTTTTCCTTCACCGTTTAAGCAAGTGATAATTAATTTTTAATACGCACATAAATAAGCAGCAGTGATAGCCTAGTGGTTAAGAAACGCGGCCTCTCGATCGAGGGGTCCGAGGTTCAAATCCCAGGCACGCACCTCTGATTTTCAAATTTGGTGTTAATGTTTGAACATTATTGTTAATAAGGTAAGTAAAGACATAATATAAGCTGTCAAAACAATATTGGCTCTCAGCACAATATGGTTTTATGAACTTAACATTTTCAAATATTTTCATTTTCATTTATTATTCCAATCAAACAAAGAATAACTACTTATTACAATAATGATTACGCTTCTAATTATAACTTGTTAAACATAAATAAAACAGTTAAAACACAGGGGATTACCGAAAATCTAAATTGTGTGCAAATGTGAATAGGCTTTGAAACGCATCGTTCAGACGCAGAGAGCCCGATTTGGTAATTAATTTTACCGCGCGAAGTGCTCTAAATGCACTAGAAACTATAATCCTCATTAAAATGGGAATAGGCGACTATTCACTTTGCCATCAAATATAATTTTGGCTTCTAAACGCGGAATATTATTACGTATTTCGCCGGATCTGATGCGGCCCTGATGGGGCCCTGTAAACATATTATGAATGTAAGTTCCTATTCATACGTACCACAACCAGATATAGTCCGCTACTGCTAATTCGCTCTGAATATAGAAATGAATCGCGTCGCCATAGTGAATTGTTAGACTACCTGCTTGCAACAACTTCAGAGCGGACTAGCAGTTTGGTGCGGACTATACCACGCTACACACTACGGTAGCGACAAAATGTCGGCAAGAAGTTTAATGCGTAAGTAGTACAACGAAAATGAAGTATATAGAGGGAAAATCCGCTGAAACGTTTTGTGTAGGACCTATACACATTCCGGACATCCTTGGAATTGCGTGCATTCCTGGAATTCGATGGACGCACATACGCACGACTACATCGCTGCAGCTTCAATTTACTTTTTTATATTTTCATAATATGATATTAAAGTAGTAAATAAGCGTGCAGGCCACCTGATGATGAGTGGTTACTGGCACCCATGGACATCTGACATCAAGTCCAAATAAGATTTCTACCTGGGGTTGGAAAACCTGGAATTAGTATGCCTAGGGAGGCAAGGGTAAAAGGGTATTCAAACCTTTCAAAACAGAACAACAGCGCTAAAAACTACTGTTATCATTAAGAAAAAGGTGTAGCGGTGTTGCCACTGGAGTCGAACTATAAATGATTCTACCACCTTCAAAACGATTAAGTGGTCAGCCTCACGTGCGCGATGTCGCTTACTTGTGTTTGCGATGTGGTCAATATCGTCTGTGCTATTGATTTCGACTTCTAAATGATGACTGTGTGAACAAAACTGAACAATTTCATACAAATTCGCATCCACCCAACCAGTTGTCGCTGTAGTACGTACGTGTGAATAGACACTTGTGTCTTTCAAAGGGTTCCATCATATTGCTTTATACAAAACCTGTGTAGCAGTCTAATTTGTTTTACCGCGAACATTATTAATCTCTTCATTAACATTCCGTTTTGTGCAATTATTTCAATAACCGAATATGTTTTGAAATCTAATAGCGTCTCATAAAGCGGACATTATACATTTCGTCACCAAAATTCGTTTTTGTCCATTTTAATTAACTTCACTTTTCGCATTAAGTACACAACGAATAGCTACGTAAAAGACATTTCATCAAAATAAAATAATACGATGCTATCATTTTCATTTGTTCCCGGCCGCCCAATTTTTCGCATAACGCACCACCCAATGAAAACACAAATTAATCTGCTCATTTTTTGCATACAATTTCATATCATTGGGCTCAAATATCCGAAAGCGATGCATTTCGCGACGAGTAATCCTGTGTCACAATGATTACGGATTACGTTTGTCGAGATTGAATTAATTCATCATAAAAATGTATTATTTTATGACGGTATGAATGAGAATCCATGAAAAGATCCGTCGCTTTGTTTGCATGCAGAGTTGAATGAAGATGGGGTAGAAAATCTGGAATCAATATAGACACGTAGTGTGGAGAGCGCCTGTGTCGACGCAATATCCGACACGGGTTCGGATTAAGTGACGTCAAATCCGGGATTAAGAGGGCTGGGATAAAGCGGCCGGGATCGGGTGGAGTCCGGGTCAGCGGGATTTTGCCGGGGCAATAAAAGTGTCTGCAGCCGATTTAGGCTGAGCCCGCCGGCAATTCGGCTCGGATACCAATTGCTAGGTAATTTCGACGTGCGAGCGCGATCTGTCCGCACAAAGCCGTTCTAATGCCTGCCAATGGGATTAGCCTAGTGTCGTCCGGCCCTCACAATTTATTGGACGGAATCAAATGTCCGAATTAAGATTAAACGAACTGATTGTTGCTTACCTGCAACGGTGGAATTGGATTTTCAAATGGAAGGAAATCTGTGTTAAGGTTTTGCTATACCATTAAGAATAATTTTCAACGTTTTATTCGTTATTACTATTTTGTTTGTAATTGTTATAGGTATTACTAAAATAACTTTTGTTCATGAACATTGATGACAAAAAATGAATTAAGCCGAAACTTATCATAAATGATTTCACTAAATATACTAAAAAGCTGATCAAAAGCTAATCAATACGTCTTTTATAAAGACCCTGTCACAAAAAGTTATTGACATCGATATCCTTCAAACGGACAAAGAGACGTTTCGTCCCCAACACAACGCAGCTGAATTAAAACATTCGACGTGCGTTGGAATAATTGAAGTTTTTCTAAACTAGACCCCCGCTACGGAACCCTACGTAATCCGGATTGGAGATTCATTAGGGCGAGATTATACTCTATTGAAATCTGGCTTAGCGGCCGGGATTGATCGGAGTGGAGCACACCACTACCAATGTGTAGTGCGTTTTGTGCAATTTCAAGTACGCTTATTTGTACCTTGTATTTTGTAAGTACTCGTAATTACTTCACATTTGAATATAACATTGATTAGAGGTAGGTACTCCACTTTCGAAATTCTCTTCATCTGTACGTATTTTACTGTCAAGTAGTAGTCAATGTAATGGACCCATCGATATTTGTTATATTGGGAATTCGAATTAGAAAAACTATATTGTCCAGCTTGTATGATACTCACCTTCGGATATATAAAATATTAGTTAATAACATTTGTTTATTTAGTCACAACGATTCAATTGAAGTAAAAGCTTTGCACGAAGCACGAAATGCTTTTGAAGCTTTGGGTATTTTGCTCTGCATTCTCAGATGTTGTTTTGCTTAGGTTAGACGAAGTCGAAGTAAGGCTGATTTGGTATATTTAAGATGTATTTAAGTCCGTAAAATTGAAGTCGACACTTTCGTCGAATGTTACGTTTTGATGTTACGTCATGAACTGAAAATAGGAAATACTGAAATAGCAGAGAACTGTCGGGCTCATCCGAAACTTATATAACTCACGCAAAGAGTGTACCTTTAGAACATAGTACCAATTACGATAAGAAGTCATCAATTTAACAGTTCAGTTACAAAACCATTGCTCGTTCGTCATTACCACTAAATATAACCCTCATAGCACACGAGCAATGGTTAAAAAAAAATAAAATCAATATGATAACTAGACAAATATTTTGCACGGCGACCCCTACGTCCATATTCGCATAAGTACGTAATCAATGGGCGCATTAACCTTATTGGATAAATCAAGCGGGGTACATCAAACGATGGTGTGTAAACAAAAGCGGATGGATGAAAAGGTTCACGTAATTACTGTAATGCACTGTCGTTTATAAGCTATGGAACAAACAAAATATTAAGTTATGAATACCTATATTATGTTACCTACACACAGAGTTAAGAAATAAGTAGACTCCTGTAGAAATTAATTAGATTTATCACCGCCGAGGACTGGGGTTCCTATCGCCGTGAATTCGATAAGGCAGATTTTATTTGTAATTGTGTTAATTTAAAATCAAATATAATATGTTTTGGTAAAGGAAAATATTACAAGTTAAGTTACTTGAAAGTTTTGCAAATTATCTATAGTCTGATTCATAATTAGGTGTCCAAAATGTAAACAAAGAAATGTCATTGTCAAAATTCGATGACAGGTATTGCAAACCTTAACAAATTAACAAGAAACGAAAACTTTCACAAATTTCAACATAAAACAAAATCTTAATAAGTGCACACAATTTAAAAAAACGCACTATGAAAACTAGAAAAAATTCGACTTCGATCACGATCACGAAAATGAATAATATCAACTACGAAACTTAAAAATGGTGGCACAAAAAATGTTTTGGATGCCGATTGTGTGACCATTATCACAATTTAATTTTCTCTCATAAATCTTGTTTTTTATTATTATTACTGTATGAAATGAAATTGAGTTAATATAAATATTGGAAAATGTGAATTGATTTTAATTTATTTAGATTATTATTTTATTATCGATGTATTAATTTAATATTGTCAAAAATAAGAAACTACCATTTGACACATATTTTCTTGATAGGTCAACACCTTTGTTTACATTTTGGACACCTAATTATGAATCGGACTATAAGAGGTTTGAGACCTCTACAGCTACAGTCTCAGATAAGACAAATCAATGCTAATTTAGTTCAATAACAGTAACTAATTTGAAACCAAATATGTTTGCATTTTCTATTTAGGGTATCTTCTTTTTCACAACCCTTAGTTAACCCTTATATATATACGTGTTGTATAAAGAACTCTTGCGCAATTTTTTTCTAGATTCACTAATTTAAACAATATATTCTCACATAGTGCCTGACATTTATTAAGTTTATATGGCTCCAAATATAAATTGACATGATTATTCAAAACACACTATAATAATCATTTGATTTTAAATACTAGCACGAGTTCAGACCGCTTCAAATTATAATTTTAAAGCAAACTAGAAGACCGGGGAACCTGAATTTTGTATAATTGCTAAAAATTAATCCCCACTTTTTAAAATAAACGTGATTCGTGACGTCAATAGATATTAGACATCTGTCGAATGAGGACGACTTTTTTATCTACTTTTTGATGTTTATAGTACAGGATCCCTAGTATAGTTTTCATCATTTATTAATAACAAGCTGATTTTTCGTGAGTAGCTTCGTTTCGACAAGACGCCCAACATTTTTCCTTACAGCAATGTTGGTAAATGGTAGCTTGATGGGGCAGCAAGGATAAAATATGTTGACCGGACGAATTCTAAAAATTTATTACTAACCAAATTTTTCTTTGTTAATTATCAAGATAATTATTTAAATAACGTGAAAAAATATTTGTCCTACAAAATATAAGGTTTTTATTAAGGCGTCCCCCCTCTCCAACATGTATCATAAACAAGGCCATGAAAAATAATTACTAACCATCTGATTTTTTTTTTATTGGCTGTCTACCATTTACATAGTCTACCATGCACATTGTCCTACAAATTACATGGTATGTCATCTCGGACCTACACTTAAAAGTTGTAGTACTAATACTTAATGTAAAAATAATTAGTATCAAGCTGAGTGTTCCAGAATAGCTTCGTTTCAATGAGACGCCCAACAAATTCTCGTACGAAAGTTCTCGATTGTGGTTTATAACTAAAATAATAGGGATGAAATATGTTGATTTGACGAATCAAAAAAAAATATTACTAACCGAATTTTTTTTTATTAATTATCGAGACAATTATCTAAATAACGTGAAAAAATATTTGTCCTACAAAATATAAGGTTTTTTTTAAGGCGTCCCCCCTCTCCAACATGTATCATAAACAAGGTCATGAAAAATAATTACTAACCAGCTGATTTTTTTTTTATTAGCTGTCTAACATTTACACAGCTTACTACCCACATTGTCCTACAAATTGCGAAGTACGTTATTCCAGTCCGCCAGTTTTATAGTTTATTTATATTATATTATAGTTAAATTACAAATCTTGTAGGATTAATAAAAGTTACCCTTTTTTTTGTAGGACATTGTTTTATTTAGATAAAAATTATATTATCCTATCACGTGATACCTTTGTCCTACAGTTACTAATAAAAAAAAAAAATCCTGCGGAATTAACATCTTTTCAGCGTAGGTCCGAGATGACATACCATGCAATTTGTAGGACAATGTGCATGGTAGACTATGTAAATGGTAGACAGCCAATAAAAAAAAAATCAGCTGGTTAGTAATTATTTTTCATGACCTTGTTTATGATACATGTTGGAGAGGGGGGACGCCTTAATAAAAACCTTATATTTTGTAGGACAAATATTTTTTCACGTTATTTTAATAATTATCTTGATAATTAACAAAGAAAAATTTGGTTAGTAATAATTTTTTAGAATTCGTCCGGTCAACATATTTTATCCTTGCTGCCCCATCAAGCTACCATTTACCAACATTGCTGTAAGGAAAAATGTTGGGCGTCTTGTCGAAACGAAGCTACTCACGAAAAATCAGCTTGTTAGTAATAAATGATGAAAACTATACTAGGGATCCTGTACCATTACGTTAATTAGACACTTTTTTATGTTATAAAATTATTAATGTATACCTTGCAATTTAAATAGATGGAAATGTTCAACGAAATTTTCTAGTCCAATAGGTATTGTTAAAACTATTAATATGTTATTTTTTAACTGTAACAGAAAGACCAATAAAATAATCAATTTATACCAGGTAATCTATTTTATGGTCCTAATTTATGTCTTTATAAATAAAGGCTAAAGATAGAAAATGTACCTAAAATATATAGAAAAGGTGAGCTGAACGAAGTGAACTGGAAGTTAATTAACTTTAAACAATTGATACAATTAAAGTACTTTATATTATTTCGAAACACATTTGTTACATTTTATTACCTTTCAAAATCACATTCACTTATCGCTCACCAGTCGCCTTAATTTAAACTTGTAATTAATAATCCACGTATGGAATTAAGCGCAATAGAAACAATTCCAAAGTCATTTATAGGTAGGTACCAAAATTCATGAATTAATGTTTTATTCAGAAAGTATTTTCCTTTCAGTGATAATTATTCTATAATACGCACATAACTTTGAAAAATCAGAGGTGCAAGCCGGGAATTCAAATCTCTGACTCAATTGAGAGGCCGAGCTCAATCACTAGGCACTGCTATACAACATATATAATAGCACAACACAACATATAGCGGATACCTATTATTTGTCTTCCGCTATGTGTGACACGAACGTCTGTAAATATAAATGCACCCATACATAGATATATCATTTTTAATTTGTTCAGAATCCGCTTTTTAATACAAATTGTACAGCTTACCGGATTGGGAGATTAGTATAATCGTTGCGGTGTGCCGTGCGCCGGCACACCCACATGCATGCTAATTGAGATAATCCTATCGAGTTTTTGGAGATTCGTTCGGAAATGCTTTGTGTGGTCGAAACTACATAAAGCCCGCGACTCCACTTGTGATATTTTGAGAATAACAATAATTGAAAAATGTAGAGTGAGTTTATAGACTGACCTTTTTATTGACCATATAATACCTATTTTTTATGATTACGGGATATTAAAATGGATAAGTTAGTTTACTTAAGGGAGAAACAATATTAATCTACTGCGTGTACGTACAATTCAAACATAATTAATATTTTGATATATATTATCGAAAACTATAATAATGTTATGAGCTATTTACGTTATCAAATTAGTATTATTTTGCTATATCTACTAGATAGATTATATTTATAACTAACATTTAAAAAATACTTTAAAAAAATTACTTAACAGTCACACTACTTAGTCCGAATAAACTAAGTCTGTACACACACCGATTCAAAAATGTGGACAGAATCCGCATTTCAATGTAGAGAATATCGAATTACGTAAAAGATTAGTGTGAGTAGCGTGCGTGAGTTCATTCGGGACGCACACATGCATGCTAATTGCGATAATCCGATTGAGTTTTTTGGCAATCCATTTTATCATCGCATAGATTTTAATATTTAACGTATACTAATGAAAGGTATAAATTATCTAAGATTAATCGAGCGTCAGTTGTGAGACTAATATAGTAGGTATGTGACCACCTTTGACTCGATGACATATTTTTAATCGTAACTACGGGTTTGAGATAACTGTTAATTTTTTGTGTTTGAGCGAATGTTTTCTAAGAATAGTTGCGTAAAATTTACTAATCTTCAATTATTCAAGATTGGTGGATTATACCATGAACTTTTAAACATCTTAGGAGAAGACACGTGCCTAGTAATGGATTAGTGTCAAGTTCTTTCTTTATAGTCCTATACTATTTTTATTACACACAAAAATGTGTAAATCCAGATACAGAATAATACAAAAAAGCGTTAAATACTACAATCAAGTATATCCAAATTCAACATTTAAATCTACTTGACCAGGAATAGAACCCGGTATTCTTTTTGTTCATTGACATGAATAATGAATATATTCTACAATCAAGAATAACCGAATCCAACATTTACAAAACTGCTTGATCGGAGATCGAACCTGGACTCGCGTATCATCAACATTTAAAATACTCCACCACGCCAAAAACAACCACAAAATGAAACGTTTTTCTAACGCAACGCTCGGAACCCTACCGTAGGTCGCGGTTCCCTTTCGTTCATTGACTGTCACGTAACCCTTAGGGTAAAAGGAAATAGAACTTATCCTGCAGCCCTAACACACCTTTTGCAACGCCAAGTCACTTTCTACTGCGAAGTAGAGATAAGCTAGTGGATTAGTTCGACGGTACGGAAAAGGATAAAGAATAAACTTAGCCCTGATTGAGCTTCATACTTAGGGTACGGTAACCCTACTTAATGTTTATTATTCTTATTTTTTGGATTAGTTGTAGTTGCGAACAAAGAAATGAACACGTGTGGAATGAAAACGTCTTTGACCTTAGTTCAATTAAATAGAAGATTCGATTGAAATATAATCAAATATTTCTATCGAAACCTACTGTATACCTATAGTAAGTAAGTATAATTTTAATTATGATAATAATTAATTATGCTTATAATTGTGATATATTATGATTTATTATGTATGTATTTTATTAATATATTATTTTAATGGTTTTTAAAATATTGCATAAATAATAAAATTACGAGGGCTGTATACATGTTTCGGGCTTTATGGACAAAAAATGTAAATAGGTTATAAGGTATGTCTAAAAATTTATGACTTATTAACATAATTATGTACCAATTTACCAAACTAAGAAATTTGAAAACCTTACCGCAAAAATCACGTGGTACCGATCCTATAATTACCTATATCAAAAATATATTATATATTTATGTTTTATATACTTATATCATTGCAGTTCATGATCGATATATTTTTTATTTTATTTTTTTAATGATTTTTAATGATATGATTAAATCAAGGCACGAGTTCGTCACAAAAACGATTAAAATATTATTTACCTAAAATATAACATATGAAGCCACGGTACAAAGGTAAAGAGATACTTTGTTTATAAATACCCTACAAATACGTTGTATGCGGCCACTTGGCGTCCGTGTGCAGATAATCCCGTAGGCTATCCCGCTCGCACTCACGTCAGCTGTACGCAAATCCTCGTGGCGTCTCTCTCTAATCCCTTATTTGAATCTTATCAGATCTCAGGAGATACGCCGGTAGCCGGTCCGATGTGTGCATGTTAGCTGCGGGTTTAGGCGGTAGGGTTGGCGGCCAATTTAAATTCAATATTTTAAATATTTTTTCTTAAACTATTATTCTGATTAAGTAAATGATTAATTTGTCCATAAGTTAAATTAATGCCTAATCTATGGTTCCGAAATATCAAAAATGTATATTGCCGGTTTAATAATAACGAAAAGGAACAGAATACAAAACTCACAACATCAAGAAAACAAGACACAAAAACGTAATTGCTACTAATCAATTATATGAGCAATTCAATGATGGTTCCTGATTACTTATTTTTTTAATTAACCTGACGACTAGGCAAACGGGCTACCTGGTGGGAAGTAGTCACCGTCGCCTATGGACTTTTGCAACACCAGAGGAGTCGCCAATGCGTCGCCGGCTGTGAACAAGACCTCTTTTTACACCCCTCTTAAAGATTCCCATGTCGTAGTCCTGAGGAAATACCTAAGGAGGAAGTTCTTTCCAAATTTTGCACGTGCTTGTTTATATTTTAAACATCTATCGACTAGATCACTAAGTGTAGATCATTTTGAAGACTTAAACATTTCTAGTTACATAAAATCACTTAGAACAACAGAGATTTTAAAATCAATAACATAAAAAGGCAACACCACATCCCTACAGGCGACTCGTACATTAAAGGTGCGTCCACACTGATCCGCGATTAATGGGCTTTGAGCGATTGGAGCTAAATTTATGTTTCTGCACGCCACAGATTATAGTGACGGAGGACAGCAGCTGCTCTGATCTCGGCGATCAGTCGCTACTCAAGTCCAAATACCCTTCGTAAATGTCTTCAAAGGATGGTTACTGTGTATGTTTGAATGTGTCAAAGATTTGAGATTTGTTAAGTAATTGGTAAGGTTTGCTTACCTTAGTGTGTTGGTTGGTTGGTGTTTCTGTCGCCTTTGTGTGTTCGTGACAACCGCGATTTGGGGAATCCTTAAGTGGGTCTATGTGTATATACAGGTATCGGTAGCATAATACAAATGTAATCATTTACATTACTGACGTTGTCACTCAGACTTCTTTAACACTCTACATTTGAAGGCGTGGAGGACAAAGTGACGAAATTATTGAATAAAAATATTCGAAGGAAAGAGGTATAGGGAAACTTTAGCACCATTAATCCTTTACTGGCCTCCGATCTTTTCGCAGAATAAATTTATAGTAATAGTAGCCGGTTAAGTAGAAACGGATAGACTTAATGCAGCATTGTGAAGTCTATAGGGAAATCTTAAGGGCATACAGACTTACCTACGATTACTAATTCGAACTTTAGACCTCTTTATAAAACGCCAAAATTCATACCTAGCTACCGCTGTTTATACAGGCATTTAGTAATAACGAGCTTTTGCCCGCGGCTTCGCTCGCGCTACGAAGTAATATTATTAACTGAAAAAAATTATACAAACTTTCATCCCCTATTTTATCCCATTGGGGGTAGAATTGATCAAAATCCTTTCTTAGCTGATGCCTACGTCATAACATCTACCTGCATGCCAAATTTCAGACCCATCAGTCCAGTGGTTTGGGCTGTGCGTTGATAGATCACTATGTCAGTCAGTCAGTCACCTTTGAGTTATATATTAATATATATTTAGATAAAGTTGCAAAGAGTATTCGATCATGCCCTACCATTAATCAGATATTGCTTAGGGTTCCGTGTCTTGCGGATTAGCCTCAATCTGACAGCAATATTTTACGAAGGAGGCGGTGCGAATTAAAGGTTTATTTCTTGCGAGTATAATAAGATAATATTCGTAACCCTTTGTGGGGATTAAGATTTTGTTAAGGGCGCGGACCCCAGCCAGACGGGTCGCCCCAAGGGTAGCTCGGGCGCTCACTTCTATGGTTTTTACGATGGTAAAACAATTAATCGTTGCCCGTTTTATCTGTGAAGTAGCAATAATAAAATTTAAATGATTTACTGTCATTAATATAATTGTAGTTTTTTATGAATGGTTTTACAATCCATAATAAGCCTTAGGATTAAAGTCATATCGAAGGTTAACCATGCTTTTATATACAACGCCTTATAAACTAAAATTTAAAGAAAATATTTGTGAATAAATTCCAATACTGTGTCTGTACATACTTTTTCTGCGTACCGAGCGTTTATTCACGGATCCAATTCATACGCACGTATCCTAGCAAGGTACTTTAATAGTGATGAGCGAACAATCTGAAAACTCCGTATGTTTATCTGGGGGCAAGGTAGCGCCCCCGCAAGTCTAGCCTTTTTTCTATTACTGACCCATTGCGAAAATCCTAGTCCAACATGTTGGCTAAGTACGAAGAGGTTGACCACAACTTTAAGAACTTTTTAAAGGTGAATAAATATCCTCTTGATGATTTCCGTCAATTATCAGTCTTAATTTTAATTCTTAATTTTAATTTCAAGTTTTAATAGGTACGTAGCCTTTATTTACGAACCCGATTTAAGTACCTAATCACTATCCTACCCATACTAACATCGACAAGCGAACACAAACTGAATCCGTATCTCCATCTAGCCGCACGAGCCGCCACTCACTCGCACACATTGTACGTAAATGTTTAGACAAGTGCCTCCAATCGTTACGATTGATCAAACCAACTTTCCACTTGACCGATTCCCTGGAGCACCAACGATCTGCGCTCTCGTAAGCATGATCTTGACAAATGGTCGGGATCATCCGTCGAGTACCGGTCACGGTTATTTGTTCATATGACTCGCCCGCCTCGATTTTTTATCGATTGATCAGCGGCTCAGCTGATTGCCTCTCTGTTGTTGCCGACGGATTACTCGCGCACCGCTACGGATGTACGACTGTATGTACATGGTGGTACATGCTAGTGTTTAGTTACGAGCGAAAAGCGCTAGCGAGTTTGAATTTATTGTAACAGTAATTCGGCCAAAATGAGTCGAATTCGCATACGGAGGGTTCCCTCTCTACATGGAGCTATAAATGAGTATGCATTATAATAGACAAACCAAATAACGTCGAAAAATACTGGTATCGTGTATAGGGCTCTTTATTTATGTTTTTTTAATTCTTAGTATTAGATTTTATATAAAAACGTGACAGACGGGGGCTTAGTAATAGGGTCCCGTTATTATAAAGATTTACCTAGGGTTATACCTAGATTTCATTGCTATCCCTAAGACTAACTTTAATCGTCTTTGCAAACTTTGTATTTTTAGACTCCGTTTTTTAACACTTTAGATATGAACATATGAGATGTCGCTGTATTCGTTTAAATTGTGGGGATGACTTGTGCTATGTTTGCATCAACTAGGTCTTTTATAGCCATTACTAGTTGTATTTATTTTCGCGATAATACTCGTAACAGTTCGCACGTAAGCAGTGAGACATACAAATAATACGCACAAATACCTGACTGTAGTACCTACGGCGAAATTAAAGTGAGTCACAAAAGAATAATCTTCAGGATTTGCATTATGATCGCACACAATCGTAATGCGATGCGTGTGTGACGTAATCGAGAGTTGTATTGTTCGGTCAAGTCAGACAACTTGTGACTTTACGAGCGATGTTATGTTGGCTTCCCACGGTCCGTGGTTTTGCAGACAGGTACGGACGCTCAAATCAATGCTCCGTGGAAAGAGTAACTAGAGGATGAGTCCGTGCGACGTGTCAGATTTCTTTGACTTCGCATTTTGGTAAGTTAATAGTTTCGACTATCAAGATCGATAGAGTGACGTGGACTAAAATGACATTTGGTTCGGTCCGTGGCTTTCCGTGGTGGTCCGTCGTCCGAATATCCGCAGAATCACGGATCGTGAGAAGCCACTATACAGTGTCAGTGTGTGCGTTAAGCCGAATGCACGCCACAAATTGGGCTGAAGTGCAGGAGATAATCTCTCAATGATTGATGAAGGAGCCACCCTCCGCCGTAGCTATGTTTTGTCTTTATTTTACAAGATTTATAAGGACATACTATTTGATATATTGATCATGTTTCTTTTGTTCTAGTCATCATCATCATCATCATCAACCCATTACTGTCCCACTGCTGGGCACGGGTCTCCCCTCAGAATGAGAAGGATTAGGCCATAGTCCACCGCGCTGGCCAAGTGCGTCTTGGTAGACTTCACATACCTTTGAGAATGATTTTTTTATAAATCTCTCAGGTATGCAGGTTTCCTCACGATGTTTTCCTTCACCGTTTAAGCAAGTGATACTTAATTTCTAATACGCACATAAATTTGAAAATCAGAGGTGCGTGCCTGAGATTTGAACCTCGGACCCCTCGATCGGGAGGCCGCGTTTCTTAACCACTAGGCTATCACTGCTATATTTGTTCTAGTATTGCCAATTAATTTCATATTCTGTTACCCGAAGAAAAAGTTGTGAAAACGTTTTCAATGTTACTTTAAATATACGCGCAATTGGCCGTTTGTATATATTTTTAACGACCCAATAGGAATGAGTCCCATTATACTATTGGGCCAGTTTTTGAGTAATTTTAATACCTCGTAAATATTATGTACTTAAAATGCGTATTAATTTTAAAGAATTTAGATACAGATATTAGGTAATACAATATAGTTTTTGTATGCATCAGTGACTGACTTGAAATAAAAGTTCCGTGTTGACCAAACACCAATAGAGCTGCAAGCGTGTAGTTACAAAACAACAATACAAAGGATATTCTAAGATATATATATATAGGTATTTCCACACCTATTTCTACCTAATAACAGCAGTGTTAGACGCTGCTGTGTTCCGGTTTGAAGGGTGTGGTAAGGGAAACAGACTTTTCCGAGGCGTTCCAGCTTAGTCCTCAGGGGTAGCGGCGCATCTGTGGC
Organism: Epargyreus clarus clarus; assembly: GCA_014595695.2. Taxonomy (NCBI): domain Eukaryota; kingdom Metazoa; phylum Arthropoda; class Insecta; order Lepidoptera; family Hesperiidae; genus Epargyreus; species Epargyreus clarus. The sequence goes on from JACTTY020000036.1 coordinate 2,312,810, forward strand.
CGACCTCAGGTAGGAATATCTAATCCTATCTGGGGTTGATTACAGATGTCCATGGGCGGCAGCAGCCACTTACCATCAGGTGGACTGTATGCTCGTCTGCTACTCCTATAGTATAAAAAAGGTATATTTTGATAGTGGATGTGGTTTTACCTAGTCATACACATTCAATACGTTTTGGGAATTTCGGACGGTAAGCCTACTTATTCCGCAGGTATTACCGGCGGGTTGAACCTCACGGATTATCCTATGGATTTCGATTACGCATGTATATTGGGTACATCCTACGGATTTTTATCTTTACATTCTAAACTAGAGATTTTTTATAAAAACAAAAAAACAATTGCTTAAAATTGTAGCCTCTGTCACTCCTACAATTATAAGAATCCAACGACACTTTGTATGTTCCACAGATACTAAAAATAAATAGGGTTCCGTTTTTACCCTTTGGGTACGGAACCCTAAAAACGTTGAAAATAAATGGCTGTCGTCATACAAATAACCGCCATTTTTCGACAACAACAAGAACAACTACTAAAAATAAAAGAAAATATGAGAGATTTTTGGTAGTACGGAACCCTCCGTGTGCGAATTCGACTTGCACTTGGCCAATTATTTATTTTTTGTGACGATCTAAATGACTGCTTCCTCATCTCGTAGTACACAAAACGTCTCAAACCCTAGACTCTACGCATGTAACGTTGATTCATAACAGTATTTTCCCACATCGGACAATGACATCTATCCGCATAGCACCACACTAAATAGAACTTGTGAATGATCTAATACATTCCTTATTAGGAAATTCAATTATCGCCTAATTTGTACAATCTTAGTCAAAGAGAGGACAGTTAACTAGTAAATTCAATATTTTTGTTGTTTTCAGAAAAAATAGAAGATTGTGATTGTGAGGAAAGAAGTTATGTGAAGGAAATTACCAGCAGTTAAATACAATTTAATACTAGTATCAAAATTTCTAGCATCACACATTTAAAGAACTTTATGTATAATTTTTAGTTATGTAGGTTTCTTATGAATGTGGAAAACATTCATAAGAAACCTACAAAACTAAAAATTATTCTCTGTTTAATTTTGTTTGAATTAAATATAACTTAAAATTAGACTGGAATACCAGGGCCTTAATGAGAAAAGTCGAAAGTGTTTAGCTATAAAAAATATTATTTTAATAACAATTCAAATAAAATTATTCTAATTAGAGTCCTCAAACATCTTTATTACAATATTCTTTTCCAATTAGATTTTATAAGAAAATATTACAATTATTTTAGATTACTAGTATTACTTTCTCTAGTCTTAAAATAGCACAATTTAGTTAGAAGTACTCCATGAATTCCGTATAACAAGGAGCGGAGCTCACACGTAGCGCTGAGTATAGAGCATACAGCTCAGCTCAGATTAGGCGGCTGCCCACCGGCCGCATCTCCCGAGGGATTACGGGAATCCGGATTTAGCTCAACTCGCTACGAATTTGTATTCTGGATAATATAGGATTCCCAGCATATAAGATGTGTAAGGTATAATGTATAAATGTACTACAATAGGAAAGTTCATATGTTTTACTGATACTTTGAAATTAAATAATTGATACTACTGATACTTTTAAATTTAAATATAGAATCCAAGTTATAATAAGAGTTCATAAGTAGTGTAAAATCAAAATTTGACTATTTCTAGTAGGCACAAACTGGTTGATCTTTGGTAAGAAAATCATTGATTTGATTTGAAAAAAAATATAGCTTTGAAACAAGCAGCAAATTAGACAAGATGGACAAACCTAGTCTGAAATAAATTTTATTATTATTAATAGACTCTGTGAACTCAGAGACACCTTATTTTTGTATATATATACTTAAGGCCCTTTCATAAAACAAAGGAATATGTTGTGAAAGCACACACGGCTCCGACGAGATTAGGCTGCCCACCGACCGCAGCTAGGGATTACGGAAATCCGGATTTAGATATAATACTCCTACGAATGTATAACTTATACTTTCCTAAAATTATTTTATACACTTATACATTTAAGTACTATAATGTTCTTTTTTGCATATAAATTATCGTTTTATATATTTTAGTTATATGCATTATCACAAATATCGGTTAAATATTTGTGACGAATAAATATACAAACAATGTAACGTGAAAAACATAAAATATATTTATAAAAGTAAGCTTTAAGTGTCTTATATAATAGGTACTTAAGTAACTTTTAACTTAACAGATAAATTATTTCATATGTGCTAAGCACAAATCATAGGCAGCTCAGCACTCGACCGGGGCGGCCCGGATAAGCAAAGTTTAGGCGGAGACCGATGCCCTGTATTTTCTTCCAACGGATTACTGCAAGCCGGATTTGCATCACGTATAACAAAGACCGGAGTATTTGACATGTACTTTGAGTACATATAATTTCTACTGTCCCTGTATCTAACATTTATAGCTCGACTTCAATTTAGCGGAAAATAGGCGACAACTTACGCGTTATTTTTTAAATGCTGATCGTAGTAATAATATTTTCTGGCACTACATCAAAATATACATTCGTATTTAACCGTAAAAATATGAGAATACACACGAATTCATTTATACTCGTAGATGTAGTGCTGAGAACAAATCACGGAGCTCAGCGCTCTCGGCCCGGATAAGCGAAGTTTAGGAGACCGCTGCCCGGTATTTACTTCTAAAGGATTACTGCGAGCCGGATTTACTTCAACTCTAACAAAGACCGGAACATCTCACATGTACATAGCTTAGTTCTCGGACCGGATAACCGGGTACGAACCGACAAACGTGGCGCTGTGCTGACGATTGTGTAATATGACGAATTAATTCAATTGAATGTACTACATACAGATTGTTGTTATCGTTCCATAAACTTAATAAATATCAATTTAAAATTCAAGTGAGATAGATTATATTATATTTTATAATATCTCTATTACACACAGTTTAGTTTCCAAACCGGATAACTGGATAGTATACGGTTATCCGGTTGCTCCTGAAGATTGATTAATATCACGAATTAATTAAATTGTCGTTATCGCTTCATACTCTTAATATCCAAATTTGAATTCCAAATTGATGTAATTTGGAATTCGTTTTATAATATAGATTATATTATAATATGCTCATCTCAAAAATACAAAGTTAAGTTCTCGGAATGAATAGTATCCGGTTATCCGGTTGTCCCTGACGATTACGAGTTAATTGAATTCACTCCAAATTGTCGTTATTACTTCATACGTTTAATAAATATCAAAATGAATTTCGAATCAGATAGATTATAATATATGCTCGTAGAAACTCATATGTAGCGCTGAGCTTTTTGGTTCAAGAGCTTTGAGCGATGTAGGCTTATCCGGATAAGCAAAGATTAGGCGGCCGCTGCCCACGGCCCGGGATTACTGGGATCCGGGATCTGGATTTAGTTACGTTACGGATTAATATTGTATTAATATAATAAGAATGAATGGTAATATGATAAAAATTTTTATGTTTGATAACTTGATAGATCTTTAATATTGATATAATAGAGGAGATGAGACGTATCCTCATCATAATTGATTGAGGTCTCATTAAGGTACTTTTTCAAATCTCAACGTATGATTTTTAACTACTTTATTACTAAGTTATTTGTCTATCCGGTGATTTTCTATCAATATCGAAATCGAAATATAACAATTTCTGCCTGCTACAAACGTATGGAGTACCATTTTATTTTTGTCATAGTATCATACTAGTAAGTTTGATGGGGAAGTTGCAAACAGAATGGGTAAATTTTCAGTAATTTCACTACAGAACCAAAAATTTTAAAGTCATAAAAGAGATACACAAAAAATGTTATAACACACATTAATATATGAAAACAGTACCTAGAATACCATCACCAACTAAAACATTAATTTCTTTGTCAACGCCGGCAGGTCACAAAGATTCGTACACACACACACTGTATACGGATCAGTCCTAAGCCGGATTACGCGACCGACGGATGTAGATTGTATCCGAACACGAGAGCACTGTGGATTTTCCCTGCAAAATCCTTAAGATTGAATTACTAAATATTTTACTACTATATAAATAAGGTTTTAAGGTATTTGAAGTTGGTAGAGTGGTTTGTGGTAGCACCTATCTATGCCTAATAAGAGCAGTGTTAAGCGCTTCTGAGTTTTGCTTTGAAGGGTTAATAAGGGAGGCACAATTATCCGAGGCGTTTCAACTTATTCCACAGGGGTAGCAAACGCGTCTGTTGCCAATCTCAGGTAGGAATCTAATCTTTTCGGGGTTCATTACAGATATCCATTAGCGGCAATTGCCAATTATGATCAGGTGGACTGCATATTCGTTTCTTGCTTCAATGTTATAAAAATACATTTAACACCCTTTGGCGGAGTGTTCACGATACGAGTATAACACGTATTGGTTTCCGCGTTAGATTGCTGGCTAGATGGTTCTAAATTATAAATCTAGATTTTCGTTCTGGGTCTGGGTGTATGTGTACTCTTTGTGTATGTCTATGGCGCCGACGATCCAAGAAACATCATTGATGTTGTTGTTAAACAAGATATTCAAAATTTAAAAGACAAGTTCTAAACACAACATTAAGTGGGAGCAAAAAATGAATTGATATGAACGTATACCGTACTATATAAAATATATACTCACGTACACTTAGCTCGAATATCCATAAGCCGGATTACGCGACCGGCGGATCTAGATTATATCCGAGCAAGAGAATATTATGGATTTTCGACGATATATCGGATTATTTAATTAATGTATGAAATTCGAGCGATATCTTTCATACTTTATTATCTATTTGAAAATAATGTGGAAATTGAAGGTGGTAGAACCCTTTATGGTTCGACTCCGGCGGCACCACCGCCACACCTATTTCTGCCTAATAAGAGCATTGTTAGGCGCTACTCTTTCGTTTTGGAGGGTGTGCTAAGGGAGACATACTTTTCTGAGGCGTTTCAGCTTAGTCCTGAGGGGTAGCGGCGCATCTGTGGCCGACCTCAGGTAGTAATATCTAATCCTATCTGGAGTTGATAACAGATGTCCATGGGCCATATATTATAAAAAAATGCTTGATGATTTTAATGACAGCTTCCATGTACGTTTTTAAGCGGAAACTCCAAAATATTTGTAGACTAAAACTACTTAAAACGTAAGGGTCCTTCATCTTTACGTCAAAGCGTCGCCAAAAGTCTAAAGACGCTTATACATATAAAGACACATATTTTGAGATATGAAACCAGCTTATTAAAAAGAAACTTATTTGACGCTTACAAATTATTCAGATCTAAAAGCATGAGATATACTTTCCTTTAACTTTAAACATGAACCAATGAGATACTGTAAGCTTTAAGGCAATACTAAATTACTCCAGAATATTATAGCTAACAAACGCCCGGCAGTTCTCAAACACATACATCTTACCTTCTACATTCTACCTACGGATCAACACTAAGCCGGATTACTCGACCGCCGGATCTAGAATATACATATCTCCACGTGTACCTGCATATACCGGATTTAGAACGAAATGTTTTAAGACTGTTCCTAAAATAAATTTGGTCTATACTACAAATATACTGGGCAAAAGTTACGGAATTTGTCAAAAATAAACTGATGGATGAACAAATGTTTTCGTGATTAAGATATGGGCATCACCTTCTACATATGCTGACATGATATATATGATATGCTACATATCCTTCTATATCTTAAAAGTTTGGGAAGACATACTTGAATGAAGCTTTTTATGTATTTTATAAGACATTGTTTAAAACTTTATACACACAAATATCTATATATAATATAACGACCGGTGCCTCGCGTTTTCAACCCGTTTAAAGGTGTAAATTCTGGAGAGATTTCGTGAGTTTTTTTTTGCGCAGAACCCTAATTCTTTTTCTACAACAGAAGAACTAAATTACTTTTTATAACTTCAGTTGAATGCTAGAAAATCCCGTCAAATCTTGCTGTTTCAGAAATTACCAGACAGACAGCCAGACAGACAACCAAAAAAAAATTTTTTCGCTATAAGTATAAAAAACTGTTATTTTGACATATACAAACAGACACTTCAATTTTATTTAGGTACTAGCTGACCCGGCAAACGTTGTGTTGCCATATAAATAAAAAAAATGTTAAGGGTGAACAACCCTTATCACTTAGGGGTATGAAAAATAGATAGTAACCGATTTTCAGACCTACTGATAATGCATATAAAATCTGGTGAAAATCGGTAAAGCCGTTTCAGAGGAGTGCGGTAACTAACACTGTGACACGAGAATTTTATATATAAGATTTAACAAGCGGTGCCTCGCGTTTTCACCCCGTTTAAAGGTGTAAATTCTGGAGAGATTTCATGAGCTCTTTTTTTGCGCAGGACCTTTACTTTACTTGAGCTTTTTTTTTGGGCAGTACCTTATTTTTCTAAAACAGAAGTAGTCTAAATTACTTTTTTGCTATAAGTATAAAAAACTGTTATTTTGACATAACAAACAGACATTTCAATTTTATTTAGGTATTCTTATTTATATTTTCTCGGATCCACGTGCTGTAGCGGCATCTTAACACAGAACAAATCGGTAAGACGCAAAGTTCAACGGGATTAGAGTAGTCGACCTTGTCGAATATCACTGAGCCGTAATCTGATGAATAACGTGAATCCGTTTTGGATTAACCCGCCGATAAATTTTAAACTGTTACGTGTATAGCTATTTTTTGTATAATAAATCTCAGCTTACCGAAATATAAGATTATTATTGATAGACGGATTAATATTCTTAGTATAAAAAGTTTGGCTCTCTTAAATTTAATGCTTAATTGCATTTTAGTGTAAGCAAATTTTTTATATAACTATGTATATAAAAAATTTGCTATAATGTATTAACTATGTTTATATTAATGTATATATATTTACATAACTATGTAAAGATTTTTATGACCTTTCCATTTGCATGTTGTTTAATACAAACCAAAACCAAACTTTATAGAGTTTTTAATTAACGCGATTCCCAAACTTTTTCAAAGTCGTTAATAAAAATAATAGGTAGCAGACGAAACCAAAATGTAGCGAATTCAATTAACAGTAAACAGAGTGTTTTGAGTTTTAATTTAATGCCTACCGTGAAAATAAGCATAAGCTATTAGCTAGAAAATTTTAGAAACAGACACATTTAATTTATTTTTTATTTAATTTTTTACTTATTAACATCTATGAATATAAATACGCCGAAATAATTTTAATGAATTTCATCAGAACTGATAATTTTGATCTCGTATCTTTAAACTGGTTTTATAACATACATTGATAATACAGCACGTGCGGTATAAAAAATGGCGAATTTTAAATGATTGTCGTGTTCGCCGCTGAATATTTATTACAAGCTTCGCGACCACTGTATGTGTATCAACTTTTATGTTAAACTGATAATATTTATGAAGCAAAAAGTAGTTCTTACTACTTCCACTATGGTTCTCAATCTTCGCGAGAAAGTTCTTTCAAAATCGTTTAGTTGTTTTTGATAAGTCGTTAAAGATCGTTTTGAAAATTGATTAGATTTTTTTTAACCTTTTTGGGGCGTTGAGAATAATGGGAATATTTAAAAAAAACTACAGATAAAAAACAACATCATATATGTAGTTGGCTAGTAGATATTGCAAGTTTTGAAACAAAAATCTTTTTAAGATGTACTGATAGGCATATGTTGAAATTACATATCGCTTCAATTTTATATATTTGTGTAGAGGGAGATCAAATGTCCAATGAATATGCCATCTACTCAGTATTAAGTGGACTCTGACGTCCATAGCTAATAATAGAGTATATAAAATTTCTTCCCAAGGTCTGGCATTGATTACTTAATACACTTAATGGACACATGTTTTTTATTTCTCTTATATTATCACTAGCTGCATATACTATAGCAATTAAACGAGCATACAGCCCAACTGATGGTTAGGCCATTTCCGCCCATGTACATATGTAAACAACCCCAGAAGGTGGTAGAACCCTTTGTGGTTCGACTCCGGCGGCACCACCGCCACACCTATTTCTACCTAATAACAGCAGTGTTAGGTGCTGCTGTGTTCCGGGTTGAAGGGTGTGGTAAGGGAGACTGACTTTTCCGAGGCGTTCTAGCTTAGTCTTCAGGGGTAGCGGCGCATCTGAGGCCGACCTCAGGTAGGAATATCTAATCCTATCTGGGGTTGATTAAAGATGTCCATGGGCGGCAGTAGCCAGTTACCATCAGGTGGACTACATGCTCGTCTGCTACTCCCATATTATAAAAAAAAGATAAGATAAGAGTTCTATCTGAAGTCGATCACAGGTGCTACCTCTGAAAACTAACTTCAAACGCCTGGGATTAGTATCTCAAATCAAAAAACAGCAGTACTTTAAACTGCTCTTATATACAGAAATAAAAACTTACTATTCCGTTTAATTTTTTTACACTTAACCATTACCACGTGGCTCATTGCACGTTTTTCTGTAAGTAGGTATTACAAGTAACTTAGAAAAAAATCACAATAGTGCGTTTGCAATCATAACTTCGCACGCGCGAAAGTTGAGCAACAATCGCGAAACGTGATCCCAGCTCTATTTGATCTAGGTTCAGGTATTTGCGGAGCTATTGTACGACTGGATCTAGGCAAAAACCGTCGAAACGTCTTCGGTTGTAAGTGCCAAATAAAATTGATTTTAAGTGACCGTTAACTTAGTCCAGAGGGCCTACCACCATCTTTTAAAAATTATCATAGTTCAGAAAAGTTTTATTTCAATATTGCATCAACATAATTTTGTTTCATATGTTAGTTTTGTTTTATTCCTGCGGAGTGATCTAAAAAATGAGTAATTTGTCTATTCCTTATCCAAGAGGAAACGAGACATCGAATTTTCTTACGGTTTTTATTGTGTTCTGTCATACGTAGGTGAACCAACTTAAATCCTTTTTCATTTTTTGCTTATCCATTGTAAAAAACCAACCGTAGTTGCCATATTTCGCTTAAAAGTTAAAAATTTCCTGAAAAAAAAGAATGAATAATTTCGACCGACATAATACAAGACTGCTTATTGTAATATTATAAAAACAAACTTAACTTAACGAGGCCGTGGTACGAAATTTCAATGTATGATTAAAATAATATTGTTTTAAAAGATGGTAGTAACCCCCAAGTGCGGTTGAATAAACGCCGATGTTAACCAATTTATCATTAGCAGAATAATAAATTAATGTGCTTCTGGTTTACTTTTTAAAAAGCATTTTTGAATCTGTTTTTCGAATTCGCAAAACTCAACATACATTATGTATAAAAATTGATTTATACATAATGTATCTATATTGATATATAGCTACCAACTTAATAGCTATTTAAAAAGCATTTGCAATGTGCTCCTATTGGAAAATTTTAATATTCATACATACCCATTAACATCTACTACCTATAATATGTCGGAAAAAACATAATAATTAAGTATTTAAACATTCTGTCACTTACCTATATTTTAGTGTTCGTGCTTTGCTTAAATTATAACCACTTAATTATACAACTAACGCCTGTAATAAAAAAATCAATGAACCAAATATTTTGTCTACTAAAGACCAATATTTAACAAAATTTTCATGCGTTACTAATAAAATAAATTTATTAAATGCTTTTTTAATCAAAAACGACTTTTGAGATTTTTTTTAATACTACAAATAATAAAATTTCCATATTTGGTAGACAAATATTGGATAAAGTGAATAATAATAACGGACGATGATAGACATGGTCAAATTTTAATTTTGGTTGGTAGAAATTGGAGTGATTTAATTATATCACTAAATTATACAAGTAAGACTATATATTAATTATAAACCGTATACGTGTGTGGACGGGCTTGCGCTTATCCGGATCATCTGACGGATCAGCCCCCTGTAGCGCTCAGATAAAGCGAACTATACTTCAGTGTGACACCCCTGTTCACCACACACGTATATTTGTACAGTACTGTGCTGTGGTGTATAAAATATTACCCGTTTGTATATAACTGAGTTATAAGAGTATATCCCGCATTACCCACATCAGTGTTTTGATCAGTCCCCTGTATCACCAAGAGTCAAAATCATAGACAATGATTTTACCTTAACCTACTGTAAGACCTTGCTTGTGATTTATTCTTATTAACTATATTACTACATAATAAAATTTTGTTAAGTATATGACAATTCAATAGGCATACGAATCGACCTGTCATATATATGTAGATATACCTATCTGTTACATACTCGTCCTTTGATACACCAGTTGTAGTGTTTAAGTTGTAGAGAACAAGTGATATCTGATGTAATAATAGAAAAATTGTTAAAATATAGGATCGTGAATTACTTTAAATAATAAAATCTTATTTTCTTAGCTCAGACACATCTTTATTTCACTAAATGTTTGACAAGAAGATAAGATTTTATTATTTAAAGTAATTCACGATCCTATATTTTAACATGGTAGCAGAGCGTGGTTAATAAAAATAATTAGAATTTCTAGAAACGCAGTGTGATAAAAAGACGCGTGCAAGAAAGAAAATAAATATTTGTTTAAATGCTTGGAAAACATTACTGTCATAAAAATGGCTAAACAAGCGAAGATTAAAGATATTGTGATACCTATTTTTGATGGCGCAAACTATTTAAGCTGGAAATTTAGATTATTAACTTTGTTAGAGTATAAAGAATGCAACGAGGCCGCCATTGTGAAAATGGAAAAAGCCGGCACAGAATGGAAAAAGAAGGATCTTAAAGCAAGAACAATAATTATGAGTACAATCTCAGACAAGCAACTGGAATACATCACCGATTGCAAAACAGCGTATGAAATGCTAAATAAGTTCGATAAGATATACCTAACACAGTCTACAGCCATGCAAATTATATGCAGAGCGAAAATAGAAGAGATGAAACTAAACAATTATAATACTATAGAAGACTTTTTTGTGGAGTTCGAGAAAACAATAAATGAATTTAAAACGGCTGGAGGAAAAATAAATGAACCTGAGAAGTTAAGATACCTACTAAGAGCGCTTCCACCAAGCTATAGTTATATTGGAGACTTTCTCGATGTAATTCGAGAAGAAGAAAGAACAGTTGATTATGTATGTTCTAAAATAAAAGAGAAAAATATGTCTACTAGAGACTCAGATAAGAAAAATAATATGAGCACATTTGCCACGAAAACTATAGCTCAATGCTTTGTATGTGGAAAGACTGGTCATCTCAAGAAGGACTGTTGGTATGCGCAGAGATATAATCAAGGACAACAAACTGCTAGAGGTCAGCGAGGATCACAGAGAGGTTACAACAGCGGTGGATTCTATAGAGGTCATATCCGAGGCAGAGGTCAAAAACATTTTAAGGGTCAAGGTCAGTCCAGTGGTAAATCTTCAGACAACTTTGCAGGGGAGTCATGGATAGCTCAAGTATGTAATTCGGAGATAAATCAGGTAACACAAGAATATGATAATGATGGTGAAATTAATTGGCTTTTAGATAGCGGGTGTACCGACCATATAATAAAAAATGATACATATTTTTATGATTTTATAGATCTGAAAAGTCCTGTTTATGTAAAACTGCCAGATGGTAACATGTTAAAAGCCACTAAAGTAGGCACTGTTAAAATTTATTTTAAAACCTATTATAATCTAAAGTATGTAGATTTAAAAAATGTTTATTTTGTTGAAGGCATTAAACAAAATTTGTTAAGCTTTTCAAAAATAACTAAAAGTTGCACTATAGTAGCAAAAAATGAAAATGCAAAAATTTATAATAGTCTCAGAGAATTAATAGTTGTCGCTGATAAAATAAACAATTTGTACTCCAACAAAGTTAATAATCTAAATTTCCATTTAATTTAATTTAATTTCTTTTAAATTTAATAAATGAGTTGCTACACATACATATTACCAAAGTCGGACTTTATGAATATACATAAAAAGGGAAGGCAGGCTCCAACTTATATACGGCAACATAAACACACTCCTGCTATAAAACAGAAGTAGAAGGTGAAAGTGCTATTTCCATAATGTGTATTCTCATGGATATATAGAGTGTACATGTATGACAGAGGTCTACGTGTACGAGCGGGTCGCGTTATCCGGATTATCCAGCGGATCAGGCCCCTGCAGTACCGAGATAAAGCGAATTACCTTTTCGTGTAACACCCCTGTTCCCTACATATACTTTTAAAATACTACTTTAAAACAGAAATAGTAGGTGAATGTACTATTTCCATAATGTGTAAATTCATACATATATGACAGAGGTCTACGTGTACGGGCGGGTCGCGTTATCCGGATTATCCAGCGGATCAGGCCCCTGCAGTACCGAGATAAAGCGAATTACCTTTTCGTGTAACACTTCTGTTCAGTACATATATTTTAACACATTTTTAAAATATACATCTATAAGATTTATACGTAAATAATGTATAAAGATTCGCCCGCCCACGCGTCTATTGTTATTGAAATAAGTTATAAATATGAATAACGAACATGTAGCCTATCTGATGTCAGTAATTACTCTTATGTAAATCTGTAACCAAACGCATCTAAGACATGAGTCGTTATATAGTAAAACACATAAGTAGAATATCTAAAGGACTTCGGAACGTTATAAAGTGGTATCTCCATATTTACACTCTCTTGACCTGAACACATAACATTAACACTGTTAGAATGTAGAAACTGATGGAGGGGTGGTGTACCATAGCAAAACCAATAAGTTATTGACCAGATAGGTATAAACATATTAGGTACATGTGAAATGACTATTTCAGTAGATTAAGACCTTCTATTGCTAAAATAAGCTTCGAAAACACATACAAACGCACTTAATACTGATATGATAATGACCTTAAAATATCACAGACGAAGTCCAAAACTCAAATCAATACACACACACATACACCGTACCCACACACGGACGGGACGCGCGATTATCCGGATGATCCGGCGATCACCCCCGTGTCGCGAGCAGATAAAACCCGCTACCCTCGATCCCGACACCCCTATATATACAAGAATAGCTACATTCCAAATGTCTGCTTAAAAGCTCTTTATGAAAACAGTACTAAATAATAATTGACCAAATACGAGTCGAAAAAAGTACATAAATGGTTCTATGCAAGCATATTTTTAGCATTTTTTTATAATATAGGAGTAGCAGACGAGCATGCAGTCCACCTGATGGCAAGTGGCTACTGTCGCCATGGACATCTGTAATCAACCCCACATAGGATTAGATATTTCTACCTGAAGTCGGCCACAGATACGAAAAGTATGTCTCCCTTACCACATCCTTCAAAACGGAACACAGCAGCGCCTAACACTGCTGTTATTAGGGAGAAATAGGTGTGGCAGTGGAGCCGCCGGAGTCGAACCACAAAGGGTTCTACCACCTTCAAAATCATTCGTTTGTTATCATAGCAGCCATATAAATAAATGCATTGTGAAAATTTAAACTATCTATTAGGGTTCAAGTGATAAGCCCGCTCCACATTCTCGCGAGATTCTCGCTATAGAGCCCTGTGACAGACAGACAGCGAAGGCTAATTATTACGGTTCCGTTTTTTAAAGATAAATGAAAACCATTGCGCACAATCCCACAGAGACACATGCACACACCCTTGCGTAAACGACATGGTCATGTTATGTACTAATTGTACTTCCTAAAATTGCCGTGTATAGTTTATTAAAATGATTAAGCCCTAGTCATGAGCGGGGCACGAAGTTACCCCGTATTACTTATCAACGCAATAAAAGTCTGCCCCACGAAGCGCCAATATATTTTTTAAACTATCATCAATATCCTCGACATCAATAACACTCAAATTTTAAATGTTAATAGATATTTTATCCGCGCCAAACATTTACCTACAAAAATTTAAATTAAGATTTAGAAATATTCAATACGTTTAAAACATACGGTTTGGCAATAAATACGTGTATGTATGATTTAAAAAAATAAAATAATGCCGTACTATAAAATTTATAAATCGGCTTATCTATATAAAACCGGCTTAATCATACGGCGGGTAGCGTCAACATATGCAATACATATACATTTAAAGAATATTAATTTGAAAATTTTGTAAAAGCAATTAATTATTTAAATTTACGAATATAATTATGATAAAGATGTCGATTAGAAAATAACAAATAGATAAGTAAGAATATATAAAGTAAGAATATTTTCATCTGAATGCGTTATATTTTATTGCTTAAATTTTATAAAAAAATGGCATTGATAAAGGTTAAATAATTCGTTATTATTCGTTCAAATTTTATGTAAATCGTAGATGTAAAGTGCTCTACTTTTCAACACCTGCTTGCTATATTTTAGAGACAAGAAAAATGAAAAAAATGCCACACACATTTTGTTTAAGAACCATGCATAATATTCTGACAACTAACCCCACGAAAATGTAATTTAAGAAAGACGTAGACTTTACTTAGTGTGACCCACTTAAAACGCAAGCGAAGCCGAGGGTGACAAAGTAGTACGATATAAATCTTGTTTCTAAACGTAGAAATCTAATCTTTGGTTTGCACCATAGCGATAATAATTCATATAGCTTAGACGCCTTCTGAATAAAATTAATATTAACAACTGATACTGACTTATCCGTGGTTGCGTTCTCAATATAATATTAGGTATAACTATAGCTTGGAAAAATAATAATTAATGTGGCGTTGCACTATTAAACCATAATTCATTAAAATAAAATAAAAATTGACAGTTAACATTGACAGTTAAACATTTTTTTTTCACGTTTATTTCTTTTTTCGGCCAAAGCCGTAAAACACTGTAAATAATTATTTATTTTTAAAATAACTTCAATATTCTCAATAGACATTAAAAAGTTTTTTCTGCTACTAAAATTGATGTTGTAAACTTTCTGACGCTACCCAGGTACGAACTGACAAAAAGACCGGGCATTGTGCAATCGCTAATCGCGGATCGACGTTCGCTCCGTAATAATGATTTATAACGCGCGATTAGACGCGTTAAGAATTAACCGGCTACTAAGTCTTTGGCGGCTCACATAACATCCTATGAGATTTATAAGAAAGTACTCGTAAATATGTATTAGAAAGATTAAGATTTTGTTTGCGCATAATGCGTTTGCTGTTTGAAGAATGTTCTTGACAGCTGCGCGAAAGAATGGATTATGTTTTTTAGACCCATCAGTCAATTTATATCCTTGAATCTCCATCGATACATTATACATATTTTCTATATAATATTTGTTTTTGGACCCGAATTTTAAATAAGTTCTTTAACATTCATTTATTGACAGTTTTGTAACATTTATTAATTGACGTACTTACGTTAAGTCAGTCGAAATAAGTTTTACCTACAGCCAAAATTATTTAAAGTTAAATTACCTTGAAATTAACATAATTTCTACCGTTTTAAGTCAATGAAATTTAAGTAGATTTAATACATATTATATGAAGTAAATCTTTACTATTGTACAATCTCATAAGTATATTGTTGTAAGAACCCTAAGCGGGTAGGTAATATTATAACCTTGTATGAGTGTGTGCGTAGCGTGTGTACGCCGGCTTATGCTTTGAGCGCGACTTATGGGCAGACGACGGGATGTCCCGGATTAGATTTAAGGGGTAAAAGAACTAGACAAGGACGGAAATAAAAATTTGCACCGCGTCAAACAAGGACACGCAACGTACAGAGATTTAGAGATTATGATTCATAAGAGAGGAGAATGAATGGAAAATTATTACGCAGGGAATAAACGGTAGGGAATTAGAGGCCTGCGCTATGGGAGCTGATAGATTCATGTCGTTTTGGATTTCACGGGCAATGCGACGCAAACTGATCGTGAAATTAGGTGCTCGGATTATAGGTAGCCCCTACTCGGACGTTCATTAGACTCGTAAAGCTATGGGAATGTTATTTGTTCTTCCTGTGTTTGGTGTGTTGTGTTATTATCTTCGTGTTATATGCGATTATCTACATTACCATTCCTGAGTTCAACGTTGGCTTTATAATCAAATATACAACGTATCTGAAAACAATATCAATTTGCAATCATAATACGTATTTGCAAGGTAACTGTCCTAAACAAAATTGAACTGTGTTTATAGACATATTCAAAATAAATTTGTGCATAAACTCCACATGACACACATGGCAATAATTACTTGAAAGTAATCCATAAGTTTTGATAAGATATGTACGCATATTAATATGTAAAAAAAATAAAATTAAGTGAGACACTTAACCATTAAAAATAACGAGATAATTACGCATATTTTTCACTTGACGCACATAACCCAAATAACTATAGTTATTTCAAATATAACTATAGTTATTTCAAATATAACTATAGTTATTTCAAATATAACTATAGTTATTTCGAATATAACTAAAACAAAATCGGTCTCAAATGAAATTGAAGTCCGAGGAGCGTTTATCAATCGCAGAACGGCTGACAGTGTGAAAGATATCTGTGAATCAATTACGGCGTCAGATTAACGGGGAGATGAGCTCGGACGCTCGGATGCTGCGGCACGCGTGACTGCGAATAATGCGAATACTATTCAATTGATAAGCTTTGAAGCTTTTATTCAAATATTGATTTTGCTTTTTTTATTTATAATATTTATTATTTGTTGCATAAATTAGGAAGATTCTATTCGGTTCTACAAACATATGTGTTTGAATTTATTCAGAATATAAGAGTTGTGTTCTGTAGTACAAATGTATTATAGGTGGGAGCCTAACATTTATACCAAAATTCAAAACCACTGGGTTTTAACAGCATGGATAAAATTACGATGCAGTTCTCACACGTACTCATCATATTCAATGTGATAATTCCAGAAGCTTTATTTTTTTTATTCAGAGCGAAAGATACCTTCTCAAGGAAGGATTCTCCAACAATAAAGAAATCTTAAAGTTCTTCAAACAACCACGTGACATCAACAAATTGTTATAGTACCTACGTAATGTATTAGTAGCTATGACTTACCAGAAATCCCCTTATTCAATAGATTGTTGAAGGCCTCCTTCTTGGGCGAGAGGTGTGGCGTGTGTGGCGTATGGGGGGTGTGGGGTGCTCGGTCGTGGTGTACCGGGGCGGATGGTGGTCGCGGCACTGCACGCTCTTCTGGTGAGCGCCGCGGCGGCGTCTTGCTACGACGGTGTTCCGATGACAGGTTCTGTGGCCAAAAACAATATAAATAAGTACATGATAGATAGAAAATCACATGTAGGTAACTAATTGTATTCTTTAATTTTGTATATCATCATATTCCAAATTTTACATATAATTTAAAAAAATACGGCCGTTTGTAAATTGAAAACATATATTGCAAATTACATGTTTAAAACACACCGAGACACATTTTAAACTCAATTAGAAATTTTTGTTATTGTCTGTAAGAAATTTTTTCTTTGAGATGTCCGATGACTTGTATGTGTCAGTTAGCATAAAGTTATAAAATATTGACGACATCAATATATTAACGATAAAACGGCAACCATAAAGCGTACAGAGTTTGAGGGTAGGAGGTAACAGCTAGAGAGAGGACACAAAACCGATATAACTAGAGATGGCAGCTAAAGAAGACCAAATAAGCAAAACTTTCAAAAGCCGACAGAAAGAACAACAAAAAATCAAATAAAAACATAATGTTAAAAATCTATTCCGAGTAATAGCATCGAAGACAAGATGCTTATTAATTCTAATCTAAGAAAAGTCGAACCACTTAAGGCGATCGCGTTTCAAATTGGACACTTGTTGGTTGCGTCAGTCGCACTGAACGATCACGACCGCACTGATTATGTTTATTGGATGTGGTGAGGCTAGTGACCACTTGACCACCGTGGCGAATTTCTGATTGGAACGCAATACATATTTTTCTATTATATAAGAGTAGCAGACGAGCATGCGAACCATCTGAGGGCAGGCTACTGCCGCCTATGAACATCAGAAATTATCCTAGATAGGATTAGATTCCTACCTGAGGTTGCCCACATATGCGCCACGACGCCTGAGGACTAAGCTGTAATGCCTGGGATAAGTATGTCTCCTTTCTATCAAATCTATTGTGCAGTTATAATCATAGAAAGCATTGATGGTAGTGGCATTGAATTAAGTTTTAAAAGTTCATTAACACTCGCTTTACGACATGACTCTATGAAAATGTTTGTCCTTACAGATGTTGGATCTTAACAATATGTTTCAGGAACAGACCCTTGCAATATTGCTATTAATGAGAACCTTCGGTTTGTAGAGACTACTTAAGATAAATATTCAAATATTTGGCAAAACGATGCTTCTAAGCTGATGCTTCGAACTATTTGAAATTTAAAGTCAATATCCAATAATAAATAAAAATGACTAGACAAGGATTATCTCCATGCCCGATTGACTAATGTGGCGAGAAACGGAGAAGTGTTAGCAAAGTTTAGAGAAAACAAGTTTATATAATTAAAAAACCCGATGCAGATTTAACGCTAAACCAAGTGTTTTCTTATTATTTATCTTGGCTTTAAAACGGGTTAAAAGCTTGTCAATTTATGCACCGTATTAGGAATCCCACTGTGCATAAATCGATTTCATCATAATTCATAATAGATAATATGGATACATTGTGCCGGATTTTTATCATAACTAATATTTTATATTATATCAAATAATAATTCGGCAGATGCCAAACTTGCTCCAAGTGTGGAATCCGTGATCAGCGCTGACGTATGACAGTGATGGCAGTTAGCTAGGCGATAGGCGAACAAAAGTAAGCTTAAATACGAGCGACAGTTTATTTGATTGACTGTTGCCATTTGTTGTTATTGCCATTGGACAGGCGGAATATCATGAAGAAACCTTAGAGTTTAAGGGTGCGTGAAGTCTACCAATCCGCACTTGGCCAGCGCGGTAGACTTCGACCTAAACCTCTTTCATTCTGAGACCTATTCAGTAGTGGGACAGACATGTGTTGATGACATCATGAAGCTTAATGTTACCCAAAACCTATGACATCACGACGAACACACCCCCAACAAATTGTGTCAACAAGGAAGCTCAACTGCGCATAGACCGTTGATTCGCGCCACAGATACGTCTAATATCGTATTGGAATTTGTGATGTCGTTTGACCCCTGTTAACCCAGATTACGCTTCTCGGCGCCTGATTCGTCCTCGCCGAGCCTGATTGTGTTGTGACACAAACTGTAATGTATTATGTGTTAACTCTTGCTGCAATCACGGCTAGTACCACAATTACAATGGATATGTTCGCCGAACTTACAATTTATTCGTAACGATTTGTGCCCCGTTCGTTAGTTCGCACGACGTGCTTTATTGGTGCCGTTTTGGGTGTTAACACGTGTTTCAATTGTTTTATGGCATTTGTCATGTTCGCCTGTAAAGCATTATTTCAAAGAAGCATACACACCGTATAACGATATCAACCCTAGATAAGATTGAATACAGTTAGATCAAGATCATAGAAGCGCTTAACTCTCTTGCTATAAGAAATACATAGTTCAGAATACGCCGAAGACGAACCAAGATTCTAATATCTTTACAATATTAAAATGCGTTTATTCAATTTATTTGCCTACGGATATGTTGTAAACGAACAGAAGTTACAGATGGCTCTCAAAATATGCAAGCTAAAGTTGGTAGTGGCACGGGGCCGGCTGCCTTGCTCGAAAGGCTGACGCAATCTAGACTGGGTAAAAGGAGTACCTATGGGCTGTCGTTTCCACCAGATTTAGTTGCGACCTGAGAAAGAGAGCTACTGCAGTCTTCCACGGGCTGATGGATTATTGTACTTATCCGTATACGGATTAAAAGCACACTGGTGACTCTCTTTCACAGATTTTTATTTTAAATAGATCCATATCCGTAATTCCGCTTAGAGATAGTAGTTTCCGTGGTACGCCCTCTCACTTTTTATCATGTTGTATGACGCACTAGTATCAGTCCTGCATCATTTTGGTTAAACTCCCAACGGAATCACTGTTGACCATATCCGGTCACCTAAATACGAGCGTATGTTTTTGGAAGAACTGTTTAAGTTAACGTTATTTGTAATATTGTTTGCTTGATAAAAAGCTATAGAGCTTAGTGGCCATAAAATTGGGCTCTTCATCGGATGTCCGAGGCTCGGATTATGTGCATATCAGAAATTAATTAACACTTGTCTAAAGGGAGAAGGAAAATGGCACGAGGCGAAGAGAACGTCACGTCACGAGTTAAAGTCTACCAATCTGCACTTTGCCAGCGCGGTAGGCTATGGTCTAAACCTCTCTCGCTCAAAAAAGTCACCCTTTCCCAGCGGTGTGGTTGTAACGGGTTGACAACAACTGCTTGCGTCACAGTACTATGTGCTATCTATACCACCTACACCTAGTAGGCATAGACTAGGTTCCTTAAACGACCTTTACGAATCAAGGAAATCAACGCGGCACGTGTTGACAATTGATACTGTGCACATAAACTGAGATTGACAGATTAATGAGAGCTCCCGGGATTCAATACTTCATAGAAACAGTGATGAAGACGTGCGTATGAATTTAAATTTTAAAAATAAAAAGCTTTTCAAAAATGATAGCCCTCGTTATCTCTTAAGCTCGGCCTCTCGATCGAATAGTCCGATCTTCGAATCCCAAATACTCACCACTTATTTTTCCAAGTTATGTACATATTATAACAATTAATTAATAATTATTAACATAACAAATTATTAAATTTAAATTATTAACATAATAATTATTTAAAAAAAAAACATTAACATAACAAATTAATTATCACTTGATTTAATGAAGGAAAACATCGTGAGGAAGCCTGCTTATCGGAGAGATCTTAAAAAAAGTTTTCAAAAGTATGGAAGGAGGTAGAACCCTTTGTGGTTCGACTCCGGCGGCACCACCGCCACACCTATTTCTACCTAATAACAGCAGTGTTAGGCGCTGCTGTGTTCCGGTTTGAAGGGTGTGGTAAGGGAGACAGACTCTTCCGAGGCGTTCCAGCTTAGTCCTCAGGGGTAGCGGCGCATCTGACGCCAACCTCAGGTAGGAATATTTAATCCTATCTGGGGTTGATTACAGATGTCCATGGGCGGCAATAGCCACTTACCATCAGGTGGACTGCATGCTCGTCTGCTACTCTTATATTATAAAAAAAAAAAAAATGTGAAGTCTACGCACTTGGCTAGCGCCATAGACAATGGGCTAATCATTTTCATCGTGATAGGATAGGATCATGTGCCCTACAATGGGACAGTAATATGCTTAAGACATCACAACGTACGAATTTAATATACATAACTGTTAATTAATTTAAAAAATCAAAAACCCGACTGCACCAAAAAGGTTGAAATAGAATTTCCAAAAGCGGTGAAATAGGCATTTCATTATTTTTATCCAGAAAGCCAAATACAAAGTTTCATAGTAGGCATAGTAGGCTTCAAAAACAAAAGATGTTCAAACAATATTATCCTATTTTATCCTCGTAGTGCTCATTTACGCTATATAAAGAACCTATGTGTATAATTCCAGCACGCTTAAGTTCAGCGGTTTTCCTTTGCGTTGATCTCTGGCACAGCAACTCACTCATTTAGTCAGACAGTCGTCTCGATGTGTATATTCGAGTATATATGTACTAGCTGACCCGGAAAACGTTGTGTTCCCATAAAAATAAAACAATGTTAAGGTTGAACAACCCTTATCACTAAGGGGTAAACAAAATAGATAGTGGCCGATTCTCAGACCTACTGAATATGTATATAAAATTAGGTGAAAATCGGTGAAGTCGTTTCGGAGGAGTACGGTAACTAACACGAGAATTTTATATATAAGATATATAATGTATGTGTAATCTCCTCTTAATTTCCGTTATTTTGACACCCTACTCGATAGGTTTGGTTAACTTTTTTTAAAACGTGTTACTATTTCGCGAAAAAATCCACCATTTACGGTCTATAAAATATGTAACTTCATTAAATCAAAGTTTTCGTCATTATTTTACCTCGTTAGAGGTAGAATTTCATTATTTTTATCTAACAAGCCTGATACAAAATTTCAGTGTTTGCTTCAAAATTAACGATTGTTCAAATGAACTTTTAACCCTTATTTTACCCTCTAAGGGGTTGATTTTTTGGAGGGGGATAAATTAGTGCGTCCTTGTTCTTATCCAGAAAGCCAAATATAAAATTTTATAGTAGTTGCTTCAAAATTAAAGAATTTCAAAAAAACTGTTTTCCCCTATTTTACCCTCTTAAGGGTAGAATTTCCAAAAGGCCTTTCTTAGTACTTATTCACGCTATATAGAGAACCTATGTGCAAAATTTCACAACTGTAAGGTCCTTAATTTAGGCTGTACGTTGATTTCTGAAAAATGAAAAAGTCATTTAGTTAGTCAGTCAGTCAGTCACCTTGCTGTTTTATATACATACAAATATGTTTTTATAATCTCCGTTTAATTTCCTTTCATTTGATACCCTACTCGATAGGTTCGGTTAACATTTTTTTTTAAATGTGTTACTATTTCGCGCCAAAAATCCACCATTTTGTTTTTTTTTTACTAACACCTATCTAAGGACACTCGGGTCATTGAGACAAATATAATGACACCTTAACTGTTGAAATTCATCTACCCGTTTGTTAGATCGGATCAAATAAAGAAAGACAAACATACAAGATACGCGCGAAAAACATAACCCTTCCTTGGCAGTCGGGTAAAAATACAGCGATTATTAATTAATTTGTGCTGCTTCCGAATAGTCTTGCTTAATAATTATGTGGTTTGATTTTAAATTTATATTTTAAAGTATCCATTCTGAATTTGCATAGCAGTTAAAAACAATTTTATAGATATAAAGGAAACGATCATTTAATGAACTTAGTACAACTTTTTTGAGAAAAGAAAGTATTAAATTTATTGTCGTCCAACAATTAATTGATGAGCGTGTGACAATAATTTGAGTGTTTAAAACAAACAACCTATTTCCGATATTAGACAAATTAAAATCAGTTGACTGGAAATTAATAATCGACCACTGATTGCCATAGAAAGTTCCAAAAGAGATTTCTTTTAACGGGGGACTTTTCAATTTTTGCAAGTTTCACTTTTTGAATCTGTGCAAATAATTTCGTTGATTATTTATGATTAGAATTTATGATATCTTCTGTTTTCGCCAAGAAACAAAATTTTGATTACTTTTCGATTCTCCTAATATAACGACGACGACGACTTATCAGTAACTTCTTTTTACCAAAGAGCGGCTGCCTTATCACTAAATTAGTTATATAAAAAAGATAACTAGGTACAAACTAAATTTTGTATTTATGAATACTTAAATCTGAAATCGTATTTTTTCATACAAATATTTTACACTATTATTTTCGACAACTTTGTCCTAATCAAAATCAGGGCCCATTCATTAAACGCACCAATTAACCAAAACCCTTACTATCACACCTACATAATTGTTTGTTGATAGATAATATTACCGGAAGCAAATAATCAATATGAAATATGTAACGTGGGAGTATTTATTCCGTACCTAGGAAATATAATTTTACTTCGAGATAAGATAGAACTACTTGAAAGATATTTCCATACTTTGCAATAAATTTGCTATCAAATCTATAATAATACAAAGTTGTAACTCTGTTTAATAGCCATATTAGCTCAGGAATAACAAACGATGAATAGATTTCAGATGTTTCCAAATATAAGATTTGTGGAAAATTTACTGTTGGAAACTATGTAGGTATAGTAGTAGATCTATTTTTAATTTTGAAAAGTTTTCCAAAAGATATTTAATGTGACGTCATCCTCGTTAAATTTGAAACTTTTTTCCAAATGTATTAAATTTGACATCAACCCACTGTCCCACTGCTGGGCACAGGCTTCTTCTAACAGTGAAAGGGGTATTATATAGGGGTCGTGAGTTTCGACCAGTAGACTATTTCTGCTTGAAACCACATCATGACGTCATGTCATGATGACTAATATCCCACAGTTGGGCAGAGTAATCTCTAAATTAGACCTTAGTCCACCACCTCTCACAATGTGCTAGTAAAGGTATATAAGGGACACTGGAAGTTCATGTATTAAAATTGTCTTGCCACGTCCGGCAGATTTAATTTAAATTAGAATTAAAACTACTTCGCAACAACCCAACCAATAAAAAGATAATTAAATTAATAGACCTATTAATTAATTAGAATATATTAATTGAATTGAATAAATCTACTACAAAAACATGTTAACATTGCCATCTCTCTTGTAATATAATGTAATTCTTTGTTATGAAAACTATTAGAAGTAGTGTCAGAATATTCCACGAGATGGCGTAAGTTAAGTTAGAAATAAGTTTATATTTAACTATCTGTATGAAAAATATTCAAGAAAGCAATGTGTGCCCTGGGATTCGAACCCTGAACCCTCCGATTAATAGACCAAGTTTCAAGCCCAGCCTTGCTGACGAAATGTACCTAATCGAAATCATTATTAGAGTGGTTTTAGAAAAAAATCAATTACATAATTTGTCTATGCATCTTATCTGTTAACTACCTATTCTATTAAGTACATATAAGATGATGTTTTCGAAAACAATAATATGCGCACTATTACATAACGACTTGAAAGGTTTATAAAATTAGATATAAGCATGATATAGGAGTACAAATAGAGCTTAGTCCTGTCAGTCAGTTACGCGGATGTTACGCAGATCGGAATAATACGTATTTACATATCTTGATACGAATTTATTTAGACACAAATATTGTAACTATCTGGTCTTGTCAGAAGCATTAACTAGATAATAATATTATATCGGGGTAAATAAATCTTAGTGATATAGGCAAAATGTCGCCCCACTTTGTGTTTTTACAATTATGTATGAAGAACCTATTAAGCCTGTAGAATTTTATTAATTCAATTAATTTAATTATTTTGGTTTGCTCGGTTAACAGTCACTATATTAGTTTGCAGACGATTCCGGGTTCATTTAGGCAAAACAAAGTTTGACCACTTTTTTTGCAATATAGAAGTGGTAAGGGAAAATGCAGTCCACTTGACCTGACCACCGAGTAGGTAAGTGGCTACTGCCTCGCATAGACATCTATAATCAACAAAGATAAGTTTAAAACCCTGGTACTAACGGGTTCGAACCACGGGGATCTACCACCGTCTTTAAACACTAGTAACATTTCGCAAGATTTCCTTTCTTGCGACTTACACGGATATACCCATAGACTTTAAACGATACCTAAATTTGATTTGCACTTAGCCAGAAATCGAACTGAAGTCCCAACTACCAGTGTTACGCGACACCAAATGTAATTGCGATTAAAACAAAAATCATTTAACGTGCCTTATCTGATGAAGATGGATACATCTTAACTGTGACAAACAAACAAAACCAAAACTACGATAGTAACATTTACTATGGCATTACGTATTTTGTCTATCGCAGTAAGTCCCGATTAATTTATGCTCTTATTTGTACGAGATAGCGTTTAGGTACATCTTGTACTATTTGTATATCACGGAGGCTTATCTTTTAATTCTCGAGCTGTCAACGCGTTTGATACCTACAACACAGTTTTTCCACGGATTTTGATATTTTTGAGGTTTCTGAAATCTATGGCGGTTATATTGTGCTACATTATTTGTAGCGGTTAGTGGTCTGTTCTGTTCTGCTGTCGTTTTGTATGTTGAGCTGCTTGGGGCATTCTAAGTTAGTTTTTAACAAACAAATCTGTGACCACCATAAAATAGAAGTCCTATTTCATTTGGCCTTGATACCTACAATTTATACATATATCTGTAAAATGAGCCACACGATATTAAGTGACAAGCTTAATATCGTGTGGCTCATTTTCTGTTTCAAATGCATTAAAATATACACATCTATAGCTGACTTCAGGTAAGACTCTTATCACATCTGTGGTTCATATATCCGTATTATCCGTGGGTGATAGTAGATACCAGTATGTGAACTTTATGCCCGTTTCGTACTTTTATTATAAAAAAATATATATTAGCTGTGTTAAGTATACCCACTAAATATCGAATAACATTCAGTACCAACAAATCCAAAATTGATCGTCAAAACTTAATCCAACTAGTAAGCGGTAAATCTTCTTAAAACGATATGTTATCTTAGATGGAAGATATACGATATAAGTATGTTAATGTATTTTCTGACTCGGTTTTGTATTACATATTTGCATAAGCCGCCTTTTAAGTATTATTTTAGTAATTTATTTATTTTCCTGCCACTAAAATACTTATCATATTGCTAATGTGTTTTAGTGCAAGAAGTTTACTTTTATGTAATTAAAGTACACAGAATGATTATATAAATAGGCTAAGACAGCATCAGCAACCCATTACTGTCCCATTGCTGGGCACGGGTCTCCTCTCAGAATGAGAAGGATTAGGCCATAGCCCACCGCGCTGGCCAAGTGCGTATTGGTAGACTTCACATACCTTGAGATGTTTCTTTTTTTATAAATCTCTCAGGTATGCAGGTTTCCTCACGATGTTTTCCTTCACCGTTTCGCAAGTGATAATTAATTTCTAATACGCACATAATTTTGAAAAATCAGAGGTGCTTGGGATTTGAACCTCGGACCCCTCGATCGAGTGGCCGAGTTTCTTAACCACTAGGCTATCACTGCCTTGCGTAACTACTTATAACCACCATTTTATACGTTTTATATGAGTTTTTATGTCACCGTCGTTTCCATATCCAAAACGTTTAAAGCACTTTTATGGTCAATAAAATGTAGGTGTGAACTATCGACCTTCATTGTTAGTACATTAACTGCCTTTTTAATTCATAGTTAAATCACTACTATTTTCAAAATAAGGGGTTATTTATCGTATAGCTTTATTAATATTTAATTAATTTTATGTTACATTGTGGAGTGAAAATAAAATGTTAACCTGTTCACCTCTACTCGTAGAATCATAAATCTATACTCTTGAATAGGTAGTATTCGGATATACCATGGAAACTAAAAACTGTTTTCAATCATATCATATCGATACACTAGAGATAGTCAACCATTATAACAAAACCCATGAATCTACAATTATATACAAAAAGATAAATAAAACTGTTCTCAATGTTACCTATATTCGCTATTATAATTAATGATATCTTTATTCAAATTTTAACATAATTAAAATAACATAATTTTAAAATTCAATGGATGTGTAGATCACTCGCAACGCGATGAATAACAAGTTACGTTTCCGATATCGTTAAGAACCATTTTCAATATCGATATCAAAACCAAATAGCGTGTACGCAACCGTTTCTAACCAAAAACGATATGCTTTTTACACGCTTTATATTAGCTTCACTTGTATGTTTGTCAGTGAGTAACTCCGTTTTTCTTCCGGAATCAGCGCCCCTAGCGGATTGTGTCAGAACTTGGAAATTGTATGGGCCAATACGTAATCAAATACCAAAACAGTCATATTTGTCAAAACGTAAAAACTCATGGTAAGGGTACAGGGCTGTTTACACTGGCTCCCGCGGTAGCCAGGTTTAAACAACCTTAATCCATGCGAAGGCGGAACGCGCTCTTATCCGAGGTTTGTTTAGGGGTGTCGATTTAAGGATTTGTCGGAATTCCTGGTTTCTTGTTTACGTAGAACGACTTATGACCTATTTTTATGAAATGAAAGTTAACGGATGTTAAGTCTATTTTATGTCCAGGTCAGTGCGTATGTTTATGCTTTTATAAACTATTTTAAATAAGCGTAGACATAATAAAAGAAAGAGTTAATAAGGGAGGTACTCAAGAGTTCTTTATAAAAGTTCTAAGGTGTAAAACGTCTACAAATTCGCACTTGGCTGGCGTGGTGGAACTAACCTTAGGCCTTTACACTCAAAGGAGGCCCGTACCTACTCAGTAATCGGACAGTAATGGGTTTACAACATGTGAAGTCTTGTTCATGGTAAAAAATAACAATAGTAAAATATTTTTATACGCAACTTAACCTTATTATTTTAATCTGTCATATTCTCATGTTATATAACATATCCCATTGAATTGTAATTTTCCTAATGTACAGCAAAATTTTATCAGATTCAAGTAAATGAATACAAAGCCATAAATAAAGAGGTTCACATAGACATACTCTAAAAATAAACTTAGAATAACAGTATGTGGTGTACACAAGCACTGAATGGCAATGAAGGAAAGCGCCTAGAACAATAGAAGGAGAAGTTAAGATGCCGCAATAGATGTAAGATAATAGATAGCCGTTTGATATGCAAGCCGACATTTGCAAGTACTCAGCCATTGAAAAAACGAGAAACGTAACTTTAGTGTTACGCTAGTAGGACAGTAGATATGCTGATTGGTATATAGTGGTTTTAAGGTCATAAGAAATTATTTTAAATCGGACTGCTGTTGTTTCAAATGGGTTAAATTAAACGCTTGTTTTTACAGAGTGTTTTACTATGATTAAATAAAAAAGTTATAAATAAAGGAGGGTTTACACCCCCGGGGATACCGATTTTTTGGCGTATTTCACTTTATATATTGAATCGTAATATGTAGACACTTTAAACGTTAACAATGTCTTTACTACGTTAACTGATTTGACAGAAATGATTAAAAAGTTTTCGACTTGCACTTGGCCAATTAATTAGCAACTTTATTGGATCGTGCTGCTGGTTTGGTCTAAACTTAATTACTGCTTTTAGATGTCTTTTTTCGTTTCCAAAACTCCATTGGCTGCAGTACCACTTAACATTCGCTAAAAATCGAAGAAAATCACCAAAAAATACCTCAAATCTTTATCACAATCGAAAGTACAACGTATTCTAAAATTTTATTCCTAACCAATATTTACTTTTTTAAGATATATATCTTTAAATCACTTATTTGAGATATATCTCTAAATCACTCTGATTTGAACCGATAGCATACGACATACCAAATGTCCGGATGTGTACTTCGCATAAACAATAATTATCTACCGCACTACAATTACTCGATAAGTCTATCAACTTATTTATAACAATAGGCATAATTCCATAATATATTCAATATCAATTCCTCAGTGATTCCCACATTCCAAATGTGAGAATTAAATTAAATATTTACTGCGGAAGTGGTCGGTATCGTGGTTGGTATTATTTGTTTTATATTTAAATAGTAATATATTCGGTTCAAGTTGTTTCATCCCAAGCGGTTTACGATAAGTGTTTTTTTTCTTCATTAACCCTTTATTCCTCCAGTTCTTAGTACTTAAATGTCTTGTCAGAATGAAAAGGGTTAAGAATATAATCCACCAAGATTGCCGAGTACAGATTCAATTTCAAAAACTTTGACCTCTTTCTAAAGAACACTTGCACTCGCAGCATGTATATTTTTTCAGGTCATCTTTCATCGTTTACAAAAAATAAAAAAAAATGTATTCACGTATAATTGACCTCCATCTAAAGAACACTTGCACTTGCAGCATGTATTTATTGAAGTCATTTTCATTTCTCGTTAAAGTTAGCGATAATTAATTTCTAATAATATTATTTAGGAATATTAAACGTAGAATATGTAATTAACTCCATATCGAACAAGGATTCTACTTAAAGGTGATCACAGATACATTGCCATTCTTGAGAACTTGGTGATAAGTCAGTATCTTACTGCGCCTAGCTGAAAGTGAGACAAGTCATTAAATACATATTGCCCGCCATTATGTTATCTAAATCCCTCGTAATCGAATATGATGTTAGGATTAGGTACAGTATTAGTTGTATTATCGATATTGTTCGTATATTTACCTTGTGGTTCTTGGAACTACTTGCAGGCAGATATTGCACGAAGTTAGATGCAATTTTGATAGGATATTTTTAGACCTGAATCTATGCTTTAAAGTAACGACTGAAGTCAAAGGTCTTTCAATAATAGCAAAACATGAAAAATCTAAAAAGCTGTTGCCCAGATTTTATTGATATACAAGATAACTGAAATATTGAATTTTATTACACACTAAAAATAAGCATTTATGTATATACGTA
The DNA here is from genome assembly GCA_014595695.2 of Epargyreus clarus clarus. Lineage (NCBI taxonomy): Eukaryota > Metazoa > Arthropoda > Insecta > Lepidoptera > Hesperiidae > Epargyreus > Epargyreus clarus. Next base: position 2,342,919 of record JACTTY020000036.1, read on the forward strand.
CTGAAATGTCAATATATATATAGTACGACTTGTGATAATTCAATAGTAACGTAGATAGAACTCGCGATCGGTAGAAATAGAAACCTGTAGGTATTGTAACAGGATGTGGTAAGTATAGATGAAAAATCGACCCAATGACTCTTACATAAAATTGCATCACACTAAGCTCAAACAAAACAGTTCTATTATCGGAGTATTTCAAGTCACGATGACGTACAGAAGATCCGATATTCGGTTTAGAACAACGGTATGAGCAATCTATTAACACGGGCCCGCTACAACGGCGTAATTAGTGTCATTTGCACTATTTTTGGACGGGATAAACACAGGAGGGCATATTGAGGAACGGCCCGCCAAATTGGAAGCAAATGGTTGAGGGCCTGAAGTGCTAACTCAATTTGTTCGGCTTTCGCTAACGTGCGAGCAATAAACGGAATATCGTACGGCGTGTTGCTTCATCGGCTTGCTTTACTGTTACTGTTAACAATTTTGAGTTGGAATTTTTGAGTGACGTAGATTTTTTCTTGACGTAAGTTTTTTTTATATAGAGCATGTAGTCCAACTGATGTCATAGGTACTGCTTATAATCTACCCCCAGAGAGGATTAGAGTCCTTGAAGTGATGTGCTACCCTTAAGGACTAAGTTGGAACGTCTCAAATAAGCGTCTCTTAACAACTATAAATTCAGTACATAGCAGCTATCATAAATTAACATTCCAAGGTATAATAAAATTGTCGTGGTCCTACCTGACAAGTAAAATATTAACTACAACTCATTTAACAGCAAATATAATAATGAGTTTTATGTATAAAAATGTTGAATAAGGTCGTTTCCTATTTAATTATTCTAACATAGACAATATTTTTAATCTACCATGAGTGTTAGTGCAAGTGTAAAAATTACGCAAAAAATATCAATTAAATAGAGAAAACATACTAAATATATATTATAAAAAAATATATTACGCATTATTACGAAAAATATTACATAAAAACAGCACTAGCAATCAGCTGTCACAACGTTCTACGTGACAAACTGATGCGTAATTTATCAAAACAGCGCTTAAAATAACACCAGTATCGTTATAAAATCGGTTTAAAATACGCAATCTGAAAAGAAAAATCAGAACAATGCATTCCGAGCTATGATAAGCCGATAAACAATAAATCTGTGCGGCAATCGGCGTAATCCGCGGCTGAGCCGATAACGCGCTAATTAAGACATTATCGCACTAACGCGACCGTATCGCTGCGCCCGGATAATCTGAGCGTGCCTTATCGCTCACCGTGCGTTTCACATGCCCAGTGTTTTTACATTCGTTTCAATTTTAATCGAGCTATTTTCATCATTTCATTTAAATACGAAAGGCTAAGAGTATATAACATATAACTAAATACAATGGAATGTTATTCTATCACCTAACTGATAGTAAATAACCACATATGCGTTAAAACATGGCATGTTATATTCTCATCCAGTGTCGTCTTGTTACATTAAATAGTTGTAACGTAAAAACAGTGAATTTATCCAAAATTGCAAAACCTTTAACTGAACCTTATGATGGCATTATCACACTCAGATGTCCGTATCGCTACACCCGGATAATCTGAGCGCGCCATATCGCTCACCGTGTAAATATTGCACATACCCGGGTACATTAATTTTAATTTAATTCAAAATATTTTCAATATGAAATTTGGTATCAGTAGTAAGTTTAAAAGTTGTAAGGATGTGAGTGTGGCCCACTAAAATTTAATCAATGAGCTGCCATTAAAAATTCATACGGACCATTTCAAAGATAATATACTCGTAAATCCTAATTATTGTAATAAGAGCGATACATTTCATTATGTTGGGGCAATTGGATTTTTACCCGACTGCCAAGGAAGGATAAGTTCTTTGTAACACTAAATAGTGAATCTATATAGAAGCCAGTGTTAAACAGAACCATAATGCACTTATAATAAATATCGTGGTTATGCTACCATATCGCTACGCCCGGATAATCTGAGCGAGCCTTATCGTCGCACCCATACAAGTGTGTCACGTGTGTACTTGTACATTCATAAAAAATCTATTTCATCATATAACGAAATAGATAAATAGATATTAGGATTATGAACATGACAATTAAGGTCATATTAGCAAAATTACATTAATAATCTATAAACGCCCTAATTTTAAAATGACGAAGTTAATAGACACGGAAAGGGAAATAAAAGACCTAAGAGAGTTTAATGTCGCCTCGGATGCAACACAGCATCCACATGTTTTCTCGAAAACGCAAGAATTGCTTTAGGCTAGAAATAGGTTTGGCGACGGTATCTCTCCGGTGGAACCACAATCCTCTGAACTGAGTCCTCTGAACGCGTTGCCCCTTCGGGCTCCTCCTAGGTGAGCTTCAAGGACTCACCACACCGTCTGGTGTTTACGACGGTATGCGACCACACATGCCGCCGTCCTTCCCGGAGTTGCTTGCTGGACGGCTCGACCTCCCAAACTTGCCGCCCGCAACCCCGGAAGCCCCCTTTTAGTCGCCTCTTACGACAGGCAGGGGATACCGTAGCCCTATTCTAGTCGCGGAACTACAGGGACAAAGTTGTTACACCTAGTAACTGAGCTAGAATATTTCAAGATTTATGTCCATTATACATTTTCGGAACTGAAATTCTGAAGAACTGAAGATATTAGGTATAACCATGACTTGATTTATATCGGATATACATAATTACGCTTTAAATCATAGGCGAGGTTCCTAAATGTAAAAGTACAAACATACGAGGTGACATTCAATAATATTTATTAAATATTTTAGTAACCTAGATACCTGGTTATGAAGAAAAGCAATGTACAACACTCACGGTAACTCGTTATATCTACTTTAAATGATAATTTCGCACAGATAAAATCAATTCACGGATTTGATAGATATTTTCCATATCTTGATAAACACTCAAGGTATTTCCACTTAAGGCGTAAACTGTCACCGATCAGCAGATTATATTATTCACTATGATGATTATCTCTAATTAATACTCAAGTAGCTCCGATTAACTGAAATAACCCAGTTACACCACTTGCCGTATTATACAGATATCATTGACTATCGATGCGCTTGAATAATCAAATCGATTGTCTTCGTCGATACCTACATCGTGACATGTGTCATAAATTATGCAATATTGCAATAATTTATAAGGAGCGTCTACCGCCCCGAGGAGGAACTTTTGAACGCTGAGAACAAAAAAGCTATCAATGGGGCCGCGGGCGGAGCGCAGAGCACATTAGATATTGTTGACAAAACTTCCTCCTCTATTAATATGCATCGACAGGTAATGTCGCGTACGTGCGCCTGCGCCGCTGCGCCGCCGCGCACCCGCAGACTACATTTTCGCATGCGCGACACATCCATGCAAAATTTTAGGCGGGATGCGTTTGCTGATGTAAGAAGCGTGCAGTAAAAGTAGTCATACTTTCCATCAGCGCTTCTTTGTCTTCGAGGCCCGCTGTCTGCGAGTTAGACAGGGAAGGCGACGTTAGCGCTGCCTTTGGACAATGCACTACGCATTCGGTAAAAGCGGGTTTTGACGACCGCCGGCGCGCATTCCCATGCAAGGTATGCCCGCGGGAGCTATGTCGGCAATTTAAATATTACGGCTACTCAAAAACGTGAGATGTAGGTAGCAAGAAAACCCGTGTGGGCTCCCGGCTCGCCGAAATTCGGATACACTGAATCCGAAAGAAAAAATATACATAATAAGGAGCGACATTTTTTCGTAATTAAATTGTACCTTTTTGCGATGTCCTCGTGAAATAAATGTAATTAATAATTTCGAAGCAGTACAACACAATTTAATATGGAAGTTAAATGCCGATAAAAAGCTGCAGCTCGTCTCATATCGCGTCTCGATGCGGAGATTACACGCTATAAAAATTCTCAGGGTCTCGTAGCGTCATTCTCGTGTGCACGCATGCGTGGGTATCGCGGCTTCTGTGTGTCGCGGTGTGGCAGACACCCAGGTCGGGCAGCACGGTAGCCAATCCCATGTCGGCACCGAAAAATAATATTCAAATGGATTCACGCGCGCGCGCCTCCGTCCGAATTTTGCAAGCTCTTTTGATGCGCCCGCGCCGATTCCGGCAAATCCGTCGCGTCGGAAGTGCGTGGCGCGCGCCGCCCCGCCGCCTGTCGATGTGTCGATATGCCCACATGGAGTCGTTGACCTCGATCACAACCCGATAATAGGTATCACACGCTGTTATTGGTAAGATTAAGGAGCCGCGCGAGATGTACAATTCCATCCGTCGTGAACTAGGTGACCACGCACGCAGTACCTACATAACAACACACACAAAACAAAGGGATACGTTATTCATTGATAACGACTATTTACTACTTATTTATTGAATCATAAAATGAGCGTCTGCCGTGCTGTCCGAAATAATAATATAAATGTAAATGTGGACCGTTACCGTCTGGTCTGTCTAAATATTGTCGATGTAAAAGCAATAATTGTGCAAATTATCGACATTAGGTATTCCTCTCACTAATCCGCGTGATACGTATACGGTCACACAATGCACTTATTATTCGACAGTTCAGTTTCTAAGTAAAGTGCATACGGATTGAATACGACGTTGAAATGACGTGTGTGTCTGCCCTTCGAATGACTGAATATCAGTTACAATGAAACGTGTTTTGGCTTAGTGCATGAAACTATTTTAATTATCAGGATTACTATTTGATATGATAATTTGTTTTCTATTAAGGCGAGGCAAAATGGATACGTAATAATTTATTCGTCGTGCCCGTATTAAGAGTCTGCTTATATTCTAAGCCCATGTGTGTATTTGTATGGTATTGAAAACTTTAAAATATACGTATCTTGGAATGTATGTTACCTTACCTAACAGATTTTTATAAGATATGTTTTACAGATTTTTTTAGAAAATGACATAGATAAGGAACTTTTCCCTTCGAATTTGTCAACCACGGTTCACAAGTTTGTAAAAGTGCAGGTAATACCGCACGTGGAAATTGGTATTATATAATTCAGAATTACTTACGAACAAAAAATGAGCTCTGCGCAGTATATCAACGGATACTCATAATTCTGAGGACTGACAATAATTGTCGGAAAACAATTCGAGATATCTGGTTTTAAGATGGAAAGCTCACAGCCACGGTTTTTGTGTCATACTTCAAACGTGTCGGGAACTCAAAACAGAGGGATTCTGTTAAAGCAATTAGGGTGAATCTTTCTGGTAAGTGAGGTAGCGATTACCTGTGTTTTATGACTTTAGCAATGAATAAGAAATCCGAATCGGGTCGCCATTGTTCGCCCCATTACGTCAGTTTAGACGTAGTAAACGTAAATAGCAAAAGGATCATCGCCTTAACGGTATCAACCCGTGTTGAATAGAATCTACCTGATTTTTAATTTATGACGTTTAACACAACACGGCTTAGGATAGGGATATAAAGGTTTTATAACGCTTTAGAAATTTTGTTAGTTGCAGTTTTCGTAAACAGATTTAAGTTAAGTGACGGATTTGTAAAATATTTCGACTTGATATTTTAATTTTCGAGTACTTAAGGAATCTCGTAAACAAGTCAAGACAACAACAGGTTTAAGGTAGCTATTTAATTTAAGTTATAGAACAAGTAATCCTATACAAGGATAATATATAAAAACCTAATTTTATTTCAATATGTTGTGCCATGAATTTCAATTAACAATGTATCGAATGCATTGTTGCATTGTTGTATATTACCGAGAAATGACGATTCTTTTATATAAAATACATATGAAAAATATCACCTAATTATTACGGGACTTTAAGTTGATATTAGTTAGCGTTGCTATTCGTGAAAAGTAAGTTGGAACGCCTCACAACTAAAATCAGTAGGACTACCATGAGTTTACAAAAGTATTACTCGCTAGCGACTGCGTAAAATAAATGTATGAAAAATTGTACAGCGCCTCTGGTGGTTACTCGTAGAACTAAAATCCGTAGTGACGTAACTCGATACGTAAAAAACCTATCGAAATCAAATCGCTAGCGAATGTCATTATGATCTATTGCCATACAAATTCAGTCCCATGAGTCATTAATTTGACAGACGTTGTCAAGAAATACCGTAACGATAGTAGTTATGTTATTCACTAGCAAAATGACAATAGTTTTCTATTTACCATTTCTATAGTGGCGTTTCTATGCCAACTCATGGTAATGCTACAGTACCCTTACCAGGAGTTATTACGTTTCGACAAATATGACTGTTGTGGTATTTGTTTACGTATTGGCCCATATGATTTCCTAGTTCTGACATGATCCGCTAGGGGCGCTGATTGGAATTTGTATGGGCAAATACGTAAACAAATATCAAAACAGCCATATTTATCGAAACTTAAAAACTCGTGGTAAGGGTACAGAACACAGCTGCGCTATTAACACTTCCGGCTATATACATGTTTAGTTTCAATGTAAAACGGTAGGTAGGAACCGGAAAATAAGTTAAAAAGAAATATTTATTAACAAAATATTTTTTTTAAAAATGCTAGTAAATGCATCCGAAATCTTCATATTAGTGATAACCTACACTAATAGAAATTAGAAATTAATTATCACTTGCTTAAACGGTGAAGGAAAACATCGTGAGGAAACCTGCATACCTGTGAGATTTATAAAAAAAAAAAAAAAACTTAAAGGTATGTGAAGTCTACCAATACGCACTTGGCCAGCGCGGTGGACTATGGCCTAATCCTTTTCGTTCTGAGAGGAGACCCGTGCCCAGCAGTGGGACAGTAATGGGTTGATGATGATGATGAAACTAATAGACCATCTTTATGTCAACTTTATCTGCAACAAATTACATACCGATCTCTTTAAATCGCGGAAGTGTAATTCAAAATAAATATCATAATTCATGTCATAAAGTTTCAAATAACATTTTTTTCTAAACATAGCATATCGTTGTTTTTTCTCCACATAGCTATTAAATTTAATGATTGCAAATATCCATCTCTTTAAACCGCGGAATTGCATTTCATAATAAAAAAAATAAAATAAACATATTTTATTGATCTTAACACAGTCACATTTACAAGTCGCAAGCGCCCTGTACTTGGTTCTAGACCTGTGTTACAGGTACCCCGCTCATCCACTGGAACTTCATATACATAGTGTGTTCAACAAACATGACATTAGATTTTGTTAAAAAAATTACAAATGTCAAGCCTTAACTAAATATGAGGGAATGAGTCATAACATAAAGTTTCAAATAACTTTTCTAAACATAGTATGTCATTGTTCTTTCTCCATAGCTATAGTATTTGTCAACTGGAAACGTTTTACGAGCTCTATCTGTGCGTAGCGCATCTCTCCGGCTCTGCCGCCAGAACACAGATTAGAGTTCGTTCACACAGGATTTTATTCCTCTGCATCGTATCGATGCACGCATATCGGAGTATATACACGCATATGCATATGCACAGTTCTTACTCATTTGTTGTTATAATTGTAAAAGGGATGGCGGATGAGATAAGTAGGTCGATGACATTTGGCTCCGGCCGATTACTACGATTATGCACTTTGAGCGTTGAACTTTACTACGAGCTTTGATATGCCAGCTTCGATATCGATGCATTTCTAATTGTTGAACATCAGTCATCGTGTCGGGTATTTAATATTCGGATACGGGAGTAATATAACTACAGCGTACTACATTAGTTTAGGGTTCTGTACCCAAAATGGTAACCCAAAGAACCCTAATTTTGTCTTATCTCTCTGTCACTAAATAAATAAAATTAGTTGATAGGTGCATCCGTCCGAAAGTAGTTTGCTATTTAACAGTCACGTATTTGACGTTACGAATCAATGAAATAAGTGTGATCACCAAAAATCGAAAATTGACAATTCCTACCCTCATGAAAAATTCCAAAATCCGATCTTTAGTGGTCAAAAATTGGATAGATCGAGTGTTAATAAGGTCTTCGGTCTATGCCTTACATTAGGGCGAGTGTACCTATAATGTATATAGTAACACTTATTTGAATACTTAAAACTAAATAAGCAACCTTTGACAGCTATTTTCCAACTGATTGGTTAATAAATTACTTCATAGAAATAAGTCGTAAATATCATAAAATATATTGTAAATGATTTACGAATAAATTGTAGGCACATTTCACAAACAAAGTATGTTTCGCTTATGACTAATGCTTGATAACAAATCGGAATGCATCCGATTTTAAATACGCATTCATATTACAACATTATCCAACCTATCATAGCTTCTCAAATGTTGTTTTTTTATAATATAGGAGTAGCAGACGAGCATGCAGTCCACTTGATGGTAAGTGGCTACTGCCGACCATCGACATCTGTAATCAACCCCAGGTTAGATATTCTTACCTGAGGTCGGCCACAGATGCGCCGTTGCCCCTGAGGACTAAGCTGGAATGCCTCGGATAAGTATGTCTTCCTTACCACATCCTTCACGCCAGTACACAGCGCTTAACACTGCTGTTATGAAGTAGAAATAGGTTGTTGTTGTTGTTATCGTAAAATTATAACGCTATTGTTATTTAAGGAAGTGGTACGGCAATAAAAATGAGGCGTTTATTTAAGTCCTCAGTGGTAGCGGATATTGGCTTTAACTAGCCTTTAAATGTCTACTACTGTACTAATGATGACATCACTTTTACCATGCTTACCTATACCGTATTTATTTCCTATAGCTATGAAAGAGCGGAACCGCCTAATACAGACATTATGTTTACTAGGAGTCTCCAAAGTCTTTACAGATAACAACAAAGTAGTGGAATTTTTTTTCTCAATTTTTTTACACCAGAATTTTATTGTTACCTTGACTTATTCCAGAAGAAACAACACGATGTGTATGTGTGCGTTGACACAAATTCGTCTGTGAATGGGGATAATAACATGGCACGATTAGGATTTCTGTCCACGTGCCGCGTAGACACCTCACGAGTCGAGAGACCAGACAACCGTAATGATCCTACAATGTAGCATGCATGGGTAACTGGAATGCAAGTTAGCATGCATGGTTACTGGAAACGCTATTCGCGTTGTGAACGGGATTTGAATGGTCTAGGGTTCGATTTCAAGTTTAGAACAAAATATTTTTTTTTTGTATTTTTTGACGAATGCTATGTGTAACTGTGTAACCAGTAGACACCTGGATCGTTTGGAAATGTACTCACAATTCGAACTCTTGTAGTCCACCTAATACTTGCTTCATTATCATTTACACCAAAACAGGAAAATCACAACAGGAAAGTCACGAAAGATTGACGTCTATAAAATGCTACCTAAGGATTAAATCTGTCAAATATCATAACATATAGTTTCAAATAACTATTTTTTCCTAAACATAGTATGTCATTGTTCTTTCCCCATATTAATGATAACAATAATTATATAGTCCTATTTATGTAAAATTTTAGTTGAACATTTCAATACTGCCCAAAACACCTTTCAAATCTTACAATGCAGTTCAGTACGCGTATCTCAATCAACAAGTCAGTCGCATTCATTTGGCCTAAACCCTCGTTCAATGTCGCACGCCGTAAACCTTATGCGGTTTCAATACATATAAATTCCCATGTGCAGCGATAACAGTCCGAATCTATCGCAGCGATACAACCGCTGTCGCCGCTATCGTTTCCGCCGACGATACGATTGTCGACGGTAATCTATTGTTCTAAACCGAAAATACAATTGTAATAGACACGTTCACAGCGTTGTCATCTTTATTTGAATATATCGATTAAAATCTCACACATCACTAGGCTAAATGTATTTTATTTGGTAGTATACGTACATATAAGTAATAATCTAGTATTTGTGTGTGTTATTTCTATTATTTTTACGCTGATACCTATTTGAATAGCAAAATATTAAAGTTTGTTTGGAAGCAGTACGACGGAACATATTTAATTTTTATTGTAGAGACTAGTTATTTAAAAAAAAAACGAATATATTTTGCTCTTCAAAATATATTCGTTTCTTTTGCGAAAAGATAAAGGTATATACAAGGTGTAAAAATATATAGGGCATTGAACCTTGAAAATACACAGGATTTCTGCATAAAGGTTGAAAAGTCCTACATCTGATTGTGGGCGCAAAGACGCGCGGGCAAGTTAGTTTTTCATAAGAAAATAATACTATAGCCGCCAAAATGAAGCGAAAAAAATTTTTCGATCGTAAAGCACTCTCTGATGCTTCGCATCATGAGTCGTGCAATACAAACACACATAAGGTTTTATTTGACTGTTCTCAATCAATCTGTTCAACGAAGTATAAATATAATACGCAATAAATCATAAATCCATTCCCATATATCTTTCAATTTATATCTTTCTTTTGTTATCATTAGATTTAACTAAATCATATTAAAAAGTATGCATTACAATCTCCTTCCCTATATATACCTATATAAGGCGTTTTGAATAATTTACAAGACACAATTAATAATTAAATATTTATAAAGTGCAGCAATAATATTATAGTCAACGTAAGCCGGGTAAGGCAGGATATTAAAAAATACTGTTAGTAAGTAACTGTGTACTATTACTTACTAATTAATGATAAGTAATCTTATTAATATTTATTTATTAACTAACTTAATCATAGCAATAATAATCACGTTTTTTAATGTTTATGCAACTGTGATTTATTATTAAGTATTAAAAAAATAATCCAATATCAAATATTTATATATTTAAGTAATTTATTCATTACAAAGTAAGAGCTATTTTTTATATTTATTAAGCGTTATACGGCAAGATGTGAATTATATGTAACTTAACGAATTAATATTTGGATTGTGTGATTCATTTACTGACAGATATAATGTATATTTAAAAATGAGGAGTAAGTTCTGAGATTTGTATACAATTTTCGTGTTAATAAACCAAGAAGCACGGATTGCATTACCAAATCCCGGAATGCACGCAGCACTACACGTAAGGTTTCAGCGTGTGTTTCGCCTATCAATATATGTTATAAAATAAATAAACTATAAATTATAATGTTTTCTACACTACACATCGACTTATACATTTCAATATCAACCACACATCGACCCTCGCCCACTCAAATCGAAAACCACTAAAACCAACCAAAAAATCGAATGACGTATCACGAATGCTCTATTTACGCATCAGTTTAAATAGCATCAATCAGTTCTAACACCAATCTTGGCTGACTGATGGAAGATAGTGTCGGGGTTACGGTGTCAATTACTCGCGAGTCGCTAAGCCATAGCCGACATTCGCTTAGCGTTCATTAAAGCCAGATTCTAAATATAGGCTCTTATGCTATCGGGAATCCTTGGGGCTGATGTCAGCCACATGGTAATAGCTGGTACTAAAGATTTTCTAGTTAATGTGACACGGGTGTATAATGTTATTACTATGTAAAAATTTGAGCTAACTAAACACTATAGATAGGTATAGATTTTTTTATAACATAGTTAGCAGACGAGTATGCAGTCCACCTGAAGGTAAGTGGCTACTGCTACCCATGTACATCTGTAATTAACCCCAGATAGGATTAGTTATTCCTACCTGAGGTCGGCCACAGATAGGCCGCTACCCCTGAGGACTAAGCTGGAACGCTTCGGAAAAGTATGTCTCCCTTACCACACTTTTTAAAGCAGAACACAGTAGCGCTTGACACTGCTGTTATGAGGGAGAAATAGGTGTAGATATGCCGCCGGAGTCGAACCACAAAGGGTTCTACTATCTTTGAGCTGCTCTATAGTCCATTTGATAAAAGTATAGAACTCTTCGTAGTTTAACAGCAGCGGCACCACCGTCACGTACATTTGTAACATAACAGCTGTATCAAGCTCTGATGTGTTCTGTTTTCAAGTCACGAGAGATATTAACATATGATGGGGCATTTCAACTTAGTCCAATTTAGTCCTCAGCAGTAGTCCGCAGGAGTGTATTCGGTTTTAAGTTGAATTCCAACCCTTTGGAGTATTAAACGTCCTTAAACGGCAGTGATCACATACTATGAATTGGATATGGTATTTTGTTACATACATTTAATAAAAGTAAGAAAATGAACAAGAAACGCCATATTACTCGTATATCGATCATACATCCATTATAAGCTATAAGTGTCGACCTTTTAAACTGTTGGAATGTTCATAAGAGTATACAAATAATTAAGAACCTTATTTAGTTATGTAATGATTAACTTTTTTCTCCATCATATCTATACTGTCGCTTCAATATTTATCATGTCACGCATGTTACGCTTATCAGTGGAAACTTTATTGAATTAATTTGTTATAATAAAATAAAATGTATTGTTCCTGAATTATAATTAAATAAGAGTAGTGTTCATTAAAATCTCATTTCATAACTTTAAGACTAATTAAGTAAAGTAAAGAAGTAATTTGACTTACCAAAATGTTATAGAACAAAGTAGTTTTGCATATACAAAAAAAAATCTGTGTAAAAAAATTACAATATTAATTTTTTGAACAGTCTTCAAAATACACGGTTTTACGGTATATCTTAATTAATTAATACAATCGCTTATTTTAACGAGAGTATCAAAAATCTGTAACTTTTATTTATATAATTTTGTAGAGGTAGAGCCAAGGTAGAGTTGTAGAGGTCGCTCCAATGCGTGTCGGTTAATAAACGCACTTATTAAGTACTAATTACTGGCGAAACGTGTTCAGAACATGCAGCAATAATGTCATTACTGTACAGGTGTAATTATTTTGAAGTATTAAGGATCATTGAAGTTATAGAATAGTTTTTATTCATTACATTTTTAAAATGGATTATGTATAGACTTATAATAACAACTTTTATTATTATTATTAACAAAGCCAGGTATGGTTCAACCGGAGAACTCCCGCATACCTATTTCTAGTGAGTAGAACATAATATTTTAAATTTTCTAAAACCCCTTAAAGTTTCATTGCGCTGTTACCACCATCCTTATTTTTGCTCTAAACACTTTTCACACTACTGTCTTCTAGTTTCAACGATGCGGTAAGACCAATACATGATGCGTTCCAAGTGCCGAGTTACTTTTAAAAATAGCAAGGTAAATAATAACACGACTTTGCTGTACAAAGGTCTTCTCTACGAAATAGGTTGAATTACTAATATTTTTTGGTAATCGATGACCTAAATCCATTTGCCAGTGGACCGGCCTGGACGATACAATTTACGTCCAGCAGTAGACCTCCAGTCTAGTGGATGAATAGGCTAAAAAAATACTAAAAATGGTCAGTTGAACTGCACGTCCGTTTTCTATATTACATAATACAACAAAAATGTAATAATATAACAATACCAGCTGACCCGGCAAACGTGGTGTTGCCATATAAATAAAAAAATGTTAAGGGTGAACATTCCTTATCACTTAGGGGTATGAAAAATAGATAGTAGCCGATTCTCAGACCTACTGAATATGCAAATAAAGTTTGGTGAAAATCGGTAAAGCCGTTTCGGAGGACGGTAACTAACATTGTGACACGAGAATTTTATATATAAGACAAACGTATTCCTAAGACCTAACGTTTGACATAAAAGTTTAATAAAACACAACTTACTTAACATATTAAATAGCAGCGCACGGGTTTATAAATAAAAAAAAAAATTACATTACACTAAGCAATTTACATTAACGCAATACATTACTTACATTAAATATTTCCACGTAATAGACGGATATGTCAACAACATTGCAACTATTGCGAACAAATTCGATTACATGCAATAAAGAAATAATACTTGTCAGAAAAAATAAAGGCCTATTCGTGACGATCTCGATAGTAACGAGCGATAATAATTTTACGTAAGTGAAAATTAAATGTAATTATAGCAATACAGGGTTACGATATCATGGTTATGAACACCTTGTATAACGAGGGTTGCCAGGTGTCCAGCTATGCGGGTATTTGCGGGTAAGTACGGAAGCCGGTCACTTGTATGGGAAAAGTTGTAGAAGGGTTAAGTTTTTATAGAGACTTAAGGTGAGTTACTATAGGAAGGTCAAGTTTAAAATTATGAAAGAAGTAGTCTCGTAAATTGGATACGATAGGCGGTTCATAGATAAACTTGCAGTGTTGCCAAAAATCGGACCCTTTATAAAAACCAGAAATTTATTAATATGGTAAATAAAAAACGAAAACACATTGTTAAAGTACACACATAAATAAAAAAATATAAATATATTTTTTTATATCCGTTTTCTGTCTCTCCTATCGGCCTTCGTGAAAGACATATACATAATTAGTTACATTATCGAATACAAAAAGATAGCTCGCTATTCTTTAATAAAAAGTAAGAAAAATGTTGCACATTCTAATTCACATGACATTAATTTGAACATTAAAATCGTTTAGTTTCAAATAAACAACTAAAATATTGTTGTGACAACCCTAACAACGATGCGTTGAAGATAATTGCCGCAAGTGTGGACGCGGCATTAAAACGTGAATTATTCAACAGGACACTTGCACTACTTATTAGTGAAACACAATAATAAAATGTACTAAAAGGATTATCTAGTAATTTTGTACTTTAATGAAACAGTGTACGGATACGCATAATGAAAGATATTGCAAAAAATCTTCTTTTCTCTCTCTTCTAAGAAAGCATTTAGTAAACATATCTATGTTTCGATTTCAATAGCGTAGTAAAGAGTTGACACTTGAGGCGTTCCTATTTAGTCTTATCATAGTTACCTTAATTCTGTATTACTTCTAAATTGTTAACTCTGTTCTGGTTCTTAGGGAGAGACATACGCGAGGCGTTCCAATTTAGTCCTTTGGTAAACGCTTCTCTATGATATCCCGACTTATGAAACGACTCCAATCGTATTGAATATTGGTAAAAGAAAGGATTTACGAAATCTATTGTATGACATTTTCCTTCAATATCTAAGAAAAAGCCAATACGAATTATGATATTGAAAGTGGTGGCCTTTTTATGGTTTTCTGCTTAATAACAGCAAGTGTTCAACCCTACGTTCCGATTTGAAGAAAATGGTAGAGGAAAATGCTTATGCGAGGCGTTACAACTTAGTCCTCAGGGGTAGCATGTAGCAACAGAGACATATGTAGCCGACGTCACATAACACTTAAACTGCTTAAATTTAGCTAACTATTTATTTATTTATTTATTTAGAACTTTATTATACCATAAAATTCGGTATAAAAGGCGGACTTAATGATAGAAGCATTATATACCAGTCAACCTTTGGGTAAAGCAGAAAATATATAGGACGGTATTTATATGTTCAATAATAATAATATAAACTATACTCCACTATCAGGTGGAGTACGTACTTCAGTGTTAATTTGCTTCTATGATTAAAAATTGCAGTAGAATCTTCAACGATAAACATAGGGACTCAAATTTAGTTGTTGTTTAGCAGGCATTGTCCACGTGTGTACCGGCGTGTGTCGCCGGGACGCGCAGAGCAGGGCGGAATTTGTGACGCAATTAAATTAAATTTCACTTTTACTCTACAATGTATATTTTTTGCAAAATTAAAAAAATAAAGATGATTTTCACGCCTATCGAATATCAAGTGTTATTTATTTAAGTAATTAAGATAATATAGTGCATAATTTGGTTTCCATTAGTAAATCTTTACACTACAAAATGTTACGTAACATCATTCAAGAAAAAAAGGTCTATTATTAAATCAATAATGTTTTAGCTACCCTAGTTAATGTATTAATTAACTTTACTATTACATATTTCAAGGAATAGTTTTAACTTAATCTTTGGACATAACAAACTGGAATAAAATCATTATATTTATTGATTACTTTTTCTTTATTAATCGAGCATTCTCATATTACGAGTATGTGGTAAAAGAACTTAGAAAATTGTTAGCATTAAATTACAGGGAGGCACTCAAGCCTATTCATTATTAGAATTTAGACAATAATGATGTTACTTTGTATTTTTTCGAGAAAAGTTTTAAATAGATTTTTAGATGTCAATGAGCCTTTGAACCAATGAACTTTATATCGATATTTTTTTAAGCATACGCATACATTTAGATTTATTAGGAATTGGAAAATATATATGCTTATGACAATAAAATATTATAATTAAAATTATCTTGAATGGTAAAGGCCAGGTAACTATTTGCATTGCGTTTAATTACTCAAACTATTACACGAAAGATACACTTAACGTAACATGTATTTGATTACGAACGCAGCCTGATAAACAATTAACTGAGTCATCCCGATATAGCCAACAATAGCAAGATGGATCATCACAATGCATCTTTTTATTTCTAATTTTATTCACTTTTTACAACATTCCTTTGTGAAGCGCATACACAGTTTTTTAAGTAATCTTCAATATTATTCTCAGTCAGGTCATAACAAAAAGTGTATCAAAAAACGGAAATTTGATAGTGTCGTAAATGGATAAAACCCGCTTGAAAAACGAAATATTTGAGATTGTCGCGAATTCCGTTTTCAACAACGAAGACCGTCTGATGGAAGTACGTGAGGCATGACGTTCGGAAACAATAATAAAAAGGTAGCCTAATCCGTCCCCTACGCGTACAAGGACAATTTTGCGTAAACAAAGAATTCGCTTGTGTGGGGGTGCGTGAGTTGGAATCAGGGCTACCAATCGTAATATAATATACCTACTACTTTACTACATTCCGTCATCATATACGTTGAAGCGCGAATTTAGGCAAATAAGATGATATAAATGGTAGAACCTTTTTTGGTTCAGCCTCTGAGCAACATCAATTTCTTCCTAATAATAATAATAAGCAGTGTGAAGCTTTTATTCTGATATAATATAAATTTAGCAGATGATAATGCATTCCATCTGAAAGTAAGTAGCCACTGACTCTCACAGACATCGTGTCATTTACTCAAGATGTTATTGCACAAATGAAGTTAGCCACAGGAACGTTGCTAAATTGCAACGCCGTAAGGAATGTACTTATACCAAAACCTACAAAGCAGAACACAACTACCCCCAATTCTCTTGTCACAAGACAGAAATAGGTACAACAACAACTGCCTCCAAAGTCAAACCAGAGTTACCTACAAGACGTAGTCCTTAAAGCTCAAACAGGTGACAACCCTACACAGAACGCACCTCGCACATGTGGGTAGGTTAATGATAGTGGGTTTCCGCCGCGTCACACCTGAGAGCGCGTAACCGCCATCGGGTTATAGATACTCGTAACCCGGCCACCCCTCACCCCTTAATTCAGTACTCGGAACGCACTTCGGCATATCTATATAGAGCTGATACAACGACGGCTTCATCAACATTTGTGCGAATTTTTTGCAATTGCTTTTTTATATTGTATAATTAAAATAATCATTAAGCTATTATTGGATAATGAAGAAAAGTGTTAATAGGAAAATAGTTTTTTTTTTAATAATACACATAAGCGTCCTTAAAGTCGTCATAGAATTACTAAATGATCTACGTAATCGAATAAAATAAGAAATTCTGTACGTATCGTAGATAGGTACGTACAAGTACATAGTGCATGTATTAGTTATTTAATAATCATCTGTACAAACAACAAATAACAGAACCAGATTAAAAAAGTGATATGTAATAATTATCAATAATTATAAACGTCGGATATGGAACTGTTATGATAAAGTGCACTACTTAGACCGATATCAAGTGCTTGCAAACGACAATAAATCTTAGTTTATCCATGAAGGTACTTGTTACTGTTAAACCAGTAGTAAATGCGCGCTAATGTCGAATGCAAACAAATATAATCACGTAGGTTTATAATTCTGAAAGCAGATATGATATATGAGTTACTGTATAATACTGATATCGGGACTATGCAACTACTGTATTCTATTAATGTATTTGTTGTTGTTGTATTTAGGTGTTGCTAAACGGTGCAATGGTAATGATATTTCTTTATCTAATAATAACGGCTTACTTTTGAAATCAATAATTATGTAACATTTATTTGACACCGTTTTTCTCTCTATTTCTGCAACGGATGGTTATGATTTTCATGCGTATGTATCTCTCCGTCTTTGATATGGCCTACAACCCTGGTATCATTGCATTTGTCTAAATTGTAGAAGTGACACAGGCTACATTGCTTCCCCTTTCAATTCAATTTTTTATGCAGTCGAATTTCTTGTTTTAATAATATTTTTAATAATTAGTAGTTCTATAAAATGGGTCTGTTATGAAGTTGGTTATAGCCGCTCTATACAGTTCCCGCAGTGACATGTTGGACGAATTACGCATGAGCATAAAGGCTCTCAGAATTAAAAGGAAAGAGTTCAATTAATCCTAATTTGCTCGCTAAGATTAAACTCACGATAACAGCCATTCTATAAGAACCCTTTACTTCCAGACCCCGCTATTCTCTTTTAAGCCGCTTTAAAAGAACTTCGACAAACAAGGGACTTATAAAGCGTAACCCAATGAGAATTTACTCTATGGAGCATTGGAAATCAAAGGAAATGTTCAGATTAACGACAGATGATAAGGTATATTTAGATTTTTTAGAGATATAGATATTTCACGTGATAGCGAAAAGTATATTTTTCGAGCATATGTATGTATGTCTCATACTTTGAAGCGCCCTACAGTTCAAACGGCTTGGTGGATTTTAACATATAAGTTGTCGTTGGGTTAGTCTAAATTGTGGGGGTATCATAGGCTACATTACTTGCTATTTCTTGTTATTTCTAAGGAGGCAGGATTTTTATAATATTACTACTTTAGGATATGTAATACACATTTTATATTAGTCTCTTTCATATGTGCATTTACTGAGCGAATTTACTGCAATAATTGAGCGAAGCTATTAACATTTGCTGAAAATATCTCCAATATCGATAAATATAGAGTCCATAGTCCAATACTTGTATGGATTCACTAATACAATGTTCTAAACTAATTAATAATGATATCTATAATTTTGAGTAATATTTTGAATTTTTGGTAATAAGCTCATTTAACCATTTTCATTGTACTTTTAGACGTACATCATTATAAAGTAATCATTATAACAGGTATCGAACACAGACCAAAAATAGAAAGACCTGCAATAGAAAATTGTTTTCTAGAACAACTTACTTGTGTAACATAAGCTCTATAGTATATATAGATCGAATAGATATAGTAATGTGTATTTACGACATATATATAACGGTACAACAAATAAAAAAAATCATTTACTGTATCATCATTCTACGAATATTAAATACGTTTAATTTTTTGCCGAAGCTTTAACAGCTTTCCCAAACTTCCTAATTACCGTTTATGTATCAACAATGCATGACATTAGTTAACTGAACTGATTGATATAAGTGAAAGTGTGAACTTTCTATGGATAGAAAAACCGTTCTCAACTATTGATAGACCAGTGTTTCTCAAAGTGTGTGTCGTGAACCCCTAAAAATAAATTTTAATGTTGTAAAAAGTTGATATTGTAACACAATAAAATAGAAAATAGGCATACCCGCCCAACGTAGGGGGTCACAAAGTAATATCACATACTAAGGGCAGTCGTGTCAAGTTTCAGTAATGTTTGAAAAATACTTATAGATCGTAAGTAAACGTATATATTTCGTACGCCAATGACTATGAACCGAGTCCCCGTCGCATAGTTTTCTCTGCGATTCTACAACATGCAAACCACACTGAAAATTATTTCCTTCTTAATTAGTACGGACATACGGTTAACAAAATAACTGCCCATATTGTAGGGGGTCGCAAAATAATTGTACCTACTATTCGACCCCCTTGAAATGCCTCGAAAAAGTTTGAAAAACACTGCGTTAGATCATAAGTAAGCGGGCATATTACGTACGCCAGTGACAATGAACTGAGTCCCCATCGCATAGTTTTTTCCACGACACCACAACATGCAAATACATTGAAAATTATTTCCTTCTTAATTAGTACAGACATTTGCATAAACAAGCTCGCATCCCATACTAGGACGATCATTATTATAATTGTGCTTTTTACGCGAAAAACTTATGCTGTGTAACGGTTAGGCAGGATAGCAATCGCCTCCGATAAATCGATAAACGTTGTGCGTTTCGACTATCTATCCGTGTTTTCTTGTATTTTTTTGCGCACATTTTTTTCTTTTCCCGTTTTCTACTACCATTAAAATATTCAGTGTTCTGGTACTTAATACTTGGTTTTTAACATTCTTATTTTTTAATGGTGAAGTCTTTTGATTTACTACTATGGTCCTCGGTGCTTGTCAGCCATATTGCTAGGCCTACGCATTTTTCCGTCTTCGATACAGCTCTTGCATACTATATACTATACTTTTAGTAGCAGTAATTTATGGTTTGATGATTGGAGTAGCTACATCACGTTTTAGTGATTAGGTGGAATTGGTCGCGGTATCAGAAACGCGACATTTCTGCGACATTTTTGTGACTAACTGCATTCGATCGCCGGAAGACTGATAGCGTTAAGAATGCTGATCGCTGCGACTAGCGTTTTTATTGCGGTGAGGTTTGATCGCTGCATTTAGCTGAACAGCAAGCTAAATCGTCAATAGCGATGCTAAAAGTAGCTACTTTGTTGAAGCCCTTATGAATAAAAAACGACCGGGCACTGTTTACACAGTAGCTAACGGAGCTTTGATTGTTATGCAGTCGATGAGAGCTAGATCGTCGGTCGATATGTTCGGGGCGGGCTAATTACTTAATTCCGATGCGTGCGTAAACGTTCGCGATTTCCAACGCAATACCGCAATTACGCATTTTTTAACGCACTAGATAATATTTTTTGAAAGCTTATCGCTGTCTGTGTTCACGTATCGTGACGCTGTTTACGCGTTGCTCGAAAAAACATTAGCGAGCGGCATGTCGTATCGGACTATCGCATCGAAACGATTTCGTTTTCACTAAATTTCGTACATCGCCTAATTATCTGTAATGACGGCAGAAGTAAACCGTGAATTAAGTAAATTCCTCGTGCGTGCGTCGAAGGAGTTTTAAATTTCGCATCCGCAACTCCCTATTTAATGTTTGAAAGTAATATAATTGTGGTCGATGGCTGCGTGACATGTGTGCAGAAGTTAGGCGATTTTTTTAGTACGCACGTAGTAGTCACTTTCGTAAGATTTTATCGGGAGCGCAAAATAAATTCATTATTCGTAGGTAGCATTACCCAATACTTGGAAACGGCAATCAACGGGCCTGCATTGGAGTGTTTCCTTGCAAGCGCAGTAAAAAGTTGTTGAAGCGGTTGCACACGTTCCTTAACGTGGTATAAATATTTATTTGCATAGACATGTGTTTAACAATGGATTACTAATCTACTCCATATTAACATGGGGGCTGACGGTCGTTGGTGCGTGCATGTGTGTGATGGGTGTGCAGGTGTGTGTTTTCGTCACTTCCCTGCGCGGGAGTCGTCGATCGCAATGATTGCTCACGCGTTTCGCATCACTCACCCTTACCCTCGGGATAACTCGTTCACAAACAATTTACATAGACTTACTATGCACTGGGCATTTTTTACGACATTCAAACGATAATCTAGCATTGCTAGCAGCGGTCATAAAATTAGGTATGCATAAATGTGCTTCGACGTTTTTATAAACAATACTTTGTAATGCACAAATAAATTTATAACGTAACGGAAACTATTGACTGCGATAAATATTCTTATATGTCTTCTTTGTTTGTAGTAAAATGATTAAATGACAAATGCAGGTTATTTTATGGCATCCCCATTCAGTCATTAGTTTTTCATTAAATATGTCATTGTATTATTCTAATGCAAAGAAGTAGCCGTTAGACAGGGGTGAATCGTACGACTATACTTTAAATTTGCAAAAACTGTTAATTTTGCAACCCATACACATCTATACATATAGTATAGTTATATACAATATAGTTACAATATCTCCTACACATTTTATTGTTATTTTTGTTTTTTCACTTACCTTTCTTTTTATTTTTATCTTCAAAAATCCTTATTAGATCTAATTATTTTTGTTAGAATTGCATGTATTATTACGTTTAATAAAATCCTTTATCGTTTCTTCTGAATGTTTTACAAAAGTAGGTACAGCTATATCCTATACGGAAAGAAAGTAAAAAATAGATTTAGTTGTACAATTCATTTAAATTTTATTAGTTTTTGAAAATTCCTTATAACTTTCGCATTCTCCAACGATATACTATAAAACATGGTAGCGCTTTCTCTCCGCTTTAACTGGCAATACACTTCCACGATATTCCACATAATAAAAGCGTATTAATTCTTTTAATCGTAGTATAAAACAATTTACGAACTCAACAAGTACACATGGGCAGGGCGTGTCGCCGCGCACCACTGCACCCTCCCCATTGTTTATCCCACGATTAAAACCAATTCAAATACTAACTCGCACTCGAAAATTAAGCTCGAGTGGTGTAGAGGACCCTTTGTTTTAAGCACAATGCACACTTGGTCGGAAACTGCGTAAGTAATAATAATGGACGGTTCTTGTTGTAACCGCGACGTGTGTGACGTGTGAGCGTGTTTTGGTGTGTCTATACCCTTAGAACCCATGGTAACCTTAAAGGTACGCTAAAGGCCCTTCGTGGTTTGACGCTGATCGCACCACCACCGGAACTATTTCTACCTTAAAATCTATGTTAAGCGCTACTATGTTCTGGTTTTAAAGTTTGGTAAGGGAGAGACACCTATACGATGGGTACTTAGTCTTCAGTAGTAAAACATCAATACTACCTTTCCTATAATTTCCCTATTTATCCTCAAGTTAAGTTACTGACTTTGTCAGCAAGCAAATGACTTCCCTTGTTACTTATCTATTTTAAGAATATCAGTCTACTTCAGTAATTTATATTTTTTAATTATTATAATAAAGTGGCGTAATATTACAAGTATATTAACTATTTCATAAGTGATATGACTCTATGCTCTACACCAAACAATTTTTGAAGCAAATCCTACAATTTCACTTCATAATCTGTTAATTATTGTGAATGACGCACACTATTAAAATACAATAAGTAATGGATGATAAAGATTCTTTAATACAGGATTTATAACTAACAACCAACTAATTATATCCATAATAGTACCTATCTACTGGCTTACGCAACGCTTACAGTGATTAGCTTAACAATGTCATTATATCAGTCCAAACTTTCTTTTTAAGTCAACTACGCAATAGAAATAAATTGAAGTGTACGACTGTACGTCTGTGATTTGCAATCAATAATCGCCTTATTGACAACTTCTAGTAAGATGCAATTGTTAATTTTAAAACTTTGCAAAACATTAGCAAAACAAACTATAATTATGGGCGTTAATCTTGAAAAGTATATAATCTATAATTCTATGTACAAAAACTAGCTGACCCGGCAAACGCTGTTGCCATATAAATAAAAAATGTTAAGGGTGAACAACCCTTAGCACTTAGGGGTATGAAAAATGGATAGTAGCCGATTCTCAGACCTACTGAATTTGCATATAAAATTTGGTAAAAATCGGTTAAGCCGTTTCGGAGGAGTACGGTAACTAACATTGTGATACGAAAATTTGTTATATAAGATGTATATTAATATATCATACATTAAAATCGTTAAATTTCAACACCGTTTGACCGATCACCATCAATTATTGGAATATTTACGTGTTTTTCTTGGATAAGGTTTTTATGCGATCTATTTTCTTTAACAGGCCATATACACTCGCATAAATCATATTCGCGGGTGGGAAGTCACGGGCGGAAGCTAATTTATAATAAAAGTAAATAATATATGTCCATCGATTGAACTTGCTGGGTAGGAACAAAGTTAGTGATAGTAATTGAATAAGCTCCAGTCGAACTCGCACACGGAGGGTTCCGTACCATTTTCTATTTATTTCATATCATAACAGCAATAAAAATAAATGAATTATGAAAGTTTTAACTGTTTACCTAGTACGGTTCAACAAAAGAAGCGAAATACGCCGAACGGTTCCTTGTACAACCTCCCATTTATTTTCAACCTTTTTTTATTTTAATATTTGTTGTCATAGCTCTGTAGAAGTTTTAAGTATCTTTCTATTATAGTTCAAAAGATAGTCCTTTGACAGACGGACAGAAGGGCAGCCAGCGGAGGCGGATAGACGGACAGATAGCGGAGCTCTAGTAAAAGGATTCCGTTTTTACCCATTTGATGCGGAACCCTAACAAAAACTGAATATCATCGATACATTTAGTTAATTCAACTCACGTATGTTCCGCCTTATCAATCTGCAATATGGATGGCTTGTAGTAAAAAACTGGCGTTTCTAACTCCACGACAGGACACCCTAAGCCACCACGCTCCACTGAACGAGGGATCCGATTAGATTTACAATGCCAATAACAAGCATCAGGGTCTAAAGTTAGGGTTTTTATCGACATACCGAAGCTTTTTGCGTAGGTTCTTCTTTGTGACCAGGTCATATAACTCTTAGTATGATAAAGTTGGATGGATTGACGTAATTTAGATCATATCTATCTTGATCCATTACTATCCCACGGCTGGGCACAGATCTCCTCTTAGATAGAGAAGGATTGGGCCGTCCCAGTCCGCTGTCCACTGCGCTGGTCAATTGTGTATTGTTAGACTTCATATATCTTTAAAACTTTTTTTAGGCAATCACACAAAAATACAAACATATAAGGTTTTACATGTTTGTATTTTTGTGATATATACGTAACCACGTATCCTTATTGCTCTTTATATTTTACACATAGACTTAGATTTTTTTCGCTACACTATTCTCGCTATATCTCTATTTCGCTATATCTTTGAGTTACACGTCACATCATATGTATAGATTCTAAACGATCTTTTGTACTTTCCTTTAGGGGATGAAAAAAAAATCTTTACTAAGTGCTAAAAAAAATCTTTAGTAAGTTCATACCTATAAGGAATTACTAAATTCCATATTCCTAAGCCCAAATCAAGTCTAAGCTGTGCGTTATCTGTCAGTCAATTAGTATTAAACGTTTAGTAAATAGATATTTAGATGTAGGAAGCTACGTGTACGTATAGCGTATAGTTTGTGATTGTAGTACTTGTACTGGTACAATTTTGAGACAATGATTCTATACAAGGCTCACTTAATAAAACTTAGCAACTAATGTGCTGGGAATATGCAGTACTTATACCCGGTACGCTAAGCGTGGATTATAATGGGGTGGTTATGCCTGCGCAGACGCAGACGACAGCTGACGTGCCGCCAATTAACAACCCCATTGTGTTTATGCTTAATTATTGATAGCGTTTTTCTTATTTCGCGGGGTTTTTGTTTTTGTATACTAAGTTTGTCGTGTTGACAGCCTAGAATTGTTAGTTGTCACATGACGAATACTACTTCTGTTTTTACCACGCTTTTATAAGCTTGACCTGTATGTATGTATATAATATGTATGTATAATAGCAGTGATAGCCTAGTGGTTAGGAAACTCGGACTCTCGATTGAGGGGTCGGAGGTTCAAATCCCAGGCCTTTGATTTTTCAAAGTTATGTGCGTATTAGAAATTAACTATCACTTGCTAAACGGTGAATGAAAACATCGTGAGGAAACTGCATACCTCAGAGATTTATAAAAAAAATCTCAAAGGTATGTGAAGTCTAATATAACAGAATCTTTGAACTCGATTTTTACCCACTTTGAACGGTCCGATTAATTTAAAATTTTGAACAATTATCAAGAGCCAATGACAATACACGATTGTAATAAATTTATCCCACTTTCCTCATCAAGATCGTCAGGAATCAGGATTCCTTATGCTTATGATTTTAGCGTGGCTTTGAGTTTTTAAACTATACCTAATTATTTAACATAAATATCGTAGAAAGATCTAATGGCAAGAAAGAAAAATAATAGGTAGCATCTTCTTAGGAAATTATTCACATACTGAGGTTATATTAGTAAAGTATAGTCAAGCATGAGAAATATTATACAAAACCGCTTCCTAAATAAGGCCTTTATCAAGCACTAAATTTGATTATGACTAATGGAGGTCGTGGAAAATAGATAAATATGCCAATAAAAAGTTTAAGTTAATAGCAATTAAAACGATAAAAAGTCTAATTTACAAATATATTTTCGACTTAATGTGATACATAAATATTTTTATCTACATTTTTTTTATAAATTAAAAACAAATTAGACAAAACACTAAAATTAAAATAAAGCCAAAGTTCAAATCATTCACCATTTTAAAGAACATACAAATTAGAATAAGTACGTCATTTATTATCAATACATTTAAAATACATGCTCTTTTTATATACAAGACGTATCAACACAATGCCTACGTAATTAATAAAGTAAAACGTTATAAGTTATAATAATACGTAATCAACAGAGTTAACAAAATAAAACTTTTGTTATGTTTAACTAAGTTAATGTTTAATGTACTTAACATCGATTACATATAGACAGGCAGGTTATAATCAGTTTAGTTTAAAGGTTTATAATCATTCGCGGCCATACAATATTTACGCATACTTTACCGTCAATCACATAAAACGCATTAGTACAATGTCTTCGTAATCAATTTAGTTAAACATAACAATCGCAAACATTTTCTATGTAAAATTACATCGATTTCTTATCGACGTAACGTATCGACAAAAACTCATCGAAATCCGCGGAAACTGATACTTAATTCGCAAATGATATCCCTCACAAATTGCGGAGTTCCAAGCCCGAAATCGTGTTACGACATAATGGAAAAGGCAGTTTATAATCATTGGCGGCCATACAATATTTACGCATACTTTATCGTCAATCAATAATTAATATCTGGAGGCCGGACGGGTAGACGCTCCCGAATTTCGCTGGGAATGATGGTGAGATCGCGTTCGAGTAATCGAACCGGCAAAAAATAAAAAAATGAAACAAATACGAAATACTCCATTACTGGCGCTCGGGAAACTGTGGAGACGGGTTTGAGATTTTCAAATTCGTGATTGAGGTTTTCATATTGTCGTAGACATAGTAGAAACGATTTTTAAAATCGACATTGTTCTTTAAAACTGATATTAAAAAAAGTACCGAAACAGTTTTGGCAAATTATGTGTATCTTTTTCATTGAGAATAGACCAATGTCTAATAATGAGATAATTTAGTCGGGCTTATTATTGAGACACATTTGAAACGTGTAACTGAAATCTTCATCCAATTTTTTTTTTCTTAAATTAGTAATAATATTTCCCGAAATACAACATTCTGTGAATATAACCTTCAGTACGAGTACATTCAAACCGAGACACTCTCTATCTTTTATTCTTCTTCAGGCATTAAAGAGAGTAACCCATTGAGAGGTATACTATCTCCATAGCTTCCCTGTTCCCTTACCGACATTACGTATGCAGGGCGCGGCTACGTCAGCTATTCGCTTCTGGCCGAGGGCTAAGCCATTCAAGGCTAAAACTCGGGGCCAGTTTTTGGCGACCTGATCCACAGCGCCCGCACCCACAGCATTCCGTCTTCAGGATTTGCCCTGCTGGCATCCTGTTTGTTTGACACGAAATGCCTGTTTTTACAAGATTTAGGAGAAAGGGTTCTTTGTCACTAACAGCTGTTGTCTGTCCATTCAAATAAAATAAATATATTTAATCGTAATAGGTATCTACTGATATAAATATTCGCCTGACGCAGCGGTCGCCGTATCGGTGTGTAACGCAGAGTTCCGGGTTCAATCCTCGGTCAGGCAATATTTATCTGATGAATTTAGATTTTCCTAAGTTTATGTGTTTATGCATGTGTCTTCAAGGTACCTACTATTTTCTGACTAAGACAGCTCGTAATTTAATAAATATTTTTTTACTTTAAGAAACACAGGATTCCATACTCATCGTCGTTTCGTAGCCATCTCATGTCGTAGCCCTAATTTTAATAATTGTACGAGTACCTTCACTAATCAAACTAACGTCATAAAAGCGATTTAATTTCTCATGTTGTCCTCACGACACCTTTTGGTGTCGTCTCGAGTAAGGGTTGTTAAATAATATTTTTCTTAATTTCCATGTGTTTCCATTAGGTGCATTTAGCTATTCTTATTTATGAAATAAGCTTACGTGTCAGTTTGTATAAAGTATTAAGTAAAAATTTATGTAAATCCATCACAATTTGTCATTGAAAATAAAGCGATTTAAACATAAGACGTCATCATTTTGAGTGGTTAATTTAAATACAATATAGTTTCTGGTAGTGAGCATCTGTTCTTCCAAATGTTAACATTCCCTGCGTAAACCTCAGCTAATGCCATCAATTCCTCACCCCTATCGTAATCTTAGCAGTATTTGCACAATCTCGAGTACCTACTAAGCTCTGCCCGTCCATTATTAATTGCACTTCTCAGGTGCGAAGATTATCCTTATTAGGGTACCGCAAAGCTGGAAACGTGCATTTCCACACGGCTCCAACGTCTTAATATCCAAGGGTTATGTACACCAAACAGATTACTATTACATATCTACGACGTACATAAACTATAAACGGAGACTATTAAACTTTATCTCAATGAAAAAACTGATTTATTTGCGTTTCGTTACATAAAGGTCATGCTATAGACCGATGTAGAGCGTGACATTGTTGTTTAGAACCGATAAACAGTCTTCCAGATACTACGATTGTCACCGTTCAAAGTTGAGCAACGCCATATTTGCTTAGCTCACAGAAATGTGGGTAGTTTCAATTAGCTTGTCAATTTGAATAGAGGTCCGCGAATAGTTTTATTATTACAACAAACTAATAGAATTGGTTTCGAACGGATTAAGTAATAGGTTTTAAGTGGGTTCTGATTTCAAAACGGCTAGGAATTGCGAGAGTCAAATTAAAAATCGAATTGGGTTTTGGAACGGCGTGCGGCGGTCTGCGGCCGCTAGTGATGTAGGTAATGACCCGTGAATGCAGATCTTGATGGTACATGCACTCGTAAATTAATTTTGACGAAAGGTTCAACCTTAGATTCTAATGTAATTGTTGTAAATATTGAGCCCACCTACGATTGCGTAAATATAACCGACTAGCTGACCCGGCAAACTTTGTACCGTCTCAAAATCTATTTATCAAATATATTGCATATAAAATATAGCCTATGTTACTCGTGGATAATGTAGCTTTCGAATGGTGAAATATTTTTTTAAATCGGTACAGTAGTTTTTGAGCCTATTCATTACAATCAAACAAACAAACAAAGTTTTCCTCTTTATAATATTAGTATAGATATAAATAAGAAAAATATACGCGTTTCTTATGTTACTTATGTAATGTACCAAGCGTTGGTAGTTTAATTAAATCATTAAGTTGATTATTTTACTACTAGTTTTCCTTTCAATGTCAATAGTAGAGAATATAAGAGCAAGAAAATTAAATAATTAACACTAATATCGGTAGATCATCCCCTTTCACTATTACTCAACTTCAATACAATCCCGGCGTTAAAATGCCCTAACCTCAGACACGTACAACTTAAGTTAAAGTACCTAATTCAATTAAAGTTAACCAATTTAGTACAGCTAACAAAAAGCTAAAGAAAAACCAGCGAAAGTACACAAAGTGAAGAACGGTCCCATCACTACGCACAATAATTGCGGGCGGCGCGCGAGCAGATTATCAGAAGCAAGTGCGTTCGATAACGCATGCGCACGAACGCGTGTTATTAAATTTATTCCTTTTTCGCCAGAATCTGCATAATGAGGGGGGGCAAAAAAGGCAGGTAATCGCTAGATTGCGCGTCGCCTTCCCTTGGAGAAAGCCAGTCTTTGTCTGCTACACATACGCATGCAATTTCGATGAATATTTAAGCAGTCCTTCACATTTTATTTTTTTGAAATATTATGGGAACACCGGACGATTACGTGCGATTATTTCTTGTCAAAGCGAGCAATCGTACCAAAACGTTCCCGCGGTGATGCTACTTGAGGGCTATTAACAAATTAATAAAATAAGCAGATATCACGATAGCCCCGGGGAACGTGTATCCTCTACGTCTACACGCAAATGAAAGAATGGATTTTGTTTACGTGCATTTAAATGTATGCGTTGCCGTTTTTCTGCAGGTGGTCATCTAGTTAATATTTTACACAAGTCATTTATTACATACTGTATAATAGGCGTTCATATG
The DNA here is from genome assembly GCA_014595695.2 of Epargyreus clarus clarus. Taxonomy (NCBI): domain Eukaryota; kingdom Metazoa; phylum Arthropoda; class Insecta; order Lepidoptera; family Hesperiidae; genus Epargyreus; species Epargyreus clarus. Next base: position 2,373,079 of record JACTTY020000036.1, read on the forward strand.
TGTTATTTAATGATACTGTAGCCTTCATTCAATATTATTGGTTTACTGCTCAAGTCACAAACGATTCAAAGCCGATGTATATGTATGAAAATTACCCATACTTAGCAGTTTATTTCAGCTAAGTACAGCCCTTCCCCGCCGTGGGCTACCGAAATTCCTCATCCGAGCACGCTCAGGGTCTTTATTCTTATCTCCCGTCATTACACAAAAAACGCGGCTCGTAAAACCGCAATATCAGCCATAATCTTCAGAGTTCAAGTCCGAAACGAAACAATCGTGCTATCGCTAATTCGAACGAAATTATATCGGAAGTGTATCGTACTCGCTCTCAATTTTCGGACCTCATTACTTCGCAATTTCTCAAAGATGTGCCTCTGATGTTCGTGAGAAATTTATTTTGTAACAGGATCAGGGGTACGGTAAAAAAGTACCGCGCGTGTCGACGGCAGCCGTCGAGCAAGTAGTCCGTAAATTATGGTTAGTTTTTGGGTGCGCCCGCGCAATGCTGCCTCGCATCTTTTCGCCGCACCCTCTCCGCACCCCGCGCCGCCCGGTCACAGACCTCTGCCTTTCCGTCAATCTCGACTACTTATCCGTCCGCACCGATCCCATATATTAATCATTTTTCCGAAAAACCGCGCAATAAAGATCCTATCTGGCCGAGAACATGCCCCGAACGCTTTCGAAACTTTAGAATTGACAAATCGATATCGCAAGAGATATTTATTGAAGCATGTATTATTGACTATGGCCGGCTCATTGTGCCGCCAAAATTAATCTCGGGGGTTTAGCTGCGTCACAAAGGCGGCGTGCCGGCGCGTACGGTGGCTATTACGGCCACCACTTTATAATTACCTTTTTAAATAGTTTTTTCAGTCGGAGTCCATATTAAAACGTCAATGTAAATAACTTGTTAGCCGCAATCTCATTTCTGGGCGATTGGATATTACAATAGTGTACGTGATTTGAGAAAGGTAACGGTGTCCCCGCTTTATCCGCGAGAGCCCATTACGGGTGCCGATGCGAGCGGCGCGCGCGACGCGTGCCCACAACCGATCCCGGCTCGGATCAACTTGTTAATCGAAAACAAAATCATATTACAACCGACAACTAGTCCTCCTTAATACATTAAATCAACGCTCTAGCCTTAAAATTCGAAGCTACGACTTCGCACGAAATCAAAGTCCAATCTGGTGCTTTTTGAGTAAAATTTAAAACCGCAACCGAAAGTGTTAGCGTAAAGAACTCATCAGTCCAACTCGATTGGATAAGCAAAAAACATGACACTTCACTCTTGTGCCGCGGAAAAAATGATCCGCGTCAGTTATAGTTCGATTATAACATCACAAAGAAAACGGTCGCGAGTTGAGAATAATTAGATCCGAATCCAAGCATTGTGTCCAATCCAACGCAAATTGAACCACGGAGTATTTCACCTGACAAGGCCGTACGTGTGTAATTGCACGGATTTATCCATAATAATGTTATAGCTGCGATCGTCAGAGTGTCTGTTTGTTACGCCGATAACACTGAAATTTTCGTAAAATATGATTTGAAGGTAAAGAATATGGAAACTTTTCAAAAGTAATTGGGAGGACGAAAATTTTGTTTTTGAAGTTAGATAGATAAGAATAGATTTTTATCAATATTACAAATGCAAAAGTAATTACGTAAGTAGTAGCGATTTCACACTTTCAGGACTAGACAACTTAATTTTGTTAAAAATTGACATTAAGATAGAAGAAGCCCTAAAGAATGGCATTTAAATGTTAGGCATGTTGTGCATTTAATTTAGCACTTAAATGTTAGGAATTGGTAACTTCGGAAAAATCCAATCTTATTATTAGGATTCAAATATTGTATCAAAGTTCTTCTTTTTTAAGTCACAAATAAAAAATAATTGGTATTTGAAAAATTAAATTAAAAATTTGGAAAAAAAATGATTACTTGTCGGTAAGTAATAAAAATAGGTAGACTAAAAAGTATGAAATTACGAATATAGAACATGTTCCGTATACGAAGGGACAATATAAGACAGTCCTGCCTCTTAAAATCCACGAAAGCAAAGCCGCGGTTACAACTAGTTTTCTATAAACTGTCAATAGTTTTTGTGGCGGTAGCTCGGCACGCGCCTACTTTCTATGTACCCATCTGGAGATGTAATTTGTCTACTATTTTTTATTTGGCTCCCGAAATACAGGCTATGTCATCGCTCTGAAGGCTGGTAACGGTCACTGACTAGGTTTTGTTCAGCTTAAAAGTTAAGTGGATAGTTAGTAGTAGCTTGAATAGGATCCTTAGTGGTTGATAATGGAGGTACAACCGCCACTATGCCTTATACCTAAGAAATCAACTGTCTTTATTGACATACGCATGTGTTTTGCCTTGTAGGTAGTGTGTATTAATCGAGAGACAATAAGGCATTCCATCTCAGTCCTCAGTTATAAGGTCGATATCAAGTAGAACTCCAATCATATTTACAATTGATAATAGATATTTTAAAACGCCGTAATAGCCTAGTCGTTAGAAACTCGGCCTCGGGAGGTCCGAGGTTCAAATCTAAGATTCAATATTGAGATTTCAAAATTACGTGCATATTAAAAATTGATCATCACTTGCTCAACTGGTAAAGAATAATTGTGAGAAAAATGTTAAGACTACCAATACGCACTTAACCAGCGCGGTGGACTTTGGCCTAAACCCCTCTAACTTTTGAAGGTGGTAGAACCCTTTGTGCCACACCTATTTCTGCCTCATAACAGCGGTGTTAAGCGCTGCTGTGTTCCGTTTTGAAGGGTGTGGTAAGGGAGACATACTTTTCCGAGGCGTTCCAGCTTAGTCCTCAGGGGTAGCGGCGCATCTGTGGCCGACGTCAGGTAGGAATATCTAATTCTATCTGGGGTTGATTACAGATGTACCTATACATGGGCGGCAGTAGCCACTTACCATCAGGTGAAGTGCATGCTCGTCTGATACTCCTATATTATAAAAAAAAACGTTGTGAGCAGACGCTGGCCCTGTCATGGAACAGTAATGGGTTTACGATAGATTAGGACTCTGATTATTTTTAGACTTAATTATAGATTCTATAGGCTCCAATGACTAATGCTAACAGGTGGACTACGTGCTTATGTCTACCTCATTTTTATTTTATCAGATTTGATTTGATTACCTATCTAGGAATGACCTTTTAAACATGTTTAATTATCCATATGAAAAATAGGAAATTCCCGTATACTGAGCCTAAAATTGAGATAAAAACGTGAATTGTTACTTCCTAAATAGGCAAAAACAAAGGTCACGTCGTAAAATTAGAAAATATAATCGGCACATTACAATATTAATTAGAACATGAATTTCAAAGCTTATTAAGCTATTTAAAAAAACTATTTAAATTTGACAAAATGTAGATTTTTTAAACGTTTTTTTATGTTATTTATCTGATAAGAAACGAATTAATATACGATTATTTGTATATGCGTTAATGACAATTAATGCATCAATTAATTCATTACATGAATTATTTATTTATTTCAATTTATTATTTATTTCAAATTCAACACAGATATTTTTTGTATTATATCGGTAAAAAAGACTTACAAAAGTAGTACTACCAAGCAATTATAGCCCAGTGGTTGAATCTAAGCATCTCAATCGGTCCGGAGTTCAATCCCCGGAGGTATCTCTGATTTTTCTAAGTTATGTGCGCGGTACATTTCTACCTATCTCTCTTGTATTAACGGTGAAGGAAAGGCTCGGGAGGAAATCACCTGTGAGTTCTTTAAAAAGTCCGCTAAAAACATAGCTTGCAGTCCAACTGATTTAAAGCTGTCACTGTCGTCTGACGTTGATCTAAATTTGAAAAAAACCAGGACTCCTGCTTAAGATTGATCAGAGACGTGTTGCTGCTCTTAAAATGTAAGTTGGAAAACCTTTTCACAATGCATGTAGTTTACATATTACACTTCAATAAATACGGTTTATTTATGTCATCGTGCTTGTATGGGGGTCGCTTTTTATTTTTTTATTTTTAGTATTTGCCATTATACTAACTGTACCTATCTATAATAATACATACTCTGTAAAAAAATAATCGTCTATTAATATTCAAGAAATAGCGCCCTGTGACAAACGGACACTCATCGGAGGCTTAGATAAGGGTCCCGTTTTTACTATCTGGGTGTGGAACCCTGAAAAAACCAACAGTAGGATAGTACATTAGTAATAAAGTACCTAAACAGTAGTTAAATCACACGGCAATCAACAAAAACATTAAAAAACGATTGTGAAAGCTTACTACAGCGTAATCAGTAATAGGTAATAAGAGTTATCGCTCCAAACAATAATCCCCGATAGTGGATTAGCGTTCGACGAATATTTATAAACACCGCTATCGATTAATCGATAAACTCAATCGAATAGCGCGGATCGATTATTGTTTTCGTCACAAGCACTAGTTGTGTGACTGATAAGGATTTGTCACATCTGCGGATTGAAGTAGAATAAGACGTTGAAGTTGAAAACAATCTAATCCCATGTGGTTTAACAGTTTTGTGTTTTCCAATTTGTTTAAAACTTGCCTTTTTTACACGCTTTATATTAGCTTCAATTGTATGTTTGTTAGTGAGTAACTCCGTTTTTCAGTAGAAAGAGATCAACATACATCCTTATAATTATGACGCTTTGTGGATGCTTAATGTGAACAGCAGTATAAATAAAACAATAAATAATAATTAAAGAAGCTAAAGAACTCGCTTTTACAAGAAATTTAACTAAAAAATAAATATAGTTTAAAAAAACTAAAGAACACGCTTTTATTGAAATCAAACTAAAAATATAAAATAAACTTAGAAAAAATTTAATGAAAAATTTTCATTAAAATTTTTCTAAGTTTATTTTATATTTTTTAGTTTTGTTTATATAAAAGCGTGTACTTCACTTTTTTAAACTATATTTATTTATAAGACTAAAGTAGTCAAGCTTTGCGTAGTAGTCAAACCGATTTGCTTTAAATGTGCCTTTTTTATATGACTAAAGCAATAAAGTAATCACTGCCGCTTTTGGTTAATCATAGAGAACAGGAGGTCTTCAGGGGTCGAACAGAGGGTGAAGTCAATAACAGATGCGTTGTCAATCCTGGACTAAAATTGTGGCCTGGTACATACTACACACTTTAAAAAATTGCAACTATAAGTTATAAATAGGTGGAATATACAGTTATAAATATGTGAATATATAGTTATAAATATGTGGTCAAAGCATACTGGTCCTACCATCTTAAAAAATAATTAATTTAATTAATTTTAAAAATCAATGTAATAACTAGGGAAGGTCGAGTCGATCTCGCGTGCGAGGGTTCTGTACTATTCCATTTCCAGTAGCAACTCACAAAATTTTAATAATTATTTATTTAATTTTTGTAAAAATATGAATGAGGCCCGCTTAGAACTTTCAAACAAAAATGATACATTTTAAAAATTTAAAGCTTATAAAAAATCTTAGGTATTTCTTATAACGGACGCATTAATACCCACTCTTAGGTAAACTCTTAAGTTTATCTGTAAAGTATAGGCGTTCCTAGTCTTCAGGAGTACCAACAATTTTATTTTTATTTGCCCTGATTTTAACTGCTATAAGAATCCACCCTAACATTCCTTTAAATTAGAATTGCTTGAAGTCTACATAATATTTATATATATAATTTATAATATAAAATGATAACCTCATTTTAAAGTCTGCAAAACCTGAGAATATCATAATACACAAACACAAAAATCTCCGTTTCCTAATAATTTTCGCAATACCACGACAAAACCTGTCCAAACAGAAGATTAAAAACCGATTTCCAAATAATCTTAATTACGTTAATGACTCATTAAATTGACAAACTGATTATTAGAATCGCACAGAATGACTCTTTATATCATTAGATCCATAAGCATTTAACGTTTATAAATGGCTATTTATAAAACACTGGTATTTTTGTAACAGATTAGGTATTACGTCGCTTATATATCGTGACACATGCAAATCAACTGCAAGTTTTGACTATTTAGAAATTCTTTTAATTTTTTTATAATATACCAGTAGCAGACGAATATGCAATCCCCCTGGTGGTAAAGGATGCTACCACACATGGAGCTCTGTAATAAACCCCAGATATGATTAGATTCTTACTAGAGGTAGGTCACTTATGCACCGCTAACCCTGAGGACTAAGCTGGAAAGTATGCCTCCTTTACCAAATCCTGCTATCAATACAGCAACAATCATTAGATGAAGATGATGAACACTACTTGTATCAAACACAAGTAGTGTTCATCATCTACATAAACATAATGGATGATGAACACTACTTGTATCAAACACAAGTAGTGTTCATCATCTTCATCTAATTAGTAATCATAACTTACTTAAACGTATCCGAATTAATGAATAAATTTAAAAGAAAAAATAAAACTGAATATTATTTGTTCACAATGATGCCTTCAAAATCGACTTATGGTAAATAAATTTTATTATTGAATATTTTTTTGTATCACTACCTATTATTGATAAATAATAATGACGTATTAAAGAATCTTGAGACTGCAAAATTCTTTGAAACATGTATATTTATTCAAAATCCTAACAGACAAAAAACTTTATTTCTTAATTACGATAGATAAGAAATGTTTTATTAACTTAAATTTTATTTTTAAACGCACTAAATAAACGCAAAAGATACATCAACAGCGAACAGTGCCACTATTTACAGCAATTGCCTATAAATTATTATTTCTATGAATCCATTATGTTTATGTAGGTACAGATTAGCCAACTTATTATAGTTTGGAAATTTTCGGACATAGTATTTATTTACATAAGCGATAATCTTAACCGTATTTGAACTTTGAATCAGATATTTTATCTTATCCTGTGTTGCGCGAGCCGCTTTTAACCAATTTGGCTTCTAGAAAAAATTGAGGAAGGCAATTAAAATATTTCAGTGATACATCATGACGGTCTATATTTCATATTTTTGGTCATGATTGTATTTTGTATTTGTTATTTTGGACAACGCGTATTTTTGTTATTTGTCGTTTATTACTCGTAAGATACACGAGAAATTAAATTTAATATTTTATTTAAACTGGATATTTCGCGTATAAATTACATACGAAATAACCAAGAAATCGTTTTATCTTTTATACGTTTATTAGAATTTAACATAAATATTTACAAAAGTGTTACAAATAATTTATAATCTCTAATTTTATGACATTAATTATTTATACTAAGCATTTTATTTGCGTGTAAATATTAATTGTAATATAATGAATTGTAATGTAATATGTAAAAGATAGAAACAAAACATTTGCGATTTGTAAACTGTAATATAATGAATATTACAGTTTACAAATCGCAATTAATTGCTTGTCGTCGATCAAGCGCGTTAATTAGAGCCAGTGGATGTGTTCAAATGCGTGTAAGCTACGTCTTGATGCAATTAAACAAAGCATATTAGCCACTTACTAATCAGATGAGATGACTGTCATGGGATTTATTCGATGTTTATTTGTTATGTCTTTATTTATACGTACCTTAAATATTTTTACAGGAAAAGGTGCAGGATTTTTTATAAATGAAAAAATGTATGTAAATTAGCACACATTTGTTTAAACAAAAGCATTTAATGCAATTGCAATCGTCATTTCTTTATAACCGTTGTGCATGTTTAACATAAATAAATTATTGTTTTCAAGTTACTTTTGCATTTTTTTCAATTAATTACCCGATGAATTAAAACTTACAACAAAATAAAAGCACTTATGGACAGGACTGTCAAAGCATGTCAACAGGATCCGTTAGAAGGGGACAGATATATTATCTGTATAGGAGTGAGTGGGACATTCAACAACACCCGTATTCACTGGGGTTGAACGATGGATGTCAATTTTGAATGCTAAGCCGTGTAGTGAACCGACGTTTAAATAAAAAAGAAAAAGTTGGTCATTACCAATTAATGACATAATTACGCGTTTTTTATTTGTTTTAAAATGTTTCTTGCATTGTTATAATTGTTGTTGATAATATAAATGTTTATTAACTAAATAGGGAACTATAATAATTAAGCACTCAATTTCTATTTTGCTGTCAATTTTGATACATTGGACCAATATGGAAACATAGATAAGTATAGATATCTCACCGCCTTGTAATTGAAGGAAGCCATTAAATGGCTTAAACGGCTGACAATTCTGTCAGCCATTTAATCGCTGACATGGTGTAATTTACGCGGAACAATGCCGACAAGCGCAGTTAAGTGTTGCAAAAACACGAAATCGAAGAAAAAGTGCGGAGAAATATCGTTTCATTCGTAAATGATCTAAAAACTACATTTTTTAATATTTTTAAACACGAAAATAGACGAGTGACAATTTCAACTGTCAAAACTGGTTACATTTTCTTGTTAGGAGTGAGTAATCTTTACTAATGTATGTATGGAAATAAACTTTTACACTACAGTTTGTAGTAAGTACTATGTACAGTACAGCAGTTCAATGTTCTTAAGCGGAATTTTCCTCAAAAACGGCAACGCACCACAAAAAGTTTTACGTTATGTGAACAACTTTCATTTCGCCCAAAAAACTTGCTACACATCTTAGTTAACTTATAACTGGTACCTTAACCGAATTTAAGAAAACCGTAATTTTATGGTATCAAAATTATAGTATCATATCTGAACATACAACTATATGTGGTAGGTACCACATAATTATATGGAGTTCTTGTATTCCACTCTTTTAATATTTAAAACACACTATCAATATGTAACAGTTAGTAATAAATACTATTCATATTATTCCATGTTTCAATTAATCAAGAAAATATTTTATTTAATTATAACGTACGGTAATAAGTTCAAGTGTTTTAGTCACATCACTGAAATAAAATTAAGTAATTATCTATCATAAGCTTTATTATAATAAATAAAAATAATCAAACCCAAAATAAAATCTTTGAATATTACATTAAAATTATATTTTGTAAAAACCGTGCTACATAAATGCAATATAAAAACGTATTGTATTTAATATAACATATACAACAGCGCCAATAAGAATATACTTTGAAATATATAATAAATGCAATATATAATCAAAAGTATTATACAACTAGGATAGTTAAATCTTGATAATCCCCTAAATTTTGAAATCGTTGTGTTAAGCCCTCTAAACTATACCCACGACACTAAGAATATCCCCTAAATAAAACTAAAATAAATTAATAACATCATCGTTACAACTCAATTTAAATACGGATTTTTACATTTAATAATTTATCAATTGTTTATCTAAGTATAACTATGTGTTCGTATATTTTAATTAGGCAGGTATTAAAGTTTTATCTAATAAAAGGCTATATATTAACCTAAGTTCCACGCTAATCTGCTAACAATACTGGGAGTGACATTTTGAATGGCCTTGTCGATACATCGATAACTATTGTTTTATTTAACTTATGTTTAAGTATGTAAGTGTCTCATTATATTTATGCAAATTATACTTATCAAGATGAACTTGACTGTTATTGTCTGAGTGTATTAATTTGGCAAGCCTATGTCTTTCAAAATCGTTGATCTGTATTCAATATTGTTCTAATTCTTTTCAATTGTTTCGAGTTTCTTGAATGATAATATGTAGGTATATCACACTTGAAATAAATTTTCGGACAACTTTACATAACGTATCCAGAAGTTAACAGGTGATTTTACTGTTGTTTTAAGTTACAAAACCTTTAATAAGAGCTATTAGAAAAATAAAAAAAATGTTAAACTGTAAAAAAAAACAAAACAAAAAAATCAAGATTCTAGTAAACGTAAAAAAAATGTCAAAATACCCACCTGTGAAAGATCGCTAGGAGCCTCCGACTTGACCGTGTTGGCCGCGGCCCAAGCTTCTGCAAACGTCTCCATCGCACTCTGGAAGTCCATTTTGTTACTCTTCACGACGACATCAACATACCGAAATTTCACAAAACATGTGCCCGGTGCGAAGACGAAAAACAAAAAGTCCACAACACGTCCGCTCGAGCCGGCCGGCGGCACGCTACTGATGGCTTGCCCCGCCCAGCGAACCGCCCGCGTCGAGAAAAACCGATACCACCCGAGCCTTCCCGTTTCAGCGCTTTTCTTTTTTAAGCTGCTATTTTAACGAGTTTCTTTTTTTTTACTCAAAGCCCGGCCCACGGTGGTGGTTGGGCGGCCTTTGGATTATTTACACTTGTAATTCACAGATTGCTACGCTGGGACGCTTAATTTGTTGTTCAGATGGAGGGTGTTAGGCGTTATCGCGGTCTTGATTCCGCGCCGTATTGAGCACTAGGTACTTTTACGTCATCTTAGTTTGTTTGCTCGCATCTGAACGATGAAACGGCTGAAACAATTTGTGTTACGCTGTGATTCGCCGGTCGTTTTATTGACGCATAAATATGATTTTTTAATGCTCGTTTTCCAAACGATGAGATACTGAGGTTCTTAATTAGTGCGTCGATGTGGCGTTAGTAGTAATTGGTAATTAAAAATGTTATCAGAGCTAATTGCAATATCCTAGCAAATGGCTGCGGGCGAAGTTGCCGTAAGACGGCATTTTTATTCATTAAATAAATCACGCCGGCTTCCCGACTCTACAGGGATGTAGAAAAAATTGTCACGGCTTCCTATAATTTTGTACGTGGCCGTTTAAGCAATATTGCCTTCCGGGAGGACATTTTATCATAATTTCTGTACCTTATAACATGATAATACCTGGCTGTGACAAATTGTACGGCATAAATTAACAAATGTTGTTGGTAATTGTGCAGGGTACTATCATAATTATGGTTGAATTATTTGTAAATTATTAATGTTTATGTGCACCAATCATTAATGAAGGATTAAACCTGATTAAGTTATAGATAATCGAAAGACTTAATTGAGGTAAAAAAATAATTATTTTTATTATTTTTATGTACAGAAAAATAATATGTGGGATAATTTAGACCAAAATCGAATAGAAAATGATGGATGAAACATCATAAAAACACTTAAGTTACCTTGTTTACATCCGCCCTTAATACTCAAAACAAAACACTGCAGTAATCTCAAAACAAACTCGTTTTACAATACCGCCATAATTTGTAAGGATTATCTTAGAATAATGGAAATAAACAATACCGTTAAGTACTTATCTTGTCTGATATAGAGGTAGGGAGTTGGTTTGAGAAAATAATGAGGAATAATAAGAGGACGTGGTGAAATTAATGAGCCGATGAGATTTACTCAAACTCCATGAATATTAAAGATATGACACAGTAAAATACAAAACCAAACTATGTAGTTACCGAAGTGTCCATAAAATAAGATAATGAAAGAACTCTTTTACGAGCATAGTAATACGTAGGTCGTAGGTATCTGTCTTCTTCTTAAAGTTCCTCTCCATACTATTGAAGGTTGGCTATCAGCTTCTTGCTATCCTCCTTGCTTTTAGCTCTGCGAAATAGCTCAGCGGCGCTGGCTATTCCGGTCCAATCTCGGATGTTACGTAACCACGACTTCTTTCTCCTGCCAACTTTCCGTCTTCTAGCGACCTTTTCCATCATTATGAGTTGGAAGGAGGAGTTGTATCGTGCATGTCGAAGAACGTGGCCCTAATAGGAGACACCTCCTTTCCTTTCCTCATTCCTTTGTTTTACTGTGAGCATAAGTGCGCGCTTATGGCCAACTCGCTCTAGAATTTTGACGTTGGTCACCTTCTGAGTAAAGTAGAAATATTTATCTTTATAGGTATCTGTAAGAAGATAGAAATATTTATCTGAGGCGTTCCAATTTTGTCCTAAGAGATAGCAACGCATTTGTGGCCGGTATCAGTTAGGCTTCGACTTTTATCTGTGGTTGATTGCAGCTGACCTTGGGCGGTAGTAGCCACTAATGGCAAAAATATCCGAACGATGGTAAGTAGCCAGTACAGCCTTAGACATCTGTTACAAACCCTAAATGGAGATTTTTCGTTAGGTTGGCCAAATATATTTGCAGTACAAAGTTGGAATGATTGATGTAATACTTACATTGCACCCCTGGCAACTAAGTCTCGCGTTGCATCCCGTCTTATATTAACAGCTATCACATTCAGGTTGTCAGTGAGAACGGCGCCTTAAGTGGGATGGTAGTAATCAGTTCAAAGAACATAAGTAGGGCAGATAGCTTTGTATGGACCGTTTTGTTCCAGCTGAAACAATGGCAGCAGAACTATTGATGATCGCGATTGCAGGCACTGCTTCTAGGCAAGGCATAGATCCATTTCTATTGGCTGTTACAGTTACCGATATCTCATTTTTTTTTTATAAATAAACGCTTTCTACACTCACAGCCCCATACTAGGATTCCCTGTGTCGTGGGTGCCATGAACACACACATAGACAAATACACAAACACCCAGACCCAGAAACAGAAATCTAAATTCATCATTTAGATATCTGTCTGGCCGAGGATCGAACCCGGGACCCTTCGCGCGTCAGACCGGCATGGTAACCGCTCTGCCACGCGGGTCGTCAATTTTACTTACCTATAAATCTGAGTATCTTACACACATCATTTGTCAAATCTGCTTCTCGTTTTAACAAGAATTTGCAAGGCATCTGTATGTTCCTTTGAATAAAAGTGGTTATCTTTGCATACGGCCAAGGAATAAGAGAGTTCCTAAAAATACTGTATTCCATGAAACATTGATCTCTACTAAACTCTTATCTGAACATATAATTAGCACGTAAAGCAAGGTAATTAAATAAATATGAATAAAGCTTTCAAATTAATCCGTATATGGGCAAACAAACAGCTTTGGGAACAGCTGACAAAATCAAGGCAGTTGCTTTGACAGAACTTTCATGCTGAAATATGAGACGTTATGTGGAGTAACCCCAAACAGTACCATCTGTCGTCAGGCTAACAAGGGATCAAATCATGAAGATGGTAACAGCTTAATAGCAAACCTTAATTTATCGAGCAATGATCAGCAGTAGACTGAAGCACTTTTGTAAGCTTAATTTATAAATCGATCTTTCAGTTCATATGATTGTCAGTGACTGCAGCGACCTTGAACATATGTTAAGTATATATATACTTAACCAACTCCATATAGAACAAGTGTCCTACTTTAAGCCGATCAAAAATAGGATATAACTCCTAACATGATCGCTTCAAGTAACTCAGGAATTCATCAACCCCATCAGGAATCAGGACCATTGCAATGAAACGCCAAAATAAATTTAGCGGTCTTATATCTCAAGTAGTTATGCTTACTGTTTCTACCTTTGCGACGTATCACTGAAGGATAAATCTAACAATGTCAAACAAAAATTAAAATATTACCGCATATCTTAAAAGGGAAGCTTATAACATAAGCCGTTAAGATAATTTAGAGACTAATCAGTTCAAAGAAGCGTCCGTAAGTAGGGCAGCGCAGGTAGCGTCGTATCGACCGATTCTTTGTTCCGGTTTAAACAATAGCTCACCTCGGGTACCGTGATGTGCTCTGTACAGCTTTGAATTTAATTTGTTGCAATTTATATGTGATAGTTATTGATATAAATACTTAGTTAGCTGAGTTCGTGACATTATCTCTATATGTAAGGACCCGCGCTAAGGTCACCTGTGAAATACACACACAACCCATCCATACTCAAAATAAACTATTAATGTCATTTGAATGTCGACATGACGGAGGATTTTACCCACGACGTGATGCCTTGTCACTTGTCACGCAAAAACATCGTGACACACGGTTATAACTTTGCAAAATGTGACCCTAATTATTCCAAAGTTCTTAGTCTCTCCATGACTTCTATATTACCTTCTTAATTCTTCTTTAACAATTATTTTATTCTTCCTCTTCTCTATTCTCCATCTTTTTCGATCCTAAATTCATATTTAATTAGTAGTATTTATTTTGAAAAATAGTAATACATTAAAAATACTTCCATTTAAATTCTAAAGTACGTAGGCATACACTTCAATCAGCTTTACGAATATCTTTTGTTTTGTTGTTATGAGCATTTTGGCTTAATTTATTTACTTTACATGTCACTGTCACCTGTAAAATGAAATCCACTTAGCACAGTACGTCATGGCCTTTAGAAATACCAGTTTTGGTGTAAATTACAAAACAAACAGACTTTGCGGTTCAGAGATAAAACAATGCACGTGTTTTTATTCTTATAGAGACGAGTAACTATTCAGGCGACCTGAAGGTAAATGGCTACTACCACTTAAGGTTATTAGTGATCATCCCCAGATGAATTAGATACCTAAGTACTTGAAGTCGGCACGAATAGAAGGCACGAAGGTCTACTGCCTAAAATAACCTAAGAAAGTTTGTAAAGAGTTCTCTCTTTTGGCGTGTGCTAAGTTCGCTAATCTACATTTCACACTACACACGATGAATCATCAAACTTCCTAGGCGCAATACAAAGTTTTATTTATTATACTTTATTGTAAACTGTAAAGGGATAAAAAGGGCAAACTTAATGCCTACAGCCTTTTTTACATCCATAAATGACAGCACACATATAAAGGTAGGAACACGTATACGTGTAGGCACAACAAATATATAAATATAGTAATTTTAGGCTCAATACGTAATTGTAAGCAATTATAACCTCCAGGCGACCTACATTGGAAAAATAAGCTAATGCTTATGATTGAACGAGCTAGTAGCGTAGTAGAGCAACTTTTAGATCTGAAGTACAAAGTAAAAAAAACATAGATAAGTTTAACATTCTGAAATTACATCTCAATTAACTTGAAGAAGGAACGAAATCTAGTTTAAACGTCCTCTTTCTAATAATTAAAAATATTAAGCAACTAAATTTACGTTTAAACTGAAATGGTGGAAACTTTGCTGTCATTCTAATACACCCTTCTATTGACCATGGCCAATTAACATTGGAATACCGCGATCGCCTCGTTTCTACGTCTATCACGCTTTAAGATGAACTGGTCAATCCTCCTCCTCCAAAAAATCTCTTTAAATCTTTAAAAAGTTAAATCTTTAAATAAGTCAATATGATATGGTCAGTGTATCTCTAACTATTAGTCTCAAATCAAAATAAGACAAGTGTTCCACAAAAAGTTGATAAGAAGTCCATAAGGAAAATTGCAGCACCTTACATAAGTACCAATAATATTATAAAATGTTACATCATGATCTTCAAACCGGAACACATCAGCTCTACATTGACACAAGAAGTAAATTAACAGGCATCTAAGGTGGTAGTGTTTTACCACCGGGGGGGTTTTAGTGCGGTAAAAATCCCACATAACCCGGCGTCGCTCCCACGTCGTCGGATGCTTTTCAAGGTTTCCCCCTCGAAAACAAAAAAAAAAAAAGGTGGTAGTGTCACACTCAGAAAGTTAAGTTGCCAGTACTATGTTCGGCCCTGCTGTTCTGGTTTGAAGGGTTTGGTAAGGGAGATATACTTATCTGAGGCATTCTAGCTATCCATGGGCATTAACCACTTACGATCAGGTGGACTGTATGTTCATTTACTACTTCTATATAAACAGGTTGCAATCCGGGAGTGCGGGCAGAAGGAAAAACTTGAATATTAACGTTGTGCATTTTTGATATGGTTTAATTATCAGTATAGAAGTATTACGCCATCGTACATAAATAAGACAATCTTACGAATTTTTGATCAGGTCACTTGTCCTGATGCAAGTTTAACATTTTTTACCCATCACAAAAAGTGCACAACGCCACTAAATTTTTCCTAAATCAGCAATCAGAATCAAAATCTTACATAACACTGAAACCAAATCTGATAAACGTACGTATGTACCTATGTGTGTGTAACTAACCCATGCATGTGTGTCTCTACTTATGATTAGAGTACTCAAGAGTGAATTCCCAAAACGCTATTGAGTCACGATCGGAAAACAAAGCACCAAATTGTATAAGCACATACGACAACTGTTATCTATTAGCATCCGAATGAGGTCTTTTATCTTTTTAGCGGCCATCGGTTCTAGTTTAGTCGAGATATTTATTTACCAAAGATATTACCAACGACCCTTCAAAAGGCATTCGACTAAAGGCTCTACAACCTTCAAATAGGGTCTCGAAGTAATTTTCAAAGTGAATATGTGACTTTGTCTGTTTAACCTTAAGCATTTAAAGCAGTAGCCGAATTCTCTTACTTACTAACGTGTGTGCTATCAATTTAAGATTGAAACAAGGTGTTGCGTAACACTTAGCACTAGAGGGCAGCGCTCTCGAGAACGTCAGAGGACTGAAAATTACACTATAATACTGCTGTAATACATAATCGTTTTTAAAAACGAATTTCATATTAAAAATATAATATTATATATGAATATATTGTATATATTATATTGTATTTTAGTTGTTGTTAAAATTAATAGTCGTGTTAAAATATTTATTTAAATGTCTAAGCGTAACACAAGTACTTAATCGATCGATATGATACATTATATATTCATGACATACTTACCTAATATTTTTATGATATTCTTTGTTGATTGTTAATACTAAACGTTTCAAACGTGATCTCTCGTTAACTGATGTAAATGCGAGCGTACCGTATTAACAAGTTGACGACGAAGTTACGCAAGGCCGGGAGACGAAGCCGCTAACGTCCCACAGCGACTACCGCAAATCCGGCTGAAGCAACGCTGAAAATCGTCTCTACATAGAGTTTTCGCGGTACATATCCTAATCCGCCTGTATCCGAGATACCAATAGCGTTCGCCTACGTCGACATTCGCTAAAGCCTCGTCCAATGCGGTAAAACCCGGGCAGGGTTAGGTTTATCCGTTATCCGGTAGATTAGGCGCTCTCTGTCTGGCGGGGCGGGGTCGCGCCACGCCCACCGGTCGATGCGAGCGCCCACCGCCACGCTCATTCTGCCTCGAGCCGTTATCTATCCGAGACGTAGCACTCATCCGGCCTCGTCACAGATAAGCACCGGTAACTCAGGTTCTGTGACGTCACGCTACGCCACGTGATGACTCGCCATGCCACCGATAGAAAGTTGTTGCCTAAATCTGCATGTTTGAGTAGAATACGCTGCGTTTAGAATGTATTATTATTTTAATGTGATATTTAACTAATTTTATAGTAAGTCTAAAACTTATTAAAAACGTCAAAATAAATTTACCAGATATTTTTATCTCATACGTAAGAATAATGCTAATAATTCGTCACAAATAAATGTATCTAATTATGACACCTTTAAGTGACCTAATAAACTATATGTTTCCAAAAAATAATTAATTAATACCAATCGCCTAATAATATAATCGACATTTAGTTGTAATATAATTTACCGTTTCAGTTTGACCTACTTAACACAGTTTTTTGTTACTACTAATTTGCCAAATCCTAATACGCTCCTGCAAAAAATACGTATTGGAAATCAATCGAGTAATAAAAAATATATCAATTATTTATCTCATAACATACCAGATCTAATTTATCCTACATTACAAGCGCGAAGGAATGTAAGGTCACGTTGAACCGAAGCGACGTACTCGTATTTCGAGTTGCATTCGAACGACATGCCAACATGCATTCGATCGAAACATGCACCTTCACACGACTGGCTTTACCCGCAGCTTTACCTTAATGCAAGGGTTACCTTATAAAAGTATAGAATTAGCAAGTAATGTAGTCCATCTGTTGGTAAAAATCTGTAATCAATGGAATGTAAGGTCATGTTGAACCGAAGCGACGAATTTCGAGTTGCATTCGAGCGACATGCTAACATGCATTAAATCGAAACATGAACCTTTACACAACTAGCTTTACCCGCGGCTTTACCTTAATGCAAGGGTTACCTCATTAAAGTATAGAAGTAGCAAGTAATGTAGTCCATCTGTTGGTAAGGATCTGTAATCAACGGTATGTAACGGTATATACTCGATCGAATCATGCACTTTTGTATAACTAGCTTTTCCCGTGGTTTTACGTAAGGATTACCTTTTTAAAACATAGAAGTCGCTACGGACGCAGTCCATCTGATAGTAAGTGGCTGCTGTTGATATAAAAAAACGTTTCATCAATTAAGCAGCTCGGTGAAGATCGTCCTATATCGGGATCTTCTACCATATAGAAGTCAATACATATTAAATTTCAAAAAATAAAAAAAACGCCTATCAAATAGTAATGGCAACAAAAAGTCTATTATATGTATATGTATATTATCGTCTTGTGTAAACATTTTACATAATAAAGTTTTATTGAGTGACCCATAAAATAAATCCAAAAAATATCATCTTTACTTTCCATTCAGACTTTATATAATTCAAGTTTTAATATGCAATGTCATTAATTTTCTGAACCACTGCATTTAAAAGATGTTGACTGACGGTTATTTCATAATAGCTATTTAAAGTTGAACTGCCAAAATATATTTATTTAACTCATTTCATGTATTGACTTAAAACTGCCCAATACTTAGTAAAATACCCTGATTCTTAATGTTCGAAGCGCCAATAGTTAGCCTGTCATTAAGCAGAAAACTTTGAATGGAAAATATCTAGAATATGAAAGATGGTAAAGTTGATATGCGCGACCGTCAACGCTACACCTATTTCTGTCGTTAAGCAATTCTGCGTTTGCGTTGGGCGTGAGAGATTGAATGCTGGCTGACGAACATATGAGAGGAACATCTTGTTCCTCAGGAGTGACAAGGAATGTTAATTTGTAAATTAAATTCCGGCGGTACAAAATGACCCCTATATTTGTTACTACAACAATGTTAGCATTGCCGTAAGGGTCCAAATGTGTGTTAAGGCAATCAGACTTACATCATTCGAACATTTTCAAGGTCACACATGTTCCACTATAGGTAGTGCCTACTCCTAACATAGGAGATTTAGATAGACAAAACTTTTAAATATTCATCTTGTATAAAGACATAAATGCTATTAATTATGCATATTTCCACGAGAAGCAAGTTTTCAGCCGTGAGCAAGGGAGTTGGGTGTTTCACCCCCACCCCCATCCTCCCTGATAGGAATTTGTTATCTGACAAAGTAATACGATGGAAGATTAATTCTCGCAACATGATAGACGGTTTCAATTGATCCGAAATATCTTCTGAAATGTTATTTAAGTAGGTATTTATTATAACGAAATGAGTTTCTAGAATTTCTAGAATTGTTTTGAGAAAATAATAGAAGCTCGTGTAAGTCGGCAACGTGGTTCAAGTTTATGTAATTCATAGATAGGTAATGCTTCGTGTTTTGCAGACAAATCATGTATAATATATGAGCCATAGATTAAGAGAAAAATAGATAGGGCGTATGGAACTTTTTTTTTATAATATAGGAGTAGCAGACGAGCATGCAGTCCACCTGATGGTAAGTGGCTACTGCCGCCCATGGACATCTGTAATCAACCCCAGATAGGATTAGATATTCTTACCTAAGGTCGGCCACAGATGCGCCGTTGTCCTGAGACTAAGCTGGAACGCCTCGGAAAAACATGTCTCCCTTACCACACCCTTCAAGGGTTGGCGCTCAGAAATAGGTGTGGCGGTGGTACCGCCGGAGTCGAACCACAAAGGGTCCTACCACCTTCAGAACTTCAATTTGAAATAATTATACAAGGTGGCATATTAAAGAAATGGTTTCAAGACTGTCTTTGGAGCGTACTACATATCCATTTTTTGTACCTAATAGAATTAGCGAACATGTTTGCAGACTACCCTTCGTTAAGTGACCATTAACATCCATGTATATTTATAATGAAACCTAAATAGAAAAAAAAACAAGTTTGAGTGTATCGCTACCACTAAAGGCTAAATTGGAACGTCACGGACTACTGTCGTACTACACAATTTATATCAAACCACATAACACTATTATAATAAAGCAGATATCGATGTTACGATAATGCGTTCGCAGTCGACCATGAAGGGTTCTACCATCTTCAAGACACACATTAGGCTTACATACATTTAATTAATCGCATTCAAGTTCTACATCGCGCACAAGTACGCTATAGGCTTCCTTTTTCGTAAATATGTCTCAGATCTAAGCTAGAACCCTTCGTTTTTAATATATATTTTAGTATAAAATGTATCCCATATCTCAAACAAAAAATTTAACTTCTGCAAAACACAAAGTCGTTAACCCAACTCTTCCAAAATTTACGCCAAGTAATCGTATAATCATCAATAATCCTTAAGTTACACAAAAACTTTTAAAACGGATCACTATCACCTCCATATTTATAAAAACTTTACGGTGGTTGTATTTTGAACTAAAAAATAAGCTAGTAAGGTTCAAAATATATTTCAAAAGTAGAGTACTTCTAATATTGCGACCTGCTGCGAAACAAGGCTCTATGTAGAGATAGAAACTAGAAAAATAAATCAAATGTCAAATGATTTTATTTATTATGGATAAGATGGCAAGGAGACACAGACCACCTGGCCTTAGTACTTCACTACAGTTGGGGACTGATAACTCATAGTAGAACATGTGGATATGCCTAATCTCCCAGTATTCGAAATCTTCCTGAAGCTAAGAAATTTTGATTAAATTTTTGAGATTAAAGTTCATTACAATTTTCTTTGTAGGTACTACAAAAATTTAAATAAATAGCAACTTATAAATAGTATAAAAAAATTCTGTAGCATAGAAGTCTAGCTACCTACCGAAATCTTGTAGAAAGTTAATAGGATGTTAAACTAAACTTTTAAACTGTATACAGATTTCATGAAAACCCATTGCCTTCCTGCAATCGAGAAGAAACCCATACCCTGGAGCAGAACATATGGATTGCCAAATAACAAAATACATTTCGTAACACCAAACTTAATTGTTAAATTTGTCATTTTCAAAATTGATTGGCTTAAAAATAACATCGTCAAAATAAATTGCTTTGTTAGATAGTCGCATAAAAACTTAGTTTCGAGCTAGGCGTTAACAATGGGGCCAATACTAAACTAAATTACTTGGAACGAATAAAAAATAATCGGCGAACAGTTTAGACACAGCCAATCGAAACGTATCTATGTAGTTACGTCATTTATTTAGCGAAATAAAACTATTTGAACTATCGAAAAGTGTTAAAAACGAACAAAACTTCACATCGGGCCATCTTGCTTCAGACGGTTATAAATTGGAAATTAACTGAATGATGGAAGTCACTCCGAAGTAAGATGTTGTTACGTTTTTCTTATCGGGATGGTTTAATACAAAATTAAAGGCTTTGAAAGTTATTCACGTAACTATTTTGCTTATTGTTATTCGGTTTTTAAAATGACTTAAGTACGAGTCCCGTGGATATAGAAATATAAGTTGTTTTTTTTTTATAATATAAGAGTAGCAGACGAGCATGCAGTCCACCTGATGGTAAGTGGCTACTGCCGCCCATGCCGACATCTCTAATAAACCCCAGATAGGATTAGATATTCCTACCTGAGGTCGGCCACAGATGCGCCGCTGCCCCTGAGGACTAAGCTGGAATGCCACGGAAAAGTCTTTCTCCCTTACCACACCCTTCAAACCGGAACACAGCAGCACCTTACACTGCAGTTATTAGGTAGAAATAGGTGTGGCGGTGATGCCGCCGGAGTCGAACCACAAAGGGTTCTACCACCTTCAAAAATAAGTGATGGGTTACCCCTTTTTTGGTCTGATAAGTTACATCTTATATGTATATATAGCTACTACGCTAGTGATAATAGTTTAATTCTTATTCATATCTCTTTGAACGGCTTAATTGCTAATCACCACAATATTCTCTGCTCATCTTAAACATTTGCAACTCTGGCACGGTGTACTCGTCTTTCTATGGATAACTAGCTGACCCGGCAAACGTTGTGTTGCCATATAAATAAAAAAATGTTAAGGGTGGACAACCCTTATCACTTAGGGGTATGAAAAATAGATAGTAGCCGATTCTCAGACCTACAGAATATGCATATAAAATTTGGTGAAAATCAGTAAAGCCGTTTCGAAGGAGTATGGTAACTAACATTGTGACACGAGAATTTTATACATAGGATTTAATTATACCCTTAAATAAATTTGTATCTGTGCGTAACATCCAAACTTAATAAAATAAAATGTCATCAACAGTTTTGTAAGGCCGCTAATTAGAACATTGCTCCTTGCATAAATGACTCGATAGACATACACAGGATTCGGAATTTAGTTTACTCCTGACTAAACTAACTAAACTAAACTACATCAAGGGTATACAATAATTTAAATAGCAACATCATAAACATTAAAAAACATTGAATAAAAAGTAACCCTAATCGTCCTTCAATACACAACTTACTAAACTTTCGATTTTTATTGTTAAAAATGTTTTCAAATATTTATGACAAACGTACATCTATTATAATTGTACTGACACTGTACAAAAGGATAAAAAACTAACTTTACTGCTCTACCTGCGCTTATCTTTTTATCCAATTGTTATTCAAAATATGGTTTGTTTAATGTATTCCGTAGTTTTTTTAATATATTCCTTTTATTTTCAACAGCAAAGTATTATATATCTTAACTCACATATTTGTATAATCCTTAGTCGTAAATGGCGCTTTATCAACCTTAGTGAAGTTTTTTTTTATAATTTTGAATAAGTGAGTGGTTACTGCCGCCCATGGACATATATAATTAAACCCAGATAAGATTAGACTATTTGAGGTCAGCCATGGATGCGTTGCAACCTCTGAGGAATAAGTTGGAACACGTCGGACAAGTAGATGTATAGCTTAATACTATTGTTACGAGTATTATGCAGAAATAGGTGCGGAGTATCTCCGGTGTACCGCAAAGAACCGCAAAGAGAACCTTCAAATTATTAATTAATTTACCTATTACTTAATTAAAGTTATTAACTTTTATACATAAAAGTACAAAATCAAGACCAAACCAAAGGATCTTATAGTCATATCTGCAAACATTCTAACGAATCACAAATAGATTTTATCCGAAAAAATCCAAACTGTCTTTACTCATCCGAAACCAATCCGAGGATCGTCGGCCGATCGACGTCGGGTTAGAATGCGACGAATTTGACAAGTCACTGATTTTTTCTGAAGCCAGATTATCTGCTCTTCTTACCTCACTCGATCAATCTTATCAAAGCAACTATGAGTATGTTTATCACAAAAATGGCGTAACGTTTAAAGAAATAGACAACGTATTTTGGACTCTGTTTCGTGTAGAAAAATCTTCGTTTAGTTAAACGGATGGTAATGGAGATGCTACGAAGCTGGATGAATGCGCCGGATCATCGCCGGATTCCGGGAAATTGGCCCCGCGTGAATACCTGCCTTTACAGGTAAGCGTGTGCTTTCGTATTGACTACAAATATTCAGACATGGCCATTGCCCAAGTTTGAATAAACTTAAACTTAAAAAATACTAAGTTTGAAACTTAGTATTTTTTGACTAGTATTTTTGACTGAAATACTTGATTTAGTATTTTTTGAATACTAAGTTTGAAACTTAGTATTTTTTGATGAATGAGTAATTACATATTCAAACCTTACCTAAAGGGTTCTCATATTATTTTAAAATTCATCAATTATATTTTTAATCCTTCAAAAAGTCTTAAATAAAGAAATATTACCTATAATGATCAATCCAGTATATAATTCAATATAACCTGTTTACAGCATGTATTTAAAAAACCTGCCTATGCTGCTATGTAATAATTTTAAGGATTTTTTGCAAAAAATCCCGTTTCTAAATTTTTTGTGACGCATCGTGAATCAACCAGAAGTGTTAAATTTTTTATTCACTTGTCTGAAATAACAATAACTACCAAAACATTATAAAATACACAAAAATATATGTTACCACTAGAATAACATACATTACAAATACAAAATAAATCCTATTCCACAATTTAGATTGACAGATTATTAGATTTGTCAGTCAGTTCTATATCCCCATAACTCTACAACAATATGACTTGCTATTTGACCGTCAAGTCCGCTCCACCGCCATTGGTCTGCTATTCTTACCTACCCTTAAACAAACACGGTGGTGACCACGCGAATATATCAAATTAATACCCTCATGTTTACCCTCGAAGGATTAAGTGTTCTTAGAATTTTTGACCCTGATGGAGTTTTTAGTTTGGAAACCCAAATATTGTATTGCAACACTACGATTTCCTGTACCATCGGGAAAATAGACTCACACCAGCACGAAGATTCAGAAGAAACTAAAATAATTGCCTGGAAATCATACGTAGGATTCTCTGCGCGGCAAATGACCGAGATTTTTTGAATTTTTTGCATATTAATTGATTGAAATATGTTTCTTTCTTAGAATATTAAAATAGCAATTGAGCTATTCACGTATTGGTAAGGTCGCTGACACACATGGTCTCCTGTAATTATCCAAAATGTATTCCTAATTCTACCTGAATTCAAGGATCAGTTGCTCACTTGAACTCTTAGAAAATCAGAACTCTTAAACCTGCTTTCTAATACAAAAATAGGTGTTTCAGTTAAGTATAACCGAAATCGATCCACAAAGGGTTATGTCAGTTTTTACACTTACACGGAGAACACACACACACAACCATAACTATAACCAGGCATAATATTAAAATGTAAATGAAGGGCTCGTCCGGGATTTGAACCCGGGACCTCTCACACCCGAAGCGAGAATCATACCACTAGACCAACGAGCCGGTTATAGTTTCGTACTAACATAAGATACAGAATTTTTTTTATTAACACTAAACTGACATAGGAATTGGTAGTACAGAAATATTTTTTTATTAACACTAATCTGACATAGGAATTGATAGTACAGAAATATTTTTTTATGAACTAGCAGCGTAGCAATTGGTTGTAATTAAATTTTATTACGACATCGTGAATAGCAGTTGATTTAATTATTTATCAAACGAGCTGACCCAGCAAACGTCGTGTTGCCATGTAAATAAAAACATGTTAAGGGTGAACAACCCTTATCACTTAGGGGGATGAAAAATAGATGTTGGCCGATTCTCATAGATACCGGATAAGCACAAAAAATTTCATCAAAATCGGTCAAGCCGTTTCGGAGGAGTATGGCAACGAAAACTGTGACACGAGAATTTTATATATTAGATTATTATATGAATTATGTGCTTTACTTACAAATATCTTGACTAGTAATTCTTAGACACACCCAACTATTTTGAAACTAGAGATGAGAAAACCCATGGATTCCAACAGGATGCTATGTGATCCTATTGTCTCACCGTAAACTAAGGAATGAAACAGATTTCGTATTAATACAGAATTCTAGAACCAAACAAAAATATACAAACTTAAGTTAGAGTAGAGCAATACATTTAATTACAGTCCTTCAGATTACCACAGATGCATTGTTACTATTAAG
Source organism: Epargyreus clarus clarus (assembly GCA_014595695.2). Lineage (NCBI taxonomy): Eukaryota > Metazoa > Arthropoda > Insecta > Lepidoptera > Hesperiidae > Epargyreus > Epargyreus clarus. The sequence goes on from JACTTY020000036.1 coordinate 2,398,485, forward strand.
GACTAAGTTGGGACGCCTTATCTTATAAAATTGTCGTGTCACAATGTTGGTTACCGTACTCCTCCGAAACGGCTTTACCGATTTTTACCAAATTTTATATGCATATTCAGTAGGTCTGAGAATCGGCTACTATCTATTTTCCATACCCCTAAGGGTTGTTCACTCTTAACATTGTTTTTATTTATATGGTAACACAACGTTTGCCGGGTCAGCTAATAAACTCGTTAACTATGACCCCTTTAAATTAGAGTAAAAAAGTTCTATTGGTGTGATACTTACAACAGAAGTAAGGGTAGCGATGTCACTAAAAATGCCATCTTTAATTAAACCAGGATTTAAAAAATTGTACTGGTATATTCATTCCACTAAAATGCAAAAGAGGGCTCGTCCGGGATTTGAACCCGGGGCCTCTCACACCCGAAGCGAGAATCATACCACTAGACCAACGAGCCACTTATTCCTTCAAACTAACTTTGTAATGAGCAAATAAAATTATTTTATACAAATATAGTAAAAAGTGTATTTAATGAAAGAAGTTATTAAAACGATGTAAGATTATTCATATTTTCACAGATTTGTTTAATGAGCATTTTTAACATATTTTACTTAGACATTACTTTGAAGATTATGCTCCTAATTTTAGTTCTTTTCTATTTTAGAGAGAAGAGAAACAACTAAAACTGCGTTATTACCAGAGTAACCTTACCTAATCTTAACAATACCCAAATTAAACAAATAGTTACTGTATTGTGCAACAAAACGACACGACATTGATAAATATAACGTATACGATTCTTTACTTTTAATACCATCCTCTATATTTTGATCTTAGCTTAGTGATCCTTAAAATGGTTGATATCTTCTAAAGCTTTCGTTAAAACCAGTAGTTCCCGTACCATGAGTTTTTACGTTTTGACAAATATGACTGTTTTGGTATTTGTTTACGTAAACACCAAAACAGTAAATACCAAAACAGTAATCGTATGGGCCAATACGTATTGGCCCATACGATTTCCTAGTTCTGACACAATCCGCTAGGGGCGCTGATTGGAATTTTTATGGGCAAATACGTAAACAAATACCAAAACAGTCATATTTGTCAAAACGTAAAAACTCATGGTAAGGGTACAGGTCGAGTGTTACTATTTGCAATATTTAACAATTTTATACTATACATTACTACATTGTACCATATTGGGGTATAAAAAAGTTAACAATTTGTATAGTAGTGCCAATAAAATTCAAAATACTGGGCTCGTCCGGGATTTGAACCCGGGACCTCTCACACCCAAAGCGAGAATCATACCACTAGACCAACGAGCCACTTATTATTTCAAACTAACTTAGTAATGAGCAAATAAAATTATCTAATACAAATATCGTAAAATGTGTATTTAATGAAACAAGTTACTGAAACGATGTACGATTATTCATATTTTCACTGATTTTTTTAATGAGCATTTTTAACATATTTTACTTAGGCATTACTTTGTAGATTATACCACTAATTTTAGTT